>JAPEUS010000004.1:0-1200000 GCA_027946355.1 Collariella sp. IMI 366227 | reverse complement strand
ATAGCGCCATGCTCATGGCCCCGGCCAGGCCAGCATTTGTATTCACATCAGCAGACCCCCAAAGGTCAGAACCGGCGCGAGATGTTGAACCCTCGGTTATCTCGAGTACCTGTAGCCTTGAGAACCCTCCAGTTGACCACTGCATCACAAACATTGAGTGTATTATTACGAGAAAGTTCTGAAATGGGCTGTTGTTGCCTCACCTGTAGCTGAGATTCCAGGGCCTTCTGGCGAGGACCTGCCTCTCGTTATTGCCTTGCTGAAGGAGGCTTTCTCAAAATTGAACCCACAACATGTGACGGTCTACAGTAACTCTTACCCACCACTGGGCTTAAGGCCCGTAGCTGAAATCAACAGTGACCAAATCACGGCGTACGACGCTCTCATTCGTACCTCAGCCCGTCTCTCCCACGGGTCCAGATACCTGTCTAATTGTCTGCAACTTGTTGGTGCAACAGAATGAAAACAATGAAAAAGTCCTCTGCCCCGCCAAGGCAGTTGGGTGCCTACCTTACCTGTAGTTTTAACAGCATTAGCAGCATTAACAGCAATAGATGATAATGATGATGAAGCTGGAGGTGTTGGATCTGTACCTGTATTTGACGTCCATCGGCAGCAAGGAGACGACACCTGCCGACTGCAACGAGATATTCGATAGCGTGGGTTTGGGGCTGGTTTAGGTGTGGTCATTGGCGGTTGGTGCGACGGTGCAGTTGAAAGCTCGCTTGAAGCGGCCGTGAGGAGGAGCAGTATGAGGAGAGAACCTAAGTCTTGAGGACCTGTATGGGATTCAACTACGGAACGGAAGAGCTCGGGAGTAGCTTTGGGCTGTCAGAGCCACCCCGGACGTCTCTGTTTGCCAAAGGTTGAGGAATGAGAGTCGAGAAATGCCTCAATCCAAAGGGGCAATCTCAACTCCTTCTTCCCAACTATGCCTACCAGAATCTGGCAACAACACTGTTACTGATGATGGGAGAGGTTCGGAAAACAAGGAGCTTCCCCAGACTTCAGGGTTCCTGATGTGTCGCTTATCGATAAGGGACCGTTGTTGATTGCCCCTGTCGGACCCACACAGCCGAGCTTGGGCCAGCTGCCCAATGAGACAGACACACCAGCTCCAACGCCCTCATCTGAAGAACGCGTCGCGATTTGGAAGTCTCAAGTCAACATCGTCTCAATCAACCGGAGGAAATTGTTTTCACTGTTTAGCAGCGAGCGCGTTTGGTTTTTCCAGGACACTGCGGAACAACCTAAACTTCTCCTTGAGGACCTACATCGCGAATTGTTCGACACCGCGTCGACAACGACGACGACGACGACGACGACGACGACGACGACGACGAACACTCCTGGTAACGTCACCGCCAAACGAGACTCTTGCTTGACACCAGTACCGCAGCCGAGACCTTAATCGGCAGGATCGACCAAACTCTGAACAACAGCCTCCAGAATTGCATGCGAAGACGGTACCCTTCTTTAGGCCCCTGAAGAATGGCGGACTCGCTACACAACGCGCCAATTGTGCTGGACAACGGGTCCGGCACCATCCGGGCCGGTTTTGCTGGGGAGGATGTTCCAAAATGCCACTTCCCCTCGTGGGTAGGGAGGCCAAAGCACTTGCGCGTGCTGGCGGGCGCGTTGGAGGGCGAGGTGTTTATCGGCCAGAAGGCGGCCACCGAACTGCGCGGGCTGCTCAAGATCCGATACCCACTAGAGCACGGCATTGTCACAGATTGGGACGACATGGAGAAGATCTGGGCATATGTGTATGACGAAGGGCTAAAAACGCTTAGCGAAGAGGTAACCGCCCCCTCCTCCCCCCTTGAGAATATGGCACCATGCTTACTCTTTCCAGCACCCCGTCCTTCTCACCGAACCCCCTCTTAACCCACGCTCCAACCGCGACACCGCCGCTCAGATCCTCTTCGAGACGTTTAACGTTCCGGCCCTCTACACCTCCATCCAAGCAGTCCTCTCCCCTCTACGCCAGCGGACGGACAACAGGCGTGGTACTCGACTCGGGCGACGGCGTGTCGCACGCCGTGCCGGTATACCAGGGGTTCACGGTACCCAACAGCATCCGGCGCATCGACGTCGCCGGCCGCGACGTTACCGAGTACCTGCAGACGCTGCTCCGCAAGAGCGGCTATGTATTCCACACCAGCGCCGAGAAGGAGGTTGTGCGGTTGATAAAGGAGGCTGTGACATATGTTGCTAAGGATCCGCGCAAGGAGGAGAAGGATTGGGCGGCGGCGAAGTTGGACCAGGGGAAGCTTGCTGAGTATGTGCTGCCGGATGGGAACAAGCTTAAGGTATGCCCTGCAACTGAATCAAACACCTGCTTAGCAGATACTGACACAGTCAGATCGGCGCCGAACGCTTCCGCGCCCCCGAAATCCTCTTCGACCCCGAGATCATCGGCCTCGAATACCCCGGCGTGCACCAGATCGTCGTGGACTCGATTAACCGCACCGATCTGGACCTGCGCAAGGACCTGTACTCCAACATTGTGCTCTCCGGCGGCAGCACACTCACCAAGGGGTTCGGCGACCGCCTGTTATCTGAGGTGCAGCGTGTCGCGGTCAAGGACATGCGCATCAAGATCTTCGCGCCGCCTGAGAGGAAATATTCCACGTGGATTGGCGGGAGCATTTTGGCGGGGTTGAGTACCTTTAGGAAGGTGAGTTTTCAAGTTCTGGAGTATTTTGGGGTGGTGAGGCTGACAAATGGGGGATAGATGTGGGTGAGCATTGATGACTGGCATGAGAATCCGGATATTATCCATACCAAGTTTACATGATGAGCGAGGAGGAAAGCTGGCAGCAACAACATGTGCAGGATGCATGATTATCATCAGTCTGGACTCAAAAGTGCTTTACATCTTGCCTGTTGTCCAGATGCACTTCGCAGAGCAGGGCCAAGCGGTTAGAGCCGCGGTCTTGCAACAGCCGGGTCGTGTGATGGAGTTGGCAAAGGGCATTAGATGGCATAGATATGTGGATGGGGGCTGGTCTATGAACATAAGAGGAAACATCTACATGTAGTACTGGATGAAAGAGGTGGATTGGTCTGGGGTGGCAGGCGTACTGCTGGTGTTTTGGGGAGCGAAAGGGATGTTTGGTAGCGAGAAGTTGCTGCAGAGCGTTTTAGAGAGAAAACGAATGATACCCAGGTTTGATTGATGGACGATATCTCTAAGCTCGTGCGCGGTGTTGATGCTTGAAAGCTACCTACACCTGTCTTAGGTTACTTCGTGGACGGGGCATGCCAAGGTGGGAGGGGCCTTCGATCAGGAGACATCACAAGCGCCGAGCGGACATTTGAGTTCAGAGCATCGGACCCAGAAGTAAGAGAGAGGAAGAGTGATATCGATTCCAAAAGCCATCATCGCAGTGGGGGGTATATTCAGTACAAAAACCGCAATTCACCAGAAACAAACGCCTGTCCCGGAAGGACCTCCTTTTCGCCCTGGTGATTGATGCAGCGGGCGACTTCAGAACTTATCGAGTTCCAACATCCTTCCGTCATCAAGTCACCACGTCGTTGGGTATCCGCGAACCAGTTTGCTCTGAGGCCCCATTTCCCAAATCCCAAGTAGTCCCCCTATCCATCCCATCAAATACCACAAAAGAAAAAGGAAAAAAACACTTTTTGTCGTCCCTCCCATGTCATAACCCATTAATCGGCAGCTGCTGCTGTCGCTGCTGCTCCCATCCCAAACGCCTTGCTGAGGAAATACCGCGGTTGTCGCACAAAAAGAGAAAAAAGCCGAGAGTGAGATGTCGAAAGACCAAAATATGACCTTATTCCATCAAAACACAAGACCGAGCGTGCCATCAGACCGCGTCAAAAGAGCCCCTCTAGTGCCCCACGCTGCGGACCCGGCCCCAAAGGCCACCCAGCGTCGACGACGACGACCGTCCACTGCTGGTCGTGCTGGAAGTATCACGGCGAGAGAGATCGGCACCATTCCCCTCCTCCTTCTTGATCTTCTTGCCCTCCGAGCTGAAGATGTTGCCAGCTCCGCCGCGGCCCACGTGGCTGATGATTGCCGTCTTCTCGCGCACCTCGGCGCGAGCAAACTCCTCGGCGAAGGACATGACGGGGCGTTCGGTGACTTTGTGGGCGTTGCCCGCGCCGCCGCGGCCAGAATAGAAACGGCGAGTGCTGCTGCTGGAGGAGGTGGTGGTGGTAGGTGTGAGGGGGTGGGCACGCCCGAAGGGGAGGTGGTCGCCGGGGCGCGGAAGAAGTTGCCGAGGCCGCCGCGGCCGGAGTGAGTGTAGCTGTTTTGGGGAACCGTGGGGTGCGGCTCGGTGATGGTGTAGGAAGGCATTTTGTGTGCGTGTGTTTGATGTGTGGTTGTTGTTGGTTGGTGTAAGATGTGGTTTGATGGGAGGTTGTGTAATAAGGTGAGAGCGAGGCTCGAGATTCGGTGTGTGATGTGTGTATGTGTTTGTTGGTGAGCTGAGCTTTTGAGCTGGCAGTGGAAGATTCAGGATTTGAGATGGTCTGGTCTCCAGAAGTTTGTGGGAAACTGGAAGCAGGGACAAAGAGCTTTTAAACAAGTCCGGGATGAGTGGTCTAAGTGCCAGCCCCACGATGCTCAGGCACGACTTCAGCCAAGCAAGCTCGAACGCTCAACAAGACAGACGCCCTTGCCCAAGCACCACACAATGATGAGGTACCTGTGTACCCCCAACCCACAACGGGGCACTCGCCCGGCCGAGCGTGGTCGAAGCCACGGGCAAATTTGACCTTGCAAAAGCCTCTCAGCCAGGGCGAGGTGTCAGCCCCTGACGACAACAATACAACATTGGATGGAAACAAATGGCGTCAGGTGCTGTTTTCAGGATGAGGGGCAGAAAATTTGATGCCGAGAGGTCAGTTGGGCTTTCTGTTAGCTGATGGAAACGCGAGGGGGCAGTCACGCGGCCCGCCATGGCCTTACCAACCTGGTATTTGTTACGCGATAGTTTCCTGCCTGCCCAAGTACCATTTTGCGGTTAGACCCAGCATTCCGGTACTTACGTAAGTCTTGGCAGTCCACCTCCCTGCAAGGAACAACTTTTTGGAGAATTTGTGCAACCACGCTCGCCATTCTCCTCTTTTCCTCGTTTGGGGAAGCATGGGTCGACACTTGGCTCCGCGATGCCTGCAAGCATCTCACCTCAAGCCCACGACTGCAGTCCCTCTCCAGCCAGTGGCATGAGGGCGGGATGAGCGATGAAAGTCGCCATCCAGTCGGTGTGATGGCGTCTTCCTGCATGCCAAACTCTGAGCCTCCGCCGCGCAAGACTTGGCAATTCAAAATTTTCAGGCCTCGTGAGTTGTGGGCAACCTGGAAATAGGCTGTGGAGCCCGGCCCAGAGAGCCAATGAAATACCTCGGTAAGCTTACCGGCTGCTGCCCCGTTGTTGACGGGCGGCAACCCCAGATTTTCAGGGATCATGGGGCCCGACCTTAGCGTGGCAGATCCCCTGCTTGCGCTTCGGCGATGTCGATGAGGCGCCAAAAAGGCCGGCCTTCTCTGCATTTTTTGCATGGCATTGTCCCATTGGGGAAGCCGAGGGGCAAGTTCAGCAACTGCCGAGACCCTCGACGCTTCGAGAACATGGCTGACCTCGCTCACGGGTTCACGTCACACAGGACTTGGGCGCTTCCCGGACATCGACCTTGGACGGATCTCGTGGCCTTCTCCGGGCACTGCCAGGCCGCCGGGCGCCGAAAACCCAGAGGCTTGACTCACAGTACGACGGCCAAGCCCGGACAAGGCGCCTCTTGAGGCTGTCTACCGGCACCAGCCTCGAACTTGGTTCAGACCTCACTCACAAATTGCCTCTCCTTGACTGGGCACCTAGTCTGCCTTCGCCTGAATCAACACCTCTCTCAGCCCTAACATGCGCGTTCGTGAGGACTTTTTTACATCGTGGCGTGCGGATCCGAGCCCCAAGATTTTTGTTGGTGCCCTGGCAATCTGCCCTGACCACCGTCACATCCCGTCATCCAACTGCCGGCGCGGCTCTCGCCCGGTTTCTGTAGCATCTGGTTCTCTAGGGTAATCTCGGTTATCTCATCTCAATGTTGTGGCATTGCTGAGGAGCGAAGTATTGTCTCTGGAATTCAGGTGTTTCACATATCTTGCCGTCCTGTCGTGAAGAGTGTTCCCAAGCAGCTCCACGGAGATGTTGCTCGTCCTTTGTCTTTGACAAGCTGCAGTGTTACCTTATATACGGAACTACAATCGGGTGTGACAAGTATGGCTTGGGGAGGCTAAAGAGTACCTATTGTTGGGTCGTTGATGGGAGGCGGCCCGTGTACGGATACGTACAATGAATTTCAGTTGTCTGAGTAGAAATTTCGTTGTTGAAATATGACCGAGGGCAATGTGACTTAACTGTCAGAAACACGAAGCTGCCCGGTTACCGAATGGCGATCAAAGAACATACTTCTCTACAGTGAAAGAAATAATGAATTTGAAAGTTGCCGACTTCCTAACCCCAACCCCAACTTCACTCCAGTCTCAAACCAGCGTGTCACACACAATAAGCTCGTAAGACACATTCGGAAGTTAAACACCCCGTTAACATGTTGTGCGATCAAGCGGGTATTATTCTTTACAAAATAGCCACACAACTCTTTATCACAACTGCTCTCCACACACAAACACCTCGCCATAGTTCAAAGGCCCCAAATCCCGTCCAAAGACAGCAGAAATAGGCCAAACACAAGAAAGCAAAGGACATAAAAGTCATCATAAACACCCCCGAAACCACCCCCTTTCCTTGCTTGTTCGTGGCCAGACACATCAAACAGCTCGAACACTGGGCCCCTCACTAAAAACCCCTCAAACACCCCTAAACATCCTCACCACCCATTATCCGGCACCAGCTTCTCCACGCCCGCACTCGACAACACGACCGCGGCCAGCGCAAAGTTCATCACCATCCACAACAGCACCACCACCGTCCTTACACCCCTGTAATAATCCATCTGCTTCTCCTCAATCTGCGCCGGCGTGGGCGCCTTCACCTCCTGCACAAACTTCTTCCCAAACACGCCCAACTCCCTCTCATATTGCGCGTTCAGATCCCCCTCATCGGGAAGATCCGTCTTGCCCTGGCCGTCCTTGGTGTTCACACTCGGCAAAGCATCGGGTTTGTCGTCGCCTTTCGTGCCCCACGAGATGTCGTGGGTGTTGCAGAAGGCGTAGACGTTGAGGACGTTGGTGTAGGTGGGCGAGAGAAGCATGTACTGGACCAAGGAGGTGACCATGTGCCAAGGGTCGAACATGAGCAGGGAGGCGATGAGCCAGATGCCGTAGGTAGACATGACGGAGACAATGAGGGTGTAGAAAACTTTGTTTTTGAAGAGGGAGTCGACTGAGAAGGCGTTGTTTTCGAGGTCGGTGATGATGGCGTTGACGGCGATGTAGATGGCGGCGAACATCAGGTAGCTAAAGTTTTCGTTAGCATGTGAGGTGAGATGATTGGAAAAGGGAGGGGGCCTTACATGAAGAGAATAGCCCAGAAAACAACCATCGCCATGTAATACGGTCCCGAGCCAGCCGGCCGATTACCCATCGAGAGCACAAAACATGTCATCAGCGACGCGCCGTACAGCCAGGTAAAGACCACACTAAGAATCCTCCCGACATTGCCCAGCAGCTGTTCATCACCCAAACTGGTTGTCAAGATCTTGAACACCAGGAAAAAGTTGCCAATAGCAAACCAGGCGAAGACCATGTTGATCGTGTTGAAGACGAACTCGACAAAAAACGCAATCTTGCGCAGGAACGAGTGAGCAGACCGGAAGAACTGGTGGAAGTGAACGATGGCGTAGATGGCGGCGAAGAAGGACCCGTTCAGCCAGCGGCGGCGCTGCAGAATCAGTTCCGTGACTGTGTCGGGCACGTCGGTCTCGCCCGTCGCCGACTTGACGTATTGCAGAATCCAGTGGCAGTTGCGCTTAGTGACGAGCTCAAAGCACAAGATACGATCCTCAGCGAGATACATGTTGGCTGTGAAGATGCCTGCGCCGGCGCCGTGGAGCTTTTCGCCCGCAAAGTACTTCTCGAGCGGGCCCTGGCCGTTCTTGTCGTTTTGCAGCGCGACGTACCGGTAGGCCGAAAAGGCACCGGGGAGCACGGAGATGAAGCCGAAGGCCGATTCCAGGGGTTTGTCGAGGATGTTGCTCATCTTATATTCGAAGTTTTGCGTGGCAACCAGCGGGTTGATCAAGTTCTTGCCGCCCTGTAACAGATGAAAGTCAGCATGGGTTGTCAAAATTGAAAGATCTTATAAAAATTGGTGGATAAGAAAGACAAAGAGAAACAAATGGGAAGAGAAATAGAGAGTGAAAACTGAAAAGAAAAAGAAAAAAGGAAGAAAGGGGAAATAGGAATAAATAAAATGTGAAAACTGAAGAGGAAAAGTTACCCACCGTGCCCAACATAGCCTTGATCTCACCGCACGCGCCAGCGCACATGGGCTCGAGGTCGAAGGCCTTCCACAGGTGGTAGATAGAGCTGCCGCCGGGCTTGGTACCGGCATCAATCAGCACGCAAATGTTGGGGTCGAGGACGCGGCCAAAGGCGTCAAAGAACCAGCGATGCGAGTTGATCTTCTTTTGGTTCTTCTCCTTGAGGCAGAACAGGAGCTGCACTGGCTGCTGCTTGGGGATAAGCGAGACGACGTCGTTCTTGATGGACATGCCGACCTGGGACGTGTACTCGTAGATATGCGCCGTGACATCCTTGTTGTTGACCTGCTGCTTGGCAATACCCTCCTGGTACACACCCATACCAGCCAGCAACGCCCTCGTACGGGGGTTGATCTTGGCACGACCGTCACTGACGATGCACACAACGATCTTCTTCCAGGCGTCCTTGCCCCATGTCTTGCTCTCGGTCCGCTTGCACATGTACTCGACGTTCTTGATGACGCCGATCATGGTGCGCGCAAACAAGATCTCGTCCTCGTTGTACATGGTAACCACGATGAACAGCTCGGTGTGGCGCGGCTTGCTGAAGAGCTTCTGCCGCAGGGTGAAGTTGCTCTCGTAGAATTCCGAGGGGTCGCATGTCGCGGCCGTGTAGCGCATGTGGGTGAACTCGTCGCGCTCGCCATGGGGCAGCTGGTTTAGCAGCTTCGGGGGGATCGGGCAGTCGAGCACCAAGTTTCCGCGGTAGAGCAGCACCTGCTTCACCGTCTTCCACCTCTTGATCGGCTGGTTGTTTGTCGGCGGCTGCGGGTTGTCGTGGTAGGGGTCGCTCGCGCCGACGTGCGAGTCGGTGTGGGTCAGCATCGGGCGCTGGCCATGCTGCTCATGCTCATCGTCGTGAAACGGGTTTGCCGGGTCGTACGCCGAGTCGTACCCCTGGGCGTGCTGGCCGTGGTGGGGCTCGTATGGCTGGTTGAAGTACGCATCGTGATGCGCCTCAGGGTTCACCGAGTAGCTCCCGAGGTTGTCTATCGATTGCTGGTCTCGTCAGCGCCAGTTGGGAGTCTTTTCGTATGCGGAGCTACACACTGCGGTCTGCATCTGTAATGAGTCGCCTGGGCTGTACCTGCCAGGACCTGTGGGCATGTCCAGCTGCGAGTGCGAGTGATGGCCGTACGGGTTGTCCTCGAGTTGGTAGCCATGCTGGAGGGGATGCGCTGGTGACGGCGTCCTATGCGCCCGGTTGTCCATGGGATGGCTCTCGTAGTAATCCCCGTCTGTACGGCAGAGCCATAGTTAGCCACTTATTTCTCAGGAATGCGACCTCTTGAATTTAGACAACGCGCAACGGACCACGGTGAGGTAGAGGCATCGCAACTCGCGCCGCGGGATCTGACACAGCCAAGGACTTGGCTTTAAACTTCGGGTCGCGTTAAAGTGAAACGGTGTTTATCCGCGCCGGGCAGAAACAAAGCTGCGACACCAGCACAGCTTGCGAAGATAGATCCCAAACCGCAGACAGATCAAGGAGTGAAATCAGGGTCCAGAGGGAACCAGCCGCTTCGGGAACAACGCAATCTGGAGAAGAGAACGGGGGTGGAGGATGGGAGATGGGAATTCAGGGGAGGGAGGTCTCAGATCGGCAAGTCGGTCGGCTCGTGATGACGGCTGGCCCGCAACCAAGAGCTCGTGACGGCGAAAGGGGGGAGGGATGGAGGGATGGAGATGGATGTCCACTTGCCTAATCGATTATACGACATGGTTGCTTAGTGCTGCTCAAACGGCAGACTGAAACAACGGCGCAGGGTATCTCTGTGGAAGGAAGAAAAAATGCGCCAAACGGCCAACTGAAGAAATGTTTCCTGTTGGAAGTCCCCGCGTGGTAGTGTCCAACGAGGGTCCTGGTTTCCAACTAGAATGCCAGAGACTCGACCGGCGCCCCGGAATGTGAGTCCGTTCCCGCAGCCGCGCGGCCGCAGTTGTTCGAGTCGAGAAAGCGACTGTGTGGATGGCGATCGGTTGGCTGTGTTTCGAGGCGCCCCGTTGACACGCGGCCCGGTGCTCGGCTTTGTCTGTACCGGCTCGGTGGTGCTGATGGTTGGCGGTGGATACAGTGTTATGCGCCCGGGCTTTGTCGATCGATCTGAAGTCGGTCAGTCGTCTGGTATCTTTGGTCTGTTTTTCGATCCAGAAATCAGGAGTCGAGAGCCAGATGGAACACCTCAGGGCTGGTGTCGCAGCCTGTTCGTTGCTGTGGGGTTTCTGGATGTTGGCCTCGTGTTTTCAGACAATTTCAAGAAATTCGAGGCCGGGCTTGTCGAGATGAACCCGACCGGTGGGAAAGGGATGCGGGGGATGGCTTGACTTTACAACACCAGCGGCAATCTCCACGTCACAAACAAGGCAATTGACTTTTTTGTTTTTGAGTATTTTGAGGCACGAGGAGCTGAACACAGCTGGCAGATTTTGTTCTGGGTCTTGTGGCTGTGTCCTCGAAACCGCAGAAATGCCTACAAGCTGCATGATCCCTGCGCCCATCCGCTCCACAACCTTGAAGCGGCATCTGTTCGACTCGCTATCCAGTCGGGACTGAGCGGGCAATAACAGGACTTCCTGGTCTTGATCACTCCAAACGGTGTTGTCGTACAGCGCAAGACCATACTCATCAGCCTCAGTTTCTGTCTCGGCAACCAACTTCCACAAAGCAGGAACCCTTTCCCAATCACTGGTCACAGAGGCTGGACCCCTCGCTTTGGTGACCTTTGTTGTTGATTCTCAAATGCAGCCGCAATCAAGGATCAGACGATAGCTCGCGCTAGTACAAGCCGCACTCGCCCACGTAACCGGGTCTGGCAACCGCTTCTGGCCCCCAAAGGATGGGCATAAAGGGGAAAGCTCACCGCGTCAGCTTCCTGCAACGAAATCGAGGGGCACAGCAGGTTGATATTGGTGTCAGAAGATTTTGTGCTATAGGACTGTTGGAACCGGTGATGTTTTTCCGGGACCGATAAAAAAGGACACTCGACACAAAAATATCACACCCAACCCAGGTTCCATGATCCTAATATCCAACACCTTGTGTTCGGGTTCTCCAATCCTCAATTTACATGAAATACAATTACACAAGCTCTTCAATTAATCCGCTCACGCCTAACTACGCGCATTTATTGTTGTTGAACCTCCCACCCCAATCACCACCCCCTATTTAAGACATCTCCCTCCCCAACCTCTCCAACTCCTCCTGAATAAACACCCCCGCATTCACCAACTCACTCGCACCATAAATCACCCTCCTCTTGACCCTATCCCCGCCACCGTCCTCGTCGCCCACTCCTGCAA
This sequence comes from Collariella sp. IMI 366227, assembly GCA_027946355.1. Classification (NCBI taxonomy): domain Eukaryota; kingdom Fungi; phylum Ascomycota; class Sordariomycetes; order Sordariales; family Chaetomiaceae; genus Collariella; species Collariella sp. IMI 366227. The sequence goes on along the minus strand of JAPEUS010000004.1, from coordinate 1,188,222 downwards.
GTTCCCATACTCATCCATTGACCCGCCCCCAACCATAAACACCATCGCCTCCGAGAACTGGGCCCTGAGCACTCCCAAGCCCAGCACCCGGCAGCCCACCAGGCGCAGACGACCCCCACCACCACCCCCGCCCTGCGCGCGCATCGACGGCTGCGGCATGGTCCCCCGGGCGTTGGCGCTGCGCGGGTCAAAGTAGAGGTAGTGCTCCGTTTTGGCGATGGCTGAGGAGCTGGCGCTGGAGGGGTCCATGATGGACTCGGTGATCTTGGTGACGGTCAGGTCGCGATCGACGGGGAGGAAGTTCTTGATGCCACCGAGGAGGGAGGCGACATTGGAGGTGAGGGCGCTGGTGGGGACGCCGGTTTCCTTGAGGCGGTCTGTGAGGCGGGATGAGATGGCTGAGAAGCGGTTGAAGAGGTCTGAAGAGCCTGACTGTTGCTGTGTGGAGGAGGCTTGGCTGTTGATGGTGGTGAGTTGGGTCATTTTGGTTGTTGCGCGGACTCTGTAAAAGGGGATTGTTAGTATGGCGGTTGTTGAAGTGGGTTCTGGGATCTTACTGTCGAATGTATGCCAGGCCTGTCTTGTCGCATCCCGCAGCCGTCAGAGCCTCTTCGAACTGTTGCCATTCCGGCCGCGACACGTCCTGCTCGGTGCTGAGGTACCAGATGATGAAGAGGCGAAGCTTGTCTGCCGGCTGCCCCTTGTCGTCCGTCTTAATCAGCTCCAGCATCTGCGCCTTGGTCTGCTTCATGACGTTCTCTTCGAGCTGGAAGTAGTTGTCGAGCTGCCGGTTTTGAATCTCTCCAAGAACTGCAGCGAGAATGTTCATGTGCATATCAAGCGTCGCCTTTCGCTCCCGAAGCTCTGGCAGCAGCGTGATGGCAGCTTTGAGATGTTGCGCACTCGCGCTTGTGTCATTTTGGAGATCTTCGAAGTCGCTGACGCCCGTCTTCTTGGTAATTGCTTCCGCCTCTTCCTTGTACTTTGTAAGCTCCGCATCTGCTTAATGTCAGTACTTCTGCGCTTTTGAGGAACCAGCCAGGCTTCCTTACCGATATCCTCGGCGACTTGCGGGAAAGGTAGGCACGCATTCTTGGCCCAAAAAAAATCATTCGCAGCGAGATCGTATGTCTTCTTCGTATTTCCCTTTGCTGGGTTGCTGGAATCGACAGGGGTCTCAATGGTAATGCGGTTCAATTCTGACTGTTGAGAAGTTAGTGCTGCTGGCTTGGTAACATATGAGATGACTTGCCTTGAAGATATCGAAACACAGGCTCTGGTATGTCCAAGAATGCGACAGCATGGGTATCAAATCAACATTACGGTCAAGAATAACCAGTACCGGCCGGGAACTCGGGGTTCCTGATGCCGAATGAGCAGGCCGTTGTGACGAGAACAGGTTGTCTTTGGAGTTGAGGATGTGGTCGCGGAGCTTGCGGTCGAGCTTGGTGGCAATCATCTCAGCGGCAGCGCCCCTGGGACAGCGGATCTAGTGGGAGGCCTAGTTAGCACATGGTACAAAAATATACCAATGGTGCCGAGCAATGCGTTGCGTGAGTTGAGACGTACAATTGGGATAACCCCTAAAGAATGTTAGAAGAAGAAGACAATGTAGTTTGAGGAAGGGCTAACCGTACCTGATGTTACCACAACGCTGAACAGGCCGCTAACAATGCGGTCGATCACACGGTCCAGCTCCTCATCTTTTGTTTTTGCGCTGTTTAGGGCCCAGTACGTGTGTTCCTTCTGCATCCCCAGGCTGAAGAGATCCGGCTCAGTGACGACAAAGTTTAGGTACTGGTCGTAGACTTGCGCGATCTGCTCTGACGTGCCGGTGGTAGCTGTTTGAGCCGCAAATTCCTCCAACAGCGGTCGTGGTATCGAGGAAAGGAAGTTGATGTGGGCAGCGCTGTAGAGCCCCTTTTTGAAGGTCATTCGTAATCGCTTGGAGGTTCGCGGCGGTTGGCTCGACGAGATATATCGCCGGAACGTCGGGAATGGCGGCTCTCTGAGACCCAATGTGCCTTCGCGGGTTAGCATCGAGTTCTCGACGCGGCAAGGGGTAAAAGTAGCTCACATGTGCATCGTCACCCCCATCGACCTGAGGTCTGAGACCTGGAGAACTGGGCTAATCACATCACGCCCAAGGTCCTGTACCAACACGGGTTAGCCGAGCTCTCGGCAATATCGAATCTTCGGATGGGTAGTCGAAAATAGGGGTCGTCGAGGGGGAAGGGCACCGAGGGCGGCTCACGTCAAACACGAGGAGCTTCCAGATAGGTGTCCCGTCCTTCGAGATTGGTGCAGCCGGCGCCTGGAAGCCATTGGAGTGGGAGTCATCGTTCTCGCTCGAATCGAGAGGTTCGTTCAAGTTGAGGATCTTCTTGATCGAGACTGCGATTCCAGCCATGTCAGCGCAAGGGGTGGATAGAAGAAGGAGGTGGACAGTTGGGAGCGCATACGGATCTGCTTGTCGCGCAGTGAAGTCCCCCGCGCCGCCATAATTTGTTTCTCCAATATCGACTTATTTGCTGTTGGGTGTTGGGTTGGCAATGGTCTTTGGTGTGCTGCTTCGAGGCCACAGTTCGACGAGTCGTCAAGGGGTTGCTGTCTCAGAGGGTTCTGTTGCTGGGCATTAACTTTCTTGCCTTGCCAAACAAACAATTGATGGGCTGAGGCAATGTGTTACCAGCACTGTGTAAAGCGATGATAACAAGCCTTGCCTTCCTGTCGGTTTCTAGAGCTCTGTCTTCAGATATTCGGCCGCGTGTCGAAGCTTCCCCACTGACTTCACGACACCTTTGCGACTGGGCCTTGGAGACGGTACGTACCTGCCCTGTTGCCGAATGGGTGGACCACTTCGCTATCAGTTTGAGTTTAGCGGGATTCTTCGTCGGGCTTTGCCACGCGCACAGACCAAGACAAGCGGTCCTGATCCAGCCAACAATTTAATGACAGGCAGCAACAGGCCCGCACGCCCAGGTCGCAACTTTTCTCTTTCAACAACAAGCTCTCGTGACGCTCCCGCCCTTCTCTTTCTCAACGCGCCCGCCCTGATCATCGCCTGAACGCCTTCTCAGGACCCTTAATAACCACGGGCTGCGGAGTCTGATAATTTTACCACTTCGATTCGTTGTATAGAGAGGTTGGCCTCTCCAACTGGCAGAGTCGAATCACCCCTTGTCCCCGACCTGGTTCGCCTTGTGGTTCAGCATCTCTTTGTCTTTGAATCGATTCGCCGTTCAAAATTACTCTCTTTAAATGGGCGCTGGCAGTGCAGTCAGCGTTCGGTGAGCACATTGACCTTGTCCACGGACGCTGGCCATGACGCGGTGCCGCGACACGGAGCAGAGAAGACTGTGTTGAGCACATCATTTTAAGGGTATGCATCAATCATCCGCCCCCAACTAAGGATATGACAGCAAAATGTGTGCTTTTCCTCTGTTTAAATGTGTGTTCAATCGAGCAGCCTGGACGTTGCAGTCTTGATCTGCAGTCTGAAGGGCAGCGAGAGCGGCAGCGGAACTGGTTGGGGTGCCCAACGGCATTCGCCACGGCTGCAAGTAACACCTGAGACTCCTGTCACGGGGAAACGTGCAGGCAGCCAGCATGGGGAGAGCACACACAGCAGCCAGCCATGTCCGGTGAGAGCAAAGCCAGCCAAAGGAGCCGTCATGGAGTGGACCAGGAGAGACGAAAGTCTGCCTGCAGTCCCTGGCACAATAATTCCCAAATTGCCACAGGAGCCATCAGACACCAGCCATCAGCCATCCGGACCAGCCTTCAAAACTCCCTTCGAGGTGGTAAAATGCCCCAGCAGGCAAGTCCAGAGTTCCTGGCTGCCGTTTTGAAGCTGGATGCAGTTGGGCTGCAAGCGAGCACTTGGGGCAGACATCTGATGGTGGGAGCTGCGGGGCAACTCGCGCAACACCTCCAAAAAGGGGTTTCGTCACTGTCTGGAGCGATCCCCAGCCGTCAACTCCATCCAGCCTGGATCTCCATTTTCCAGTGCTCGGGTCGCAGTCCGGGGTCCCACAGAGACTTGAGGCTGGTTGAAGCTGGCAGCGCTGAATTTGGAGACAGCCAGGCAGGAGGAGAATGGTGTGAGATCTGAATGCATCTCTGCTTCAGGGGGCTGGTTCAGTTGGATCTTGGCGAACGGACGCAGATCATCCCGGCTTCTGTCGTTCAAGGGGCGCCAACAATCCTTCGATACACGCAACCAACACCCTGTTTTCGTTCACGACATCAGTTTAACCGATATTCGCGTGCGAATGCGATCGTGTCCAACTCCAAACCTCCAATCCAACAAACATCACCTCCTTGGTCATCTTGGATGGCAAGCTGTCGCTCCGCTTTTCGATATCGAAGCTGGCTGTGTTGTTGCGGGCTGCTCTCTCTGGCTGGCTCGATGGCTCTTTGTGGTGTCTGGAACTCGGTGGTTTCTGCGATGCACATGCGCTGGAATCAAAAGTTTTGGGTGCAGTTCAGTTGGCTGAGCTTGGGACCAGCAGTTTGGAGGCTCTGGTCTGGCGTTTGAACAAAACAATGGTGCCGACAGCGGCTACCCGAACCCGGACTTTCTCGCCGGTGCCATCAATCCGCAACTCTCAGGGGCTGATCCCCAGGCTGCTCTGTATCGCCCTTTCGACTACTACGGCCAGGGAGATGTCTGGCCGGATCATGACCAAACTGCTAGTGTCCCGTTTGGCCATGAAGCTCAACTGCAGCAAGGGTTCTACGAAGAGCAGCGCCATTCTGCTGAAGAAAACCAAACGGTTGATGGCCGGTTTGCCCTTGATCCCCAGCCTGGTCACGAGTTTTCAACCCAAGCTATCAACTCTGGCAACCAGCAGGTGAACTCCCACTCTGGTTTTGGCCATGGTGTAGCCGCTACTTCCAGTTCTGCTCCAAATGGTTATCCTCAAGGCCCAATTCCTCAATGGCAAGAGCAAGTGCCGGTAGGATATGGATCTGGCAACCAGTTTGAGAACCCTCTTTCTGGTACCCAGCCGTCAGCCATGTCCCCCCCGTTATCCAACGGCACATCAGCGTTCTTCCCCGGCCATGGGGGTTACCAACCAGAGGTGCACCAGCAGCAAGCGCCCGTAAACGCACGCCCAGTTCACCCCCAATACCCCACGGGTATTAATGGACAGCTACAACAGACCTCGGGGCCTGCCTCCTCTGTCACCGGCAGCCCCCATACACCTTCTCAGCAACCGGCCCGAACTGCTACACCTCAGCAGCTTCCCCAACAAGTACCCCAACAAACTCAACAGGTTCCTCGGAATGCTTTAAATGTCGCCCATCAAGTTGTTCAACAAGCTCCTCAACATATTCCCCAGCAGCAGCAAGCTCGAACAGCCAAACCCCAACAGCTTCCTCAGCAAGTTCACCAGCAGGTTCCTCCAAACGCTTCAAGTATTCCCCAACAGGTTGCCAAGCAAGCCCCCCAGCAGCGGCCAACTCAACAGCAAACACAGCTTCCGGCTCAACAGCAGGTCCAACGACCTGTTGCACAAACTGCCCCCCAACCGGCTCCTCAGTCGAACACCAACCAGCAAGCCTTTGCTCAACAACCACTCGCCCAGCCTCACATACCCCAGCAATTCCAACAGCCCTTTGATAATTCTACCGGTGCCAACTTGAAGCGCGCTGCGACATCGGAGGCCCAATCCGCGCCAGCAGTTGCGAAGAAGGCCAAGATCCTCGTTTCCGTGGCTGCCAGCTCCCCTTCTCCGTCGATCCAGTCCCAGAGTCTGAACGTTTCCGAGCCCATCTGCACCATCAACTACCAGGATGACAGTCTCCTTGCGATGCGTACTCGGCCGGAGGCGAGGTGGGCGGGCGTACCGAATCTTGTTCTTGGGTCAGCGCCGGTGAAGCTCCAAAAGGGGACGCCGACAAAGCGATATGTAACACTCACAACGAAGGGCGGGAAGGACCCGTTGTTCTTAAAGATGTGGCGGGCATGGACTCCTGCTGAGAGTCTCGGCAACCATGCGGATGCGTATCAGAAGGCGACCAATGACCTGGATTACCAGCGGGCTGATATCCGGCTTGAGCTCGAGATGAAGCGGGGACAGAGTGGTGAGTGTTCCGTTTTTTTGTTATGATTGTGAATGGGCGTGTGGTTGCTGATGTGATTTCTAGAAATTCCGGTTGACTGGTGGAAGAAAGGGCTGAAAGACCGACTGGGCAAAGAGGTAAGTTACCATTTTTGTCCCATTTTTTAGTCGGTGTTTTTACTGACTTCGGTCGCTTCCAGCCCAAAAAACTTGACCCTCCGCCTGAGCCAATTTCTTCTGAAGTCAAGGCCACAGAATTTCTTCGCATTCATCCCGCACATCGACGCAACATGAAGGCGGCGAGGGATGCTTGCGACGACTTTGCGTCAGCGCTCCAGAAGAAAGCTGGTGACCTCAAAACTGCTCTGCAGGCAGTTGCCGAAAAGCCGAACAGTACTGAAGCCGCCTCTCAGGCTCGGGCTTGTAAAGAGCAACTTGAGCGCTTCATCGTGGAGGGTCTTCGGGTCGAAGTTGGCAATGTCTTCGCGAGGATGAGCGAGAACAACAAGCTGGTCGCTGGTCTGAACAATGTGCTCATCCGCCTGATCAACGAGGATGAAGCCAACTCGCCTCTGGCCAAAGCCATCCTTCGCTTGTACACACGCCTCTCCCGGGTGACCTCGAGGCAGATGAAGCTGTGGAAGATGGACAAGATTCAGGCCAGGTTGAACAGCAAAGGGGACGCAGAAGCCAAGTCAATGATGGTCAAGATGATCGAGACCGCGAAGAAGAACGATGAGGAAGAGAGCGAGAGTGAAAGCGACTCGACCGATACAAAGAGACCCGGGCAAAATCGCCCCGCGTCAAAACAAACCACTTCGGGAAGCGACCTCAAGAAACCCACCACAACTACAAAGCCGGCTATTTTAACTGCCGACTCGAGAAAATTGGGCACTTCAACAAAGCCTCTGGCAGCCGAACCCAACAAGGCCACAGCAAAGGCACCTCAAAAGCTGTTTTCCACATCGGCAGGCATCAAGCGCTCGCGCGAAGACGAGACTGCTGGCGCTGACGCACGCTCATTCAAGAAGCCTGCCACTGACCTGAAAATCTCCTCGTCTACCACAAAGCCGCTTTCGACTGCAGCCGGCAGATCGACTATCGTGAAGCCAACCACTGCCACGACTGTTGCCGCCTCTACGAGTGCCCAGACCAAACCTCGGTCTGGACTCTTACTTCCTGGAAAGGCACGCCCGCTCACAAAGCCAGCGCCGAAGGCCGAAGTCAAGACCGAGCCTGCAGCCAAAGCGCTGCCCTCGAAGGCCGACCTATCTAAGCCAAACACCACGAAGGCGTCGTCTAGTTCGACTGCTTCTAGCGCTGCGAGAATCGCCAAACCCAAGCTGGTTGAGTCTACCGAGGCACCCAGATCATCGTTTATCGGCTCGTTGCTGGGTTCAATTGGAGAAGAAAAGAAGATCAACACGCCATCAAAGCCCACCATCGAAGAGCCGGCTCCCCAGTACCTGAACGAGACACCGGAAGAGCGTGAGAAGCGCCTTCGGAAAGAGAAGCGTCGCAGCCTCAGGGTTGCGTTTAAGACTGGCGACGCTTTGGTTGAGGTTCGTGAGTTTACACGCCATCCCGACGAGATTGCCGAGAGCAACATGGCTCGCAACCTCAGGACCGACATGCGTTTCAAGGACAGCGAGGAAGGTGAGATGATGAAGCGCTTCCGTGGCGGCAAGGGCATCAAGACCATCGATATCAACGACCGCGATTGGGAGGAGCCGACCGCCATCGACTTTGCCAACATCCCGCAGGACAAGAGGGAGCAGACTTACATTACCCGCGGCGGCATGAAGGCCTTCGAGACTGACGAGCAGAAGCTCATCAGAGAGCGTGAGTCGAATGAGCTCATGGTCATCTACCACAGCCGCGCCGACATCCCGCCCAACCCGAGATCGCCACCCTACGAGCCGTCGCTTTCCGGGAGCAGCACTGAGGTCCGTCTGCCGATGACGGTGCCCGAGTACGACGAGATGATGCAGCGTGTCCGCGAATGCAAGCAATGGGGCCCCTTCCATGCGTCCCGTGCCGCTCAGGGCCGTCTTGAGACCAAGGCCCGTCCGGACTACGCCGACTTCACCAAGACGATGCAGTCTATCAGCTCCATCGCCGACACATACACCGGACAGCCTGCCCGCCAGCCTGAGGCTCGTCCCCAGCAGGCCCAAGAGCCTCCTCGCGACCCGCGCCTGTGGTACGAGTCTTCCGCGGCCACCCGCCGCGACCAGCAGACCCACGAGCTTCTGATCTCGGATCGCGTCAAGAACTGGACCGATCCCGACCCGCAGCACCATGCCATGACCAAGATGGCCAAGCGCGACATGGCGGACGACGACCCCAGGCTGAAGCAGGTCCTGGACACTCTCGCACGGATCGGTGCACAGGTTCAGGCCGAGGCCAAAAAGGCCGAACAAGCCAAACAGGCCGAGCAAGCTGCCCAGCCCGCCGCTCCCACTACTCAGGCCGCTCAGGCCACTGCCCCCGACTACTCCGCCGCCTGGGCGCAGTATTACGCTGCCCAACAGCAGCAGCAGCAGCAGCAGCAGCAGCAGCAACCGGCCTGGTACGGCCAGGCTCAATCTGCCTACACCCAGCCCGCCAACCCATACACGCAGCAAATACTTACCGACCAAAACACCCAACTCGCCGGCGTCCTCGCCGCACTCAACAACCAGCAAGCCGCCGCTGCCGCCTCCGGCCAGCAGCAGCCTCACACGGACCCCGCCCAGATCCAAGCCCTCATGACTGCCCTCGGCGCGCAGCCCGCCGCGACTGGTGCTGGCGCCGCTGACCCCCAGAATGCGCAGTACCTTCTTGATGTGATGAAGTGGGCTCAGGGCCAGGGTCAGGGTGCTGCCCAGAACGCGGGCGCTGCTGCCTACCCTGGGTATGGCACCGCTGTTGGTGCTGGTGGTGCTGCTGCCACGCAGGGTGCGGTTTATCCCGCCTATGGCGGTTTTGGCCAGTCAAATCAGGAGCGCGAAGCCTACGGGCAGATGTATGCCGGTGGCAACCAAGACCGGGACCGTGAGCAAAACCGGGAGCGGGATAGGGACCGCGACCGGGATCGGGACGGTGGTGGTAGTTATGGACGGGATCGTAATGGCGGTGAGAGGGAGTTTCATCGTAGTAATAAGGGCAGTGGTCGCAATGGTGGTGGCGGTGAGGGTGGTGGTAGGGGCAGTGGTGGAGGGAAGGGAGAGAACGTGCCCGAGCACCTGCGCGGTATCAATCGTAACTTGATCGGGACCAAGGCGTGTGCGTTCTGGGCCAAGGGGTTGTGTAATAAGGGTGATAAGTGCACTTTTAGGCATGATTAAGGCCGTGCTTGTGGATGGAAGGGGTGAGGTGGCCGGCCGTCACCCACTGGATCAGCTATCGTGAATGAGTAGAGACTGGTTGTTTGAAATCGGGCTGGACTGGACAGTCGGAGGAAGAATGGTTGTAGTGTCTGAGGGCATTGGCATCGGGAGGTGGTCTCTCGAGTCTGGGGTTTTGATCACGCATTCGTCATCATTAGAGGTTCGGTCATTGAGGAGTGGGGTTGGGGCGGCTGGCCTGGTTGCCTACCATGCTTGTTTTGTTAAGCTAGCTCATGTACAGTTCTATTGAATTTGCTCTGCGTTTGAGCAGAGTGGTATTCCTTGCTCTTCCATATCCATTGTTGGGAGGAGGTTTGGGGTATGTCTACGTTTGCTCTAGGGTTGGACTACTCGATTTTTATCCTGCTCGCAGAGGAGAGTGTGTCTGTAGGATGTTGACCCTTGGTCGCGAATGGAGAGGTGAGAGTGCTGTTGTTCAAAGGGCCGGAATTCTCTTAGAGCAGACCGAATTCAGTAATGAGGCACATCAGTTTTCAATGTCATTTGCAAGATTTTTTTCTTTTAAGGAGCAGAAAATGAACAAATACTTAGCTTCCAAGAGAAGGACCACACTCGTGTTTTCAAATACTATCTATAACAGAACCAAGATCAAGGCATGATCAAGCAGATGCTAAAAGGAAAGAAGAAGAAACGATGAAGTTAAAACGAAAAGAACATGGAGAACTAGATGAACCTAAAGAATTTGTAGAAAATGAAAGAAGAAAAAGATGGAGTAACAGCTTAAATAACATAAAATACAAGAAACGAATACCAAGGGAAAGAAGACAAAACAAAGGAAAGAAGGCTGAAAGAGAGAAACACCGAATGACCACGCACGGGCTTGTGGCTCGGCTCCACGTCTCATGAAAGCAGGATGAGTAGGGCTATTACTGTAAATGTACAGAGAATTAAGGGCTTCATTTTCCACGAGGCTGAGCACTATTTGTAGTTGCGCAAGTGCATCTAAAACATCATCAACTGGGGAATGGGCTCGCGACTCCGGGACATCAACCTCAAGTGCCGTTTGTTTTTATGTTGAGCCTGCCTCTTTTCTCTGCTGGTATGGGCTCTCCGCATTGTTACCCTACCCAAATTCTTGAATTGGAGAGATAAAAGAATAGGAAAATGGAAGAAAGAAGGAAAGAATTAACAGATGGAAAGAAGCAAAGTAAAAAATAAAACCAAGATCGCAGGGGAAGACAGAAAGGGACTATCGTAATACCATCGAGCACCGGCAACGCAATGACAAAGATGGTATTGCCGCCGGGAGCCAAGTCAGGTATAGGATTTGCTCTCGGTTACTTGGCGCGTTCTGGAAGCTTCATTGATGTGCCCGAAGCTAGTTGTCTGTCCACTGGTACAAGCAGGGTGTTTGGACAGGGACATACGGGATATCTTCACTGTCAGTTTGGTTCTCAGTAAAGGATAGAAGCCGGGGTGGGAGAACTCATTTGAGATCAGGAAACGACAAACCACAACCATGAGAACAATCCTCTCCGAGACAGCCTGAGTGCATACGGGGTCTAACCTAGGTCCCAAGCCAACACGCTTGCATTGAGAGCCTCGACAATGGACTGGCAATCGTCTTTCTGCCAATCCCTATAGACACGCATCAACCCAACCCAACCGCCTCTCTCCCCTCCACTCCCTTCACAAGTCATTCATCCACTCTTGCAAAACGCTGCATCCAGCCTATCTCCATGCCAACTATTAACCAACAAAAACAACCCCTACCCAACCCACTCCCCCTCACCATTACCACCGCCAGCACCCTCCTCCTCAATCGTCAAATTCAATCCCTGCTCAATCGCTTCACAGATAGACGGCACCGATGCCATGGCGCCTGTGTAAAGAGGGTTAGCACCATCACGGGTCTCTCCCTCGGCGGGCGCGTTATAAAAGGATTGATCTGGTATTGGGTGTGGAGAGAAGTGAGCACCGGACACGGACTAGCGTTCGCGCGAATACTCTCAGAAAGGGTGGTAAACTGACCGTCTAAAGAAAGACGGGATTAGTATTTTGGTATGTTAGAGAGAGAGGGGGAGGGGGCGTACCTCCTGTGTCACCGCAGGCGAGAGTTCTGTTCAGAGAAGGTCAGTCATAAAGTTATAGAGGAAAACACTCCCTTCGAGAGGGAACCGCCAAAAGTTGCTAAAGAGACTAAGTAGTGTAGGCGAACGTACTTGCTGATCGGCTAAGTCAAGGGGTCAGTAATTGCCGTGCGGGTTGTTTCATGAGGCAGAACTCACCGTAATAACCTTGAACCAGCCAGTAATCGAGCGCACCTGCCCGGCTTCGTGTCTCTCTTCCCTGACGCCCCAGTCTTCCTTGAGGGTGCGGATCTGCTTCATGGTGATTGGATTTCTCCACATGGCCTGGACACAGCACAGATGTCAGTGGCTATCAGCTTCTTGTCTAAGCGGAGGAGAGGTGTCAAGGTAGGGATGACTACCGAGTTCATGGCAGGAGCCACAACAATGATTTTCTTCTTCATGTCGATGCTGGCATCTGTATCCCAAGCGCGGATGACCGAGGTGAGGAGGTTGTCGGACATGCCGTTGACCACCTTGGCCAGGGTGTTGGCGCTGAGGGCTGGTGGTCCGTTAGTCTGCTGTCAACCACAGACCAAAGACATCGAACGGGACGACATACGTGCTACCACAAGCATATCCGCCCCTAGGCAGTATATCAGCAACGATTGAAGTTTTAATCTCCAAGAGAGACCAGCATACATCTTCTCAGTCTGTTGGACGAGCAACGTCAGTCAGCCTATCCACACAACTAAACACCCAGGAGAAGGGGAGAAACATACTCGATATGCAGAATACTCGCCCCGCGACGCCACGGATGCGGTCCCCACTCATCACGGTCCCGATAGACAGCATCGACGTTGGGCAATTCTCTCAAGGACGATAGGGTGGGCTGCTCGGCGCTCTGACCGCGGAGGAAGTGGGTGGCCGACTCGGTCAGGACGACGCGGATGGAAAGGTTGCCCTCGTACTTGGCCAGCTCTTGAACAATGACCGGGACTGTGGCTTAATTGTTAGAAGCTAGGGGTTTGGGGGAGTGGTGTAGACTTGCTCTTGATGGTGGCCACGGAGCCTGATGCGCTGGGTTGTGTTACTCCTGTGCAAGACTGAAAGGGGTGGGGGTGAGTCATGGGCGTACGCTAGCAGCAGATGCCTTTTCCCATCTTCGCGGGCTGCAACTAAGGCTTCAATCGAATTCGTTTGGCTGGCCATGTGATGCTCGTCGTGCTCGTTGCTGACGGACTGTAGCATCTTGATCTGGGGAGAAAAAAGAGCCAACTAGGATGAGTTCAAATGCTACTGGATGCTCAGCGGCAATCTGGGTGATGCCGTGCCAATCTACAGATAGCTTGCTATAGGTTCCTCTTACCGCTTGGAAACGTCGGGTGGTTCAAAATATGGTATGTATTTCAGGTGAGTTTAAGTTCCGTGTTTGTAATCAGATGAAGAGTTGCTGAAGCACGAGCCCGGTGGCTGGAAGCCTCAGCTCATGATTTGTAAGTATTATTCTGGAGATATGGCCACCAAAATCGCAAGATCTTAACAATAAGTTCCATCTATCCTCGACTACAGAACTTCATCCCAAACCTTCCCGTGCTCGTCTCTTTGTTGAACCCAACCTCGGAGGTCCTTTGTTGGTGCTGCACGGTGATGAACCCTGCCGTGGGGTGAAGTGGGGCAAGCACCCCTCACAGCTTCTAAAGTGTAATACGTCATACCCTAACCCTAAAGTGGAATGTCAAGACAAGCGCTGAGAACGAAATGTCTCTTCATGAAGATCTTGGCAGAGGCAATTGCGATGATAGGAATGAGCTGACTTTAACTCTCCTGCTTGATGCTCCTAGAGATTGTTCTCGGTCTTTGCTAGGGACGCAGCTGCCGGCCAGACTCTGATGTCACAGAACCTTGCCAGGAGCGAGCCAATGAGACGCGTCCTCCGGGAGCTAGCCGTGACTTTGACCGTGACATGCGCGTCACAAGCTCTTTTCGCATCGCAGCTTCCCGACTTCCATTTAACACAGCGAAAACACCACAATCCAATTGATTTGCCATTTTCCTGAAATTTCCATACCATCAATTCCTCTTCGCGAAAACATCACAATAGTTTCCAACACCACAACCCATCCCCAACCTTACATATCCTCCACGATCACAGCCATGGCGACACCCACCCCTGGCACCGGCACCTCGACGCCGCAAATCGAGCTCGACCCCGAGGAGACGCTCAAGAGCTTGAAGGTATCACTCGCAGACCTGTGTGCCAAGGCGACGCGCCTGTACGGGCAGAGGAAGTACGACGAGGCCGCCGAGGTGTACGCGCAGGCCGCCGAGATGCAGGCCGAGATGAACGGCGAGATGAGCCCCGACAACGCTGAGATCCTGTTCCTGTACGGCCGCGCCCTGTTTAAGGTTGGCCAGACCAAGAGCGACGTGCTGGGCGGCCGCGCGCCCGAGCCGAAGAAGCAGGCTCCCAAAGGGGAAGAAGAAGTCTGCGACTACTGGGAGCGGTTCCTCGAGCAAGAACGGGTCTGTTGAGGTTGCTGGGGCGTCAACCGCGCTGAATCCCGAGGTAGAGCATAAGCTGGATGAGAGGATTGCGGAGGCTGCCGCGAAGGAGGTGGCTGGCAAGGAGGCGCCCAAGCTGGAACAGCAGAAGAAGGCGCTGTTTCAGTTCCAGGGCGATGAGAACTTTGACGAGTCCGAGTCTGAAGAGGAGGAGGAAGGCGAGGGCGAAGGAGAGGAGGAAGAGGAGGACGACGACCTTGCCATGGCGTTTGAGATCCTCGACCTCGCGCGCGTGCTGTTCAACAAGCGACTCGAGGCTGTGCAAGCAGAGGACGAGGCGGAACAAGGCAAGGGCAAGGAACCCGCCGAAGGCGAGACCGACAGCAGCATTACCCCCCACCATTAGGCACATCAAGGAACGGCTCGCCGACACGCACGATCTCCTCGCCGAGATCTCGCTCGAGAACGAGAGGTATGTCGCAAGGTCGTGAAGGACCACCGCCAACCAAAATCCTTCTCGATCACAAGCTGACATAACCTCCCCCCACTTGTTAAGATATCCCAACGCGATCACCGACTCGCGCGCCTCCCTCCAATTCAAAGAACAACTCTACCCCTTCGAATCCGAAATCATCGCTGAAGCGCACTTCAAGCTCTCCCTCGCGCTCGAGTTTGCATCCGTCACCAAGTCGTCTGAGGACGACAAAGAATCCGGTGGCGACAATACCATTGACCAAACTCTCCGCGACGAGGCTGCCACAGAACTCGAAGCCGCCATCAACAGCACGAAGCAAAAACTCCAGACCAAAGAAGTCGAGCTGGCAGCCATCCACAACCCGGAGGACAACGAGGCCACGCGCCGGCAGATTGCTGACGTCAAGGAGGTGCTGGCGGATATGGAGCAGCGATTGGTGGATTTGAGGAAGCCGCCGGTGGACATTAATGCTGCGCTGGGGATTCCCGCGCGTCAGCAGGAGCCGGAGGTGAAGGTGACGGAAGAAGTGAAGAGTAAGGCGACGGATTTGACGGGGCTGGTGAGGAAGAAGAGAAAGGCGGAGGAGAAGCCTGCTGAGGAATTGGAGGCGAAGAAGATTAGGGAGAGCCCGGAATAAGGGGGTGGCTTGTTTGGTGGATGTAGTCTTGCTTGTGGGTGTATCTCTGTGTAACTTTTTGTCTCATGTATCGTACAGGGCTGGTGTTAGGTTTGGGGGGTTCGGAAAAAGAAGCCGTTGCTGGGATGACATTGTGTGGCATTGTATGAGTACTTGATTCGCTCTGGTTGGCAATCTGAAACTGTGATATTCAAGACGGCTCTCTCAGACGCATGTGTTAGACCAGTGATGTACACGGTCAAACCCATCCTCTTACTCGTTCTAACGGGTATTATTATGCTACGTTATTTTATCCTGGAGAAGATGCTCACTGCCCGCTATGCCTCGCTACCCACCCTTTTCATCACTGAACTATTACAAAGATATTTACCCCCGGTCATCATAACTGAAAATTCGTACTCTGCACCCTCTGTTCCCCCCTGAGATGCGCCGACGAGCCCCTTGAATAGGCTCTGCCAGATGTAGGCCTCGCTGAGCAGCAGCTCAATGTCCTTCTCGGTCCAGTCGCGCGTGGGCAGTGACTGCAGGAACATCATGATCTCCTGGAAGTCCATCTTGACCAGCTTGTCAGACCACTTAACGAGGAAGGCGGCGCAGACATAGAGGTGAAATTCTGAGAAGCCTTGTTCTTCGGCCTAGGCAGGTTCTTAGTATGGGGCAGGGGAAGGGGAAGGGGGAGGGAATGGGCTCACCATATAAGTATCCCACATCCTGATCGTATTTTTGACACTTATCTCCCTCATCAACAAGCAGTTCATCCAGCGAAAACTGAACTGAATAAACTCGACGCTCTCCTCCTCCAGATGCCTCGCCAGCCCGGCATCGATCCGCGCCGTCAGATCCCGCAGCGCCGACACCTGCCGCTGGATCCCGGGCTGCGCAACAATGTAGTGATCCTGAATGCCGTCCAGCAGCTTGGTCAAACACCAGAACGAGTCGGCCTCGACCGCGTCCAGCACCGCCCGCGGCAGCTGGCCCGGGTCCATCCCCCGCTCGATATCCGCGTCCGTGATGTAGGTGCCCAGGAAGACCTGCCAGAAGGGGGTGACCAAGTCGTTGATGCCCTGGACGTAACCACTGGCTGGGTGGCGGACTGCCCAAACGTAGAGGATGCGCTCGAGGGAGCGTTGCGTGGCTTCGTAACCGTAAAGTTCGATGTGTGGGTTGGTGCGTGGTACGTCAATGCTGATCTGGTGCCAGATAGCTTCGTCAAGGCCGCGCTGGCCGCGGGTGGAGGAGGTGGGTGTGCCAGTGTTATTGCTATTGATGTTGCCGCCTTTGTCGAAGGCTTGGCGTACGCCGTCGAGGTATTCTTTTCGTTTTCGCTCGAGTGTTGCGACGCGCCGCTCGCTGCTGGTCGGGAGGTAGCTGAGGAGGAGCTGCCATGTCATGGCGCGGACTTCTTCTGGCACGCCAGACCAGGCGAGTGCGCGGAGGTCGGAGGAGAGGGATATTGTGGATGCTTGGAGGAGGCGCTTGAACTTGTTTATCCTCGTTATCCTCGAGTTGATGGCGTCGGCTTCTTTGGGTGTGGCGTTGGGGGGTACGGAGGGGTAGTTAATCAGGTGGAGGGCGTTTGCCGGGTCGCGCAGTATCTCCTTGTACTGCGGCCGTAGTATCTTGCCCTCGCTCTTCTTGGGCATGGGGTATATTGATGCCGGGCGCTCGATGGCGATGTCTGCGCTGTCAGAATTCCTTCTTCGCGGCTGCTCTCTGGCATCATCGTTGCGGGGTAGCCCGTTGCTGGTTTGCGCCTTGCTCTGCTCTGCCTTCTTCTTTGTCCTCCTCTTCATGTTAGACAGGCTGGGCAGGCCGAAGTCGTCGCCGTCGTCCGACTCGTAGCCATACATGTCCTCCTCGTCCACGGTCCAGTCCTCGTTGGTATTGGATAGGAAGTTCATGTAGGTCTTGAAGGGCGGCGAAGTAACTTTGTGGCTTGTCTTTCGAGAGGGAGAGCCCGTTGAGTTGCTTCGTTCGTGTCCTGGGGTCGCTGATGGCGGGGTTCTTGGGCGCGAGCCTGAACTAGAGAGGTTTCTAGGCAAGTCAGCGGGAGACAGGCCAGTATTTAAGCCCGGAGACATACAAGTTGTCAAGTTTGAGCATGTCGGCGTGCGAGTAGGAAGCGCCAACGACTAAACTAGAGTCGCGTGTCTTCTTCGCTGGCGGGGCGTCTCGAGGGGGGGGCCTCCAGAAAGGAGAGGCAGCGCTGGACCAAAGGTCAATTACTGGGCATTGCGACGGAAAGCAGGGGCAAACATACTCAGACCTGTCTTGAAGCGACAAAGCAGAGTCAATAAATGGGGGTAGATTGCCGCGGATCTCATGACCTGGACATACCGACTTGCACCATCTCCTGCTGTTGCGACAAGTGCCGTCAGTACAGACGTCCAAGTCCTGAAGCCTGAAACACCCTGGTGGCGCGCTTACCTGCGGAGGGGCCTTCTTGCCGCCGGCGGAAGAAGAAAACATTATGGATTAGCTATTCGCAGTGTCGTCGGTCAATGGCATGACTGTCTCCCCTGTCAAGGGTTCAAGATGTGTTCTTGAGGAATTGTTTGCTTGGGCTTCCAGGTTGTCCTTCCTTGGTGCTGTCTAGTCGCGTTGCGCTGACCACAGACTCTCGGCAGCTGCTTGCCAGTTT
The DNA here is from genome assembly GCA_027946355.1 of Collariella sp. IMI 366227. Classification (NCBI taxonomy): domain Eukaryota; kingdom Fungi; phylum Ascomycota; class Sordariomycetes; order Sordariales; family Chaetomiaceae; genus Collariella; species Collariella sp. IMI 366227. Next base: position 1,170,492 of record JAPEUS010000004.1, on the reverse strand, counting down.
TGGGCAGCCGAGCCAGTGCCGTCTTCAGTGGCCCAGTGCGAAGCAAGCGGCATGTCGCTCACTGCCATGCCGGGGATGGGGTGCCCCACTATGCCTTGGCAAGGGGCGATTTGAGTGGGCCCAGACTGTGGAAGGCCAGGCAGCGAGTGGGTCCGGCTCCAGCACTGACCAGAGCTGCGGTGCGCCTGAACTTTCGGTGCCAGCCTCGCGACTTGCCTTTTCGGTGACTGCACACCATCGGCCTCCGACCCAGTCCATCAATCACGGCTGCCGGATATCAGTTTTGCATCACTTTAACAGTTCAGCCCAGCGATAGAGGGATTGCGCCCCCCGAGTTTCTCTGCGTTTCTTTTTATTTGCTGCTTTTAGGTCTACACTACAGGATTCTGCCCCAGGGCCACTCTCAACAGCAACTGTTTGCTTGCCCATCAGTTTGGGGACCCCGGCACCATGACCGAACCAGAGAACTTCGACGACGAGCTCTTTGCCGATCTGTATGTTTCAGAGGGCTCAATTTTTTATTGATCCTTGATGCTGACCATCTACAGCTACAACGACGATGAACCCGCGTCGAAGTCAGCCGTGAAGCAGGAAGCCGATCAATTCTCGGCCATCCAGGCTTCCGCTCCGGAAGTGCAGCATGAAGAGGTTGAAGATATAGGACAACAACACATCTACAACGGAGGAGATGGCGATGTAAAGTATGAGGAAGACGCTGAGGAGGACGATGACGATGACATCGACTTCAACCTCGGGAATGGCCCCTCCACGACCATGGCCATGCACCATGACCATCATGACCACCATGATCACGACGAGAAACCGACATACAGTGCGCCACCCACGCTGGCCGCACCTGCCAAGGGCCCGAATGCGAAAGAAGACGGGTAAGTGATTATCTTTTTGCTGTATTGACTGGGATATGACACATGCGCGACAATCGTACATCTGCTGGCCCAAGAGGTCTTCCACATTATCACATGGCCATCGCCACTCTGCTTGGAGGTTTGAGCAATGGGGGGTGCAAGTCAACGGGTGGTATAATGGCAAGGTCTGGGAAAACGTGGGGCGAGGACAAGCAAGAGGAGGTTGGGTTTGGCAGGGCCAGGAGGCATTTGGTGTTGGGTGGTATCTGAGCGGCCATGTGCAACCATGGTTCACATCCTGGTTCATTTGAGTGGAAGCAAGTGATCCAGGCGAGAACCAGTGCAGCGGTTCATGCCCGGCCTTGTCAAGAGAAAGAGGAGGGATCATATTCTGCCTAAGCAACCACCGCCCGACACAGCACCGACAGCCATGGCTCGGGACTCATGCTCCTGTCTTTATAGCCCTTCGCAGATAAATCTTAGAATGCCGGGAGACCACAGCCTGCGCACTGCCCGGGTTTGCTGGCCCCGGTTTCTAGGTCAAGATTTGGCAGCGAATAGCGCAGCACAGCAAGGCAGCTAGCTTGACGATAGGCAAGAGCACGAGACAGGAACAAGAAAAACAGTTCGGCAAGAAGTTATCCCTGGCACTGCGCTGCATTTCTTCTCACCTGTGGGAACCGCTGTAGCGAGTTTCGGCTCACAAACATCGCGCCCTGGAACCACTTCGCCATTCCATCGCCAAGATGATCGGTCGCTACCAACTTCGCGTCGCCAACGCCAACGCCATCGTCAGCAAGCATTCGCTGCCGCCACTGGATTTCATCCCCCTCGATTTGGACTACAGCGACAGCGGCAGCTCCCCCGATACCTACCTGCTATCACCGCCCCCGTCCGCCACAGCACTCTCCCACCAATTCCACGAATATGCAGAATCCGGTCGCCACATTTATGCCAAGCGTCAACCCGCCGGGTTCAAGGCCGGCCACTTGAACATGGGGTATGGAAGTTTGCGGAATTGCAAGCGAAGGTGCAGATGGACGAAGTCACAAGGCCGCATGGTTGCTATCTGTGCCCTTATCCTCCAGGTGGCTGGCTTTCTCGCGCCATCACAGGTCAAATGGATGTCCGGGAAGAAATGTTGTTGGAGATGCTGGAGGAGGAACCGCCTGGCCATCTAACGCCACCCGTCATATCCCATCCATGCCCAGGCAGTTTGCAGAGACATGCCACTAACTGAAATTCGTTTCTTGGAAGAAGATGATGCTAACGAGGGCTCGAATACAGAAAGATGTTCATCGGTGGTCTTAACTGGGAAACCACAGACCGTAAGCCTGACTCCAACCAACCATCGAAACTTCCACGCTAACTCCCCACCAGAGTCCTTGAGAGACTACTTCTCGCAGTTTGGCGAAGTGGTTGAATGCACCGTTATGCGCGACGGCGCCACCGGCCGATCCCGCGGCTTCGGCTTCCTCACCTTCAAGGACCCCAAGACGGTCAACATCGTCATGGTCAAGGAACACTACCTCGACGGCAAGATTGTGTGTCCCCCCTTACCCACACCACTGATTCCTCCCTTTAACATTCAACCCCCAGATCGACCCCAAGCGCGCGATCCCCCGCGATGAGCAGGAGAAGACATCCAAGATTTTCGTCGGCGGCGTCAGCCAGGAGACCACAGACCACGAGTTTCGCGAGTACTTTGCGCAGTTCGGCCGCGTCGTCGACGCCACGCTCATGATGGACAAGGACACAGGCCGCCCTCGCGGCTTCGGCTTTGTTACCTTCGAAAGCGAGGCCGGCGTCGACGCCTGCCTCGCCGCCAACCTCGAGATCCACGGCAAGCCCATTGAGGTTAAGAAGGCTCAGCGGGTGCGGGTGGCATGGGCGGCATGGGCGGCATGGGACCGGGCACCGCCGGTATGTCGCCCCAGGTCATGGCCCAGTACATCCAGCGCATGCAGCAGGCGTTCGCCGTCATGCAGCAGCAGATGATGATGAACCGCGGCATGAACCCGGCCATGAATCAGATGATGTACATGCAGCAGATGCAGCAGATGCAGCAGTACATGGCCGCGCAGCAGCAGGGCCGCGGCGGCCCCATGCCCCCTGGCATGAACCCGGCCATGATGGCCCAAATGCAGCAGATGATGAACCAGCAGGGCGGGCCTGGCGGTCCTGGCGGCGGTCCGGGCCCCATGAACCAAGGCAGCATGTCCCCCAGCGGCGGCACCCACGGTGCTGCTGGCAGTGCCAGCCCGAACGGTCCCTCGGGCGCCGGTCCCGGCGGCCCCAACCGCGCTGGCTTCAACCCCTACGAGCAACAGCAGTTTGAGCAGCAAAAGTACGAGCCGCAGCAACCGGCCCCGGGCGGCGGACAAGGACACGGCGGTGGTCGGCGCGGCGGACGTGGTGGTGGTGGTGGTGGTGGTGGCGGCGGCGGCGGCGGCCCAGACATGCACCACCAGGGCGGCTACAATCAGGGCGGGGGTTCATGGGGTGGCGGACCCACCAGCTGGGAAGGCATGTACGACGACGTTCCGCAACCCATGATGAACCCCGGTTTTGGCGGCGGTGGTGGTGGAGGACGTGGTGGCTTCCACAAGGGTAATCGCGGCCATCACGGCGGCGGTGGTGGTGGGCAGCAGATGCAGATGCCGCAGGGCCCGATGGACCCCAACAACGCGCCGCCTGCCAACGCGCCCACGGGCCCCAAGAATGCCGGCAGGCCTGGGGCGAACTACCGCGGTGGTGGTCGCGGCGGGAACAGGGGGTTCCATCCTTACGCGAGGAGCTAGAAGCTTGACGGTTGGGTGTGAAGGGTATTTTGGGGGTGGTGGTTTTACATGCCTCAATTTAGCCTTGGCTTCGTCTCTGCATTTATGGTTTTGGAATTGGTCGCTTGGTGGTAATGGAGTAAACAGAAAACTGCGAGGATGTCTGAACATGGCAGGGGAGGAAGGTCAGGCAGGTCACCACAGGCAAACCACACTCAACGGCCAAGGGCTTAAGGGGACTACCGTCGGTTCCATTGTACACTATAGGCGCCAGATGAATAATTGACGTTTCCTTTTCGTCTCCTTGGGTCTTTTGATATGTGCCGAGGCCTCATAATACACTCGATCAGTCGTAACGCATGGCTCGCAATCAAAAACTATCAACCCCTTCAACAGCCCCTTTATAGCCCACCCCATATTCCCATGATCAAGCCTCAGGCATACAACTTTGTAAACCCTTCCTCTGGCGGCTGCAACCAGTTTTTCGCATCATACTTAAACCCCTCCCCGCCCTCGATAACATGAAACGTGTAAATAATCCTCCCTTTCTGACTTAAATTCCGCTCACTCTTATGCAACAAATTCCCATGGATCAACACCAACGAGCCAGCCTTCACCTCACCCGCCACATATTTCTCCCCTTCCTCCCCCTCAGGCCTCTTATCCTCGCCATACCCCTCTTTCTGAGGAAACCTCGCCCCCTCATTCTTCACCATCTCCGTCCCCTCATCCCCCGCCTTCCTGACCAACCTCCTCTCCACCGGCGCCCAGCGATGTGACCCCGGAAGGAAACTCAAACACCCATTCTCAAGCGTGGCATCCTCCAGCGCATACCAAAACCCAACCGCACTCGGTGGGTCGGTATACAAAAAGGTCGAGTCCTGGTGCGGCGGCACCGCGCCCCCTATCTCGGGCTGCTTGCAGATCACCATGCTCTGCAGCACGCGGGGGTCGGCAAACCCCAATGCCTTGGCAACCTCCGCGGGGCGGGCTTTCATACCCTCCACATAACCCCTTGAATCCTCAGCCGAGTTCGACAGCAGCGCTGCGAACGGCGATGATAAACCATGCAGGTAATGCCCGATCTTATTCACAGCCAGATGCTTAGGCTTGGTGAGCTCCCCTTCGGGGGAGAAGGCGTCGTCTTCGAGGAAGAAGCGGATCTTGTCGCCGGACGTGAGGAAGTAGGCGTCGCCGAGTTTTGTTGCGAAAGCGTGTGATACAGGTTGAGATTCGTGGTTGTGAGTGAAGGAGGGGGTTGAGTTAATGAGGGGTGAATTGCCCCGCCGTGTCTAAGATCGGGAGCCATTCGGAAGCCACTTCTAACCAGCTGCTACCCGTAATAGGCAGCTCCTTCAACTCTGCTATCAAAGACCCACGAAGGTGAACGACTTAAAAAACGATTAGATTACAAAGCTTCCATTTCGCGTTGATACGGTCAGCCCAGAGGCAGGCAGATTTCGGGTCGTCACAGGGATCTCAACTTCATCCAACAAGCTGTGCATACCATCTTGAATGCGAGATAAGTATTGAAGCTGAGTCTTGACTTGTGAACAACACATAGCCAAAGACAAGTCCCAGCTTCGGCCCCGTGCCGAGTACTGGTGGCTATTTCCCGCATAGCAACCCTAGAGTCCAAACACACCTTCAAAGTATACAATAACCCAGGGGTAAGGGAATCAAAAAGAAATCGAATACAACGGATACACATAACCCCACCCCCTTCCCTTGCTGATGCCAAATCCCTTATTAGCGCATGCTCATCAGGCGAGCTCAGGACGGCGCAGAGCAGAGAGGAAGGGGTCAAGCAGGTATGTCGGTAAGGATGGTATCAGGGAAACCGAGAAGCCAGAATTCCATGACGCCAAAGAAAAGGATAGTGAAATACGATCAACAGAAGAATTCGAGAAGCGGAAAAAATCCCATCCAACGCCCCTCAACGCCTGCAATCCGTCCCCAACCGCCCACCCAACCCCTACCCTTCCTCGCCGATTCACTGACAGATAAACCCGATGTCTGCTCGCAGACAAGTACCAGAATCCCCATCGCACATCCCTCTCCAACATCCCGCCCTCACCACCACCGCCAACCTACTTCCTCAAAACAGCATCATACACCGCCACCAACCCGGACACCGCCGTGCCCACCAGCACCCCCTGCCAACCACTATACAGCGCGCCATTAATCCTCGCCACCGTCTCGGGACTAATCACCCCGCCAAATGTCACCCCTGCGCATACACCACATACGTCACCACCGCCTTCACAACACTAAACATCAACGGATCAACACTATACTCCTGCTGGCCCGCCACCGCCTTCCTGCCCCTTCCTCGCTGCTGGTGCGCCACGCTCAAATTCACAAAATACCCTACCACTCCGGGCAACACGATGCTCGTCACAAGCCACGTCAGCACCGGCCCCCAGAACCCGCCCGTCAACAAGCTAACTGCACCGGCCAGTCACCCCAGCCCGCCCACCCCCAAGCACGGGATCTTCCCGCGGGAACGGTGAAGGCATACCGATCCGGCAGCACCTCCTGGCGCAGCTTGTACATTTCGAAGAGCGCGACCGCGACAGCCACGCTGTGGACGGTGGAGAGGGCATCGCGCGCGGTGTGGGCTGCGTCGGTGAGGCCGGAGTCGTGGTAGAGGGTCGTGATGTGCTCGCGCACGGCGACGGTGCCGCGGTCGACGGCTTGGGCAACGTCCGCCGGGGAGGCGGGAAGTTGAAGGCGCTGGGCGAGGGCCATGGCCCGGCCGGGGTGGCGGCTAGGTGGTGGAGGCGGTTTGCGCGGCGGAGTGCGCGGCGGAGGAAGCGGTGTTGGCGACCGCGGTGGTAAGGGGTTGTTGGTGATGGTGGGGAGGAGGGGATGGGGAGGGCGAAGGGAGGGTTCGGATCTGAGGGGGAAGGTGGTTAGTATGGGGTGATTGGGGCGCGGAGGAGTGGAGAGGGCTTACTCTGAGGGAATGGCCTCCTCAACGGCCTTGATAGTGCGCCGTCTGGAGACAGGCACGGCGGCGAGCTCGCGTTTCAAGGGCGAGCCGCTGGCGCGGGCGCGGCTCTTGAAGTAGTCCTGGAACCGCGGGTCGGACTGGTAGTGCGCCGTGTGCTCGGTGAGCACCTCGTCGATGGCGAGCTCGAGGTCACTCTTGCGCATGCCCTCATGGCTGTGCAGGCGCGTTAGAGACTGTTACTTCAGGCGATGGGGGAGGGTTTGCGACGCGTCTGAGTCGCGATGGGGATATGTAACACCGAGGTCGCATCCAGCAGCGCAAACAGATCCGCGTCTTTCAACGCTTAAAGAGCGCGTGATCGCATCGCTATCTTGACTTCAAAACAGACAGCAAAAGACAGGTGGGAAAACGTACTCCTTAACCCCAACGGCCTGCGCCAGCTCGATGAGCTCCGACTTGCGCTGGCGCGCGAGCCAACTGTTTCCCGACATGGTTCAGAGAGTGACGGTATTGGGACGAGATCGATATGGCCGTGGTCGCGCAAACGAGGCGACTACAATGCGATGGTTGCGCTGTGGGTTGACAAGCAAATATTTTGAAAGCTCGATGCCAGGCTGTTGCTGGGGTGTGTTGTTGGGGGGAGGGGGTTGCTGCTCGAAGAGGAAGGGAGGGTGTGCCAATGCGTTGTTTATGTTTTGTCCAGCGCGTGTTTGTGGTTAGGGGCCGGCAGTTGTGTGGGAGCCAGCGGGCCAGCACAGGAGGAAGCTTGGGGTGATTGCCCGCTGTGCCCGTTCAAGTTACCCCAAAAATGGGGAGGCTGGGCGAAGTTCAGTGAGGTCATTTTGGAGAAGAGCCCCACCGGCCAATCAGAAGAGCTCCACTCTATGATGGAGTGGGTCCCCTTCTCTCATCACACGCAAGCTGAAGCCTCACTCACAGACATCTCTTATCGAAGGAAGATCTCATAAACGATCTTACCCAACTTGAAAAGACAACGCCTCGCTTTTTATCCACCTCACCCCTTTAGACCAAATCCAAATCCCCACGAACCTCTCCTCCCCTCTTCACAAACCTCACAGGCACATACTTCCCCCATGCAGCTTCAGTGTCAGCACCGAATCCGCCTGTCTCATCGTCTCCCTGCTCTCCTTCTGCGCCTTCGCATACACCTCCCTCCTCTCCTCCCTCCCCATCGCCTCCACCTCCTTGTCAATCGCCCATTTATCTACCGCCAGCTCAATGCTATACCTCTGAAAGATAACCGCCAACACAGCCCCATCTCCACCATCGCAATCCTCCTCCCCAAACACGACCTCGGCCCGTCACTAAACGGGATATAACTCCCCCTCACCGGCCTGTACAGCGAAGCCGACACATCACTCCCCTGAAACCCGCCGTAATCCCCGGTCATCAATCTCCTCCTCCTCCCCATCCTTCCCCCTTCGTCCCACCCCTAATATCCCCTGCGAGCGGTACCACCTCTCAGGCAAGAACTCATCCAAATCCCCTCCCCCATTCCTCCCCGTAGGCCACCACCGCGGATTTCTCTGCGCGCAAACACCCATCAACGTGCACGCCATCCCCTCCGGCAACACGTGCATTTCCCCATCCACTACAATCCCCTGGTCGTTCTTTGCCACCACCTTGGGGATGCCTGTGACGGGCGGCATCAGACGCAGGGTTTCGTAGACGCTCGCGCCGACGTGGCTTGCCAGGAGCGGACTGATGACGCGCTCATAGTTCCAGGTTGCGGGGTCGCTGGAGGGACCAAGGAGGGCGTCGATGTCGTGCTGGAGACGGCGTTGTGTGGAGGGGTTGGTGGCGAGTTCGAGGAGGGCGAAGTGCAGCGTGTTGGCGGTGGTTTCGTGGCCCGCGACAATCATGATAAAGGCGTTGCCGATGATGTTGCTGTCGGAGAGCTTGCAGCCTGCGTCCTTGGAGGCTTTGGGGGAGTAGGCGGATTGCGCGAGCTGGCCCATGATGTCCATGCCGGGTTTAAAAGTCATGGAGTGTCCCGGGGGCGGGTCCAGGCTGCCGTACTTGGCCAGCTTGGGGTCCATGTCCGCGGGGAGCGTCTGCCCTGGCCAGAGCAGGCGCAGACCAAAACCCACGTAGCCGATGATGTTGAGCGCCCAGGTCATGGTGTCGTGTTCGAGGGTCTTGATGGTCTTCGTGGTGCCCGCCTTCTCGCCGTCGGGCCCGAACCAAAAGTCGAGCATGCCCTGCGTCTGCGTGATGGCCTCGGCGAAGGTGTGGGCAGCGTTCTGCTCGTTAAAGCTGGCACTCGTGACCTTGCGGTGCAGGCGCCAGAGCGGGCCCTCGGTGGTGAGCACGTTGTCGCCAAACTGGCGCAGGATGTCGTACTGGACCACGTTTTTGGGGAAGGCCTCGCGGCGCTGCGTCATCTTGTGGATGACCTCGGGACTCTGGGTGAAGAGGATCAAGCCGCTGGGGAAGGCGACGATGAAGGTCTCGCTGCCCAGGCGGTTAAAGTACTCCTGGCCGGTGGCGTATCCCCATTCGGGGAGCATGACGCTGCGGTCGTCAGTTGGGAGGTTTGTTGAGAGGGGGAAAACGCTTACAATAGTCGGTTCTCCCATAGCGACTTCGGCAGCTTCTTGATAAGAGGGACCCATATCCAGAAGGTGAGCTGCCATACCAGGTTGAAGGGAGACCAGGCTAGGGAATCTGTTAAAAGGGGTTCGATGCATAAATGACATGTGGAGAGAAAGCAGGCGTACGAAGGACGATGTAGACGAAGCCCGTCTTGCGAGCTTTCGCGATGTTCTTCCGTAACCCTGAGACGTAGGCGTAGATGGCGAGCACCACTGCGACGCCAACGATAGCAGAGACGGGGAACGCCATGTCAGACGTTGAAAAGGGCGTCGGTCTGAGCGCGGCTGTTGAGAGCAGTTCGTTTATTGCGCTCTCTTCAGAAGAAGGGTCGAATCCTCGAACTGGGGTCCAGGACGGACAGACGGTTCAGGGTCCAGGAGCAGCAACGAGGGAACAATCCAGGTCGAGCTCGAAAAATGACATGACCATTTTGACCGGTTCTATCGGACGGAGGTCTTTTCCTCGTTCGTGGGGGGCACTTCAAGAAATCCTGCGACAGGGAAGGTCTCCCCAAGACCGGGTTCCGTGACAGCATCTGAACTATCGTGTGCCGCCGCCCTGCAGTGCGACGGTGCGACAGTGAAACCAGCCTGGGATGTCAAAGTTCCACGCCATGCATCTACGATGAAACAAGAATGTTCGCCGTGGGAGGCACCAATGAAACCATGCTCGTCGAGTCCAGGTCTCCAGGATGGTGTTCGGACCCCCAGCCACTAACACTCTGTGTGTTATCGGGCACCTCGGCTCTCTCATCAGTGCCTGAAGATGGTGAGAAACTCCGACTCAGAAATTCCACAATGCTGCAAAGTTCCAAAATTCCAAAGTTCCAAAGTTCCAAGTTCCATCCAGCTCGCCGGCCGCATGGCACTAGCCCACGAAAACCCACAGCGGGACTCGGGAGCTGACGATCCGGTCCTATCGACTCCAATTTCCAAGACTCTCTCTGCCAATCGCAGACACGGACCAAAGACGACAACCAAGCACCCAAAGGAACTTTTAGATTCTTCTGGCTGATCATATTTCCGATATTTTATTAGTAGGCGGCCCGACCGGCCGGAACCTCGATGTCGGTCCCCTCTCCCGCACGGCAGCGGCAGAAACAAAGAGCATGTTTGCTCCTTGCTTGCATCCCGCAATCGCCCATTCAGGCATTTTCGTATGGCACAAGCAGAGCCCCAAGAAGCCCAACTTCCATACAGTACAGTACCGACACTTCTTTGAGATCCTCGACAACGACATGCCTTTCTCCCAAGACAGCGCACCTGACATACATCCACAACACCACCCACACCCCAAGTTCAGCCTCACACTCGGGATTTTGAAGATCCGAGACATCGGTCTGCCGCAGCGTGCGCCCATCTTCAATCCATCCCGAACACAGCACAGCAAGCGCCTCATCTCACCCAAGAAAGCTCATCCCTGCCACCCCATCTTATTCCCCGCTACTCCGTAAGACGGCCCCACGCCCAAACCCAGGACCCCTCCCCATCCCATCACCCTTCCGACCCTCATCCGGACCGACCATGGTTCCCTACCCCGGAACCTACCGCCACCCAACGGCCCGTGGCGAGTCTCAACCGGCCGGACCCCAGAAACCGGACGCCTGCAGCGGACAGGACATCGGCCGATGCGAGTCATAGGCGGCCCATGCTCGAGGGGGGATCTCTCCGATCTTTCCTTCCATCCTACCTCTGTCCGCCCATTGTTGCTGCTGCTAGTCAGATTTTGATAGGTATGTTGTGTCAGTTACGTATCCCCGTTGAAGTTCCCCCTCGCCCGATCCCAAGCTAGCCCACCCCGCCGCCGTCCCGTCCGGAGCAGTCCCCCGTCCGATCAGATATCAGAGTTGGAAAAGGATGACACAACAGAGGGCGGGAAATCCACTGCACAGTGTGTATTCTGATTCCCTCGTCTGGGGAGGGTTGGGATGTTAGGCGGGGAGCTGCCGTCCGAAGAGCTGGACCCTTGTTATTGCGGTTGGATGGGTGGGTGGCAGTGGAAAAGCCCGGGTGACCCTAGGTGAAGCAATCCAGGTGAGGTAGGTACCTGTAAGTTGATTTACCCCGGCGTTTTAATAAGGCATGTTTGCAACGGATAATGCATCAGTTCAAGTACTTCGTAAACAAACTCCTGGAAACAGTTCGCAAGGCGGACAAACATACAGCTCCTGTTATTTGAGGCCTTCCAGCCTTGTGGCGAAAAAAACCCCGTGATTTTGCACATTGGGTGTGCATAACAGTTCTCAAATTGCGAATACCCGTGAACTTCAATTTCCTTAAGCAAAGTGCCATCGCTCAAGGACCAAGATGAACACCAACATGTCGATCCACATGGCCAGCCACAACTCTCCCCATCACCAACACCACTGGGCCAACAACACCAAGGACCATGCTTAAATTTCCTCGCTCCTCTATATAGCAACGCAACACAATCTCATTATTTATGTACACAATGGCCCCCTCCATCCGCTCAGTCGGTCGCTGCCACGCCTCATATATCACAGGCTGACCCCATCTTCCTGCCTGCCGTTGAACAAAAGTGCAGAACCAAACCCAACCAGATACTCCAAACCAACACAAGATCGCCCGCCACCCAATGCCATAGTAGTTGCCCCCAGATCCCAATCTAATGTATCCCAGCCACCTCTTTTGTGTAACCCCCCACCTGTGCCTGTGCCCCCGTTTTTGATCTTCTGTATGCTCGTCGCCTTCATGTCCGCACCAGAGTTCCCTTCGCAGGAGCCAGGGGACACACATCTGGCTGCGGTCTTGAAACTCCAAAGGCCACCGTCGCCGTCATCGCTGGCCTCCGTGCCGCATAAGCCATCCTAGAACACCACCACAAACCCCTCAAGGCAAGGGAGAGGGGAGTCGAACCCGCTCCCCAACATCATCATCAAGCAAAACATCATACAAGCAATGCGATAAAGCCAAGCACGCAGCAAGCACAACCCAGAACACCAAAGTAAAGCACAAACAACCACCAAAAATACCACAGCCAATGCACCTGCAAGAACAAAAAGCAGAAAGAACGCAACGCAATTGACACTCTACCCTAAACAACAAAGGGAAGAGCACCCCCCAAAACCGAGACCCGCGCCATAAAAAAACATCCTACACACTGATCGTCTCCATCTCCCTCCACCCACTCTCTCTCCACCACCCCCTCACCCTCACCCCAAACCAAGCCGCCCAGTCCTCACCCAATCCCAACTCCTAACTCAACCAAAACTCCCAAACCCAAACCCACCCAACCCCATCCCATTACCATGTCATATCGTATCATACCCCATCCTAGCCAGAAGAAAGAGGATGCCAAACCAAACCAGCACTGGCCGGCTTTTTGTGCGCCCAAACTCCAGAATCCGGTGTGATGATCATGTTGATGACGATGCCGTACTCCCGAAATCAAAAGAAGCAATGTAACGTCCGTGAATGCGTCAACCGTGAACGCGCAATGAGAACGCGTGAACCCATGGTCCATGAACCGTGAACTGAAACCATGAACTGAAACCATGAACCGAAACCATGAACCGAAACCTGAACCGAAACCTGAACCAAAACCAATAACCATGTTTTTTTGTGTATGTTTTGTGTGGATTTTCCGCCCTTTTTTTCTTGCTTTTTGTGTGACGTCCTTCCTTTGCTGCTCTGTCATTCTCTGTCGAGCTCCCATTCTGCTTAAAAGTACTAAGGCAGGTGACAGTCAGAGGATGCAGGAGAAGGTTGTGAAGCCCCTCCAGCGATGTCCTCTTGCCGCGGTGTTATCGAGATGACGAGATGACAAGATGAGCTGGACTGCGAAAGGGACTGGTTTGCCAAGATCCTCGCCTGATGTCGAAAACCGAGAGAAGGTAATGATGATAATGATTTATGATGTGAGCATATAATCAGCCGCTCTTGCTGTGTCGCAGAGGAGGGAGATATTAGTTGATGCTCATGCTGCAAAGGAAGTTGGTGCAAAGATGCTGCTGTGTTGCAGAAGAGGAAGTTGAGGTGTTGATGCTCGTTATTGTGTAGCAAGTGGGTGCAAGATGCTGGTAATCTGCCCAGGATGTTGAGAGTGTGCCCAAGACGTTGTGTCCAAATGCCATGATGTCTCAAACACGACCTGGTGTCTCGTGTCTCGCCTCTTTTCGGAGAAACGTATCCGTCCCAGTGCGAGGAGAATTCAGCGACGAGAGTCATAGCCCTCGTAGCCCTCGTAGCCAGTGGGAGCAGTGGGGTTGGAAGTCTGAGTGGTGGTAAACTCCGGGCCGTTCTGGGTGCTCTGGTACTGTTGAGTGGGCTGATAAGCCTGCTGAGCCTCCGGATACGACTGGGTGCTGTGGTAGGGCTGACCACGAGGAACCGCAATCTGGCCGTTGTACTCAGACGCACGCGAGGTGGTCGCATACCCCTGCTGACGCGGAACAGCTACCTGGCCGTAAAACGAGGTCGTGTCATAGTTGTACCCGTCTTGGGGGGCGTCCACGCCAAAGCCAGTCGAGCGCGAGCCAGGCATGACAGGCGTGCTCCGGTTCCGAGAGCGCATGTGCTTAGCAGCGCTTGTAGGAGGAGGTCCGCCCTGAACATCAGTGGCGTGAGTAGCAGCGCTGGACGACGGGTAGGTAGGATAGCCGTAGTAACTGGTGTCAGTGGGCTGCTGAAAACCGTAGCTGCTGCTGTAGGCCGAGCTCGCGCCAGGCTGGCTGGTGTTCACGTCGGCATTGCCTTGATTCCGGAGTTCACGGTTCCAGGGCACGTCGTAGGCGAGAGCGGACTCCGGGGCTCCGGGGTAGAGAGGGCGAGGGGGAGGGTTGTATCCTCCAGTCGAGGCGTTAGGCTGGAAGGTGGACGTCGACCAACTCATGGTAGCCGAGCGCTGATGCGGGCGCTTAGCCCGGTACGCAGTGTCGGCACCGTGGTAGCTGCCGTTGTAAAACCCGGGGCTGGGCAACGGACCGCTCGGGGTGGTACCATACGGAAACTGCATAGGGCGCATGTCCGGAACGGTGTAACCCGTGTTGCGAGGCGCGAAGTTGGCGAGGGCATTGGCACCGGGAATGGTGCTTGGATGGCTGCGGCGTTGCTGCTTGTGGTTCACAGCAAGACTAGCTTCATCCTCGTCCTCTTGCTCGTCGAGGTCGCTCTGCCTCCGGGCATTCTGCTTGCCCGCAGGCTTTTTGAGGCTGGCCTTCTTTCCCTCCTTGGCCTTCTTGGTGTATTTGGGCTTTGCGTTCTCCCCCTCTATACTAGGCAGAATCTCGATGTCAGGAAAGACGAGAAGAGTGCCGTTCTCCAACTCGGTCCGGATCCGAGCAACAACGATCTGGATGGACTCCGTGGTGTGACCAGAACGAACTTCGGCCAACAACCAAGCCGGGACAGGGCCACCGCTAGTGGCCTGGGGAATTTTGTCGTTTGACGGATCCGCATCCTCATCGTCGCCGTCCTCAAGCTCCTCCTCAGCGCCAGCACCCGAGTTGGCGCGGGGGTGGCTTGCCTTCCGACGGGTCGCCTCCTCGATGCGCTGCTGCTCGCGGCGGCGCAGCACAATCGTCCACCCCCTCAAAATACCATTCTCCGGAGTCCCAGCCATCTCATTGAGGTTGCTCCAGAACTGGATTCGGAGGACCTGGATTTCAACCATGCCAGCCATACGCGCAGCGTACTCATGGGCATTGCGATACCGGCCACGCTGATAATGTTTCCGGCAGCATACGATGAAAACACCGTCTGGGATCTGCCGAGTACAGCTCTTGTTCCTCCCAAAAATATGGGACACCGCCTTGCGAAAGTTCGGCTCGCTCCCGTCCAAGTGGAGCGTGCAAGTTCCCATGAATTTGCAGACCTGGGGCAGTCGGAAGTCAACCAATTCCATAAGATCTTGGAGGGTGTCCCATCTGGCGGGGACGGCATGGGCAATCAGAGTCTGATCAATCCCAACAACCTGGGGCTGCTGAGCCTGATTGGTGCTGAGTGAGTTATTTGGCAGGGGTGAATCATCGGGGCGGCGGAAGACAGGCGCGGGATTATTGTGATAGCCAGGCCGAACCTCACTCCTGAGAGTAAGTAGCGATTGACTGGCGTCGTAGTGCCGATTCTCGTCTTTGGCGATATCGGCAACATGATCGTCGATGTAGACCGTTTCCTGCTCAGCTGGCAACTGGCTGGCATTGGTGGGCGGCTCTGCAACTGAAGACTCACTGCTTGCGTGGTCAGCATTTGGATCCAATTGATTGAGGTGATGTGTGTTGATCAGAAGGATGTGAAGCTCTTGAAGCTTCGGTGCATTGGGTGGAGGTGAAGGTAAAGGTGAAGGTGAAGGTGAATGAAAGGACAGGGGTGTGAGTGTGTGTAAGTGGTAGAAGTGATGTGTGGTCTGTGGTGTGTGGGGCGACCCTTGCATACCCCGCATGGAAAAGCTGGGGTGCAGGTGTGCAGCAGGGGTGCAGGTGTGCATGGACCCACAAATGCAGGGCATGCAGGAACCCACAGCGGGTCCGACCGACTGCGCTTATCGGATCGCGATCTGGTTTAGGCGCCGTCATCTGAACTTCGACCGCAATTCAAGCCCGTGAATGACGCGGTCCCAGCTTTCCTGGCCATCTAAAAATTTCAGGGCTTCTGGAAAACCCCCGCTATCATGCAGATCTCGGGGCTGCCATATAACCATGGGACAGCAGCGTTCAGGGGCAGCCCCAAGGCCTTCTGACCACCGAGTTGCCCACCACGGCCATGGAAACGCAGACCGAAGTGGGCAACCCCGCGAAATGGAGATTGAGGGCAGAAAAATAAGGCAGAGTAAATAAGAAATGGTGAGGGTAACTTACTTGGAAGAGCTGGACTGCTCCGCGGGCGCTCGTTGGTAATTCATTACGGCGTCAGTCGGAGAATCGGGGCGATGCTCGCCGGTGAAATCAATCGTTTCGTTTCTGAGACGCTGAACGCGGGTTTGGTGATCCCGGTCGCCCTCGTCTGCGGCTGGGTGTCCTTGCGCCTCAGGCGCGTGGTCGGCCATGTTTGCAATCTCGAAATCGGGTCGCTGTCCTGGCGAAAGGTCTGTGGTAGAGCGCCTCGCAGGCTGTGATACTATGAATGAGGAGCGAAGAGTAGGGGATTCAGCAAATGAAGTAGCAAATGGCTGAGGCTCGCTGAAGAAATTGTTGTAGGTTTGCGATTCTCCAAGGGTGGAAAGCGAAGTACCCCTTGAATGGAAGCCAGAGTTTGTTGTGTTGGAGGAAGAATTTAGGGAAGAGAGGGAGCCGCGAGAAGTAGAGTATTTATGCCCGCTGGAAGGGGGAGGACTGGCGCAGGTGGGGCCCTGGCCAGTGCCGGCTTGCTGGCTTGGGATGGCGGGCTGGCTTGCGCTCGCTGGCAGGCCCTCTGTTTTTCTCCTGGGGAGCGTAAAGCCCTCCCCCTCCCAGGGCTGCCGCCTTCGCCCGGCCTCATCGCCCCTCTCGCTCGCGCGCCTCAAAGCCTCCTGCTCGGATGGCAGCGCCGTTGCCGTGTTGGCAACCGAAGGACCCTCTCTCGTGACTGAAGGTGATGACCTGTCCCCCATACCTTCGCGCTTCTCTCCCGCCGACGTTCCATTGAGAATGTTCGTAACCTTCATGGTGACAAGTCCTTCCGAAGCCATCGTTTCAGATGGTCCCTTCGACCCCAGGGCCCGTAACACAAGACCGACCCTCCGCTCCTGTGATCGACCCAAAACCCCTCTTGTGAGTCAAGGCAATGAACTTGGACGAGAGCCTCCCTTTGATGAGCTAGCCACGGGGGTCCTAAGTAGAGAGGCAGAATCGGGGTTTCAAAACAACTTTGTCAAGGTTCCTTCCGCAAACGTGGTCTTCTTGGCCCGATGAGTCGCTCCTTTCTTCTCCAGTGACGCAAGAGACAACTCTCCCTGGCCCGTCAGAACCAAATCGCTGAGGCGATTCTCGTCGGTTTCGATCGCCCTCCAGGTATCCTCCTCAGTCAGTCGTCGATGATCGATGCCGCGCCTCGATGAACGAACAGCCAAAGCTTCGAGCCCGCGAAGCGACCGTCTCGTTTGGGCAGCGGGATGAGGATTACCAGAGGACAAGCTCTTCAACCTAATGGAGCACCACACACAGCGCTTTCGGGCGACTGCAGCAAGGCAAGTTCTTCGAAGATCACCAGCTTCGAGGCCGTCAGTAACTGACTGGTATAGGAAGCAGGCAATAATATCATAAGAAAAAGTAGGGTCGGCAAGATGAATGTTGAATCAAAACTCGCGCGAACCCAGCTCGAGGCCGACAGACAACTCAGCTGCGGCTGGAGCGCTTGCAACCCAGGACACCACTCGTAGGATTTTCAACTTGCTCGGCAACTTGAAGGAGGCAAAAACACAGCACGTTGCTGAGCAGGCAGAGAAACAACAACTCGTTGGGGTACTACCCATGGACACCACCAGAGACGTTGAACAGGTATGAAACCAAAAAACAAACGGAAGATGCTCACGGGATGATGGTTGATTAACGCGATGGTTGAGCAGGCCCGCTCAAACTCCCGTATAAAAGGAACAAGAGTCGACCGTGGTCGATATCGAGACGGAATAGAAGAGAAGAAACGGATGCCAGTCGAGCCTCAGTGCGCACTTTGACCCGAGTTGCGCTTGTCTTTCGTCCGCCAGTCGCGACAGCTCGTCATTCAAATTTCTCGAAGGGGGGTTTCGATCTTTGACCTCTTCAATCGCGGTCTGTCGTCGTCCAGCTAAGAAGTCTTCCCCAACCTCAATATATCAGACAACCAACACGATCAAGTGTAAAGCGCGAGATGGCCAAAAAAAGATAAGATGATCCTGCAGCACAGAGCCAAGACAGGAAAGGAAAAAGAAGGAATGACCAGACTCGGGATGGGATGGGGGACTAGTGTATGTGCTTGTGCTCGTCCCTCCTCGGCGCATGAATCGAGACAGCACAGTCTGAAGACAGTATGTGGCAGGGGGCAGCAGTCGAGTACAGCACCAGGGTTTCCCAAGCACGACGGGCTTCGAAGTGCTGGGGTCGAGATGGGACAGACGAGGCTCTGCGCCGGGGCAGGGATCAAGGGGGACGGTGAATGGAACGAGTCGCGAATCTGGGGAGGTACGTACCTCACGTATAACGGCGAGGGCTGGTGGAAACGGGAGGCGGTCAGTTTTGCTGCTCGAACAAGGGCGAGAAGGTGGGATGAATAGCTCCAAGTTTACTTTCGACGTTGCGGCGCAGTGCTGATGTTTCCAGGCACCAGATCAGACACCAAGCAAGCTCAAGGAACCGCGCCGTAGGCTTGGATTCTTCAGGGGCAGTCTAAAGTGTTGAGAGAGACAAGATGAGATGAGAGAATCTCATCTTCTCTTGGGCTGGACCTAGTCTCGAATTTCCAAGTTGTCCTCAGAGCACGTCGTCGGCGCCTGCCGTGCGTTGCATCATTGTTTTGTTGTTGATATTGATGTGGGATGCACAAGGGAACAACAAATGTCCCGAGAGGTCGAATAGGGCTGGGCTTGCACGGGAAGGAGCTGTTTCTCTCCACGCTGGCACGCGGGTCGACGCACGTCCATTCTACCTTGAGTCGGGAGGGTAAGGTATGGTATCGTATCCAGGTGGTCCACCCTGACGATAGTTCAAGGGGAAGGCCCAACGCTATTGTGGGAGGCTAAAAAAAAAGCCGCAACGGGGTGCTGTCGAGGCGGCGTAGGAGGCGCGAAGATCGACGACGTGAGACCGACACGGGGCTGTGAAACGGTGACCGGAAAGTTGGAACATATGTTTGGTGGAGGGCTGGAAACTTTCCTTGGGAGACAGGCCAGGGGCTTTGATTGAGACCAAAGGTGCTTGAGACAGCAAGCTGGCTTCCTGGAACTTCAACCAAGCAGGCAGACAGCCTGTCAAGAACGACAACGGAAGGATGGGATATGTTCTGACGGAAGAGGCTTCCTCGGCCCCACGCTGTTCGTGTCCAGTCCATCGGGCTTTGTATCCACGAAGCTTGCGACACCTTGTGGACCTGAAAATTCAAATAGCTTAAAGAGAAGCTGGCACTGTGAGTGTTCCGAAAATTCCGACTGAATGAAGCGCTTGTTGGAGAAGTTAAGCCTCGATGCATGTCAGAGACCTGAAGCTGATGTGACCCTGTCGACAGGGCTGCGTTTGAGCCCAACCCGAAGCGGATACCTGTAAGTGGGAACCAACTTGTAACTGACCGAAAGCTCCGACGGCGGGGGGCTGCAGCCCCACATGCTTGGCTCCACATCTACGGAGTAACCGATGTTACAATCAATGAAGCTTTAAACCCCATCGAGCTCACCATTGTTAACTCGCACCATTTGCCAGTGATTCACTAAATAATTCCTCAAATAAAGCCAATCATCTGGTATCTGAGTTTTGTTTAAGGGGGTTGGGTTTGTAGTCTTTTTTTATTATTTATTTTTTTATGAAAAAGTACAATATGAATAGAAGGACTTGGCTACATTGTCGACCCGAACTCGAGTCACGGAGAAGTCGAGAATAGCAGAGCGGGCTCGAAGAACAGAACAACCTATTAAGCTTTTGTTTTACTTCAACCCTATTCTTCTTTTGGCCATCAATAAATACCCGAGGTGGATTTGAGGGCGACTCTACAACTTGACGATTTGACTCAGACTTTCTAGCACGCTATACCTGCTGTCTCAGCGCATAATCACAGACAACAAGGGACTGGGCACCGTTGAATGTCCGTTTATTCGGCACAAGGAAGGACTGGAAAACGGCTGGCAAAATAGAAACAGGGAGTATGTTGGTCGGAACAGAGTTTAGATGACGGCTGCGGCGCGGTTGCTGACCCTAACGTTTGGTTGCCCATCCGTTGGTGAACGAGTTGGGCCTGTTCGAAACCAAGCCGGGGCTATGACTGTCCGCTCCGGGTAAGTTTTCGATGCCACCAAGGTCTTGTGCTTAACTCAAATGCCATGTTCTCATCAGGCACTACCACCCTCACCAGCTTGCTACGCTCGAAGGCAAGACTCAACGGTTGAGCCGCGCTGCGTTCAAATCCGAACAAAAGTCCCACCTTATTTGCAATCCTCATTCTTGCCAGCATCGCGAGAACATGGCACAGCATTGAGACTGCCCCCTGGGCAAGCCTTTCCGATGTTCCACCGGTGCATTCCGTCGACACCCACGACAAGTCTTTGCCTTTCACAGCCTGACAAGAGACCCCTTTCTTGACCACTTACACGCCTGACATGGGACCCCATCCGAGAACGTAATCCCCCGAGAGCTCTGATCAGTGCCATCTCATCCAGTTTGCGCATCGCTCCATTCATCGGACCGCGGTTCATCGCAGGTCCATCCCGGCTCAACCGTTTCAGATCGTCGTCCGCCATCCGAACCCCACCGAGATCGACGACCCGTTTGCCGTTCAAACTCTCTTAACATGAACGAGACGGAACTAAACTTCCGACGAGAAAGTTTCTGGAGTCTCTTGATCTTTTCGGGCCCAAGCAGTGACGGCCTGGAACCAGACAATCTCAACCAACTTCGCTCTGAAACACTCTCAGGCCAACGGCAACTGATGAACCACAACACTCTCACTTGTTGATGAGGCTCCGTGTGTATCTGCCCAGGCACCTCCTACCGCTGTTACCAGTAACCGGGTTGGATGGTCAAGTTCGTCTGGCCTTTCGTCTTTGTACCACAACTTTCCGTTTGTGCCACACAGTCTTACGAGGCTTGTGTGGCTGTGTCTCAACGGCTAGTGTTTCGCGGGGTGTTCTATCTTGCTCACGACATGGGGCATGGTCCTTTTTTGGAAGAGGTTCTTGAGAAGGATAAACGCTATTACCAGGTGAACCTGGGTATTTGGTTTGACTCCGCCCTTACACCAAGAGCTCACCCAAGTTGAGGAAACCGGCCTGCCTTTACCAGGCGTCCTTGGCCAAAGCGGGCTGTGACATCGAAGTCCTTGCCAATGAATGCGGTTCTACTGAATTTATCTCTTGTGCCCCGCCGTCTTCTTTGACCCTACCCAGGGATGTATCACAGAAGAGCTTCATTGGGACACCGATGGCCACAAAGCCCAGCCACCTCACGAGTTCATGGTAAACACCAGGGATGTAACCTGGGCTGCCACGTTGCCTCATAACTGGTGTGACAAAGGACCAAGTAAGCTCTGCGGAGCGGCCGGTTCATCGGTTATGGAGGGTTCCAGCTACCCGGTTTTCGTCGTATTATGGATGGGACGATGGGGTAGGACACGGGGATGATTGTATGTACCAGAGCCGTAGGACAGCAGAGAGTGTGGTGGCTTAATATCATGAGTCGATCACATGTTCCCGAGAAAGGCTTTTATGTTGAGTACTTTTACCGGGCACCTCACCATGTGTGCACCACAGAAACAGCGAGGTATCTTACAGCCTTTTCATTTGAATGAGATAAGAAGGATTCCAAAACATGAACGCGCTGCTGATTGGAAAGGACCTTATGACCCTTTTATGACTGCGGTGAATCTGACACTGAAAAATAACTTCAAGGGACTTTGATGATAAGTAGAGAATCTGAGTCTCATGAGGGTAGAAAACAAACCTGTCCACAAGTTGGCTTGTCTCTGTCGAGCTAGACAAGCAGAATGTGCTAACAGGATCATGGGGTTATTCCCAAGTAAGCGAAGGGGAGTGAAGGGTCTTGATCTTTGTCACACGGGAGTTGTAGTTCCTGGTTGGCTTGTAGTCTCGCCTTGTTCTGGTAATGGTTCATTTTGAGCTTAAACTTGCCGAGTACAGGGACACTCCCGTAAGAGCAAGTAAGGTCAGAAAAGCCTAATGTCAAGAGCCCAGACTCCATGATCTTTTCAGGTGCTGAAACTGCAGCCCCCATTAAAAAGAGCCTGAGTCGTTTGACTTGTGTAGAGTTCTCGTTCCACTTCTTCAACCTGCGGACTAACGACAAGAAGGCACTAGAAAACAAGGCTTTGGTTTGTTCCTTTGCACACAACAAGAGCTATTGACATCACGTTTCCGTTCCCGGCCGCTGCCCACATTGAATCACACACCAGCGCGGATTAGACACAAGTTGCAGACACAGGAAATGTCTTCCTATGCCCGCAGGATGAGGAAGAAACGGCCATCTTGTCCTTGTCATTGTGTCCACTCCTTTGTCGAGTTTGGGGTGACTGGATGAGCCGGGGCAGCTGCTAAACCAAGTTCCAGTCGACTCGTGCTAGATCCCTTAGCAGAGCGGTCACCCGCAAGTAAACATGAGACCAAACGGAACAAGCTCAAACAATCTTTAGTTTATCTTGTTTCTGCCAGCATTGTTCTAGGGCAAGCCTATTGATCCCAATAAAAGCCTAGAACAAATGGCTAAGAAATACATCCCGTCACAGAAAGGTAGCAACATATAGCAAGACCCATCGATACCCAATCTCAGAACAAACTCCCATCATCTCCCCCAAACGTCCATCACTAGCTCATAAGAGCAATGGAAAGGAACACGGCGCGGAATGTAACAGCTTCCGACAGCATAAAGACAATCAAGATGAGAAACCTAGAGATATGATAGAGCAAACTCAAAAACGCTTCGGCCTCGCTCGGGCAAAGCAAACCATGGTATTCGAAGAACGTAGGTGCAACCACAAAACGGATGGATGAAGCGGACAAGAAAAAAAAGAGAACAAAAATAAGCCAGGCAGGACCGGAAACCCAACATTGACTCCTATACCCAACGCAGTTGACCCAACAGAAAAGCAACCAACCAAGCAACCCGACTAGCCCTCTCTCCATACACCTGCTCCCGTTCTCTCGTCTTCTCGTCCATGCCACTCTTGACCGTCTGTCTGTCAAAGCAACCGGCTGGGTATCCTGCAACTGTCCTCCAACAACGTAATCAACCACGCCAAACCTCGCGTATCCCTAAATCCAGAACCTGCTCCCCGTCTTCATCCCCCTCTCCACCATCAACCCGCCTACCCCCACTATTCAAATCGGACTCCCCGCCAAACCCCCACCCCCTCTCCCTCGCACAACTCAAATCCCCACTCCCCGTCCTCCTCAACGCCTGCGTCATCGTCTCGACCGCAATCTCCCCACCTTGCCCACCAGCACCCGGCACACCCAGCGTCATACTAACCATACTCTTCGGACTCCCCAGCGGCCTCCCCCTCTCACACACCAGGCGACACCGACCCCCACCGACATCTCCAACCCCTAACTGACCCACTCTTACTCGTCGGCGGGCTTGCGCCGGCCCCCGAGGAGGAGACGGGGAGCGGATGGGCGAGGGCGAGCGGTTGCGGTTGTGGCTGCTGAGGGATGTCAGGCCGGCGAGGTGAATGCTGTCTCGCGAGCCTGGCCCACCGCCACCATACTGTTGTTCGGCCTGGACAACGTCGGCAAAGGAGATGAAGGAGAGGCGGCGGATGTCGGTGGCGTCAAGGGCGCCGTAGGTGGAGGCGGTGTCTGTTGCGTTGGCGGTGGGGCTGGTGGTGGTGGGGTGGGTGGTGGGAGAGCGCTGGGCAGAGAAGGCGGCGAGCTCGTCGGCCCAGTTGGGGGGTTTCGGCGTAAGGGGAGAGGCCGGTGACGGCGACAGAGGCGGGCTGGTGTGAGGTGTGGGTGATGATCTCAACGTTGTCCGGGTCGAGATGGTTGTCAGTGATGGCTTCGGAGGAGGCGTCCAGCACGGGAGGGATGTAGTTCTCGGTTTGGATATGGGAGGGGATGGCGGGGAATTGGGGATCAGGACTGCAGTGCTCTCTTGCACGTCGCGCTCAAAGATCTGGCTACCGGCGGGGGAGGACAGGCGTGGAGAGGAGGCGAGGCGCGGCGACGAGGCTAATGGGTGACCGGGGGAGGAGGGCGAGAAGCGGGCGTGGTCGGTCTGGATGGGTGAGGTAGCTGTTGTGCGGGTTGTGGTGCTGGGAGCGGGCTTATTCGGCGACTTGGCTGACTCCTCCGTCTTCTTCTTGCCAAAGCCAAAAAGGCTGCGCCTCTTCTTCTTTTCCTCGCCGTCAATCACTCGCGCAATCGCGTTGCCCGTTGCTGGCTCCGATTCGGATGGCTCGGCCAGCGTGGGAATCGGGTTGCCCTCGGCAGTCATGATGGAGAGATGGTGGAGGTTTGTGGCGAAAAGAGGCTGGGCGCGTCGCTCTTGGTGCGGGAGGATGTGGTTTGGAGGGCGACCCGAACGGGGGTCTCGTGCGCAGCTGTCTTCGTCTGATATCTGGGAGCAGGGAGGATAGCTTTTAGTCGACCGTCCGAACAAGCAAGCTGGATGAGATGCCTGGGGATTGAGAAACCCAACGGCCACTAGGCATAGAAGAACTTTCCGCGACGAGGCACAAAACAGAGAATGTATAACAGATTGGTGGCTTCCCGATTCGCCGCGAATATATCGATTCCAAAGTGCGGGCGTGTCCGGGGCCAATTACCACGAGAGGAAGTTGGAGAGTGCGCCCATACCTTGGTCTAATGCAGCGCGGTGCGACGCAGAAACAGCTGGGTAACGCGACAAAACTGGCTGTTGAGGAGTTGTGTTTGGAACACAGCTTCTGGTGGCTTCGCTCAGGCCAGGTCTGGCGCGGAACGTGATGGTCGGGAAAGGTGGACGGCTTTTTCCTGGTTCCTGGACCCAAAGCCGGCTCGAGATGTTTCTGGTTGGCGCTTCCAGTCACTGCCGGCGGTCCCGTGTCCTCGCTCGTCGCTTGGCAGACAATCTCGATTCGGATCGAGTCGTTCCTTTTGTACCGCCGAGTTGGAGGTGAATGTCGAGCTTAGGACAACATGTCAGGGGTGGTGTCAAAGCGAGTGCAGTGCGGTATTATACGGCACTAAGACCTGCTGGGTCGAGCGGTGCCTTATTCGCAGCGAGAGGGTGGCCAGCGAAGGGACCAAGAGGACTCGGCGTGGTTGACAGGGAATGACGCTGTCCAGGCTGCGCGCTCCTAGGTTGAAAAGAGGGGCAGCCTAGGTCCACTCTTCACGACGTAATGGGGCTCACAGACCCTGCCAAGCCCGAACGGTCTTGCAGGAATGCAACAGGAAGGGACCTTCTCAGGTTCCCTTTTCGTCTTCTTTTTCTCCCTGGTCGGCTTGAGGAATTCGGCTTCTTGAATTCTCAACAATTTTTCAAGGCACACAATCTCTGCCTTCAGCCTTCTGGTAAGTATCAGCTCTCTTGGTTCTTTGGTCTCTGACTGCGTTTCAGCACCAAGGTCGACACACTTTGGCGGCCTGGCCAGTCTCTCCGTGCCATTGCCCAAAAGCCTGCTGCCCCTGGGTCTGGCAAGAAAACACCAGTTCATTGGGCCGGCGCGATGTCTGCGTCGCATAAGGCCCGACAGCTGATGTGAAGGAGGCAGTTCTAAACGAAACAGCTGAGCATCTACCCCTGGACGATTCTATGATGTTTCTGTGACAAACCTTTTCCGAGTGGCACATCTGTTCAACGCGAGGGCGGTCCTCCCAAGGCCTAGGCCTCGCTTCCTGTGTGTCTGTCGCTTGAACACCTCGGAGGTCGGCCGCTGTGAGTTGCCAGTTTGGGCCCGAAGCAGACATCCACCTGAAACATGTACCCCTGGAAACGGCATCCCTGCCATCGGCCACGGCAAATCCCAATGAAAGCGCCCTGGATTGCATGTGGCTACAGACCTATAGACCTACATTTCGCCCGTCACACTGCACGGCCGCAAGCGGGAAGCGAGTCACAGGCAGATGGATGCCTCTGTCTCATGATCGCAGCCCCCGGGTGGTACCAACTTCAGCCGTCCCCTGATCTCGACGCCAACAGGAAACATTGGCAGCCTTGCCGCCCGTTTCGGTCAAGGACCTTCCGGATAGTGGACTGTCAGATCATCGAGGTGCTACAGCCACCATCACCCGAAGCTGCTAGCCTCGTGACGAATCTTGATTTTACAAACAATAACTTGTACCCGGGGTGTCCGGAGATCTGTAAAATCAGATGTTTACCGGACTAGGTAGACACAATACAAGGCACACTCAGTCTAATGGAGTCACCCCGACGTCCAAATTTTTAAAGTGAGGTGAGTCGTGCTACTATGTATCGCCTGATGAGCCAATATCTCTTGATGGTTTTCGCCAGAGTCCAACAACAAACAACAAACAGGACGTAGGGAGGGACGGCAGTCTCACGTTGACAGTGATCATGATGCTGCCACCCAAGGGTCGCTGATAAGTCAGTCATCCTTTTTCTCCATTTGCCTCGGGGTACACAAATGTTACGGTGCCGCAGAATCACCCATCATCGGGGCCGTCACCTGACTGTCGCCAGCCAGGCCTCTCACGTGACCACTTCCCGTCAATGCCCGAGAAAAAGTTCACTCGGATCGCGACTCCAAATGCAGCTGTGAGCGTGAAGGAGGTGGACGGCGGCCCCGACAATCAACGAGACAAGCCCCGATTGCCAATTGCAGCTGTTCCATCTTGATCTCCCTTTCCACCGGCACACCGACCCGACTCCTTTTCTCGGCTCTCACCTGTCACCGGTTCCCTCCCCGATTCCCTCCTTTTCCACACAACCACCACACAAGATGGAGTCTCTCGCAGCCCGGCCAGCACTCTCGTGCTGCCGCCGCACCCTCGCCTACGGCAACACCGCCGCCACAGCCGTCCCAGCCCGGCTGATTCTTACCCCAACCCTCCCCTCGGGCGCCCGCCAAAAATCGTCCTCGGCCCGGACAAAAGCCGCGCTCCGCCTCCCTCAGCACCCATCCTTCCTCAACCTCACCGCCGCGCGCGACAAGTACAGGGCACTCCCCGCGGGCGCCGACGCCCAGCCCACCGCCGACCAAATCATCTTCAACCCCCTCGGCCGCCCCTTCCGTCTTCCACACCCCCTCAAGTTCCTCCCACCCACGGACCCCCGCCGGCGCGAGAACCTGACCTCCCTCTTCTCGCCCACGCCCTCCAATCAACAACAAGCCTCGCTCACCTCCACCGACCTCTCGCCGGACGACCTCCCCAGCGTGTACAAGCTACCGCCCGCCAGGCCGCAGCACCACCTGACCAAGGCCGACATCGAGGAGATGCGGCGGCTGCGGGCCGAGGACCCGGTCACCAACAGCGTGCACAATCTGGCGATGCGCTACAAGTGCACCAAACTGTTTGTGCTCATGTGCTGCCAGGCGCCTAAGGATCACAAGGAGCAGGTAGAGGCGGTCGAGGAGAAGAATAAGGCGAGATGGGGCCCGCGCAAGAGGCAGGCGCGTGAGGATCGGGCGAGGAGGTGGGATATGGTTTTTGGGGGGCAGTTATAAGGCTGGTAGCATAAAGGAGGAAGATTTGGGTTCGAGTCACGGGGGTCTGAGATGGCTGGCTATGGCCATGGTTTCCCAGGCACACCATGTTGCCGTCAGGGTGGGTAGGCTGTCGAGGCGAGCAGTTTTGGGACGGTTGCAATCCCCCCTCCGGCAGACGGCAGAAACTGCAGGGAGTGTGGACTGGCCATGACGGTGGCCGTGCGGCAGTGCAGTCTTGAGATTGCAACCAGTGCACTACTGGCCTTCTCAGTGGTGATGCCACTGTACGATCAGGATGATGGGCAAGCATTCAGGGCGCGTCGGCGATAGACGGGATGGGAGTTGTAAGAGCTAAAAACGGGCGGGCTGGTTTGTTCAGTTTCGCTTGCTGTATAATGCACAAATGTACCTGTATATTCTTGACCTTGGAAATCATCCTTGTTAAACATCACTGCTGGATTCCAGGATGCTATTGATCAATGTTTTATAAGCTATTTGAGGTCTCCCCAGGTACGGTAACACCTGATATACCTATTTTCATTACCACTGATTCCGATTCCGAAGCAAAAAAAGCACTCCGACCTCGCCATCCTCACACAACCCCATCACCTTCCCCCGCTCCCCACTCTCTCTGTCTCCTTCCCTTCCCCTTCCCCTCCACCCCAAACCCCTCCCAACCTCATAATCCCTCCTTGACGGAACAACCCTCCTACACCACCCACACCAACTCCTCCTCTTCCCTTGCACCTCCCTGCCCAAAACCTCCCCCTTCGCCCTCTCATCCTCCCATTCAGGCACACACGCGCCCACCCGCACCATCCGCACCAGCTTCTTCTTCATCACCCCGCCAATCCCCTCAATCTCGTGCCGCGCATACCCGGGCTTGAGTGCCGGGCTTGGTGTTCGTCGGTCAGATAGGGGAGAGTTGCTGCCACCGCCCCCGCCCGGAGGGGCGAGGGAGGAGGAGCTGGTGTTGCTGCTGCTGCTGCCGCTGGAAGTTTGTTGTTGTTGCAGCAGGTAGTGCTCCACTTCGCGGGCGTCTTCGGCATCGCCGTCTGTTTCTTGCTCGCGCTCGCGCGCGGCAAAGCATTCGGTTTCTCGTCCGCAGATCACGCCGCGATCGCCTTCGCCGATGCCGGTGCCGAGGCCACCTAGAACTTCGGTGTATTGGTTGCGCCAGCGCCAGATGCTGTGATGGTGTTAGAATGGGGTTGGGGGTGTGCCGGGCGGCGAGAAGAAAGAAATAGATGATCGTACCACTTGTATTCGGAGTCGTCACTAAGGATGGAGCGGCCGCAGGGCTGGCAGAGCCAGACGCCTTGAGAATCGCAGACACAGATCTCACGCTGCATGTCATCCGAGTCGATGCTGACTTCCGGGCCGAGGGGTGGCTTAACCAGCGTGCCGAGCGGCGCGGCCACGCATGTCTGGCAGAGACGGCGGTGGCGGTTGCGGAGGACGATGGGCGCTGGTGGTTTGATCGCGCAGTTCTGGAGCTGGTTAGCTACTGGGCAGGCAATACTGCTCGAGAACGAATACTAGGCTCACCCGGCACACAACGGTCTTGCACTGCCGACACTCGCCGACCAGATCCCGAGCACACTGTCCCGGCTTGCCACTATACCCCGTCCTCCCATCGTCTCGCATATAGAACCAGTTGCCAGCTCGGGCGCGGTACCGCAGCGTCTGGTCTGGGTCGACGGGAAGGGGCTCGTTGATGCAGTGCAGGGTCGAGATGAGCAGCATCTTCCGGTACTGCAGCAGGCCCTCACGGATCTGGCGGCAGGTCCGCGACAGGTTATCGAGGGTATTGAGGTCGATGTGGATGGCCACCGACATGATGATACTGGTAATCCAGTCAGTAATTCTCACCCTTGAAGGGGAAAATTGCCAAGGTCCATATTGATATCATGCAACGGCAGGGAAGCATGAAGGGTGGTGTACGCCTACGGATAGCAGCCCAAAGCCTGCGTCATGGAGTTCCGGTTCGGGTTCTCCTTGATGCCGAGCTCCTGTGCCTCCTCGCGTTGTTTGCCGGCAGTGCTGGTGCCGTCGCCGGACGAGCTGCCGGCTGATGCCGCTATCGGCGCCGGGTGGACGGCATCGATCCGGCTGGGCCACGGCGACTGTCCGTGAAATCCGTTCTGCGGGGGCTCGCTGTCCTCCTCGCTCAAGTCGACAAACACGGCCATGACTCGGAAATGCAGTGTAAGGTCAGGATACGAAGCGTTTTGCTTGACTTCGTGCGACAGGCCGGGACGTCGACTCGAGGAAGCAGATAAGCGAGGGCACGAACAAGGAACAAAGGGTCAGGAGGCAGAGAAAACCACGGGGGATAAATCATAAAATGAACGAAAACAATCGGGCGGTCATTTTGGCATTAGACCGTCTAGCATGTTTTTTTGTGTTTCTTTTTTGTATGAAGAGTGACGTGAAATGTATGACAGCTTGCAATGAGGTGTCAAGGAAGTCGCGACCTGAAGCTCAAACATCCCGCATCCACCCCGCCTCCCTGTTGCACAAGACACAAGACCCGCTGTTAGGCTTTTTTCTGTGTCAGCGATGGCTTCACTAACAGCACCTCATCCCACCCGCGCTGCTGCAATGGGCCATGTGATGTGTTAACTTCTTCTTGACCTCAACACCAAAGATTGTCTCACGTTGCCTCGAAGCAAGTTCACCGGTCTCCGAGGAGAACATGGATCCGTTTTTTTTCATGAGAGGAGATTTCCACTCGTGGACCATGTTCAACCAGCCTCAATTACACGAGAAAGCAGGTGGAACACCACAAAAAGCTCACCGGCGACCCCCCACTAAGGGTGGCCGGCTACGAAAACCCTCGAGGCTTTTGCTGTTAAAGTTCGTCCCCCCGCGGGGGCTCGAACGCGGGACCTCGGCGACTCTGAGGGCCCGGACGGCGGTGTCCGGGCTTGCGGTGCTCCCTCCAGACCGCTGCACCATCCGGAGGTAGGTGTGCGCTTTCCTGGGGGAAGTTATCGAGGAGTTGATCATTCAGATTCATTTACCATAGTTGAGCTTCTTTCCGGAGGTTCAAGGGGACAGGTTTTCGGCTGATGTTGTGCCTGACGCCCAAGGCAATCAACCTTCAGTCTTTCTTTCCCCGGGCACCCGGAGTCAACATGAGCGCAAACGAGTGTTGTTTCTGGTCTACTAGACAAGACAAAAATGAGTCAAAAACTTGAACCCAAAGAGCTTCGGCATCTATATATGACCCACCTCGAGCTTCGGCTTTTCGACATTCGGAGTGGTCCTGTAGCGGCAGATGACGAGACGGCAACCCCTCCTCCGCCACGGCCACGGCCCCAGAACGGAGACCCGACCCGTTGTCGTGCAAGTGTTGAAGGAGGTCCTCCCTGGTCCTCTTCAAGCCGGTCGCTGACCCGGGAACCCACAAGGGTCTCTGCAGGGCGTGTTCTCAAAAGGCTGCCGGAAATAAACCCATTGTCAGCGGAACATCGCGCTTCCGACGCTGCTTATCTTCCTCTCCGCCATGCCTCCGAAGCGACCGAACTCACCCCGGCGGCCCGACTATGAGCGATACAAAGAACAATCAGCAGCTCTGCCCGCCTTCGTATCTCTTATGCCGGAACCAGCTCTTGGTTCTGTGTAACCGGTGAACTCTGGCTCTCACTTCGACTGGCGGTGGCACGTCTCAATCTCGCTGTCCACGACAGTCTCGATGCTCCGCAACGAACTGACCTGCAGCAACAAGGCCGGAAAATCGGCAGATCGTCAGCAAGCGGGCCGACGAAAAGCTGGCCGTCTCGAAAGAGTCTGACCGTCTTCAATGCTTCGGTTGAACCCTGTCGGTTCGACCTTGGAAGAGGAGTTTCAACGGTGTTGACCGCTTGGCGCTAGCGCCGTCTCTTCCGCGGGTGCCGGCAGCCCTCTCTCTTGTTGGCTTTCCTGTGTTGAGAGACACGAATCTGTCGATCTTTGCCGCCCCGAGAAGGAGAAGGACCTCCGGAGTGCAGTCAATGTAGCAGACAGTGGCAGATACGACATGAATACCATTGGCTCTGCCAGCACATCACCACACCAGAATTGAAACCGAGCTAACAGGGCTGAATGTGAAGCCATTGCGCGAGCTGCAGTCTATCTTCGCCCCTCAGGTTCTCAGCCGCATGCGTTTATCAGCAGCAGCCACTCGCGTGGGGGAATCGGGCCTCGAGTCTGCACTCTGCAGCCATATCGCCTGTTCGTGGTTGTGGCTCTCCTGATGCCTTGCGAGAGCAAACTGGAGAACGAGAGCACGCCCTTTCAGAGAAATGGAGGATGGCAAACACCCAAGACAACGCTCCCGAGTCTTGAAACATGTTGCCGTTAAAGATTGTTTCCTCGGGTTGTCCGAACGGAGCCGAGTCCTCAATTGTGCCCCTCTGACGGATAGCAATACCCGCAATTCGGTTCGATTCCGCCATCCAGCGAATCTGCGCAGCGGTTAGAGAATTTAGCTCCGTTCTGGGGCGCCACGGGCCAGGAACCGGACTGCACAGCTGAACCACCGAACCACCCTGCGGCCAAGCCGGCACACCCTGGCGCAAGAGCAAGGGGGTGATGGCGGCTCATGTCGCTGGCCAAACGACAAGCGACCTCCCTCAGATCTCCCACAATCAAAATGCCACTGGGGAGTTTCGTGTTCTACAGACGGGCCATCAGTCAGCGCCTCATCCGCCTTCTGATGTGCATTCTTCCATCAACGGCACTGGCAGAGGCCGGAGCAGGGTCCATCCTGTTTGAGGCGCAGCGGCTCCGTGCGCCTCGTGAGGATGGAGCCCCTGATGATCCGTGTGCCTTGCAAGGCCGGCCAAAACTTGTTCTGGATCCAGAGAATTGGCTTCCAGAGATTGTCTCCAGGACCAGGGCTCGATCGGGAAAGAGGGGTGCGATTTATCGACCGCTCAGCATCCAAGCGGTGCGCTAGCAACTTTGCAAACTGCATGGCCGGGGCGATGCTCTGGCCCACGACCCATGGCCCATTCCTGATGCGGAAGAAACTAGGGGCAACTATCAGGATTGCGACAACCATCGCCGGGCCAAGCATTTCCATGGAGATCGAAGGCGAAATTTCCTACGTCGCTTCAGCACGGTCTAGAGACGCCTCTCACAGGGGAGGGAGTTGAGAGGAGGACCAGATGAACGCGACTGTGCCACGACATCTGGCCGTCTGAGACATCCACTTGTTATCACTTGTCGAGATCGTTGGAAAAAGTTGGCTGTCATCCCTGAGCAAACAGGGGGTCTTGCGTGGAGACAACACCAGACGGTCCACACTTTGCAGGGCTTGCCGATCGCTGCCCTCCTGGTCCTGGACCGACCGAGGCGCTTCCCGAGTCCTGCACTGTTGTGCTGTTGTCCAAGTTGCCGCTGAGCTGAAAGTCGTATTCCACCCACTGGAGATAGACATGGGTACGTGGGAAAAAAAAAAGAGTTGGGTGCCAGCAAGGCCGGCCCGCTTGACCCACCCCACGCGATGCCATCAATGTTCCAGGTTGGACCGGCGGTTGGGTTTTGTTGATTGTTCTTCTCGCGCTAGTGGTTTCCGTTTCCAACTTCTTCGTTCAGCTGGTGGTTTTCCTGGTCGTTCCTCCGCGGCACCTCTCTTGCCGCCGGGCTGCCTTTCTCTTCCCCTTTTCTCTCTTTTGCTCCCACACACGTCGATCACCCGCTTCCCGTCCGACTCCCCACCGGAGGATCTGCCTCGATCACCCCACGGAAACACCAACCAAACTCTCGCCAGTCTGGAGATATCGTCAAGTTAGACGTCGACTTGACGGGGTGTTCCGGGACTCACCCTAGCCAGGGCTCAGCTCGCGCCTTAACCGACCCGGTCCGATCGTTACCAACAACACAACATGAAGAAGTTCCAGTCGTACTTCACCCCCACGACGGTGGAGGAGAAAAAGGGGAGCGGCAACAATGACAAGACACAGGCAGCTGGCGGCGCCCGTTCGAAACGCTCGCAGCCCAAGGCCTCAACAACCCATCAACTCCAGCCCATGCGTCAACGCCCACCACCACCTCCTTCCGGGCCCGCCTCCACCCGCGCGAGCATGCTCTCCGTACCGGGCGTCGCTGCCCCCTCCAGCTACGGGCGGCAGTACTCCGACACAGCAACCTCGACTCCCAAAACCTACTCACCCAACACCTCGCGCGCCCCTCCTCCGGCACTCCTTCCTCCCCGCCCACGACGCTCGCAGCCACGACTCGGAGACCATCAACGAGATCCGCAACGACATGATGGTCAACTGGCTATACGAGCAGCAGCTGCGCAAGCAGTACGCTTCGGGGCTCGACCCGTACGAGGGCGTGGTGCTCAAGAAGGCGCGCGGCGCGTTTGCGTGTTGCCCTGTGCAGATGGCGGCGATTCCGGATTCTCTGTATGCCGTGGTCTCGCAGATGAATGTGCGCTGCGCGATGACGGTGAACACGCCCGTCGTGAGGGCGTTGTTGGATTCGATTGTGCGCAAGACAGAACTGGATTACGTACCGTTGCCAGATGGGCTAAGGGTGCAGGTGCTGCGGACGATGGCGGATTTGCCGAGGGGGCAGTTGCATCATTTCGCGGCGTTCGTGGAGGATGTAAGGGTGCTGGTGGTGTGGGACGATGAGCCGGAGAAGTTGCTTGCGAGAGCGCAGGGGCTGGAGCAGAAGTTTATTGAGATTATCTGGGGGAATGGGGACGAGGAGGTGGAGGAGGATGATGAGAAGAAGGGCGGGGCGGGGTGGGTGTGCAGGAGCTGGATCCGGGGCAGCTTGAGGAGGCGCTGGCGAAGGAGCGTCGGCCGGTTAGGCTGGAGAGTGCGATTATGGTCGCGGTCGCGATGGCGCTTTGGATTGTGTGTCCTGCGCTTGGCTGGAGGTGGTTGGCGTACCAGACCGTGGTTGACGGGACGTATCTCCGGTTTGCGCTGCTTGCTGCGATGCCGGCGCAGTTGTTCATCAGCTTGGTGAGTGTTGCTGTCTGTGGGTTATGTGGTCATGGTGTGCTGACTCCAAGGTAGTTCTTCTTCCAGTCCATCGTGACGGGCATCTTCCAGATCTTCGGCCCCATTTCCGCCATCAACAACAACAGCAAGTACTACAGTGGCAAGGCGCCTCGCCGGATCGACCGCAGCCAGCAGACGCTTCCGCACGTCACGATCCAGATGCCAGTGTACAAGGAGGGTCTCAACGCTGTCATTAAGCCGACCGTCGTTTCGTTGAAGGCGGCCATCAGCACGTACGAGATGCAGGGCGGCTCGGCCAATATCTTTGTGAACGACGACGGCATGCAGCTCATCTCGGAAGAGGACGCCCAGGCCCGCCGCGACTTCTACGATGAGCACAACATCGGCTGGGTAGCGCGCCCCGCGCACAACCCCAACCCGGCGGCCGACTCGGGCGAGGAGGTTTTCCTCCGCCGCGGCAAGTTCAAGAAGGCCAGCAACATGAACTACGCCCTGCACGTTAGCAACCGCGTCGAGGACAAGCTGGCTGCCGTCGCGCGTGACGCCAGGTGGAACAGCGAGCGGGAGACGACTGCCTACCAGCAGTGCCTGGGTGAGGTGCTCCATGAGGACGAGGGCCGCACCTGGGCGGAGGGCAATATCCGTATTGGCGACTATATCTTGTTGATCGACTCGGATACTCGCGTGCCGCATGACTGTCTGCTGGATGCCGTCAGCGAGATGGAGCAGAGCCCGGAGGTGGCCATCCTGCAGTACCAGTCTGGTGTGATGAACGTCACCAACTTGTTCTTTGAGAATGGGTAAGCCCCTGAAAGTCTGAAACACATAGTGTGTTGTTGCTAACCTCCAGGGTAGTGTCACCTGGTTCACCCGCCTCGTCTACTCCTGCATCACCTTCGCCGTCGCTTCGGGCGACTCATGCCCCTTCGTCGGTCACAACGCCATTCTCCGGTGGCAGGCCCTCCAGGACGCCGCCGCCTTTACCGACGAGGACGGCTACGAAAAATACTGGTCCGAGTCGCACGTGTCCGAGGACTTCGACATGTCCCTCCGCCTGCAGGTCGCCGGCTACACGCTCCGCTACGCCTCGTACACAGGCGACGGCTTCAAGGAGGGCGTGTCGCTGACCGTGTACGATGAACTTGCCCGCTGGGAGAAGTACGCGTATGGTTGCAACGAGCTGATGTTCCATCCGTTTCGCTTCTGGCTCATTCGCGGCCCATTCACGCCACTCTTCCGCCGGTTTGTCGCCTCTGGTATTCCGTTTCCTAAGAAGATGACGATTATTGCGTATATCGGGACGTACTACGCTATTGCTGCGGCGTGGATGTTGACGCTAGCGAACTATTTCATCACCGGTTGGTTTTATGGTGCGTACGACAAGTACTATCTCGATTCGTTCGCCATTTACATCTCGATCATTGTCGTCTTCACGGGGTTGGGTAACGTTGCGCTGGCGATTCTGCGATACCGGTTGAGCGAGCAGTCGCTGCTGATAGCTTGTAAGCTTTCTCCTTCCCTTCTTCCTTTGGACCAAACAGACGTACTAACTCCCTACCCCAGACTGGGACAACATCAAATGGATCCCCATGTTTTGCATCTTCCTCGGCGGCATCTCGCTGCATCTCTCGCAGGCGATCCTGTCGCACTTCTTCGAGATCAACATGGTCTGGGGCGCGACGGCCAAGGAGTTGGAGGAGGTGCGCTTCGGTCCGGAGATCCTACGCATCATCCGCCGTTTCAAGTTCACCTTCGTCTTCTGCTTCTTGTGCACCGCCCTCATAATCTGCGGCAACACTGTCTTCCCCGTCCTGTGGCGCATCGACACCCTGTACAGCATCTACCCGCTCGCGGCCGTGGTCGTGTCGCACTTTGCGTTGCCTGTGTTGCTGAACCCGGCGCTGATGAAGTTTACTTGGTAGAGGGGAGGTGGAGGTGGTGATGGGGGTTGGGCGGTTAATGACTTTTCTTTTTCTCTTGATTCATCTTTATGAGGATGCCGGCTTAATTTTTCACTGGCACATGAAATTGTCAGTCTTTGGGGAGTTGGAACAAATAATTTGGGATTGAAGGGGGCTTACTATCTCAGACATATTGTCGGTACATATTTCCTGGTGTCTCCCACAGACATAGATTTTCTAGAGGCTAGAGCACAAGCAAGGATGGCCATCTGCTCCGTCAAGGTCCCGAAGAACCGCTTCAAAGCTTTGCATCCGCGGCCACGGGCACCTTGCCCGCCCCGTAAACAATCGCCTGGTCCATCGCCACATCCTTCCTCCCCTGGGCCTCACCCTCCTCCAAAAACCTTTTCTCCACCAACCACCTCCTACACATCTCTTCAATCTCCGCCCCAGGATTGACACTCGCATCCACCAAATACAACACCGCAATCATCACCTCCGCCAGCCTGAAAATCAACCCTCTCGCCTCAGGCAACAACTCCCCCATCGCCCCCTTGTCCAACCGCTCCTCAAACCCTCCCACTCCCCATAACCCTCTCCCCAACCTTCCCTTCCACCCCTCCCTCCCTTCTTCCCCACCCCTTCTCTAATCCCGCCTTAACAAACCACCCCAACCCTTCCACCACCTTCCCCCGCCCACCTTATGCTTCACCGCCCTCACCGAATCCCCGCCAACACATCCGTCGTCCCCTCCCAAATCGCCCTGACGCACGCATCCCTAAACAACCTGGCCACATTCAAATGCTGACTCTCCTCGTTCTCGCAATACCCCACCCCTCCCAGCCCCGCCATGCAGCCATACACAAAGCGGCACCGCCTTTTCGCACACGTAGCTCTTGTGCAAGCTGCTGAGAACGCGCAACAGCGGCGCGACGAGGGGTTGTTCGGGCGTGAGGGGTGTGGAGATGGCGGTTGAGCGTAGGCGCTCGTCGAGGCCCATAAGGTGGGTTGTATAGAAGGTGAGGAGCATCAGGCCGTGGTAGTGCGTGGTGGTGGTCGCGAGGGTGTGGATGTGGAGCGGGTGGTGGGACAGGGGGTGCGGAGGAGCAGCCCAGGCCGGCGGTGCGGACGAGGGAGAAGGCGCGGGAGATGGAGAGGGCGCGGGAGAGGTAGCCGACTGTAGAGACGGTTGTGTGCTAAGGGGAAGGGGTTTAGTATTGAGGGTTTGAGGGGAAGACGGGGTATGATGGGGGAAGGTTGGCTTACCACACGGGTGATATTCAGGATTGTGGAAATCTCGGCGATGCCGTTGCCCTCGCGGCCGATGAGCCAGCCACGCATGTTGTTCAGCTCGAGCTCGGCGGTGGGGAGGGCCTTGGTGCCGAACTTGTTCTTGAGGCGGGTGATGGTGATGCCGTTCAGCTCGGTGCCGGTGCCCTTCTCGCCGGTGACGGACGCCAGGGACGGGGAGTGGCGCCGCATGGGGGCGAGGAAGGCGCTGACGCCCTTATTAGGGTCGGTTTTGGCCAGCAGGATGGTCATCTGTGAGTCGGTGGCAGAGGAGAACCATTTGAAGCCCGAGATAGACCAGGGTCCGAGCGGGATGTTCTCCGCAGCGTTGGCGAGGGGGGCCGGGGAGGACGCCAGGTAGGGGTCATAGGTGGCGACGGTCTCGGTGCGGGAGACGTCGCTGCCGCCGGTGCGCTCGGTCATCCACTGGCCGCTGGTCCATGCCTTGGCCGGATCACGGGAAGTAAGGTGGTCGAAGGCGTTCTGGAAGACGCGGCGCTCAGTCTCGGAGAGACCAGTCTCCTTGGAGAGGTGACGCTGGAGCAGGCGGGCAGCGCCATCCTGCATGGCTCCCGGGCAGAGTGTGGTCGCGCATGATCCCTCCCAGAGATGGCAGCGAATGAACTGGACGAGACGGTTGTACGGACCATAGTCGGAGTCGTAGTTGAGAGCAACAACGCTGAGAAAAATTTGTGAGCAGGCTGGCCCTTTTACTACGAACTCTCGTGTGATCAATACGAGAAACCTGAGGGCGCTACCCCGGACAGCTTACCCCTTTTGGAACCCGAAATCCTGCAGCTTCCGCCAGCCCTCTGTCACCACCAACTCGGTCTTGGGCTTGCCAAAGGCATCTCTGCCGTTGCCTCGCAGGTACGGCTGATTATGCTCGGCGTCGGTCACCCAATCGAAGATTTGCTGG
This sequence comes from Collariella sp. IMI 366227, assembly GCA_027946355.1. NCBI lineage: Eukaryota > Fungi > Ascomycota > Sordariomycetes > Sordariales > Chaetomiaceae > Collariella > Collariella sp. IMI 366227. The sequence continues at coordinate 1,131,978 of JAPEUS010000004.1, read as the reverse complement.
GCAAGGACCTCGTTGCCCAACTGAGACGCCTCTAGGCTGATCTGGTCAAGAACGGACCGGGGGGAGAAAGACTGGGCTGATTAGTGTCTGACAAAAAAACAGAAGGGAGTTGTTGGGTTGGGCGGATGAAATGTCCGTCGGGGGTTGGGGGCAGAAAAGTCTTCGTGTTTTGGGGACAGGGGGAATGAATGGGTATGCAGGTTCGAGTTGGGGGGCGACAGGATCAGGTGTATTCCAACATACGCTTGGTGATTCTCTGCAAACTGGCATCGTCGTGAAAATGATTTTTGAGCACGGGCTGCTCCTGGATGAAGCCCTTGTTGGCGCTGGACGGCTCCATGGTGGTGTTACAAGGTGAGAATGGGATCGGGGGTCACAAAGGCTGAAGCGGCTGAGGATCACGAAAATAATTGCTGCGTTGGGAGGAGAACACAGAACACTGCAAACCATGAGAGCGAGGTCAAAGGAATACAACTTGTATTGTTCTCTAAACACAAGCTTCAGCTGGGGCAGCATTGCAAGCCTCGGTTAGACCCGCCTGAACAAGGCGGTTGATGTTTGCCGCCTCCAGGAGCGACCCCAGACCCAGCAGTTCGCTGTTCTCTCCATGCCATTTCTGGCAGTCGCTGTTGATTCATTGGCCAGGTCGCGTGGTATCGGGCGACCAACAGCCAACCTGGAAGACACAAGAAAGCGGGGAAGCTGGGGTATGGAGCGTTGGTTGTAGATTCAGGGTTAGGGTATTAAGTGGCAAAGAGAATACGGGTGGTCGCGTGGATCATGAATCGAATCTTTCTGAAAGTTTGGCGCTGGTGGTTTTCTTTTCGTTTCTCGGAGACGTTGAAGAGCTCCGAATCACCTCGTTTGAAAGTTCCCGGTTGTCTCTCGGCTTCCTTCGGCTCTTTTCTAATCTGCTCCTGGCTTCCCCTTGGAATTGGCAGTTCTGCCTGGCCTGTCCTCGTCACGTGCTCACGCTCAATGTTCGCGAATCGCGAGGCGCGATCTTTGAAGTTTCCCTTCTCGTCCATCTCCAAATTTTTCGGCGAGGTCAACCACGATTCCAGCCCATGGACAGCGATGCCGGATATTTTCTACGATGGCAACAGCCGTCGAGATGTCCGATGAGGAACACACCGCATCGTCGGTCGAATCCATCGCCAAACTCCCCTGTAAACGCAAACTAAGCATCGACTTTGAGGATAAGGTCGCCTGGACCGACGATGAATCCGATCCCGGCCAGAAACTAACTCGGAAACCGACGGCTAAACGGAGGGCCACTGCAAAGGGGAAGAAACCAGCGGGGAAACGCGCCGCTGGCAGGAAAAAGGCTACAAAGAGAGCCGCCAGTGATCTCAGGGCTTGTGTCAACGACGTCGACGAGTCCAGCGCGCAGGAGCAGTATGCGGACGCTGACATGCCCGAATATCTGCTCCAACGGCGCAAACTCTTCGAAAAGGACAGGGAAGTGCTGAAGGATGCGGGACTCAAGCTGCCGCCGGATTATTCCGACATTTATTTCTCGGACGATGAGATTGCATCGCGCCTCGAGGAGCGGCCTAAGTTCGAAGACAGGACCGGCATCAAGCCATGCCGTCCGTACAAGGATATTGAGCTTGAGTACTCGGCTGGCATAGTCCCCGCTTGCATTGCGCAGTACCTGCGCGATTACCAGATTGCCGGCGTCAAGTTCCTGCATCAGCGGTTCGTCTATCAGAAGGGTTGCATTCTGGGCGATGACATGGGTCTGGGGAAGACCGTGCAGGTGGCCGCTTTTCTGACGGCTGCCTTTGGCAAGACGGGTGATGAGCGGGATACAAAGCGGATGAGAAAGATGCGGCGCGCGGGGGATCACTGGTATCCGCGCGTGCTGATCGTCTGCCCCGGCTCGCTGATCCAAAACTGGAAAAACGAACTCAACCGATGGGGCTGGTGGCATGTCGACGTTTACCACGGGCCTGGGAAGGAGGACGTGCTGCAAGCGGCGAGGGCCGGACGGCTCGAGATCATGATTACGACCTATGTCACGTACAAGAAGATGCGCGAGGCAGTAAACGAGGTCGAGTGGGACTGTGTGGTGGCTGATGAGTGCCACGTCCTGAAAGACCGCAGGTCCGAGACAACCCAGGCCATGGACTGTGTCAATGCTCTCTGCCGCATTGGCTTGACCGGCACCGCCATTCAAAACAAATACGAGGAGTTATGGACGCTCTTGAACTGGACTAATCCGGGCCATTTCGGGACGCTGACGGAATGGAGCAACACCATCACGAAGCCCCTTACCGTTGGCCAGTCTCATGACGCGACCCTCAAGCAGCTCAGCATTGCCAGGACAACGGCCAAGAAGCTGGTGCAAAACCTGCTCCCGGATTTCTTCCTACGCCGCATGAAGACGCTCATCGCCCACCAGCTGCCCAAGAAAAGCGACAAGGTTGTCTTCTGCCCGTTGACAGATATCCAGAGCGAAGCATACCAGAACTTTCTGGACGGGGTACAGATCAACTTCATCATGTCGGCATCTGAGCTCTGTGATTGTGGTTCGGGGCGCAAAGGAGGCTGGTGCTGTCACAAGTTTCTGCCTGACGGGAAGTCGTGGATGTCCGCTGTCTTCCCAAGCATCATGATGCTCCAAAAGATCGCGAACCACCTCACCCTGCTAATTCCCTCCGTCTCTGATCCCAACGTCAAGCATGGCACCGAGCTTAAGGTGCTCCAGACTTGCGTCCCCGAGGGTTGGGAGGAGCTCTACCGAAACCGGGACTCGATGCTGAACCTGGCCAACCCGGAGTTCTGTGGCAAGTGGAAGATTTTGAGAAAGCTATTGCGTTTCTGGCACGAGAACGGGGACAAGGTTCTCGTCTTCTCACACAGCGTCAGGCTGCTACGCATTCTCCAGCATTTGTTCCACAACACAAGCTACAATGTGAGCTTCTTGGACGGCTCACTGAGCTATGAAGACCGCCAGAAGGTGGTTGATGACTTCAACTCCGATCCCTCCCAGTTTGCGTTTCTCATCTCGACCAAGGCCGGTGGAGTAGGCCTCAACATCACGTCCGCCAACAAGGTTGTTATCTTCGACCCGCACTGGAATCCCTCGTATGACTTGCAAGCCCAAGACCGCGCATACAGAATCGGCCAGATCCGCGATGTTGACGTCTTCCGGCTCGTCTCGGCAGGCACAATTGAGGAGATTGTCTACGCGCGCCAGATTTACAAACAGCAGCAAGCCAATATTGGCTACAACGCGTCCAACGAGCGGCGCTACTTCAAGGGCGTCCAGCAAGATAGCAACCGCAAGGGCGAGATCTTCGGCCTCGGAAACCTCTTCAGCTTTCACGCCGACCAGGTCGTGCTCCGCGATATTGTCAACAAAACCAACATTGCCGAGGCCAAAGCCGGCGTCCACCTCACCGACATCGATCTAGAACGCATGGCCAAGGACGAAGACGATGAGCTCAACTGCCTCAAGCAGGAAGACGACGCTGATGACGACGCCGCGGGCGGCATGGGCCAGCTCGCCAAGCTCGTCACGGCCGAGAATCAGCAGGAAGTCATCCGCGCCCGCAAGGCGCACAAGCCCAAGTCGGACGCTATCGCAGGCATCCTGGCCTCGGCGGGTGTCGAGTACACGCACGAGAACTCGGAGGTCATTGGCACCAGCCGTGTTGAGGCGCAGCTCTCGCGCCGCGCGGAGCTCGCTGCTGCGGCGGATAGCCAGGATCCGGAGGGGGCCGGGGGTGTGTTGTTTGCAGATAGTCAGGCGAGCGAGGTTGTGGTGAAGAAGGAAAATGGGAGCAGCAATCCGTGGAGGATGCACTACAGGTTTAACCCGCCGGGGGAGGTGATGCGGAGGCAATTCTGCTCGATGGCGAGGGAGTTTGGGTTCACGAACGCGACCGACTTTGCGCTGGTCGTCGAGAGCTGGACGCAAGAGCAAAGGCGGAACTGTCTGGACACGTTTTACAGGGTGAGGGAGGTCAAGGTGTTGGAGACGGAGCTGGCGGAGCTGAATAAGGAGGAAGCGGCGGGGGGTGCCTCGACGGCCACGGAGACAGAGCGGAAGAGTCAGGACAGTGCTGGTGGTGCTAATGTGAAGGTGGTGAAGGCCGAGTTGATCGCCGAGGGCACGGTCACGGGACGAGTGGCGGGTGCTGAACCCAAGAGCGAGGAAGTTGTGGTCAAGCCGGAGAGGTCGGCTTCCCCTGTTCGGCTGCCTCTCCCGGTTCCGACCAAGGTGGAGACTCCGGCAGTCAAGACGGAGAGCGTCGGAGCAAAGAGGGTCTCGGCGATCTTCCTCTCCGACGACGACGAGGACGACGAGCTCTGATTTACGACGGCGTTAACGGAGGAAACGGGCCAAGATACCCCAGATCTGCATTTTCTCCGAGAAGACAACGCCTTTCCCGAAGAGGCAACCCATCGCTCCCATACCATCTTTATCAAGGTCCTGACTGACAGATGATGGTCTGCTTCCTTCCTTTGATGATGACCTCTCCTCCAACCACAAGCATGTGCGCCTCCGGCCCGCATGTGATACCCGAGCATTGCCAGGCGCAGGCAAGATGGGCTGACAGCCCGGGACGGACCGTGTAGCAGGCTGACAGCTGACAGGTCGACGTCCACTTTGGCCGAGGTCAAAATGGCCCGAAGGGCAGAGTGGCCAATCAGCGACGGATCGCAAAGGTGGATGTCAGATTCCCGGAGCATTTCCACGAGGTTGCCGGCAGACGGGAGTTGGTTGGGGGATTTGCGCCTATGACGCATCTGCATCAGAAGCCTTTCACATGCCAGACCAGGCCCCAACTGGGGAAGGTTAGCGAGTGACACGCCTGTGTGTGGGCTTGGGGGCGACCAAAATGTCAAGATTAGGCTTATTGGGGCGCGTTGAACTGTCGTTGTGCTTCTTGAAATCGGTCAATTGAATTTTCTACGGCTCGAGCATCCACCTGCCTCAACCTCGCGTTCTTCCTCATCGCTGTCTTCACGAACTGACGTTGTTCAGGACGCAGATCGCTGGTCTCGTGCCCCCCAAACAAACCACCAAAAAACTTCCCGTTGCTGCGGGGGAGGGGCAGCAACAAACGGGACTGGCTCCCAGGGATGTCCCCCCCCTGACAGACCAATCACGCTCCGCAAACGCCGCGTTTGGGCCGCCGGCATGGGCTCGGCAATTCGGTCAACGGCCCCATGTTCGAGCGGGTACCGAGGGCTGGAGGGCGGCGAAGTCGTGTGGGCGCCGGGCGAGTGAAGCTCGGCTCAAGGGACATGTCTGACGTCTGCTGCCTTTGTCCGGCTGTCTTCCATGTCGTGTTGTTAAAGGTTGCCGTGGCAGGTACTGCTTCAACTTCAGATGAAAGAGGGAGATGGTGATGGCAACTTCACCTCCCTCGACGAGAGGACAAGACAGTGGCTCCTTAAGAGACGCCGAGACGCCGCGGCCGGGACTGGCCCATCAACAAAAGCCCACCCAAGTCTCCAGACAACGCCGAAAAGCGTCCAAAGAGTCACCTATTGTTCCCTCTGCCCTGGGACCGTGGGTGGGACTTCGAGACAGGGGAATAGCCGCTAGACCGATCTGTCCCGAGTTCCACGTCCAGTCCCTTGCTCTCCATGGCGTTTCCCTGGGATCCGCGTCGGCTGCTCGCCGGTCTAGCCCCGTTCCGGTTCCTGTTTCTGGCTTTCTGCGACGGTTAGTCACAAGCAACTTGCCGGGGATGCATCTGGGGGAAGTAGTATTTCGATTCATGTGCTTCGCTCTCCTCCCTCTCCTTCACTTTCCTCCTTTTCTTTTCGACTGTCACTTTCTTGATCTCGGTCCCCTTCCTTGAGATACCCGTCCATCCCATTCCCTCCCTTGCGTCCAACGTTGCCCGGGCACGTTCAGCTTTGTTGTGATCTCCGTCGTTTTACACGTTAATTCCAACAACCACACATACACATTGCCCACCATGGCTTCCGGCAACATGATCAACCCCGCCGTGGACCCCAACCTGGAGGACGAGCTCTTCGCTAAGGAGGTCGAGGAGATCAAGAGGTGGTGGAGCGAGCCGCGGTGGCGGTACACCAAGCGGCCTTTCTCGGCTGAGGCAATCGTGAACAAGCGCGGCAACCTCAAGATTGAGTATGCCAGCAACGCCCAGAGCAAGAAGCTGTGGAAAATCCTCGAGAACCGCTTCCAGGTAACTACCTTCTCTCCAACTTCACTCCGGAGAGACAATGGCTAACGGGTGCCTTGCAGACCCGCGATGCCTCGTACACCTACGGCTGCCTCGAGCCTACCGCTGTCACCCAGATGGCCAAGTACCTCGACACCGTCTATGTCTCGGGCTGGCAGTCGTCCTCGACCGCCTCCGCCTCCGATGAGCCCGGCCCGGATCTTGCCGACTACCCCTACGTGAGTTTCCCCGAAACGAATACCACTCTGGCCGTTCTGTTCTAACCAGCGCAGACCACCGTCCCCAACAAGGTCGGCCACCTCTTCATGGCCCAGCTTTTCCACGACCGCAAGCAGCGCCAGGAGCGCATGTCGGTGCCCAAGGCTCAGCGCGCCAAGCTCGCCAACGTCGACTACCTCCGGCCCATCATCGCCGATGCTGACACCGGCCACGGCGGTCTGACCGCCGTCATGAAGCTGACCAAGCTCTTCATCGAGAAGGGCGCCGCCGGCATCCATATTGAGGATCAGGCCCCTGGCACCAAGAAGTGCGGCCACATGGCCGGCAAGGTGCTCGTCCCCATCTCGGAGCACATCAACCGCCTGGTGGCCATCCGCGCCCAGGCTGATATCATGGGTGGGTTGCCCCTGAGGGATAGGTAGTACCAAGTTCAAAAGCTGACGTTCTTGTTTGCTAGGCTCTGACCTCCTTGCTGTTGCCCGCACCGACGCCGAGGCCGCCACCCTCATCTCCTCCACCATCGATCCCCGCGACCACACCTTCATCATGGGCTGCACCAACCCCAAGCTTCAGCCCCTCAACGATCTCATGATGGCCGCCGAGAAGGCCGGCAAGGCTGGCGACGCCCTCCAGGCCATCGAGGACAAGTGGCTCTCGGAGGCCGGGCTCAAGCGCTTCGACGACGCTGTCTTCGATGCCATCTCCGCCGCCGGCCTGCCCAAGTCCGCCGCCGACAAGTACCGCCAGGCCGTTCAGGGCAAGCAGGTGTCCAACGGCGAGGCGCGCGCCATCGCCCGCGGCATCCTCGGCAAGGACATCCACTTCGACTGGGACGCGCCCCGCACCCGCGAGGGCTACTATCGCCTCCAGGGCGGCTGCGACTGCTCCATCAACCGCGCGATTGCGTATGCCCCGTACTGCGACGCCATCTGGATGGAGAGCAAGCTGCCAGATTTCAAGCAGGCCGAGGAGTTTGCCAAGGGTGTGCACGCCGTCTGGCCCGAGCAGAAGTATGTCCACCCAGCCTACACTTTGCATCCTTGCCCCTCAACAGTCCACTAACAACCATTGCCACAGGCTCGCCTACAACCTCTCCCCCTCCTTCAACTGGAAGACGGCCATGTCGCGCGACGAGCAGGAGACCTACATCCGCCGCCTCGCCAAGCTCGGCTACTGCTGGCAGTTCATCACCCTCGCGGGTCTGCACACGACGGCGCTCATCAGCGACCGGTTCGCGCGCTCGTACGCGCAGAACGGCATGCGCGCCTACGGCGAGCTCGTCCAGGAGCCCGAGATGGAGCTCGGTGTCGATGTTGTCAAGCACCAGAAGTGGAGCGGTGCGACGTACGTCGATGAGCTGCAGAAGATGGTGACGGGCGGGATTAGCTCGACCGCGGCGATGGGAAAGGGCGTTACGGAGGATCAGTTCCACTAAGAGGTGGGTGTGTGGGTGGGTGTGATGGGTTGGGGATAGGGGTGGATTTTGGTCTATATACTCTTGTTGCTTGAGCATGGAGCATTTGCTGGTTGAGCTTTGAAGTTGTTGGTTTGGTTATTTTGGCTTACATAGACCTGTATCAACCGGTGGTTTGGTTTACTATGGATGCTTCCTCGGGTTTGATCTTGTTCCATCGTATGTCATTGGACTTCGTGATGTTCTCACGCCTCGTCCCTAGGCTAAGTTCTCCTAGTGCACCACCACTCTGAATCAGTAGAGGAATTCGGCGTTGTCTCCCTTTCTCCCCTTGTATTACCCGCTTTGCTCATTTACAAACAGCCGTCACTTTGAAGCTAAGTTTCAGATGCATAGCGGACATTCCTTGGCCTCTCTCAAAGGCAATGCTAAGCACTAAATTGTTAATACTTGAGGGACATAACAGTTTGCTGCGTTTCCTAGCAGACGTTTGTACTATTGTACTGAACCTGGCTTGTTGTACGGTGTCTCTGGTGGTTCTCGAGAAAATTTAAGAAAAAGGGCACCGCAAATGTTAAGGAGATTCAGACTATCTGGTTTAAAGGGGAACATCGTGTGGACTTGCGAAAACCATAAAATTGAAACAAAAACCTTCTACTTTTATAATTAAGAGTGTTTTAGAGTGTTCGAGGATATCTAGTAGCTTGTAGCGGTCAAGTTGAGTACCTGCTTACTCAAACTTCTGATTTAAATCTACTCAAGACCTCAAGTCAAACATTCTCTGGCTAAACACGATCATCAAGGTTAAGAGATGGCTATCACCTCAACTGCAAGCCTCGAGCCATAAGACATCGGCTTTTGCCGGGAACCACCGCGTACCGGCAATCTAAGTTTGGTCCAAGTTTCTTGCTCATTTTGTGCTATGAAAGGGAACTACTCCAGTCTTGCGTTCTGTATTACAACTCTGGAATTTTCCTGCGTTTCTGTTTTTAAGCCATGCTCAAGGCAAGTAACTTTTCCTAACCATTCATCCATTGCCTTTGCGCAGAAATATACTTGATGGGCTGGCGCAAGGACCTTGATCATGTTTAGTCTAGATGATCATTCACTTCACAAGGACACCCGTTTTAGTACCAGGCAATTTCAACGGTTCGTTCTTCTTCAACCCTTTTAAGACATTTTGAGGCCCTTAATCCACCTCTCTCCAGAGGGAAACAGCTGTTTGTTTTGGAATCTCTGCATGTTTTAATCCCCATCCCTACAATCTAGATGCACTGTTGTCGATGTACACCGACCCTATCGCTTCCTCAATTGGATAATCAGCACCACAGTTTATGGGCTTTTTGATGGCGTCTAGAGCCCAGTAGTATGGATATTGTTTTAATCCTAGACCACTCTTTTTATCAACTACTCCTTTTTGAGCTTCAGTTCTCTATCCGTTCTCTTCCTCTTCCTTCTGTTTTCTCTCACCCTTTCCCTTTTACTACACCACATTTCCCTCACATTACTCAAACTCAAACCCCCATCAATCCACCGATTTACCTCCTTGGTCAAGCAAGCAGGCTACCATCTACAGCTCACCCCAGTCATTAGCCAATATCTCGGCATGGAAATAACCACCACCACCACCAACCCATACCCTTACCCATTTAGAGGGAACCTCCGGAATGAAGACTTTTCTCAACTCCACCATTGCCGCCATCTATTACCAACCCCAACCACTCATACCTTCAGACTTACATGCTATATCTAGACACAAACATGACCACCTCCTCAGCTGTTAAAACTTCAACCCTTCCTGAGTAGAGTAATCTGCTTAACATGTGCTCGTCACCTACAAGTCTTTCTTTAAGACTCCCATCCCTTTACCCAGCATATACGAAGAATGCTCTTGCCCCGCAACAGTCCATAGACCACCTGCCCTTTGGCTGACGCGCTCAATGCTGTCGGTATACAGTATCTGATATTGCTAGATAAAATACGGGTGCCGAGCGGTCTGCTACGTATTTTGACAAGGGAGACCATTCGCTATAGTCCGAGACGGTCAAATTTGACTCAAGATAGAATTTGAGTTGCCCTCTGCATACAACTTTGCTCTTGGGAAACGCTTTGTCTGTCCAAGTATCCAGAAACAGATGGTGAGCTAGGGTAAGGGCCTTAGGCGCCAGCGAGCTAGGAACGGGATTCGATGTTAGCATGCGAGTTATGTGTATAGCATTCGTGTTACATGCCTGACACGACTCCCCCCTTAGAACATCTGCATTCCACCACCATCAAATGATGCGCTTCGTCTTGCATTTTCTAGATAAGCACGCTGTGCGTCTAATAAAACAGAAACACCACTCTTCAAGTTTGTCATCCATGTCATGAACTATAGTCTGAAGGGATCCCCCCCCCCCTCTTCCGTATCCACTCGCTTCAAGATTGGGCAATACGCAGTCTCCTTTTCCCTGCTACAGCTAACAATTTCATGTCAGAGCTTCAATCTATCTCTGCCCATTAGGGGATACTTGTTCTGCTGTCACATTGGGCATGTGGGTGTAGTGTTATTGTTATTCTTGCATTGGGTAAGAGATGGTGGAAGATAGAGCGTCTCGAAAAGAAAGTGATACGTTTTAATCTCGCTGGGCTTTGGAAACTCTTATACTCATTGAGTTTTTGGCTTCGTCAACAATTTCCCCGTTTACCTTTAGAGGTGAGCAGGCGGCGATAACTTCGGCTATTTTGCCCAAGGCAAACTCTCACCAAGACGATCCAGATATAGGAAAACAACCTCAGCGAACTATTCTCCTACAGCTATCTAGCATATCAGTCAGACCTCTCAGCTATTTTTGTCTTTGACCTGGTACCTCAAAATCCGGTGCAGGCTATGTTCAGGGGGAAATTCTGGTGGCATCCAAGGTCTACACCAGGAGCTCAAGTAAAGGGCATCGGACATGCCTCCTTCAACATACTGTGTCGGTGTGTCCCGCCAGAGGTTTTTTGCCCTCACCGTGATACTCAAAGATTTGTTCGAAGCTGCAGTTATCAAGGCGCATCCTCGCGCCACCCACTGTTTCGAGTATCTCGTTTATTGGTCCTTTCCCCCATTTTGAAGCAGGCCCCTTGTCACGGCGGTTCACGCCGTGCCTGCTAGAGCCCACAGTGGGGCGTGCTAACACATGGTGGGCACGGGCCACTATGGGTTGAAGATCTTGCACCTCGCTGTCGCCAATCCTGTATGTAGCTCCTTGAGCTACGTCTTGACTATCAAGCCTGCCCGTACCGACGGAATAGAGCCCGAGACTGTAGCTTAGCCCGAATATACTGTCATTGGACTATCTGCCTGTCTCACCCGTGACACCCCTCTTCCCCTGCTCGAAATAAACCTCGGGGGCCAGACCGGGGCTGCTGCGATGCTAGCCGACGCTTCCGGTGATCAGCCAAGGAATCCAATCCTCCGGCTCACAAGGTGGAGTACAGCCATCACACACCTTCCGCATTGTCCCTGGCGGCGGGAATAATACAAAAGTTCTGGGATTTAAAGAATTTAACACTCAAAAGGATGGGGAAGGAGCAAAAACCTTAATTTGACGACCAGGACAACGGGAATAAGTGGTTCGGTCACGATTTTGCCTGATGGGATTTGGGGGTGGTTGTTTGGTGATGTTCAAACACCCAACGAAACGCAAATGGCGATTTTGATGGCTAAGACGGATAGCTGAAGCTTGTGTTAGATTGAGGGGGCATAAGCTTTCTTGTCCTGCTTCGCACCAAGAGAAAGGGCGTGTTAGGTGGCGCGATGCCGGGGCGATGGGAAGGGTTCAAACGTTGGGTTCAAACGTTGGGTTGCAGAGGAGACGAATCACGAGGGCAATGCAGCAAAAACATCAGAGTCACCCTGGTAAGGAACGAGAAGCAAGCGTGATCAAAGTGGGTATATCATTCTTAAATATCCTACGTCGTCCCCATTCTCCAGAGAACAGCAGCAGCAGTTGGTATCAAGCGTTGAAAAAGAAACCGCATTCGATGAACAAATCTCTTTCCATCTCATCTCATCCATCCATCCAAAATTCATTACTAGGATATAAGCACCAACATCACCCCTCCCAATCTTCTCAAGCACGAGACTCGTTCTTCTCGTCGCCATGATACTCCTCGGCCTTGGCCGTGTGGTGGCCGACCTCGCCCTTGGGCAGCATGTTGAGCTTGTCCTCCTCCTTGTCGAGGTGGCGCATCTGGATCCAGAACATGGCGCCGCCAAAGGCCGCGAGGATGGCAACGACACCATAGTTCCAGACGAGGAGCGGGTCGTCGGCCAGCGGGGTGAGAGCAAAGCCGATGGCGGACGAGATGGCGTTCATGAAGAGGGCAACCGACTGCACCATGGAGCGCATGTTGGCGGGGGCCTTGGAGTGGGCGTACTCGAGCGACGTGATAGACGCCATGATCTCGGAAAAGGCGATCAGGATGTACGAGCCGGACTGGGCCCACATGTTGATCTCGACGCGGGCGCACTCGACATCCTTGCCGTCGACGGTGATGCCGTTGGCGTAGTTGCCGCACTCGGACTTCTTGTAGATGTAGTACTGGATGACACAGGCCCAGATCATGGCCGAGGCGGCGACGAAGTAACCGACGGCAATACGCTTCAATGGAGTGGGGTTCATGCGCATCTTGCGGAGGAAGGGGTAGACAAAGAGATCCAAAAGCGGAATCATGATGATGAGAGCGAAGGGGTTCAAGTTGGTCAGGACGTCGTTGGGAACACCGACAACCTTCATGGTGGCAGCCTGGGAGACCAGGTTGTTGTTGACTGCGGAATGTTAGCAATTGTTTGGCCAGACGCGCATAACTTAGATGAGAAAGACTTACTCTGATTGTAGCAGAGCCAGAAGAGAGGGTACCACAGGAAGACGGCGCAAGCGTTGAAACCACGACGAACTTCCTCAACCCAGGCGTCGTTAAAGTCCATCCACTTGGGCTTGGAAGCCTCGTCGAAGCGGGACGGCTTGACATTCTCCCAGAAGGTGCCGTCATGCAGCCGCTTGTACGTCTTGCTGGGGTTGAGGGACCAGCGGCCCTTGTTGGCGAGGAAAAAAAGCTTGGTGGCGCGGCCGAGGACGGAACCCTGGGGAGGTACGCGCTTGTAGCGGCGGCGGCCCCAGAGCAAGACGAGCGGGCAGAAGCAGAGAAGAATGGTGGGGAGGGTGTACGAGAGCCAGAAGCCGACGTAGTGCTCACAGTAGACCATTGAGAGCTGACCGCAAAGGGCGCCGATGTTGATGAAGAGGTAAAAATAGTGGTAGACGCGCGAGGCGGTGGCCGCTGGGTCTACGATGACGCGCTCGCCGCTGGGCAAGGTTCTCACGATCATCCTCTCCAGGTCAAGCTGCTCGACAATAAGAGGGTTGACGTTGGGCTTGAAACCGCCGGTGCCGATACCCATTAAGATGATACCGACGGCGAAGGCGCCGAGAGAGCCGTTGGGGTTCTTGATGACAGGAGGAAGACCGGAGATGACGAGGATGATGTGGCCGACAATGTCGACTGCGAGAGCAGCGCCGATGGTGCGGAAGCGGCCGAGAAAGCTGTCGGCAATCCAGGCGCCAAACAGGGGCATGGTGTACTGCCAGAACGAGTTGAACGTGGTCAGGGCGAAGGCGGTTCGCTGTTCGAGGCCGAGGGCACCGGCTTGGCCATTTTCGATGTCGTAGCTGGCGCCGGTGGCTGAACCCTTGGGGAGCGGTTGTTGAATGAAATTGATGAACACAACCGTGGTTCCGTAGTATGAGAAGCGTTCGCACAGCTCGATGAAGGCGATGGTGTAGATGTTCAAGGGGATCTTGTCGGGCACACGGCGAAGCGTGTGCAGTTCCTCCTCGGTGGGGTCCCTCTCGTCGGCGCTGAGGCCGAGCTTGTCCTCGTCATGGGCGGAGATGACGGGGACGAGGTTGACCTCGTTGTCCTTCACGATGGCGCGAACATCGTCGTGGACGGCCACGCTTGTTGGGTCTGACACCATTGTGGGCAGTAGAAGCTCGCTCGCAGATGCTTTGGACTGACCGGCGAGGTGAAAGGATATGGTTTTTGTGCTGGGACGGGTGAGGGCCGCAGGGACGCGGCGTGGAGCTCTATAAATATGAGGAGAGACATGTTTCACGGTCATCCCGTGGCAAGACACTCCCACATGATGGGGGGTGGGTGTCCGTTGCAACCTGCCATTGGTGAATGGCCAGATGCTCCCCTGCGATGCTTGTGGGATTTCTGAGGGAGAGGATCCCTCGACGGAGCAATCAGAAGACGCATTGGTGAGGGTGTCGGCCCCGGAGAACGGACCACGCAGAGGGAGAAATGCCCACCTCCGGAAAGTGCAGAGTCTTGGAAGTCTTGCCACCTTCCAAGATTGATCAAGAGTGCCAAGAGATAATGGGCAGCAGGGTTGCGATCCTCTCCCTCGAGGCCAACGGCAGACCCCCCTCTGCGGCGATCACACGAGGGGATGGCGGGGTGGAACGGCGCCTCTGTGGTGGTTGATACTGAGTGTTGCTATCAGTGGCTTTTTCCTCGCGCGCTCTCCATGCCCTTGAAGGCAAGAGGGAGAAACGACGTCTGTTGCTCACACGCTTGATCTAAACAAATGCCAAGAAGGTGGCTGTTGGCGCTCAATGGCTGCCGGAAAGGGCGCAGGCGCTTGAGTCGCCGGGACGCAACCCGCAACGGCTCGAAGCTTGCCGATGGGACTCTGGCATCGGGGAAGCCAACACAAGCTCAAGCCACCCTCACGCAAACCTTCCTAAAGCATTCATATGAGTTCTTGGCGCCGAGCAGTTGGTTGGCTTGATGGTGGTCCTTCATGTCGTGTGTTGCTTGGCCAGGCCCCGCGCCGAGCATACCAAGGACACCCGAGGCGTGGCGATCCTGGGCAGGAAGCTTCGTTCATGCCGGAGGTATCGCCGTTCTCGTCGGCGCGCTAGCACGGCGAGAGCAGTCCAGGGCCGAACATGCTCGCCCCCGTCGGTGGGATCGTCCCTCACTCAGCCGGAGGAGGTGCGGAGACAGGACGAGCCACTGGCGTGGGACTGGCCAGCTTCATCAAGAGGTCTCTCGCCGGGTTAGGCCGGTAGGGGAAAGGAACAGGCCGGTGGCCACGCCCGGGTTCTGGAAATTCCAACAGCGGCGAAGCTGGTGATCGGCAGGCGAGCTCTAGGCACAGCGTGTTTCGAGGGGGATGTCAGGCGTTGTCGAGGTCTGCTGTTGATGCTACTCTCCTGCGCTTACCCGCGGCGGGCGGACGAACTTCGTATCACGGGACGATAATGTCTATCCGAGGAGTCGTCTGCCGGCGTCTTGGAGGATTTGCCTCCTTCCTGAACGGTGTTTTTGCGGTTCTTGGCCCTGACAAAGAGAATCGAGACCCTGGCCCACCGCAAGGGGAGAGCGTGATCCACGGTCCCCAGCATCGAGATGTTGGCCGGCCAGTGGAGGCGCCGACGGCAACGCAGACCACTCCAGCTTACCGAATGGAAATCCACAGACTCGGACATGCCCGTTTTCTTGGGACTGGTGGACTGGAGACCCAACTCTTTCAATTCAAATGTCTTGCCTCCATGAAGGTACAGCCGAGCAGCTTGGCCCGGGAGTCGGTCGCGGCTGTTGGTGATCCCCTGGGTATGATGGGTGTAAATGGGTGGGTGTGATGGGAGTGCTGCCATGCCGTGTTCCTCTCGCTTCCAAGTTGATGCGTGATGCCAGTGGCCAGTTGTTGTGAATGAAAACCTGGTGTGTGGCTTGAGAAAACCAAGGAAACCACTGCTCCAGCACCAAGTCGAGGGAAGAAGTCGAGGAAAGGGCTGGGTGAGGTACCACTGCTGCCACTGCGAGACGGTCCAGGCAACCACTGCGACAGGCACACACAGGGGAGCCGGCAGCTGTGAGGGCTGGGCCGCTGCCTTCACCTGCCAAATTGGGGGACTTGGCTCGCGCAACTGCTCGGACTCAGACCACCAAACAGCATCACAGCATCTGCCTCCCACGCAGCACACAAAGTTGATCAGGAATGACAAAATAGTCCAAAGTGCGCGCAGCTCTGCCATAGCCAAAATGGGAATCTCTCACGAGCAACTTCGGTTGTCAAATGGAGCATCTCGAGGACACATGACGTTACCTTCAAAGCACATTTTCGAATTAGCAGATGTACTGTACTGAGTGACTAAGCTCACCCAAACCTCAAACACATAGTCCAACCTCAGGCAAATTATTCTGAGATACATGACACCTCAAGAGCAGGAAAGAATCCGTTTCCACTCTGTTTGATATCGCGAAGTGTTTCCATGTGAAGGATTGCGGGGCAGAAACTAGTTAGTGTGGGCTATGGGGCTACGCACAGATGCCGGCTGCCCCACCGTGTGCCCCAGCACGGTGGAGCGAGTCCTTCCCAAGCATTCATTCGCTGATTGGCCCAACTCACCACTGAGCTCCAGACTCCTCCATCCTCAACCAAACTCACGACCGGGAGTCGCCCGCCCAGTCCAGAACCACGACCAGTGGATCGATCTGGGGGAACCCGGTGCGCTGGGTTCGTGGAACTTCGTGCTGCTCTTGTCCCATCACGCCGCCAACCATCACGTGTAACCGAGATGGTGTTACCATCCTCCCGCGGATCAGACCAATGCTCGACGACGACGGCCTCCAGCATTTAACGTGAGATATTCCTGTAACGAAATTGTCCCCGTGTGCCCTCATTTGCCAAGCCGAGTCGACGAGGATGTGGTGGTGCGACGCATCACCCTTCATTTCACCCCAAGAGGGAAGGTCCTTCGACACCGAGAGATGGATTGCATGAAGAAAACAAACCGCCATCCGACCGCTCCCCACGTGATGAGACGTCCTCGGTGAGCATCTGGGGTTGCTTGGCCCGGCCGCGCGAATAGACTTTGGTACATCCGCCGCCGCCGGCCTGGTCCTGGTGAGATTAAGACCTGGGGCATCGATGATGGAGTAGACAGGAATTGCCGCCGAATCGCTATGCTCGGACTCAGGAGACTGTTGGGCCGGGCCAGCATCTTGAATCGAGACGTTCCTCATCCACAGCCACGCTAATCAAGAGAACAACAACACCTCACACGGTCAAGCCCATACACAGGATGGAGACAACAGATAATGCATGCAGTAGCGTGTGCCCTAACCCTCAAGCTACCCACCTAGGACCTCGGGCCTGGCCGGCAGCCGGCGCCGGCACCTCCCAAGCACGCCCGGTCTAACTTCGCAGACGCAACAGGTTTTGCACTTTGTAAAAAATTACTCATTCAAGCAGCACAATGCCCAGACTCTGCCATGCCGGAAGACTTTGGCATGCTGAGATGACACCCCACCACGTCCTGTCCTTCTCGACCACATCAGGGCAGTCTCGCCGTCGCCAAGCCTGGGCATTCAAGGACTACGGATCATGAATCACTCCACCGAGCTTGAGAGCTCCTCTGGAGATGGAGCCCGAGCCGGAGAGCGCAACCAAGAGCGAGGTCAGCCTGTTCAGGTATCTCCGCGAGCCGAGGAACAAGACGCCTGCCATGACAAGGCGGTAACGGCGGTACCGAATCCGGCCCGAGACCGGAGCGCCGAGGAGACGGACCCCGTGCCGGCCCGGCAGTCCTCTGATTTGTGGCCGGGACCGGACCCGGAGAAGGCCACTCCCAATATTCGGATGCCGCCCGAAACGGGTCCGGGTCAGCATCCCGGTCCGAAGAAGCCCGACCCCAAGCCTCGTCGGTCGTCCTCCTCGACCGATGGCCCGGAGACGGACTCGATACGCACCGCCCATACCTCCCTCTCTCCCCCGGATGCAACGGATCACTTCTCTGCCGCCCACGTCTCGCTGGGCGATAACCCCATTGACCACCACTCCTCCTTCGTCGAGGTACCCGACGAGGTGTACGACCGCTTTCCGCGGCACCGCAAGCATATCATGGTCGCCCTGCTCTCGTTTTGTTCGTTTCTGTCCCCTGTGAGCAGCACATCCGTGCTGGCGGCCACGCCCGAGGTGGCAGCGGAGTATGGCACCGACGGGACCGTGATCAACGTCGTGAACGCCGTGTACATGTTGATGATGGGCATCTCGCCGGTCGTATGGGGGCCCATGAGCGAGGTCTACGGCAGGCGGCGAATCAACCAGGTGACTGCCGTCCTCTTCTTCGGCTGCAGCATCGGCACAGCCCTCGCCCCCAACCTGGCAGCGTTCTTCATCTTCCGCATTCTAACCGCCTTCGAAGGCACGGCTTTCATCCTCGTTGGCTCAGCCTGCATCGCGTGAGCACCCCTCCCCTCCCCATCACCCCTCCCCAATAACCCACTCACCCTCCCCAGCGACATCTACCACCCCACCAAACGCGCCACCGCCCTCGGCTGGTTCCTCTCAGGCACGCTCATCGGCCCCGCCTTCGGGCCCTTTATCGGCGGCATCATCGTAAGCCACACCTCGTGGCGCGCCATCTTCTGGCTGCAAACCGCCCTCTCCTTCCTCGCCGCCGTCTTCCCCTTCACCCCCTTCCTGCCCGAGACAATCCACCACCGGAAAGCCGACGATTTGGAGGGGTACTCGCCCCGTCAAAAGGTTGGCGTGCTGTGGGGAATGGTGAATCCGCTGCGGGTGTTGAGATTGTTTGTTTATCCGAATTTGGTGGCGGCCAGTTTGGCGTCGTCGGCGGTTATTTGGAATATGTATGGGTTGTTGACGCCGATTAGGTATGTGTTGAATCCGAGGTTTGGGTTGGAGAGTCCGATGCAGGGGGGATTGTTTTATCTTGCCCCCGGCTGTGGGTATTTGGTTGGGACGCTGGTCGGGGGGAGGTACGCGGATTATGTGGTCAAGAGGTGGATTGGGAAGAGGGATGGCACGAGGGTGCCGGAGGATAGGTTAAGGTCGGCACTGCCGTTTATGGGGGTTGTGATTCCCGCGTGTTTGGTGGTGTATGGGTGGGGGTCGAGAAGAGGAAGGGAGGGTGCCGTTGGCGGTGGTGACGCTTTTTGTGCAAGGGTGGCGCAGCTGTTTTGTTTTCCGAGTTTAAATACGTATTGTTTGGATGTCATGCAGGGCAGGGGGCCGAGGTGATCGCGGGGAATTACTTTGTCAGGTATCTGTTTGCGTGTGCCGCGACGGCGTGCGTGTTGCCGGCCGTGAGGGGGATTGGGGTGGGGTGGTTCTCGACGATTACGGCGCTGTTTCTGGTGGTGAGTACCGCGGCGATTCAGGCAACGATTTGGTGGGGAGGGGATGGCGGGATGGGGTGGATAGGAGACGGAGGGCGAAAAGGGTGGCTGCGCAGGACGTGGCGATGAAGGAGCTTGAGAAGAATGGGTGATGGAATAGCAGGTTGCTGGTTGCTGCTGTTAGACTCTGGATAAAGTGAGAAATCTCACTGGGCTTGGATCTAGACAACCGTGCTCCGTCACATGTCGAGACGGCGGTAGAAAGTTAATTGCATAACAGAATGGACGAGAAAGGTAGAACAATAGGAGTCTCATGTTACCCTGTGTAGTACTTTCCCTTGGAGCTATAGGTGCAAATCTCGGAAGTATAGGAGGGTTGGCGTTGTTTGTAATTATGTTGTTCTGCGCTCGTATCTAGGGAACACACTTCCATAGCATGTATCACATCCCCTTGTCTAGACACAATACTCAGGGCATATTCCAGAACGACGGCTTACGGACGAGATATCTAGGGGATCAGTGAGGACCTAGGCACCAGATATGATATTGGATTTCGGTAAGTTACAAAGGCTCCGGTAGGACACGGAAAAATAGCCAAACTCACCGTCAGATTGAGTGATGAAACAAGCCCTTATGTGGGTACATATACAAGAAGAGTACCTCAACGGCATCTTAAATGACACATTTTCTCTGCCTAATACTAGTACCAACGAAACCACCTCCCATTCTTCTTCGCCGGCGATGCATCTCTTTTTACCGCATTACTCCTCCCAAAAATCCCTCCCGTCCCATTATTCAGCACAAACACCTGCAGATCCACCGCCCAGTCGCTGGTGCCTCCCATCGCGTAGAAATACTGGTACAAGACGGCGCGGGTGTTCTCAACGCTGTCCTTCATGTACGCGACTCACTGGACGTCGTCAAACACCATCATGTCGGAGTGGCTCTCGTCGTCAAACAACATCCGCACATTCCCCTGCTTGGGGCTGATCTCCTAGATCTCAGCATTCGAGATATACCCCGCCGTCTTCGTGCACCGGCCCGGTGTGGCGCCAGATTCGGGGCCGGTGTAAATACACATGAGCTCCGTGCAGCTGGGAGTGGTCATACGGAACGAGCGCCCGTAGCTGCTCACGCCGAAGACGACCTTGTTGCTGGGCACGCCGGCCTTGATGATCATGGAGAGGGCGTTGACAGTTTCGGCGAGGGTGACGTGCGAGCGGAGGCAGTTGCCCGCCGGGTAGCCTGGGTCGGACCACTGGTTGCCGTAGTCCCATTGTCTGTGGAGGTCTTAGGTCATGTAGATGATGTAGTCCAGGGATGAGTCCGTGTCGGCAATTGGAAAGCCCCGGAGATACCAGTACGAGGCGGGGGTGGCGATGGTGACAGAAGACGAGGAGGGCAGGCGGGCTCGGAGAAGTTTTAGGAGAGCGGACAGGTTCGGGTCGTCGTAGGGCTTGCTGGGGGGACGTCCTTGATGTCTCGCGCGCCGGGGTACTCCCAATCGATGTTGATCCCGTCCAGGTCCCATTGGGCGGCAAAAGTGGCCAGGTTGTTTGCGGATCTCTCTCTGTTGGCGGGCTTGACGGCATTGCGGAAAATGGTGTATGTTGCTGGGTCGGTGCTCATGTCCCAGCCTTTAAAAGAAGCCTGAAGATAGGCTGTTAACCAGGATGTCACACAGGGGGCTGGTAGAACAGTGATTTTTTCCCGGAAGACTCACGATGCGTTTAACTCCCTGCAGCTGCACAATCTCTCGAATTGTGTCCTGTGCGAATTTATTTTGACCTCAAAACTGGTCGTCAGATCTAGGAAGGCGAAGTGGGCGTGTGTATACTGAGATGTATTAATCTGTAAGACGTCCATGTAAAGAGACGGATGGTTAAAGTTGAAAGCCTCAAAGTAGGCGATGCGGCGGAACTGGGCGGGCGGCGCTGATTTGACGATGCTGGTGCCACAGTTGAAGATACACCCGTTTGTTCCTGGAGCGGCCGTGCCAGGGGCTCCGAGAGTCGTGTTGGTGCAGAAGTCGGCTGTGGTGCCACCATTTTCCCAGCTGGTTTGGGGTGAGCATGGACAGCGGTAGAAAGACGAGGAGTATACGTACATGTTGCAGCATGCATTAAGGGGGCATGGGTTGAGTGAGCCAAGGTCGGTCCCTGCCGGTGGCTTCACAGTCCCGGAGACCTGAGGACCGCAGACGGTACCGGAGACAGCAGCCAGCATGGGCGGGGAGCCTGTGCTCAGGCTGATGGTCTGGGTCGTTTGGAGTCTGTTGCAGCCTGCCCATCCTCAGGTCTTCGTGTTGCGGACCTCCAGGTCGGCGACGGTGATGCTGTTGCTTAAGCCTATCGCCGAACACGTCTCTCCACGCACCACCACATACGGGGCGTAGGAACCGTCCGCATTCTGAGGGGGGGTAGGCAGGCCGCCGGCGGAGCAGCAGACCTGCTGATCGGGAACGAGTGTTGAGCATAAGGTTGAGCTGGGGTTGAAGGAGTAGAAGTCCTAGGCCGAGATGTCACACCTGCTGGCCAGGGAGCCGCAACTGTTTCCCGACACAACCGTGGTGGTGCTGCAAGTGTTCCCCGTGACTCTGTTGGGCGTTGGTTCCGACTACAGCTTGAGGCAAGAAACCAGAGTAAAGACAGCGCAACATACGGGACTCGATCGTCGTTTAAGTATGCCCATCTCGGTGCTCCTCCAGACCACAGCGGCCCCAAAATATTTCACTACCATGGCCCCTATCTTCCCGTCAAGGCGGACGTTCTTCTCTACGAAGTTATAGAGGATCTATTCATGACCACAAGGGCTGTGGGCCGGGACGAGTCGCGGAAAAGAATGACTTGGCCTTTAAAATTTGAAGTCAGTGCATGAAGCCGAGACGGCGATGTTGTAATGACCCTTTACCCTTCAACTCTTGGGGGCAAGCGCATTGGCAAAGCTCCATTGGGGGCGATAAAGCACTTGCACCAGACGATACAATTTGGTTGCCTAGATTCTGGCATCTAGGGGATCCGTGGATGCGGGCCGGGTCGGGCCATTGCAATCATCTGCAGGTATGAAGACGGACACCATGCCTACCTGGGGTGGCTTTTGACCCCCCAAGCCACACCAGAGCACCCCACGATCCAGAACGATCAAAGTTGCGAAACCGATCCCACAATGTGGGGAAGTTGAGAGCCTTTCAGGGATGGCACGGAGTAGCGGGACTGAGAAATGCGAGAAAAAGGAAGGGAACAGAGACGGGGAAGGTCGGGCTCTGATGATTTCGCGATGCCGAGAGTGTTGCAGAGAGGAGATTCCGCCGTTGAAGCCATGATACGTGGGTTTTGTTGTCGTTACAAGGTTCAGTGTGGTGTAAGTCGCTTCATGCAGAAGCTCTGAGGGCTGAACTGCACTCATCCAATCACCGCTTTGAAAAGCACAAAATAGTGGGGCATAACAAGCCAAGCACAACCGAGAACTTTTCCAACTTCAGTCTTCAACGACATCCACCCACCAACACCACATGGGCCGGCCTTAGGCTGGAATACTGTTTGGCTTGAACTAATGAGCGCGCTTGGTTTTCAAACCCCTTTATTATTGAGTCGGGGATCAGGTCAACTGTTGATCTTGTCCACTCCCTGTCTCCCTTAAATCTCTCCCCCCTTCGACCATCGGCCATGTCGCCCAGGGGAATCAGAGATGGTTGGAAGCTTGTCGAGACTCGGGGATCTGGACTGCGTCCAGAACTGCAGTAACTATTGGTTGGAAGGCGGTTCTTGTTATGGATCTGTAACGGCGCCAACGTATTCCTCCGTCACCACAGCCCTTAAGTCAGTGCTCACACGGCCATGGTCCGCTCAACCACCACCACCCTCACGTCAGAGGGTGGATTTTCTGCCTGTCCATATTATCTACATGGCCTCTTGCTCGTCTTTCGATCCCGGCCGCGTATGCTCCATCGTGACGTTATTTGGTGCATCTCATTCCCCAGCATCCCCATCTGTTGTCTCCGTTGACTGCGTTTCTTCAACCACACTCAGCACCCCCCTAACTCCATATTACTTCTTTCTTGCACCTCATCTCCTTGATTATATCTCGCTGCAAGCTGTCTGCTACTTGCTAGACAAAGACAAGGCTCTACCCCCTCTCGGTCAGTCAACGTCAGAGTCATGGCGCGTCCTCCGTTGGCAAGAAGCGAGTCCTCCCCACCCAGTTCCCTCTCCAGCGATGAGGAGCCCCCATTGCCAGTTCCAGTAGCCTACCGAGTTTGCGACCGGAGACCCGTGGGTTGTTGCTGGCAGCGGAGAACCGTTGCTTGGGCCGCTGCACTCCTCACTCTGCTAGTCTTGTCTCTCACCTCCAGCGTGATCCGTGTACGTACCCGAGAACTTCTACGCCAGGGAAGCTGGGGACACGCCGAGAAT
The DNA here is from genome assembly GCA_027946355.1 of Collariella sp. IMI 366227. Classification (NCBI taxonomy): domain Eukaryota; kingdom Fungi; phylum Ascomycota; class Sordariomycetes; order Sordariales; family Chaetomiaceae; genus Collariella; species Collariella sp. IMI 366227. Next base: position 1,108,576 of record JAPEUS010000004.1, on the reverse strand, counting down.
GACGGACCCGCCGTCGCTGTGATCAAACTCGGGCGGAGCGTTGAGCAAAACTCCTCGCGCGAGGACCCGCCGCCCTGGCTAAGCTTTTCGCAGTAAGTGTTTGTTAACCCCCTTAGACGTTACGAAATCTAATTCGGCAGTCTCGACGGCTACTTCTCCGGTCTCAAAGCCTTGGTACCAGGCACGGAATACACGGCCGAGTATCCCATCTCGGAGGGCGGGGAATTTGCGACCCCCCCTTATGGTACCACACCCGCACATGCCCAAGCCGACACCATATGTGCCCCATCCGGACTACGATACGCTTGAATACACCAGCCAGTACCACAGCGTCCATCCTTGCTATCTGGACAAGGACAAAAGTGTTTCGATCCCCGATATATACGCCTACGATGGAGTCGTCCAGGGCCAACCGAAACCCCTAACAGGGTCCCACAGCCTGCTGGGCTTGAGAGAGGACATCTGCTTCGACAGGTTCGGGAGGTACGGTCCCTATGGCCTCGGCTATCCTTCTGATGAAGGCGGCCTTCAAATTGGGTTGGACACGGAGAATTCGACGAGCGATGGTGTGTGGGAGAAGACGGGCAAGATCAACTACGACAACATCGACTGGGGCGACGTGCAGGATCGATGCTTTGAGTCCAACAAGAAGCGTTTCCACGGGCCGGATGGGCAGACGGATGCGACCAGTTGGCTCTTCCCGAAACGGCAGAAGATATCGCGAACCGCAGTCGTTGTCCGGGCATATACTGACTACCCGTGGTCCTATCACGGTATCCTCAACATCCGCGCGCTGATTTCTGAGCTTGCGCTCCGGTCGGGTGGCGAGTACCACGTCCACTTCCTGCTCCACGTCCGCAACAACACCGAACCCATCTGGGGGGACAACGCCACGGTGCAGCGAATCCTGGTGGAAAATGTCCCTGAGGAATTCCACAGCCTCTGCACACTCTGGTCCGAAGCCCAGATGCGGCTCATCTACCCGGGCGACTTCTCGCGCAGCTTCTCCAACCCGAGCAACCTTGACATCTTCGGCGTGTACCGCAGCGCGCACCTGCCCTTGCAGCACTTCGCCGTGAACCACCCTGAATACGACTTTTTCTGGAACTGGGAGCTCGATATCCGCTATATCGGCAACTACTACGAGCTATTCGAGCGGCTCGGGGAGTGGGCCAAGAACCAGTCGCGCGTGGAAATCTGGGAGCGCTCGGCCAAGTACTACATCCCGGCCTACCATGGCGACTGGGCAAATTTCACCTCCCTCGTGCACAACGAGACCATCGCCAGCGGACGCACCCCCATCATCGGCCCGGTTGACTTTCCTGGCCGAGAACCACTCACCCCGAACTCCAAAACATCACCTTCACCCCCTCCTGCCCCTCCTCCCACCTCCCCATACCCTCCACAAACTCCTCCACGACAACCCATAACCCCTCCCCCATCCCTCCTGCGGTATCTTGGAAGAAGCCGACCTCATAACCCTCAACCCTCTCTTCGACCCCACCTCCTCCGGCTGGGTCTTCCACTCTGACCTCACAGGCTACCCCGCGCAACACCCCATCCCCCGCGCCGCTCAGCCATCATCACCGCGTCCCGCCTCAGCCGACGCCTCCTCGCCGCGATGCACGAAGAAGTCCTCCGCCTGCAGCACACGACCTTCTCGGAGATGTTCCCCGCCACGGTGGCACTCCACCACGGCCTTAAGGCGGTCTACGCACCGCACCCGGTGTACGTCGACCGGGCGTGGGAGATGGAAACGGTGGATAAGATGTTTAATGGCGGGCGGGATGGGACGGCAGGGGGAATGGGAGTTCGTATGCCATGGGCAAGGAGGGAGGCATGGCGGCATGACGTGGTATTATAATAGTGGATTTGCGGGGTGTTGTGGAGGAGGTGGTTGGGGGAGGGAATGGGATGGGAGGGGGTTAGAGGATGGGGTGTTTTGAGGCGGGGAGGTGGAGGGGGAGGAGGAGGAGGAGGAGGGGACGGGAGGTTGTGTTTGACGAGTCGGTTGGTGCATCCGGTGAAGTGGGAGTAAGAGGGGGAGAGCGTGGTTTGGGATGGATACCTTGTAAAGAGAGATAGATTTGGTGGAAGAAATAGGAGAGTGGTGTTGATTAGGTTGGTTTCTTGTTGTGAATAGACGGGGCACAGAACGCCATGTCTGTGATAGAGGTGTTTGATCTGGGGTGCGGTGAGTAAACCGCAACAGCAGACGCTCACCGACATACTAGAAATCCTCAACAAAATGTTTTGTGTCACCGGAAGTGAACAAAGGAGACTGCTTGTCTCCGGGGCATCCCCCATTGTCCCCCGGAAGTGGGATGAATTCGTGGGGTATTGCAGCTGCCGCGCGGGTGTGCGGGGGTCAGGTTGTGTGGAATGGGCATGACGATATTCTCAGCCCTGCCAGCCCAGTCATCTTTTCCAAAAACAGACCCTGGTCTTACATAAAATATTCAAGCTGTTGAAGATGATGAACTTGACCGCTTCTCAACGCTCCATTTTCTCCCTTTAGCTCAGACAGACAGCACCAATTCGACGAGGATGGATGCCCATGAGGCACCCTCACAGCTCGGTGAGAGAGGAGAAAGATGAAACGTGCAGGAGCTTCGTCATTGTGGACCTCAACTGCTCTGTTAGTGCCAACATGCATCCGCAGCGTCATGATCCACCTCCTGCCGTGACACTCCAACCCACAGAGGAGCCAAGATAGACAGTGACGACATCGGGGGGCTGGAGCTGTTGCTTCAGGAGACGAGACGGGGCTTTTGTATTGGGGGATTCGTTTGGAAGGGTAGAGCACACAGATAATAGGAGAGATAGAGTTGTATTATTCACACCAGAATCAAGACCGCTTAATTCCCGAAAAGAGCGCTTAAACAGTTATCCGTGAATCGGGGTGCCAGTGGCACACGAGTGCAGTCGCCAATCGTGTCAAGGAATTGGCGATCTGCATGCAAGTCGACGGTCCTGAGAAATATCGCGGCTTTGCCACGGGACTCCACAGATCTGGTTCCTTCGCCTTTCCGAGACACCGTTGGGGTGTTTCTCGTCCCGTTACCGTTTGAACTTTAAACATTCCCAAGCACTAAAAACAACCAACTGCCATCCATCGTTCTGAAAGCGGTCAGCCCAAGACTCTCTCTCCGACCGATACCAATCCATCCCACATTCAGATTCTGGGCTGCTTTTCTGCAACCGCAAGAACGAGAAACACAGCACCCCTTCCATCCCGACCCAAAGAATCCGATCAAGACAGGGCTGTTTCGCCTCACCCGCGCTCGACTGCTGCTTCCAGGTTAGTGGTGCTTTTTTTGGGTCCGCGTGATCCAATTCCCAATCTCTCCGCGTCCTCCCCTGGTCTTTCCCACGCGGCACCTTGCGGACCCTGTCACCCCCAAACTCGCCCACGGCAGCGACTGGTGTGAGACAAGATCCTCTGAGCAACGTTGCGGAGGAACTCGACAATCTGGTCTTCTCGTCTATTATTTTTTCCTGCTTTCAACAGACAACAAATTCATCTACAGCACTCTCAATTACCCAACAGCTAACATTGAAGCGTGAAGCAGAGTGAATAGTCACCCTTAGAAGTTTGAATTCGAATTCCTAGCAGTTCGGTTCTCGCCCTTCGATCCCATCTTTTCGCGACATCACAGGCTCCGCGACCCCGCGACCCCGCGACCCCGCGATGCCCATCATTCCGGAAACCGAGATGGCGGGCCCCGTGCCCCCCGGTCCGCCGAGAACGCGCGGCGCATCCAACGAGTTCGGCGTCTTCGATGACGCGAGGACCTATTACACTGCCGAGGAGCGTCACCGGAACAACCGCGCCGGCCCACGCACCCGCACCTACTCCCAGGTACACGATGGGCATTCCAGTGAAGGACAAGGGCAATAGCTGACAGGTCGTGCGTGAACAGAACAGCTTGATCAAGCAGATGGAACGACTGGCTCATCATGAACCATACAGGAGAGGAAGTCATGGTGAGCCTGGAATTAACAATGACTTACACCCAATATTTGCTAACAAGCTGCTCAGACGAGACCACAATCCCCCCATTCCCGCCGCTTCCTGATCCAGGTCGAACCGACGCTCCAGAGTCTTTTAGCGCAAGAGGACCCTGATAGAAACATGCAAATCACAATTGAAGATGCTGGGCCCAAGGTACGTGCAGCTGGGATCAGAAAGCATATTCAGCCTGACTGATAGGCTCTAGGTTCTGACACTGCGTACGGCGGCATCCAATGGCCACAACCGCTTCGACATCCGCGGCACCTACATGCTGTCCAATCTCCTGCAGGAGCTCTCTCTCGCCAAAGAGTACGGTCGTAAGACGATTATTCTCGACGAGGCCCGGCTCAACGAGAACCCGGTTAACCGGCTGTCCCGTATGATTCGGGACCACTTCTGGGAGGGCCTGACACGGCGCATCGACGCCTCGAGCATCGAGATTGCCGCGCGCGATCCCAAGGATTGGACCGACGACCCTCGGCCCCGCATCTACATTCCCAAAGGTGCCCCGGAGCAGATTGAGTATTACACCAAGCTGGCCAAGGAGAGGGCCCGAGATCCGCCTGGATGTGCAGCTTCTTCCCGAGAAGATCACCTCCGAGCTGGTCCGGGACATGAATGCCAAGCCTGGCTTGCTCGCGGTTGACATGGAGGAGGTGACCGACCCCAAGACGGGTAAGAAGGAGATGCGTGGGCGCCCTTTCGTCGTCCCTGGCGGCCGTTTCAATGAGCTGTACGGTTGGGACAGCTACATGGAGTCGCTTGGCCTCCTAGTCCATGACAAGGTCGACCTCGCCAAGTCAATGGTGCTCAACTTCTGCTTCTGCATCAAGCACTACGGCAAGATCCTCAATGCGACGCGGTCGTACTACCTCTGCCGGTCGCAGCCACCCTTCCTCACTGACATGGCCCTGCGGGTCTATGACAAAATCAAGCACGAGCCTGGCGCGCTCGAGTTCTTGCGCACCGCCATTCTGGCCGCCATCAAGGAGTACCACAGCGTCTGGGTCGCCGAGCCCCGTCTCGACCCTGTCACGGGTCTCTCCCCGGTATCGGCCCGAGGGCCGCGGTGTCCCGCCCGAGACAGAGGCCGGGCACTTTGTGCACATCCTGGAGCCGTACGTCGAGAAGCATGGTATGACCTTTGACGAGTTCGTCGACGCATACAACAACGGTCGCGTGTCTGAGCCCGAGCTCGACGAGTACTTCATGCACGACCGAGCGGTGCGCGAGTCCGGGCACGACACGACGTACCGGTTCGAGGGCGTGTGCGCCAACCTGGCGACCATCGACCTCAACTCGCTGCTGTTCAAGTACGAGACTGACATCTCGCGCACGATCCGCAATGTCTTTGGCGACAAGCTGGTGGTCCCCGCCGAGTACTGCACCGGCAGCATGCAGCCGGGCCACATCGAGACGTCAGCCATCTGGGACCGCCGCGCCAAGCGCCGCAAGCTGGCCATTGACAAGTACCTCTGGAACGAGACCGAGGGCATGTACTTTGACTACGACACGGCCAAGCGCGAGCAGTGCACCTACGAGAGCGCCACCACCTTCTGGGCCCTCTGGGCGGGCGTTAGCAGCCCCAAGCAGGCGGCCGCTATGGTGACCAAGGCGCTGCCGCGGTTCGAGGCGTTTGGTGGCCTGCTCTCGGGCACCAAGGAGAGCCGTGGCGAGATTGGCATTGAACGCCCTAACCGCCAATGGGATTATCCCTATGGCTGGGCGCCACAGCAGATGCTCGCGTGGACCGGGCTGTACCGCTACAGCTTCACTGAGGAGGCGGAGCGCCTGGCCTACAAGTGGCTGTTCATGATCACCAAAGCGTTTGTTGACTTCAACGGCGTCGTGGTCGAGAAGTATGATGTCACGCGGCCGATTGATCCGCACCGCGTCGATGCCGAGTATGGCAACCAGGGCCTGGATTTCAAGGGTGTTGCAAAGGAGGGGTGAGTTCTTTTTTCTTTCTGTCAACAAGTGATTTGAAGAACAATGACTGACACATGGTGATGATAGTTTTGGCTGGGTCAACGCCAGCTACATCTACGGCCTGCAGATTGTTAACGCTCATATGCGCCGTGCGCTCGGCACGCTGACTCCCTATGAGACGTTCATCAAGGCGGTCGAGGAGAACCGGGCCAAGGCTCTTGCTGAGCTGGTCTAAGAGTTCTCTCTCTGTTCTTTCCGCCTCGTTTCTTCTTTCTGTCTGTTTTCTTTTGTTATCATGGGCATGTCACCCCAGGCTGGGTTTGTTTGAGCCAGGGCTGGGTTACGTTTTGTAAGGATTATTTCACGGATTTCTCATGGGTTGGGCCGGTTGGTGGTGATGACGATTGGTGGTGGTGATGGTTGGAGGTGATGATGGTTGGCGGTCACGATAGCTGGTGGTGATGGTGGTTGGAGGTGATGATGGCTGATGGTTGGAGATACACTTGCAACAGGGTAGATTGCTGCATCTTGGGAAGTTCTGCTGGCTGGGTGGTGGATATGTGAGAGAGCAGCAAGCAAGGAGGGACTGGATTTGCTTGGGGCAGGATGCCATTGGTGCTTGTTGGGGGAGAGGGGTAAGAGAAAACATAGCATGGCAGGCGTTGCTGCGAGGGCTGGGTCTGGATGATGGGTTGTTGGGCGGATGGACGTTGACATGGACATGGACATGGATGGAGGCCAATGGCCGATGGCAGGCAGTACTTCCTCGCGTATGATCCGGGGTGTAGGTAGTTATGTAATGCATTCATGAAAGATGTTGGGTGTTACGTGATGGATGAGATGTGAGGTGATTGCGTTTGTAACCTTTTGAGCACTCAAGGTGGGTTCGTTGCTAGTTTTATTACTCGGAGAGATAAGATAAGGTGCGTTAACTTTGCCCTGGCAACATCAGTGATTGCTTTGTTTGCCCACTCCTCTAGACTGCCACAACAGAATAAGGTTCGGCAGTGGCACGCGGAGTGATGTCGTAAAACGAGGCTCGCTGTGTTCCGGAAAGTGCAGAGTCACGCACAGAAAAGACCCGGCAATCACAGAATCTGGGGTCTCGGCAACCGCTGGAATGGCAGCCAATGGATAGACACGGATAAACCTCCAATCCAATTGACCCCTCGGTGCCCCGCACCTCGTGCCCTGCAGAGCCACTGCCCCTCCAGAAAATTTTCCCCGCCATTGGCATCCACCGCCCATGGGCCAGCACGGATCCGTGGATACATATGGAGAGCCGTCGCCGCCCGTCTCTGAACAGAAAACAACTCTTAAAAATGGACTCAAGCACGGGTTCCTATAGTGCTCACCACCGCCTTCTGTCTTTGGTTCTGCTGCCAGACGGGTGATACGCTTTGATTTGTGGGATTAGCTTCAACTTCTTCCCCTTTTGATCTCTTGCCACGCGCACACGACCGTGCCTATTCCTGGACGCGCCCTGAGCAAGCACCGACTTCGGCTTTGCACTCCACCCTGGCCTTGGACCCTGTGAATCGCCTACCTACCGACACCCCGACTAGACAAGTACCGCGTCTTGGAGCTTAAGAGCGGTGAATTGTTTGTTGACACAGAGTATTTGTCTCATAAATCTACAGTCTCTGGTTCTGTAACTTCTTCCGATCCCCAGCACCCTTCTCCAACCGGCAACATGTGCGGCATTCTCGGCCTCATCCTGGCCGACTCGACCAGCACCGAGGCGGCTGTCGACCTGCACGAGAGTCTCTACTACCTCCAGCATCGTGGACAGGATGCTTGCGGTATCGCCACCTGCGCGACTGGTGGCAGGATATTCCAGTGCAAGGGCAATGGCATGGCTTCCAAGGTGTTCGAGGATGGCAAGAGGGTCGTCGACCTGCCGGGATACATGGGCATCGCCCACCTGCGGTATCCGACTGCGGGCACGAGCTCGGTATGTTCAATCCAAGGGTATGCGTGTATGAGTTGAGACTGATGAGAGTCCTCCAGAGCGCCGAGAGCCAGCCGTTCTACGTCAACTCGCCCTACGGCATCTGCTTCGCCCACAACGGCAACCTGATCAACGCTCCCGAGCTGCGCAACTTCCTCGACAAGGAGGCCCACCGCCATGTCAACACCGACTCGGACAGCGAGCTGATGCTCAACGTTTTTGCTAATGCACTGAACGAGACCGGCAAGGCCCGTGTCAATACCGAGGACATCTTCAGCTCGCTCGCTCAAACATACCAGCGGTGCCAGGGCGCCTGGGCCGCCACCGCCATGGTCGCCGGCTTCGGCATCCTCGCCTTCCGCGACTCGTACGGCATCCGTCCGCTCGTCATGGGCAGCCGGCCCTCGACCACCATCGAGGGCGGCACCGACTACATGCTGGCCTCGGAGTCTATTGCCCTCCGCCAGCTGGGATTCCGTGACTTCCGCGACATCCAGCCCGGCGAGGCCGTCTTCATCCAGAAGGGCGGCAAGCCCCAGTTCCACCAGGTCGCCCCCGCCCAGGGCTACTCGCCCGACATCTTCGAGTACGTCTACTTTTGCGCGCCCCGACACCATCATGGACGGCATCTCGGTCAACACCAGCCGCCAAAACATGGGCGCCAAGCTAGCCGACAAGCTGCGCGAGGTGCTTGGCGAAGAGGGCATCAAGGAGATTGACGTTATCATCCCGGTCCCGGAGACGAGCAACACCGCCGCGGCCGTCGTGTCGGAGCGCCTCGGCAAGCCTTTTTCGAATGGCTTCATCAAGAACCGCTACGTTTACCGCACTTTCATTCTGCCCGGCCAGAAGGCGCGCCAGAAGAGCGTCCGCCGCAAGCTGAGCGCCATGGAATCCGAGTTTGCCGGGCGGGTTGTCTGCTTGGTTGACGACTCCATCGTGCGCGGCACCACCAGCAGGGAGATTGTCAGCATGGCGCGCGAGGCCGGCGCCCGCAAGGTCCTGTTTGCGAGCTGCGCGCCGCCTATCATCTATCCCCATATCGTGAGCCCTCCCCTCCACCAAACCCTATCCCGTGCCCCATTCCACTAACCCCAACCCCCGCAGTACGGCATCGATCTCGCCACCCCGCAAGAACTCATCGCGCACGAGAAAACCCGCCAGGACATCGCGCGCCACATCAACGCCGACGACGTCATCTATCAGGATCTGGACGACCTCAAGGCCGCCTGTATGGAGGTGACGCACCGCACCAACGTCAAGGACTTTGAGGTCGGCGTCTTCTGCGGCAAGTACAAGACCGAGGTGCCCGCGGGCTACTTTGAGCACCTCAACGAGATCCGCGGCAAGAAGCGCAAGATGGCTGAGGGCCAGGGGCTTGTGGGGAATGGTGGGCCGGTGAATATTGCGAAGAGGACGCTTACTGGGGATGGGGTTGCCGCTGTTGCGGGTAGGGAGGAGGAGAAGCGTGAGACGGGTGAGGAGAAGGCGGCGGTGGATAAGAATGCGGGGATGCTGAATCCGGGGAATAGGCAGGATATCAGGTATGTTTGAGTCCGGTCTCTCTGCTTGATGAATAGTGTATACTGACGGTTGAGCAGCATCCACAACATTGCGAACGAGCCTACTCCTCAGTAAGGGCGAGTTTGCCGTGTTATGGCGTGTTTCGATTCTGGACAGAGGGTGCAAAAAGCCTGCACTCTGGGCATGTAGACAGATAGACGGATGGGTTCTTGATATTGCTTATGTTGTTCGTTGCTGTAGAGCATGTCTGATGCGTTGGGCGGATGTTTGCTTCGATTTGCATCAGGGGCCTCTTCAATGAGAGCCCGTACTTCAGAAATGGATGTAGAAAAAATGTAGTTAATGACATGTCTCACGAACTCTTGCTTCCCTGTGTTTGTTGAGTGCAATAACAATGTCGTTGAAGCACCACCAAATGTTGATTGAGACGGAAGCTGGTCCATGTGTTCTGGTACTGTGTATTGAAGTGGAGAATGAACCCAAAAACAGAATCTGGATATGCACGAAGACAATGAGAAGGACAAAATGTATCAACAAAGACAAAGAACACAAGCGAAAAAGAAAGAAAAAAGAAGAAGAGAGGAAGAGGATACAGGAGAAATGAGACAAGAAAGAACAAAAGAGAAAAAGATATCGAATTAATCGTCGACGGGAATTGAGCCCGACGTGGGGGTCGAACCCACAACCTTGAGATGCCATACGGAGAACTCCTTAAGAGTCTCACGCTCTACCGATTGAGCTAGCCGGGCAGGCTAATTCAGATGCGTTGTGTTCCCAATTCGGAAGGTGCATTGAACAGTAGAGGGGGGAAAGTGCAATCCGATGGGAATAAGCAGACACCTTCTGCTTAGAGACTTTTTTGTCTCATGCTTTTCTTTTTTTCCCTCCCCCTTTTTTTCCCTCCCCTTTTTTTTTCTCCCCCTTTTTTTTTCTTGGCGCGAGTGATCAAGGGATTGGATTTAATGTCTCTTCCTTTGAGTTTTAAGTGCAAGCGTTTGAGAAGTTCTGTGACCAAACCTTCCGCAGAGGCACTTTCTTTCCCTTTGACCTCTCTAGGCTGTTACAATGCAGCAAGAGCGACATGCGTGACGCGTCATGCTGCCAACCCCTTTCCAGTGTTCATGTGACAGAGGTCTTGAGCGAACAAACATAGAATGGTGAGACTGCCTACCCGGCAGGTCGTAGGCGCTGTGTTTTGGAGGTTTCTCAAACAACTTCATGGGATTGGTGATGTTTTGGTAGAAGACTGAGTCGTTTGAAACTGAGATTGTTCTCATCACCGAATTGACATACGAGGCAAAATGCCTCAACGCTTTGCCGAGTCGCCCTGTTTGCTCTTCCGGAGTGGAGGTTCTAATTGAGCGGACTCAACGGCCAGTGCCTCATTCCTCTGGTGCCGGTTCCGGACCCGAACCTTTTGAGTCTTCAACAGCCACTTGCTGTCAAATGAAACCAATTCTCGCCAGGGAGGGTTCCGAGTCCCTCGACGTGGCCCGGGCTGTCGCACACTTGCATTTTAACACACCTGTTATGGTGGCATGCACCTCTCTCAAACACACAACCCAGCCAAGTCCCTAAAGGATAACAGAGCTGAAGGTGGTGAGCCGTCTCTCAAGCCATTGCTGCGGGAGGATGCAGGGCACAAGCATAGTTAACATTGTTGGGTGCAGTGCCTCAGAGCTTGTCATAAGAAATTGAAGCAATGAGCTCGAAGGGCAATCTGAACTGGGATGTCAGACTAATTCTATGGTGACAGGAAAAAGAAGAGTGCAAAAAGATGGTGATGAAAAAAGAAACCATTTTCTATGGACATACCGCGGATTGAACGCGGGACCGTCTGTATCTGCGGTGCCGCTGAGGCTTTGCAAAACAGAAATCATACCACTAGACCATATGCCCTTAGGACTCTGTGCTTCACAGAAGCATGCTGGCTACTGATGTGCTGCTGCGCCGCTGAGCCAAACTCAGTGACCCACCAATTTTCCTTCCTGTGGAACCACACCACATCTCCATTTTCCTCCCACACACAAAGTTGAGAACAAAAACTCTTTCCCTGACCTCGAGCAGCAACGGCAATCCCTGTCGGAACCACATTCGATCTCAATCGGGTATGGTGTAGCGGTAACATCGTTGACTCTCACTTCTCAGAAGTGACCGTTCTCTCAACAGCCCCGGGTTCGACTCCCGGTATCCGAGTTAGATGTCCAGGGTTGCCTTCATTTTTTGCTTCTTTTTGGCCCAGGTTTTGTTGAAGCTGGTGGTACCGACGCGCTTGCTGTCTCGGGAACGTTGTTTATTCGAATGTTAGTTAATGTAGTTAGGGCATGCTGGCGAAAGACAGTTGTCAAATCTCTTGGTTGAAACCACGAGTCTGTGGACAAGCAATCAGAGATCCGCCGATGAAGACACGCATGGTTCATGTTCCCAATGTCGTCGCGATTACTTGCGGCTGATTTGCTTTCTTCCTTGCTTCTTGTCTTCCCTCTGTTCCTCAATGTTTACCTCAAACCCCCTCTCTTCTCCTTGTTTTGTCTACAGCAATAGGTCCAACGGTGACAGGAAAAGCGTGGCAGTAACGGAAAGTGATTTCTTCAAGGCCCCGAGAATGGGGCGGAAATGTTGTTAGGCATCCCTTCCTTAGTAAATGTCATGAGCATATGTCTCGCGTCAGCCACAGACAATATTGGATGTGGGCAAACGCAATGTCTTGGTTTTCGCGAATTGGAGAATTGAAGAAAAAGAAGAAAGAAAAGAAGAAAAAAAAGGAAAAAGAGGAAAGAAAAAAAAAAGGAAAAAAAGAAAGAAGAAAGGAATTAAAAAAAGCAAGGAGGAAAGAGGAAAACAAGGAAGAAAGAATGAAGGAAGAGAAAGAAAAAAGGCATCGCCGTCAACGGCATGGTATACTCAGGTGGCGGCACGCCCCCATCTCGGGTATTAAGATTTTGTTCCGGCTATGCCGCGGGGACAGCTACCAATACACCAGTATACCATGTCTACACCATTTGCCTCAACCCTAACCATGGTAACGCGGTCAGGTCAACGAAAGCCGTGGCGCTTTTGCGACGTGACGTTGCGCTCTTTTTGCTTTCGGATCCGGGCGTCATGACGTTTCAGATGCTAGGGAAGCAGTTTAGCAAGATGTGAACCTGAAGCCCGCCGCCGCCGCCGCGTCTTCTGCTGTGCGTAAGGTATGTATGTTCTTGGTAGAATTTTCTTGTCCATTCTTATTCTCCATCTCATCGTTGCTGTTTTCAATTTGTCTTGTCATGGTTTGATACCCACGTTTCGCAATTTCATTTTTTTCCTAGAGCATGGCTGTGACATTCCGTCTATTGTTTCGTCTGCTGTTCCAGAGACAGACCTTAACCATATTGGTTTCTTGTTGTCGTGTAACCAGTATTACCGCTTCAAGGCCCTCCTTGATAAATACAACAGCTGGGTATCGTGAGTAGTATAGCAATAACTAGATCAAGTTGCTTTGCCGGCGGCTCATGACAACCAGTATTACGTTACGGAGCCGGTCTCATGACATCCAACACGGTTTCCCAACCTCCGCTGCCCTCCTTTTACATGATGTATTCCCATTGTTCTGAATCAGATGCCAAAACGCCTTTACCATGCCCTCATACGCCGGATGCTTCGAAAAGTCTTCAAACCACAACCCTCCTGCCCCCTCCCCAGGAAACTCATCCGTGATCGAATTGAGCGGGTCCCAAAAACCCCCCAGCGTGATCCCAACACACTGCTTCACACTCACGCACGCCATCACCACATTCTGATATGCCTCCCTCTGCCACCTTAACCTCATCTCATCCACCGGCAACTCAACCCTCACATTCACCCCCGTAAACGCCACCTCCCCACCAACTCCGCGTAACCCTACTCACCTCCCCAACTCCTCCACCCCAGGATAATCCCCGCCTTCAACCCCCCATTCCCACCCCATCAACCTCACCCTCCCCTTAACATCCTCACCAACCTCCTCACCCTTCCCCTTCTTCCCAACCCTCTCAATCCCCAATCCTCATAATACAACCTCGCCCTCGTATCCACTTCCCCGCCACCCGAAACGCAACCACGATATATTCCTCCCCGAGCACCTCGTACAACACATTTGGGCGATACTCCCCCTCCTCGTTCAGCGCCCCGCTGACTACGTCCCACGCACGGCACCGGCCGCGGTAATACCCCACGACGGTCCGCACGTGGCGTGTTAGCGCTTCGGTCAACGCTTCGGATGTCCAGTTTGCTCCTGGGTCTGATAACCATGCTGGGAAATGCTGCGGTGAGACGAGCGCGTGGCAGTGGAGGAGCTTGCCCGTGCGCGAGGCGAGGTCGGCGGTGGCGTCGCTGGCGGTGAAGTTGAAGACGCGGGGAGAGGGTTCGGTGGAGAGCCAGTGCTGGCTGTGGAGGGGGTTGTTTGGCCAAATTCGGTGGGGTTGGAGAGGATGGCGGTGTAGTGGGGGATGGGGATGGAGGGGTCAGTGGTGGCGCCGAAGTAGAGGAGGCCGGCTTGTTGGGCGAGGTGGTGGAGTTGGGCAGTTGTTGGGGAGGGGAGGAGGAGGGTTGTTGCTAAGAGAGGGGTTGAGAACCGCATCGTGGTGGTGGTGGTGGTGGTTTGGGCTCTTGGAGAGGGATGCAGTTGGGGTAGACTGGGGGTGTTGGGGTTGGTTACAGGGAAGGAATGGTCGATGGGAATCTGAATGGAGTGGATCTGATTATGCCATCATCTCCGCACAATCCCAATACAAGGGATGTTGGGCCCGGGAGGAGCCCGACGAACATTCCATGTTCGTGTTGTTGGAACTTATGTGCCCCAGAAACGCGAGTCCACTAGAGCGACTGCAGCTCCAGTAGAGCAACTGTGCACGCTCCCCACCAAACACCCCCATCGCTACCTTAGATATCAGCCACCGTCTGGTTATTAAAGCTCTACTTGGCAGTCTAGTTGATACTCTGGTTGACAATCTCGTTGACGGTCTAGTTGACGGCATACTTGACATCCTAGTTGACCGTGTAATTCGTAGCCAAATTTAACTGTAGCTGGCAGAAGGCTCAAGGGGCACACCTCAGTCGCTCTATTGTGAGCACAGTTGCTCTAGTGGACTCGCAGAAACGCGGTGGATCGTGAAGGATTCGCGTGCCCCTGCCTGCTGCCCCCATATCTAATGTTGTCCATCCAGAAAAGGGTCGCGGGCCACAGCCAAAGCGGGTGTGACGGCGCCGTTTTGAGATCCTTCCAGATAATCCTAGGGAACATTGGCTGGGCCTTGAGTTGGGTAGGTGTCCCTGCACTTGCGTTCCGTTCAAAGGTAATCTCCTCGGAAAACCCCCATTTCGGTTTCCTGCTGGGGATTGTCTGATACCCGCCCAGCTGTCCGCAGGTATCAGTTTCAAGCAAAATCATCCAAGTTCCAAGGAGAGGGGAACCCAAAGTGTTTCTGCGGAGAGTTTGTTTAACGTTCAGCCAAGCCTTGGGTTTTGAGAAATGAGATGCCGAGTTATCCGGATAGGGCAAGTCACTTACACATGTTCAGGGGCAGCCGAGGATGCTTCAACAACTCCCCTTTCAAGCATCAAGACCTGACCAACTCTTTGTCTCTCGGATTTTCCATCATCCTCCAAAAGATCACTCCTCCGAACAAGCAGCTTGCCATTGGAGAGAAGTTAACTGCCATCAGCGACTCCACATCCGGGCCGAACCGCTCACAGCAACACCACTCCCACTCCACCCTCATCCACCTCTGATGAACGCTTTTCCCTTGAGCTGGAAAACATCCAATCAGCGGGTTTAGCTCAGTTGGGAGAGCGTCAGACTGAAGTCAAACTTCGGGAAGTCAATCTGAAGGTCGTGTGTTCGATCCACACAAACCGCACTCCAAAGGAGAACCTATCCAGGTTCTTCGCTTTTTGGTGTTGGGTGAACATGATGACAGTTGGCCGCCCCTTTTTGGATTTCAGGGGAGGAGTCCGAAATGGTGTGTTGACCCTAACCCTTCCCTGAACCAAAGTGCCAGCAGTGTCCCGATGAGGGTAAAAGTCAAGCGTGAAAAAGTGTCAGTGTAACGTCGTCTTCCCACAAAAGAAAAGACCAGGATTGAAGAAGACAAACAACTATTGTAACAAAGGTTCTTAAAGTCTGGGCCACAAAAAGACAAGCTGGAGCTGAGAAAAAGGGGTAGAGCCCTCGAGACAGCCTCAAGGGCAAAACTTATCGATCAAGCTGGGACTCGAACCCAGAACCTTTACCAATCAGCGAGAGACCGGAAAGTAACGCGCTACCATTGCGCCACTCAACCAATGAATGAATGATAAATACAGGGAGCAGTTTGTGAGGTTATGACTCGTGTTGGAAATGCTTGTTGGATCCGGAGATTCCGGGAGAAATGCCGAGGCGGGGGACAAATAGTGTGGGGTACGGACACAGTGGGCGGTCCCACCCAATTTCTGGCCCCATTCTCCATTGGAAGAATCTCAGATTGCCCAAGACTGTCCGAATCTCTGGTGTTGGAGCAAGAAGAAGAGTAAGAGAGGGGAGATAAGAGCATTGACGAGTAAAAGGTGAAAGACAAAAAATGTTAGAGAACGGAGTGGCGCAGCCCACAAACCGCCAGACTTGACTGGCACAACTCTCTGTATCTTCGTCGGCATACTTAAGACGTCAGTGCTAAAGGCTAGAGCTCATGCTAGCCCTCGTCGACCTACCAACCCGCCTCACACCAGCCGCCTAGCCTGCTGACCCAGCTCTCGCCGCCCCAGCCTGGTTCTGCTGCCCGTTTCCTCTACAGCACTTCACCCACTACCACAACCCCTCTGGCTCGCCGCTCTTGGGCCGCGAGCGTTCCGTTTTCGTCGCGCGTCGTCATAGCTGCCGAGACCATTGAGCCTGTACACAGTAAGAAAGTCCTGAATGCAGGGTTAGGGTCGAGGCGGACCATGGGGGGATTGGATGCAAGGTGCTGCCTCACCAATCTCCCCTATCAGACCTCGAACATCCTCTGGAACATCAGCGTCCAACAAACATCCCCGATTCGACCTCTGAACCCGCTGACCACTCCCGGCCTTAATCTTCACGGGCAGTCAGCACGATTTCAGCTGGGAAATTGTAAGGAATTCGAAAGTTGAGTATCTGGATGGACACTGCAGGTAAAAGTGTCCACCACTGGCAGATTGTGCCCCCCAACACCACTGCCTTCATTGCCGCAATACGACCACCCCCTCTTCCGACCATCCTGCCTCCTGGCCTCAACCCACGAACCTCAACAATGGCCGACTTACGGAGTACCTCCCCTCCCAAACCACCCGCCTTGCTGCGTCAGCCCCGGCAGACGATGATCCCACAAGATGGGCATCACGCTGCCCACGCAAACTCCAAGGAACTGCTCAATGTGATGTGCTTTGGAAATTGATTGACTATGGCGTTGGTGTTGCATACAGCCAATCTTGGCTGTGGCTTATGGACATGGTGTTTTGATAGCTGTCTGTGTATCCGGGAAAAAGTCTGAACCCCCGAGAATTGGCCGCCCAGCACCTGAGTACAGACAGCATGCTGTTGAAGGCGACGCCTTCTTTCCTTCCTTCCTGCTTTCCTCTTGATTCTTCAATTCTTCAAAAACTTAGATATCACAAGACAAGAACAAGAAGCCACCAACTCCAAATATCACGCTCCCATCAAATTGTAACCTTCCCAACAAGCGGCAAATCTCGACTGCTCCCTCCAACTTCAATCTTGTACTCGCCCCTGACAAGCCTCCACTTCTGCCTCACCACATCCCAAACACTTAAATCCCTCCTCGTCAGTGCAAACCGCACCGTCGCCGAGCTCGAAACGTTAAGGAACGGCTTCTCAAACCCCCTGAGCTGTCTTACCGGCGCGCCCTCAGCCGGAATGCCCACATACAGCTGGGCAACCTCGGCACCATCCATCTCTCCCGTGTTGGCTATCTCAGCCGACACATCCACCAGCACATCCCACAGATCCTCCTGCCCGCCCTCAACAACCTCCCCAGATGGATACTCATCAAACTTATCATCCGCCGCCTTCTCCACAACCAGCTTGCTGTATCCGAACGAGGTATAACTCAACCCAAACCCAAACTCAAACCTCGGCGTGACATTCCTCGCATCAAAGTGCCGATAATCCACAAACACCCCCTCCTTAAAGTCACTCTGCGGAAACTTCTTGTACTTTCCCTCGGGCATATCTGGCCCCAGCACCGCATAATCCCGCTCCTCCTTTGCCACCGTATACGGCAACTTCCCCGACGGGCTCACCCTCCCATACAGTATTTCCACCAGTGCCTTCCCCGACGCCTCCCCCGGCAAATGCGCAAACAACACCGCGGTCACATTCGGATGATCCACAAACCCCTCCACCAACCTCGTGCCCGCATTATGCAGCACCACCACCGTATTCCCACACCTCTCCGCCACATGCCTGACCAACTCATCGGTATACTCATCGCTCAGCGCCGGTCTGTCCGCGCCCTCGGCAGCGTACGCGTTGCCAAACACCAGACACGCATCCGACATGGGATGGACTGGCGGTTCGGGGCTGTCAAAGTCCCAGAACAGCGCCGTGCCGTCCTCATACGCCTGCATCACCAGCGCATCAAACGGTGCGACCACCGTCGAGGGCGATGTCGCGCCGGATCCGCCGCCGGAATAAAGCGTGCCGTTAATAGCGATGGCCGTGCGTCCATGATCCTTGGACCAGCCGAAGAAGCCCGCGCCGAACTCGGTGTGGTTGAAGGAGGCCGAGCCCCACAGCCAGGGGGAGAAGGAGCCACCGGGGTTGTTGAATTTGGGGTTTGTGGCGGAGTAGCCAAAGAGGGAGAGTAGGGTGGGAGGGTCTTGAGGGAGGGCGGCTCCGGTATTTTGACGAGACATGACCCTCGATAGCGCCGTCGAGGAGAATAGAGCGCGAGGAGGCGTTGCGCGCGTCGATTATGGGATGGGGTTTGGTGAGGTCTGCGGGCATACCGATGCCGGGACGGGGGAAGAGAACGTCTTGAGAGAATTTGTACCAGGTGGCGATGGTTCTGGTGCGGGTGAGTGGGAGGTGGAGAGGGTGTGAGGGGGAGGGAGTTACCTGGTCACCATGTCGTCTAGCCGGGTTTCAGGGACTGAGCCATTTCGGACAGCGTCCAGGAGATGTTCGCCCCAGAACTGAGTGCCTCCGGGCATGACGACGTCCATGCCTGCCAGAGCCGTGGCAACCCCAGCGTGTTGAGCATTCCAATCACTGACAACCCAGCCCTGGAATCCCAGCTCCGTCTTGAGTAAGCCGTTCAGTGACTTGCTGTTGGCGCAGCCGTATGAGTTGTTGAGGCGTTGGTACGAGCACATGATATTGCCACTGCCGGCGTGGACAGCGTCTTGAAAGGGCCTGCAGTGTGTCAAAACGAGAATGGAAAGGGGGAAGGGCCTGAGTAGAACTCACCACAGGTAGAATTCGTGCATGGTTCTGTCATCAATGTTGGATGAGACGGATTCAACTCCGTCGGAGGGATTCCGGTTGGTTTCCTGCTCGTTGGCGATGTAGTGCTGCAAGAGTCAGCAAGATTCTGGTGTTGGTCGGCTAAACACACCTTGGTGCTTGTGACAACTCCAGCAGCCTGAATCGCTGTCACCGTTTCGTGGACCAGAGCGCCTGACAGGTAGGGGTCACTCGAGAAGCCTGTTTCTGTCAGCTACTTTCCATCAGACAATTCAACGTGTGATCTTACCTTCCCAATTCCTACCACCCAACACAACCCGCCCAGCGGGCCCAACAACCGGCCCAAGAATCACGTTCACGCCCTTGGTTTTGAACTCACCGCCCATACCCGTTCCCCGCTGGCGAGCAAGCGCCTTATTCCAGCTGGCACCGACATGAATCCCACTCGGCCATGTGCTCACAAAATCTGTTCCGCGGAGCCCGTTGCCCGCATCGCCGAGACACATGCCGGGAAAGTCGAGGCGTGGGATAGCTGGCAGAAAGCCAGAGCAGCTAGTGTTTGACTGGGCACCGGCAGTCAGACTGACCTGTCTTCTGTCAGACCCTCCATAGACCCCAACTGCCAAAGGTGACCTACCTTCTCCTCCAAAGTCATCTTCCCCACCAATCCCCTCGCCTTTTCAACCGACTCTTTCCAACCTCCCAACCGTTTCACATCCGCTACACAACCCCATCAGCTTGCTTATCCTCTCCTCCTACCCACCGCCAAGCCTTGCTATTCAAGAAGGAGAACTCACGCGAGGGATAAACCGGCCCCGACATCCCATAAAACACCGTATCATCTGTAATCACCTCCCCTTCTCCCCGCCCCCACCATCCTGTCCATCAGAGCTACCTCCCTTGTTCTTGGGGAGTGCGGCAAGCCCCGCCAGGCCGCCGCCTATTACCAACAGGACGACGGCGACGAGGATGGCAATGCCGCGCTTTGTACGGAGGAAGTGAAAGCGCGAGGCGGGCTTTGATTGTCAACTTGGATTGGCGTCGGCGGCGGTAGGTGTGGATGTGGGGTTTGCGAGGGGGGCCTTTTCGGCGGAGTTGATCGCCATTGTTGGGGTGGATGTTATGTCTCCGTATGAGTGGTGTTTGACCCGGGGTTGGTATGGGGCTGCGCTGGGTCCTGGCGAGGTGGTGTTTGTTGACTGGCGCTCAGGGGTTGAAGGTCAAGATGAGGCTGGGATCTCTTCTCGAAATACAAGTGAGTGTGCCAAATCGTCAAGATCAAAAAAAAGTTTTAGCACTCATTCTCAACACACTGGTTGGTAATTGTCTCAGTTGACCCAGGTTGGTTGCATCGACTGATACCATGCTTTGTTTACTTCGGGTCGCTTACTGTGCGCATCAAAACTGTGTAATGAGTGTCGCGGCACTGTGCGATGAGTGTCAACTCAAAAAGCACTAGTTATCTCGGCTTGAGGTTGATAAATAATCAAGAAAACAGAAGGATAAAATAAAACAAAAAAGAGGGGAAAGAAGAGTTCAAAAGATAAAACAAAAGGAAAGACAGAGAGAAAAGGAAGAAAGGGGGAGAAAAAAAAGAGAGGCAAGAAAGAAGGAAGGAGAAGGAAAGAAGGAAGCGAGGAGAAAAAGAATAAATGAATGAAGAAGAAGAAGAAGAAGAAGAAGAAGAAGAAGAAGAAGAAGAAGATAGTTAAACAAAGAAGGAAAGAAAAAGAGGAAAGGAGAGAAAGAAGGGACTGAGGAAAGACAGGCAAAAGGTCTGAGGGAAAGGCAAGATAGAAAGACATGAGCAGCAATGCAACGAATCCGGGACAACAGCGCAAAAAAGAGGCCTATCCCTTTCCAAAAACTTGTTTCTAAATCTCATAGCTAGACAAAAAGACATAGCCTTTGTCGAAGCTCCTTTTTCATCACCGTTCAGTCGCCAACCTTGGTACAACGGAATAGGGAATTATGCACAGTGCTGAATGCGATCGCCCGTTGTCAGCCGCAACGGGCCGTTGCCGCGGGGAGGGGCGCGAACCGCGTCTGAGCGCGTCGGGAACCAATAAATTGGATCGACTGCGCTTAACCCAATTGGGAGTAGTTCTTTTCACACCGCATCTCGATTTCGATGTCCTTCTGCAAACCATGTCTCATGTTTCCCTCGTGTGAGGCACTTGCTGCAGATGTCATGTCTTTCCCAAATTCAACTTATGAAACAGAAGCCATCTCGCCGCAGAAAGGCTGTGCAATGAGTCCAGATTCCAGAAGAACTACTCCGGCATCCACATCCACTTCGCCCCCAAATCCCACGTGGTTGCCATGCCTCCTGGCAAAAAGCCGCAGGTGCCGAGCAGCCAATGCGAGATCCGAAAATGCATGGGACTGTGTGCGACGTGACAACCACCACCACTTCACCGCCTTCCATTGCTTTTCGCTCAA
The DNA here is from genome assembly GCA_027946355.1 of Collariella sp. IMI 366227. Taxonomy (NCBI): domain Eukaryota; kingdom Fungi; phylum Ascomycota; class Sordariomycetes; order Sordariales; family Chaetomiaceae; genus Collariella; species Collariella sp. IMI 366227. The sequence continues at coordinate 1,087,276 of JAPEUS010000004.1, read as the reverse complement.
TGTTGCCCCCCTTGTGTCTGTCGCGACGATCCGGGAACCACCACCCGGAAAAAGAAAAATGGTGGAGAGGTATCCACCCAAGCAACAAGCCACGCCGATCTCGCGGTAAACATTGCCCTGGCTGGGAGCTGGGCAGTCTTTCTCCTGGCCGACGACAACCGCGTTGCTCCAGGCGACATGTCAATCCTCATCACCTCCTGGGTGATAAGAAAGGCACAAGCAGTGATTCAGGATAGCTCACCAAGCAGGAAATCAATAGTTCAAAGGACGTGACTGAGTTTGAACAGACAGTCACTCAACTTCCTCTCAACCCAAGTTGACACCTCCCATGCCCGCCCGTCAGCCTCACGAACACCACCAACGCCACCCCGGCAACTGCCGACCGCCTCCAAAACCTTCTCTTTAACAACCGACGCCACCGCCCAGCTTGTCGGGTCCCACCCCTTCTGCCGAGCTCAGTTATTGTTTCACCATTCACGGCCATCCTTATCGCCATCCATCTCCACCTCGCGAACGAATCAACAAACTTGGGCTGCTGATCCCAAAATTTCCCGAGCCAGGGGGGGGATGAGCAAGCCAAGGATGAGAAACGAACGACAGACGCGGGATGGTGGATACTTCGAAGGAATGGATCATGTCAGAACCCACCGCGAGAGGAGCCACTTCGTTCAAATGAAACTCGGCGCTTTCTTCTCAAGCAAAAATGCATTCGTCATCTGCTCTGCTGGTACTTCGTAACTCCGTAGTTACCTCCTTTCAAGCCTTCTCCAAAAAGAAACAAGACAACTCATCGGATCTCCAAACCATCTCCGACATGTCACCGCACCCGATTTCCCCTCCAGCCTACCCAGCAGCAAGGCGTGACGCCACCCCCCAACTCTCATCACCCGACGCCCAACCCGGGAAAAGGGTAAAAAAAAAAAAAGAAATGCTCTTTTTCGCCTCCAACGAACCCCCCTGCCGGCTGACGATCGTGATGCAGGGATGGAGTATTATCGAGACGACGCCCCATCCCCATCCCCACCACCAGGTGGCCATGATCTTCCTTCCATCCACTCTCTTCTTGTCCCCAAAGAATCACGCAAGCAGAACATCCTCCAAAGCTCCGCATACCCTGATCCCAGATGCCTTTGATAAAAACCTATGCCCAGTAGAAAAAGAAGAAAGGAGAGAGGAAAAACAGATGACAAGTCAGTTCGTTGACGAGGGTCTGAGCCGGCGCGGCCGTCAGGCTGATGACGACGACCACTAATTTGATGATGTCGTTGATGCTGACCGGCAATCCACCCACCCACAGGTGATCCGCCACTGCCATACCGTGGCCCTGGTTCAATGCAGGTTGTGAAATATCGACTAAAGAAAGCTGAAAGAAAAAGACAAGGCATTCCCAGAACGCCGCTCCGTATAGATAAATGGCAAATAAAAAGACAAGAGAAGAAACAAAATGACAAAGATGGAATTTTTCGACGGAAATGCGTTGACAGCGAATCGGTGGAGGCGATTATGATGTGTGGGTGGTGGTGGGCGTGGGCCCATTTCAGACCCTATCGGCAGTCACAAGCGTTAGGGAGAGCGCCATGAATTTTCCTCAGTGTGAGTGTGTGTAGTAATAGGAGTTCTTATCAAAAGAGTTGGTGGTATCATGAATGAACATAGACAAAAAGACAGTGACAAAAGGTGGAGGATTAGGTAAGAAACGCCGGGCGGTCGTTTTTGCAAAACGGCCTTGACCAACGAGCTGACCGCGCTGGGTACTCTTCCAGGGACGGCCTACCTGCTGCTGGCAGCAAACTTTGTGCTGCCCGCCCCGGGACAGCTGGGGAAAGATACAAGAGGTCGAGTGAATTCGCCTCTTACAGTATGAGCTGCTTCAGGTTCCGCTGGATGATCATGTCCTGAACGGAACCCATCGTGATCTTGAGCAGGTTTGTGTCGGTCGCGTTGGTAAAGTGGCCATAGATCTCCTTGTCCGGGTTGCGGTTGAGCGCCCGGAACTTGTCCATGAAGTATTTGCTGACCTGCTTCCAATCGCCCGGCGGGCCGTGGTAGTCGGTGAAGCCGTGGTCTGTTATTGGGCTCTTGACGAGCTTCTCCTTGAAGAGGTCCATCTTGTTGAGGAAGAGGATGAGCGCTGACTTGGCGAACCAGTGCGAGTTGGCGATTGACTCCCAGAGCATCAGGGCTTCGTTCATTTGGTTCTGGGAGTAGGTATGTTAGCACCCCCCCACCCCGTCACCGAGAGAGAATGCGGCTTACCCCATCCTTATCTTCAACCAAACACTGATCGTACCCCGAGATAGCTACCAGGAAGAGCAGACAGTTGACGTTCTCGAAGCAGTGAATCCACTTTTTCCGTTCTGACCGCTGGCCGCCAACGTCAAACATGCGATATGTGAGCTGGCCCAGATCGAAGACGGTCTCGGTGATTCCGGTTGTCCTTAGCCTTGACCGCAGGAGGTCTTGGTCTGTCGGCACGTAGTTGTTATCCCAGATCCGCTCCAGGTCGTCGCAGAAGCTAGCCGTCTGTCAGTCCGTGCACTTCCCGTCGGCTCATGCATCGCCAAGACTCACTAATCTAGGTTATCATGCAGGGCATACTCGTTGCCCTTCTCAATGGCCTTCTTGACGCCCGCGTCGACCCAGAGGTGCTTGACGGGCTCTAGGTAGTTTTCTGGCAGTGGTTCGTCCGCTGTCATCTCGTAGTCGATCATGATTTGCGCCATGTGGCTCTGCCGAGCGTGTTAGCGACATGGCCCCAAAACTGTCCCGCGCGGGTGCGCTTGCCTCATTATCCGGGTTCTCGAACTTGATCCCCATGTCGTGCATGGCGTCGAAGATTATGCGGAATGACTGGACAATATTCGTAAACACCACGGGCTTCCACTCCATCTTCTCGTGCTTGCTAAATCCTTGTGCATAGATGAGCTTCATCTGCTTGAGAACCGTCGACTTTCCAGACTCTCCGGCTCCTATTTTGTCGCATAATTAGCCAAACGGCCCGCTGGCCACGAGCGACATTTGGTGCGCACCTAGAAGTAGCAGCTTCACCTCCTTCGCCATGCGCTTTTCATCGGCGCGGATAATCTTGTCAAGCTCGCGCGACCGAGCGCCGCCAACCTCATCGCTCTTGTCGCGGCCGCCGAAACACATGATGGCGGTGTTTTCGGAAAACGAGGACCAGCGTATTGCCGTGTCCAGTTCGGATATCAGAATGGCGGGTGGAAATCTGGCAATGGTCGCTGACGTCGTTCAAGGTCCAGATGCGGAGCTGGTTCACGTGGGTAGGTGGCGGGGTAGAAGCTGAGGGAGCTCAAGCAATCTGAAACAGCTGGGATGGCGGTCTCTCAGAGGGCTTGATGTTTGTTCAAGGCTGCCAAACAAAGGAAGGTCGTGATCGGCCGTCCGTCTCGTCTTTGCTGCCCCACTGATGCCGTGATCTTTCTTTCCTTTCCCGCCAATTTTCGGATTCGAATGCTGTCGAGTCGCTGGACTGGTGACGAGAAGAACCAAACAGTAGATTGGGTGATGAGACGAAGTTGCGAAGCAGGAGAGGGCGGAGATGAGGTTTTCCTTCTCAGTCAGGTATGTCCGGGGGGCGAATGCGGGCTCAGGGTTGACTCCAACGGCGACTGAAAGAACTTGTCAGAACAAGAACAGAACATCGAAAAATGGAATTAGCAAAAGTCAAACCCAAGCGTGGCCTGGAGCTTGGTGTGACCTTCCCGGTGTCTTAATTACTGGCTGCAGCACGCCAAAGTGAACCCTTGTTGCCAACCCTTGCTCTGCCAGGAGTTCCTTCCTCGGGGGTCCCTGCCCGGGCTGCTGCTGCGGTAGAACCGCAGGGCAGGGGTGTTGGGCAGGAGTGGGTCCGAGTGGCCCTGCATTCTTCGGTTCCAGTGGAGGTTCTGCCCATGCGACTTCCCGTCCCTCCCCATCACTCCCCAGATCCGCGGCTGCCTTCCCGTTTGGTGCTTGTCGTCCATGATCAACAAATTGTGTTCGACGTCTTTCCCCGAGCTCGGCGCGGGGCCCATGTTCATCTCCAGCTTCATCCGCCAGCCGCGGCAGCAAGCTGCAGTGTGTCCTGGTACCGCGGTTCCATCGATCTCTCCCGGCCACGCGGGTCTCAACGGCGAAGCAGGGCGATCACAACTCAGCTGGCTCCAGTTTCTCATGACGGGGTTGCATCGATTCGCGGACGGCCGTTAGCTTTGCAGCAGCCCCTGGATATCGGGGCCGGCCCCTTTCTGGCGATGCCGCGATTCCACAGACCGCGGGTATTCGATCTGTGGGTTTTTTGAAGGAACTTTACCTGACTTGGAGGGTTTGGGACTGGAGGTCTGAGTTTACTCCAAACCCAGGGATGCTGACCAACAAGAATCACAAGCTTTTCAGCAGCAACACCAGCACCAGCAGCAAACGTCCGTGCCAAACAACCTGCAGCGACCGAGCGCAAACATCTCGACGTTTCCAGCCTGCCCTGCGTCAATGCTGGCTCGTGGTTGTTCCTCTCCTGCTCTCGAGAACCATGGCTCTCGCACCGCGGACAAGCACTTATCTGCACGTTCAGCCCCTATTTCTGTCGTCAATCCCTGGGTCAACCCGCGTCTTGTATCTTGGCTAACCTGTCGCTAACCTCATGGAGGTCGATGAGTTGAAGACGGCGGGTCTCGGCTCAGGTTGGCCAATCGCGGGGCCTCCCTCAGAAGCCGCGGATGGCCAAGGACGGATGCGACTCTCAAGATATCACCATGTCCCGCTTTTTGCAGCCACGCGGGAGACAAAAACGGCTAGATCTGTCGATGCAGATATCTCGTGGTTTAACACCTGACATCCACCGTTTTTTCCGAAGAGGGCAGTTGTGTTGCGAAAAGTACAGCGCTAGCCGAAGGACATCTGCGGATGATTTTGCCTTTACGGATACTTGTCCTTGTCAACACCTTGCAGGGGCTCCAACACCCTCCCCTTCCCTCCCAGCAGATGCCGTGGAATCCTTCAAGAGGCTGAAACCAACCCACGCGACGACCGGCAGAAACGCCACACAGGCCCTCGGCAGCCCGCAGCATTGGCTCAGATGCAGCACAAGGTAGACGAGACACACACAGTGCCTCGGGTTCAAGCAGCACTATCTGAACGTCAGGCGGGGTCGCTGGGTATTTGGGAGAGCGTTTGACGAGGCCATGCACGCTGCGAGGGATGCCACCTCGCTCTGAGTTGGGGGCATATTGTAAAACAAGTTGAGACTGCTGAAGGAATTGATCGTAGGCCTTCTCTGGAGGCCACAGGTCTCAACAGGTTTGGCCGTCGTCAACCAGGTATTCCACCGACGGCCCGGCGGCCATGGCCAACACGACTCAGCAATCGCAAATACTTCCCGTGTCTGCTTGGATCTCATGTCCCCGGCTGGCTAACAGGAGAGAATCATGCGTAACGTCCCGGTCAGGGCCTACAAACCTTGGTAATGATTTCATTGTGCGCGAGACGATGGCCTGTTAGGACTTCAACCGTCCCGTGAGCCCCGCCTTCTTCAGCGGTCAGGTTCTAAATTCAATCAAGGGCGCTGAAACGGCCGACAGGCCTTGTCGGACGCCTGCGATGGTTCCGGGATCGCAAGATCGGCGTTAATGGCCGGCGCCGGCAACGGCCGCCCCTCCATCACCCGGGTGCCGAAAGGGTCCTGGCGGGGCTCCCGGACTGAGCCGAGGCCGGCCGCGTCGGACAGAGGCTGCCGAGTATGAAGCTCGTCGGCGTGCTCACCAAACAGCCTAGAGCCCACTGAAGAATGCTAGACTCCAATTGACACCCATGGTTGCTAGAACCCTGAAAATTCCATCTGAACAAGTCAGGGCGTCGGAGACGTGACGTCTGAAATCGTCAGCGGGTGTCAACACCCGTTGCTGGTCAACAAGCACACATCTCGGCTCTCCACCTTTTGGGCATCATTGGTCCCGTCTTTTGGGCCTTTTCACAATTTAATTCGCTCAACTGGATCGACCTGAGGGCGGCTGCAGGGACCGAAAAATTTTCTGCACAAGAAAAGTCGCCCGCCTTTGCCGTTCGTTCACAACAAGGGTGCTTCAACAAGAAAAAAGGGCAGCCGCAGAAACTTTACCCCGCCTGACCTCACTGGCTCCAATCTACCCAAGTTGGCTTCACTCATCCCACGACGTCTCTTGCTCCAGTCGTCTCGATACACTACTGCTACATTCTCCAGACAGCTTTGCTTCAGACAATCTCGCAAAATGGGTGACATTACGCACGCGACCATCAAGGGTATGTTGCGCCTTTGCTTCTTGGTGACCTTTTACCCCTCCATTGTGAACGCAGTCGATAAACAGCTACCCCGCCATCCGCACCCGGCCTCCAAACCCAGGCACCCCTTTTCGACAGCAGCATTATTTACCGACAACCCCCTATCTCTGAGGAACATTGACGCCATCATGCTTCCGGATCATTGACAACTCCCTGCATGAGCATTCACTGACTGAACCCTTCCTCGAGTACAGATGGCTGGTTCCGTGAGATCTCGGACATGTGGCCCGGTACGTCAATACCAGAACCCATTGATGCCGCAGCTTGGTCTAATCCCTTACAGGCCAGGCCATGACCCTCCGTGTCAAGAAGGTCCTCCACCATGAGAAGAGCAAGTACCAGGACGTCCTCATCTTTGAGTCGACCGACTACGGCAACGTCCTCGTCCTCGACAACGTCATCCAGGCCACCGAGCGCGACGAGTTCTCGTACCAGGAGATGATCACCCACCTCGCTATGATGTCGCACCCGAACCCCAAGAAGGTCCTCGTCATTGGCGGCGGTGACGGCGGTGTCCTCCGCGAGATTGTCAAGCACGAGTGCGTCGAGGAGGCCATCCTCTGCGACATCGATGAGGTATGAACGTGGTTCCCTCCTTGGTCGACATAGCCACTCACACCTTCCAGGCCGTCATCCGCCTCTCCAAGCAGTATCTTCCCAACATGGCCGTCGGCTTCGAGCACCCCAAGTCGCGCGTCCACGTCGGCGACGGCTTCAAGTTCCTCGACGACTACAAGAACACCTTCGATGTCATCATCACCGACTCCTCCGACCCCGAGGGTCCCGCCGAGTCGCTCTTCCAGAAGCCGTACTTCAAGCTCCTCCACGATGCTCTCCGCGAGGGCGGCGTCATCACCACCCAAGGTTGTATGTCTCATTTACTCTGAAAGTCGAGACCTGGGAGGCATGCCCTCTGCCCCGGGCCAGCGCATTCAACATGCCTGTTCCACTCTTGCGTCTATCTCTCAGGAGGCTACCGAGTGGTAGTTCGTCTCGGCTTTCCCCCCCAATCCGACGAAACCCCTCCTTGTCTTTTCTTCTCTTCCATATCCTCCGATACACCACCCTTACAACTCTCTCTATATCTTTCCCAACCCCCAGATCCATCCTCCCAGAACTCCCCCATCTTACCTCCGCGCCGAAAACACCCCCAACCTGTACAGGAGATTGGCTAACTTCTTGACAAACACACAGCCGAGAACCAATGGCTCCATCTCCCCCTGATCACCAAGCTCAAGAAGGACTGTGGCGAGATCTTCCCGGTCGCCGAGTACGCCTACACCACCATCCCGACCTACCCCTCGGGCCAGATCGGCTTCATGGTGTGCTGCAAGGACGCCAGCCGCAACGTGCGCGAGCCCCTGCGCAGCTGGACCAAGGAGGAGGAGCGCAAGCTGTGCAAGTACTACAACGCCGACATCCACAAGGCCAGCTTCGTCCTGCCTACCTTTGCTGCTGAGGCTCTGCAATGAGTGGTTAATGGGGCGGTGGCGGACGATGATGGGATTCTAAAAGGACTGCCTCCGTAAGCGGAGGTGCGCCAAGGATAAACTGGGGTGCAGCAGCAGAGCATCGGAATATGCCACACAGCTGCTGCTGGAAATACGCCGATAGAGCGACGGTCCTGGACCACGCGGGCATAGAGCTGCCGCAGGGCAGAGAGAGAAGGCCTACGGGCACCTGGATGGATAGGGCCGAAAATAGACCCAGCTTCCTTTCCACTGAATGTGCATAACCACCCATCAACTTCCTACAAACCCACGCTTCTCATTACAACACAACCTACACCCCCCCCCAACACATCAAAACCCCTCACTAACATCCCGATACACATCAAACCTTCTCTGATCCCTCAACGGAATCCCCCTCCTCGCCTCCTCAATCCTCTCCCCATCCAGCTCCGCCACCACTACCTCCTCCCCTCCCCGGCTTCCACCAGCACCCCCGCCATCGGATCCACCACCAAACTGTGCCCATACGCATGATACCCCGCGCTCATATCCCGCGCCGGACTGCACAGCGCCACATAGCACTGGTTATCCACCGCCCTCGCCCTTGCCAGCAGGCACCAGTGCAGCGGGCCCGTCGTCAGGTTGAACGCGCCCGGATAGATCAGAGCAAAACAGCCCTTGCGCGCGGCGATGGTCGCGAGCTCGGGGAAGCGCACGTCGTAGCAGATGGCGACGGCGAGCTTGCCGTACTCGGGGAGATCGAGAATGGTGAGGGTGTTGCCCGGGGAGAGCACGTCGGACTCGCGGAAGTGGATCTTCCCTGGGATGGAGATGTCGAAGAGGTGAATTTTGCGGTGGGTGCCGAGGAGGGTGCCCGAGGGGCTGAAGGTGAGGGAGGTGTTGTAGTAGGTTTTCTTTTCGTCGCCTTCCGTGACGAGCTCGGGAATGGAGCCGCCGATGAGGTAGATGTTGTTTTCGCGGGCCATGGTGGAGAGCGCATGGTAGGAGGGGGATTGTTCTTGGGTGGGGGCGAGGGGAGAAGGGTCTCGGCGTAGGAGGAAGTAGTCGCATCCGTAGGGCGAGTTGAAGCATTCGGGAGGACGACGATTTTGGCGCCGGTGGCGGCCGCTTCGCGAACTTTTTCGGCAGCGTGGAGGAGGTTGGCGAACTTGTCGGATAGGCGAGTTGCACGCATGCGAGTTTGACGGGCTGCTTAAGGAGGGGGTAGCGCGGGGGTTGTTGAGGACGCCATGGTGCGGAGCTCGGTGAGGAGGAAGCGGGAGGAGGTTGAGAGGAGTGGTTGTTGGAAGAGGGAGGGCCGGGAAGCGCGGGTAAAGGCGTTGCTGAGGACGCGGGCTGTTCTCCAGGTTGTAGTGAGCATGGTGGAGGGAAGCGGGGGATGGGAGGTTGAAGCTCTTCGGGACTGGGTTGAACCTCTCGGAGGTCATCGGCGCGGGGCGCGGGCTAAAAGTGGGTCCGGAGCGGTTAACGGCGGAAGGGACGAACCGCTCTCCTTTGACCTCATAGTCTGGGGACGGTTGAAGAAGCAGGAACGATCAAATTTTGTAGGGTACCAGTTTTCAATCGAAAAGATGGCGTCTAAACTTGTCTTCAACATCATTTCAAAACTCCTTCACCGGTCAGTTCGACATTTCTCAATATGAATTGGACCGAGGGGAATCTCTACCGCCACAATCGCGGCCGGCTGCGGAAGGCGAATCCGGCCCGCCAGCGCCAAAAGGAATACTTCGCTCGTGCCCGTGCAAGACAAGTAGAGCAGAAGGCTACCCAGGAAAACTGCCCGCCTCCCACGCCATTTCTACAGCAGTCGAGCTCTCCTACATCTCGGCGCTCCCGTGCCTCGAACAAGTCTGCATCTTCCAGTGTCCGTCGGGGTTCGCGGACGCCCAGCCAGCGGAGGCCTGAATCGGACAGAAAGCGTCTCAGAGCCGCGTCCCAGACAGAGGACACACCTCTCCCGACCATCAGCCGCTTCTTCCAGGAACAGTCTAACAGAGGGGACGCTGGCAGGCCTCGGCCGGAATACGACGAGGATGCCTTGGAACGGATGAGGCAGAAGCTGCTGGCGAAGAAGGACTAGGTGTCCATTCGTGAGCCTCCGTCGATCTCTGCTAAGGCCACCTCAACCTTGCGATCTCATAGAAGCCCAACTGGTAGTGCCCGGGGGGCCAGAAAGAGGCCATCACACATTCTCGGCAACGACCAACACCTGTCGAAACGCAGGAAGCAGCCGGGGTATGCCCTAAACCGTGAGGATGTGAGGATCCATATCGGAAGCCAGGAAAAGCGACCAGGGGAGACGTCAAGCATCACCAGATTGAAGGCTACCCACTCGATTCGTGGTTCACGGGTTGAACACACCCACAAACCAAGCTCACATGGTTCAAGCAATACCGACGGTGCGTCTCTCTTGCTTTCCTGCTTCCTTATGAGTCTGTACTGACTTTTCGGCAGTCAAAATTCCGTTGAGCCGTCGGTCTTCAGGCGACATATTCCCACGGTCGTCGTTGCCAATGAGAGAGCTGCCAAGCGATCCCAGTGAAAGGGATGGCCAACGGTGCTGCATCTCGAGTGACGCCGAGGGTCGCATCTTGACGACATCTTTTCCCGTGTTCTCACATCCAATCTCAACACGGCCAGTGCCGAGCTTCTTCTACCATCTTGACCTCTTCGACTCTGAAAATACTGGCACAGAGATTGCACAGGTTGGACGGGCGGTATCCCCTTTGCCACCATCTCAAAAAGCCGAGAACCGCCGGTGGCACAACTGGCTGGCCGCGCCCAGCAGTCCTGTCAGCAGCCGTATCGCAGCCGAAGGGAGTCGAATGTCACTCGAGCACAGAGTCAGTCCTGGTGTAAGCGAACATCTTCCAACGATACGCGAGTTTTCCCAGACTTTGCCATCCATAAGCAGTTTTCTAGGCGCCAGCTCGGATCAAGTTCTCGCCAAGGAGTCCCAGGGCATCAACAGAATACCCAGTTCGAGCGGTATCTCGCAGATATTAAACCGCTTTGATGAGTTTGCTGCCAAGCTGCAGCGTTTCGAACAGTACAACATCTCAGGGGACATCTCAGGGGCCTATGACCTCTCCATTGATCATGCTGCCGAAACGGGTATGGAGCGGGAGCCTACCAGCACCCCTGGGGCGCTTGGTGAGGGAACCACATCGCTCAGCAGCGACGACATTCAAATCGAAGGCAGTCTGCCCACCGGGACCGAACACCAAGGACAAGCCAGTGAACCTGTCAGCATCGTTCAACTTGTTCGTCCAGAGACGACATCTGTCGATAGCTCCCTTCCAAAGCCAGCCGAAGATGCACAAGAACCATGTCCTACTTCAGATGGAACTAACCCAGAGGCATGGAAAATTTTTGTTTTTGGTGATGAGGGCAGTGAGGAGGTTGGTATGGCCGTGTTTGAGGAAGCCCGGCAGGCGGCAGCCCGCAGCCTCCGGCCATTGGATTCTCCTGTTTTCCTTGCTGGCGAGGCCGGGTCCGATGGTACTAGCAACATCGCCACTTTTGGCACACTTTACACGCATCCTGAAGACGAAGCGACCGATTTTTCAGCTCATCTTTCTCCCACCGAAGCTACGGGAAGCGTCGAAGCTACCTACGACCCGTCCATGGTGGAGGCAGGCTCAGACCTGGAGGTGGTCGTTTTGGACGGCTCTACCTACGCCCCGAGCATCGAGGTCAACGTCAACACTAGCAGCGTGTCTGAGATGGAAAATTTCGTAGAGATGTCAGATGCCAGTATCCAGGGACTTGCAGACGAGACCGAGAACATCAGTTCAAGACCACACCGCCACATTCTATCCTCAACGGCAGCTTCACTAGCAGTCGCCCCTCCCCAATCCGATCTCCAGCCCACTGAAACCGGCTCATCAAGCGAGCACTTTCGCTTCGCCCAACCCAAGCTCTTCGTCGGAAACCGCTCGAGCCTGCAACAACCGCTCCGCGTTGTCGAGCCCAGTTTCGGCATCTCCCTTGCAAAGAGGAGGCGAGGCCGGCCGAAGAAGCGCGCTAACGACGGCCGCGCAGACATCAGGGCCTTGCCAAACTACAGCAGTGATCCGATCGAGGAGTTTGAGTTGGAGGGGAAAGGGGGGCGTGGACAGGAGAGGTTGCCTCCGTCGCTGTTCCCTGCGCTGGAACTGAGTTAGGGGGGTGGGTGTTTCGTTTCATGTGTTATTGGTTCGTGTCAGTCTGTCTGTAGCTCTCCCTAGCTTCATCGCACTTGGTGTAAGAACAAATCCCTAAACAAGTTTCTTCTCTTGAGATGTCCATCAGACATCATATCTCACAAAGCTCCATCCCGGCACTCTTTCTCGATCGCCACTATGACCTGATTCCGGCCCTTCCCCGGATCTGCTCCGCTCGTTTGGTGTTTGATCACCACGGAACCGAGTAGTGCTGCCCAGAGTGTATATCCCGAACAACCCAGCGGCATTCTAGACCAGATCGTCGCAACCTCTACTATTACGTACGTTGAGTTCACCTACGCTCAAATGGGCTGAGCGGGAATGCTCTAGCCCTCGAGAGCTGGAGGATGATCGACCTCCGGACTCTCTCCCGGGCCTCCCGGCCCGGCTGGGCGGTGTTTGATCTGCGTTTGTTATGCCGAAGTTAACTCTGTTTGGGATGTGCCCACGGCGGTGGGATCTGGCCAGCAGGATGGGATATCTGTTACATAGATACCTTAGCTCTGGAAGCTCTCCCCGGGCAGGGCTGGCTGGTGTTGGGTTGTTTGATCTGCGTCTAGTCTAGTGGGGGGTTACATAAACTTTATCTAAACGTTCCTGCGTTCTCGATTTTACTCCGCTGCAGCTGTCAGTCAGCACCGCAGTTGTCTGTCAATCAGTAAGCAGCGGGCTTTTGTGTTATGTGATGAGTCTTAAGGGAGGGATGTCATGGGGTGATATGAGATGGGATATGTGGGATCTGACGCTGGGCTCGATCGATGTTGGCAAGGTCTGTCAGTGTGTCTGTCAATTTGATTATTGGTCATTTTGAGAGCAAAGTAGGGAGTCTGGACATGCTCGCGTTTATGGAGGGCTGCCGCGAAGAGCGAGGAACTTTTGAGTTAGACCAACTATGGACTTTGCGAGTGGATGTCAAAGAGAGGCTGTCAGATGGGTGGGGGTCAGGGCATGACTCGGGATGAGACACTGCCAAGGCCCGGGGAAAAGATCACAAGGCTACCCGATGATGGGGTTTGGGTGAGCTGAGATGGACGAATGGGTAGACCGGAAATATATTGAAAGACCGGAAGACGGGTGGATGTGGGATGTTTGAGGATCTTCGTTCAGCCCTATCTTGTGATGATCTCAAACCTGATGATGATGATACGAATGTTCCAACTTGTTTAGACCGGATGGTGAAGTGTAAATGGGGAGGGGATGTTGGGGACGAGCGCAGGGTTTAGACGCTGCTTTTGAATCGGTCATGGCCTTACTGGAAGAAGAAATTTGATGTTTAGAATGAATTTTGACTTCTAAGTTGTTATGCTGAAGTAGTAAATACATGGCCTCCGTTGCCTTCCCAACACCTCTCTCAGTATTTTTGACTGGCCCGTAGTGACTTGTCTTCATGGAAAACAGACCTAAACAAGCCCAGTCCTACTACTGACAAGACAGCTATGCTATAATACACGTGTTTAATAAAATGATAAGGCAAAGAGAAAAGTGAATAATGATACACAATAGTAAATTATCATGATGGTAAAAGGTTGTACATGGAGTTGTTAATGGAATTGTAACATATGATTAAATGAACGACGCGAAGGGTATCATAAAATGAAGAGAAGCCAGATCTGGCATTAGAATGATCGTATGCGGTCGGCCGTGACATCGTAAAGAATGAATGGGTTGGTCGTCAAAAATGGAACATGACCATGTCATCTGACGGTTAGGAGAAAAGAAATGGAAAATAATGGTACGGTTTACCGCGGAGGCTTATACACGGCGCTGGTGAGATAGATCTCTTCGGCAGGAGGCTCAACTGCCGAAGCAGCGGCTCGAGCAGTTGACGCGGCCGGAGCAGAGGCCAGCGACGCGCACGAGAGCTTCTTCTCAAGCTTGGGGATCGGCAACGGCTTTCCTGCAAGCGAGGTCTTCAGGAGCTCGTGGCTGCGAGCGCGGGAGAGCCTTTTCCAGTCTGCAGCCGATTGAGACTCGGAACCCTCCTTCGTCGATGTGCCGCCGCCGCCCATCTGGGTGATCGCATCCTCGACGTCGGCCATGAGAGCATAGACACCATTGGCCGCATAGACGCGGTTGTCGGCGTAGATCCGAATCGTCTCGGCCCGCTGCAGGGTTGCCTCGTTGCCGTCTTCCTTGGCCTTATCGCAGGCGGCCTCTTCGAATAGGGGCTGCTCGATGATAGTCGATGGTACCTGGGTGCGGTGCGGGGAGGGTGACAAAGAAGAGTTCGAAGAACTGAAAGTCGTCTTGGCTGGGCTACGTGGTGGTGTGGTGATGTGGGCGGCATTGGGTGGCCGAGCTCCGAGCGTGTGCTGCAAGCTATCGCTTGTTCCGGTAACGCCCCCGGTAGGGACAGCAAGCGTGATGGCAGCTGCAACGTGCTCGAGGAGCTTCTGGCGGACCCGGGTGCGGCGATTCTCGGCATACTCGAGCTTGTTGACCCATTCGTCAATCGAGGTATCCAGTTCGGCGAGGGCTTCCTCTTGTTTGAGCATCGCCTCGTGGCTGAACTTGGCGGTGCGTGGAGACCGGAGATATTGGCAAATGCGTGTGTGCAGGTTGCGTCTTCCGGCTCTGAGGGACGTGTAGGTGCGGCGGAGATATTCGCAACGCTCATCAAGCTGGCGAAGCTCCTGGAGAACAAATTAGCGTCAATTCACTCGTTTAGCGCGGAGTATACACACCCTTGAGAGGCTGTCAACGTCCTCCTTTCTGAGAACCTCAAACCGCGATGCTTGCTGGAGAGCCTGCTTCTGCAGAGACGCCACTTCTGGTGGGCTCAGCATGGTCAGAGCATCGCTCGCTTTCCATCCCTTTGGCAGCTGCTCGAACGCACGCCTCTCAGAGCTCGTGCTCCTTTTCGAATCCGTCCTCCTCAAGGGAGCAGGTCCAACAATCTCGGATCGTTTCCGAGGCCGCCCCCTTTCCATGATGCTTGCTGATTCTGACTGGTGCCTTCTGTGGCAGGTGCCAGCCCTTTGAACCGAATCCTTGATTTCCGTCTTCAACAAGCTTGCACCTTCGGAGGCACTCTCCTTTGGTGTGGCCGCCGCGGGGCAGTTCGTCGGCTTGTCCCATGGTGTTGGAGACGCTCTGTGCTGAATCGGGGCGGAGACCGGGGCAGATATCGGGGTAGGTAGCGTTGAGGTCGTCAGGACTGTTGTTGCGGCAGATTTCGGCGTGGTCAACGGGGCAGAGAGCGGTGTGAAAGGCGTCCTTGTGCGAGGAGAGTCTTCGACCTTGGCTGAGCGCATGGGAGGCTCGGCAGGGGTACTCCCTGACCAGAACCGGCTCGAAAGCATCGGTCGTGCTAAAGGGGGAGCCGTTGGATGGGATGTGGGTATCACAAGCGGTGGAAGACCGTTTGGTGACAGTGGCTGCCGTACAGGCCTTTGAAGTTCCTCGGTGCTCCTAGAAGTTGAGGTGATCTTGCACCCCCCGTCGGGAGTTTGGGAGCGAGCCGCAGGTTCGGCAAGGTAATACGACCTCCATGAGTTGCCTGGTGCGCTGATGGATCTCTCATGAACGGGAGGACGTCCTGGGATCGTAGCTGGATGGTGTTAGTCAAAGTAAGGTTGGTGTCTAAGGGGAGTCGGGCATACGAGAATCTAAGGGGCCTTCTTGTACTGTCGTGAGCGGACCCATTTCGGGGACGCTGATGTTCCGCCTACGGCTGAGATTGTGATCCTTGATCCGGATTCTCAAGCCGGCCTTCTCACTCTTCTCACCATTCTGCCGCATGGCCAAAGCAAACGCCTGCTCGGGGTCAAGTGCCTTCCCCACAGCCGTGGCAGGTTGCCGGTCTCTTGGAAAGAGCTGGTATTTCCTTTCTGGCTGCTGCATTCTCCAGGCAAACGGCTTGTCTCCGGAAGGAGATGCTCTACCAAGCTGTGAAGGTGGAAAGTATGAGCGTTTGGTCAAAGGCAGGACACGGGCATGGGCAGAGATCGAGGAAGATAAACTTGTTGCATACCGACTCAATGGAATCCTTTGGGGTGACGGCTCTTGCGATATAATTATTCAGACCGAACGTGAAAGCATCATCGTCTGCTTCTAGCAGGCAGCTCGCGATGTGAGGCATGGGGCCGGCAGGGGGAGGGTCGGTGTCAGGGCCTAACTATCACACCGTTTCGGAAGACGTGGGTGCGGAGAAGAGACCGAAAAACACTTGAGAACTTCCGCGCGAACCAGCCGGTTGAGAGGCCGGAGGATGAGATATAAGGGAATAATGCAAGTCTCAGTTGAGGGGGTCTTCAGAACAGGCCTGGCTGGCTGCGGCGTGGAGACCGGGCCGAAGTGGGTTCAGAGATTCAGAGGGCTGCTCATCAGGGGCAAGACCGAAGGCCGGATGACAGGGAAGTGAGAGAAACGAGACGCATGGGACATCTCTCTCCTCTGCAAGAATTCAACAGGGAGCCCGATGCTGGGCTGGCAATGCCCCTAGCCTCGTCCACGCGAGGTGACAAGGGAGAGGATCCGGGACAATGCTTCTGTTCTTCGATAGTGGGGGTCGCATCCCGCACTTTGGGCCAACGCCTTGTGGGTTCTCGGGGTCATGGAGAGCAGGCCGATAGTGGAACAATCCTGGGAAGGATGCGTGCCGTGACTGCATGGACAGAGAACAACAGCTGCAGGAGAAGACAGACTGAAACCGCTAAGGCCCTTTTGAGCCATGGCTGGTCCTGACAACCACCCTGTTCGGCGGTACGTATCAAGCCAGGGTGGCTAGGTACCACGGCAGGGGCTTCCGCCACATCTGGCTCGTCCAAATCGGTATTGCTTGTGGTCAGGCTTGACCAGGAGGCATCGGGCGAAGCTGGGATGCAGGCGAGAAGCTGCAGGAGGTCAGGATGTGGGAAAGCAGGTTGACATGCAGGAACGGGCTGGCCTGACGTCCAAGCGAAGAGCCGGCCGGGACAGTGTGATGGGAGGTTCAATGTTGATATTGGCGGGAACGCGAAACGGCTCGCTTCTTGATTCCCTGCTGAGAAGAACTGTGGTGCCGAAGAACCGATGACGTTCGCGTTGACCTGGAGGCTTCACACGAAGCCTCCGCTCCTGAGCAACACGGGGGGTTTGTGGCAACTGGCAGGATGGGATCTCGCGGGCTGGGGACGGGAACCCTGCTTCGACCCCGCACAGATGGGAGGCTTGAGAGTCAGAGGGTAGTGTTCGGCAGCATAGGCTTCCTGGCTAGCGTCGTCTCTTGCCGTCTGCGTTCCTTTGATGGCAGCTCGCACAGACGCTTCGACTTTTGCCAATGCCTTCCGGGGCGGCCCATTGGTGGACGCGGAGCAGACTGGCTGAGACCCATGTTCTCAATGTCGTTGGTGATCTTCCACGTGAAAGCTGCTGGTGCCCTGTTAAAGGTACCCCTGCCATCTCAATTCAGTGCCGTGTCAGAGCAGAGGTCGCTGTCGTCAAGGCGCAGCGCGGCAGGCGAGAGGATTCCATGTCCATGTAGGTCGTTCAGAGGATGGAGTCGTATCAAGGTTGATGTGCATGGACGGGTTCTCCACACGGCTGGCGCTGATCAATTAAGGATCCATGGACGATGGCCGTTATTGCAACAAAGGAACTTTCCGTTGGCTCCAGGTTGGAGAGACGATCTCCTCAGTTCAAGTCATGGCTGGTGTTGGAACTCTGACTCGTGCACTTCAAAGAAAAGCTCGACCCAGGCCAGGCAGACACCGACACAGCCTTCCTGGTTTTGAAGATTGGGGAAAACACGGCCAAGGTCAGTGGGCGGAGATTTCCACGGGCCCCGCCAAGTGGATCAGTCTCAAGTCGGGCTTGGCACAACGGCTGTGGATCTTGCCAAGACGCCAGCGTCCACAGTGTCCACAGCCTTCCCGGCCCTTCTGACGGTCTGACCTTTCACACCTTTCTGAGATGGGATGCCGCCAAAGGTCAGTGCGCCCAGCTGACAACCCTGACTGCTCCCTCCACCAATCCGTTGCATTCAGTTGCCATCGAGAGGAACTTCAACTCCTCGAGAGAGAGCGAATTAATCTCCGAGATGCAGTACCCCCTCCCAACAGCTTCCAAACCTCACCAAGCGCTTGCCGCAAAACCCCCACCCTAGAACCATTCTGGATTATTCTCGAAGCCATGTGAATTCCTTGAATCCTGGGTGTTGAGGGAAAAAATCAGGGACCAAGCACGTCAAAATCTCCTTCTTCCTTATCCCCCTGCGGTCACACGCCCGGGGGTTCGACTTTGCAACCACAGGAGATTGTCGTTTGGAAACAACCTTGTCGTTTCCTCTGGTTTTGGAGCTGAGGTGGTCCAGGTTGTGCAGTTACATGCCAGGCGGTATTGCGCAAGAGTACTGTTGCATTGGGCGGTCCAAGAACGGCACTTGGATATATTACTGATACGTACCTGGCTGTCTCATCTGGAGACAACTTGACAGCCGAATTTTCCGGGTGGCTAGTACCACGAGTTCACCAGCCGCCCTCGCACACGCAAAGGCCCGGTAAATCTGTCAGGAGGGTGCTTTCAGATATCTTTGGGTTGCAATTACCACCTCATTCCCCGCTCTGTCTTAACTTTTGACCCGCGCCAACAATCCGGGGCATCTGACGGCGTTTTTCATGAGAGTCAGGTATCTCGCGGGCTAACATTCAACTCGAACGAGTTGATATCTCTGATTATGACAGCTTCAAAGGCCCAGCAGGTCTCATTGGTATAAGTCAGATTGAGCTCTTCTACAATCCAACAAACAAACCTGCAAGGCATCAGGTTACTGACAGGCGTTGCAGCAACGAAACCCCTATGACCAGAGCAACTGCCTCTTTCCCTTCTCGTAAAACACGAAACTCTTCCTATTGCGTTCGATCACAAATGACTCCGGCGTTTTTAAGTTTTGTCATATTCCAGCATCAGAATGATCGGATCACAATCCCGATCACCCGGCGGGCTGCGGAGGTTTTCCCGAAATCGACCCCTTATCTAAGCGAAGGGTCACCCAGCCCTGGGGAACCTCTGTCTCTGGTCAAACAAAACACTGGGGGTAGATCTCCCTGGAAACTCAATCGCTTCGAGATCCTCAAGGGTTCTGGCCTTATGTTTCCGAATATAGGGCAGGGGTTTAAGAGCCCGGCTCCCAAACTGTTGCTGGTCCGGCCCATTCTCTTCCAGTATTCAGGTTGCGGCCATTCCCTCACAAAGCCCCGATCCTTCGACCTTCACGCGTGGAGGAGGTAGTTTCATCATCACAGGTGCGGCTCTCGACGACCATGACGACCATGACGACCCTGAACCCCCCAACCTCACCAACCAGGATTGAGACAGGGGTACCGAAACCAGGGAAGAAACAGAACAAAGGCCAGAAACACAAAAGAAACACCCCCAGAGCCCAGAAAATTATCCATCAACAAAACAAAAAACAACATCTCCTCTAACAGGAGAATTTCCTGCCACACACACATGGCACGAAACGAGGTTCCATTGCTGGCGGGGCGAAAAGCCGTTTCATGAAACCCCTGGCCGGATGTCTTACACGATACCGTCCCGGTGCGTGTTTCGTACATAGATACCTAGACGCTACTAGTTAGGCCCCCAAACATCTTCCCTCGAAACCTTGAACTTATGGGATCGCGATGACAGAGGCAGTAGCAGGGGACGTGGCTCGCCTCCAGGATCCTGAACCGTATGATCTGGAAGGGCTGCAGCAGCAGTGGGGGAAAAGACTTCGCTTGGGAGAGGGATCACATCTGCATTTCCTTGTATGTATCGAGTGCGGAGTTGAGGTGAAACAGTGGCATTCCTTTTTTAATATTTTAATAGACGTCCATCTAGCCTTTCGACGGAGACACCCTCCACGCTGGGATTTGAGCCGGCTGGCGCACGCCTCCCTAGCTTTGCCCTCGTCATTTCTCAGTCCTCCTGTTTTTTTTCTTTCTTTCTTTTCTTTGTTTACAAGTACAGGTACAGCACGTCACACTATCACAGTGGTATCGCCGTTTCAGTTTCGCTACCATCAGTTTTGCCGCTCAATGTTGTATCCGGTTGCAAGAGACGGCTGCAAGAGGGAGACAGTTGAAGAGCCTTGCATGGACAGGATCTCATCCCCACATCACAGCGAAGCGACAAGTTCGCAGCAGTTCGCGCAGGAGCAGGGCGTAACAGGCCGAAACCACAGCTGGGCTCCTTGCGTGCGGGAGTGTGTCCTGAAAGCGGTGCAACAGCCCAAAAGGTAAGCAGATGCCGATTTCGAACGGACTTTGGCCGCTTCTGGGTTGTTTCTTCTTCTTTCAGCTCACCGAGTGCTTGCAGCTTGCCAAAGCATGTGATGATGGCCTTTGATGCCTCTTCATTCTCCTGTTTCGAAGGATGCGGTGGTCAGGACAAAAGGGAAGAAAGGAGACAAAAGCCCGCAGCCACAGGAAGGGCCCGCCGGCGCCTCGGCGCAAGCCTCAAAAACGTCATGGGAAAACCGTTGACGCTGGGGGAGGGGTTACAAAGATGCAGCCCTCCCGTTTGGATGTCCCACAAAGATCGCTTCCAACCCGGTACTCCCCAGCAGCTGTTTTGAAACCTCAAACTCCATCTCTCCGAAGCGGACCAACTTTCGCTGTTGGTGTGCTATGTACCATCATTTCAATGCCTCCTTCCACCCCGTTGGCCGGGCTCCGCGCCGGCGACCGGGGACAACTGACCCCGCCTTCAATCCTCGCGGATGCGGTTCGTCCTCATTGGTGGACGCGCTTCTTGTCCGCGATGCCCGGGGGCCCTTGTCCCTTGGCGGTCTCTTGCCCAAAGAAACCCATGACGCCGTTCACAGAACAACGGACCTGGGACTGTCTCAGATCTGTTCAGGTGGCGCTGACTACTGCAGGCACCGAGAGAAAAGAGACGCAACTCCGATACAAAGTCCCGTGCCGCTTCATTTCATCTATCTTCATGTGAAAGGAGGCGAGGAAGAAAGAAATCACGAAACTTGAGTGAATCTTTCCCCGCACAGACGAATATTCGTAGTCCCGCTGGCGTTGGTGCCGGGGCACCACGTTTCTTGCATTCGAGGCCTGTTCGATGTCCAAACGTGCATCGACAAGGGGCGGGTCGGGATGGGAGAATGGTTACGCTGTTGCAGTGGGCTCGTTGAGCCGTCCCATGTTGCGTCGAATGCAGGGTGTTTGACAGAAATAGATGCCATGATAATGTCTGAGCGAGCATGGGAGGAGATGCTTGGGTGGCGTGGCAACCTGGGCCGCATCTTGGAAGCTGCTCTGTCTGTCGGCTGCCGGTCGTTCTCGGGGGTACTCTTGACTCCAAAATGCATGGGTTGGATTCGACCGCGTGCTGTGCCGCATGCCCTCCACAAAAGAATTTGTTTGGATGGGTGGACTACCACCACCAACAAGGTCCTGAGACAGCAGCAGGGCCGTCCATGGCCAAGAGCCCTATCGCCACCGAGAAGGAGAGCTGACTTGTTTCCCGTTGCCATCACTGCTGGAATTGGTGATTTTTTTTCGGGGCGGGAGAAGACTTGGGAATTCCTCCAATGCTTGGGAACAAGAATCCTCGCGCGTCGCGGACATGGCCGAAGCAGCGAAGCATCACCACCCACGACGGCGCAAGGAGTGGGTTCTGCCGTCTCCGAGATCATTTCCGAGACCGCTGCTCATCCTCTTCGCCATTCGTCGCTGGCCATCCGTCCTGTCTCCTTGTGTTGACTGTTTCGGGTAGCGTGACTAACGCTCCCCGATCTCGTCTGAATTTTTTGGGCTGTCTGTGGTGAGACGGCTCGGAAGACTACCCGAGCAATGATCTGATCATAGCTGACAGAAATATAGATTGGGGCGCATAGGCCGAAACACCAGAAAGTCGGTTCCTCTCGTTTGGTCGCGCGGGGTTGTGATGATCGCTGTTGCAGTGTGTCAGTTTCTCCATGGTATTGGGACTGAAAATCTCACAAACCTTAACCGGGAGGCGGTTTCAGCGCGGATGGGCGTGTTATCAAAGCGCAGCTTAGTGATAGGAGGCGGCGACGACTGCCACCCTGTGCCACTGCGAGTTCCAGGGCTCGTAAGGTCTCCAGCTATACCAGGCTCGTGCAATGAGCGTAGTAACCTCACCGCCAGTAGCCATCAGCCCCCTTCCAAGCTGATCTTTGCCCTCGCCAATCACAGGTTTTCTCATGACCGTCTGTGCCCAGGCGGACGTCTGGGAGAACAGACACTCGTCTGCTCCTGTCCAAGAAGAAAGCCCAGTTGATACAGGGCTGTGGTCTACCCATATGACCCCCTGAGAACTCATTATCCGGGTCCCCATCTCTCCGTCAAGAGCTCCTTTTGCCAATCATCCTGAGACAGAGCGACTGCCGCACTCGCGGAGGTCAGGGCGAAGTCAACAAAAGCCGTTCCGCGAGGCCCAACCGTTCTGTAAGATGCGCAAGCTTGGAAGCCAACCGAGTTTTAGAGACAATGAAATTCCGAACTCTCGGAACGTTGAGACATGTTTCGGGTAGCAGCTGGGACTCGGCCATCACTAGGGAAGTGGTGGGTTGAAAAATCAACCTGGGGCCGGGGTCAACAAAGAGCTTAGAATTCGTGAGCTCGGGGAATGAGGCTCGATTTAAGCAGCAGAGACAAAAAACAGATGAACATAAAACCTAGGGGGAAAGATTGACGGAGAGCAGCCCGATGACTGACTTCAAGTCGAGACAAGTAGCTGCTGTCAAAAGTGAGGCTGTGATTGGTCGAAATCAAAGAGGAAGGCCCAGGACGGGTTACTGTGGAGAGCCGTTGATTGCCACGGGGCCGGTCACGTGTAGCTGCTGATGTCACTTGTCTTGGCCTATCAGATGGGCTGATTGACGCCCCTTCAGGACGAAGGAGGAAGGCGTGAAGGACGAAGACGGCTGTTTGGGCATCAAAGCTGCAGCGCGAAGTGGAGTGCTCATGTGGGGTTTTCTACGACTTGGGAGAGCCAGGCTCGCGAAGGAAGCAGCAAATCCGATTTTCCCGAAAACAACAGCTTCGCTCTCACAGCTCCAACTCAGACAATATCGTGGATTCGGCTCAAGCGTCACGAAAATGGCACCCCTCCGTGACCCCAACACCCTGTCCAACTACGACCAATGGCGGACCAAGCACACCACCGCTAACCTCAAGGTGGACTTCACCGAGAACTGCCTGCGCGGGTCCGTGGTCCTCGAGCTCGAGTCCCAGACGGACAAGGCCAGCAACGAGATCATCCTCGACTCCAGCTTCGTCAGCGTCTCTTCCATCCGGCTTAACTCGGCGATCTCGAAATGGGAGGTCAAGGACCGTTCCGGGCCCAACGGCTCCCCGGTCCATGTTTCTGTGCCCAATGGCGCCGGCAAGGGCGAGGTCGTCAAGCTTGAGATCGAGCTGGCTACCACTGACAAGTGCACTGCCCTCCAGTGGCTCACCCCGGCCCAGACCAGCAACAAAAAGGCCCCCTTTATGTTCAGCCAGTGCCAGGCCATCCACGCCCGCTCCATCTTCCCCTGTCAGGACACTCCCGACATCAAGAGCACCTACGACTTCATCATCCAGAGTCCCCATGCCGTCGTTGCCAGCGGTGTCCCCCAGCCAGAGGCCACCGAGGAGGCAGGCGAGGACAAGATCTACAAGTTTCAGCAGAAGGTCCCAATTCCATCCTACCTCTTCGCCGTGGCCTCCGGAGACATGGCGAGCGCCCCCATTGGACGGTGCTCTTCGGTCTGCACCGGCCCCAACGAGCTGAAGGCCTCGCAGTGGGAGCTCAAAGACGACATGGACAAGTTTTTGGATGCCGCCGAGAAGATTGTCTTTCCCTACCAGTGGGGCGAGTACAATGTCCTCGTCCTGCCCCCGAGCTTCCCGTACGGAGGTTGGTGTCCAGAGCCTAGTTCACCACCCACTTTGATGACTGACACACACTAGGCATGGAGAACCCCATCTTCACCTTTGCTACCCCAACCATCATCAGCGGTGACCGGCAAAACATTGATGTCATCGCCCACGAGCTTGCCCACAGTTGGAGTGGCAACCTGGTGACAAGCTGCAGCTGGGAGCATTTGTGAGTCTAAAGCCTCATCTGCCATCTATTCGATCTTACACGCTGACACCTTCCAGCTGGCTGAACGAAGGCTGGACTGTGTACCTTGAGCGCCGTATCCTCGCATCTATTCACAAGAATGACGCTTACCTTGACTTCTCTGCCATCATCGGCTGGAAGCACCTCGGTTAGTCCACGACTGGAAATTTGTTGATCTCTCTGCTAATGAATGCCCTTCAGAGGAGTCGATTGAGGACTACGGCAAGGACCACGAGTTTACCAAGCTATGCATCAGCCACAAGGGCATTGACCCCGACGATGCCTTTAGCACGGTGCCTTACGAGAAGGGCTTCCACTTCATCTGGTCTCTTGACCGCCTCGTTGGGCGGGAGAACTTTGACAAGTTCATTCCTCACTACTTCGGCAAGTGGGCCAACAAGTCTCTGGACTCGTATGAGTTCAAGGATACCTTCCTCGACTTCTTCAGCGCCCCCGAGTATGCCAGCCTGAAGGATGAGCTCTCGGCGATCGACTGGGAGGGCCGGTTCTTCAACACCGGTCTCCCGCCGAAGCCCGAGTTCAACACGGAGCTTGTCGATGTCTGCTACAAGCTCGCCGAGAAGTGGAAGGCGAAGGACTTCTCGCCCAGCCCGTCCGACACGTCCTCCTGGACCGGCAACCAGGTTCTTGTCTTCCTGAACGCTGTCAAGGACTTTGAGGAGCCCCTGACGGTGGAGCAGTCGGTATGTTTTCATGTCAATATGCGTTCGAATGACCACCAGCTAACACGTAACTAGCAAAACCTCGGCGAGGTCTACGGTCTCACCGAGACCCGGAACGTCGAGTTGAAGTCGGCATATTACCACATTGCTATGAAAGCCGAGGACAGCAGCGCGTACCCCGGTGTCGCCGCGCTGCTTGGCAATGTCGGCCGCATGAAGTTTGTCCGGACGCTGTTCCGCAGCCTGAACAAGGTTGACCGCGAGCTCGCTCTCAAGACGTTTGAGAAGAACCGTGACTTTTACCACCCGATTTGCCGGCAGCTGGTGGAGAAGGATTTGGGCCTGGCCTAGGCGCAGCAAGGGGCCAACTAAAGGGGTGGTTAGGTATACTACCTCTATTCTGAATTGCATTTTGATGTCTTTGTTGGGAGGCATCTCCTGATTTTTGGATACCCCAATGCCTCGGCGCGGACGGGATTTGGTAAAGAGTACCTTGTAGTATCCCTCGAAGTGGTCGAGGTCTGGCACTTGGGCTGGTGCGGTCCTTGATGAAAGCACAAATATCGGCCATTCAACCAACGGATGGCCCAACCAGCCGTGTCTCAAGGATTTTCCCAATCTTTGGTTGTTACTGAGGAAAAACAAAGGGACCCGTGGAACCCGGCACCTGAATGCCCCGAGGAACCCCTGAAAGAGCTGGGGCATCCACCACAAAGCTCTTGACAGGGGGTCTTTGTTGAGTGAACGAATGAGACGAAACCAATTAACCACAGAGAAGTGAATATCTCTCTATTGTGCCCATTCTTGACCCGAACTACGCCCTCAAGGGATTATCCGGGAGCAGAGCCCCTGGAAGCGTAGAGCTGAAAGTCCGTGACACGTGAAGAAGCTCAGAGCTTAACGTCGGTATAATTTCCAGCAATGACGCAGCCTGCCATCGGCCAATAGGGGGCGCTCCACCCCCCTGACCGCTCCCGCGGGCTGCTGTGCACCGCGCCTCGCGTCTGCTGTGGCTCCCGAATTTGTTGACACGGAGACGCATTCTCCAAATTCCATGGCCAGGTCTGCGCCGCTGATCGATCAACGACGCTCTCTTGACAACAACATCCCAAACTCCATCCAACCGACCGCCCCGCACCCTCCAACTGCCTTCTTTCCGCGCAACAAACAAGAGACGACATCCCGACAACCACTCGACACCTCGACGACTCCGATTCCACAAAGAGGCCAGAGCTCGTTCCCCGCCCTCACCGCGCTCAATCTCGATCAAACAATCATCGCCGCTCGCCCTCTAACTGCACCTTGACATCCCTGGACCACGAAAAAACACGGCATTGCGGCGGGAGGATGCGCGCGCGTGCAATATCGCGGGTTGGGAACTGTATGCTGGGACATTTGAGGACTGCGCAATAGTCGAGATACCGAGCCACCCACCCACCTCATCGATCCGCTCGGCCCGAAACTCGGCGCGCCGGCCGTGACGCGACCGTTTCGCTACACATACTTAGAGGCGCGCTGGCTCGCCGCCGTGCGCCCACAACCATGGCCCCCGGTGCGCCGCCCTCCGGGGGAGGGAACATCAAGGTGGTGGTTCGTTGTCGGCCCTTCAACGGGAGAGGTGAGCGAAGCTGTCCCGGCATAGGGTAGATCTGCATACTTGGGGCAGGGAAGGCTGACACCGACGTTGTTGCGTAACAGAACACGACCGCGGCGCAAAATGTATCGTCGAAATGAAAGACAACCAGACCGTCCTGATCCCCCCATCAGACATGGGGGGCAAAGCGGCGGCCAAGGACCACGGCCAGAAAGTGTTTGCCTTCGACAAGTCGTACTGGTCCTTCGACAAGAACGCCCCCAGCTATGCCGGCCAGGACAACCTCTTCCAGGACCTGGGCAAGCCGCTGCTCGACAACGCCTTCCAGGGCTACAACAACTGCATCTTTGCCTACGGCCAGACCGGCTCTGGCAAGTCGTACTCGATGATGGGCTACGGCAAGGACGCTGGTATTATTCCGAACATTTGTCAGGACATGTTCAGGAGGATCGTGGAGATGCAGCAGGATAAGAATTTGAGGTGTACGGTGGAGGTGTCGTATCTGGAGATCTACAACGAGCGGGTGCGTGACCTGCTGAACCCGGCAAACAAGGGGAATCTGAAGGTGCGGGAACATCCTTCGACGGGACCGTACGTTGAGGACTTGGCGAAGCTGGTGGTGGGGAGTTTCCAGGAGATTGAGCACCTGATGGACGAGGGCAACAAGGCGAGAACCGTGGCGGCAACCAACATGAACGAGACGTCAAGTCGAAGTCACGCCGTGTTTACCTTGATGCTTACCCAAAAGCGCTTCGATCCCGACACGAAAATGGAAATGGAAAAGGCGGCCAAGATTAGCCTGGTTGATCTTGCGGGTTCAGAAAGAGCAACCTCGACTGGCGCAACCGGCGCTCGTCTAAAAGAAGGCGCTGAAATCAACCGTTCTCTTTCGACCTTGGGGAGAGTCATCGCTGCGTTGGCAGATCTTTCAACTGGCAAGAAAAAGAAGGGCGCCGCAGGGCAGGTACCATACCGAGACAGTGTGCTCACCTGGCTTCTGAAGGACTCGCTTGGAGGCAACAGCATGACGGCCATGATCGCAGCCATCAGCCCGGCCGACATCAACTACGACGAAACCCTCAGCACGCTCCGGTACGCCGACTCTGCGAAACGCATCAAGAACCACGCCGTCATCAACGAGGACGCCAACGCGAGGATGATCCGCGAGCTCAAGGAAGAATTGGCCCTCCTCCGAAGCAAGATGAGCAGCGGAGGCGGAGTGGGCGGCGCGCCAGTTCCTGCCGAGGAGGTGTACGCCGAAGGCACGCCGCTGGAGAAGCAAATCGTCAGCATCACTCAGTCGGACGGTAGCGTCAAAAAAGTTTCCAAGGCGGAAATTGCGGAGCAACTCAACCAGAGCGAGAAGCTCCTCCAGGATCTGAACCAGACGTGGGAGCAGAAACTGACCAAAACAGAAGAGATCCACAAAGAGCGGGAAGCCGCGCTCGAAGAGTTGGGCATCAGCATCGAAAAAGGCTTCATCGGCATGTCCACCCCCAAAAAGATGCCTCACCTCGTCAATCTCTCCGACGACCCCCTCCTCGCCGAATGCCTGGTCTATAACCTCAAACCCGGCCTTACCACCGCCGGCAACGTCGAGTCCAACGCCGACCACCAAGCCAACATCCGCCTCAACGGCTCGCGCATCCTCCACGAGCACTGCGTCTTCGAAAACGCCCCCGATGGCATCGTCACCGTGACCCCCAAGGATGGCGCCGCAGTCATGGTTAATGGCCAGCGCATCAACGAGCCCACCCGCCTTCACTCTGGCTACCGCATCATCCTCGGCGACTTCCACATCTTCCGCTTCAACCACCCCATGGAAGCCCGCGCTGAGCGCGCAGAGCGTATCGAACTGCAGCAACAACAACAATCTCTCCTCCGCCAGTCCCTCACCGCCAACCAACTCCAAGCCCTCGAGCGAGCCGCTGCCGCATCACCCACTCGCTCCAGCGGGCCAAGCCACGACCGCTCCCTCAGCGCAGCATTTTCCGACTACGACAATGCGAGCAGCCGCCCGGACTCGCCTTCCCCCTTTCAGCGCAATACCAAGGAGTCGGACTGGTCGTTTGCGCGCCGCGAGGCGGCGCCTGCGATCCTGGGCACGGACCAGAACTTTGCGAAGCTCACAGATGAGGAGCTGAACGCGCTGTTCGAGGACGTACAGCGCGCACGGGCGGAGAGGGTGGTCGTTGGAGGGAGTGGGGTTGGTGGTGGTAATGGTGGGGGGCGGGCGGGATGGGGACGATGACGCGGCGGATATGGAGTCGATGGCGTCGTATCCGATTCGCGAGAAGTACATGTCGACGGGGACGATTGATAACTTTTCGTTGGATACTGCGCTGACGATGCCGTCGACGCCGAAGCAGGTGGGACTGGTGGGATGGGGGTGGGAGATGGAGGATCGGTCGCTAAGGGATATGCGCGAGGAGATGCAGAGTCAGCTGGAGAAGCAGAAGGAGGAGTTTCAGGAGCAACTGAAGAGCGCGGAGGCGGCGAATGTGGAGGTGGAGGAGATTAGGAGCGAGAAGGCGCGGATGGAGGAGACCTTGGTGAAATTGAAGGTGGAGATGCAGAAGCAGTTGGAGGTGCAGAGGAGGGAGTTTGAGGAGAAGATTGAAAAGTTGGATCCGCTCAAGAGGCCCAAGGCGAAGGCGAAGTTGTCTCCTGAGGAGGTTGAGCGCGCGAGGGGGGTGGTCAAGCACTGGCGGAGTCGGCACTATGTGCGTATGGCTGAGGCGGTGCTGCAGCATGCGGCGACGCTGAAGGAGGCGCAGATCATGAGCCATGAACTGGACGAGCATGTGGTGTTTCAGTTTACCGTGGTGGATGTCGGGCATGTGGTATGCTCGTCGTACGACATGGTTCTCAACGGGCTGACGGGCGAGGGAGAGGATATTGCGCTGGAAGAGGCGCCGAAGCCGTGTGTTGGCGTGCGGGTGGTCGACTACAGGCACGGCGTCGTCCATCTCTGGAGCATCGAGAAGCTTCATGATAGGGTCAGGCAGATGCGCCAGATGTACCAGTACCTCGACCAGCCAGAGTATGCCCAGCACCTGAGCCTCGACAACCCCTTCATCGAGGCCTGCATGCCGCAGTACACCCTGGTAGGGGAGGTGGATGTGCCCCTGAAGGCGGTGTTTGAGAGCCGCGTGCAGGATTTTACCCTCGACGTCTTCTCCCCGCATACCTCGCACGCCATCGGCATCATCAAGCTCGCGCTGGAACCGTCCAGCGCCCGCGCGCCGAGCAACACACTCAAGTTCAACATCGTTATGCACGAGCTGATCGGCTTCGCGGAGCGCGAGGGCACCGAGGTGCATGCGCAGCTGTTTATCCCCGGCATCTCCGAGGACGGCATCACGACGACCCAAATGATCAAGGACTTTGACGAGGGCCCGATCCGGTTCGAGAGCGTTCATAGCATGAGCGTGCCGCTGTTCGCACCCCCGCAAACCACCCTACGGGTCGCCATCTTCGCCAAGGTGTCGGCCATGCACCTCGACAAGCTCCTCAGCTGGGACGACATGCGGGACGCAGTGCCCAACTCGCAGGGCAAGCCCAGGGGGTCACGGCTGAGCGAGGCGCACTTTTTCACCGAGGAGAAACACGACCTACTCGCGCGCGTGCAGATCCTTGAGATGAACGAGGAGGGCGACTATGTCCCCGTCGAGGTGACGCAGACCAGCGAGCTGGATGGCGGTACGTTCCAGCTGCACCAGGGCCTGCAGCGCCGCATCGCCGTCAGCATCACCCATAGCTCGGGCGATGCTCTGCCGTGGGACGATGTGGTCGCCATGCGCGCGGGGAAGGTCGCCCTGCTCGACAGTGCCGGCAAGACGCCTGACATGGGCTCCGCCAGCCCGGAAATATCCCTCAAGCTCGCATCGCCGCCTGTGTTCCGCACCAACGCCAACGGCACCCGCGCCATCACCATGCTCGGCCAGTGGGACTCGAGCCTGCACAACTCTCTCCTGCTGGACCGCGTCACGGCGGATAAGTACCGCGTGCAGATGACGGTTTCGTGGGAGATCAGCTCCGAGAAGCTGGCCGAGCCGATGAAGTTCTCAATGAACCTGTGCTGTCAGATCCTTTCGCGGTCCTTTGTGCGCCAGACGTCGATGTTCTCAGCGCTGTGGCAGCAGCTGCGCATCGTGCATTCCGCGACAGGGATATTTACGCTACAGATGCGCCCTGCGCCGATTAAGAGAGTGGGCGATCTGTGGCGGATGAATAGCCAGCATGATTATGTCAAGGGCGAGGAGAACCTGCTGGCGTGGACACCAAGGGGCGTTTCGCTGGTGGCGGACTACATCACGGCGCGGAAGAAGAGGGGCATGATGGCCGAGATTGCGGCGGTTCAGTCCTTTTTGAAAAAGATCGGTTTCCGCGATGAGAAGGAGGATGTCCACGAGGAGGACGATGATATTCCTCTCCCACCACCAATCCTCTCCGACGAGGACTCCATCGCCGAGCTGCTCAGGGACGATGAGCCTGAAGAGCTTGAAAAAACCCCATCTCTTGCATCCCCCGAATCTACCCCTGAACCAACCACAAACGACACCATTTCTCCTGCAGAAATACCCCTACCACCCTCCCCTCACCCCAAGCAGAATACACTCCCTTAACTCACCCTCCTCCAAAATCCCTCTCCTCTGGCTCCTCCACCCGGACCCAACCTCAAACTCCTCTCCCCTCCAACACCTCCCCGCCGGAGGACTCCTCCTCAATAACCTCCCACCATCATCCCCGCGCACCTTCATCACCACGGTCGTGCGCGTCCCCAAGAACCCGACCGTCCTCCGCGGCGGCTATCTGCTGGTCCCCAACGCCGATTCCACACGCTGGGTGAAGCGCTTTGTGGAACTGCGCCGGCCGTACCTGCATGTGCATTCCGTTGCGGATGGGGAGGAGGTTGGGGTTGTGAGTTTGAGGAATGCGAGGTAGATGGGCAGCCTGGAATTTTGGGGTTGTTGGGGTTTATGGGGGCAGGGAGGGTGAGGAGGGGGTGGGGGTGGTGGTGGTGGAAATGGGGAGGTGGATGGGGGTTGAGTGTTAATGGGACTGGTGGGAATGGGTTTGGAGGGTTTGGCACGCCGAGGAGAGGTCCGTCGCCGTCGCCTTCGAGGTCGCCTGCGCCTGGGAGTGGGACAGGAAGGTTGATCGCTTCGCTTTGGCCTGGTGGGGGTGGTGGGAGCAGCAACAATGGGAATGGGAGCGGGAGCACGACGCCGGGGAGTGGATCAGGAGGGGAAGGAAGGGGGTGGTAGTGGAGGAAGAGGAGGGGGATTACAAGGCTCAGCGAGCGGCTACAGGCGGGCGTTTTTGCTGTCTATGGGACGGACAATACGTGGTTGTTTGCGGCGAAGCGAGAAGGATAAGATGGACTGGATCGTAAAGATCGATCAGAGCTTTGCGATGGGGAGTGGAGTGTAAGTGCGGCTAGCAGCGGGGCGGCTAGTCCGCGGTGGTAGAGGCGGGAGGGGGACATGCTCTAGTGAGGCTGGGCCAGGTATCAACGGGAAAGGATCTATGGATGGATTTACCGGGCGAGGATGATAGAAAGGGGCGGGGCGGATACGTAACTCTTGCTATTTACAACTAGGGATACCCAGGGAATTTCCCCCTTTATATATACTTCTATTTAAGCCGCGATGGCTCGTCTTCTCCATTTCATCCCGGGACAATGAAGATTTGAGTGGGTGATATCTATGCACCTTAGCTCTTGCGCCTGAGACTTCTCTTACCCTTTGACCACAGCCATGGTAGAGAGGGAATCCGTAATGGGTTGGAAAGTCTATCCAGCAACCATAAATAACTTCCAACCTGCCCCCCTCCTAATTCGCAAACACCACCTCCTAAAAATCCACTCCAACTTCTCCAGCGCAAGCCGAAATTTCATCCTCTCTTTACACTTCACCTCCCGCCCTCTAAGAAGGTCAATGTATTCAGCCACTCCATGTCGAGCGCAGCATGTCCAAGTTCCTAGAATGTTCTGACCGACTGCGGAGTACAAAGGTCGAATTTATCCCAACATATATTAATGTCCACTAAATTGGGTTATTTTGTTTCGAGGTGCTTGGCCTCGGGCGAGGACTGTGGTTGTGGTGGTTTGGGTGGTGAGCTCTGCGAGCCGGTGCATCTGAGCTCCACTTCTGAGTCCGTTATTCAACAATCTGGCTGGGTGGCCGAGCGGTCTAAGGCGGTAGACTCAAGAATCATTTCTTTCCTGCGAAATGCGGGGTGATTTCTACTCTCGAAAGAGGCATGCGGGGTGATTTCTACTCTCGAAAGAGGCGCGCGTTCGAATCGCGCCCCAGTCATTCTTTCTTTTTTCGGTTTTCCCCTTTTTTCCTTTTTCTCTTTCCAAGCTCTGCCTCATTTTCTCTTTTTGTTGGTTGCAATCCTTTTCGCGATAGCCGCTCTCTAAAACAGGCATAGAGATCGAAACAAACATTTTTCCTTTGAGAGAATGTCAACATCCCGTTCTCGTCTTGGCCACTGGCCAATGGTGACGCATGCAGATCCGCTGCAACGATGCAAGGCATCTTTGTGCCATGGTTCTGGTTGGGAAGGTGGGCGTCATCGGGAACGTGCCGAGGGTGCCTGCTGTTGAGTTTCAGGAACCATTGAAGATCAAACGCATGTCCCTTACAAAGTTATTTCAAGCCGTACGATATTCATACCAAGACAAGACTCCCTCCCATCTCACCCAAAACACCAAACCCCAGATCCTCTCCTGTGAAGTTAAACGTCAATATGTCTTCCTCTACGCAAGCCAACACCACCCACGATGATCCCACCGACCTCAGCACCCAGTACGACACTCCCCTGGGCCTCGCCCACACCACAATGCAGGCCCTCAAGGACCGCATCAAGCTGCACTACGATCTCGCCAGCGACTATTACCTGAACCTCTGGTACATACATCTTTCTCACTTCCAGATATCTATCCTCACACTAACACCCCCTCCCAGGGGCGAACACATCCACCACGGGTACTGGCCCACCGACGCCTCCAAGTCTACCGACTCTAAAGAAACCGCCCAGCTCAACCTGATCCGCCTTTTGCTGTCCGTCTCAGACCTCTCTTCATTCTCCTCTTCCTCTACAAGTGGTGAACCCAAGCCCCTCCGCATCCTCGACGTAGGCTGCGGCGTCGGCGGTACCACGCGCTTCCTTGCGTCGGAGCTCGGGGCGGAGGTCACCGGGATTACGATCTCGGGGAAGCAGGTGCAGATTGCGCGGAGGTTGAGTAAGTCTGCTGCTGGGGGGTGAGGCTGGTTCGTCCGCTGGAGGAGCGGCTGATGGTGGTGGTGCTGGGGTTGGGGCTGCGGGAGACGGGGACGGTCGAATGGCAAACAGCGACGCGGAGGCGGAGTTCACCCCCCTGGGCTCCCACGGCGGGAAAGTCCGTTTCCTCGAGCTAGATGCCGAGAAGATGGGGGAGTTCTTCAGCAATGGTGGTGATGGAAGTGGAAAGGAGAGCGAGGGGTTTGATGTTGTGTGGATTAGTGAGGCGCTGTCTCACTTCCCTAACAAAGCGCTCTTCTTCCGCAACTCGCATAAGTTGTTGAGGAAGGCGGGAAGGTGGTGCTGGCGGATTGGTTTAAGGCGGAGGGGCTGGGGCGGAGGTGTTTGAGGGGATATCAAACCTATTGAAGGTTCGTTTCCCCCCCCCTATTCTTTCTTTTATGGAGTGGAGTGAGGGTTGAGGGGGAGAGTTGACTTTCGCTTGGGAGTTGGTGCTAATGATGTGAGGTAGATGGGATGCTTCTTCCCCCTCTGTGCACGCAGCAGGAGTATGTGAAGACATAAGCTGACTGCTGCAGGGACATCTCGTGGTCACTCGTGCAAAACCCCTCGCTGTGGGCGTTTGCTTTCAGCCAGGGGCGGGACGGGATTGCTTTTCTCCAGGCTTTCCGGGCTATGAGAAGGGGATATGCGAATGGGAGTTTCCGGTATGCTGTCATGGCGTTTGTGAAGCCATCAGAGTAGAGCTAGCATGGTCATGGGAGGGTGGTGTAGTTCTTGCTAGTCAAAATCAGTTCCATTGTCAGTCGAAGACGACGCCGCCCTTCTAGACGCATACAAAAAGCATAGCGTCTCGCCAAAATTGTTCTTCTTCTCCGTGTCATCATCCCATCTCATCTTATCCAATTCCATGCCAAACCCCCATCCCGCCAACCCAAACGTTCTGTGCCCGACCAACCATGCCTTAAGGCCCAACCAGCCACTGAACACCGTGATCCTTCCTCTCATAATAGGCACGGGGTATGGTATCGTTACATAACTCCCTCAAAACAGATAAAAGGCGCACTCGGTTGCGCCTGATGCAAAGAAAAGCAAAACAATCGCCTCAGGAGGAGCGCATTAGATCAGCAACCTCCTCTTAACAGGTGTAGGGATAGGCTCTCCGTCGAGAGTTGTCGATTTCTTGAGTTGTTTCGTCTTGTGAATGGTTTGGATTTTGTCAAGCAGGTGACTGCTGGTTGTTAGCGCTTTGCTACCGAATGAGGCTGGAGGTGATGTCGGGAGGTAAGAACGGTGGCACCGACAGCCTAGACCACTGGGTCTTAACTGAAACCCCCTTGGTAGGGGCGCTGCTTATGCATGTTTGGAATGGAGTTGCATGTGGACGAGTAGAAGAATCGAGGGGAACTAAGCGTACTTAATGGGCATGTGGCCACGGCTCTCTGTAAGAGCCAGGTTGACCTTCTCGGTTTGCGCTTCGTGGTCGCGGAAGTGTTGCTGGATGAGCTCTTGCGATTCCTGCTCGTCGGCACACCGCACGACATAGGTGCAGTCCTCGCTGCACGTCCAGGTGCCGTCCGGCCCGGAAGGCGAAGTCGTCGGGATCGGCTCGGCATAGACCATGACGCGGACGGCGCCGTCCGGCAAGGGCAGACGAGAGCCCACGGTCATCTCTTCCTCCTCAGCGACTTCGTCGTCACTTGTGTCTTCGGCGTCCTCAAACGGATCATCCTCGTCGCTGACCGGATGACTGAACTTGGCCGATTTTCCCCCCCGGCGGCTTCCGCTGGCTTGGTCGTCGAGGTCTGAAAGCGGTCGCTTCTTGGAGGCGGTCGAGATTAGACGCAAGGTTGCTCCTTTGCCGGCCCTCTGGCTGCGCATTGGAGGTGCGGCATAGGCTGCGATGTCTTCATCCGACTCTGCCTCACTTTCATGCTGGGCGGACTTCTTGCTCTTAGCTTTGAGACCAATGTTAGGAGGGACCTGTGCAGCGGACCGCTGCCGCGTTTGGCCCTGTCTGGAACCAAGCGCACGCAGCTGGGTCTGAGATGAGTACAACTCTACCGTGGCAGCGTCGACTGGTTCCGGCTCTTGACTTGCGACCCCCTGCAACCATTTGTACCACTCTGTGCCCTTCCATTCAGGGCCAAGGCGAGGGAGAAGTCCTTGGGCAAAGTAGGTTATGACGTCGACGACTGAATTATAGGTGCGCATTTTGCACTTGAAGTAAATCCTTGAGTGGATTGCTTTCACCGTCGTGGGTTGGACCTTGGCTTCTGTTGTGACAAGCCGCAACCCTGCAAGCAGACGGTCGACGGGCGAATTGAGATCAAGGTCCGAGTTGGGGATCGGATCTTGCGTGTCAGCAGCCGTTCCCATGTGTATGTCTTGTAGGTTGTCTGTGGAGGCCCCAATGGAGATCCCCTTGGGCGCTTCTGCAGTGTTGGGATATCGACTGCGAAGTAGCCGGCTGATGAAGTTGCCGGTATTTCTCTGGTAACGGGATGGGTGTTTCGCTGATTCTGGGCGTCGGTGTATTGCGTGCTTTCGGCTGTGGGCTGCGGGAGCGCTCCGACACGAGGCTTTGAGCCTCGCCACCATCGGCTTCAGGGGCCCAGTTGCTCGCCCTCGCTGATCTGCTCCTCCGTCTATGGGGAAGCTCGATCTCCGGGGACTGCAGCTGCGGGGGTGGCGGGGGGGCAATGATCCCCTTCTGAGCATCAGATACTTTCTTCAGAATGTCCTGCTTCACGTTAGCGGTGAAAGATGTTCCTGCCATCGGTTGAACTTACAGGGTGCTCCCCGCGCAGCCACTTGGCAAAACGGGTGGTGTTCCAGTCGAGCTCATTTTCTTTAGGAAAATGCGGGATCAAGAAATTGGCCCATTTATGGCAAAGAGATTCGACTTCGTGGCGCAGGATCCCGTCTCCGGTCCTCACGGCATAGGAGAAAAAGACTTCGTCCAAATCCGGCTGTGGCGGCCTGCTTCCTTTTTTCTTGCGCGCATGCTCCTCCGCGTGCCCTGCGTAGACCTCGAGTGCGCTGT
Source organism: Collariella sp. IMI 366227 (assembly GCA_027946355.1). Lineage (NCBI taxonomy): Eukaryota > Fungi > Ascomycota > Sordariomycetes > Sordariales > Chaetomiaceae > Collariella > Collariella sp. IMI 366227. Next base: position 1,050,659 of record JAPEUS010000004.1, on the reverse strand, counting down.
AGTAGAGGGTCATGGCTTCGAGAATCTGGTCATACATGGGCTGGTATTTGACCGATGGTTGCAGCTCATACCAACCGGCGGCGCCGGACACCCAGAGCGCAATAGGGCCGTCCCCCACCGAGTATTGGGTCGAGTACTGTATTTCGATATAGGCGGAGCGCAGGCTTGGCTTGACGACTGTTGAACAGTCAGCTTGCAGAAGTGCCAGGTGCAATTTCATCTGACTACTCACGATTTGAAAGTTGGTAATCTTGGACCTCGAGGAGACCACGGACAATCAGAGGCCCCTCGAATTGAACCAGCAGCGGGTTAGCCATCGTCTTGCCGTCTTTCTTGTAAACCGTGGCATCGGTGAGGATATAACAGGGCCAATCGCTGTCATCAATGTCCTCCTCTGATACCGGTCTGAGCACCGAGGTCTCTTTGCTCCAGCGAATGTGAGAGTCGTCGGCAGCTGCGGCGGCCGAGGATGAAGACGCCCTCCGCCTTCGCGGTCGACCCGCCATGGTGATAGGGGTGGTCTTCTCGGGGAATAGGGCTATGGAGGTCTGTGAAATGTCGAAACGGCTCGGGGTAAGAAATTATCGGTCGTTGGCTGGTTAGGTAGGGATACTTTTGGTGGTCGCTAAGAGTATCGGCGAAAACACGACCTTCACTGGGTGAAACCGACAAGAATGCGCCAGCTCTTTACACGATTCGAGACCAACGCGCGACCGCCGCGACCACGAACGCGAATGGTCGAAGTGGGGTGGTCTCGAAAGACCAAAAGGTACTGGGTACATAGTGAAAACAAAAACGACGTTAGAAATGTGCACATTGTTCCGCATTCAGAAGTCTCGGTACTCATTGTCTTTAATGTGGGTTCTATTTTCCAATCGATAAAGTCGATCAACTGCCCGCCCCTGCCCCTGTTCTTCTTCCCGTCCCAAAAATTCCCAGGGTCTTGTCTTGAACGAGACGACAGAGGCAATCCATGAGACATTGAAAGCACCAACTCGACGCCCCTCGGTATTTCTCTGCCTGTCACTCTCTCCAAGCTGAGGCCGTTACCAAGCCTCGACGTATCCGACCATTGACCTCCTTGAAATTTCTATGCGCTTCATCAAGGGTGTCAAGATGGCTTCCGACAAGGTTCTCGAGGGCCTCTTCGGTGCGTGCTCTTGGTCAACACCAACATTCGTTGTTGCTTTTCACTAACAATTGAAACCGCAGCCATTCACAAGCCCCTCGGCATGAGCTCGGCCCAGGTCATCCGCGACTGCCAGAACTTCTTCAACCCCTCCGCCCTCTTCGCGCCCCTCATCGCCCAGGAGGCAGCCACCCGCGAGCGTGAGTCCAAATTCCAGAAACGCCGCCGGAGGGGCGCCCAAGCAGGAGATCCGCGTCAAGATGGGCCACGGCGGCACCCTCGACCCGCTCGCCACGGGCGTGCTCATCCTCGGCGTCGGCAAGGGCACCAAGTCGCTGCAGAAGTTCCTCGACTGCACCAAAACCTACGAGACCGTCGTCCTCTTCGGCGCCAGCACCGACACCTACGACCGCACCGGCCGCATCATAAAGAAGGGCGACTACGAAGGCGTGACCCGCGAGGCCGCCGAGAAGGCCCTCGACACCTTCCGCGGCAAAATCCGGCAGATGCCACCGCTCTACTCTGCGCTCAAGATGGAGGGCAAGCCGCTTTACGAGTACGCGCGCGAGGGCAAGCCGATTCCGCGCGAGATCGAGACGCGCGAGGTGGAGGTCAAGGAGCTGGAGATGGTGGAGTGGTACGAGCCGGGGACGCACAACCACCGGTGGCCGACCGAGGAGGCCGACCAGGCCGAAAAGAATCTGGCCAACTCTGTGTGGGGCGTCGGGAAGCGGCAAGTTGCTACGGACGAGGAACTCGCCAAGATGACGCCTGAGCAGCAGGAGGAGGAGACCAAAGCGCGTGCCGACTACAACAGCAAGAAGCGCGAGGCCGAGGAGCGCGTCGACACTCTCGTCAGCGAGGGGCAGAAGGAGCCGTCGGCGAAGCGGAAGAAGACAAACAGCGGCAAGGCCGAGCCCATGATGTCCGGCGCGCTGGGGAGGCTGCCGCCTAAGGGCAGGGGGTCGGATCTGATCCCGCCGACACCTGACGCCAGCACCCCGCCCCCATGGGAGGGTAAGGGGCCTGCTGCCGCCAAGATTAGGATGACGGTTACGTCGGGGTTTTATGTGCGCAGCCTGTGCCACGACCTGGGCGAGAAGCTTGGTTGCGGCGCTATGATGGCGGAGCTGAGCCGGCCGCGGCAGGGCCAGTTTGTCCTGGGCGGCGCAAACTGCATGGAGTACGAGGATCTGCTCAAGGGGGAGGAGGTGTGGGGGCCGAAGGTTGAGAGCATGCTAAACTTGTGGAACAACCCGAACGCCGGGGCCACGAGCGAGAGTGTGCCTGTGAAGGCGGCAGAGAGCAGGTTCGTGGAAGAGACCAAGCCTGCCGAGGAGAACTCTATCGAGGAGAAGGTAGCCGAGGAGCTCAAGGCAGTAGAAGAGATTCAGGCTATTGCTGAGAGCCAACCCGTGGAGGAGACAAAGGTGGAGGAGGGCGAGAAGACCGCTGAGCCTGTCCCTGAAGAGTCAGAGAAGCCGGCTGATACGGAGAAGCCACCAGCGGCGGCGACTGCTTAGAGGGCTCTGGCACAGGAAAAGGCGTCGGCGCTTTGGGGAAAATACTGCGTAATTAGACAGCGTTGCCGGTTGAACGAAACAATAAACAAAATCCAATCCATCACTTACTGTACATGCTCTTAGTATCCATGAACCTGCGCTTGTGTGTCTACACCATTTTCCTTGCCACCCTCCCAATGCCTGCCATCATAGATATCATCTCCCCACATGCAGCCTGCATCTGATCATAAGAAACCATACCCAATCCATTTATCCCCCTTCCTTTCCCAAAATAACCCATGCAAAATCGCATCCTATCATATCCCATCCCCGTTATATCACCCCCCGTGCCTTTAACCCTCCCTCCCTCCCCACCTCATCTCCCCCAACTTACCCCCTCCCCACCTCCGCCAGCACCCCTCTCACTCTCTGCACCCTCCCAACCGCCCTTTCCAACCCTTCCAGCCTCCTCCTCTTCTCCCCCTCCCTTCTCTCAACTCCCCACCCTCTCCTCAAGCTTCGCCTTTGCCCTCCGCTCGGTGGGATCCTGGGTGGGGGGTTGGCTGATGGGGTGGTTGGGAGGATGTGGTGGTTGTTGGTGGGGAGGAGGTGGTGCTGGGGATGGAGGAGGGTTTAAGGGCTGGGAGGACGGGTAATGGGGGTGGGGATTTGCGCGAGAGGAGGGCCGAGATGCGGGTTGCGGCTGTTGTGGTGAGGAAGGAGGCCCGTGATGGAGAGGGCATGGGGAGGCCGGCGGCGGAGTTTGGGGTGTTGGGAGGGAGGTGGTGTGGTGGTGATTTGGTGGTATTGGTGGTGCTGCGGGTGTCTGAGGCCGCGTGTTGAGCTCGGCGCGCAGATGGGCGATTTCGTCTTCGTAGTCTGCAAGCCGGTCGACGGCGTCGGTGGCTTTTTGGTTTAAAAGGCTGACTTGAGCTTCGAGGTCGGCGATTTGTCGTTGGGCGTTGAGGAGGGCGGCCTGGGTCTCTTCGTAGGGCGGAAGGTCGGCACCGTAGCCGCACTTTGGGCAGCAGGGTGTTGACGGGGACCCTGGCGTGGTCGTCAAGGTGCCTGGGCTTGGAACGGCCATGGTTACGACCGCTGTCATGGTTTTTGGGCGATGAAGATTGACGGTGTCCTGAGCAAAGTCCTGATTTGAAGAGGTGGGCGAGCTTCTGTGTCAATCATGACAGCTGGCGACGACAGCGTGTTGTCCTGTTGATCATTTCGGAACCAAAACTGGCAAACACGAAGAAGCGCCGAAGTGCTCGGCGGCTCAAAGACGCCGTGGGACGTGGCTGGCGCTTGGCATTCAGGGATCAGTGCGTTTCGTCTGACGTCGCACGTTGCGGGAGCATTGCTGCGCCCCTCATCATGATCGGCACCCGTTGCCAGGCCAGGGGAAGGGATTTGTTGACTCGGTTTCAGAGGATCAATAACGTTAACAAACCTCCGCAGATTCGGACGTGGCACATGGAATCATTCGGCTTGGTAGCTGCAGGTACAAAGTAACCTTATCTTGTTGATTGGCTTGGATGATCTAATCCAGGTCCATGAGCCCCAAGATTGGTGGTGACGGTGTTAGCGCGTGCTGCTTGTCATGCACGCGACATGGCCCGTCCATTCGTCTGCGGATCATCTGCCGCGCTGTCGAAGCTTATCTGGCTTCCATACATGATGCCCAATCCCTTTCGGAACCTGATGCCCTTCTGTTTCTCACCAGGCGAGACCTCGGTCTTCATTGTGCTAGCGGCATGGCCCGCCCAGTCACATCGTAGATGCCCAGGGGGTATTGATGTCGAAAGCCAGGGCCGATAGTTATATGGCCGCGAAGCGATCGGCCTCTTCTTCGTGACGTGATGGGGGTATGTTTACCACAACCCCCCAATGCACATGGTTGCAGTAGCAGAACCGTGCCGATGGGAGACACCTCCTGACCCAACGTTCTCCTTGTCCTGCCGCCCTAGGCTTTTCAATACGGCTTCGCAACCTTCCTCAGCTCCACCACGCCGGTCTCCGGATCCCGGTACTCCTTCCAACTCACGGGATACATCGTATTCCCAGCCTCGCTCGTCGCCAATATCACACCCAGCTCATTCCTCGCCGTCGAGAGGTAGTAATTCGCCTGGTCACCGAGCGAGATCTACCACTCATTAGCCTCATCCCCCCGAACACTCTTCCCCTGCCGGAGAAAACTTACCACCTCAGCCCTAACCACATCCCCCGGCCGAAAGCTCTCATAAATCCTCACCCGATCCTTCTCCGTCGCCCTTACATCCTGCACCCTAATCAACCCCTGCCACTCCGCCTCCAGCACCGTATCCCCGCACACCAAGATTGCTACCACCGCCTGCCGCGGCGTAATCCGAATGATGTTACTGGCGTGGGCGCAACCGAGATGGTCGGCAGCTCTGTCGGTGCGGGCGCGGGCGCGGGCGTGATCTTGGTGAGGCGCTTGGCAGGGCCGGGCTGGTGGGTGGTCTTGCGGGCTGGCTGGGTGAGGTGGACTTGGCCGAGGAGCGAGGCGTAGAGGTTGGAGTCGTGGAGGTGCGTGCCTGGGCCTGGGAGGTATTTGGACGAGGGGCCGAGGAGTTGGCCTGGGATGGCGAGGGTGGGGGGGCTGCGATTGTCGTCATGGTTGGGTGTGGGATGGGGTGTTGGGCGGTGGTGATGATGATGGTGGGGGGTTCAGTTTCGTTCTGTGATGTTTTGGAGGTTGGCTGGCTTGCTGTGCGCTGCTCTGCTTCAATCAGGAGTCCGCGGGACGCGCTGTTGCTGATCCTTGGCGTCGGGAACTTGAACTTCCGGGTGGTTCGAGCAGTCAACGAAAAAGATGTGAGCCAAGCGATTTCTGCCGCCCCAAAGATCCTCTTGGAACAGGGCAGTGCTCTCATTCGCCAATCATTTCACCACACCCCACATGAGAGCAACCAACCTGGAAACCACTGGCAGAAGCAGCTCACCGCTTGCCTGAAATGCGCAAACTTGCGTGATGGGGAGGAGCAATCCAATTCCATTTTTGAATAAGAAACCCTCGAGTTTGCCCATCTCTCTTCCCAGGGCTCTTTCTTCCAACCTCCACCACCCACCCCACCCGCCCACTCTCACTGTTGCGTCGCAATGGCACCCAAGTCCAAGACCGCCGGTGGCGGCGCAGCCAAGAAGTCATCGTCGTCGTCGTCGTGCTGCAACTCGTGCAAGTGCGGCAGCGGCATGTTCTCATGGCTCAAGATCTTTGCGGTGCTGCTGGGCGTCCTCGCGCCTATCGTCTATCTCGTGGAGCAAAATTTCGAGCGCTTCTACGTCTTTGACCTGGACCATCTTCGTGAGGTCAGCGCCAAGGGCATTGAGCTCCACGGCAACGACACGCGCGCCATCGTCCAGCACATTGTCGGCGAGCTCAGCGCCACTAAGGGGCTTGCTCCTTACGTCAATCGCGACGAGCAGTGGGTGTTCAACAACGCGGGTGGTGCCATGGGTGGCATGTACATTATCCACGCCAGTTCGTCTACCCTCTCGCCCCCAACCCTTTCCCCTGTTACTAACCCCTCTCCCCTTAGGCATCACAGAGTACCTCATCATCTTCGGCACCGCCGTCGGCACCGAAGGCCACTCCGGCCGCCACACCGCCGACGACTACTTCCACATCCTGACCGGCACCCAGACCGCATACGTGCCCGGAGAGTACACTCCCGAGGTCTACCCGCCCGGCTCCATTCACCACCTCCGCCGCGGCGACGTCAAGCAGTACAAGATGCCCGAGGGCTGCTTCGCGCTTGAGTACGCGCGCGGCTGGATCCCGCCCATGTTGTTCTTTGGGTTCGCCGACGGTCTGTCGAGCACCCTGGACTTCCCCACGCTGTGGAGGACGGCGTGGTGGACGGCGAAGCAGATGGGGGCAAACTTGGTGAAGGGCAAGTTTTAAGCGACTGGCTGGGGTTGTTGTTGGGGGTATATAGATTGATGTGGACACGTGGAAAGGAAAGGGGCATGAGGACGTGGAGACGAAGATATGATAGACGGACATGATGGGGTGATAGGAGGGTTGGAACTCGGCGGATTATCTTAGATTTGGGTAGGGCCTTCAGAAAACCTGGGCCGTGTGTTGCTAGATCTGTATAACCGCTAATTGTAATGTACTTCTCACGAGAGTTGCTAGCTTGCGAGCCGGTATGGCTAGGATTCCACTCAAGCGTGAACGCCAAAATGCCATCCTCACTCGCTTGCAAGACAGTTGCGAAAAGAAATCGAGGTTTGGTCAACCGAACACTGCTTGTAGGGGAAAACCGACATTGACTCAGCCTCAAAAAAAAAAAACTGCAGTAACTAGTTATAAACAGGGAGGGAGACAACAGGCAGGCAGACACACTCAAACGCTCATAGGTTTCACCTCCCCACCATCACCGCTCTCCCCCCATCAAAAAGTACATTCCAAGTAGGTTGATGACGCCCTTCCGAGCCCAGCCAGGAAGACACGGAGACATGATTGTTCTTCATAAAAACCCATCCTGGCACTGGCCTCAACCCGGACAGCGACTGAGGTATGGGACAAATAGAGGCTAAATCTACATATACCTTACCGACACCGACAAAGTCGATCTGATGCGTTGCAACAGGGCAACTACTCGCCCAATTTTGCTATCGTTTGAAACAGTCCCCGGCCTGGGCCGGTAAGCAGCTCCGGGGTCTTCAACCCCAACTCCAACAGCGGCACGGGAACTCAAGCAGCTCATTACCACCAAGAAGCGGAAGGAGAAGTGTGAATTCTGCGGCGATGCGCACAGCTTCTAGATTTGCACTTTTGTTCATCGTTCACCGAAAAGCTGTGGTGAACCGTCCCGGGTTGCCCGTTCATGCCGTCGTCGGCTCAACATCCGGGCCAAGGCCGAAGGCCGAGCTGGTGGATCTGGGGTGGACGCCGGCGACCAGTCGGCTCAACGACATGTATCTTCGGGGGCGTCCTCTTCCCCGCGATTTCGGAGCCCATCCGCCAGTCAACTAAACATTAACTAGTTGATGAAATTTGCGGGGGAAGCACAGGGCTAGCGTCGCCTTGTGTGGACGCGATAGCCATAGACAACCTGTGTCGTCGAGGTTGCTGTCGTCAACCGCTGAAGGCAAAACGCTGGTTCGGTGAATTAAGCAGATGACCACGGGTTTTGACCAAGGCCGCGGTTGCAGCCGCGGAGATGTCGGGCCCCGCTTTCTGTTTGGTGCCGGTATGTCTCTGTGATGCAGTGCACGAGCCGGGCGAGACGGGTGAGGGCCTGGGCCTGCCCGGAACCGTGTTAGCGGCCCGGTTTGTACGTAATTGAAAAGGGACGGCGACGCCCGACGGCCCAGTGTTGCGATGGTCGCCAGCCGCTGACGAGGTTGAACAGCACCACGCCGCAGCGGTTCTGGATCGCCGTTGTCGACAAGCCCATCCAGCGGCCCAAGGCTGGAATCGAGGTGGCGTTGGCAGTGCAATCGTGGGCCACGGCTAAGAGCATCCGCCTCATATCCCCACGAGCCGAGACATCTTGGCGGTTGGAGTCGACGATCTGATAACGAAGGGCTTTTCAGTCAATAAGCCCAACCAGCATCTTGGAATGTTGCCCGTGGTCTTTTGGACATGCATGTCTGTGGTCTCCGTCCCGTCTCCGCCGACGACCGGGGCCGCCAAGCCTTTCCCCAAACCATGAGTGAATCGGGAAGGTAATCATCAAGTAACAGCAACCGTTAGCTGCATGCCATTGGGGAGTTTGCTCCTGCGATCCAGCTCGCCTTGATGAAGTTTTTTCTCTCTCTTGTGGGGGAGGAAATTGAATGGATGCCAGGAGTCGGTCAACGCTGCGGAAATCTCTTCAGTCTCTGCAGTGGTCGACTGGTGTAAGTGCGAGGCAGGCACCAACCAGCGGCAGTTGCCTCTTTGGGACAAATTCAAGAACCGGAAGGCAAGAACAGAAGTCCCGACGGTGAGGAAGGTGTGCGACTGGGCGAGCGGCTGGCGGCCGTATCTTTATCATTGTCTATTACGCTTTCTGTACGACATGCGACATCTGGTGCTCCAGGTTCGGGCGGCACATGTACACGGCTAACAGATTGGGGATCCCAGCATCCGGTCTGCTGATATTGGCGCATCTGCACCTCTGCCTTCGTTATCTCTTCATCCCTGCGCGGTCAAGCTTTTGTTTGGCCTGTTCCTGGATGTCCATGACCGAAGGATGCATTTCGCACGCGGCCCAGACCCCCTGGATCTTGTGACAAACCGGGCGCGAATTTGTGCCTCTTTTTTCACACCTGTCTGTCCGTCGAGCCGAAATCGGTGACCGAGCCGCTCGGGCGACGAGGGGACACTGCTGAATGAATTGGCACCTCTTCCCCCGTCTTGAGCTGTTTGGAGTTGATCAACTTATCGCACACACACTGGCCAACTCAGCCACCCTCTTGATTGGACAACAAGAGACGGCTTCCTTCATGAAGCTTTTGGTTTTTCTCGTGGTCTGCTGAGCCCTTGGCTTGTGGATACGGTGGGTTCCCCCCCCCCCCCATGAATCGACAGCTCACTGTGGGAACAAGAGTCGCGCATGGAGGGGTCCGGCGGCCGGGTTGGGCCAGTGCTCGACCCTTTTCCCGTCCCAGGTCTGCGTCCATGGTCTGCTCGCTTGCGGGTTAAGTCCCCTCCTTCAGTTGCTGCATCGCACAAAAAAACGAGCTCCCTGTCACCACCAGCGGGGCAAGCCAGGCCCTAGGACAGCCCTAGGACACGATGGCTGCAGACGGGCGACTCCATTCTGGCTGCGGCTCGTCATGTGGGCAGACGATGGACGTCTGGTCTCCGTCTGTTGTGCTCGCGCCATTGCGGCCCTGACCACACACAGCGCGCGCCGTGGACCATCCCATCCGTCCCAGGGCATGAGGTGGGCGGTGGGCGGTGGTCCGTCGTCTCAACGAGAACTTCTGCTCTGACTCCCCGGCTGCCACCCGACCTCTTTCTCTGTCCCAGATTTCCAGGTCGCATTTCTCGCTTCTCCCCAGATCGCCTGCCCATACATATCATATCGTTTACCTATCAGCGTCCCTGCTGCTCGTCCTTCCGTCCTCTCACGTCCCTGTCATGCGCCCTGCCCCGCAATCTGGGATGAACCCCACTAACAGATAAACGCGACCAGAATTATACGCCATTCTGCCCCGAGCTTCACCAGTCCACTCCCCTTCCGCGACCCGCGGCTCGAGCTGCCCATCAAGGCCCCCGACCGACACACGCTTGCCGACGACTCTGACTCCAGCGCTTCTGAGGAGAAGGTTGCCTCACCGCTGCCTGCCCTGTGCCACCACCGCCCCTCGTGACCTCGTGCCCGCCGACAGTCGTGCATGGTCCCGGAAGCTGTCCCGGCGAACCTGAAAGATAACCCTGCGCCCAAAATCTCTACTCCCGCCCGCCCACCATCCCACCTTCCGACGCCGAGCGCAACCCATCCACTACCCCCCAAACAAGCCCGAATCCCTCGACTCTGCCTTCCTAGAGTCGGGTCTAGACGGAGCACCTGTTCTAGATTGGGAAAGTTTTCTCGGGTCGCACCACTGCGCCCAACATCGCACCATGGCCGCCGAACTACACTCAGAACTTGCCATCCGGCCGGTACCAAGGGACATCCGGGCCGTCGCTAACGTCAGCAACGAGGAGAGGAGACACAAACACTCGCGCTCATCATACTCAGAAGCCTCGCCGCTCACCTCGAGGAATAATTCCTTGACCTTCCGCCCCGCCAAGCGGTCAATGCCCACTCCAGACAAGACCATCGCCGTCATCAATGCCAGTGGGAGGCAAGCCGCCTCGTTCATTCGCGTAGCCACCGCCGTCGGGTACCATGTACGGGCACAGCTGAGGAATCTTGAAGGCGTCGTGGCCACCGAGGTAGCCACAAATCCCAACGTGACCGTCCTCCGGGGAGACCTCTACACCAAGGAACGCCCCGCCCAGACCGTACAAGTCGATGTCACCCGGAATGGCCCCATCTCCGGCATCGGCGTCAACCACATGCTGATCGAAAACCTCTTTCGTGGCGCCCACCTCGCCTTCATCAACACCACCTTCTACGGCGACGAGCAAAAAATTGGCGAGGCCCTCGCCGACGCGGCCAAAAAGGCCGGCATCCAACACTACGTCTACTCGTCCATGCCCGACCACAAAGCCTACAACAAAGACTGGCCCTCCCTCCCCCTCTGGGCATCCAAGCACAAAGTCGAGGAGTACGTCAAGAAAATCGCCCTCCCCGCCACCTTCGTCTACACCGGCATTTACAACAACAACTTCACCTCGCTCCCCTACCCGCTCTTCTGCACCGACCTCCAGCCCGACGGCTCTTGGATTTGGCAGGCCCCCTTCCACCCGGACGTGAAACTCCCCTGGCTCGACGCGGAGCACGACGTCGGCCCGGCCATCCTGCAGATCTTCAAAGACGGCGTCAAGAAGTGGGGCGGCGGCAAGCGCATCGCCCTCGCGTACGAGATGCTCTCCCCCTCCGAGGCGTGCGAAGTCTTTGCCCGCGGCGTCGGCCGCCCTGTGCGTTATGTCCACGGTCCGATTGAGATCAAGACGACCATCCCTGAGGGATACCGCTGCCAGCTCGAGGCGCTGGAGAAGCTGTTTGGCATGGGCCACGACGACCCCAAGAAGCAGCCTCCCTACTTCGGCGACATCGAGCTCGAGACCAGCTGCCCCAAGGTGGCGCTCGAGCTGTGGGAGGGCCCGCGCGGGCTGGAGGAGTATGCGCGCGAGGTGTTCCCGCTGGAGGAGCAGGCGAATGGGCTGACGTGGATGTTTGAGGAGGAGGGGGAGGAGGGAGGCGGTGCTGCGAATCATAATCCACATCGGAATGGGAATGGCGCGAATCATCCGCATCATATTAATGGGTATATTACGACGCTGGCGCAGGTGCAGCTGGAGTCGGATGGGGAGGAAGAGGATGAGGGGTTGGTCATGAGGGGGAAGAGGAATGATGAGGAGTGGCTTGCTTGATTTCTCAAACCCCCCAAAAAAAAAAAAAAAAAAAAAAAAAAACATCATGGCTGCCAAATCAAGGAATTGATTGACCCGGCGCGCGGCGAACCGGGCGAGAAAAAAGGTGGCTAGGCTAAGGGCAAATTTTTCAGACGGGCGTCTTTGGCGAGCGGGTGTCTTGTCTGTCGGTTGAGTGTTAATTTTTGTTGTTTTCTTTTTCTCTCTCTCTAATCCTTTGGTCTTGTATTTATCATTTGCATGACAATTTTGGTCGTTTTTTACTCTAGGCGTTTTAGGGCATGAGGCAGTGAGTGGGAGTGGAAAAAAAAAGGCGGGAAGCGAAAAATGGTGGTGGATTTAGTTAGATAGTTAGTCAGTTTTGAGTGTTGGGGTGGGATGGAATGGATGATGATGATTCTGTCTTGTCTATCTGGAGAGTGCCGGTGATTGCGAGTTGCTGTGTTTTAAGTGAGACTGTATCATGGTGTTGAGCCAAGACGAGCGCCCAAGGAAGCAGCTAACCAGACCCGCCCAAAGGTAGCCATGACAACCAGGAGGCATGTTTTCAGACATGAAGCAACTCCAAACGGCTAACTACCTGTCCATCTCCCTGCCTAGACTTTTCCCACCCGTTTTCCCGAAGAAGCCAATACTACCGACACCAAAACGCCAATGCAATGCCCCGGGTCTATATCCGTCTAGCTGCCAGCCAGGCAGCGGGAAATTCCTTTCCCGCACTTCATTATGGAAAAAGTCAACCAGTCTAGCAAAGTTGACACTCTTTTTTACCCATCAACTGCCACTTTAGCTGGCGGGGGCACCCGGCAACCTTTCGATGACATATTTGCCCTTTTGGACGGACATGATGGGCACACCGGGAACCTTGCGGATTCTCCTCTTGAGATCGCGATCGTTCGCTGCGAGATATGTTAGACCAGGCTGTGTGAAGAGGGCGCATCGAGAAAACATACTGGCAGCGATGTAGATACGGTGCTTTTGGATGCGATCGACGATGCACTGGGCTATGTCAGCTCGAAAAGTCTGGGGAGTCCAGGGGGGGAAGTGAGCGTACGTCATCGGCGTATGTACCCTTGTGGTCGCAGGTGAGACGAGTCCATCTCTCATCACGGGCAACTAGATGGCGGTTAGTCTCCTGGTGCGATCGTAGAGGCGGCAAAACACTTACTCATCAACGCCACGCGGTACTTCGGCCCAAGCTTTTCCAACTCACTAGATCACCATGTCAGACTCTGAGCAAGTTCGGTAAGTAAAGAAATACGCACGCCATGACGCAGGATGTGATGATGATGTTGCACGAGGCGTAGAGGCAGTCCATGGCCTGGATCAGTCAGCCAGGTCTCCTTTACAGCCGTGGTTCAACCAATCTCACCGATTCTAAAAGCGGCAGCTTGGCTCCCACTGTCCTTGACAAGAAGTTGGTATCCTAACAGATGTTAGACGATGGCATAGTCTGGTGAAATCCACGATGGACATACCACAAGGACTTGGTAGGGCTATCGAAATCTCCTGGTTAGCACTTGTCCTCAACAGAAACTCCACAGTGGTGTACTCACAGGAACCAAGGCGGTATTGTGCTGGAAGAACATGGACGACGGCATTTGGGGCCTGCAGCAAGGGGTCAGTCAGGATGGTATCGATAGTAGCCTGGGGATGAACGCACACTTCGCGAACAGCCTCCTTCTCCTTCTTCTTTATCTCCATCTCGGCCTTCTTGACGGCATCCTCCTTGCGACGGTCATCGTTTTTGCCGATCATACGCTTGACCTGAAGCCAAAGTTAGCATCTGGGTGTGTTGAGTTGATGAAGGGGGATATCAAGATCACGTGCCGTCGCGAATTTTCTTGTCTTTTTGGCGACACCCATATTGGCGTTGTCGTTGGTGCGAGCGGTATGAGATGTGGATGAGAAATCAGTATTGAAGTAACCGAGTGCAGTTTTGCAGAAGCGCCGTCGTAAGGGGTCGTGCGAGGTTGATGAGATCTGATGGAAAGTGTTTCTGTGGTGATGGCTGTGTCTCAGGACCTGAGAGGTTCTCAATCTCAGCAAAAAAGTCCAGCAACTGCCGCCGGCTGGCTTCTCAGAAGCCCCACAGATCGCCAGCTTAAATGGCTCGTGCTTTTTTTCTGGCCCAGAACTTGGAGACCTGTGCGCACAGTGCAGAAACAAGCTTCGCACTAATCCAGGGTCAAGGGCCACGCACGTCATGCTGGCGCTGCCTCTCATGGTTCGACATGCAGGGTCTGGTCGAGCACACGGGTCCAAACAGGTCCAGATAGAGAGATCGTAGCCAAAACTGCATTTCCATCTATGCAAGCGTCCGTTTGGATACTTATTTTCTGGAGATCAACACCAACCCCAATCCCTCATTGATATTCGTTGATGGGCAAGCATCTCATTCCGGAGAAAGATATCATTCTGGGAAGCTAGAGGCAGCAAACGGCTGACCGTGCCTGCGTCTGCGCACACGGTACGCCAGGGTAGCCGCCACAGAAACAGGAGCACACAGGAACATGGCAAGAGCAGGGTGCGGCATGGACGCCGACGCCGACGGCGCTTTCTCCCGCCAAGCCTGGGCTGTTGCCAGGAACCGGGCTGGAAGGAACTAAGGAGGCCACAAGGGCGGGCCTGGGCAGGGCCCATCTTCACGAACTTCCAGTGCTGTGCCTCCTTTTTCTCGCTGACGCTGACTGACAACACCCAACTGGAACCCATCCATTCCACCACCCATTCCTCGGCCGCCATGGAATAATCAAACGCCAGCATCTATCCCGTCCTGATTATCCTTCTTACAGTCGGCCGTCAATTGCGCGTCGCATCCTCTCGTTTGTATCTTATTTCGAGACCGTCGCCGTCGTTGACCACCGCGACCACTACCCACTTCGCTCCCGATTGTCCACGCTTGAGTCGTGAGACCACTTGGTGAGACCTCGATTCCCGACGGCGCACGTCAGCACTCAGCCGCTTCTGCACGCCAGCGACCAGCCCGCTTCGAGAGAGAGAGAGAGAAAGAGAGAGTGAGAGAGAGAGACGGGGCTCTCCACGTGTCTGAACCACAGATCATATCGAGTCCCGTCTGATCAGACCCCTCCCCTTCATTCAATCGCCCTTGAGCGATATCGTCGTCCACCATGGGCTCGTCACCACTGTCGCTGAAGCGCCTTTTGCTTCTCTCGGCCTTCTGCGCCCTTAGGGTCTTGGCCCAGGACGGCAACGACGACAAAGCGACACCGACGTCAACCGAAAAGCAGGACGATCCTCCAACCACCAACACCCCTCCTCCGCCACCCGAGACCAGCACGAACCCATCCAAAGAAACCACAACCGTCAAGGTCGAATCGAAATCAACAACAGAGGAGAAGCGATCAACAACTGCAAAGGGTTCAACTACATCACAGGGACCCATCACCCCCGGCCCTTTCGACCTCGACACGTTCCGTCCTCCTCTCCCCACCCTCTCGTCAGCCCAGGGTCCCGTCGACACCAATATCCCAGAATATCCGCCGCCAGCGATCCCGCCGACCCGCAATGCCCCGTTCATGAATCATTCCACCCTCCCCGATGGCACCGTATTCATCGCTGTGGGCGCCATCCTCGGCGCCTTCGGCGTCGCTGTGCTCGTCTGGCGTGGCATAGTCGCTTGCCTGCTGCACCGCTCCGTCGAACGCGCCGCCATGGCTCAGCACGCCGCCAACAACGGTCGCGGACCGGCCGACAAGAACGCCGCTTCGTTCCCTGCTCCTCCCGCCCAGTTCTACAAGTACATCGAGCGCGAATCCTCGCCCTCCCTCGCCGCCGCCGGAGTCGGCGGATCTGGTGCCCGGAGAAGCCACCGTGGCCCAACTCCTTCAGGAACTCCCAGCCAGACGAATTTGTTCTTCTCGCCCACTGCCGCTGGGTCTTCGTCTGGTCTTGGCGGCTCCAACCGCGACTCGGCCCGCTTCCTGCCCTCTGGTTTCTACGCGTCTGCCTCACCCGCTCCAGGCGGTCACGTCCACGGAAACTCGATAAGCATGAGCACGCTTCGCCCGTCGTCTCGCGGGCGCGGCGCTGGCCCGCTGGGTCCTTCCCCGCCGGACTCGCCCGATGTTGGCCCTAGGGGGGTCGGCTCCAGAAACTTCAGCACCAGCTCCCTCAACCTGAACCGGCCGCCAAGCCCTGGCGCCAGAGCACCTAGCGCGTATCTGGATGATCTGCTTGATGAGCAGCCGGGGCAGTTCCCTCCTGCCGGCGGGGGCGCGTCGCCTCACGGGTACGGGAGTCAGGGAAGGAGGTTCTGAGTGCGGTCTGGACAGCGATAGAGGGTTGAATAAAAATATACGATTAATCTGAGTTTCTAATTCGGGGTGGGTGGGGGTGGGGGGGATTCTCTGTTCTTGGGGGTGTGGGGGGCTACCATGGTGCTTTCAAAAGCAATGGGGAGGATGTCTTGACAGGCACCACGTCTTTTCTCACTCTACTATCCCGCTTCTGTTGTTTTCTTCATTATCACACGGCATTTAGAAGGTGTTGTGGTGTGTGTGGATGGCCGCACCTGCTGATTCCCCCTGTCTTCTTTCTGGTATTGCCTGGTTATGGCACATACAACACAGGCTTTCTGTTTTCTTTACTTTTTTTTGTCACGCCTTCATCAGCCTTGGGGCCAGCACCAGCAGTAATGAACATACTCTATGTCTTATTATACCCCAGGGGTCTGCTGCCTCGCAGGATGGGAGGTTCGGTTGCAGCTTAGCTCGGGCAGGCAGAATCCACACAGCGCTCTCTGCTTATTGCAACATCAAGTCTTCAAATCACAAATTCTCAGAGAGACACCAGCAAACAAGTGATACAACCCCTCGGAAACCCATATATCAAAACAAATTCCTCGCCAACTACTAACCCCGCTAACTAGTAGACGATTTTCCAGCTCAAGGCGCTTTTGACAGGTGTATGTATGTCCCATCAAGTGACCAATATCCACAGGGCACTTATACACTTACCGGTGTCGTGGAACCGGAACAGCAGTAGCGGGGGTGCAGGACGCACGCACATTGCCCACAGACACCTTCCCAGTAGACCCAGCTCCGCGGGATCCCGCATTCCCGCCGCAGCGTCTGAGAGCCGAGGCCAGTGCGCTGCAAGCTTGTTCTGTTGTGTACACAGTATCTATGTCGATACGGGACCAAGTGGGTAGGCGATGGTGATGGTGATGGCGATAGAAAGGGGGGGGATACACCGTGGGAACAGGGCGGGCGGGCAGGAGATAATATTGCCTCCTCCGTAGAGAACCCTTTCAAAAGAGACGTTGTCTTGTTCTAAAGTGCAAGCCTGACAAGAATGGTATGTATGTAAGGATAGTGGCGCCAAAAGCTGGGTTTTCCCGAAGTCTAACGTACAGAACACCACCAAGGTCGTACAACACCCTCAACAGTCGCACAGCAGCAGCAGCCTGTAGCAACAGTACCAGAAAAGCCCGGCAGTTAGAAACATCCTGCTCGGGCAGTTGCAGAACCTCGCTCGACGATGTCCGAGTTCCACCACCTTATTAGGGCCGTATTTGTCTCACACGGTGCGCTGTCGTATACAGTCATTACAATGCCTGTTGAGTGGAGAGGATTTGAATTGTCCGGCAACACGAGCCTGTCACGAGGGATCTCGTATTGCATTCTCTCTTTTTCTGGCAACCTTCCAACACACATGAAAAATAAAAGCCTTGTGCAAATGACTTGCTCTGTCTGATATGTATTACCGCTATCAGCTATCCACAACACCACCCAGTATTAGTATCTACACCATAGTTTATGTACAACGCTATCCTGAATCTCTACCCAGTTCCAGTTCCCTCATAACATGTACCCCCCGGCAGCCATCTCCAGCTGCTTGCCGAACTCCCAATACCACTGCTGCCGATGACACTCGGGACCGTAGTCCCCGCTCCGCTTCCGTTTCCACTTCCATTTCCACTTCCATTTCCACCCTCAGGGCTCCCACTGCCGCTCCCTCCCACCCCAGCCCCCACTCATCGCAGCAACATTCTCCCTCGCCATCCTCACATCCTCCCCTAATCCCACTCCGTTCACACATCCCCTAAAAATCCCCCTCCACCGCCCACAGCTCCTCCGGCGTCCCCATCTCCGCAATCCCTCCCTTATCCATCACACAAATTCGATCATACCCAATAATCGTCCTTAACCTGTGCGCAATGCACAGCAACGTCTTGCCCCGGAACCCCGAGGCAATCGTAGCCTGGATCTTGTCGTCCGTGTCCATGTCGACGCTCGAGGTCGCCTCGTCGCACACAATAATCTGGCTGCCGCGGACGAGGGCGCGCGCAGCGCCATGAGCTGCCGCTGGCCGAGGGAGAAGTTGAGGCCGTCTTCTTCAACGGGGTGTCGAGGGTGATGCGGTCTTTGTGGGGGAGGGGGTGGTGATGGGGTCGGAGGAGTCGGTGGTGTTGCCGCCGCCCGCATCAGTAGAGGCGAGGTCGGCCTGGCGCAGGGCAGACCAGAGCTCGAGGTCGGTGTGCTCGCCGAAGGGGTCGAGGTTGCTGCGGACTGTGCCGCGGAAGAGGGTGGGGTCTTGCGGGATGATGGCCAGGCGCGAGCGGAGGTCTTGCAGGCCGATGGTGGAGATGTCGACGCCGTCGATGGTGATGTGGCCGCCGGAGATCTCAACGAGGCGGAAGAGGGTTGACATGATGGAGCTCTTGCCCGCGCCGGTGCGGCCCACAATGCCGATGCGCTCGCCGCCTTGGATGTGCATGTTCAGGCCTTGCAGGACCAGCGGGAGCCCGTCTCGGTAGCGCATGTCGACGTGGTCGAAGACAATCTCTCCCTTCTCGGGCCACGTCTTGCGGACCTCGACTGTCTTCAGGGGCGCCTCCTCCTCGAGCTGCGTGCCGTAGTAGAGAAGGCGCTCCACCGAGTTCATTCCGTTCTCGACCTCGGCGAGCTGGCGCACGGTAAACTGGATCATCTGCACAATCGCCAGGATGTACGAAAGCACTAGGCCGCCGATGGACGGGTCGACGGAGAAGCGGGAGGTCACAACGAGGATGCCGGTTGTAAACACCAGACAGTTCCCGATCATGTCGAGTCTGACGGACAGCCAGCGCTGGTTGGAATAGGTGAGGAAGTAGGCCGAATCCATCTCATCGATCGACTTGCGGAGGTCAGCAACAAACCGGTCCTTCAACCCGTAGGCCCTGATGGTCGCAGTCCCTGACAAGCCTTCGTTGAACTTGGCAAACAGCGTCGACCGCAAGATCGACTCCATGCGCTTGACCTCGCGCGCCGAGGCGCGGTAGTAGCTCGTGGCAAAGAGGAAGAGGATGAACAGCGGGACCAGGGCGATGGCGAAATAGTAGAAGAAAGCGATGATCAGCGCAAAAACGGCAATGATGCTGCCGATGCTGAAGAAATACATGCGCATCGCGTCGGTGAGGGTATTGTCCATGACGTCGACGTCGCGGCTGAAACGGTTAGTGATGCGGCCGAGCGGTGTGGTGTCGAAGAAGGACATGGGCGCGCGAAGGACTCTCGTAATGGCCTGCCGCAGCATCACCTTGCTGGCTCTTGTGCCGAAGATGGAGAGGGACACCATGAAGGCGAACATGATGAGCGCCTGGCTGGCACCTAATGCGGCATAGACGCCGATGTACTGACCCATCGAATACCCGAATTTGTTTGACGTCCACCAGGACAACCACAGGCTGGTGATGATATTCGCACCCTGTGATAGTACCAAGAGCACCAGGACCAGAGGGGCATTGAGCATGGAGCCGGAGGCCCTGACGTAGGAAGAGTACACCGACCAAGAAACGCTCGCCACAGCCCTCTCCTCGGTCTGCATCAGAGCCTTACCCTTCTTCTTAGTCTTGGTTTGGACATTAACTTGCGCCAGTTGGGTCGCGGCACCCTCATCCTTCTTCTCGACCGCCGTCGACTCCATCAATTGCTGAAAACCCTCCGAGTCCCTCATGAGATTGTCAAACGTGTCGATGGCTTGGATCTTGCCGCCTTCCATCCAGACGATGCGATCGCAGCGGCTCAGGACCCAGAGCTGATGCGTGGCCAGAATGCGGCACTTGTCCTTGAGCAGGCCCATGATGGCGTTGTCGAAGATGTGGCGGCCGACGTGAGCGTCTACGGCACTCAGGGGATCGTCCAGGAGAACAATATCCGCGTCGAAGTAGATGGCGCGAGCAATATTCAACCTCTGCTTCTGACCGCCAGAAATGGTGATGCCGCGTTCTCCGACTTCTGTCATGTCGCCGTTAGGCAGCATGTCAAAGTCTGCCTGTAGGGCGCATCTGCAGGCAATGTAAGTCTTTTGAAACACAAAGCGCTGGGAATATGGGGGCACTTACGCCTTGATGACCTCGTTATACCACTTCTTGTCCAAATCCCTGCCAAACGTGATATTCTGCTGCACCGTAGCGTTCTGAATCCATGCATACTGCGGACAGAAAGCCCTGGAGGCGCCCAAGACAACCTCGCCTTCTGTCTTCCGCATGTCTCCCGCAAGAGCAGCTAGCAGCGACGTCTTGCCGCTCCCGACAGTACCAATAACGGCAATCAGCTCGTTTCTGCCAACCTCAAAGTCGAGCCCCCGAAGTTTGAACGGCTCCTTCTCTTCCGCTAGGGGGCTAGCCTCTTCAGAATCCGTTGCCACACCCTCGTTCTTACTCGGGCTAGTCCCCGCAGTTTTCCCAACTGTGGTCTCGGGATCCTGGGTCGGCGTCCTCTCCCAGGTGAATGAAGCATTGTGCATCTCGACGGCGTTGTGGGCGTCAGGCTTGAGGACGGCCTCGTCTTCGCGCTCTTCGCAAAGCATGAATTCTTGAATGCGCACGAGCGACGACCAGGCGTCAGTGACCTGGCCAATGACCATGGGAAGCATGTTCAGAGGCATTCTCAGGCCATTGAAAAGGGCCAGGGACGAGAATACCTCGGCCGGGTTCAAGTCGTGGCTGGTCAACGAGTAGGTAATGAACGAGAGCATGGAGGCGAAGATGGGGAGAGACAAGCTGACAGCCATGATGGCGTTCCGGATGCCCAGCACCACCTGGATGGCTGAGATCTCGCGGTTACGGAACTCCTCAAGGCGATTCAGAAAGGACTTCTCCCAGCCAAAGAACTTGACGAAGCGGACGGACTGCAGGATCTCCTGGGTGAGGCTCACCCTCTGGTCCGTGATCTTGTTGATGGCCTTTCTCCGGACGAACAGGCCCTTGATGGCCCTAGTAAGGATAGGCACGCCAAAGACAAGGAGAGCAAACCCAGCAAGGGCGCTATACGTCAGGTTGATCAGGAGCATGGCGAGAGTGATGAGACAGGAGAGGGGGGCGGTCCAGACGATATGAAAAAGGCCGGATGCCTGGTCGATTCTGTACGTGTCGACGCTCATGAGATTGGTCTAAGGGGGTCAGTCAGCATTGCTAGCGAACACCAGACACTCGTTTCACTCACAATCCTTCCATTGCCCCAACCCTCGCCATCGCCCGAGACTCCCGGTTGCCCCTTCGGCCCTTTCTTCGCGTCCTTCTCCCGCTGCTTTTGTGCCGCCCTGGCAGCCGGGCTGTCGGGCAGTTCCGCACCCCCAGCTTTGGCGCGCCCCGAGATTACCATAGACTTCTCGTAGATCAAACTGATCAGAGAACCCCTGGCCATGCCGCCGACGAGCATGCCGCGGTAGATGAAATGATTCATGGCAAGACTCTGCAAGATCTGCATGGCCGTCACGCCCAGCACCAGACCTATGCCTTTTCCGATGTCCGGGGCCGGACCCCCTCGAACACTGGCAACGTAGGCGTCGGTAGCGAACTGGATGAGATATCGCAAGGTGAATGGCGACATGACCTGCAGAATAGAGGCCATAAGGCCGCAGAAGCCGCCCAGCCAGAACTCGCGGAAGAAGGTCTCGTGTATGGCCCAGAGCAGCGGGTACTTGTCGCCCTTGTCAACGCGGCGCTTGAACGAGTCCCGCATCTTGTCGGTCAGGGGGTCGACGGCGCGGGCCGGGTTGACGCTGTAGATGTCGTTGAACTCAAGCGGGCGCTTGTAGCCGGTGCTCATCAGCGGGGCAATCCATTGAAACACCAGCGAGTTGAAGAAACCGGCTTGATACTCCGGACACACTTCCTTCTCGTGGGGTACCGGGGCGATCTTGCCCCAGCGGAGGGGGTTTGGCTGCTTGTACCATGGCTTCTGTTCGGGCAGCCTGGTGGTCGCGGCGGCACTGGTCACGCTGGTGGCGGTGCTCTTCATACGGTTCAGCTCGTTCCTCCTCTCGACATCCTCGCCCGGACCGGCTGTTCTCCCTGTCGGCTTGACAGCGTCGGTCCCAAGCTCTTCCAACTCCAGGGTCTCCTTATCCCCAGGGAGCGACGCATCGTGAGAAGATGGCGAGTGAGCGCGTGGCGTGGGGTCTGATACGGCGTCTTCTTCCCGCTTCTCGCGTGAAGAGTCCGTCATCGTGAAGGGCCTCGGGCCAACAACTCATGGAAGGCTGTTTGTTGGGGAAAGATGTGGTTGCAACCTGCCCGTGAAGATCTTGATGTCTGGAACAGGAGTGGAGCAAGGCTTCAAGGTTGATGGCACAATGCTAGTGAACAATGACAACAGCAACAACGATGGGGATGTGAGAAAATAAAATAAAAATGCACATTTACACGGAGCGGAGAAGGGGAGGAGGAAACGAACGGACATGCAGCACCTGCAATGCCGACTCCAGACGACGATGGCCTTTTGGTGCCTCCGGTTCTCTCCCCTTCGACGTCTGGAAAAAGACGGGAATAAACTCGGAGACTTTTGCCCACAACTGGACCCAGCGGCGCCAATTACGAGTCCCATCCAATATCAGGACCTGCCCTTTCACTTCCTTCCTTCTCTGGATGGCCGAACGCGCCCCTTCCCTGGTTCCCCTCGAGCTAGCGCCAGGCTCGGGGGTCATGACATCGATGGACCTGCGCCCACAACCTGCCCACCATCGGTCGTCGGCGCACGGCAGGACCAAGCCCCGACTGGCGTCTCCTAATCTGGAACACGGGGTGCCGGCTTGGCTGTTGCTTGGCTGTTGCTTGGCCTAGAAACTCATGATCCACCCAATTGTGGAGGCGCTTGCTGACCAATACTCGGAGATATCGGTCTTCACCACTTAATACCTCCAACCCTTAGCTCTGGCGACGCGGCCTCGATGACTCAACGTTAGGGGCTTTCCTACATCGGGACGCACTCCAAAATGCCGATTTCTCGCTGTCTGACGTGTCCCCCTCTTAACATCGGTTTCGGTTATGAATGGCAGCCACATTCCGGGGAGTCCCGGCACATTCTCCGTTGGGAAGTGCCCTCGGCTTGATTGGATGCCCAAACGAATTTCCCGTCCCAAAAAAAAAAAAAAGACACCCAAGGGCGTTTCCCGCGGCTGTCAAACCGTGAGGGAAAAGCTCCGGGGCAAGCTTGACGCAACCTTACACAGTGGCCCGGGAGAAACCAGTGGATTATCTCAATGGACTGTGACATTAGTTAACTGTCTTGCTGTTACAGCCTGGTCTGGGTAGGTGAAGTAGATATTCCCACAGGGGTCAGTCATATTGTATCATTACCCCAGTTCTTTTTCACGTTGCTGGCTTATCTGATGGACTGAGAACCCGCTTCTTCCTGTGGAGACAACTCTCCTCGAAGCAGACCGCGTTCAAGTGGAAGACCGAACATACAACGCTCTTCTCGCCGGCCCTCCCACGGAGACCTGTGCGTTGACCACACACTCCCTCCCAATTTGTACCCAAGCCAATTCCTCCAAATTGAGCAAACTGGAGCGCCACATTCGAGTATGGCGGGAGAGAGGTTATATCTCATCTCTTGTGCATTCCACAAAGTTCACTCCAGCAGATTGAGGATTCCAATCACTAAAGCCGTGATGAAGAGCCTACAAGACAACCACTGTGAGGGCAATGCTGGGTACGGAGTACATAGTTTGTGATCTCTTTACCTAACGTCAAGCCCAAGAATAGCAAAAGTTGTACTTGGTAGCACTGGAGCGAACGATGAACTTGACGAGGATGTTAGTAGATGCATGAGCTTGGCAATGCAGAAATCGAAGGAGCAAAGTTTTCAGCGTAAATATTATTGATTTAGTTCTATAGCAGCAGGTATTCAAGTCTTCGCTTCCCCTGACGCGTGTCATGAGACCACGTCTCAACGGTGGTCAAGACACTGGGTCATGTTTCTAGTTCTCAGTCTTGCATGTTTGCGACGTTAATCCACGAGTTGAACTCAACTCAGACAGGTCCAGAATTGACACTTGTCTGTGTGGTTCGTGGGTTGAGGGAAAAGGGAAAGAAAAATGGCAAGAACAAGAGCAAGGCTGCTTGGTTTGGCCTGTCGTGCTCGGTATCCCATGTTTTCAAACAGGTTCTGATAAAGACAAGGAGCAAGAACAAAGACAGAGGAAGAAAAAAGAAAAGAATCAACACCCAACTCTCTTACCCGGCGTCTCCAAAGTGTAAAGTCCTTCACCCAACCAAAGCCGTGAGACGCGGGTTGCTTGGCAACCCAGCACCTCGAGCAAACAACCACAAGCCAAAGCCCGACCAGCCAACGCCAGCCCAGTCCAACAAGCCGGACCGATCATCGGCCTTCCAGAAGGAAACCAAGACCCGATGTGACATGCATCCCGCGTTGCATGGATGTATGTCTCAGACTCTTGTGCGGCTGACGAGCAGGTAGCCGTCGGGGAGATTAAACACCACCCAACCATCGCCAAGGCGGGGAGGTCTTTGGGCTTTAAAAATTTTATTGCAGGATGATGCAGAATGATGCTTCAAGTTGAGGTTCGAATCTAGCTCAGGTCAACCAAGACGATGGCCGGTTGTATCATTCCTGCGAACAAACGTCAACCTCTTTGTCCAATGACCAACGGATACTTACCTGAATTCGGAGAGGTGCAATTTGCAAACTTCGAACAGTGTGGACTTCATCCACGAGGACGAAATTGAAACGTTCCGATGTTGCCACTTGGGAAATCGTTTTTGAGCGAGGGGACGGATTGGGCGGGTTGCAAAACGGCGCGGTTTATTGCACAGAACAAGGACGGGCACGGCGAGTCAGTGGGGTTGCAAAGGAAGTGTCAAGGTGCATGGCGAGGGCGAGAGCGACAGACGTTGCCGAAATCGCATTTACACGGTATGTTATCGAAAGGCTGCTTCCAGAAGAGGGCCGGTGGTTGCCAACACTGGAAGAGACGAAGAGACGCTGCCACGCAATCGTAGGGCAATTTGTGTTTGGTGTCACGATCAAAGGGTGCTGGAGGTTGTGATGCTGTTTTCGTATCATGCCGACTACGGAAGAGAGACCCCCGCGAAAGAATGCTGCTCGCTGCAGAGTCGCCACGGTGAAAAGCGTGCCCGTGTGCCGTGGAAAGGCGCAAAGAAAGAGATATCGTACAGAGGCGGCTCCCATCTACTCCGTGTTCTGATCCAAGTCGAGAGGAGGAGTGATGGAATAGATGGGCGCCTGGTCAAGGTCGACCAAAGTGCTGCAGACCGAGCCAGATCCCATTGCCATCAAAGTCGAGTGTCGCATCCACCAAGTGGCTAAGATCTAGGGAACTGTCTGACGAAAGGCGATGTGCCGAAACGGGGCCATTAACCCTCCAAGTGCCTGCCGTAAACTCCAATCGAGATCGAATTTTGGGATATCCGAGTACGTGCCCATGCCAAAAAGCGAAAAGAGAGGAAAGGAAATCCGCGCTGCGACATAGTCAGATGGCAAACGCCCTATGAAGCAGGTCTCTCGGCGTGACTTGGCCGATTTAACGACCGCCTGTCCGAGGTGTTAGTATGGCCACATTGCGGTCGAGGAAAAGGAATGAGGTAGTTACCGTAGGGCTCGCGGGCCTCGCCACGAGGAGCAGAATCGCCATAGCCACCAGCAGCGCTGGGAGCAGACTCGCGAGGGCGCGAGTCGCGGTCGCTGGGACGATCGTAGGTACGGTCGCGGTCGTAGCTCGGGCCACGGCGCTCATCAGGACCACCACGACCAGCATAGCGGTCGCGGTCCTCGCGACCGCCACCACCGCCGCCGTAGCGATCAATGCGACCACCACCGCCGGCATAGGCATCATCGCCACCGCGCTCACGGCGCTCGTAACCGCGGTCCTCGCGATACTCGCGGCTGTAGCCACGGTCCTCACGGTAGTCGCGACCGCCACCGCCACCGCCATAGCTGCGATCATAGCCGCGGTCGTAGCCACGGTCGTAGCCACGATCATCACGGTAGCCGCCACGGGGGCCGCCACGGTAGGAGTCATCACGACCATAGCCACCGCCAAAGCCTCCACGGCGACGGTCATCAAAGCGGCCACCACCACGGGGATCTTAACTAATCAGCCATATCCATCGAAAACCATACAGGAGAGATCAAACTTACCGCGCTTGGGAGGGCCAAAGTACTTGCCGGGAGTAGGGGTGCGCGGGCGGACGCGACGAGCCTTCTCAATGTTGAGGGTGCGGCCTTCAATGACCTCACCGCGCAGACCCTCGATGGCAGCGTCGGCCATCTCTCCGGAAACCATCTTGACGAAGCCGAAGCCACGCGACTCGCCGGTGTGGGGATCCTTCATGATCTGGGCCTTCTCGACCTCGCCATACTTCTCGAACAGGCGGGTGATCTCAGTCTCCTCGATGCGAGGGTGGATGCCGGTCACGAAGAGGTTGGAGCCGGGGTTGATGCTGTCGTCATCCTTGCCGC
Source organism: Collariella sp. IMI 366227 (assembly GCA_027946355.1). NCBI lineage: Eukaryota > Fungi > Ascomycota > Sordariomycetes > Sordariales > Chaetomiaceae > Collariella > Collariella sp. IMI 366227. Next base: position 1,024,298 of record JAPEUS010000004.1, on the reverse strand, counting down.
CGCTGTTGCTAGGAAGAGGGGCGCTGTTTACGTGAATTAGCGAGAGCTTGTGTGAAGGGAAATCAGACTGAAGACGTACCGGTCGTTGCCGCCGGGGGACATGGAGCGACGGCGCGAGTCGTGGCCATCATCGCGACGAGGCGACGCACTACGGTCACGGTCGTAGCGAGAGGGGCGTCGTCTAATGGTGCTGTCAGCGATGTTCAATGCAGGGACTGATACTGTGCGGAAGCTGCAGGGTCGCGCCGTGTGCTGTGGATCATAGCGGTCGGTCACGCAAGGGAAGGGGGGGTGCTCATACCGTCAAAGCGATCGCCGTTGGCATTCTCGTAATCCATCGAGGTGGTCGCCATGGTGATGAATGTCTGTAGTACCGGGCGAGATTGATGATGTGCTTGCGGTAGTGGTTGAATTGCGGTCGACAGTCGGCCTGGTGAAGTGGAGTGTGGCCGGGAAGTGGTGGTTTGAGGAGAAAGCGAAGCGAAGAAAGAGAAAAACCCAAATTAAGCGGGTATGACGAAATGGGAAACAGTGGCTCCCCGTTCCAGGCAATTGAGGTTGAATGGAGATGGGGTGGAGTCTCGGCCGATGGACAAAGAAATGCAGAGCTGATGGAGTGCGTGTCGAGGCAACGCGAGTTGGAGAGAGAGAGGGAGAGGCGAAATTTTTGGCGAGGCTTCGACACGTTTGCCGTCGCGCCCCTTTCCAGTTATTGCATGCAGAGGTAATATGCAATTAGGAGCTAGAAAAGGCTAACCATATGCGGCTAGCTACCCGCTTGTGGGCGGAGTTGGTTTTGGATCCAACGCCCCAATTCACTCGCAGACAATAACGCTCCAATTTGCAACTGCCAACATCCCCGATCCAACATTCCTGACCCAACGGCCAAGCACCAATGTGCTCAAAGCGAGCTCGAATTAAGTGGTTCTTTGGGCTGCGCTGGTATGAAAGAAGGCAGCTCTATTCTGTGGCAGCGGCACGACAGCCCTGAAAAAAAGAGAGCAGTTTGGTTGGGAATTGCTTATGACCATGTCATTGGTCGCCTCACTATTCTGGGTTGCAACACCACGAGTCGCTGGGATGATCATCGATCGCCCTGCTGGGTTGGTTGGAGCACCTGGTGTCAACTACCGGCAGCAATGCCTGGTTTCCCTCGCAGAAACACATATTTTCTTGGTCAAAGCCTTCTGCTTCCTGACAAATGTAGCACTTGTATGTGGTATGATTGCAGAATGTTGACAAGCCGATCCAGGTTTGCTCCCCCTCACCAGCTCCAGCATCATGAACAGAGGATTGCCAAAAGAAACTACTTAACCGCTGTAACCAAAACGCTTTTGATACTTTCTCAAAGATCACCCCAATCATCCAAACTCCCAAGCTCCCCGTCGTCTTTCAAAGCCTTGACAACATCAATCTCAGCCGGTGGTTTCTTATCCAGAAACCGCAATGCCTCAACTGCTTTCCCACCGCACGCCCTCTCTAGCGCTAGGAAGGCAAAGTGCCCGCCCACCACCGGCCTTGCTAGGAAGTAGATCCCAGGATAACCCCCTTCGCCTTCAGTATCGTACAAGTCGGTGAATGGGCGATCTGTTTTTCCAGCAGTTAGCACACCATCGCCAACATCGAATGTATCATGAAAAAAGAAGACAGGTGAACTTACCAGTGATAGTCTCATTCACCCACCTCGCCACCGCCGTCAAAATCTCCCTTCTCGTCTCCTTCCCCGACACCGCGGCAGCAAAGAACTCCCAGTCGCTCTTCGTATACAGATGCCTCGAGTCCAACGGCAGGCCATACCGCTGCAGCACGGCATGATACCAATCACTCTGCATCTGATACACCTTGTCCGGAACAAAGGGTCCTTTTTCCTTCTTCCAACTCCAATCTCCAATCCGTTCCCGACGCGGGGCACCAACCCACCCCTTCGGCCGGTCCTCCTCCTTGACACGGAAGCAGAGCAGCGAGTCCGCGTACAGGTTGTATAGCGTCGTCCAGCTGCCATACCAAGTATACGCCAGTTTCGCATGCGTGCCATCCCTCGCAACACCATATCCCTCCCACTTCTTCACATACTCATCCGCGATCTCCCTGTACTCCCTCGCATACTCCTCCTGGCCCAGAATCTCCGAAATCTCGCTCATCGCCCGAATCCCAATAATCCCCTTCAGCGCCAGATTCGTTTGATTTGCCAACCACCCCGCAAAATCATCCGTACTCAACTGATTATGCGGCACCAAACTCTCCCGCACAAGATACCCCGTCCACTGCCTCCACAATTTCTCCGAGCGCCCCAGCCACTGCTCCGCCTGATGCTCCCCCGTATCATGCATCTCACCCTCACCACCCTTCCATAAATCAAACCCATACTGATTCGACTCATATTCCCACTCCTCCAACGTACCCAACACCAACTTCTGAACCCCCCACTCTTTCCCCTCACCATGTCCCGCCAGCCTAAACCCCGCCGGCTCAAACAGCTCAAACCGCAACGCATTCGCCATCGCCAACGCCATAATCAACATATTTCCGCATTCCTCCACAGGCATATACTCATCCCTCCCATCCGGGTGTCCCGTCGCATTGGGAAAACTCGACCCCAAATCATGCATGCTGTAATCATTCGGGTACAGCCCGGCCCTCTGGTGCTCAAGCAGCGGCTCAAGCAGATAGCCCAGCCAGCGGGGGTTGGTGTACAAAAAGAAGGGAAATGCCGGGAAGATGACGTCGACGGTCTGGGTGTTCCCGTCGGAGGAGATTTCCTTGAGGAAGAGGAGCGGGTTGGAGGGCGTGCCTGCGAATTGAGTTGCGCCGAGGACTTGACGGGCGGAGAGGGAGGCGATATCGGCGTATTGTTGGGAGCCTGATGTGTGGGCGTCGTGGGAGAGGGAGAGGGAGTAGTTCAGGGCGAGGGCGGAGGCGGTGGGGAAGTCGTCGTAGTGGTAGGTTATGAGGTCGATAGCGGTGGGGAGGTAGGATTGCCAGAGAGGGGGGAGGGGAGTGATGCCGCCCGGCCGGGCGAACTGAACGACGGGATCTTGGAGGAGGGCGAAGGTGAAGGTTACGCTGTCTTGACGTTTATGGCAGGAACTTTTTTGCTTTCCGGTGAGGTTGAACGACTTGGAGAAGGCACCCACTGGCTCTTCGTCCATAACCTTCCGCCACTTCCTGTCCTCCACATCCTTGAGTATTCCTTTCTCAGCAAAGCGCTGTCGCAGAAGTGCGGACGTCCCGCTTTGGTAGTGCACCCCAGCTGGAGCTGTGAAGTACAGCGTCCCCCACTCTGCGCGGTCCGCAAACTCGGTGAACAGCTGCTGATGCACCCGCTCGACCGTCCACGTGTGAAGTACTTTGGTGACGTTTCCCTCAAATTTGGAGATCTTGTTCATCTCCCACTTAATCTCATTGTCCCTGTTGCCCGTGACCCATTCACCGTTGGTATCGGTGTAGATGTTGACATCGAGGCACCCCTCGGCAATTACAGTCACGTACGCGGCAGGAATCGACTGTCGGAATGTAGATGAAGGGGTAATTGGCGAGAGGAAGGAGAGCGTCAGTTGGGCATACTCGTCATCGGAGGCTCCGGGGATGCGGTACGTCAGGTTCGTCGTCGAAGCGTCGAAGGTCGCGCCGAGGTACTTTGGGTAAGATACGTTGTAGTGCTTGCTATCGTGCTGCAGGGAGTCTTGGGGACGTCCGAGGAGGGGGTATACGGTGCTCGTCTCAGGGACGGCTGCCATGACCGAGAACCCAACCTGTGCTTTGTGTTAGCGTAGCCAGCCTAGCGGTCATTCACAGATGGGCCGCCCACATGAGCGCCTGTCCAAAAGATGGGCCAATTATCCCAAGGCGCATCGCGAGCATGGTACAACCAGGTGCTCAGGTACGGATTTCGGACGATCAATGGCAATGTGTTGGGGGTGAGCGTCGATGCGCCGGCTAGAGCGGCCAGGACCAGGAAGTCGAACCGCATCTTGAAGTTTCAAGGTGAGCCGAGGGCAGAGAAAGTCTCAACAGTTGTTCTTCATTGCTCTCTTCAAACAAGAGCTTCAAACCAATGCGGAACGAGCTGAGGAACGAACGAAGCAGAAGACCAAGCTTGAAGCCGGTGTACCGCTCAACAGCAAGGCGATGATGAGAATGACCAATAACTGATACACACTATTCAATGTTCAAAACCGATGAAACAGGGTCGCACGCGAGCAGGCAGCGCAACGAGTAAAGCAGAGCGAGAGATCAACGCTCAGAGGGGAGGGGAAGCTGGGAACAACATGATGCTCCTCGGCATGCTCCCGTCGTCGATCGACAGTTTGAAACCCCCTGCTCCTGCCTGCAAGCCGGAACTGTAGACGTCCAATCATTGCAGGCCAGCAAGAGAGGGTCCGCTTTCAGGGCTGGCGTGTGGCCCCACTTGCGGGCCTTCAAATGCGGGGACAAAATCCACTACGGGGGCCGGCATCGACGGGTCTCAAGGGTCCAAGACGGCCGCTTTGGAACTGCTGATGCCTGGTAATATCTTGATGGGTGCCAGAGCAGGTTAACAGGAGGGCAGTTTGCATATGGGTATTCCGTTGACAATTGATCAAGATACTAATTGTTTAGAGAATGGATCGTACATTGACAAAATATCTATTACATACAGCTCTTCGTTGGCGGTCCAGAAAGCTGGTAACCCCGTATTTATCCTTCCGAAAACACCAAACACCACCACCAATGGAGGTTTGACCTATAACCATCACAGCAAGTACAAGCGCTATAATCCCACATGTCCCACCTCATAACCCATACGTATCTCTGTTACGCCATATCCGTCCACCAGCTTAGTCTCAGCGAGGACGTGATATCGCTGCTTGCCGTTGAGGAGTCCCAAAGCATAAAAGTCATACCATCAAACCTCAGCGCAGGGCAAATGTCGAAACGTGCAATAGAAACAAATAATGCCCGCCAGGTTCATCGTGAAGTGGTAACGCAATCAGCTGCCGCGGAACAAAAACTGCAGATCCTCCGGGCTCAGCGATTCCATGGCGGCATCGTCGGAATTGATCGTGGAGTTGATCATGTTAGTCTTCTTCTCCTGAAGCATCACCATGCGGCTTTCGACCGAGTCCTCAATGCAGAGCCTGGTGATGGTACACGGGCGGGTCTGGCCAATGCGATGGCAACGGTCAGCAGACTGCCACTCACTGTTGTTACGAAAGGTCAGCATTGTTGCCTCAAAAGTCCGGAGGGGGGGCATACGCAGCAGGGTTCCACCACGGATCGACGATGAAGACTTGAGATGCCTCGGTGAGGTTCAGTGCCACACCGCCAGCCTTCAGAGAGACCAGAAAGCACTCAACATCGACATTGTTCATGAAGTGCTCAATCGAAGCCTGCCGCTGAGCCGGGGTCATGCTGCCGTCGAGCATGACTGTGGTGATGCCGGCCCGACGCAGCCGCCACTCGATGAGCTGCAGCATCGTGGTGAATTGAGAAAAGATGATCGACTTTTGCGACGAGTTGTCGGAGCGGAGCTTGTGCAGCTCGTGCACCAGCAACTCAATCTTGGACGAAGACGTCCAGTTCTCCATCTTGATCCGGTTGATGATGGATGATTTCTTGACCAACGCCTCGTCCTGCTCCATTTCGACCTGCTCAAGGTCAATCGAGAGCGGGATGTGACACTGCGGGCAGTTGGGGTCGCTGGTGGAGTTCAGGTAGCTCTTGACACAGGTGCGGCAGAAGTCGTGCTTGCACCGAGATCGAATCGCGTCTTCCGCAGGCTCGTCACAGATGTTGCACACAAGGATGTTCTGACCGCCCTCGCTGTTCTTCTTCAAGATCAGGTCCGGATGGTCGGCGACCTGACGCATCTGCATGATAAGACCGAAGATGTTGGCGTAGTTGTTGAGAAGAACACCGCTGGCGACGTAGGTATCGAACTTGCGCTGCCCGTTGGTCATGATGCTGTTTGCAAAGTCGTTCTCCTCCTCGCCAAAGAACTGGCGCTCGACATTGATCTCCTTGACGGGAAGCTCCATCGAGTCCATGTGATCCTTCTTCAGCCGACGCAACATGATGCGGTCTGTCAAAAGACGCAGTTTCCTGAAGGCTTCGGTACCAGGGCCCTGGTTGCCATACCTCTGAATTGGGTTGAGAAGTTCCTGGTTGAAGACGGACACATGCTGCATGCTGGAATGGCCGCAGTGCGTGCATTGGCTGTCCTCGTTCATATGCCACTCAGGCGTGGAGCACGGGCATTGCTTGCAGAGATAGCTCGCGAAGGGGCTGATGTTCAGGAAACGGATCAGTGAGAAGAATTCGCCGATGCGGTTCTGCAGAGGTGTGCCGGATAGACACCATCGATACGTGACCTTGAGCGCAAAGCACGCCTTAGCTGTCATGGTAGTCCGCGTCTTGATCGAGTGGGCCTCATCGAGAATGACGCGGTGGAAGTTGGTCTGATGAATGATGGACTTCTCCTTGAACAGACCGTCCTTGCGCTTGAACCCCTTCTCCTGCTTGCGAAACATCGACTCCAGGCTGTTGTACGACATGATGATTACATCGTACTTTTTGATATCCTTGATTGTGAGGTTTTTAGACTTGGAGTTGGTACCGTGAAAGACGAGAGTCTTTAAAGTCCCGTCAGTGTAAGACGCGATTTCCGTCATCCACTGCATCAGGGCCACCGGGGGAACCAGCACTAGGGAAGGATTCTTGGCGGGAAAGTCGGACATGATGAGAGAGACGGCCTGGATCGTCTTTCCCAGACCCATTTCGTCGCCGAGAAGTCCGCCCTTCCACTTTGTCTTCTCCATCGCCGTCATCCAGGCCAAACCTTCAAGCTGAAACGGCTTGAGTTGGCGCGAAATGGACTTGGGCTGCTCGGCCTTGCCAGCCTTCAGAACGGGCATGTTCTCGAGGTCTTTCCACATAGTTAAAAGCTCGGGGTGCTGTTTCTCGAGGCGGAGTCGGTCTCTCTCAATCCTATTCAGGCCACGGTAGGCCCGGTAGGCACGGCGACTCCTCGCCGCCGCTCGGACAGCTAAATTCTCCTCGGTAATTTGATCTACAGCGTCAAGTATGACATCGACATCATCGGCACCCTCACCGGCATCGCCGTCCGCATTATCCTCGGACTCAAACAGAGAGCCGGCATCAGACGAGAGATCGCCTGCGGCGGTAGGGCCAGCGAAACTAGCGTCGCTATCGTAGTCCTCTGGCTCGTCGTTGTCGTCATCTTTGGACGGCTCCGCTGCTGCCGGCCGCCGGCCCCTCTGAGCATGTGATCCTAGAGATGAGGTAGGCAATGCTTTGATCTTGGTGGAGTTGCGTGGCTTGGGACCGCGATATCTCGCTGACAGAACAAGGGCGCTGTCATCGCTCTCGTCGGAGAATTCTGCAGCCGCGCTTTCGTCGTCTTCCTCTGAATCAGCGATTGTTATTGCGAGTCTCTTGTTCGCCTTCTTGCTGGAATTGGCGCCCCGTGCTGGGCGGCGAGCCTTGCCGTTGGGATTAGAATCGCTCGTGCTTATCGGCCCTGCCAGTGATCGCAGGCTGCGACGGAGCGCAGCGCCAGACCCAAGAGAGGGCTCAGGAAGTGGAGCGGATGCAGCGTCCTCTTCTACCTGCAGCTTTCGTGCCAACGTCGCATCGGGCGACTCGTCGGAAAAATCTTCCTCCTCGCTGTCTTGGACGACATTCCGCTTGCGCTTGCTTCCCATAGAATACACGCTCTGGTGACGGGCATGGTTTGTAGGGAGCCTGACCGAAGGCAAGTGAACCTCGATCCTATTTAGCCGCTTGCCCCGAGGCGGCTGCAGGCTGTCGGAAAGGGCCGGTGTCGCAGTGATGCTGGTCAAGGGAGTCGTATATCCGCTTCCTGAGAAGGAGGCGACGGACGTTGGGGCGGTCGAAGAATCAGAAATCTCGTCTTGTGGGCTTTGTCTCCTCGTAGACCGCTGAGCTGCCGCCGCGGCAATCGGCTGTGGAGATGCGGCTGACGATGAAGGTCAGCAGCTGTCTCAGGATGATGAACTCTTGAGGAGAAGCCACGATGTGTTTTTTTTCCAAACCGCCCAATTGACCGACAGTCTTGTAGCCCAGGGCATAGAAAATACATCTCAAGACACAACTTACTTGCAATCTCGTCGGCTGCCGCCGATCTTCTGGTTCTGACCATGGTGTTCCGACGATGCTGGATGCAGCGAAACCCAACGAAATCGGGTTAAACACCAAAAGAAATGGGAAGTTTGGGAGGTGAAATTTTCGCTTTCGACAATTTCAACACCTTAACAGGAACAGAAAGGGTTTTTATGTGTGTGCAGGTGCAGACCAGGCCGGGTCCAGCTTGCGCCCGGATCTGTGCTTCGGCCAGAATGAAGAAATGATGTCAAACGGCGGCAGAGGGTTGAGAAACAGGGCTTATTGTTTGGTTGGAGGATCACAGGAGGTGAAGCACAAAACGCAAAACTGCGGAGAGGCAGAAATCATCGCCACCTCCTTTCAGGACAGGGTCGTGGTTTCACGGGAAGGAGGGGGTTCGCGTTTTCTTCTGACGCGAAGGCACATGACCTGCGGACAGATTCATTTGCTGGCTTACTGGCAACCCCAGGCAGCAGCAGGGTGAGGGGGCTCCTTGGTTGGCTGTCAACAGCCGCCACAAGGCCAAACAGTGCCTAATATTCTGACCAGGCTCACCCCTTGCAGCAGCCGAAAACACCGCCTTCCTCCCCAACAAGAAGGGCTGCCAGTTTTGTGGCTTCCATTTCAGGTTTGCCATGAACAGCTTGCCTGTGATAAAATTGATCAGCTTTAACCTGCGCCTGCCTTGACCCCGAAGTCATTCTCACGCGCTTGGTATCATTGGCTTGGCCTTCAATGGCTTCCATGAAGTTTCTCGAGGCCAGGTCAATGACAAAGCCTAATACAGTTAGTAACTAGTCGGAATAGTACCCGGCCAGTTTCATTCTCTTTTCTTTTTCTTTTGCCACGCACTCCAGGTCATGTGCTTTGGCGTTCAAATTTAATTGAATGCGCCACTCTTCGCGTCCCCCACCGTGTCACCCTTCAGACTTGCGACGAAGTATCAACATCCGGCGAAAGGATTTATTCAACTCCTGCAACCAGCATCACCAACCTTAAACCTGTCTTATCTACGTGGATCTTTGTCCTGCATAAGATCTTGGGCGGGAAGCCGACCAAAACTTCAAGATGTAAGGTTTTCTCGATGACATTGACTGGAAACCTTTGGAGGCTAATACCTTCGTACGCAGGTCTCGACAAAATCGGCAGCAGCAGCGCCGTATCATGGGGCCGTCAGTGACCTTCCTGGCATCTTACCGCCTGAGTGGCGTGAACTGACGGTTTTGCGATGTAGTCAATCGGCCTTGACGGACTTCCTGGCGGTGGGTTGAGGTTATCCTCTTGGGCAATGCTATCTTTGGATGCTAATCATGAACATCAGTCACACAACATATCCGCTGCTCAGATTGCCTCGGATGCTGAAGCCCGGAGAAGAGCGGCGCAGGCTGAGGAGAATAATGCGGATGGCCAGAACAGCAACGAGGCTGCGGTGGCTTCTCCGGCGCAGGCCAGCCCGGCTCCGGAAGCCTCTCTCCCCCCTGCGCAGTCCGAACGAACAAGACGTGCAGCAGCCCGAGAGGAGGAGGCGCGGAAGAAAGAGCAGAAGACCATCGAAAAGATAAAGACCAGCAAGACGTTTCAGAAACGCAAGCGCAAGGCGTGCTCGGATGACGAGGACGAAATCCTCCAAACTCTCTTACAGCAAAAAGCCCCGCTTCCGGGCCAGCTGGAAAATTGCGAGATATGCGGCACTCGATTTACAGTGACACCGTACACTCGTAACGGGCCTGATGGTGGTCTGCTTTGCAACCCCTGTGGTAAGGAGCTCGACAAGGACAATGTAGCAGCTCAGAAGAAGAAGGTCAAAAGAGCCAGCGGCGGTGCGGTTGGTAGACGCAGACAAGTGCAGAGCAACATTCTGGACGGGACATATTCCCTGGGCGCCAAAAGCTTGATGACCCTGTGCATCGAGACTCTTGCGAAGAACATTGATCTCGCAGAAGAGCTGGGCGACCTGCCTCCGAGGGTCATCGACAAGATCGCCCGAAACCTCTCCAAGCGCCGCCTCCTCGATCCAAGAACACTCAGCCTGTTTTTGAGCCCCACTGCAGAGGAGGTCTACATCTACGACGGCGCAAAGCTCAGCTGTGACGACTACATCCGCATCTTCCAGACCGTCCCTGGCCTCAAGAAGCTCAAGGTCCGCAACGGAATTCACTTCAAAGACGAAGTCATGGACTACCTCATGTCGCGCCACATCGAGCTGGACAGCCTCTACCTGCACGGCGCCAACCTCATCTCCGAGTCTAAGTGGAAGGAGTACCTCCAACACAAGGGCCGTTTCTTGCGCTCTCTGCGCGTGTACTTCACGGACAAACACTTCAACGACGAAGTCCTCGCCGTCTTACCCACAGCCTGCCCCGACCTCGCCCGCCTCAAGATCTGCCACAATCAAGAAGTCACGGGCGCTGGCGTCACATCGATCGGCCAGCTCAAATCCCTCCGCCACCTCAGTCTCGACCTGCGCAAAGACCTCCACTCCGACGTCTACGTCGCCCTGCTCACCTCTATCGGCGCCACGCTCGAAACCCTCTCCCTCACGCGCGTCCTCGGCGCGGACAACACGGTCCTCGACGCCATGCACACTTACTGCCGACGCCTCTCCAAACTCCGCATCACAGACAGCGAGGAAATGACTGACGCCGGGTTCGCGCGCCTCTTCAACTCCTGGCCCAACCCGGGCCTGACCTTCATCGACCTGCAAAAGTGCCGGCAGCTCGACTCTGCCAAGCCGCGCGAGAATCCGGACGGGGCTGGGCCTGTGCTCGGACGGTTTCCGTGCGCTGATGGCGCACTCGCGCAAGACGCTGCGCCAGCTGAATGTGCACGGCTGCCGGCACATTGAGCGCGGAGCGTTTGAGGAGGTGTTTGGGGTGGATAAGGTGTACGAGGCGCTGCGCAAGGCGGAGATTAGCTTCTGTGAGGAGGTGACGGATTTTGTGGTGGGGAGCGTGTTTCGGTCATGTCCGAGTATCAGGGAGTTGAATGTATTTGGGTGTATGAAGGTGCGGGATGTGAGGGTGCCGAGGGGGAAGATCTTGGTGGGTGTGCCGAATGCGAGGGGGATGGTTATTGAAGGGGGTGATGAGGAGGAGTAGTGGGCGGATATTTTGCCTGTAATGGTGCGGTTATTGTTTTTTTTTTTTTTTTGTTTTTTTTGTCATGATGATTGTAATAATGCCTGGTTTTGGTGGTCTTGTGCGGCGTTTGGAGGAGGATGGGACATATTTCAGGCGGAAGAGCCAGGCTTCACTACCAACACTGGGCTGATCAGCTCAATGTCGGCTGTATGGTAGGGGGCAGACGATACCCCAAGGGCTCTAGGTATGAGCGGACATGGACATCATTGCTTTGGCTTCGGAAAGTCTTACTGCAACAAGCAGCAGGGCAGACAGACAGGAGCTCTTCTGTCAAAGAGTCATGAATTCCCGGGGAGTCTGTCGGCTCTGGATACTAGAGTGTAGCTAGCGTTCACGGAACAATCCCGCTCTGTCTTGTCTCTCAAAACCCATGTGAAAACCCTCCTCGTCTCAGGGTAACATCGACATCCCGAGACCTGTGGACCTAGTTCGGTTGTCGGTAATCGGTAATAGGGCTCAGCAGAGTCAAAGGTAGGCAGTGGGACACCAACGCGACTACTTCTCGCCAAGGCTGTCGTCAACTTTGAGTCATTCTCGTGTTTCCATCTCCTGCAGAGCCGCTGGTTTGAAAGACGGAGTCGACTCCGATCTGCCGGACGAACAGCTTCAGCCGTTTCGATCCCACAGCATGTCGTGTCACATCACAAAGACCGAGGTTAACAATGCTGATCTCTCCTTGGCTCTCCATACTTCCTGAGTATCTGATCTGATATGATGCGAAATGGATGGCCTGGTACAACAGTGATCAACTGCCCACCTACATGGCATATGTAATATTTGAATCAGGGAATTGTTGCGATTTCATGTGCTTCTGCTTACCATCCTCTTTGTATGTTCTTCGACATGATGTAACCTTGATGGGGAGGAATGGATGGAAGTGATGAGCAAATCTCAGATGAGGAGAAGGCTTGCAGTCACAGACCTTGACTTTCATTACATTCTGACTCACTGCTTGTTTTGGGAGCGAGGTGCTTGTCTCTCGAAAATCCAGGGGTGGCGGACCTCTCTGATCCCGCTGACCAGGTCCAGGGGAGTGTGAGTGGTGAGGCTCTTGAAGCAACCTGGAAGCTCGTGGCTGAAAGGTAGAGAGTGCCCCTCAAACTGACTCCCGTTTCTTGGCGGACCATCGATCCCCATTACTGCTGCGGTTGACTGTGGGGTCCGGGGAAGGGTCGCTCTGCATGTTAGCGTTGCTCGGCGAGGCCCCCCTGTTCTTGGTGTTTGCTTCGGGACGGTTTCCTCGATGATGTGTGTGTGTGTTAGAAAAAAACGAGCAGCGATCGGTGTGTTGCACCGCGTCCTGCCTGCCTCAACACCAACACTTTTGTCATGTGCCAACCCGACTTCCTCCGTGATGCTTCCCCTCCGATGCTCGGAACGAGGTAAGCAACGGCGTCGTGGAGGGAGACGCCCGGGACATAGCCGACAGGCCGATGCCGGGCCGGCGTGTGGGTGGGTAATGGCGCCAGGAGCGGAGCATGTGCAAGGCCGGCACCCCATCTGCCGGGCCGGGAGGTGGCAGATGGCGGTTCACAAGCTTCTGGACTGCGCTCCGAGCCGTAACGTGATGGCTAATCGAGCTTCGTAGGTGGCAATTACTTCCCCGCGATGTGACGCTGAGGCCTCGAAGAGCTCAGGAGCCGAGGCGTGTTGACGGGAACGAGGAGGAGATCAGACAGTTGCCGGTCAGATCAGGGCTGCTCGTCGTGCTGGGTGACCCATCGCTGGATGCGGAGCGGTCCAGCCATCAAACACAACGACACTGGGCTAGAACCACAGACAACAGGCTCCTGGATCCGTGATCTTGACCCCGTTTTCCCGTTGATGGAGATCTCCTTCTCCTGTCGACTTTGCAGGGGGCCCTCGTGGTTCATGGGGTTGTGGGGGGCATGACTCAATGACAACTCCAAACGGCTCCCAGCAGAGGAGGGAGCTTGGCGACGTTCATCATGCAGAACCGCGTGCCTCATCTGAAGTTCCATCTCGAAGTCCAGACGCATCAGACATCAGATATCAGACGCGGGTGCGACCTGTTTCATCCATCCAGGGCGTGCCCTTCTCGAAGACTTGGCTTTCCCCAAACGGCGTCCGGGAGTTCTTCCGCAGGCGAAATTCGATGCTGGGTTTCGAGACGGCGACCGTGTTGTTGATTGCTCAGAGATGGCGTCGAGCACTGCCCAGCCCATGCCCCTGGAGACCCACCTTCTTCCTTGGGGACCCACCGATGCCCAATGACTGTGGGTCCCTAACAACAACACTGCATTCAGCCGTTTCTGCAAGGCTTACACAGGACACAGTCCACAAATGCCGGATGATTAGTATTGATCTTGAGTGGACGGATAATCGCGCTGCTCGCTTGGTGTTCTGACGGGCCGTTTCTGCAACCTGAACGTTCGATTCTCGGTGTCGAATGTTGGAGAACGAGAAGCTGGAAAACGCCGTGCCGTCTCCCGAGACAGGCTGATGTGCAGGCCGTCAACAATTCGATCTGGCCGGCCGTCAGCACTCAATTATTAGGTAATGGGCAACCTGGAACAGCGGTAAGAACCTGGAAGGCAAGGGAGCCGGAGGCTGGCGTGCCTGAGAAACTGCTGCTCCCTGCTGTTGTCCGACAAGAGATCCCGAATGGCCAAACATCCCGACGGATCGGGACGAGGCCCCTTAACCCAAAGAGGGAACTGGGGTCCCTTTACCTGGCTGCTGATTGGACAGACGGCTTTGGGCGTCGAATGTCTTGGCGCTACCTCGGAGGGTCCACCGCTCTTTGCTTCCCCCAAAACTGCCCCGAAAACGAGACCCTTGCGGGCGCCAAATCAAAATTGTTTGAGAGACAAACGGAGGGACAAACAGCCAGATGCGCAAGGCTCAAACCACTGTTTGAAGAAGGTCGGATGTCCGCTGTTTTCACTCTGCACGTCCAGCAACTTTGGAGACGTGCAAGTCTCGAGTCTCAGCAACAGCCTGCATCCTGGCATTCTCCCCAATGCTTCGCTGCAGCTGCGCTTGCAGAAGTGTGGGTGGGTCCCTTGGCAGCCTAGACTTCACATGGGGCTGGACACGGGACGGGAGCTCTGACACTGGAAACGACAAGCTCCGGGGCTCTGGCGTTGCACAACGTTGCGGCGGTCAGGTCGACGAAATACCAAATCCCACATTACAAATCCCAGATCCCACTCTCGCCCGCCCAACAAGCAGCCGTCACTCCCAACAATTTTGGAAGCTGACAGCAGAAGGAAGGAAATCCCAGAATTGGATGGGAAAACGAGCAAGATCAGAGCCGCGCAATTTCACAATCCGTGGCTTCACCCGCCATTCCATTCGTGTCGTCCAGGCAGGCATGGATCCGTCCATGGCCCCACAGCTCGCAAGGCCCCTTCGGGAGCCCACTCCGGGGCCCACTCGGGATGTCATCTCGGTGACTCCTGCGTCCAGGGATGCGTTCGTACCTGCCGTGTGTAAGTGCATCCCCAAGAGTGAACATTCGAGTGTTCGCAGCTTCCCCAGCGGAGGAAATAGTGACTCGCATTTTTACGGGCAGCCGCGTACCTTCCTGCCAGTTCCTGGTCACTCCACTCGGAGGCCCTGGAACGCTCCGGCAGCAACAGTCTGGAAGGAGTGAGGTGATCGCGTCTGTCCACATTTCCCTCCCAATTGCCAATTGAGCCGCGCCCCCATTCTCGCCGTGGCCATCCACTTTTTTGAGGCCATTTCGAGGGAGGCGTGGGCAGAGTAACCGGCCTCAGGTACTCTGCTCCCGCCGTCGATGAAACTCACTACGAAACCGCGAGAACAGGCCTCTGTCACATCGCCTGTCGTCCGCGTTTTCCTCCTCTTCTTCCCCTGGGTTTTTCGTCTCTCGGCGAAACTACGCATGGGCAAACGCGGCATCAAGTGGCCGCCGGTGCTGTCTCAAGCAGCCAGTCTGCAGAGGGTTTTAAACCGGCTCGCTGCCAGCAACAAGCGCGTGGGCAAGACGCTGCAGCTGTCTCTCATGTTGACAAAGGCTCTGGCCCGCACGACAACTGGAAGTACCACCAACAATCCGCGCACCCACGCCCTCGCCCACGCCCGCACCCGCGCCCGCCTCTTCTCGTCTGACACCCCAGCACCCGGCAGACCTGCTGGTGGCACTCGCCGTCATCACAATCCCAACCCCAATAATCTGACTGCTAAACTCACGCCGCAGGCCACCTTCCTGCTGCACCTGGTCCAGCCCTGCCTCGACGTGGCCCCGTGGATTTACAGTCTCGTTTTCCTCGCCCGTCTTCCCTTCCCTCTCTCTCCCCTTCCGTCCCTCACACATGCCATGGCGTCGTCTGCGGACAGTAGCACATCCAGTACATCCAGCAACGACATTTCAACACCTCGGTCGATCTCCCCGTCTGCCTCCGTGGCGTCAGCCCGTTCGTCCCATTCATCTATATCAAGCGCCCAGCGCATCTCCATCTCGTCCCAACGCAGGCTCGTCGCTGCCAACCCCATGTCCACCGTCGACATTGCCATTATTGAAGACGCCATGAAGATGGCTAATCTCGACACTTTGCGCGGCTATGCCACGGACCACTACGGCGAGGTGCACCAGGATGCCGCCACGCACTATGTTCCTCAAAACGAGGCCCTCGGCTATCAGGTTCTCAACGAGCCGACGTGGAATAAGGGTGAGTCAGTCTGGGTCTTGCCCCCGAGGTGTTCCCTGCCCCTTCCCTGCATCCCCCTCCTTTTTCGTCCCATCTTTATAGCTCCTCGGGCTCCGTCGAGATCTCCCAAGGGTCTCAGTCTGTCAGAACAACGTCACCGCCCATTGAGTCGGGGTCTAGCCATCATCACTACTTCTTGCACTTTCTGTCGTTGCCATCTCTACAGGCGCATTTTCTCAGCTTCACACATATACACACCCACGCCTTCCAATCTTCACACAATTGCACCTCCCGCTACCCAAACAGCTTTTCTTCTGCTGCTTCTCTCACAATGGCGTCCTCTGCTCGGGCTCTGCCCCGTCTGCGCGCGCTGGCTGCTAACTGCTCACCTCCCCCCAAAGGCCTCTCATTTTCGCCCGAGCAACGCATCGCCAAAAACCTCACCGGCCTCATCCCGCACGTCATGGAAGACCGTAGCAAGCAGTGTGAGCGTGCGCTCAAGATGATCCGGACCCGCCAAACAGGGATCGACAAGTATCTGTACCTGTCGAACCTCAAGGCCGAGAATGTCGACCTCTTCTACCGCCTCCTCATCGACCACGCACAGGAGCTAATGCCCCTCGTGTACACGCCCACCATCGGCGACGTCTGCCTGCAATACTCGACCCTGTACACGCGGCCCGAGGCCCTCTACATCTCGATCAAGCAGCGCAAGTCGATGGCTACCATTCTGAGGAATTGGCACTACCCAAATCCTGAGATTTGCGTCGTGACGGACGGCTCGCGCATCCTCGGCCTAGGCGATCTCGGCGTAAATGGCGTGGGGATTCCGGTAAGCGGCCTCGGCACAGCCCCCCCCTCCCCTCCCCCCAGTGGTCCCAATGGCACCTGTTGTCCAGGCGGTCTGGCGGCTCCCAACAACGTGGATGGTCGGCTAATGTGCATGCATTAGATTGGCAAGCTAGCCCTGTACACAGCAGCTGCTGGTATCCATCCCGAAAAGACGCTGCCCATTGTGCTCGACTGCGGCACGGCCAACGAGACGAACCTTAAGGACCCGCTTTATCTTGGCCTGCGCTCCAAGCGGCCCTCTTTTGCCGAACAGCAGGAGTTCATGGACGAGTTCATGCAGGCCGCTGCCGAGGTCTACCCCGACATGGTGGTGCAGTTCGAGGACTTTGAAAGCGAGAAGGCCTTCAAGTATCTCGATAAATACCGGGATCAGTACAAGTGCTTCAATGACGATATCCAGGGTACCGGTGCCGTCGTCCTTGGCGGGTAAGTGTTCATCCAACATCCCGCCCCACTTTGTCTCACACGCCGTGTCTTGGGTGTCTTGTGTCTTGTGTGTACTGACACCTCTTGGCAGCTACATTGGTGCTGTGAACCTCTCTGGTGTTCCCCTTGAGGAGCAGCGCCTCGTCTTCATGGGCGCTGGCTCTGCCGGCGTCGGCGTCGCGAAGCAGCTCGTCGAGTACTACACCAAGCGCGGTCTGTCAGAACAGGCCGCCAAGGAGAAGTTCTGGCTTGTCGACACCAAGGGCCTCGTGACCAAGGACCGTGGCGATAGGCTCGCCGAGCACAAGAAGTACTTTGCTCGGACAGACAACGAGGGTCACCAGTTCCGTACTCTCGAGGAGGTCATTGAGTACGTCAAGCCGAGCGCCCTCATCGGCCTGACTGCCACCCATGGTGTCTTCACCGAGTCGGTCGTGCGCGCTCTTCAGGCCTCGGTGGACGCCGGCGGCCTCGGCCGCAGGCCCATTCTCTTCCCGCTGAGCAACCCGCTCAGCAAGGCTGAGTGCACTTTTGAGCAGGCCGTCACATGGACCGACGGCACCGTCATCTTCGCCTCGGGTTCGCCCTTTTCAAGTTTCACGGTCAAGAACGGCGACCAGGAGTCGACCTACTACCCCAACCAGGGCAACAACGTCTATGTCTTCCCGGGCATCGGCCTCGGCGCCATCCTTGCCAAGGCCACCCGCGTCACGGATGACATGATCTACACGTCGGCCGCCGCCCTCTCCGGCACCCTCAACCCCGATGAGATCCAGAAGGGCCTTATCTACCCGCGCATCGAGCGCGTCCGCGAGGCCAGCTTGGTTGTCGCGCGCGAGGTTATGAAGGCTGCGCGCCGCGACGGCGTCAGCAACCTGTCCGAAGAACAGTGGCTTGAGTGGGAGGAGTGGGGAGACCCGGCCCTTGATAAGTTCATCAAGACCAAGATATACGATCCCGAGATTTGAGTTTGTACGCTTCACGGCTTGGTCTTTCGCACCGTCTTCTGCTTCGCCTTTTACTGTTGCACGACACATCAGCAAGCGGAGCACTTCATTCTTGTCGTCTGGGGCCAAAAGTTTTGGGTCTCATTTCTCGTTTTCTTTGCTTCGCTGATGATTCCCCGACTTGTTGCTGCTGTTGGTTGTCTGTCTTTTGTTGTTGGGATCTTGCATTGGGACCGGAGGGGAAGGGAGGGTAAACACACACAATCATGTACAGCACAGCTTGCTGGCTATGTCTGGTCAATGGATGGACTGGGTGGATGGCACTGTAATGGATGGGAGGCGGTGGTGCATTCGCTTTGGGTGATGGAGATGATATGGGGGGTGAGGTCTTGGGGATGAGTTTGAGTGCCTGGTGAGGGGAGACACATAGTTGAGAATACAGCGTATTGGCATCTTTTGCAGTCTGGGGTTTTCTTGACAGTGACATCATCACACTTTGCGTTTGAGTCTTGGAAGTCGCTGTCTCCGGCCACTGCTGTCTTCCAAGGGTCCGTCTCAAGCTGTTGTCGTCTTCGAACTCCATGACGGTACGAATATTCTAATTCTCACATTGAACAAGAACTGATTATTTCTTTTTTCAGCTCACCCCACGAAAACAAGTTCCACGAAGACCAGAATCCCCCATGCACAGTACAGATTGTTTGTAACCCCACCCACCCACACCTCCCATGCCCCATCCCACCCAAAGTGGTAATACCTCCCCACATCTCCCCACAATTACCTACACAAGCAGGCGGTCGGCTCCCCAACCCGCCAGAGTCACACCACTAACTCCGGACATGGCTCGCACCCCCGTTCCGCCCCTTGATCCCAAATACGTACCGTCTCCCCTCAATCGGGAGAAGATGTGGCGGCTTCCTTTGGTCCTTCTGGAAGAATTGGGAGTTTGGGCCGGGTGGAAAGGGGAGGGTGTGACGGGAGTGTGGGGTGGGGTCTTGATTGTGTATTCTCTCACTCTGTGGATGGGGTGACAGGTGGTTTGTGATGGGTTGTCTCATGATGTTTTGGATGGGGTGGCTCTTGGGCCCTTTGCGTTTACTTGGCTTTCCTGAATTCTTTGAAGGGGTGGGGTGATGAGGATGATTGATCACAATGATGGTGGTTTGCATGAGAGCGGATGATGACAGGAGGATTCGGGACGGTCCGACCGACTGACTGCGGGCGAGTGGGTTGCGAGTAAGGAGGCTAGGTCAGGCTGGCTCGGTCTGGTTGAACCCGAGCGATGGGCATGCCCGGGCAAGGCGAGGCCGAACATCTCATGTTGGGCAGATGCCCAACTGGATATATCATGAGACACCACGGCCCAATCAGGCATTGAAACTGGGAAGAAGATGGTCAATCCGCGGATCTAGATGGCAAATCTCCAACTCAACATCCCATATCATCCCACCCCTCATCCCACCCCTCATCCCACCCCCTCATCCCACCCCATCTCCTACGTCCCAATCTCGCCACATCTCCCAAACTCCATTCCATCCCACCACATTCCCATCTCCAATCCACACAGGGCCGGTGATGATGTGAAAACGGGGATAACTCGGTACCTGGCGTGGCGGTGTTCCTCTCGTACCTGCATAGTACACACCTAGTTACCTGAGTTGCTACTACCGAGCAGCCCTGCCGTCCGCCATCATCCGATGCTACGTTACTGGCCTCCCACGTGTGACGCATTTTCTTTACTGGCACCGCCATCTTACTGCCGCAGAAATGTCTATTTTGACTTCGTTGTTTCTAGATATGTAGATAGGCATGGCTGTTACCTTGCAAGACCAGGTCAGAATCGAGATGAGGGGTTTGGGGAGGGGGGTTTAAAACAGGTGTTGTTAGAACATCACCACACTGCATATTTTTTGTCAACACTTGGTATTTGAGTCAAGACTAAGACAGAGGATATTCCAGTTTGTTTTTGTTAAAGCAAGCACAGGTCTCGGAATAGATATATAGTCGGCATGTCTCACGAGAGGTCATAGCAACACCTAGTTACGACAGAAAGAGAGACTGATCAGGGGAAATTTATAACTTGCTCAGCAAACAGCGAGTTCAATTTGGTTTCGACCCTCACATAGAAGGTTGTCAAGATTGATGCATTGCAATAAACTCCTTGCCCCAGCCACCAACCCGATGCCGCCTCAACTCCATCCCAAATACCAAACACTCCCAAATACACCAGCAAAAAACCACCAAAACCCTCCTCATCTACTTCCCCCAACCTCCGCCATCTTCCGATCCGCCCTCTCAATCTTCCCCCTCGCCACCCCATCCAACGACGCAAACCACTCCTTCAACCCCTCACATAACCCACACACTTCTCCCACTCCTCCACCGGCGGTCCCTGATCTGCGGCGCTCCCTCCCCCACTCCTCCTTGCCCTCATCCTCACCAACACCCTCCCCATCCCAAACCGCCCAAGCACTCTCCACCCCCGTCCTCAACCCAAACCCCTTTTTCCCAATCGCCTTGACCTGAAACCCCCTCAGCAGGACCACATCCCCCGGTTTCACCACCGGCAGCGAATCCTTATGCGGCCGATACAATTGCACCTCCACCACCCTATCCGGCGCCGTCGACGGGTCCGTAACATGAAATGACATGAAATACTCCCTCGGCCCTCCCTTCGCACGGGCAGGCTGCGTCGGGCTGGACGTCACGACCGCAACCGCACCAGGGGATTTTTCGGCATGCTGCCGAAGGGACTTCAGCGGAATACAATCCGGGAGGTCGTCGTGGAGGCGCTTGGCGAGGTTGGATTTGAGCGATGTGGTGGTGTGTACCGTGCCGGGCTGCTCGTCGGCCTCGGAGCCGTGCCTAGAGGGCGAGACGAGAGCGGCCCGGGCGAGGTGCACGCTGCTGTCTTCTTCAGTCTCTGCTTCATGTTCTGGGCTGGTGTGGGAGCGGAGGCTGCTGGAGCGGGCACGGGTGACGGGCGGGCTGGTGCGGGTTGGCTCGGGTGCGGGTTGTTTGCGGCGGCGAGCGGCGGCGGACTGGCGGGCGAGGTCGACGCTGAGGTCCGGGGAGGGGGACCGAGCTTCGGTTTCGAAGGATCGCTGTGTGTCTTGCGTGAGCTGCTCGAGGATCATGGTTTCGTCCTCCATATCGTCCGCTGGAGATGATGGAGGTTGCTCGGCTGGTTCCTCAGAACCTTGTGAAATTAACTCTGACTCGGCAACAGTCTGCTGTGGTTGA
This sequence comes from Collariella sp. IMI 366227, assembly GCA_027946355.1. NCBI lineage: Eukaryota > Fungi > Ascomycota > Sordariomycetes > Sordariales > Chaetomiaceae > Collariella > Collariella sp. IMI 366227. The sequence continues at coordinate 1,002,929 of JAPEUS010000004.1, read as the reverse complement.
TTCTCTTCGACCTCCGGAGATACTTCGACAACTTCAACCTCGGCAATATCCTCATCCAACTTCATAACTTTTGGCGGCTCAGCGAGAAGACTAGAAGCTTCCAGAATTTCGACAGCTGGCTCAGAGACACTGCCGTTGTTGGCTCTATCCTCAGTGGCGAGATCTTCGTCGACTTCAGGTTGAGACTCCGTTGGAGCCACAGCAACCACCCGAGCTGTAACCGGGATCGAGGCCTGATCCTGACCACTCGGCGGCTCCTCGACATCGACTTCCATCCCGACAGCCTCGGATTGCTCAGTGGACACCTTGAGCGTGGTCTCCTGTAATTCTCCCGCGGCGGTCTCTTGCTTTCCCAACCCAGGGGATGCAACCCGCGCCGCTTGTTGCGCGAAAGGCTCTGCATCAGGCAGAGACTCATCGTCATTTGCCGTAATGACAGTCTCTTCCACAACTTCAGTCATCACCACTTCAGAGATAATGACTGACTCTCCCGGGCTCTCTGGCTGCAAGCTTCGCGAGCCCACCCTCTCCGAGGGAGCTGATTCAACCACCGGGGAGCTCGCATCAAGCAGGTCGACGTCGTCCTCGGACATTGTGATCTCTTCGACCTCAAAACTTACGCTGCGATTATGTACCGGTTCGTCGTCCGCGCCGACGTACTCTTCCTCCTCCTCCTCGACGAGGTCCTTATCCACGTCACTTCGAGTGGCGGCTGAGCTGCTGTCCGCATCCGACATTCTGGTGTCCTCGTCCTCGTCCATTCCATCCACGCTCATGACCTCCTCCTGATGTCTGCCTTGCTCTTGTTCGTCGGACTCAAAAATTCCGTCGCCAACGGTAGATGCTCCATCTGTCCTCTTGAGGTCAGAACCGGAGCCGTCCTCCGTTCGCGTATCTTCCTTGGCCTGAGCTTTGTAGGGCTGTGAAATAAAGAGTCCCTCTGACGAACCTTCACTCCGTGCTGCCTCAGACCCCGGGCCTCGCAGATCGTCTCTAACGCTGGATATCTCAAATGAGATAGGGGCTTGACTGGCGAACGACGAGGGTTCGGAAGGAGTGCTGATTTCAGCGGCAGGCAAATTTAGCGGGGCCTTGTTGGCACCACTCGCAAGAGTGGCAAAGTCAACCACATGGGTGCTGCCAAAAATCCGGTCAGGCAGATGAGTCTCCTCAACGACGTCCTTCTCAACGCTCTGCAGGACTTGGGGAGAATGTTGAGGTGGCGATTGAGCTTCAGCGGCAGCTAGAAATTCTTGCGGGGCTTGTCTAGGCGCCGACTGAGCAGCAGGCGCGGGTTTGTTCGGTGCAGGGGTTGGCTGGTCGTCCTCGGAGTCAGAGATCAGATCGATGACAACTGGCTCTCCTGGCGGGCCGGCTGTGGTGGGTGCCCTGGGTTGAGGGCCCCTCGCATCATACCCGTCATCATACTCCTCCTCCTCGTCGCTCTCGTAGTCTCTTTCCTCTTCATCCCACTCCTCACCCTCACCGTCCTCATCATACATCTCGCCATTGCCGTAGCGCTCTTCTGCCTCAAGTTCAATCTCATCGTCCTGCTCCGACAGCCCCTCGTCGTCGTCTGCAGGAATGTCGTAGTTCCGTTGATCGTAGTCGCCCTCCTCGAGCCGCTCACCGTACGCATATTCGTCGTATTCGGCCTCCTCATCCCCCTCGTCTTCCACACCGACCTCATCGCTACTGATTGTTTCCTCGTTCTCCACGAAAGGTTGCTCTTCATGCACAACTGTCTCCCGCGCAGGACTCCCAAGAGCTTCCTCAGGCGCTTCCACCTGACCATAGCTGCCAAAACCTCCGGGCACACTCTCTGGAGAGATTTCATCCGCATGGAGAGACGGTTGCTCAGACGTGATTCTCGATCCCTCGTCCAGAGCGTCCGCTCCGAAGTGACCACCTTCAATAGGGTTGTACTGTGGAGATTGTGTCGACATCTCAAATTGACCATGACCAAAGCGCTCAAGTGCAGGGGGCGCCGGGGGTACACGCTGGCCATGAAGAACCATCTCATCTTCGTCTTCTGCAACATTGATGTAGGTGTTCATGTCTGCGTACTTGGCCGGGTCTGGTGCATCCTCGAGATATGCTACCGGGTAGGCGTCATGTCTGGCAGTGTTTTGAGGGGCAGGTTCAGGTTTCGGTGGTGAAGGAGAACGTGTAGTCTGTGGTACGTGAGAAAAGCCAAATCTGACCTGGTCAACCATACTGAGGGCCGATTCTACTTGAGCAGGTGCCGCTGTTCCAAACATAGAGAAGCTGGAGAGGAGGGGCTTCGGGCCGCTAAAGGTAGCACTGGAAATATCTTCCGGCGGTGAAAGTGGGTGTGACCCTCTTGCGGGAGGCTGCTCTTGAGCTTTTGTCTCCTGAACAGGCGCCATTCCGGCCTGCTCTTGCCGTGCCGTAGATCTTGCCTCCGGAACCGGGGGTGACTTGTCCCTTTGGAAAGTGGTTTCCTCCGTCTGAGTCGCTGGTGCTGGTTCCTTTTCTGTGACAATAGCCATAGGAGCTTGCTCTAAACCCTGAGTGACAATATGTTCCTCTTGAACCTCAGCAGATGCTTCTGGGGTGGCCGGCATCCGAGCTTTGAGCACAGCAGCACTCTCCTCCGGCTGCAGGAACTCTCCGCCAGCCAGTTGGGGGCTACCTCCGGCCATTTCTACGTCCATTGTCTGGCACCCGTCATCCGTCATCTGCGGTTTTGACGAAGCTTGGGGTGCTGCTTCCTCCGGGATATCTTCGTCCATGGCGTCCACGGCTGAAGAAGGCTCAGGGCTTGGAGACTGACTAGTGTATCGCCACGCACTGCTGTCGCGCCCAAAGCGCGTCCTCTTGCGACCCCTTCCTTTCACGCCGCCATCGTCCTCAAAGATGTCAAAGCCGCCCTCAAAAAGGGCGCCATATGAGAGTCTCGCCCTCTTGACAAACGCTGGCGACGGGTATTCGTTCTCCGGGAAATCTTGAATCGTGCGCACGGCAGATGGGATGTTGTGGGCGTTTACTTCTGGCTCGGGCGTGGCTAGTCTGTGTGGTTCGGCAACGACGCTGCTGGGCTTCTCGGCGGGGTGATCGATGCTGATATGCTTGATTTCGCCGGACTCGCCGAATTTGACCTAGACACTGATTAGAGCCCATCTGGAGAAACTAAGCTGGTTCCCATACCTGAAGCACGAGCTTCTCATTGAATTGCATTTGCCATTCCACCCTTGCGCCTGGGATGCGGCCTGGAGACACATCCTTGGACCACTCAACGCCATCTAGGCTGAAGAGCAATTCGTCGCCAGCCCCTAGACCACTTTCTGATGCCGCTTGCGCACTCGGGCCTTGAAGCTCAACACGAATTTGGCCCTTAGCGCGGCGGAGGCGCACATCCGGCTCGGCGAGGAGGAATGCGAACGTCTGCTTGACGGAGTTGTATGGCCATGTGATGGTGACTTCGCCACGCACGACACGCGAAGGTTGGTCGGGCAGGTCGGGACCCAATTGTGCAATCGATGTCGCGGTTCCTGTCTCCAACCGGAAAACGCTGCCGCCATTCAACGACGCCATTGTTTCGCGCAGGGGGGAGGAATCAAAATGGAGCTGGATGGTGGAGGTGGCTCTCACGAAATCAAAACCGTGAGATGCTCTTTCGGGTTCGTCATTCGCAAGTTCGGCAGTCAGGCGTAATTTCGGGGGAAGTGAAAAATAAAAGAAAAGGAAGAAGACAAAAAGGCGATCAATATCCCCTTGAAGAAGTCCCGGTATCAATGGGAAAGGCGTGATGCAATGGAGGCAGCTTCCTGCAGGAGAAAGCGCGGCAGCTTCTCCGGCCCATGACGGCAACAACGCGATTGAGTGGAGCTCCAACCGACTGCCACCCCTGTCGTTGAGAGACTGCAGAGGGGAAGGCGGTGAATTAAAAGACCACCAAAGAGCCCCACTAAGGCTGCCAAGCCGGATCTGGGTGTCGTACATTACACGTAATTTTGGTAATCCCCGGGATATCACCCCACTCTCGCCACAACACCAAGAGCCGTTGACTCATGATGGCAAAGTCGCCATCGCCATTGCTTCATCCACAGTCCCTGCTTTCGCTTTGATTTTCTTTTCCCAACTCTTTCTTTTATTAAGAATCTAGACGCCTCATTTATTGCAAATTTTAGCCATGGGCTCTCAACAACCAAGGTGTTTCGACGTCCATCGCATTGCCATTATCGGCGCCGGACCCTGCGGGCTTGCCGCGGCCAAGTACTTGCTTGCTCAAAACACCTTTGAAAATGTCAACATTTTTGAGCAGCAGGCCGAGGTGGGCGGAGTGTGGTACTACAGCCCCAAGCCCTCAGACACACTCCATGTGCCCTCACTCACCCCCCTATGTCCTCCCGATCCGCCGCTCGCGGGTGAAGGGGATGAGGCTCCGGTTTTTTCCTTCGCCTATGTACGAAGTTTTACACACCAATATTCCCCGCGCTCTGATGCGGTATTCAGACCTTCCGATACCAGAGGATACGCTCATTTTCCCGTCTCGGGAGGACATCCAGGATTACGTGGTCGAATATTCCAAGGACATTCGGCATCTCATCCAGTTTTCTACTAGAGTCGAAGACGTTCGCTTGAGGCAGGTTGATGGGAAAGACCAGTGGGACGTGGACACATTATGTCTTCGAACCGGCAAGAAGACAAGCGCTACTTATGATGCGGTAGTCGTGTCTTCGGGCCAATACACCGCTGTTTACATCCCTGATGCAAAGAACATCGAACAGTTTCACAAAGCACACCCCGGCGCCATCTCTCACTCAAAGCACTACCGAAACCCAGAACCGTTTACCAACAAGAAAGTCGTCGTTGTCGGCAACGCTGCCTCGGGGTTGGACATCGCAGCGCAAATCAGCCCTGTCTGCAAGAAGCCACTGCTTTTATCAGTCCGAACCCCCACGCCACCAGCACATCTCGCATACTCCGGAGCCGAAGAGGTCCCGGTAATTGAGGAATTCCTGGTGGAAGAAAGGGGCATCCGGTTCGCCGACGGGAGAGTCGAGAAAGACATCGATTTTGTTATCTACGCAACCGGTTACCTCTTCGCCTTCCCGTTTCTCCAGTCATTAAAACCCCCTGTTATGACAGACGGGCGACGAGTCCCGGGACTGTACCAACATCTCTTCCACATCGAGCACCCGACCATGGTTTTCACAAGGCTGCCCTTCAAAGTGGTTCCGTTCCCGCTGTCGGAGAGCCAGGCGGCCGTCTTTTCAAGGGTGTGGGCAAATCTGCTGCCGCTGCCACCAGCAGAAGAGATGAGGAAGTGGGAGGAGGAGGAGATGGAGAGGCAGGGGAGCAAGTACCATGTATGGGTTGATGGACGCGACTCGAAGTATATCAACTCGGTCCACGCGTGGATTAAGGGATCAGGGACGCCAGGAAAAGAGCCGCCGTATTGGAGCCCGGAGCTGGTTTGGCAGAGGACGATTTATGGCAAGGCGAAGCTCGCGTTTGAGTTGACGGGGAGGAAGGCTCGGTCGCTCGAGGAACTAGGTTTTATATATTCGCTGGAGCAGCAGGAGACCTGAGGTGATGAACGTTCCGGCTGAGAGGCCGGCTCCGGGCTGGGACTGGTTGGGTGCCACGAACGGGAGAGCTGCATGCATGTCTCATTGGGACCGCTCGGTGTAACGGCGACCTGCGCCGGTGTAGAGCCCCTGATGGAATTCATATCGGGCCATATCATGATGAATACCTCACCATCTGCGAGCTATCTGCCTACACAGTAGCTGCTGAACCAAACCTCAAACATCACCAAGCCGTCGTCAGCGGCAGACCCCTGTCCTCCCAGGCCGGCACCCCCGGACTTTGTCCTGCCTCAGTGGGGTTAGCGGGTGGGAATGGCATCCTTGATAACGGATCCGGACCGCTTTTGGTTCGCCGGCTCTCGGGATTTATAAGCATGCCCGGTTGCCATTCGATGATGTCTCATGGTTCTCATTCCGCAACTTGAGACGAACTGACTTTGAATTCACTGAAATTTAAAAATCTTGGCCAAATTGCAAAGATTCAGTCCAGCACTTTGCCACGCCCATAAACAGGGCGAAGAACCCCCAGCATAACATTCTCGGTACTCTACCCAGTCAGATCAAGCAGGCCTACAGATTCTTTCAGATCCCGGGGATATTGAACATTGCCGGCGGTTCGTCTCATCTATCTCGTCTTATCTCTTCATCGCACCATCTTCAAAGACTGACTCGGCCAACAAATCCAGGTCTTCCTAATGTGGCCTTATTTCCCTTCGACACTCTCGAGGCGCAGACCGCAAAGCCGGAAAGATGGACTCCCACCCCAAACCATCCCGGCGAGACTGCCGCGTCAGCATCTTCTTCAGATCCTGCCGCCGCCAACCACATCACTGTCCCCAAGATTCTGGATGAGAAGGACCTGTTGAAAAAGGTTGACCTCTCCACGGCACTGCAGTATGGCCTTTCCCAAGGCTATCCGCCCCTGCTTTCTTGGGTGCGCCAGTTCACTCGCGAGAACCTCCACCCAGAGACTCCCTACCGCGACGGACCGGAAGTAATCCTGACCTGCGGATCGACTGATGGGTTCTCCAAGGTGCTGAACCTGTTTGTTAACCAATGGAATGAAGGCGTCAGTGACATCCGTGAGCGGCCCGGTATGCTCTGCGAGACGTTTGTGTACAGCAACGTCCTGAGCCAAGCCCAGCCACTAGGCGTGCAAGTCGCCCCCGTCAAGGCTGATGCGAAGGGCATGGCGGTTAAGGGACCGGGAGGACTAGAGGATGTGTTGGCCAACTGGGACCCTTCCAAGGGAAAGAGGCCGCATCTGATGTACACCGTCACGTACGTCTGCCCCTTTTCATCCCTTGCCCTCGAGACACTAACCTCCCCAGACTCGGCCACAACCCCACCGGCATCGTCCTCTCGGTCGAGCGAAGGAAGGAAATCTACGCCGTCTGCAGCAAGTACGACGTCATCATTGTCGAGGATGAGCCCTACTGGTATCTGCAATTTCCCTCAGCTGCTCCCGAAGAAGCCAAATCCCGCGACCTCCCCTCCCCTCCCCACCCCAACCTCCATTCCCAACCGGCCCTCCTCAGGCCATCCCTTCTCGACTCCCTCGTCCCCTCCTTCATCTCCCTCGACACGGACGGCCGCGTCGTCCGCCTCGACACCTTCTCCAAAACCGTCGCCCCCGGCTGCCGCCTCGGGTGGATCACCGCCCAGCCGTCTCTCATTGAGCGCTTCCAACGCATCAACGAAGCCACGACACAACAACCCTCAGGCTTTGTGCAAAGCCTCATTTCCGAGCTCGTCCTCGGCCCCCCTTCCTCCTCGGCCCCGGAAACCCAGCAAAACACCCTCGCCCGCGCGGCCTTTTCCCTCCTCCGTACCCCATCCTCCCAACAATCCTTCACCGGCTGGTCCACAACCGGCTGGATCCGCTGGCTCGCCGGCCTGCGCGGCACCTACGAGCGGCGCATGGCGCGCATGTGCCGCATACTCGACTCCGGGTCAACCCTGCTCACCACCACCCCGCACCCCTCTCCTCCCATCATCCCGAGTCGGAATGGTCCCCCTGACCATCACCAAAACAAACTTGTTCTCCTACTCCTGCCGCGCGGCATGTTCATCTGGGTGCGCATGCACCTGAATCCCACCCCTTATTCATGGTCCCCTGCCCCAACCCGTCCCTGCCCATCCTCAACGGGCCTGTGCTGGCCATGGCGATGATGGTGTGGCTGACGACCAAGCCGTTCCGGGTGATTGTTGCGACGGGGATTGTTTGCGGCGGACGAGGAGGTGCGAAGGGAGGAGGGGTGGCGGTATGTGCGGATGTGCTTTGCGGCCGAGGGAGAGAAGGAGGTGGATGAGGCGGCGAGGAGGTTTGTGGAGGAGTGAGAAAGTTTTGGGAGGTGAGGGATGTGAGGGTGGTGGAGAGGTTGGTGGGGAGCTGAAGGGGATGGAGTGGAGGGGTTGGAGGTGGGGAGGAGATGGGGAGGTGAGTAGGTTGGGGTGGTATATGGGGTGTTGATTGAGGAGTTTTGTTTTGTTGTGTTTTTATGGTTGGCGTGTTTTGGTAAGTTGCGAGGTAGAGGCGTAATGATTCGACATGTAATTGATAGCGATGATTTGAAATTAACTTCTCATGATTCATTACTAAATTGCACCACATCATTGGGTATTCTTCGTCCGGTACTTGGCCGGGATAATCGGCGGTCCCAACTCTCGCCTGATCTCGTCAAAGTCCTCCAGCCCGTTCCTCCACTTGCCCTTCTTCACCCGCCTCTTACCGAACATCGAGTACTCGTCCAAGAACTCATCCAGCATGCCATCAAAATCCTGCCGCGTCGGCCCTTGGATTGTGGACATGGTCGACACCGCTGACACGGAGCCCATGTCGTCCATATCGGCATTGTACTCCTCCTCGATCTTCTCAAACCGCGCATCGAGAATCCCCAGCTGCTCTGTCCTGACGAGAGACGACGAGGTCATGGAATATGCCGAGGGATTCGTCATGGCGCCCTTCCTGGCTTTCCTCCGCCCGCCATTCGTCGTGGTGGTCCATATTGACGACTGCATCTCCGAAGGGGCGGCTGCCGCCCGCGGCTTCTTCTCCGCCTTCTGGTCGCTCTTGAACTTCTTGAACTCCTCCATCCAGTCGCCTGACGGGACACCCTCCCCTGTCTCCTTGCTCGTGTCCGTCAACTGCGGGACGTCCTCCTCTTTGGTGTGCTCCCGGGTGGCCTTCACCGTGCGGTCCGACTCCCAGCCCTCGTCGTCCTCGAAATCGTCGTATGCCTCCTCAAACTCGTACTGGCTCAGTTCGTTCGAGTCCTTGGCCAGCTCCTGGAAAATGTCCTCGCCGTCCTGCTCGTCTACGTACGCCTCGTCCTCGAGTGCCTCCAGCACCTCCCGCAGGCGCGGGTCCATGTCCGGCTGGAACCCGGCAATGGCGTCCGGCACGTCCTGTTGGGCCTGGTATGTGATACGCTGCAGGTTCTTACTGGGCAGCATGTCCTCCTCAATCAGATCCTCCGACTTATTCTTCAGGTCCAGCTCGCGCAGGGCGTCCTCGAGCGACTGCTGCTTGCCCTTGCCCTTGCCCTTGTTGGTGGCGGCCGAGTTGGACTCGACGAAGACGGCCTCGCCGGCGCCTTGGCCCAGGTCCCGCATGTGCTGCATGTAGTCGTACTCGGTGTCATCGTAGTAGATGCCGTGGTTGGCGGCCTCGCCCTCGTTGTCGCGGATGTTAAGGGCGTCGGAGCCGAGCTCGGAGGCGAGGTCGTCGAGCTGCTTGCTTTTGCCGGGTTTGGGCTGCGTCGTCGGGTTCAGCACCATGGCCGGTGCCGACTCATCGTGGATGAGGGGGTCATTTTGCGGGCGGTAGACGAGCGTGAAGTGCGTCGCCTTTTTCTTGTCGCTGGGGGCGTAAATCAGTGAACTGTTTAAGGTTGGGGTTCAGGGAACTAAACATACATCCATTTTCCTTTCGCCATGTTGACTGTAATGTAATTAAACCGGAACTACGGAGGAGAGGCTGGTGGTTTTGAGGTGAGAAATCTGGCTCAATATCTCGGCCAGAACTGTGTGGAAGTACCTTCAGGTTACTGTGGACTGACGACAGGCAGCGTCCGAGGGTGAAAGCGAGCAGCAACACCCAACGCACAGGGAAATTTTTGGTGGGGTAGAAGGGCTTATCTTATCGATAACACAGCCAAAAATTACCGAATAATTACACCGGAACATGGAACAACTCCAGGATTTTCCGATCATTGCGTTGTGGCTTCAGAAGTATGGGCGCTTGTTGAAAGCTTCGACTTTCCCACAGTTCACTAGTCCAGGAATTAGGTAGCTGGCAAAAATAGAGGAGACCGGACCGGCTGTGACAGACCGAACTGACTTCCAAGACGCTCCTGTGGATCGTAAATTCAGTCGAATTACAACGCAAATTTGCCCCTCCATTTCCTCCATTTATCAGCAACGCTGTAACAACAAATACACCCCGCCTCCCTCTGCGACAGCAGCGTTGGATATCACCTCCAACAACCAAGCACTGTTTAGGTGGTTCCTTTCACCTTTTATAACACCAACCTAACACCACATCGAGACGATCAAATCGCCAAGATGGTGCTCGCAAAGTCCAAAAAGTCGGTCGGCCTGGGCAACCAGCTCATGAAGGACCGCTTCGGCAAGGGCAAGGGCGGCGACCGCAAGCGCGCCTCGGCCGTCACCCGTATCGACCACGCCACCGGCCAGGAGTACATTACCAATGACCGCGAGGAGGCGTCGTGGGTCAAAATGCGCTCCGTCACCGAGCAGGGCGCCCTCGACGAGTTCCTGGCTACCGCCGAGCTGGCCGGCACCGACTTCACCGCCGAGAAGATGAACAACGTCAAGATCATCCATACCGATCAGCGCAACCCATACCTGCTGTCTGCCGCCGAGGAGCGCGCCGTGCTGGGCAAGCAGAAGGAGAACAAGGCCCGTCTGACGGTGCCGAGGAGGCCGCACTGGGACGCCTCCACAACGCGCGAGGAGCTGGACCGCCTGGAGAAGGAGAGCTTTTTGGAGTGGCGCAAGGGGCTGGCCGAGCTGCAGGAGACGCAGGATCTGTTGATGACGCCGTTTGAGCGGAATATTGAGGTCTGGAGGCAGCTGTGGCGCGTTATCGAGCGGTCCGATGTGGTTGTTCAGATTGTCGATGCCAGGAACCCCCTGATGTTCCGCTCTGAAGATCTCGAGCACTATGTTAAGGACGTCGATTCGAAGAAGCAGAACCTGCTGCTCATCAACAAGGCCGACATGATGAGCTACAACCAAAGGAAGGCGTGGGCGAACTACCTTAAGGGCGCGGGCATTGCTTACAGGTTTTTCTCGGCTCAGCTGGCCAAGGAGATGCTTGAGGCGGAGGAGTCGGAGAGCGAGTCGGATAGCGAGGAAGTTGGCCCCAGCGGGAGCGGTGCGCCATTGAAGCAAACTGAGGCTGGGAAAGGGAAGGAGCCGGCCGTTGAAGACGAGGTTGAGGATGCCGACACTCGGATTCTGTCCTGTGATGAGCTCGAGACGATGTTGCTCAGCTATGCGCCAGAAGACGCAGGTATGTAACTTTCTGGACGAGTTTGTTTGATTTTACATACTGACCGCACTAGCACCTGACCGGAAACTCCAAGTCGGCTTGGTCGGCTATCCCAACGTCGGCAAGTCATCTACCATTAACGCCCTCATCGGCTCTAAGAAGGTATCGGTCTCATCAACGCCCGGCAAGACAAAGCACTTTCAGACCATCCATCTCAGTGAGAGGGTTATCCTCTGCGATTGTCCGGGTCTCGTGTTCCCCAACTTTGCCAGCACCAAGGCGGAGCTCGTGTGCAACGGCGTCCTCCCCATCGACCAGCTGCGCGAATACACCGGGCCGGCCACCCTTGTGGCCCGCCGCATCCCGCAGGCTTTCGTCGAGGCCGTGTACGGCATCCAGATCCCTACTCGGCCTTTGGAAGAAGGCGGCACGGGCATTCCCACCGGTGACGAGCTACTTAGCGCCTACGCCCGCTGGAGAGGCTTCATGACGCAGGGTCTCGGCATGCCAGACCAGTCCAGAGCCGCTCGCCACGTCCTCAAGGACTACGTCAACGGCAAGCTTCTCTACGTCGAGCCGCCGCCGGGCATTGAGGAGGACGCCGACGAGTTCAACCGCGAACTCTATGACATCTCCCAGCTCCCCGCTAGGAGGCGGGCGGCTGTCACCGCCGCGCTCCAAGACCTCTCGGTTGAGGGCGATGACACTGCCTCTCTCCTCTCCGACATGCTCCCGCTTCCGCGCGGGAAAAAAGTCGGAGAAGCTCGACAAGGCTTTCTTCAAGACCAAGCAGGCTGACCTCGGGACCTTCACCCGGCCGTTCAACTACAAGTACTCGGAGCAGGGTATGGCGGCGACAGATGGCAAGCAGCTGAGCGGGCGGAAGCTGCGGGCCATGATTGCGATTGAGAAGGGGATTGACCCCAAGGATGTGCAGCTGACATCGGGAAAGAAGCACTACAAGGGCGCGACTAAGGGGAGGGGGAAGCACCGGACGAACACGCTTATTGATGATTGAGGGGTGGCTGTGGTTCAAATTTTGAGCAATGATTTGTTTGGTCTTATGATTTGGCGGCGTTAGAAAAGTAGACGGATTGATGAATTGATTTGTTCGGATGCCAGTTCGTCTCTTGTTGATGCCCCTGGATGCCCTGCGGAGGAGCCTTTTCACCCAACAACTCTATGGTCTTGTGGCACACCCACAACCTCCGAGTATACATCAATTGCATAACCCCAAAGCTTTCAATCAGTTAGACTTTGCTGTTGAAACATGAAACATGGAGCATGCGTGAGAAAGAAGAAGGAAGGGGGTCAATGTACGTACCCAACCCTAACCCTATTTTTGGCATCTGCCGCGACCCCAGAAAATTTCCCTGGATCTCGAACCGAACCGCAGCTTTTGGCCGAAGCTCCGCGTGTCGCTCCCTCAGTCCCGTCGCGCCGAATCAGCCATGGCGAGCCTCCGCGGATTGTCCAGACCGGCTCGTAGCCTCCCTCTCTCCCCCATTAGCCCGCCAGACATACACAGCCGGTTCGATACGATGCGCCTCGTCACAAGCCGCTGAGGCTGCTGCCCCCGTCATCGCCGACCTTGAGGACTCGACCCTCACGACAGGCCAGTTGGGCCCAGAAGAGAAGAAGGAGTTCAGGCCATGGAAGCGTGCGGCGGACAGGAAATTTGGGTTGCCCAGCGGGAGGTAAACAACACCCCTAAGCGCCCCCTTCCTTCCCAGACCATCCTCCTAACTCTCCCTAGATACCAGTATCACCCTCCTAAGTTCGAGCGCGGTCCTCTCCACCCCGTCCAGTCCCCCGCCTCGTCAGACCCAATCGCGCGTGATTTCATCCCGGGACCCTTCAACCTCCCCCGCCTCCGGCAAACGTACCACTCGACCATCGCGTCCGACATCATGACGCTCACCTACTCGCACACCCCCCCAGGCACCCCCAAGAAGGAAACCGCCGACCGTCTCCGCGGCTGGGACGGCTCCTCCCCCTACCACAAGAACCGTGCTTTGCGTGGACCTCGCGGCAACCCGGTCCTGCCCCTCATCGAGCGCGACATCACCTTCAACAACCTCCCCGCCATCAAGGAGATCACCATCGCCAGCTACTCGCCCGCGGCGATCACCGACCCGGACCACCTGCTGGTGGCGCGCTCCGTGCTGCTGGCGCTTACCGGGACGACGCCCGAGATCACCAAGACCAAGAGCAACGTCGTGCAGTGGGGGATCCAGATTGGCAAGAAGGCGGGTGTGAAGACGACGATACATGGGAACGCGGCGTATGAGTTCTTGGATCGGTGTGTGCATTTGGTGTTTCCGAAGATCAAGGATTGGAAGGGGGTTCGGGGTGAGTACAACAGTCTTGGGTCGAGGGGGAAGGATGAACGTGTGCTGACGTGGAAAATAGCGACGACGGGTGATAGCTCCGGTAACCTCTCGTTTGGTCTGGGCCCGGAGGAGATGAAGTTGTTTCCCGAGGTTGAGGCCAACTACTGGGTAAGTCTAACCACCAGGAATCCTTGCTTAAATGGCACAGACTAACAATGCCGCAGCTGTACCCGGCCAAGATGTTGCCCGGCGCGCGTGTGTTCATCAAGACGAGCGCGACCTCGGACAAGCAGGCGCGGCTGCTGCTGCAGGCGTTCGGTGTACCGTTCTACGGCGAGGTCCGTAACTAGAGAGCGCGGAAGTAGGTTATTTGTACAATACCAGCTGTGTATAAATGTAACATCAGAGGGAGCGTTGTGGCGCAGATCATAGACGGCCATTGCCATCTCTCATATTTCTCTATATCCCTTTTTTATCATCCCAAGCCCTTGTCCCCAGAACACGTCTAGATACCCACCCGAACGCCGTCCATGCAGAGAACCAAACCCCATCACCCGTATTTATTCAACATCAGAAACCTACGCCTTCGCCTCAGCAACCTTCCCCTTCAAATACCCCATCACCGCATCCACGGCATCCATATCCGCCGCATCCACCTTACCCCTTCCCAACCTCAGCCCCCTTCCTCAGCTCTTCCACCGCCACATCCATCGCCGGCTGATAATTCCTCACCGCCGAACTCAGCGCATAAATCGCCTTCCTCCGCACCTTCTCATCCTCCCCCTCTTTGGTCGCCAGCCCCACCAGCATTGGCACGCCCCCCATCGCGAGAAGCCGCTCCTGGCTCTTGACGTTATTCTGCACGGCCGTGCCAACGCACCACGCCGCCATGCGGCGCAGCTCGCGCTCATCATGGGAGAGGAGAGAGAGCAGCGGGGTCCAGAGGGAGAGCGGCTCGAGGTTGTTGGCGTTGTCGAGGTTTTCGATCAGTTGCTCGAAATTGTCGAAAGCAATTAGTTTGTTGTCGAGGTCCGTGGTGGAGTCGGTGATGACTTCGATCGCGGCGCGCATGAGATCTGCGTCCGAGGGGCCGCCGAAGAGGGCGGAGAGGAGCTCAGGGTTGAGGGTGCTGCCCGCGGGTGTGGTGGAGGGTTGTGTCGGGGCGGAGGGGGCGGCGTTGGTGTTGGTGGTGGTGGTACTGTCATTGCTCGTGATGTCGGTGTTGTTGTTGTCGGTGGAGGGAAGGGTAACCGCATGCGGTCCCGGAGGGGCGGAGTGCTCGATGCTCCATTTAAGGAGGCTGTTGAGGTTCTTTTCCATTTTGAAGGCGGGGTTTGAGGGTTTGGTTTGCGACGGGGAAGGAACCGACTTTTCTGTGTCTGGCGTGTTTTGAAATGGTGTGTTTATCCAGAGACAGAGAACTGGCGATCACCTAAAGGCTGGTGGTGGCAGGTTTGTGTTTTCTCAGAGGCTGAGACAAAGGCTTCTAGAAGGTTGATATTCTGCCCAAATCTTGCCTGCCGCGACCAAAAGTCCGCGATCTGGGCCGTGGCGCTCGCGAACTTTCAAGAATGTTCCGTCCCAAACGGGTTAGCGTGGGCCTCACGTGAGGAAGATTGGTCACCTCAACCGCGACAATTGGACTTGAATGGAAGATTGAAACAATAAAGATAATAATTGGTCTTATTTAGAGAGTTGTGGTTTCTTTCCGATGGATGTTCTCTGTCTACCTTGCCCTTTGCAAGAACAGAGACGTCACTTGAAAGTCTCAATCTGGACCCTTTCCCGCGTATGGTCTGTGCTTTACCCCCTCCACGGCCAAGGAGAGAGCTGCCCCACCTCTGCCCCTCGTCGCCGCCCTTGCAAATGGTTTTGGCAGGTGCCGCGAGCAGAGCTTCAAGAAGCAAATCTGGAAGCCTGGTCGGTGAGGACTGAAATCCCAACTCAGGCCTCACCTACTTTAGGAGATTGAACGACCGACAATGTCGAAAATTTTGAGCATATTCATGATCCAGGGGTCGTGGCCGGCCTGAGATACACCGGAAATGGCGAGATTTCACATCGGCCGAGCTCTGAAAGTCGGTGGAGCTCATCAACCCCTGATCTCACTTCCTGGGCCCAGGCCGAAGCCCCTTTTGTCAAGGCTGAAGAAACGAGAGCCCAGAGCCGCATGAGCCTCAGCATCGTGATGGCCGGCGTCATGTGGATATCTGGATGGCTTCAGGCTGCTGTATAAACGAGGCGTATTGTCTTGGATCTTGTCTCGCGTTCCTGGTCTCAAGAATGCATACGTGGACCTTGCCACACCAAGAACAGGTACCCGAATAAACAAAACTCAAAGACCACGGAAAACGGTGCCTGCTTGGCGGGAAGCTGGGAAACATGCTGCCTTTTATCATTTTTGGGATCTGCTACACCATCGTGATATTGTTGAGCCATCGGGAGGTTGGGACGACGTCAGCTCCTTGGCCGTCTGACATCCACCAAGCGAGCAGTTCCAGGGCTCTGCAGCATCCCCGCGCTCGCCAAGAGATTAGGCCGTTCACCATTCAGGGTTTCTGCACCTCTGCACCACAGCTATCGTGCCCAAGTCCTCACTAGAAAGGAGTCCCAAAATTGTGACTGTCCCCGCTGCCTGGAATTCTCCCAGTGATGTCGTTGACTTGAATTGCCAGCCACGGCGAGTTACGACGCTGTGGCCACAGTAGCAGCCAACCATCAGGCCGAAAGCGCTAAAGCGGCAAGCAATTCCCTCGTTAAAGCGGCAAGCAATTCCCTCGTTTCTGCCAATGAGGCAGTCTCGCCTGCTCAAATTCGACCCCACTCACGCCCACACCGCCCGCCCACCGCCGCACTTGCTGTGCCCCACCCAACTTCCCAGGTTTCTGAGCGTGGTGGCATGGGCGCAGGGACCCAACTGGCAGCCTTCCAGTCCTTCCTTCCTCCACGGCCCACCCGCAGTCCCGCACACATATCCCCTCCCCTCAACCCACGCCAACCCAAAGCACTGACCTTAAATTCACCTCCCCTTTCCAACCTCGCGCCGCAACACCAGCCATCTCTTTCCTTGACCCTCTGCTGCGTCACTACGCAACAGACACCATCACCACTCGCGCAACCGATCCCGGGATCGCTCGACCTGATTAATTAATTCTCCCCATCTCTTTTTTGCGCCTTTTCAGTCTTCAAAATGGAGGGTAAGGAGCTACTTCCCGGTCCCTGAAACTACGAAACATGACCTCTGCCGGTCGGGTTGGGCTTCCATCGCCTCGCCGCGCTTTGCCTCATCCTTTGAAGCAGCTGCTGATCGGGCTTTCTCTCTACAGAAGAAGTTGCTGCCCTCGTCATCGACAATGGGTAAGCCGACCCCGACTTTCTCCTGAGCTCACCGACCCGCGGCGGGCGGAGTACGTCAGCTGTGGCCCACCTGCCCCGACCGTCCCGCCGCGGTGTCAACAGCTTCAAAACAAGGTGTTGCTGGATGGATGGAGCTGACCCGCGACTAGCTCCGGCATGTGCAAGGCCGGTTTCGCCGGTGATGATGCTCCCCGCGCCGTTTTCCGTAAGTCTCGCAACCCGCCTGATACGAGCTTCCCAGTCGGCGATAAGCCGAGCTTCAGGCCCTCGTTGAGCGCAACCAAATAAGCTAACACCGCGTCCAGCGTCCATTGTCGGCCGTCCCCGTCACCATGGGTATGCTTCACCCCGATGTTTTTTACACGATAGATCAGGCAACTGACCCCGCTCAGCATCATGATCGGCATGGGGCAGAAGGACTCGTATGTCGGTGATGAGGCCCAGTCCAAGCGTGGTATCCTCACGCTCCGCTACCCCATCGAGCACGGTGTTGTTACCAACTGGGACGACATGGAGAAGATCTGGCATCACACCTTCTACAACGAGCTCCGTGTGGCCCCCGAGGAGCACCCCGTGCTGCTCACCGAGGCCCCCATCAACCCCAAGAGCAACCGTGAGAAGATGACGCAGATCGTCTTCGAGACCTTCAACGCCCCCGCCTTCTACGTTTCCATTCAGGCCGTCCTGTCGCTGTACGCCTCCGGCCGTACCACCGGTATCGTGCTCGATTCCGGTGATGGTGTCACCCACGTCGTCCCCATCTATGAGGGTTTCTCGCTCCCGCACGCCATCTCCCGTGTCGACATGGCTGGCCGTGACCTGACGGACTACCTGATGAAGATTCTTGCTGAGCGCGGCTACACCTTCTCGACCACGGCCGAGCGCGAAATCGTCCGTGACATCAAGGAGAAGCTCTGCTACGTCGCCCTTGACTTCGAGCAGGAGATCCAGACTGCTGCCCAGAGCTCCAGCCTCGAGAAGTCGTACGAGCTTCCCGATGGCCAGGTCATCACCATCGGCAACGAGCGCTTCCGTGCCCCCGAGGCTCTTTTCCAGCCCTCGGTTCTCGGCCTCGAGAGCGGTGGTATCCACGTCACCACCTTCAACTCCATCACCAAGTGCGACATCGACGTCAGGAAGGATCTCTACGGCAACATCGTCATGGTGAGTATTCTGCGGTTTGTGAGGGAAGGACACGGCTAACAGAAGGCAGTCTGGTGGCACCACCATGTACCCCGGTCTCTCGGACCGTATGCAGAAGGAGATCACTGCTCTTGCGCCCTCGTCTATGAAGGTCAAGATCATTGCTCCCCCCGAGCGCAAGTACTCCGTCTGGATCGGTGGTTCCATTCTCGCGTCCCTGTCGACCTTCCAGCAGATGTGGATCTCGAAGCAGGAGTACGACGAGAGCGGTCCCTCGATCGTGCACCGCAAGTGCTTCTAAGGTGGGCATCTTCTGTTTCCTCTAAATGATGGCTCTGGCTTACGGATTATTCAGCGCAGAACTTTGGCAGCTTCCCGGATCGCCGCGAGACCTGGCCGGCCGCGCCTCGGAAGACGTTGGCGCCGCGCATGTATCTCCTGGACGAGTCTCTTATCTTACAAAAGTTTTGACAGTGGTCAGGGGTTGGTGGGCGTCTAGCACTCTGCGTTTGGGCACCTGCAGGCGCGCGACGGCATCTATTTCTGAGCGGGGCGGGCGCGGACAAGTAGGCCGAGGTTGACGATAGATTTTTCTTGTTAGTGCCATGCTGAGCCCGCTGTGCTGAATTGTGTTGTATCGTTGTTAGCTGGCTACGGCCGTCAAGTGATTTTATGTTGGGTTGAGAGCTTCCAGGTCCTTTTAGCCCGGGGTTGCAGTGGTGTTACAGCTTATTCTCTGTATTGATGTCTGCAGCCTGTGTCCTGTCCTTGTCCTGTTGTACCTCCTCCTTTGTGCCCTCTTCTCCATTCTCTTCTTTCACTCCCTCCTTTCTTATTTTCCCTCCCTCCATCTTGATCCCTTCCCCTTCTTCAACCTCTTCCCACTCTTCTCCCTCTTCTCCCACCTTCCCTTCCTCTCCACTTGCTCCACCCTCCTCAGCCAACTTCCGATATTTCCTCCTACTCTTCTTCGCCTTGCTATCCGCCCGCTTCTTCTTGACGTCGCCGACGATGGCCTTGCGGGACTGGGCGCCGTTGGCCATCTCGTCAAGCTTGAGGGCGAGCAGGTCGCGGGCAATCTTGCGGTTCTGGGTGCGAGAGCGGGTGGCTTGGGATTTGACGACGACGCCGGTCGGGATGTGTTTGAGTTGGACGGCGGAGGATGTTTTGTTCTAAGAATTAGGAGGCAGTTAGTTGGTTTGGTGTTGGTTTGGGGGTGGTGGGGGTGGTGGGGATGGTGGGCTTGAGGAGAGGATAGGTTGGGAGGAGGAATGAAGAAGAAGAGGAAGAGGCAATGGAATCAGGGCGAGGGATTCAAGAGGGTGGTAAGAGAGGATAGAGGATAGGCTGAGGAGCTGTAATAAAGTCCGTACAATCTTCTGCCCGCCCGGCCCGCTGCCTTTCAAAAACGACTCCTCGATGTCGGACTCGGGAGGGTGCTTCGGCCGTGGAGGGAGCTCTGTCCGCTTTAACGCGACTTTGGTGCTTGTTGTGAAGGCAGCTGTAAAAGAGCCATGATAAGCAGCTGCGGGGCAGAGACTCCGGACTAGCCCAAGTAAAGGTCGGAGCATTTTTGTGGTTGGGAGGTGTGTCATGGCATATCGGCTTCGAGGGTTGAGGTGTAAGTGGTGTCCAGGCGGGTGCTTGCTTGCGCTGCGATGCGCCGGAGGTTACCGCTGTTAACGGCGCTGCGTGAAAACGGGTGGGGCTGACATTGCCCAATGAAAGCGTTGTCCGAGGCTTCCGCGGCAGGCAAGGGTCGTCTGATTTAACCCTGATGGCTCCAGTCGACCCAGGGTCTGGATCTGGATCTGGATTGGGATGCGACGGCAAGACAGACTTCAATTTTTGCGACCACAACAACACAATCATTGACGGCGACACGCGATATTGTACCCGACCGTAGAGATCCATCTGCTGCCACAGCTTGCAAATCGAGAGGCCAATCAACACCACGCGACAACAAGCCAAGCACAACCGCACCGCGACCCCCTTTCCACCCAAAGCCCTCCCTTCCGAAATACCCGTCGCCATGGCCTCCAAGCTCGAGTCGTTCAGCAAGTGGCTGCAGCTCAAGATCTACCGGATTGAGGTGTCTTTCAGCGTGTACATGTTCACCCCCATGGAGCGCTTCATCTTCTGTACGTCCTGCTGCCTTCTTCCCCTTTCTCAGCCCATCCCAACCCATTCCCCTATTGCACCCCAACACCTTTCTTCTCCAAAACGCACAATGCTAACTTTGTGTGCCGTATCAGACTCGGTCCTCTTCTTGCTCTTCTCCCTCACCTTCATTGCCACCTTCCTCTACCTCCCTCACCACCTGGCCTTCATCATCAGCCGCGCCTGGTTCTACATGCACGGCGACGGCGGCGAGTCCTCGCCCGCGAGCGAGATTCTCAAGGCCACTGCGGGGAGGGTGCTGAGCTCGGTTGGGGGAACAGCCGCGGCTGTTGCCAAGACGACGGGGGATGCTGTTAGGGGAGCTTTAAATGCTTAGAGTTGGGTGGTTGAGGTGGGGGTGAGGGGGGGTTAACCAGGGGGTGGAGGAAGGAAGTTTGTTGGGCGGGTGCGGCATTTGCTGCTTTTCGGGCTTCTCTTGATTGCGTACATGAGGTGGAAGGAGAGTGAGACGGTCTCTGAAGCCAGTGATATGACGGGATGCTGGGAATGGAAAGGGGGACTCACGGCGTTTGGGCATACGGTTGGCAGCAATAGAGCCCGGGTTTTGGGCAGCTAATAGACTAATAATACGAGATACGATACGTCACTTAACGTACCTGTGCGGCTTGGAAGGAGGGGGGTTCAACCTGCTACGACTTTCTTCCCCTTAGACAGAAGATGCATGCAAGTCAACGGTGATCTTACCAAGACACGGCTCAAAAACGATTTATCTCAAATACCAAGGCTGAACCTCGCTTTCTGACTGTTTGTCAAGGTGCGGCCGGGCTCAAACGTGAGCCATCAAGAGGTTTTACGCCTAATAGAATCATGTTGTCTTGAGGGAGCTTGGCTCAGTTGGAAGAGCGCAGGTCTCATACGCTTGTATGATCCGATCCAAGATCGGGATATCCTGAGGTCGTGAGTTCGAGCCTCACAGTTCCCATTGCTTTTGCTCTTTTTTGCCCTTCGTCCATGCTGGGTGGGTTTAGTTGTCATTTTTTCTCCCGTCTTGTTTGCTGTGGAGAAAGCGTTGTCCCTCGGTTGCCAAGTGTAAACATTGGGCTTGTAGATTCAGGGGCTTTTGTTCCTCTAAGCTTTGAACGACTGGGGATTCACTCGAAGTGGATAGAATATAATCCATTTAAAAAGCCTGAAGCAGTTGTTATTCGAACCCATTCTCGAATCCTTCCCTTTGCGGTTATCTTTATTGAAGCCCCATGGGCTTCATTCACTTGGCAACTTGGAGCTCAAGCCAGAAGTGAAGAAATCACGTCAGAGATGGGTCACTCCCGCGCTCTTCCCTAAGCCGCATCCATTACTGCTGCAAGTAACGACCTGTTTCTCTCTTATTAAACAACGAGGTTTGGATCTGGATTCTTCTTCTAAAAACCAGAGCCGTTGGTTCATTTCTTTTTGTCTCTTTCAAAATAAAAGCTAAGATAGGCCCAGTAGCAAGGGGAACGGAAACGCAAAAGGACCAGAATTACAGCACGGTTAGGCCAACTTCTCGCCTCGGCGGACGTTTGGAGCCACGTCCGGGTAGAAATTGCTAAGGAATATGGCAAGTCAAAGCTGTGAGGATTGATAATTGAAGAAATTCGAGCGGTCGATTTGAATAAAGTTTCGTGTCTCTCAAGGAGTAGATGTGTTGTTGCGGAAGAGAGCCAGAACATAGATCCCACACAATGACATATCGTACTGGCAAAATTCCTCCGCGTTTTTTCGCGTATATCTCGACGTATGCATTGCCTGGCGGCCAGAAATGTATGACGCGTACAAGCCACTCCATTGCAAGAGCATTCATCACGGGTTCTTGCAAGATGCTGACCGGCTATGTACCAAAAGGGTAGGCCCAACTCCCCGAACTCGCACCGCAGTGTCTAAGTTTCATTCCGTATTACCCGTCATCATCTCTCATCAAATCGCAAACCCAGCAGCCCCTCCATGCCTCCAAGCTGAAAAACATCATCATTGCTCATAGTGCATCAATTGGGAGATTGTCTCCAGAATTGAGATCAACACCCGAGACATGGCAATCCCGTTACCCAACGCTACCAAGCAGCCAACCAACATCCAACAGCGGACCATCTCTTTCCTCGGTAATGGGTGGCAAGAGGGAGATGAGAAATCCGTCACCCGAGACTACAAGTTCACGGGACGATCTACGACCAATATCGCGCCGGTCGGTCCAAGCCGGAGAAACAGCCCCAGCCCATCCGAGTCAACAACAGCCGTCCCACAGGTAGGCGTAAACACTCCCCAACGCCAGGTGTCTCCCCAGTCTCAGACCCCCACCAGAGCATAACGTCCCATAGTAAGTCAATCCAAGCCTCCGGATAGCTCCCCGTGTCTCCAACGTTGAAGAAAGGAAGGGGTCGGGAGGCAGTTACATAGTATCGGGCAGCAAGATCGTCAGGGGCGATAAAATTCGGACACTCAGCAAATGGTCGAGAAAGAGGTCAGCCACTCGGTCAGTCCGCGAAGAAGCCAGCCTCTTCCGTCAAGTCCGTGGGTCCAGTTAGCCACGCAACGCCAACCTGAATTCAAGCTAGAACACCGGTGAAGAACACGAACGCACTGACGACAACATCCGTCGTCGAAGAGAGGCTGACGACGGGAGCACAGACGGAACGGGCCAAGATCCGACTCAGCCTGACACAGACTAAACTAGTCATGATCTTGCAGCGCAGACCTGAAGCCCGACCCCGATCCTGCACGTCCTGGCAGCCATATGCAGCTAGAGAATGCAGAAACAGAGCGCGTGGGGAGACGAAGAGCCAGACGTCTGGACTAAGTATCAAGATCAAACGAGACAACGCGAGACGATGCAGCAAGCATATGCTGTGCTCAGCTGCTAGTAGATACATGCAGCATTTCCTGCCTTTCTCCGCATGGCAAGGAAAGCTACTCCTCCGGTGCAGCCGGATCTACAACATTGCTGCAACGGAGCACAACAGAGCGGCTCGGGAGGAGCCTCAACAGCCTGGCAAGTCATCCTTACCACACCCACAGTCACCTCATCGCGGGTAGCCGGGACGGCTCCCCCACCATTGGCGGCATATCCGTGCCAGAAAAGGCAGGCAATGTTCACAACAAAACCCGATGGGGTCATCCGCCTCAGCAGCAAGTATTTCGAACCAGCACGTCCCTCAGCAAGCCTAAAAGAAACCGTGCGTACGCCCGTACGCATGCCCTCCTCCCTCCCAAACAAGGCAAGATTCGCAGCCCGGCTCCCCCTTCCGGAGTCAAAGCCACGACGCGGCGCGCGCGCCATCACCACACCACACACTCACACACAACACAGCACAACACAACACAACACAACACAGGAGCTGACTAACTAACACGCGCGCACAGAAGTCAGCCCTTTTCAGCCATGACACGCACAGAATCTTCACCCGCTACCACACCCCCATCCCATGGACGGAGCTGGGTTGCGGTTGTGCTTATTGATGAACGTCCCACATCCGAGCCTCATCCGTCCGTCGATCCCCATTCACCAGGGCTGCTAGGGTCATACGGTATGTAAACACAATGCGGGGAGATGGGCCCTGAAAAACCGAAAACGAAAATGGTAGCAAGGTTGAACCATGGGCGGAGAAAAAGAGAGACCAAGGGTGTGCAAAAAGGGGGTGGTTGTGGGGAGGAGGGAAACAGGAGGCGAAAATAGGGTGAGACATTGTTAGATGTACTTTGACCTCGACTTCAACCCCATGAAAAAGGGGAAGAGGGAGAAGGGAAGGGAAGGGAAGGGAAGGGAAGTGAGCCCAGTCCAGTCTAGACCAGACCAGACACGTCTGTATGGAGCGTGCTGCGGTTCATCGACGCCATCCCGTCCCTTCCCCGGGAATGGTGTTGATGGATAATCCTTTCACGTGAAGCTTCATTGGACCAGACACGAGAGCTGGCAAGGAGGCTGGAAATCAGTCCTCGCGGCTGACGACGGGCCTGTCTGCTCCGGGGAAGATCATCGAGCGTACCCCGTGTCTATGAACCAAGTCGTGGAGGTCTAGACTGCGGCGGCGGGTGTCTTCAATCTTCGTCATCATCGTCGCTGGCAACGCGCCTCACCTCTTTCGTAGTCAACAAGCGGCCGAAAGAACTCTCTTCCTGATACCAACAGGCACGGGAACCATCAGAGCCGGACGATCTGTATCCCAGGGGTTGAACAGAGATTTGGCCTCGCCACTCACATCAAGCGCTTGAACATCGTCTCGGGAACAGCCTCGCCCAATCCCAGGTTCGTACCCAAGGGGGGAATGTTGAAGTCTGGCCCTCAGACCGGCCATTGGATGCGGCTCTCCATGACAGGAAGAAAAAAATCTCCGCTCGGGACCTACTGTGTAAGGGTCACGGCTTGTGTATGTACGTGTGTACGCGCAACACGAACCCCGTCCTCCCATCTCATACCACCTTATCCCAACCAAAATCCTCTGGCCGTAATCGCCCGCTTTCGACCCGGGACCCGGACCTGTGATAATGCCCCCAGCAAATACCATTCACCAAACCATCACCCAGCATATTTGTCCAACGGGCCTCCTGCCGTGAGACGCAGCACAGCAGCAGCAGCGATCTGATCGCCCCCTCCGCCCTCCCCTCCGGATGCAGGTACCGAGAAGCAGGCCTGCCGGCAGACGGGTGATAGCCCGGGAACCTGCTGGATCGCAGGACGCTAAAGCAATCTGTCCGTTCTGTGAATGCTTCCGGCACATCGCCCATCCACACTCGATGAAAATCCTGCGAACCCAGGAAGTCGGTCGGTCGTCAGCCGCGGCCGGCCGGACGGCCACACGGGTGCCGGCAGGAGAGGGCTGGCTGCGGGTACATAAACCCCAATACGTATGGATTGCAGAACGCCGGGTCTTCCCCGTTAATGTAAACCCCCGGCGTGTGTGTCAACGCGTCCTCTCTCGCGCCCAATTTGCTAGGTGGTTGTCTCGCGGAAGCTGGGAGTGGCTCACTTCTTGTGCTGCCGGCCCAGTTTCAGCCGGCGACTGCCTGCCACTGCCTGCCCGTTCCGAGCCGTGCCACAGCCCTCAGAGTTTTTCAGGGTAGGGAGAGGGCTGGATGGGGATAGTGATGATGTTGTTGGTTACACCAGACGTCTGTGCTTTGCAGTGGCCAAGGACGGATGGAGAAGAATGAACTGGTCCAGGAGAGCCAGCGCGGGTTCCCGGCCCGTCCCATCTGGGCAGGTCTGTACAACCTCTTCAGGTGTGGTTTTCGATAACGTAGTTCGTATTCCACCGCGATCAGATCTTGCAGCTGCTCCCGCCCTGGTGAGAGGCTGTTCCCAAGGTGACATAGAACGCGGCCCGTCTTGCTCATCGCCGCATCACTCGCGGCGGAGATAGACAATCTGCGCTGCCCCTTTGGGCTCAGCTGGGTCCATCCAGACATTCAGCAGACCCTGATATCGGCGGGTTTTTGACCCCGCCCCGACCGATCTGATGGATGTTGAGATTGAGATGGATAGGGGTGTATTGGCGGCTGGCCGCAACACGGCCTTGCCAATCCGTGACGTCGAGTCGATACCGAATCTGCCAAGCACGTTTATTGACCCGAGATGTTGTGAGACGCTGTCGGATGTTGCATTGCATGCTCCCAGGGCTGTCCTGAGCCCAAAGCTTGCAGATTCAAAATCTGGGGTCCTTGCTGTTGTGACACATCGCCGACCCGCGATCCGTGTCCCTGGCGTCCCAGGGACAGTGTTGTTTTGAGAGGTGTTGGCCTTGTCCATCCCATTGTTCTCCGCGAGAACAATGTCAAGGCCCTCGCTTGACTCAGCAGATGATGCTGGCCATCTGAAAGCGGCAAGCAGCGCATGGCTTGGTAAGGCCGGGGGGCTGTCTCGTTGCTGCTGCTGCGAGTCCCAGCAACTGGGGGCCGGCTCCCAAACATGTCACGGAAGCTGATCCGGGAGACGCCTCGCCGCCGACCGGCAGACGTTGCGGTCCCAAGGAGCAGAAAGTGGGAGATTCCGGGATGGTGGCGCTAGACCCGTGGACATGGAACGGGGACGAGGGATGTGAGGGATGGAGTCGCGTCGGATCGCATCCTTCCCACCCACACCAACACCAAGAGTGCCTGTGATAGCGCTAGCGCGTTCCCTTCCGACTGGTTGTTGCGGTTGGAGAAGACAGGGCGGACGCAGGATGCGACCTCGTGGTCCGCGCCCCAGGGCCCTGGAAGCCCCTCACTCCCGTTTGCGCGGCTGTTGGGCGGGCGTGGTGATGGTATGGCATCATCATTCTCGCTCCTTGGCGGGTGGGATGGATCGCGAGATGCGATCCGATCGTGCAATTTCTACTGCGACCCTGTCTGGCGGTATCCGAGGGGGTTAGGTAGCATCGATGACGGGGAGGGACGGCATGATTGTGTGTTAGAATCGGATCAGCTCCGCTTGGCAAGTGCCGTGGGCAAGGCTGCTTGCGGGCGCTCTGACACGAGGCTCATTTCCAAATTTTCAGTGTTGTCGAGGGTTGACATGGGATGAGGGCAGGTTCGACAAGGCTGTGTCTCTGGCCTCGTTTGATGTTTCCAGATGTGGGACTGGCTGGCACACTGGCAAAGGCAGGAACGACATGCCTACCTGGGGTCCTGCCTGGCCTGGCCTGCCTCATCATGCCTTCCAGGTTCTTGGGTTGATCGTTGCCTGCAATTCCTGAGGCGCCCATGACCTGGAGCTCTGGCGGAGTCACCTGCCGTGGGCCTGCTTTTGGGCGGGAAGGGACGGCGCGCTGCGGGCTCTTTCCTCTTACTCCCCCAACCCCCCACGTTGGCGAGATTGCGGTCGGTCCAGCACCCGTCTTCTCCACCCGGAGCATTTTCGGCGCTCATCATCATGGCTTGTTCTGTTGATGAGCCTCCTTCGATGATCTTGGAGTCTTTGTCGCGGTCAAGCTGCCACCCACTGCTCGAGGTCGTTGCCAGCACGTGTTGCGTACCGTGCAAGAGAATCGGTGGCCAGAAACGGTCTAGCGCGACCTGGGACTGCGGTGGTGGGATGGGGATTTTCCAAAATGGCCAATGGACGGTGGACGGTTGTCCCGGGTTTTTCACACGGAAATCTCCCGCACCCAGAGCACTGGATTCGGAACAAGCAAGGGCCGTGGGTTGCAGTGGATTGCAGTGCGCTACCCCTGAAACAGCAATTGGAGTGGAGCTGCAACACAGGGCAATGTTTCGTTCAACATCATCTCTTAGTGATTCAGGAAAGTTCTCAGTCAACTTCATCAACCTGACGACTGCTCCCCGAGCCATTTGTCGTGTCGACTCGGCAAGCATTCCCCAGATGCTCACACGGTGTAAGAAAGACGCGATGTCATCGCAACAACACGTTGATTGGCTCGGCAGACAAGATCGATATCGATTTTTCTCGCTTCACTCCGTTAGCTCCTGTTAGCCCCGCCGGGGAAGCATCGACGCCGCCGGCAGCAAGGGCGGCCACCGGCAACCGCGGCGACGGCCCCGTCGGTGGAACGGGCCTCTTCGGCTTGGTGTCGGCGGGGAGGATTGTCTGTGGTGCTGTACCCCTCGTCAAACTGATGGGACTGCAGAATGCGACGAGTCTTCGTGATGGAGGCTTTGTCTTTTGTTTTCATTTCCAGGTAGTTCTGTTGCCCCAACCTGTATTGTCCCTGGATGACTACCAGATCTGTCTTCCTGCAGGTTACCGAGAAGGCCGCGACAAAGATGATAGATCAGATCCGGAGGAGATATGCGCCCCCTATTGGCTCTCCGGCGACCCAACATCGGCGAGCTGACAGTTCCCGCTGCAGGCTTAAGGCTAAGTCACAACTTGAGAATTCGATCTCACTAAGTGGCGAGTGGCAGGAGAAAAAAAGACGCCAAAGGGTCTCTTGTTGCGCAAGGCAGATGTTGATGGTGCTAATAGAGAGTTCAAATCCAACGCCATCTGCGAAGTATGTGTTGGTGAGGAATGGGAAGTCGGGAACGGGCATTGAAATGTACACAATACTGTGTATAAGACGAGCGATATGGCCTGTGATGCTGCTGGAGATCTCCCGTCTGGCAGCAGAGGGATCGAGATCCCCAGTCTTGGGGCCTTGCAGTTGACCTTGTCGAAGGTGACCGGAGGCGGGGTAGCCGTGACATCTGCACTGTGAGGTGCATGAGTTGTGAGATTTTACACACCAGGTCAGTGATGGCTGCTCCTGAGAAACTGACCTCAGGGCGATGATTGACCAGTAACATATTCCTTGATCCCTGTGGGTCTTTTTGCAACGTACATACTTGGCCATGTACCACGACGTCGGGGATTTTCAGCTCACATATTCCATCGACAGTCGCGGTAGCTCATGCTAGGATAGTGGCGAGATGGCAAAGCGTTGGAGGAGACGGGAATGCTTGCCCATGGATGCCTGGAGAGCTGGGGATGTGTAAGTGCCTCTGGCTGCTCCCAACGAACCACTCATATGCTTGATCTTGGCCACAACGACGACGAGCTGAAGGTGGCAAGTCTGGGTGGTACACTGTTTCGAGCGAAAGTAAAAACACTGGCGACGATGCGAGCTGAGTTGTTTGCTGGTCCCGACAGCGAGGACGCATGTCCGGTGCACCCTCCGGGTCGCCTCCCCATGTCCGCGGTACCGCAGCCCGCAAATGACGGCGCAGTCAGCAACCCCACGGGTCTTGGGGATCCCAGCCGCCCAGTGCCGCGATCGGTTTCCTCGATTGAGTGTGGCCAGTGCGCCTTGGTACATGGGAGTGTAATTCCGGCCTACACTGCCCATTCCACGCGAGTGAGAGCTGGGGGCTATCGACGAAAATACCGCGGTTGTTGAGGCGCACGTGCGTGATAATTGTGAACATTGTTGCTGGGCGAAGAGGAGAGAGAGAGAATCTGGAAGGCGACGGCAACAGAGTGGAGAGCGAAGGTTGGTCTGGACGGTGGAGAGATCATGAGGACGAGATGGGGATGGGATGGGGATGGGGATCGGGATGAGAGAACCTGCCGCTTTGGGGAATCAGAAAAGCGCGAAAGAGACAAACCCATCTGCGCCTGCCCCAATCAGTGGGCGGCATCCGCAACTTCCACTCAAGACCCTGGCAACTCCATCGTGCCTGCTGCCGCACCTCCATGCCTTCAGGTTGTGCGGAAGTTGCATCGTCACTTCCTGCTCAAGACTCAGTATCAAGATGACTCCGAGGAACACGGGTCGCTCCTGCCGGAGATGTCGTGGCAGAAGACCTTATCATGCTTGAGATAGGGCTAGGGTTGGGAGACTCAACACCACTAACACCAACAGCTCGAGAAATGATAAGAAAAGCTCACTTGGGCAATTGAGGCGGATGTGGTGGAGGAATCTTGCCTCGCCCAACTTGAATCGTCATTTCTCCTGCAGGATCGTGTTCCAGCGCCAAGCAGCGCCCCCTCCAGCACGTCGGCACGGTCAACATCACGGGCAGCCACGGGACGCTCCGGAGAGGTATGGCTTGACGGCGACGCGACCAAAAGGACCCTGGCCCTGTCTTGGCTTGGCCCGCTAGCGTCCGCACTGCTAGCTGCCGGTCGACATGTCTCACTCGTGTGGCCTGAAGTGGAACAGGTGGAGGACTGTCCGCTCCCGCACGCCTCTTGAAGTCTCGACGCCCGGGGGAGGTGTCACATTCACCCCCCTCAGCAGCCATCACCACCCCCCTCCCCGGCTCTGGGGGTGACACAGGAATAGCCCCGGCTCATCTCGTCCTTGGCTTCAGGCTCCGCTCTGTGGGGGTCTCTAGCCTGGTCGCTTTCCGGGGTTGAGACAGCCTGGAAGCCCTGCTGAGATGCTGGGATGCTGGGATAGCAACCATGGACTCGGTTCAGGAACCTGGGCTTTTGGCCCCTCTCTCGATGAGCACTTGGGAACTGCAGCGCCCCAGCGGTCTGGCTCCCCAGATCTGCCCCCCCCCTGCTCGGTCTTGACGGATATAGAGGCGTCCTCCCCACGGCCTCAACACCCTTTCGTTCTGCTCGTCTTGATCAGCACTCACTCGAGAACAAGCAAAAGCCTTTCGACTCTGCACCTTGCATCCGCTCTTTGTTTTCTTGTCTCAGTGGTCTTGTGCCTTGAGACTATTATCATCTCCTCCTCTCGACCCGTCTTTCTCTCCGCTGATATGGCCCTCGGGAACCTCCCTCCAAACACAGAGACTTGGGCTCACCCTTGGTCTCAACAACAGCATACGGCTCCTGAGTATGGCATGGTGGAGTCCGGAACCATGCCCTACAACTATCAGCCAGCAGCCACGACTCCCTTCCCCCGGCATGAAGTGCATCAGAACTTGAGCCCTGCCACCTACAGCCAAGCAGGGACACCGTCTCCGGCCTCCCCATACCATATGCCCAGCCCCTATGGAGGATTCGCAGCTTATTCCCCACCGAGACTGGACGCACCCCTCGCACCCCACACGCCTCTCGAGAACTCCCAAGACTGCGTCCAAGGCTCGTCTTGCGCCAAGAGAAGCTGCAGCCCCCAGATCAAGCGCGAGTCCAGGTCAACAAGCCCGAGGTCCATCACGGCCAATGTCCGTGTGCAAGGAGCTCCTGTGTACGAGTTCCACACCCCCATCGACAAGCTCGCCCGTGCAATCGACTCGGAGCTTCAGTTGGCGGAGCCATCAGCCGAGGTCTCGGCGAAGGAGAAAGCTCAAGCACCAGAGGAAGAAGAGCCTAAGGTCAGCCGAGAATTCAGGAACCCCGTTACTTTCTGGTGCTGACCCGTTGTACTGTAGGAGACAACAAAAGGCCGCGGAAAGGGAAAGAAGCCCAAGCGTTTCTTTTGTGATATTCCGGGCTGCAAGAAGGGGTTTGCCCAACGAAACAATCTCGAGACTCACCTTCGAGCCCATACCGGCGAGGCTCCCTATGTGAGTTAATCACGGAGCAAACCCATGAAAACATCTGTAGACTGACGGAACATCCAGACTTGCCGTATCTGCCACAGGGGTTTTACACAAGGTGTCAATCTCAATGTAAGCCACAGCTCTTCCTTGGTGAGGTGTTCCCGAGCCTGACACACGCCCCAGTCACATATGAACCGCCACTTGGGTAGACGGCCATACCAATGTGATATCTGCGGCAAGGGATTCTGCCAACCGTCGAACCTCAAGTCGCACAAGTCTACACACTTGCCTAAGGAGCTGAGGAGGCACTGGGTTTGCAAGCTGGGAGGCTGCACCAAGGCCTTGACCGCGAAGGGAAATCTCAAGGTATGTCTTCTCTTTTCTTTGGTACTTGCTCGGCAAGGCGGATTCCTGACTCGACATTTTCGACTGTAGAACCACCAAAATACTTACCACCTTGACATTCTCGAGACCTACATTGCCAAGCTGCAGAGCGGCGTCGCCTTGCCTGAGGAGGAGAGGGAGCTCTTGAAGCACATCAGGATGGTTCACAACTTGGCCAACAAGGGCATCAAGGGCCGCGGCAAGGGCCGCAAAGTCGACGTCATCCCCCAACCGCCGTCTCACCAGCCGATCCCGATGGATGTTGCCCCCGCCATGCACCACGCGCCGCCCCATTATTCTGCCGGCTTTTTGCCTCAGCACCATAACCTACCACAGCTGCACCATGCTCCGCCTCCTGCTGCCTTCTACGGCCGTCCCAACCCCCACCAGCCCGTGTTCAACACCATGGGCGGCAGGCCGCCTGCCATGCACTTCGACGGTGGCTTCACTGCCAGGGACATGCCGCTGCATGGGCCCTATGGCATGCTCGACTCGGACCAGCTCAGCGATGTCAGCAGCGTCCCGTCGCCTGTCATGCACTCCTATGAGGATATTCATGGGAGGGATATGGGGTATGGCGGCAGGATGTACTGATTTCTTTCATCTCCTTTTCTTGTTTGGTTTATCTGGGGTCGGTTGTCTGAACACTCCTTCTTGGCTTTGCGGTCTTGGTGGCTTGCATCTTGTTTTTCCTTTCTGAAAAGGTGATTGTCTGTCTGTTTGCTCATTTTACTCTTCTCTGGTTCTTCCTACTTTGGTTTCAGTGTGCATGTTTTGGTTTTTTTTCTTTTCTTTTCTATATCAGTTCCCTGTTTTTTACTACCATTTGGTCGGTTTACTGTTTCAAGCACTCCGCGACGGACCACAGAACGTCTCGCGCGAGATAACACTAAAAAGGTGCGGCGGTCATCTGCTTTTGCGCGTTTATTATAATCGCATCTGGGAAGGACAGAGGCTCGGTTTTGGTGGGAGATATCCATGGTTCGG
The DNA here is from genome assembly GCA_027946355.1 of Collariella sp. IMI 366227. Lineage (NCBI taxonomy): Eukaryota > Fungi > Ascomycota > Sordariomycetes > Sordariales > Chaetomiaceae > Collariella > Collariella sp. IMI 366227. Next base: position 970,638 of record JAPEUS010000004.1, on the reverse strand, counting down.
GTTATTAGCCCCTTGGCGTCACTGGAAGGGACGGCATGGATGGGACAGAGGCGAAGGGAATGTCATGTTAGCGGTGTTTTGACACAAGATAAGGGTAGTTTGGTTGCAATGAGATTGAGTAGCATTTTTACACAGTTTTTTCCCGGCATTTGCTCGTGTCCCGCTGCAACCCAATCTGATCTGATCTGATCTGTGGTGTTAATCTTGGTAATCTGGCGATGCAAGATGAGCACATCGGGATCGGGAAATTCTTCCTAACCCCCTTTTTGTCGGACTGGTCTCCGTCACCCACCCACCCACACCACGATGCAGCTTGCCTGTCACAGTCACTGTCACCTCCTCCTTGGCAGGTGTGTGGTGTCCTATCTGTGTCTGGTGTCGTTGTCAAAACCCCGCGTTGTTGGCTGCCCCCCCCGTGGCTGGCGGCCAGCCATTGTTCCCTCTCCTTGGCTGAGACATTGCCGCAGAACGCCTCACTTCCTTCCACCTCTTTTCTCAACGTTGGACTTGGCGCGCGCCTCACTTTTTTGTTGCAAGAGCAGGGGGGGATGATGATGGGTGATAAACTTTTCTTCCCCCCACGCACTGGGTAAGCTGCCGATCTCTGTTTTGGGACTGGGGAGAGTTTGGTTTGGGACGAACCAAGACCGTTCCTCCAGAAACTGGGAAAAGGTGGTCCCGCCGCGCCCCGGCTGCACGCCCCAAAAGCAAATTAGCTCGGTGGGATGTCCCACTTCCCCGGTGCGCGCGGAGGGCTTCCGGATGGCGGAGGGACCCCCTGCCCGTGGGTGGTTCTTGACAAGTGGAGCTGGGCCGGCGGGGCGGGGGGTATTGATGAAGACTTGGAAACAACCCCGGCCGGGGCTTTCTCGAGTCCCCCTGGTTCCAACACCCGATCCCGCTGACTCGGTTCTTGGGTTTGTGGTGCGTGTGCTGCGCATTGCAAAGTTTTGGGGGAACGTGGCGTGACCCGATTATGTTCACGCCGTCCCTGTCTCTTTGACTGACCAAGGGCCCGCGCGTCTGGTCTGGTGGTCTGTCCGCAACCCTAGGCCCTAGGCTGCCGCCCGGGGAAGACGCCCCGGTGATCCTTTCCTGGGTTCTTTGCCCTCGGCAGCAAAGCTCCATCTGCCCGTTTACCATCGGAATTCAGCGTGTTGTCAGTTCTCAAATTTCTGGCGCGGGCAGATCGTATCGTCGGTCATTTTCGCTGTCTTTGTTGCCGACTGCTTTCAGTTTGGGGGTAGCGTTGGGGAGGATGAAGCGAGATCGGAGGAGGAGTTGACATTCCTCAGAGCAGTCTCAGCCTTTTCTTGTGTTGGTTCTTGGGAATAAAACCGTTATGCCAGCCGTTATGCCAAGTGGCGGTGGCTCGTGGTGGTGGTTGTTGGCTGTGGACAAAGGGTCCCTTCCACACATGTCAACCACGTTGCTGCAATTCAGCCCTTGAGTTGCCGCCCTGTTTCAACGGTTCACTAAATGCCCGCCCGCCCGACCGTTTGGATAAATTTGTTTCTTCCTTGGGTTTGGTTTGCTTGAGATACCATGGCCCAGTGGAGACCGTGGGTGACCCTGGCCCGAGGGTGATGAGTGTGCCGTGTTCATGCAGGTTTGCTTGACCTGCAGTGACGCTAAGTCAGGTGACGGGGCGCTTGGGGGTGTCTTGGGATGACGGGGAAATGCCGTGGCCTGCCGCTGCCGGGATGTCGTGTTTGCCCTGCTTGGTTGGCTTTCCAAAGTGCCGGATCACGATCACAGGCACCAGATCGCATGACGCAAGGTGTGCTCCGATAAGGTGGGCGAGGCAGAAGGCCCGAGATGGGAAAAGCAGTCTGGAACTGGAAAGGTGCGATCTCGGGAGGAAAGGATTCCGGTTGGAGCCGAGATAGGAGCAAGCATCTCGTGGACTGAACTGCCGCCAAGATGCTTTAGGGCTTAGCCACCATGCAGAGTTGAGACAAAGAGGATGTTGTCACGCGGTTGAATCTCGTAGGTTTCTTCCCCTTCCAGCTCCCAGTCGGCGTCGTTGATGAGGACCAGGATACCAGGGCGGCTGTCTCAGGTTAGATAAGACGGCCCTCACGTTGAAGAGGCGTGAAGATGAGACACACATGTGGTTGTCGAGGACAAACAGGTCGGCCCGCGGATCGTTCATGAGGTTCTTGCAGAGATGGTCGATCAGGAAGGCGATGTTGGCAGGCTGACCGCTGTTGTCGGCGGCGGGAAGCGAGAGGTCGTGGCGACGCTTGTTGTCAAACAGCATCTCAAGGCCGCCGCTGTACGAGACAGTGTTAGTTAGTCTGGAGCTCTTGGATTGTGATATGGCACCCTGGGCCGCAGAAGCGAGGAAGCGCGGGTGAGCTGGAAGCGGGGGGTTCTCACGAAAAATCCACCGTGATAGGGATTGTCGCAACCTCGCTTGGCGGCGACATGGCGATCTGATGGACGGATGCGGGTTGGGCGGGTTGGGTAAGTCAAGAGAATGTTGAGCGAGAGAATAGTGAGTTGTGATGATGCAGTGTGGTGTTTAGGTTGTCTCAGTGGGAGGAGCAGATTTAATGGAGGGTGTCAAAATCGGGCTGCAATGGGTGCGCGCTGTGTAACATGAGAATTTCTGTAAGTTACCCCCTTCAATACAGTACCTTACGGCAGTTGCCTTGTCGGGTCGCTCATTGTCTGAGTCTCCCAAAATTCTTCCAACACTGGCCTGGCCAATCACGCTTCACCATCCCCGGCCACATGAACCATGAGCGAGACCAAGACAATGGCGGGCGTTGTTGTTGAGAGCCGCTACCTGTCAGCAGGAGCAAACCGATATGCCGCGGCTGCCGACTGGGGCGACGATGGGCTGGTCGCATTCGGTTCAGACACAAACGTGTGTCTGTGGGATCCCACTGTGAGTTGCCCCTCACTCACTCAGTCACTGAGGAAGAGTTTCACTGATAGTGGCCTTGAATGTAGGACTCAAGAGGCATCTCACATATCCTGAGTGGACACACTGCCCATGTGCGGGCTGTGAAATTCCTGCCCAAAAATGAAGCGGAGAACATCGTCCATCTGGTCACGGGGGGTGATGACAAGCAGCTCCGGCTCTGGGCCATCAACTCAGAAACCGGCACAGTTTCATGCCTACAGACTGTCCAAGAACACACAGAACCCATAAACTGCATAGCTGTTCTCAAATGGTCAGCATCTAGGAGCGTGTCGAGACGGATTTTCGTTACAGGAGGCGCCGATGCCACGGTCAAAGTGTGGGCTCTCGGTGATGACCAAATCAGCCTCCTCCAAACCATCAAGACAACCCGGAAGTACATGCCACTTACCGTGGCGTTGACTGCGCTGGATGATGAAGAGAAGGGTCTCGTGCTGGCGGTTGCTGGGACCATGAATGCCATTCAGATCTTCACAGCCTCTGCGGCAGATGGGACATCAGGGCTGGAGTTTACCCTGCAGGCCACACTGCCCGGACACGAGAATTGGATTCGTTCGCTGGACTTCATCCGCGAGAAGCCCGAGCAGGGCAGCGACATCCTCCTGGCGTCAGCCAGCCAGGACAAGTACATCCGTCTCTGGCGCGTCCACCATGGGACTGCACTGTCCGTCCTGAACGCATCAGGGCTGGATCTGTCAGGCGACGTCCTCACACCCGGCAACAAGATTCACAAGATCACCGCCGGCGGTACCAAGTATTGCATCATGTTTGAGGCTCTGCTCCTTGGACATGAGGACTGGATCTACAGCGCCCGCTGGTCTCGCACCACCGATGGCAAGCTGCAACTCCTGTCCGCCTCGGCAGACAACTCCCTGTCCGTTTGGGAATCAGACCCCGAGTCCGGCATCTGGATCACCGGGGCCCGCCTCGGAGAAGTCAGCCGAGAGAAGGGCGCAACAACAGCGACAGGTAGCATCGGCGGGTTCTGGACCGGCCTGTGGTCTCCCTCCGGCCAGACCATGATCACCCTCGGGCGAACCGGCAGCTGGCGGCGATGGGACTACGACGCCGACGCCGACGCCTGGAAGCAAAACTTCGCCGTCTCAGGCCACACCCGTGCCGTCACGGGCATCTCCTGGTCTCACGGCGGTGCCTACCTCCTCTCCACCAGCTCCGACCAAACCACCCGTCTCCACGCCGAATGGGCCCTCGACACCACCTCCCACTCCTGGCACGAGATGTCTCGCCCTCAAATCCACGGCTACGACCTCAACTGCATCTCCACCCTAGGCCCATCCTCCTTCGTCTCAGGCGCGGACGAAAAGCTCATGCGCGTCTTCACCGAGCCCAAAGCCGTCGCACGCATGCTCAACCGCCTCGCCCACACCACCACCGACCTGTCTACTGCCCCGGACGCAGCCAACATGCCTGTTCTTGGTCTTTCCAACAAGGCCATCTCCGTCATCGACGACGACGCGCCCCTCCCAGCCCCCACTGCCGACCCGTCCAACCCCGCCTCCGACCGTGAGGCCCTCCTCGACCCGGCCTCCGCTGTTCGCAGATCAGCGCTTGATATCTCGCACCCGCCGTTTGAGGAGTCCCTCTCGCGGCATACCCTGTGGCCTGAGGTTGAGAAGTTGTACGGGCATGGATACGAGATTGCGTGTCTGGCGGCGAGCCATGACGGGCGGCTGGTTGCGTCGGCGTGCAAGGCCAGTTCGGTGAATCATGCCGTGATCAGGCTGTTCGAGACGGAAAAGTGGACAGAGATCAGGCCGCCGTTGGCGGCGCATAGTCTGACGGTGGCGAGGGTGCAGTTTTCGGGGGATGATCGGTTTTTGGTGAGTGTGGGGAGGGATAGGCAGTGGGTTGTTTGGGAGAGGGGGCTGGTGCGGAGAGTGGGTATGGGTTGGTGCAGACGAATCCGAAGGGGCATACGAGGATGATTTTGGATGCGGCGTGGGCGCCAACGGGGGCCAGTGGGGAGAGAGTGTTTGCTACTGCTGGGAGGGATAAGCAGGTGAAGATTTGGGTGAGGAGGGAGGAGGGTGGGCAATTTGAGTTGGGGAAGGCGGTGGCTGAAGAGCATCCTGTTACAGCGCTGGATTTTGTGCCTGAGCTGACGGGTGACGGATTGATGTTGCTTGCGGTAGGCACGGAGAGCGGAAAGGTGTTGGTGCTCTCGCTGAAGGTTGCGGGCGGAGAGGTCGAGGTGGTGTCGACGGTAGCTGTGAGACCGGAGCTTTGCTTGCCCAAGGCAGTGATGCAGTTGGCTTGGAGGCCCACGAGAGAAGGGCAGCAGGGCAGGGAGCTGGCTATTGCGGGCGAGGATGGCTCACTGAGGGTGTATGCGTTCCCTTCGCTGTAGGGGGCAATGTCAAAATAGAATGGATGACAATATCACGAACCGTTGATTCAAGTTTTGCTGGTGAGATAACGCCAACCATGCACAATATCCAAATCAGATCCCCTCGCCGCTTCCTCGCGGAACGCCTCCAATCTAGATCTTTCTTACACATCTACTATACAACAACATCCTCCTCCCCCTCCACCCACCTCGGCAAATAGTACTTTACATTCTCATACACCAAAAACGTCACCCACGTCGCCGGCAACACCCTCACCACGCCTGGCATAACCCCCTATAAAGCCCCTCACTCCCTCCTCCATCCACAACTTCCTCACCACCCCCTCACCCCCTCCCAAACATCTCCTCCGCATCATAATGCTGCAACCTACTCCTCAGCACCTGCAACGGATACGTCGCCGCCCCGGCCACCAATTTTGAAACAGTCGACAACACAACCGTCGCCTCATTCGACACGCTCACCTTCCCCTTCCTCATCCATATCCCCCACCCCTTCCGTTTTTGCGCCAGGTACATCTTCCTTGCCGGATCATACACCGCGAACTGCACCGCGCCATGGCTCACAGCCAACATACCGACCCCCAGACCGCGGTAAAACCCCTTGAAACCCTCGGCGCGCAAGAGAGATTTCGCGCCAGCCCACATGCTGGGGTATGCGCCGGCGGCGGTGGAGTCGGAGGCGAGCATGCGGGTTTTAAGGACCCAGATTGGGTTGGTGATGAGCTGAGTGAGGGCGCCGGCGCCGAGGGAGGCGAAGAAGAAGTCGAGGGGGGTAAGGAGGTGTTTTATGTGGGTTTGGGATTCGTGGTGGGCATGATGGTGTTGGTGGGGTGTGTTGGGTGCGGGTGTGCTGGTGGGAGGTGCGTGGCTTCGGGGAGGGGCTTGAGGTGGGCGATGACGCGCTCGAGGCGGGATTTGAAGAAGAAAAAGGAGGCCCAGGAGGTTGCGTTGCCGAGGAGGTTTGGGGTGAGGCCGCGGTAGAGGGCGGCGAGCGGGCGGTCGGTTGAGACGAGGGATCGGATGACGGAGACGGTGGAGGGGGAGATGGGCGAGGAGGCGTGGGTGCTGCGGTGGACTCGGGGGTGTTAGACGGGCTACTGAGCAAAATGAAGGGTGAAGAGAAAACACACTCTGCATGCGCGTCTTGACTATGTCGAGCGGGTGCACGATCAGGGTGGCCATGGACCCGGCGGACAGGCCGGCGACCGTCTCCGTGTGATAGTCGCTACATGAGTACGGTAGAAGGTGGTGTTGCGTGTCTCAGGGGTTGCACATAATCTGGCGCGTGTTGCTGTCGCGAAGTGGAAGAGAACTGGAGATCAAGTATGACGCAAGGGCCCAAGAAAAATTCCGGCTGTCCTCGGCCGAAGAGCCGAAGGGTTTGAGATAGAGAACCCGGCGATGACCCCGGACAGCAAAAGCAGTGCAAAATCACCGGAAAGTTTGGGGAATAGCTCATCATATCTCGCTCGTCTTCGCGGAGTTGGTCCGTATTATAATGTACAGTTCCGGTTACGGTATCCTGCGACTCCCGCCCGTTCTCTTCGTTCTCCCCCGTGTCCGCCCCAAGCCTGCCCCATCATTTTTCCGCGGCGCGGTTCATCTTTCGACAGTCGGCTTGTCTGTCGTGTAGTGTACAATGTTTGATATCCGTTGATAAAGGTTTGTGCGTGTTGCTTAAGAGAGCGGGGAGAGGAGGCTGCGGCAAATGTTAATACACATTGTCGCCTCGCCGTCTGTCTGCGTCAGACCTACCGGATGATGGATGGCCGAGGCTCGCTGCGAGTGTAGCCTGGAAGCTGTCAGTACCGTGGTTCTCCTCCAAACCTGCTGGAAAGCTATGCTGGAGGCCAGGGCTTACCAAGATAGAGAATCATGGGCAGGTAGCCACTGCTACGGTTAGCATGCCGGGTTTGCAATCACGGCATCTCTCACACGTACTAGTGAATGGCAACGCGCGAGATCTCAATGATCTTGCCAATGCGCTCCTGTAGGGCGGTCAGCCGGGTTCAATGTCGGCGTCGGAGGGGAGGACGGGACGGGACGAACCTTGGACTCTTCCGAGAGGGCGAACATCTTGACTGTGATACCAGGTATATGTGGCCTTGGTAAACGTCAGAGCACTGCTATAAACCGGAGTGGATGGGGACGGACGCAGGGTAGAGAGGCAGCGTACCTGTTATCTGTGTGGAACCGTGGATGCGGACGGGAGGTGTTTGGCGTCGATGATGCTCACGGCAGAACTGGACTCGTTTTTTGGGTGGCCCTGCGCCTGGGCCAGCCTTGGCGTGGAGGCGAACCCCTGTCGAGCGCCCCTGTACGCCCCACACAATCCCTGCAGCGCCGCGTCCAGCTTTCGAAGTTCAAAAACTCGCTGCTCCAGCATCAGAGTCCATCGTCGTCGTCCCCAGTCGCGTCCACCAATTCCAACTCCAATTCGCTACCGGCAACACCAAACCGAGGCACGACACCCTAAACTACTACCCGGGCAGACGACAACACGCGACCACGCTTGCCGGTATAACCTGTCGCAAACATGTCGAAACACTGGTAAGCTCCAGTCCAACGCGACCATCTCTCACCCAGCACATCGACTAACAGTGCCAGGGAACAAAATAAGGATGCCACCGTCTACGTCGGCAACATCGACGAGCGCTTTGCCCAGGAGCTGCTCTCCGAGCTCATGACCCAGGTCGGCCCTGTGCGCCAGGTCCACATGCCGCAGGACCGCGTCTCGCAGACACATCAAGGCTACGGCTTCGTCGAGTTCGACACCCCCGCCTCCGCCGAGTATGCCGCCAAGGTGCTCAACGGCATCCGCGTTTGGGGCAAGCCAATCCGCGTCAACAAGGCGTCGGCCGACAAGCAAAAGACGGTCGACATCGGCGCCGAGCTGTTCATCAACAACCTCGACCCCCAGGTCGATGAGAAGATCCTCTACGACACCTTCAGCCAGTTCGGCGGCATTTTGCGGCAGCCCAACATTGTGCGTGACGACAACAACATTTCCAAGGGCTATGGCTTCGTCAGCTTCGACTCATTCGAGGGCAGCGACGCCGCCGTATCAACCATGAACGGCCAATACCTGCTCAGCAAGTCCATCACCGTCGAGTACGCCTACAAGAAGGATGGCAAGGGCGAGCGCCACGGCGACGAGGCAGAGCGTAGGCTAGCCGCCGAGGGCAAGAAGCACAACATCGTCCCAGAGCAACAAATCCTCCCACCCGCCTTCCACATGACCGCCCCATGGCCACCCCGACCACCCCAGCAATTCCCACCGGCCCAGCCGCCGCCTCCCTCCCGATGCTCGACCTGTCCTCCGCCCTCCCTCCTACTCCAGTTACCCCGTCGGCGCGCCCTCGTTCCCCAATACGGCATCCCCAACCGGACCATCGGGCTTGGGTGGTCGCCCCCATCCTTCAGCAGCGGGCGTCCACCCATGGGCCTCGCCGGTGGCAGCCTCCCACCCGCCCCATCATGATGCCAGGGTGCATGAAGCAAGTCGTGCAGTCACAGACCACCACTCGGCGTTCCAGGAATGACGTGTTAGCGGATACTCCCGGATGGCTCCCCTCGTGTTTTGAAGAGGATCCGGCCGAGGGAAAGGGCACGCCTTCGGAGCTGGGGAAGCAAAAGCACACACTCAACCATATCCGGCAGTTGAGCGGGCAGGAAGTGCTTGCAGTTACGGTCCGGCAAAAGAATGATGCGAGAAATCATGGGTTTGGGCTACAAATAATCATGCCCGCCACGGGTCGTGGAGCCATTACTTCACCTCAAATCTCGAGGTCAGCAACGCCCTACTCCCCGCCGTTTAAACTACCAACTCAGACCGAACCAACATCCAACCCAACGGTATCCTGGCATCACGAATAGCCACCCACCACCCACGGCAGGGTAGGAGGGATTAACATCAGGGTTTATGATTTGAATGGCACAGGAGTTGTCACGCAGAGAGAAGCGATACCTCCCACCCAGGAGACGTACGCTAGACCATTTAGAAACGGGGAAGAACCGAATGAGATACCCCGAATACATTATCCGTCCAAAATACATACTTTTTCTGCACTTTTGACGGCAGCAGTCCCGGCCGCTTCTACTTTTACCATCTGTCCTGTCTGACTAAGAATCTGTATCACGTCCTGCCATTTCAGAATTACCGCCCCGTGCCTCGATACCAGCGATCAGAAAGTGTCAATATAAAAAGTACAAAGCTGTGTACAAGCAGAGCGAGCCACCATCCATAGGAAAGCATGGACTAAACTCCGCAACTCCCCTCCCACGCCTTTTCACCCCCATCTAATCACCCGCCTAACTCACTCAGCATCCATCCCCTCGCCCTCCCCTCACCCGCACCAACCCTCCTCAACCTCTCCTTCTCCGCCTCCACCAAAAACGCCTCCTCAATCGCCGCCCGCCTCCTAAACACCCTCAACCACCTCTGCCCCCACCTCTGCACAAGCTTCTCCCCTCGCTCGCCTCAATCATCTCATCCTTGCTCGCCGACGCCCACGACGCGAGCGCGTCCTCGATCGCCGCAAAAAGCGCGCGCATCGCCTTGATCTCGCGGTCGCGTGTCTCCGTCTCCTCCGAGGCATCAGCATCGGGCTCGGCCGGTTTAGTAACCAGCTGGCGCACGCGCCCGGTCACCTTGACGACGGTGTTGAAGACCATTTCGTAGACGTAGGCGGTGGCGAGGGCCTCGCCGCGGGTGTTGCCCGCGCGGGAGACCAGGGCCCAGTTGATAACGGTGGCGGGGGTGAGAATGGAGTAGTTGAGGAGTTTTTCAATAATGGAGAGGGCGACGCCCGGGTGCGCGGACCAGTAGGCCATGGTGGCGGCAATGATCTGGCCGCGAGCGGCGTCCGACGCGGCGCCCGCATCCGCGAGCCGGTCCTTGGTGCGCTCGATGGCGGCGAGTACGTGCGAGAGGGATTTGCTGCCGACATGCAGCACGCAGGTGACGAAGACGTCCGTGCTGGCGACGAGCGCATCGATCTCGCGGTCGATGGCGAGCGATTGGATGCGCTGGATGACGGTTTCGATCTCCTCGTCGGGAGCCTTGCGCTTGAGGAGGGATGCGATCTCGCGACCTTCGGCGGCGAAGGGGGTGTCTATGCCGGTCAGCGTACAAAGTCCAACATCTAACAATTTGAGTAATGCAACCTACCATCGTTCGCAAACTTAAAATCCGGTACATCCTTCTCCTTATCCGGGCTGATCATGTCCTTGTACGGTTCCGGCAGGGTGTTCTTGATGCGCTGCGCAAAGCTCAGGCGAATCTCCTTGTCGAGCGCGCCGGCGATGAGCGCCTTGCGCGGGTGCGCATCCGACAGATACACGTCGTCCACCCACTCGGCCCACTTCCACGTGAACCCAAAGTTGCTTAGATGGTGCGCGAACCAGTCGATGAACCTGGATACCAACTCCAGATCCATGCGCGGCGAGTTGCGGTAGAGATAGCGGATCGCACGCCCCAGACTCGGCGCTATCGCTGCGGGCGCAAGTTTGCATGCCTCGGTGAGGACAGAGTGGTAGTAGACGAGCTTGTGCTCGGCGTTCGGCAGCAGAAAGAGCTGCGAGAAGACGGCATCGACCGCCACATCTTCGGGCTTCCACGTCGACTTGGGTGGCTCGATATCGCGGATCTTGTCGAACGGGGTAGCCCGAGGCGCGAACGTCCTCGGCGCAAAGTAGCAATCCAGGTCAATCAGATGGCGTGCGGTAATGTTTCGGTTGAAGGCCAAAACATTGATAGTATCCACGAGCACATCCCGGATCAGGGAAGCAGCCGCGGTGGTGAGCGGGGGCACTGACTCGACCTCCTGATTTGCGTAGACTGAGAAGTAGACCTCGGGGAAGAGCGGCCTAGGTCCGGCAACCACCGTCTCCGGAATCGTAATGGCCGGCAGAGCGTGCTTCGCGGCATCATTCAGCTTCGACCGCTGTTCGACGTCGCTCAGCGGAAACTCCCACGGCCTCGGCAAGCAGGACAGCGCCCAGCCATTGTTGGCCTCGCTTTGCAGTTGTGTTTGGAGCAGTCCGATCAGGCTCTGCGACTGCGGAGGGTTCTCCTCGTCAGCCTCGGGGTGGTACGGCTCGATGAGCGCCTGCAGCGCGTGTGGTTCGGAAGCGATAATCTCCGTCTTCTCCATCAAGTCTGCCGCCTTCTGCGCCCACTGGCCAGGCGCGGCCACCATGACGTACGGAAGCGTCAGGAGAATGATCTTAACAATCTCCGTCCCGATAGTCTGTCCCATCGTCAGTCATCCACCGTCCCATCCAAAAACCCCTCCTTTCAAGGTACTCACATCCTCCGAACTCGCCGTCTGCAAATCCACCGCCCGCGAGAACAACTCCTCCAGCACGGGGAAGACACCCTCCCCCTCCAAACACCCCTGCAGACACCCCAGCAGCTTCAGATACAGCTTCACATCCCTCCACTCCCCACTCCCAATCTTTTGCTCCACCAGCGCGGCCAGCTTCACCAACAACAGATCAACAACCTCGGGGCGGGTGGCGTTGGCGACCAACACGACGGCGGCCGTGAAGGGCGTCTTGAGAGGCTGCTCAACGGCCAGCTGCAGCACCAGGTCGACAAAATTACCGCGCAGCAGCTCGTCGTCCCAGTTGTCGGTGAAGAGCGTCGCGATCGCTGCGACTTCCTCGTGCCAGGGGCGCATGGGGTTCTCGGCGATGGCGATGAGTTGCTTGCGAACCCGGACGTGGGGAGGTGCGTCGTAGCGGCGGCGGGGGCCGCGGCGGTCGTAGTCGTCATCCTCTAGTTTGGGGAGGAGGGCGTTAGTATAATTGCTTCTGGGTGCATGGGAGGGAAGGTCGGTAGCTTCGCTGAGGAAAGGCAAGCTATCTAGCCGCGACCTGTCCATTACGAGCTCCCCTAGCAACTCAAATTCAAACCGCAACAAAATCAACACCATCCCAGCCAATGAACGCACCTCTGTTGTAGCGACGCTTCTTGGGATTATAGCTGCTGCCGCCGCTCCCTCTGCGGTCGTAGTCCGCCATTGTAGGCGATTCTGTTGAATTCAAGCGTAGTCGCAAATCGTATGGAATATCTTCGGCTGCAAAAGCTACTCAGTGATGGTGACGGCTTTTGCTTCGGGTTGCTGATGGCGAAGTTGGTGATGGAAACGTTGCCTCGTTTGTTTGCGAAACCGACCTTCGCGAGAAGTTGCAGCTTCCAGCTTGCCAAGCGCGAATTGGTTGTGGGTCCTAGATGCAAGGCTGCGTTAAAGCCTTATAAGTTAGGCATTATTGCAGTGTTTGTGGCTGTGGACCACCATAGGTTACACAGTGTCAACTCATAGCTTCATAGCTCAACGCATCAACAAACTTCAACACTAGAGTCTCATCAAGGACGTTCAGCCGATGATCCTTAAATATTCTGAGACTGCTCACTAGCTGTCCTGAGATTTGTTTTACAGTCAGTCAGTTTCTATTTTCTTCTTTGTTTTCCCGTAATATTGCATTACTATTTCCCCAATGTCTCAAGTCAGTAACACTTCAGTTCACCCAGGCCTCGTTTGCTCAGGACAACTCGCAAACCTCCCCTTTAAACTGCTTGCTTTTCAACCCACTTCTCATGTAGCCACCCATAGGCTAAGCGTACCGCCACTTTGATGAATTGCTCTCATTCTCTCTGCTCACTCAGTCTTGAAACAAACCCAAGCGAGGTCTTCTGTCACAATGCCTTTCCCTTTGTCTAATCATACTTTCTAGGTAACCACTCCCATCTCCTCCACGACATTTGGCTACGGGTTGGTTTGCAACAATTCCAATTCGAAGATAACACTCGATGATACCTGGTACCTCGTCGAGTGATTTCTTCATTCAGTGTTCCGTGATGACGCGCTCAATACAGTACAGACCTGTAACCGAAAAAAGCCAGCAGCCCAACCTCTATGCTCCTAACCCAGGTGACACCAACACAGCCGGCCGAAGCAGATGAGAATGGGATGGTAGAGTAAAAACAGTCAGAAGTCTATAGGGACGAACCCAAAAACCATACATGGAGCAGAAACCAACCATTTCAACCTCTCCCAAGCTCACTATAAGTAGGCCCCCGAGAAGGACGGCCGACAGAAAAACCAACCCCAAAGATTTGCTATCCCATTCCATTTCTCTTCTGTCTCACTGACTAACTGACTGTCTGCACGTCGCTGTTCTGCTATCCGCCACCGCTGGCCTCGCTCCCGCTGCCGCTGCTAACGTAACCACCACTCAACTCATGCCATCACCACCACCACCTCTCTCTTTCTACTCTCCCCACGCACGCCACCACCCAAACCAAACCAAACCAAACCATGCCCAACAAATTCAAGTCAATCAACCAACCCCCAGCAAAACAAGCAGAGCCCCAGTGCACCATCCCCACCATCTCAATCCATCCGCTGGCTGACTGGCTGTTCGCCCCGAAACTTCTGCTCTCAATCCTGTTTTCCAGACAACCCAGTAGATATGGGAATTCCGAAAACAAGGAGCAAGAGACATCGAGAGAGAGCGAGAGGGACGGTAATTGAAACCTTGCAAGCAAAGCAGCTTCCCAGCCCCCCTTTCCCCCTGCCCTAACGTTTGCAGCTTCCCAACCACAACCACAACCAACCCCACAACAACAGATAAAATCGCAAAGTATATGCCATGCCATGCCCATACCACAATCCTCCGTGCAACAACCATTTGCCTCCCCATCCCAGCACAAAGGCAAGACTTGCAAGAGGGAGGTCGTAAAGAGGAATTCCGGAAGGGCCGTGACAGAAACTGAGTCTGAGTTGAGAAACTTGAGTGAGAGGAGACATCCTGCTGTCCGTTTTGCTGCTGTTGTCGTTGCGGAAAAGGCCGCCACAACAAACTAAAGAAAAGCTTGTCTGTTCCTCTACCCAGCTCGAAGCGGGCAAGGTTGATGTGGTGTGGTGGTTGCGTGTTGGAAAGAAGCAAAAGCCAGGTCGGTTATGCAGAAGCGAACGACAAGAAAAAGAAGAACGTCTCTAAAAAGATAAAAATGAAAGCAAGAAGAGAAAGATAAAACCCGGGGTTCAGTGACACCTTTCCCCATCCACGCGGCCCTCCTTCCAACCACCCAGTTTGTAATTTGCGTGCTTGTCCCTTTTGGCGACTAGATGAACTGTTCCGTTGGACCATATTGGCTGCGCGCCCCCCCCTCCAAACCGTCTCTCCACAGGGGCTCTCGCGACACAGCTTTCTTGGGGATAGAGATGGCATCGGCGGGGTTCCAGATTCCGTCGCCTTTGTTGCGGGTTCTTCAATATTGCCACCCTCTTGCTCGCGTGGGTATCTCAATGGCATATCCTTTGGTCATCATCATGAACGGGGGGCGAGGGACGAGGAGTCGCTGCCTCCAGCTGAATCTCGGGGATGATACTTTGCTGGCGAAGTACAGCATACACTGCCCAACATAAACCGACACCGTAGACCGCGAATCTGACGTAGCGAAAAGCGTCAAACTCCAGCCAACTCAATCTAGTTTCGCCATCATATCCTGCTTGGACAAGGGTGTGAAGTTGTCGATGTCCAGACCACGGAGGGCGAGCAGCCCCTTCATGTGAGGCGGCACAAGCTTGTGGTTGAGGTGGGGGGCGATCGAGAGCTCTGGGAGGAGAGGATGGTCAGCATGGTCAAGGGGCGGGAGAGAAAGAGCGGCAAATTTCTTACCGTGACGTGAGAAGTCGAACAAGGGGAGGAAGCTCCTTGAACTGGCCCGTCCCATGCCTCGAGTCCGGAAACCTGGTGTTGGGATCCCGAAGCTCGTCGAAGAATGGGTGGACCATGGCGTCGACAGCAGCCAAGCGTTCTGTCGGGGTGTACTCAAGCAAGCGAGCGATCAAGTCGATAGCATTCGCGTCAGCCTTCCTAAACACCTTATTGAATGGGTGCGGCTTGATTTGCGGGAACTTGTGCTCCATATAGTTGGGGTTCATGGTCCTGATCTGCTCACGGGTCGGAGTCCCCAGGACCTTAATAATTTCAACGAGCTGGTCAATGCCCGACTCGCCGGGGAAGAGCGGCTGCCCAAGCATCAGCTCGGCCATGACGCAGCCAGTAGACCACACGTCTGTTTTTTTTTTTAAAAAAGTTTGTCAGCGCCGGTCACACAGTCATCCTCACTACCCGCTGCTTACCAATCTTGGTGGTGTAGTTCGTGGCGCCGAAGATCAACTCGGGAGCCCTGTAATACCGCGAGCAGATGTACGAGACATTTGGCTCGTTCTCGACCAGAATCTTTGCACTGCCAAAATCGCAGAGCTTCAGCACGCCGGTGCTCGGGTCCAGGAGCAGGTTCTGGGGCTTGATGTCGCGGTGGCAGATGCCTTGTGAGTGGATGTAGGCAAGGGCTCTGAACAGCTGGTAGATGTAGAGCTTGACCTCCAGTGTGGGCATCGTCGTCTTCAGCTTGTTGAAGAAGCGCGATGCGCGGTATACTGTCTCGGGTACGAACTCCTGAACCAGGTTCAAATACACCTCATCCTTCTGTCGTCATCATCAGCATGGCCCCACTTTAGTGCTGTCGGGCACAAGACGACAACTTACCCGCTCCCCGTTGGAGTAGTAGAAGGCCTTCAGCTGCACGATGTTGGGGTGCCGCACAATCCTCATGATCTGCAGCTCTCGGTTCTTGCTCCATGTCAGTACCCGGTGTTTGCCGAGATAGAAGGGACACACCAACCTTAAACCTCTTATCCTGGAGGACGCGCTTAATTGCGGCATCTTCGTTCGATGGCGAGAGCTTCGTCTGAAAGACCACGCCAAAGGAACCGTTGCCTACTATCTTGCACTGGGTGTACTGCAATTCGCGCGTCTCTCCTGTGATGCCATCTTGAACCTTCTCGCGGATTACCTCTGCATTGCCCATCAGTATGCTTTCCGATGCCACCTGCGGAATCAAAGTATCGTCTCACCTCCCATCCTAAGAGTGTTGAATGCTGCCGGCCTGTTCGACGCCATTGTTCCGGTAATCGGGCCAGTTCCTGCTACCGTTCGGGGTGGTCAAAGGATTCTGTAAGGGGATGTGGTCGAGAAGAAGGAAGCGCCGGAGGGTCGGGGTCGGCCGTGTTGGGCAACAGGTTCTTGAGGGTGGCGAGTAGGTTGGGTAGTTGCTGGGCTCGACGATCGGGCCCAACCTGAAGGTGGGTGTCGGTTAGGGAGGGAGGGGGGTTGTTGATGAGAAAGAAAACACGCAAGTTCCGCGAACAAGCGCGCTGTTGAAGGTCGAACGAATTGATAGGTTCGAGAACAACGGAGGTTCGCTTTGGGATAGTCGGCGCGTTGCCCGGTGCCGGGAGGTCGGGTTCGATGCCTTTAGTTGCGCAGAGGGAAAATGGAGCGATGATGCAGCGGGCGGGCTGCGACAGGCGCTGGATTGGCTGTGAAGGCGGACTGGGATGGGTTAGATCGATCAGGCAATGGTCTGGTGATGGAGAAGGAGAGGCCTGGTTTCGCGCGGCACGGTGGAGACCATGGAGTCGTGCCCAACAGCAACACGACCTGGGGATGGGATGTGAGGGAAGACCTCCTTCCCGTCGTTGCTGTTGATCGGGCCGCGGAGAACAAAAGCGTAGCGTCATGTACATACCACTTGGGGTCGGAGAACGGAAGTGTCTTGGTGCTGTGGCAGCGCAACGTCGCCCAGTTTCACACGGGAGGGGCAGGGGTTGTTGTCGTTGAGAGTTGACTGGAGGGGAGGGGAGAGGGAGAAAGAGGGAAAGAGCAAAATCCAAAAGCACGGCAACATGAGACCGAGAAGAACCCAATCGCCCAGCGTCCCACGCAGCCCAGGCGGATTGACGGGCGCAACATGGAAAGCCCTCCAGGGCTCTTTCTGGAGCAAATTCCTGCCACTGCAGCTCGCAGTGAGGTCAGATGGCCACCACTCGGGCAGGGACTTGGCGCGTGTGTGTACGATGGCCGCCAGCCAACCATGAGCCGGGCAAATGAGGGGTTGGGGCCGGGAAGGGGCAAGGGCTGGGAGGCAGGTGAGTGTTTTGGGCCAGCTCGGTGAGCAGCTGGCAGCCTGGAGGAGAGACGGTCGTGGGCAGGAATTGAAACGACAGCAGCAATGAAAATTTGGCACTCACTGACGCGCGCGTGTCCGCCGTGTCGCAGTTTGTAGATGGGGCGGTTCGTCCTCGTTGGGGTTGGGTTGGGTGTGTGAGGAGCGAGGATTGGCGAGATGAATGGCGCGGGTGCAGGTGAGGGGTTCCACGCCCGTTCGTCGTCGCCTGGCTTTTGGGCTTAGCTCTAACGCAGGGCTCGGCAGCGTGGCTCGTGTGTGGAATAGGCAATGGCCGTTGTCTGGTTGGTCCTGGCACCTTTTTGTGGTCTCACGTCAAGCGCCGCAGACGTGGTTGACGATCGCTCGAAGGATGACAATCCCAAAACGAACCCACCACGAGAGAAGCGGGAAGACCCCGCGGTTTTGCGACAGCGGCTGGTGCCGGCGTGGCTCGAGGCAGGATATGGTCAGTGCCACTTGCAACAGCGTCACCTGCCGCCTTGTCCTTCTTTTCGTACTGTGCAGTTTACTCCGGGGGCAGACGATGTTGGTGGATGGAACTCTGAGAAAGGCTTCAGTTCCTGTGTCTGACTCTGAACGTGGGGACGCAAAGCAATGGAAACGAAATCAACGAGGCCGGAGAGCTTGGTTCAAAGCCGAGTCGTGTGACGTGCCTCTGACCCAAAAGTCATAAGGAGAACGGGGAGCCCTGGGGGAGCCATGGACCGCCCCTGGAAATAGCCTCACGCGCCAGCCCGTTGGTGGAGCCGCTGTGTTTGGCCCAGCTCTGGCCGTCTTTGTTCCTTGCCAAATGTGTGGTGGGGCCGGCAAGGCTGGGTTGGTCACCTGCCTCACTGCTTGAAAGCTGAACATCTGAGCCAGGAACGGCAGCATCTTTGAGCTCCGGCGGTTCGAGGACTCATCAAGGTGCCACCCTTTGTTTCGAACAAAGCAATTATGGGCAAGGTATGGAGTAAATCCACTTTGTCTGTATTCTGGACTTTAATACTCATTGGTAGTAAAGCCTTTGTGGAACAAGCTCTCCTTTTTGAAGCTCTGAGAGTTTGAGTGAGTCTTCCACACACGCCCACGAAGGATGGGAGACCCAGCCAGGCTCACACCACCCGAGCGCCTCCTTCAGTTAACCGGGGCAAGTATTACTTTAGGCTCGAGGGGTCGAAGTAAATTCTTTGAGAGGGAATTGAGTTCGAGAATTCTTCACTAGGCTAATGAAGAGCTCTCGAGACGGCCGACGGGATGCATCCGCCCGCGGCACGCAGATGCAGCACTAGGGCGATGTCCCATAGGTTTGTTCCTGGCAATCGTCCGTCGACTTCATGCGCTTGTCCCCAGAGCGGTTGGTGTGATTCAAGTTCAAGATGGGAATCGATGGATTGGATTGTGTCTGTTGAGTTCCAACATGACTGAAATGGGATGTTCAGCTCTTTCCTGCGACCCTCCATTATCCCCGGAGGCTGCAGGAAAGAGGCTGCTGCAGGAGACTCGTTGCGTTGATGATGCTGCAGAGCGGGCTCATGTGCTTGACAAGGATCCAGGGTCCATCTGTCCTGGTGAAGGCAGCATGTCCCAAGCCGTGATATCAACAAGAAGTCTCCATCACGCTGCCTTCTAGACTCGACGGCCCCCCCACGATGAAATGACAGGCACAACTCTGTCGCCTTCAATTCTCCTGATGAATCACAAGTGAGGGGCACTGCATTGGAAGTCTCGTGGACTGCCACGAGATCCCGCTGACATGTACACAATAATAGCAGACAGGGATGTTCGATTGGGGCTGACGGGCCGCTTGATGCGCGCATGCGTCATTGAGTCTCGACACAAGCATCCAATCGCTCGCAGGCGCCGATGGAACGCTTTGATGCCTGACGCGAGACGTCTCGCGCCTCTGCAATCGCCACACTCGGGACCTGCCCAGAAGGCCAGAAGGGTGGATCTGATCTGAAGCGCTTTCGAGGTCCCATGACCTCTCGGAATGCGCTAACTGGCTGGCCTGGAACCAGGAGATGGTGGCCAGATCGGAGACCTGTTCGCTAGCAGACTGAAAAATGCGGCGGACATTTGGGAGGGAAGAGAAAGGGAAGGGCCGGTTTCGTGGGGAGAAGTGGTCGGTCGACACCCAGAACGAGTCACCTCATTGATTGATATGAACCGTGCTTTTGGAACGGAAAGGATTCGAAGACACAAAAGGAGCCAACTCGGGAACAGATGTACTCCTCGATTTACAGCTTTGAATGTTGAAATACAAAGGAAAGGAAAAAAAGAAGACTTGGCAACGTTACGGTAGTAAAAAAAAATTATCATCATGCCTCCCTCTCGCCTTTTTTTTTCTTGACATGAGGTGCGTCGTTCCTGAGAGGTCAACACCTTGGTGGGGCCGCCAAGACACCGAATGGCATCAAGCACCACGCCAACACCGGAGGCTGTCTTCCACTGTCAACAACAGAATCTCTTTCACACAACCTCTCGCCTCTCGCCGGTTTTTTTTTTTTTTTTTTTTTT
Source organism: Collariella sp. IMI 366227 (assembly GCA_027946355.1). Taxonomy (NCBI): domain Eukaryota; kingdom Fungi; phylum Ascomycota; class Sordariomycetes; order Sordariales; family Chaetomiaceae; genus Collariella; species Collariella sp. IMI 366227. Next base: position 950,790 of record JAPEUS010000004.1, on the reverse strand, counting down.
TTTTTTTTGGGGGTTTCAAGATCAAACAATATCAAAGATATGAGAAATATGAAGTTAAGTTTCCCAAGAAGTGGTTGGCAATTCATAAATTGATGAGATCTCAATGAACCAGATATCGAGATTCAACCATGACCCATAAGAAGCATTTGTGGCACGTCGGGTACCATAACCAAACCTTTTTTACTATCACCGGCCGGGCGGTCAACTTTGTTGACTCGGGGATTTGTCTTAACATCAATGAAAGCAAAGAAACCCAGGAAGTGAAGCAGAGGAGAAGGACACAATTCATTACGTGTACTTCGCGTCCCCTTCTATTTCTCTTCTACTTCCCTTGCTCATCCTGCGGTTCTTCTACTTGCTCTTCTACCCCCTCCTCTCTTCCTTCCTTGAGTACCAGACAAGTTGCAAGAGCAGGGTCAATATGCCGACTTCCTCTCGGAGCTAACCGGAGCGGAATTGTGCATCAAGTACTGTTTCTTCCGCATCTCAAGACGGGACAGGCCGATATGTCACATTGAATAAAATTCTCCAGCAAATAGGACACAGGATGAAGATATCCCGGGACACATCCAGAGTGCAAAGACATAATAGACCTGATTTCAACCTTGACTTCTCTCGCACGACCAAAGCGGATCGTACTCAACATCACCCCAACATTCTCGCCAGCAGTCTCCAAGGGTCATAACTGCATATCCAACACCGCCTCCACTGGATCGCACCTGTAATCGCGATCAAACACCGATAAAATGCATCGTCCCGCGTTGTGTGACCCTACCGCGTCTGGGATTGCATCGGCGAATTCCAGTCGCAAAGCGTACAGAACCGGCACGTCGTTCCCAAGAAGAAAATGAGACGTCAGCATCTAACCGCTGCTGTGTCTTTTCGCGATTCAAGCTCTTATCTCTGATTCCTGCAGCTCTGCTGGTCCGGCAGCTCAGCTGGTCAACCTCAAGATCTGGAACCAGCAAACATGATGCAAGTCAGGCACTTCCACCCACTCGGCAGCAGCGGAGGGGGCCATTGACCTCCATTTTGGGCATCTTGCAGAGAACGCGCGCTTGTTGAGTCAGCGTTTGGCTCTAAACAAGCCACGCATGCCCGTCATGTCTTGATGCATGTGGATGAGGTCGCTCAGAAGAGGCCCTCGTGAAGCTTTAGCCTGTTCAAACTCGGAGAAGGCAAGAGGGCAACGTGAGAGAGAGCACAGTTATCGAGCGCCAGTTGTCTCTCCCGAACTCTAAAGAACAACCAACTCTTCCAACAGTACACACAGCACGCCCTGCACACCCATACCACACCACACAAATAGGAACCATTAGAAACCGGGCGCCAGCGGGAGCTCCCGGAACAACTGAGACCCATGATTCCCTGGTTGCGCATCCACTTCTGCATGTCTCTGCTCCTGTACGACATCACAAGACCAACGTCCTTGCCATCTGGATCTATCTCTCAAGTATGAAGAACAGGATCGGGCAGAGCAACTGCAAGAGCGTCACGACACGCGTCTGAGACTGGATGACGAGGCTGCGAGGTCGCGCACATTTCCGAGATAGTTTTGGTGGGACGATTGTCATAATCCGCTTGCGGTTGCCAGTAGTTGGGTCTGCGTGCTGTCGGTAGATACCTTAGGTGGGGGTTTTCTATGAGGAGGGGCACCTCAAGTCCTATGAGCGTGTCAGCTTGCAAGAGGGGGCATTCAAGAGATTTTAGCTTTTTCCCACACTTGTTGGATAGTAGGACTTTATTTGCCAGTCCTACGCCGCATCCCAGAACGGTCGCTTTATTGGGTGGCTGTCACAGATTGTTTTGTCAATGTCCAACTGGCCGTCCGGGAGTATCACCCACGGCTAAGCTGCGAGAACATTCGAGTTTTGAAAGGAAAGAATTGTGGACTGGTCATGAGGGTATACACCTCAAAATACACTAACTCCTTATTCAGTTGAGAACCTCTCATGGTGGTGCGGTAGTGTCAAACTGGGACGGAAGACCGTAAAGTGGAAAGAAGAAAAACGTAAACAACCAAGAGAAGAAGGACACGAACAGGATGGACATTGTTTCATACCTCGCATACCTAAGTACCGCCTCCTCACCCCCCACCATCTTCTTCCACTAACCTTTCCCTTTCCTCCGTCTAACCCTCTGCCCCACCCGCCCTGTCATGAAACCCAACAACAACAGGAAAATAAAACAGAGAACGAGCCTACGAACCCCCTCCAACTTAGTGAACTCTCCTCTGCCCCCTGCGGTTTGATACGGGCAAACAAACCCACCAGCAGGCACCAGAGACCCAACCGACGAGCTGAGTGTCACATCAAGGGAGTGAGAAGAAAGCTCAACCCAGTCTCGAAATGCCACTCGGCAAACAGCCTCCTCTCTTCAAACATACACACACTGGCCCGGAATAAACTCCCCGCAAAAGATGGAAGATCATACGCAGTTAGATACCAGCCGCGCCCCATATCATACATCGTACCCGAAGCGCCTCCGCATGCTGCTGTAGACGACCCAATCCGCAAAGAGAACGCCAAAATCTCAACTGACTGATTGCTAAACCTCGCAACCCATGACACATCTTGAAACCGCCGTCCAATATTCAATTCAACCCCCCCGCGAGCAAAAGTCCCATCCATTCCTCCCCGCCTGCCAAAACACAAACCCGCCACCAGCCTGTTCCTCCCCCATTTCCACAACCAGCTCACCTTGTTTCTCCCCCCTCGCTGCCTCCCACCAGAAAGCAAAGAATAGAAAGAAAAGAACAACTCACCTCAACCCCACAAGCGCATTCGCAACCACATTCTCCACCCCCATCCCCATCGCCGGAAACGGCACCCCGGGCACAACAAACTTCAACACAAATACCGTCACGCCGCCCGCCATGCCGCCCGCCAGCGCCGCAAAGCCCAGGAACAGCACCACCCTCGCCTTCCATGCGACGCCCGAACCAGAATAGGAGAAGGAATCAGCGGAGAGCCGGGCCTTCTCAACGCTGTTGATGATGAGCATGCCGAGGGTCGAGAAAATGAAGGGCAGCCAGTCGACAAAGGTTACGTGCAGAGCGGAGCCGTTGAGCGCGGACTTGGACCAAACGGCGGAGTCGAGGAGGGTGTAAAAGGCGAGGGAGAACTAGAAGAGGCACGCGGGGGGTTAGATCCCTATAGAATGTGGATGGGGAGGCGAAGGTGGTTGTTGGGGTTGGGGAGGGGGAGGAAGGTATCAAAGGGTAGGAGACGTACAAAACCACCGGCGGCATAAACGCCCGAGTTGCGTGCCCAGACGCTGTTGAGCCATTCCGGCCGTCGGAACTTCCAGAGGCGGTCTTCAGACATGGTGTGTGTGGTTGTGTAGGTGAAGCGGGGATCCTGTAGTTCGATGGAGGGAATTTTATCGCGTTCAAGGGTCGGTAGCGCTCTGGTTATGGAGTGTCTTGTTCGAGGACTTCTGGAGCTGCGCGCAACAATTTTGTCGCTTTCGGCCGGATGATCGTTTGTCGTTGTCGGGATGGGATGGCTGAGTTGGAGGTGAGGCTGGAGCTTAGCATCCATCGCGGATGACGAACGTCGGAGCAGCAGGCTATCATCCATGAGAGTCATTTCACCGCAATGTTGCTCTCTGATTTAATACCTCCTATATACTTGGTAAATAAATTGTCATTGGGACCGTACAAACAAGCTGTGCATAGGCAAAAACACCTGTCCATTCCCCTACGCAGAACTGCTAACAACGGCCTAGCCTCCCCATACACCCGCCCTTCACGGCCGAAAGATGGAAAAGGTAATTAGGTAGCAGATAGACCCAAGTATAGTGTACAACAGAACAGCAACATCTCCTCCACTCGACTTGTGCTCAGCGCCCACCGCCAGCCACCAAAAGAAGCACAGGTCAAGCCTGCGCAAGTCGAACCCACCAACAAGTCGAAATGCCCGCAGAACCCTCCAAGCGAGGCGCAACGGAAATCTCAAAACTTGTGTGCCGCCAACTCTGAAAGACAAAAATATCAAAATCGCACCATGAAAAACCTAGATCGTGTATCGGTATCTTTCTCCGATCCGATTCGCAGACGCCCCCAACGCCAGAGTTATCCCTCGCCCCAAAAAAGCAGCTCGATGTAATGTATGTATGTGTGTGAATGTGTGTGTGTCAAATCTCAACGTGCAAAGCACGGCTCGGAGGTGGGAAAAAAAAAGAAGCCGTGCCCGCAGACTTCGTCACTGGTCGTAGCAGCTCCGCCTCTCTTCTTCTCTGCTGCTTCAGATCTCAATCGTCTTCATCGTGTCGATGTCCGCGGCGGGTTGTTTGCCGTTTGATACAGCCGTGCCGTTGATCTGAATTTCAGGCTTTGACTCGGCCGAGGGGGAGGTGACAGCGTCGCCGTTAGCCAGGGCTGCTAACCTCGGGGCGGCGTCCTTGCTCTCCTCGTTGCTCTGCCGCGGAGTCTCAACCTCGACAAGCTTCTCACCCGTCTTCGCGGCGGTCGGACTGTTGGCGCTCTCCTCGGCGACCCGAGCAAGAGGGCTCGACTTGCCGTATCCAGGACGGATGGGACTGGGGATCGGGGGAAATGGTGTTAAGACGCTGCATTGAGCGCCCGCGGGGCTCGCCGTTGGAGTCCGAGGGGCTGGCGTAGGGTGATGTTGGCGCGCTCAGCGAACCGCCTCCGGGAGCGACCGACTTGCGCTTGGCAGCCGTGCGCCCGTACTTCTGGTCCATCCTCCACCGCAGAATGTCAAAGTAGGCTGGCTCAACGCGGGCCTGCTTGAACTCGCGCAGCTTGAGCTCGCCGCTCTCTTCGTCGACAAACCACCTCCCGCTAGCCAGATCGTCCGCGACAATGCCCAAGAAGGCGGCCCACGATCGCGCGACAACGTACTTGGTGTCGTAATCCCGACCGAAGAGGATAATCTGGCCCCATTGGCCCCTGGGACCAGGCGCAAGATCGATGGCCAAGTTGTTGCCACCCCAATCGCGGACAAGGGGAATCCAGGCCGGGTGCGCATACGCCTTCTGGATCGCGCCGGCAGGGACCGAATCCTGGCGAGCGAGCAGGTCCTGTCTCCAGTTGGGCCGGGGTGATGAGGGCGCTGAGTTGTGCGCAGCCGCCGAGGTAGACGCCTGACTGCTGCTCCCGCCGTGAGCCTTGGAAGGTACCGCTGGCCTGGGGAAAGTGGGCTCGAGGAGGAACTCCTGGTTGACCTTGCGCCAGTTTTCCCACTCCTGAACCATCTCCTCGCAGTCAAGCAACATGCCGCTGAAAATAATGCCCGTGGGCCTTCCGCCGCGCTCCTGACCGTCGTGCATCTGCAGGGACTCGCGGACGTCCTGGGGGAGGGAACAATCGAGCTGGTGTTCGAGGTCGTTGAGGTCGTTGGAAGTGCAGCCCTCGCAAAGCTGGTCGAAAAGTTCGGGGTAGTTCTCTTCGGCCCAGCGATCGATCTTGTTCCACGAACTTGCGACTGACGGGGCGGGCGGCATGCCGTCGTTGAAGGACTGCATGGGGATTTCGCCCGTCGGGCTCTGCGTCTCGAAACCGTCGTGGGCGCCCTGTCGCGTACTCTGCGATCTCATGCCGGGAGAGTAGGGCATCGGGGATGTCGACGGGCGGCCGGAGTCATCGTGGTAGGGGGATGTGATGTCGGCGCGGGACTCGCTGGCGGTGGCGACCGAGGTCAGGCCGTTGCGGCCGTTCAAGGGGACATGGCGCCCTGTCTTGTACGGGGAATCGAAGGAGGAATCTGGCAGCAGGTCAGCAGAAGTTGACTGCGGGCGGCGTCCGGAGCACTAACGTCGGTCATAGCTGGTCATGGTATGCCAGAAAGAGCGGAAGGCGGATCCTAACCTGGAATCAGGAACATGTGGTCAGCAAACAACAGCCAGGCGGTCTGGGAGACAGTCCCGCGACACTTACCCAGCCATGTTGGCGGCTGCCACCGGTGTGGATGATGAACGGGTGTTAAATGTCGAGAAGATAATTGAAGTCGGCGAGGTCGCGTTCCGGACTGTCGCACGACGAACAGGATGGCTCCGGAAGAGTGTGTCAAGATGGTGGTCTGGTTGACCGCTCCAATGGTGAATGGATGACGGGAAGCGAAGCGAAGGGCCGGGCAGGCCATCCCATGTTCTCGAAACAACAAGACTCTCGAGTCAATGTCACGCTTTATCAGCAATTTCGGGCATGAACACAACACCGAGCCTTTCATCTCTCAAACTTTACTCATTGAACACAACGTTACTTTCATTTTCTAGTCTGACTTCAAACCTAAAGGATCCTGGACATGGTTCTGGCCTTTGTGAACCATTTGGGAGTTGAATCATGGAATGACCTGAATCATAGACCCCGTTCTTTGCTGGAGACTCAACCGGTGTCCCTTGAGTCTGGGGGAATGGCCAGAACAACAACTGCTGCCTGGCTTTGCGATTGTCTTTTCAAGATTCCACTACAGCATTGTTTCACCTTCTGTGTCTTCCCGTTTTCTCTCTCCGGCCCTTCAGTATCTTCCTATCGTACCACTTCAGTTAGACGCAACTCGAGCCGAACTGCTGCACGCCTTACCTTGCAGCTGCAACTAGGTATGCAACATTAAGCCCGACATCTACTCAGTTAGACAACAAAGATTGCCTCGCCAACGTCAACATCACACTGCAACCATCGCCACTTTATCTTGACTGTCCCGGGTATCCCCTTTGACAAACATACTCTCATAACTGGCCACTCAGCAAGAAGTCAACCACAACCACCTGACCCAACCTCACACCCACCCTTCCACCCCCTCCCAGCCAATCCGACCTTCATGACAGACTTAAACCACAGACCCCCCTCAACCCCGCATTCCCTTGATCAGCGGCTGGCGCTCCCTTCCGTCCTTCCACAGCATGCGCATGCTCTCGTGTTGTCTCCCTACGGTCCTTACCAGGCTTGACCACTCAGGCGTCTGTGCCGCCACAGGGAACAGACTGGCGTTGTTTCAACTCAGAACGCCTAAAGTAATTTGGTTCGCAAGTTTTTTTCTCTTGTTGTTTTAATTTCATCTTATTTCCTTTGCTCTGTTAAAATTTTTTAGATCTAACTCTGCCCAATGTTGCCGTCAGTACAATAAACTAGATGGTGGCCTGCAGTCGGCTAAAGCTTCGGCACACAAACTGCCTTCCATGGGTTCTCATGACAAATAGAGTACGAGGTGTTCTTTGACATGATCTGATACCTGATGGTGGACAAATTACTCAATGTGGTGCACAGTTCGCAAGGCTTTCGTATTAAGCTATTGACTGAGGAGTTAGGCTGGCGCTTTCCGAGTAACGGCAATGGCCAAGCAACTACTTTGGGAAACGTGGTCTGTGAGCAACCGAATTGACTTGATACTTATGTTTTGGCTCGCCTGCATGCACACGTGGAGGGCGAAGCTGGCAACGCAGAGGCCAATAGTCTAGCTTCAGACGCAGATTCATTTCAGCACAACCTGTCACTCTAACCGAATCACAATAGGAGTCTCTTCCCCGTCTTTTCCACAACCTTATCTCCATGCACCTCTAGCATGCATGCAACCATTCCAAAGACTTTCAAAGTCTAAAGACCTCCTAACTAGATCAGTACCTTACGCGAGCAGAAAACCACCACCAAACCCCTAAACTCCCAACCCAACCAAGTAGAGCCAGCCCCCTTTCCAACCAACAACATTAAACAACCAAATTCTGAAGACCTCTCCACTCAACTCTGCCACATATACTCACTCAACCCCAGCAACTTATCCGCCAACTGCCTCTTCGCAGCCGCCGCCACACCCCTCTCCGGATCCGCCAGCTGCTCGCTGTAGCACAGCTCCAGCAGCGCCTTGAGCTCGTCATACGTGAACCTCTCCCTGCCCTTCCACCTGCCCACTCCTTCCCACCCCAGGACTCTCCTGCCCCCACCCAACCCATCCACCGCACCTCCCTCCTCCTCCTTCTCCCCACCCTCTTCCCCTCAGCCGCCCTACCCTCATCAGCAGCCGCCGCCTCCGCATCCTCCCTCGCCCTCTTAACAATCGCATCCGGCCCCATCTCAAACAACTCAAAGTACCTCGCCGCCTTCTCCATCTCCTGACCGTCCCCCCACCACCCCCAATATCCGTATCTGTCCCATCCTCCTCAATATTCTTCAAATTCTGCCAAAGCACCCTCACATTCAACCTCATTCGCCCACACCCCTCCCATTCATCGGCGCGGTCATACCCGCATTCCTGACCAAAAACTTACTCATCAGCAAGCCCAATCCATTTCTCAAAATGCAACCTCCCGCGGACGGAGGAAGTGAGAGGCTGTCTCGTCGAAGGCAACCATTTCCGAGTTGAGACTTAAAATTTGGGGTCGGGTTGGCGGACAATTTGGTCGAGGAGGTAGGGGGCTGTTTGGGAAGGAGATAAAGCGGTGGAGAGGGAGTGCAAGATGCGGATGCGGGTTTCGGAGTGGAGGGTGAGGAGGGAGGTGGTGGCGAGGAGCGGAGGGAGGTGAGGATTGTGTCGAAGGATCTAAGGAGGAGGGGTGTTAGTGGGGGTGGAAGGGGGGAAAGGGTAGGAAAGCGTACTGTACAGTCTCCTGCGTCATAGGCAGGTAGACGGGTCCGTCGTCGGCGGTGGCCTTGCTGGGGTCGTTGAGCAGGGTCCAGCGCTTCTTTTCTGGTTTGGGCATGGCGGAGCGTGATGAGTCCGTCTCATTCTTGGTGATGTGTCGTAGGCTGAGGATCTTGACGGAAAGCCACTTCATGCTGGTGTACAGCAGGCACAGCGACGAGATGGTATCGCGGTCCTGGATGATGTCGCTCGGTTCGAGCGGGTTGTCCCTGGCCTGCGCCATCAGCAGGTCGGCCTCCTTCTCGAGTAGCTCGAGATCGGTCGTCTCCGACTCCCACAGCTGCTGCATCACATCGTGAACCTCGCCAGGCTCCAGCGCCAGCACGGCTGACGCGCGCAAATCTTGGGCGTTGGACGCCTCTTCCTGCGTCTTGGTGACCAGCGTTTTGTACCAGCTGAAACAGCGGTCATAGTAGCGTAGCATCTGCGTGATGATGAGCGAGCTGAGCGCCTGATCGTGCGGGATCGTGCCCAGCATCCGGCAAAAAGCCGTGACGATGGTGAAGAAGGCTGTGGTTCCCTTGAAGACGGGCCGCTTGGCAATGCGCGCCCAGTCTGGATCCTGCAGAAAGGCGTCCGCCTCGCCGAAGACGGTGTCGCTGAGCTTGCCAAGCGTCTCATCGAGCTGCGGCTGGAAGACGTTGACGAGGAAGTTGTCGAGGAAGGATGTGAGTGTACTCGTCGCCAGGTCAGAGCCCGGCGGCACGATGTTTTTGAGTCGTTGGAGGAATATGAGGGTGGGCGGGAGCAGCAGGCTCATGTTGAAGACGCTGGGCTCAACTAGTGACTTGTATGTCCCGCTGCCTTGGTTGCTACCATAGGTACTGGTGCTCTTCCTGGGATCTGAGCGAGGCACGACCAGGCCGTTTTTTTTGTTGTCCCCCTTCCGGGAGTTCGAGGTCAACCCTGGAACGGCAGACTGAATGATGCTGTCCAGAGCCTCGTACTCGGAGGCCATCTCGACCGATTTAGAGTCCACACCGGAGAACTTGAAGAGGTGCTCCCGAGAGTCGCCGGTCCCGTTCAAGCCGGCACCGGGCCTGGGCGACGAGTGGAACTGATAGACGTCGGCATCGGTAGTAACGTAGTTGTGTAGCAGAGATCGAATCTCGTTCTGGTACAAATTCCACAGCTCCTTGAAACTGCCAAGCAGGGCGATGTTGTTACCGGCTCCCTCGCGGCGGATCAGGGCCTTAATGGACTCGTGGAACACGCGGTGGCCTTCAGCGATGGCCTCAAACTTGCCGTAGAGGGACCAGAGCAGATCGTAAATAACATCGGCTCGCATCCTGGTCTCGCGCTGGCCGTAGATATGGAGGCCGTGCGAGCCGCTGGAGCCGCCTCTCAGCGAGCTGGGGTGTTTCTGGTCGATGTCGTTGATGGTCTCGTTCACCACGGTAAATAGTTCGACCGGCAGCCTTTGCTTGAGGGTGTCAACGGCAGACTCTAGCCTCCCCAGTCTGTTAAGAGACTCAACCAAGAGCGTAACGTAATAGAAAGTGTCGGCCTCGGGGTTCTTGTGGGGATCTTCTGCCACGGACCGCTCCCAGTCTACTGTGTCTAGAATGGCGTGGAAGGGCGGCACGGATGGAGCGTCCTTGAAAGCATCATTGAGAGCACCCTGGCATTTGGCCAGGTTCTGCCACCTCTCCTGGCAGTAGGGCGATTTGAGGTAAAGATGCTCGTGCAGTTCCTCCACCAAGATGTCCATCAGTGCTGTTTCCTGGTTTGCTAAGTAGCTGCGCAGATCGCTGAGGGCGCCAATACCGTCCAGCTCGGGCTTCGTAAGCTTCCGCAGGGCGTTCTGAAGGACCTCGACGGCGGTGAGGAAGCGCTTCTCGGATATCCTAGCCTCCAGCTGGTCGGGGACGGTGCGCAGGTCGTCGAGTTCGTTCAGGGTCTGCAGCACGTCGTCGTACATGCACGACGTGGCATGTAATTTCTTCAGCTCCGGGTCGGTGGCGCAGAGGGCGGTCTTGGAGGTGGCCAGCGACTCCTTCAGAGCTCGCACCTTCTTTTTGCGAGGACTGGATGCTCCCCTGGATCTTGTGGAAGGTGCCGATAGAGCTGTTGAAGCCCTGGTGGTACTCGTGGACGATGCGCTTGAGTGAGTCCTGCAGATGCTGGTGGGTGCGCTGGAAGTTGCGGTACTCGTGGGCGCGGCCGACGGAGCTGGTGTCAAGCAGCTGCAGGGCGAGCTGGACGGGGATGCAGTCGGTCTCGCACATGGCGGGCCACTCCTGCTTGATCATCTCAAGCACCTTGCCCATCTCGCGCTCGGCGTTGGTTTCCTGGACGCGCTGGGCGGATCGTGGTGGTGGTGCGAAGCGGTCGCTGCCGTAGCCCTCACCAAAGGGGTCGTACTCGTCGCCGAGGTTACCATAGCTGCCGCCGCCACCGCCGTTGCGGTCACTGCGGTATGACGGGGCGTATCTGTTGGACATGGTGGACGGGGGACGGTGGACAGTGGACAGGGGCTCGTGGGACTCGGGGGAGTATCTCTCGGACGCAGGACGCTATTGGATCGAGCCGCTCGACATTCTCGGTGGTGGCAGGATTGCTGGAGGGAGAGTCTGGGTTGTGGAATTTGGTGGGACTGTCGAGTGTTTTGTCAGGGAAACGTCATGCCCTGGGCTCGGGTCGCGGCACTTCCTCCAGCTCAACCTCTGTCTCTGGTGGTTGAGTGTTCTGGCACGGTGTTGTTCTCGGTTGCTGCCGAAGCATGCACCTTATCGTAAAATACGGTACCATGTAAGGTACAAAGCATGGAGCTTGACCTCAAACGCCAAGCATTCGGTCCAAGGGTCTCCTTGGCAGTCCTTCCAGCACATCTCTGCGGCCCCACTCTTCAACTCACAAGCATACAGGAAGACAACGCCAAGCATCTTGAGAGTTGGTTGGTCTCTCATCATCGAGACTCACTCGCCCTCATGCAGGCAAGATTCCAACATCTTTGCTCTCTTGGACGCAGCGGGGGACGACGGCGCTAACACGGCCCCCCAGAATACGCCTCACCGCTGAGCATCATACAAAAGCCGAGGATATTGTATCGAAGAATACGATGGCTTTGCAATTCCCCATCTACCACCCGAGTCGGTACACAGACCAGAGTGAGCCCGTCAAGCGGCCAAAGGTAGGTGTGAGCTACGGTGAGGCTGTCTGGTTTGGGAAACTCACCATTTCCTCTCCAGGAATTCGCCTGCTTCTCCTATGACAAGCACCACAAATACCACCCCGACGACTCCTCCCTAAAATGGTATTACCCACCAACGATCATGGGCACAAGCCTGTCCAGCGGCTTTGCCGAGTTCGACAAGCATGACGACCGCACTGACGAGCACATCGACAGTCTGCTTAAAACCATCGCCGTCCATGAGCAGAAGACGGGTGAGCCCATCGACGCCAGTATCGTCACCTGGCGGGGCATGTTGACCAAGGTATGTCCCTCAACCGGATATCTCCGGTAACCAACTTACTCACACCTGGTAGATAATGGCTGCGCCTTATGATAGAGAGGAGTAGGCAGCCAAAGGTCCCCCTCAGACCGGATTCAATGTTGACCCGGCTTGCTTTTGCTTCCAGATTTCAGATGAATGCCACCCTGTACCGAGTATGTCACCAAACATGTCCTCCGTCTCGGAAAGCTTGCTGACTTGCTTCAAGGACTGCATGTAAGAACATGATTAGCATCTTGCCTCTCTCTACCAAGCTAACAGTCCCAAAAGATTCATCGAGGAGGATCACGAGTTTAAGAAGGGATCTGAACGGTCATGGGTATCAAACGGCATCTCAAGCTCAGAGATGCAGTACTGGGGTGGGTTTCCTTTGCTATTTCTACGACCCATATTGGACTAACGCCTCGCAGGATACAAGTTCGAGACTCTCAGCACAATACCACGCCCGTGGGCCGAGGTCTCTCGAGACTACATCGAGAACCGAGATGATGAGATCGTCAACAACAAAGAGCAGTACTGCTCTGTCGTCCGCACAGGCTTTGGCAAGAACATAATCTGCCTCGGCGGCGAGGTTGACGCAAGTATGCCACCTCTCACCACCCCAAAGCTATCGCATCGAGCTACTAAATCTACATAGTCTGGGACTCCAAACCCGCCACCCCCGGCGACCCCATCAACTGGGTCGAGCTCAAGACAAGCGCCGTAATCCGCCACGAAAACGATCAGAGGAAATTTGACGTCAAGCTCATGAAGTACTGGATCCAGTCTTTCCTGCTGGGGGTGCCTAAAATTATTGTCGGCTTTCGAGACCGAGAGGGCACGCTCATCAACATTCAAGAACTCAAGACAATGAACATCCCGTATGACGTGCGGCGCCGCAACCTCGCCCAGTGGGATGGCAACATCTGCATCAAGTTCGCCACGCTGTTCTTGGACTGTAATCACCCCGGACTTTCCACCGATACCTAGGAGTGATATGCTAATCCGGTTCACAGTCCTCCGCCTCACGATCAAAGAAGAAGGCGTCTGGAAGATTCGCCGACGCGCCAACACAGCCTACATTGAGGTCTTCCGCGTCGAGGAGGCTGGCCACGGCCGCATCATCACCGACGAGTTTATGAACTGGCGGATCAAATTGTCCCTTGCCAGTGGCAAGGAGCAGCAGTCCGAGGCGACGCCGGAACAAGAACTAGCGCCAGAGCCGGCCCCGGCGTCTGTTGCTAGCTCCTAGGGGCAAGAGAAGAGTTAGGGACGGAAGGAACCATGTATTTGTATGTATGAAAGAAAGAGACGATGGGCGCGGCTCAGGATATATGAAATATCACGGGACGGCGTAGGTCAGGTATGTTTAGGCACAACCTTGGGAGCATAGGTTGAAGGGATTATGATTTTTTGAGGATTTCTCCCGAGGTAGCTTAATGGAGGATGCAAAGGACTCTGTGATAGCGCCTGGCATCAATTCTCATCACGGAAGCTAGGACATCTCCTTCTATTAAGGCTACACCACAATATACTTCAATTTCCGTGCTTCCCGAAAAGCGACAGCAACGGACCATGAGCTAGTCCAATCCTCCTCATTACATCCATGCGACAATTTGGCTGTCCGTTGGGGGGGGAAGGGGAAGGGCATTCCCCATGCATTCCATCATACAAAACCAACAACCAATTCATCTATCCATACAGCCAACCATTACCGAAACCAGCGCAATGGATGATGTTGAGCAAAAATAAAGCAAAACAAGCAAATGCCCAAACGCCTCTCCTCCAACCAAATACCAAGCGAGTGGACGCCATCCTCCTCTCATGTACAACGCTGCATAACATGACATACCCTCATGAACCCATCCCTCCTCTTCATCCCAGCGACGAATCCTATCCATCACCCCGCCACAACCCCCCACCGCGCCCTCAACCCATCTGTCCACCTCGCATACAACAAATCCGACAACGCCTTACAATGCTCCATGCCCGGCACAGCTTGCCGCCCCGGAAACTTTGCCTCAAGCGCCGCCCACTCTTTTTTCTCCTTATCTTTCTCCCTTTCCCTTTCCCTATCCTTATCCTTCTCCCTTTCCCTATCCTTCTCCTTCTCCCTATCCTTATCCCCACCCCGCTCCTTCTCATAGCCCCTCTCATACTCCCTCTCCCTATCCGGCGACCGCCCCATCCCAGATGACGACGCCTCGGAACAAATCGAGGACGAAAACGACGACGCAGTTGAAAGGGCAGGAACAGGCTGTGGCAGCATACTCCCCCTCCGGCGCTTGTGGCTCAGCAGGTACGGGTTGTCATGACTAAAGACAAGTTTTGTTGGGCTGGATGCCTGGGACGAGGGGGTTGCGGCCGCAGTCTGGGAGGTAGACATTGAGGAGGAGGCGGTGGTGGAGATGGAGATGGGGCGGGATTTGATAAGAACCGTGCCCTGGGGGGTGTTTTCGGTAGGAACCTTTGATGGTTGGGGGTTGGAGGGTTCTAGTTGTGGGAGGAATGTGTTGGTAAGTTTTGTGTCCTGGGACATGGTGGAGACCAGGTTGCGAAAGAGGTGGTAGGCGCCTTCGGGGTCGACGGCGTCGAGATAGGAAAAGGCGTCGGAGAGGCGGGCGAGGGCTTCGCGCTTGGATGAGGAGGCGGTTGAGGCGTGGAGCTCATCGAGGCTGGGCTCGAGGGCTTTGGTGTAGAGGCGGCGGCCCAGCATGGCTTCTTTGCTGTTTGGCTCGACGGGGGTGTGGAAGGAAGTCGGGGGATGATTTTCGTTGGCGAACTCGGGTGGAGAGGAGCTGAGGGGGCTGGAGTCGGCAGAGGGGACACGACGGAAGAGACGCATGGTTGAACCGGAATTTCCGAAGGATAGGTCGGGTTGGAGAGGGCGTTTTGGTGCGAGGGATGACCGCGGGGAGCCGAGGGACATTTCACGACGGATCGAGTTCTGCCGTGTTGCCAAGGACGGTTGCCGTCGCATTGTTGCCTTCCGAACGGTCCCCGGCGTGTTAGGTTGGAGCGGCCCGTCTTTGAGGTCCAGCTTGCGCATCGCGTCCTCGGCGGCGTAGATGGACGACGGCTTCCTCGATCGGACAGTGCCCCTCCTTGGCGCGACCGACTTGACTGTATCAAACACCCACTCGTCGGCCTCGTCCTTGGGAGAGATGGTATGTAACGTTTCCTGGTAGTAGACAGGAAGCTTGACGTGGTCCGCCCTGACATCGGCCATGCGCTTGCGCTGGATCAGCTCCTGCAGAGCTTCCACCTTGCCTGCCGACCGGATGAAGCGATGCTTCAGGAGCTCCTTGGCCGAGGGCCGAAAATCGGCATCCTTGACCAGGCACTGGGCAACGAAGTCTTTGAACTCCTTGCTGAATTTTCCTTCCAGTCTTGGAGGCGAGTTTTTCGGGATGTGGAAGAGGACCTTCATGGGGTGGAGGTTGGCGTGAGGAGGCTCACCAAGCGCAAGCTCAATCGCGGTGATTCCAAGTGACCAAATGTCTGCCTTAAAGTCATAGCCAGCTTGTTGAATCACCTCAGGAGCCATCCAGAATGGGGTGCCGACGAAGGTGTTACGCTGCGACTTCATGTAGGTCAGCTGGGCAGCGACACCAAAGTCGGCCAGCTTGACCTTGCCCGTCTCGGAGAGCAGCACATTTGCGGCCTTGATGTCGCGGTGGATCTTGCCTTCGGAGTGTAGATATTCGAGGCCGAGGAGGAGCTCGCGGCAGATGATGGCGATCTGGACTTCATTGAAGACGCCTGTCTTGAGCTGCGGGCTGTTAGTAGCTGCCATTCCCACGATAGCCCATCTTGCGAGACGTACCAGGTCGAGACAAGACCCGCCGCCGAGGTATTCCATAACAATCCATAGCTTGTGCCCGCGCAGGAAGCTGGCCTTGTAGCGGGTAACGTAGTTGCTGGCGCATGTGCTGAGAACCGAGATTTCTTGCTGGATCTCCTGGATGTCGTCTTCGCTGGATTCGAGATCGATCTGTACATCGAAATTGCGCGTCAGCAACCGCGACTAGAAGCTCAATTGCGGGAATTGAACGTACGTGCTTGATGGCAACCACCTCTCCGGTCGCCTTTTCGATGCCCTTGTACACGACGCCGAAGCTGCCGCCTGTCGCCAGTGGTTAGTTCGCCACTTGGGCCTGCAATTGGGGGTCCAAACTCACGACCGAGCTCCTCCAACACCTGGTAGTGACTCGCGACACCTTCGTCTGCCATTATCGCTGTTGTTGTTGAAAGAGACAGGCGGTGGGTGGGCGTGATCTGACCTTCGCTATCAATGATACGATGGTTCAGACGAACGGTGGAGACAGGATGGGTCAGAGGGTCAGCCGAGCGGAGGAGCCTGGCGTCGTCTTGGGAAACCTAAAAAATGGCGATGGGTTCCTGGCTGAGCTGGACTGTGCTACAAAATACCAAACTCGTCGTATAAAGCACAACGTCTACTCGTTCTCAGGGTCCCTCGGTGGTTGCCCAGGCGCTGGCACGGGCCATCCAATTTGTTTACTTTGGGATTGCCGACAGGTGGGGGGAATTGGACGGGCTGAAAAAGAGGCAGGGTTCGGAGAAGAGCAAGGCGTGAGATGTTGAGATTTTCACAGCTCACCGCCGGCATAAGGAGGTTTTACAGTGATCATGTTCTGAGTTATGGACACTGGACACGGAGACACAAAGAGAAAAAAGAAACATTGGAGTAACCTGAACACGGGAAATCAGCTTCACTGCAACTTTCACTTGCCTTGATGCCAGACTCGGCCAATTGCCGGAAGTTGGACGACTGGCACACACATCCGGCACTTGGGCACTTTGGGGTGGGTGGCATCCAGTGGATGGCACTGGACGCACTGTGTTCGCCCCCAATTGGGGTAGGTGGGGGCGGGTCTGTTGCTCCACGCTGGTTGCTGTGGCAACGCGTGTGGGCGCCGGGAAGGAGCTTGGATCAACCATCAACGGCCAGGCCAATCTCAGTGGTTCGCTCCCCTCTGGCTGTTCCATGTTTGGCTGTTCCAGCTGGCGAAGCTTGTCACCGACTGCCACTCATTCACAGGCTCCCCAAACGCGACATTCCCACCCCAACTTCACTCCACGCACCGTGGGGACAACCTGGGCACCCCCTTCAAGACTCCCATCCACAGCGACAACAATACGGAGTACTGACCCCGGGATCGTCACGCCGGGCTCCCTGTCCCTCCCTCGGTCGTCCCCAAGCTTGGATTTTGGATGTCTGGATGGCTCTGTCTTGCTACTCCACAATTGCCCGCCGAGCGATTCCTCAGTTCGGTGCCGTCATAGCCCGCTTTGTTCTACTGCTCGACTCGCTCTATACCGTCATACCACAACTGATCCCCCCGACACTGACACGGACAAAGAGCCTCCGGCTCCGCCCAAAACAATAATGGTCCCGGCACCGCCACCGCTGCCGACACGCTTCCCGTGCTGGGTGCGAGCCGTCCCGTGCTGGGTGCGAGCCGTGTATTCGTGGGGAGGCGAGGTGCGTGTCTTCGTGTTTGCTGCTCCGCTTGATGTTGACTGACCGTCTTTCTCCCACAGTCCAAGCGAGATCTCGGGTTTATTGAAGGCGACCTCATCGAATGCCTCAATGCAGGTGACGGCTCGTGGTGGACCGGCAGGCTATGGCGTGACAGGAGAGCCATCGGGCTGTTTCCCTCCAATTTTGTCGAGCGATTGCCAGACAACTTCCGCCCGACCACAAGAGGAACCAGTCCTCTGCCGGCCAGCAATACTCCCAGCCCCAAGGGCACCCCCCAGAAGTCGAGGACATTCCGCAAGCCGTTCGAGGCCTACGCCAAGGCACCGCACTACACGACAGCGAAGATCCCGGAGACCTGGAAGGACGGCCTTCGGCCTCGCGATGCGTCAGCCAACTCGTTCGAGGACAGGGGCGCGGAGACGGGTGCCAGTGCTGGACGCGATCGCTCCCCCGCGCGGGCTTCGACCAACATCAGCCGGAACACCTCTCCTGTTCGAGCTCCCACCCATATTGACCGGAATACTTCGCCTGTTCGAGCTCCCACCCATGTTGACCGAAATACTTCTCCTGTTCGGGCACCCAGCCACATCGGACGCGACCACTCACCCGCGCAGGTTGCTGGCTTTATCGGACATGATCAGTCTCATTCCCAGGCGAATAGCTTTGTTGCGCGGGACCCGTCGCCCTCGCGGCCTCCCAGCTTTATTGCTAGGGACCCGTCGCCTTCGCATACATCGACTTATACGGCACGAGACCTTTCCCCTTCGCGAGCCCCTAGTTTTGATTCCAGGGCACCGTCGCCCACCCCCTCGTACAGGCCCTACCGACCGCCGCAGTCTCGCCAACATGCATACCACTTGAGTCTTGAGGGGGTAGACACGTACAGGCCGGCGCCTCAGAGGGAGGACTCTCCGCCCCCTCCACCACCCCCGCCGCACCGGTCGAAGCTGGCCAGACACGGCGCCCATGCGTCGTATGACGAGGGGTATTACGGCGGCCTATCGAGAGAGCCGTCAGCCGTGTCAAGAGAGCCGTCTGCTTTGTCGATGGAACCAGCTGCGCTGTCGCGAGAGAATTCCAACGCGTCATACATGTACAAGCCCAGGCAACAATCGAATGCATCCTACAACCCGCCACCTTCGGGCTACCACACCCCCAGGATGCCGTCGCCCTGTCCTCCGTCGCCAGGAATTGAAGGAGGGTTCACGCCGTCCCCTCTGAGAGAGGCGATGGACGATGTTATGGAACAGCTCGATGCGCTAGGAGCCGGTAGAGAGCCATCGCCTGAACCTGAACCGGCACCGCTAGATCCTTGGTCCCCGGCCTCCTTCGACATGGTCCACCATCGCTCAAGAAAGAAGCGCGAATTGCGGCCCGCGACGTCCATGGGAATCCCCCAACATGTTGATGAGGGCTATGAGACGTACAGCGGGAGCGCAGAATCCCCTCAAGAGCCAGCTCATATCAACCGGCCCCAAGAGAATTTGGTCCCTCACCTCAGCAACTATGTCGACAGGATAGGGTCGAGACTCAGAACGATGCAGCAGCACTCGGCAAGCATGCTGGACAACGACGACGACGTGCCGCCTCCCCCGCCTCCCAAGGGCAATCATATAATTGAGAGGCCAAAATCGTCCATGGGGGTGCAGGCACATGAGGAGGTCAAGTTGAAGCACAAAAAGTCGGCGTACGAGATCAGCCGCCAGGTCCTCAACAGGACGTTCACCACCAAAACCAACTCGACCAACAGCTCTTCAGCTACACAGAGCACCGACCGGAGTCTGATGAGCGGCGTGTCGGCGGGAGGAATTAGCGCCACGAGCGCAGGCAGCCTGGCGAGAAAGAACCGGAGTAGGGCTCAGAGTGCGCTCGCCATGCGGGACTTCGATCTCGACCGCCCCGGGACGCCCTTTACCGGTGTGACGTATCATAGTAGCCATGCCTCCGGTGAGCAGCGGTCCAAGTCGCAGATTGGTTTCCATGATGACCCCATGGCCTCGGTTGGAGGGCTGGTTCAGCCTAAGCCCAAGAAACAGAACTTCATCAAGCGCATCCTTGAGTCGGCAAAGACTGGTGTTGCAAGCACCAGGGGCATATCGACTGCCAGTTCCTCTCAGGGGGCTCTCTCGGGTCGGTCAACTCCTGCGCTGCCGTCGCTATCTGGGCCTCTTTTTGGCAAGACGGGGCGAGAGCCTGGGAGCCAGCCGGGGCTTGGGGGTGGTGTCGACTGGGTCCAGGTCCGGCGCGATGTGAACCGGTCGAACTCGCTCAGCCAAAACGAGCTTCTCGAGAGAAAGGAGAGGTGCCAGATGCTGGACTACCCCGCCCTAGACCCTGTCGAGGAGCTGTACAGCAGCATTGACGGGGATGAAGGGGCCGATGGGAGGCCAGTCGCCGAACCTATTAACTATCAGGCCATCAACCTGAGCCAGGTCGACAAGAACTCGCGCTTTTTGGCGAACCTCCCGCCCACCACCACACCCATTACACTGGCAACGACCTATGTCTGCCGGCCCTATCGCAGCGACGTCCAGCGCCTCCGCTCCATCTTCACGTGGGTGGCCGAGAAGATTTGCTGGGAAGAGGACTTCGACGGCCCCATCGACACCCGCCGCGTCATCCAGACCAAACGTGCCTGCGCCGAGGAGTACGCCGCCCTACTGATGGAGATGTGCGCCGCGGTTGGTCTCACCTGCGAGATGGTCCGCGGGTACCTCAAAACCCCCGGCGAAATTCCCGAAGTCAACATTATGCCTCGCTCCAACCACTGGTGGAACGCAGTCCTCGTCGATGACGAGTGGCGCCTCATTGACTGCTGCCTCGCCAGCCCCTCCAACCCCCGCCGCGCCCTCTACTCCAGCTACAACGCCTCCTCCGCCGACCCCTGGTGGTTCCTCACCCGCCCCACAGAACTCTGCTGGACGCACATCGCCGAGCTGCACGCGCAGCAGCATATCTGCCCCCCCGTCGCCCACGAAACCCTCCTCAACCTCCCATGCGCCTGCCCGCCGTACTTTAAGAACGATCTCCACATGCTCGACTACAACACCTCCCTCACGCGCATCGAAGACCTCGAGATGCTCCACGTCAAGTTCAGCGTCCCCGCAGACGTCGAGGTCGCGGCGGAGGTCGAGGTCCGCGCCTACTCGCGCGATGCAGACGGCGATTTCTTCGAGTCAGGCGACACCGTCCGCAAGCGCGCGCTTGCCCAGGCCGAGTGGTTCCAGGGCGTCAAGCGGTACACCGTGAAAGCGCTCCTGCCCGGGGATGAGGGCGCGGGGGTGCTGCGCGTGTATGCCGGGAAAAGAGGGCTGATGCACTCCATCAAGGACGTGCCGCACCCGCTGGCTTTTGCCCTGCCGATCATCCATACGGGCGAGAACCCGCCGTATGAGTTTGTCGTTCGCCATCCTACGCCCCATGCGCAGAGACATGATATCTATGTCGTGCAGCCGCAGTGTCAGAGGTTGGCGCTGAATAATACCTTTGTTTTTGCGATAAGGCAGCATCCCAGCTCTCTGGGCCCTGTGGCGGGGAGTGGTGGGATGACGCCTGGCAGTGCCAGCCCAATACCGTTTGCGCGGCCGGGAAGTGCGATGAGCATGACGAGTAGCGCGGCGGGGTCGAATCCGAGCACGGTTGCGTCTGCTGCTAGTGGCGGTGGGCAGGGTTTGGGGGGGAAGAAGCCGGCGAAGTTGGCAATTCAGACGCCCGGGGGAAAGATACTGAGGTTGATGAGAAAGGAGGAGAGGAGGGGGTTGTGGGCGGGGTGTTGGGTGGGCGGGGAGGAGCGGCGTCGTCGCCGGGGTTGTTTGGTGGCGGGGATGAAGATACTGGGGATGGAGGGGTGGGAGACGATTATTAAGTGCTCGGAGAGGGCGTTTGGAGGGGTTGGTGTTGGCGGATCGGACGGCGAGGTGGTGTGTGTTTGCGGAGTGGGTTTGTGAGGGTAGGTGGTGGAATGTTTGTTGGTTTTGGGAAGGGGTGTTGGTGATAATGGGGTGATTTGGGTGGTGAGATGTGATGAGCGGCTCGGGATTGACCTCGACCAGATCTTTCTAGAGATCTCTGTGTGTGTTTAGTTGGGATGTCTGTTTTTAAGCAAATTACTTCTGTGATGGGATATGGCTGGACCTTTGTCCCCAGGGCTGGGTAGGAAGAGGGATCTGGCGCACATGTACGGATAGGGTATGGGCGGGGAGAAACGGGATGGGAAAGGGGGTGTTTAATGGGGTTCATTGTGTTTGTGTGTAATGTTTTGTGCAATTTTCTAGGAAGGTAGCCGGCGGGTTTGCATACAGGGGCGTTCAATCTTCCTCAACTTGGCTGTGTAGCACCTGGGGGGATGTGGGTTTGGCGAGGTTTGGGAATGGGGTGGGTTAGAGAATGGGATCGGACAGGGACTGTGGCGTGTATGGTATATGGTATATGGTATGTTAGACAAGTGACTGGGTTGGCTTCGTCCTTCCTCTCATATCCTCTTTTTGTTTTGTGAGTCTCTTCGTGATGAAGCGTCGCTGAAGGGGTGAAGCAAAAAACGAGGTTACGGGGATCTAAGCAAAAACATACAACACGGGGGATTCCCCAGTCGTCACCGACCTGAGTACTAATCCCGCGGTCAGTAGCTTATCGATGGGAGAGCGGACGGGATCCCGAGTTTTCTACTGCCTGTGGCCGTATGTGCTTGTCATCGGGGTAGAGGGTTGTGATATTCAGGGGTGGTGTTGAAGGCGCATCGGGAATAAAAAGGGGGTCTTAGCACTGTGATGCAATTGCACCTTTCTGTCAACGAGGAGGTGCTCCGCTTTTTCACCACTTCGGAGTCAGGACCGGCCACTTGACGCCATTGTTGAATAAGCAGACGGGAGGGGGCGTTTTCAGCCGGATTGTATCACCTGCCTGATCCGTCGGAGTGTGCCGTTGCCCGCTGTTTTCCGGGCCTTCTTATCTGGGTTGAAACTTTTCTCACACGACATCTTCCCATCTCTCTTCAATTCTCACCGAGACTCTCATCCCACCCCTTACAAACCCCTCTCTTATTCACTCACCCATCAACTCAATCACCACCGCAACCTCACCATGGCCAATCCAAACCCCCACCCCCCCTCAGTCGAAACAACCGACCTCACCTACACTTTCCAAGACCATTCGACAGGCATCTCGCACATCTCGCTCTCCCTCCCGCCGCGCTCGCGCACGCTCCTCATCGGCGCCAACGGCGCCGGCAAGACCACGCTGCTCCGCCTCCTCGCCGGCAAGCGCCTCGCCCCCGCCAACACCATCCGCGTCTCCGGCGTCGATCCCTTCAAGGAGGGGCTCGAGGGCGTGACCTACCTCGGGCTGGAGTGGGTGCTGAATGCGATCGTGAGGACGGATATTGGGGTGGGGGAGCTGTTGAGGAGTGTGGGCGGGGATGTGTCGGAGGAGGGATGAGTTGGTGGGGGTGCTGGATATTGATACGGCGTGGCGGATGCATGCTGTGAGCGATGGGGAGCGGAGGAGGGTGCAGTTGGCGATGGGGTTGATTAGGCCGTGGACGGTGTTGTTGTTGGATGAGATCACGGTGGATTTGGATGTGTGGAGTCGGGCGCAGTTTCTGGGGTGGTTGAGGCGGGAGACGGAGAGTAGGGAATGTACGGTTGTGTATGCGACGCATATTCTGGATAATTTGGCTGGGTGGCCGACGCATTTGGTACATATGCATCTGGGAAAGGTGAAGGGGTGGGGTTTGGCGGACGAGATGTTGAGGGAGGTGGATGAGAAGAAAGAGAGGAGGGCGGGAAGTTGGGGCGAGTGGGAATAGTAAGCTGGGGAGTTGGTGTTGAGGTGGCTGAGGGATGATTTGGCGGAGAGAGGGCCCAGGAGTCAGCATAAGAGGGGGCCGGAGGGTTGGACATACAGTGTGACCGGCTTGGGAGGGTATGGGTTTGAGCCCAAGGGGGGGAAGGAGTCGGCGGAGCAGAATTAGGTGGGAGATGGAGAGAGGTAGGCTGGTTCTGATGGATTTCAAGAGAGGTGGTGGCAAGTTTAACATGATACCCAGGGCATTTAACATGGGGTTGCGGGAGGAAAAGTTTGCGTTTGGGGCTCAGGATATACATTCATCAACTGATAGACAGTCGATATCAACACGATTGTCCATTGTTTATCATCATCGTATATTATTCCGCTTGACATCCTGCTCATGACCGCCTGGCCCTCATCAGGTTCTTCATCGTGTTGTACATCAATTCAGGAACTCCCGGGAAGCCTTTGGTCTCGAGATGTTCCAGCACTCCCGACCTGTAGTCTTGCCAGGACAACTTTAATCCCCCCCTGTTGCCTAGATCGCTCAATGACCTCTGCGTCACTGGCCCAGCATGCCTTGTGCGTATCACCGCCATCTCGTCGTCTTCGGACGTCCGCAGATGCGAAATGGACTGCAGACAAATCAGGGGGGAATGCGACAAGCCAAATATGACCCCCAAAGACAGGTCCGAGTCGGCAGCAGAGAGGTACGCCTCCAGCGCCGGCTGGACGGACTGGGGAAGGCGACAACCCTGGGCGTTCTGATCCGTGATGGAGAACGCCCGGCCGCGCCACAGACAGTTGCAGAGGTCCATCAGAAAGCCGTTGAATACGACGATCTGGTCGCGCTCGCGCTGCGTCAGCTGGCGTGGGATTGCCGGCGACATGATGGCCTCCCAGGCCCGCTTGTAGGTGGCGAGGATGCCGCATAGCCGAGACATAACGGTTAGTGAAGGGTTGAAGAAGAGGAGGTAGATGAGTAATGGGGGTGGAATAGCGATTTCGACGTGCCGCAGGAGTTTTCGGTTTGAATAGAGAGCCGCGGCGGCGTCATAAAAGTCGAGGATTTCGAGGCATGAGCCGACTGTTGGCGAGGTTTGAGTGAGGGTCAGGGTGAGTATATTAACGTGGTCAATCAGCTCCGATACCCTTGTCACAGGCAGTGACTCGAGGTCCTCTGCAACATCCATGGTGGCTGTCCAGCGTCGAAGAAGAAGGGTGTAGAATCGGAGGAGATATGACTGAGATCCTGGCGTCTTCTTCAAGACCGACTGCTCCAGCGGCCCGAGGATCTGATAGAGCTCTGTGCTTCTTTCGTTCCTGATCCGAAGAACTATGCTCTCAAACTCCATCAAGGGAGTGTAGCTTAGTGTCTCAAGAACCATGTCCAGCTTGGTTGAGCCGTCCCAGACCTTCAAGAATTCTTGGAAGAAGGTGAGGAAGAGCGGCGGCAGGGTCTGCCATTCAGTCAGATGCGAAAGAATGAGCCGCGAAGAGCTGGGCTAACCTTGATAGCAACCGCGTAGTCGCGAATAACCTCGAGCATGTCGAGCAGCAGATCTGAGTCGACATCTCCGCTGGCGACATCGCCCAAGCATGCCATCAACCAGTTGCTGATGCGGGAAGACGCTTCGCCGTCTGGGCGGAGCAGCAAAAACTTCTGGAGAAGAGGGTCGGCCAAAACGGCCACGAGCTGGGCCGGCAGTTCAATCTTCTCGAGGTTGTTGACAAAGGACTCGGCGTTGTCAATTTCCTCCAAAGTGACGGAGCTCTGACAGCGGTTAGACAAAAGAGATTGAAAATTCAAGAGAACGGCAAGACCTTACTTCTTGAGCATGGAGTGTGTGTACGCTCGGAAACACTGCCTTCATCCCCTTCAGCCGTCGACCCAAGTCATGGTTGACAGCAAAGCCGTTTCTGACGCCTTGGTCGTCCTGGCGTTCGGAGCGCTGCTGTTGTATTTCATCAAGCCTTGCCTTCCACTGTGAATCTGGGTGCTAGCAGGTGTCAGGGTTGCGGCTCGACGGCTTGTTTTTAGGGCAGAAAGATACCTTGAAGGATGCTGCCCTGCCCTTTGTAATATCGCCCACGATGATTTCTGGATAGTAATTCTTGAAGACGCGCAACAAGCCTGTCAGGTTGAGATCGCCGCCGGTCTGTCGGAAAAGGTTGAGTCTGCATTGGCTGGTTAGTTTTGCTTTCGTCGTGGTTTCATATACCAACCTACATGGTTTGTATCCGGAATGATCTCACATGCTTGCGCCTTGTTACCAGTGCAAGCAGATGGCACAACTGGGGCCTGCCAAGTCGGTCAGTGGCGGCTAGCAGAGCGCCCAGGTCTGAGCTCACCTGATAGCCACAGTATCAAGTAGGTTGAACAGAATACTGTAGAGCTGCGACAGAATGGCGGAGTTCTCCAGTAATTTGGTAAACCATCACCAGCCATCGGAGGAACAGAGCCTGCAGCGGCAGGGACGGTTTGAGCTGGCCGTGTCCTAGTGAGCCAACAAAGCGCAGCACAACGTCATCGGATACCTTCCTCGCCGGGTACAGGTTCCGAACAAGGGCACCAAGACTGGCTTGGTCGAGATGGTTCCGGACGGTCAGCAGGTCGACGAGGCGGGACAGTTCGTCTGGCAGCGCCCCCTTGTCATAGAGGGCAGCTGT
Source organism: Collariella sp. IMI 366227 (assembly GCA_027946355.1). NCBI lineage: Eukaryota > Fungi > Ascomycota > Sordariomycetes > Sordariales > Chaetomiaceae > Collariella > Collariella sp. IMI 366227. Next base: position 924,796 of record JAPEUS010000004.1, on the reverse strand, counting down.
CGTATGCTCGACGGTCGGCTTGATGCTTGTGTGGCGGCGTTTTGCAGGCACCTTCGATGCTGCCTGGAAGTCAGCATGCGGTGGCTGTGAGAGTTGGGGGTTGCTTACCCGCCTCGAGATCGCCGATGAGACCGTCGAGGTCAAGGTCAGGGTCACCTAGGGGCGATGACATTGTGTCTTCAGGCTGATTCAACGCTCCTGAATTCTTTATTTTTCTTTCTCCTTCTCTGGCAATGTAGTCTACTACATGACGGTATTGAATCGCTTGGCAGCCACAAAAGACGATCCAAACAAGACCTTAAGGGGTGGTTGTCGCGGTAATTACGCGACGCGTCGTTGCAAGCGAGACGCGTGGGATGTAATTGTCGAAGGTGGGTGTACGAAGTACAAATTACCATACATGGATTTGTATTCACGAAAGCTTGGCAAGACGACATCGCCTTTCATTGGGTAACTCTGGCTGGTTCCATCTTCCTTCCAACCTGGAAGTCAACATTGTGCTTTGCCCAGCTTTGTCTCTGTCACGAAATCTTGACCATTGGACTATCAGAGGAGAACTTTTGTTCTCAAAAATTCCACGTCGACAGTCTGGTTAAACACCTTCCCAAGGGGGCAGCACAAATTCCCTGTTCCTCGTCTCTTATTCCATTTTTAGTTCTTCCTTCTTCCTCTTCCTCTTCCGGTTCCTGATTCTGTCCAATCTCGCCCCCATTGTTGTGTAACCACACTGCGGCCTGCATCTTTGAACCAACCTGGGCCTTTTCCTCTTCTGGATGCAAGATGCTGCTTCAAGCATGCTCGGTGTCGCCCGATTTCCTGCGCTCCCTTCCCCACGCTCTTACGCTTGACCTCCTTCATTGACTGCGCCACGCCACTGAGGGCATCGCCGAGGCCGCGATCGGTGACGGACAAGGCACTGTCGACCTCGGGCCCACGTGCCCGCCGAAACCGAGACAACATCCCTCGGCCAAGCTGTCTCGAGTCAAGAATCTTTCCATCCCCTTTCGCCATCCCACGCCCATGTCGACTGTTCACCAGCCTTGGCAGGCCCAGAGCCTTCCAGCCTCACCAACTCCCAGCCGATGAAGTCACCCGACTCCTGTCCGCCCGGCAAGTATCCGTATCTCGCCAACATTCTCGACACTGGGTGGGCGAATCAAGACGCCATGTTGTAACACCACACGGCCGCCATGTTCAAGCGGGCTCGATGCAACGACGAGTCTTTCTTGTGTAACCAATCCATCTGCGGCCGTCCCGTCTGGTCGTCGGTGCGCAGTCGCAGCACAGCAAGCTACTGTGTATGTAGGTGCCGCATGTCGTCGAGCGCCGTCAATGGTGGCGCCTGCGTCTGTCTCCCTGGTCTTGGGCTCCGTGCCTGTTTGATCCCAGCAACCGCAGCGGCTGGTCCGGAGTATTTTTTCACTCGGCGTCAGGAACCGGGCGGCAGTCCAGCCCCGGCGGGTGATGGTGTCTTTTTGTTCCTTAAACGCCAACGAGGACGGGGCGTGGTCAGCGTCATGCACCCACAATATCCACCCTCTCGTCCTGTGTAACCTCGACACTCGACAGCCACCCACCACGGCTTTGCCTGCTTGTCGTAGGCCAATGGCACCGGCTGCTCAGGCGCACTGCTCATGCAGTGTCAAATCCCCGTCCCATCTCATTTCTCTAAACGCGCTCGCGCAACAAGTCCAAGACCGGCGTTACTTCTGACCAGCCTGCTGCGACATCGTGTGCTACCTGGTCGCCTTCCAGCCTGGTTCCCGTCCTTTGTCTGCCTGTCTGCCCAGAACGGCAAGGAGGCTCGAATCATCGCCGATGAGAACCTGACAGGACCGCGGGCCGTCTGCTTATTCCTGAGCATCCGGTTTCGTCCATCCCCGGGCGGCCTGAGGTAAATAAGAGGCAATGGTATTTCCAGGCTGCTTCGGCTGCTTCTCGCGTGCCACACGCACTTTCACACCGGCCTGCAATATTTCAACCAAGTGGCAACCAGCTCGTCTTTAACATCACCAGTCCATCCCGTTGCCGACACGACTGGCCCGGTGCACCCCCAACCTGCTCTGCTGCTCCTATTGGTCCCCAACCCGCAGCAGCTCTCTGAACGCCCGCACGAATCCTTCTGCAAGCTCGCTGGAACTCCTCAGGAGAAACCATCGCGGGGCCCATTGCAGTTCAGCTGGTCCAGGGAGTTTATAAACACCCCGCAGCGTCCCGGCTGTTCGGTCCTATTACACATTGGTTCTGTTGAATACCGGGTGCCGGGTTGGAATTGTCAGCCTGACCACTTGCGTCTCGTATCTCGCTTGCCACTCAGACGGTGTGTGCAGGGACCACATGACTTGACGACGCCCTCAGTGACCAGTTGCTCCAATACGGAGATGCGGTATTGCTGTGGCCTGTATCAACCTGTGGCAGTAAGTGAGTGGAGGGGCTTCTGGCCAAAGGCCCAGCCGTGAGCCTGACTCCTTCTCCACCCCCGAGGCTGGCACATGTTGACTAGACAACCCAGAACCCTTCGAGACCCGATGACTTCTTCGAGGCTTCTCCGTAGTAAATCTGGCCCGAGGGAGATCCTCCCTAGGCCACCTCCGCCTGCTTCGCCGAAAATGGCTGCCCTACGGCATCAAGGGGTAACATCGGTACAAGACTCACAGTCTTGTATACCCCTTTCCAACCTGCTCAGAGACGACGACATTATCCTGCTCCTGACGCCTGGAATCATCCCCGAAGTGAGCCCCCTCAACCGCGACCCCAGGACCCCGCCGAGCGACCCCTTTGAACCCCTGGGCAGAGCCCTGGCAAGACACCACCCATCCGTCCGCCATGTCCCATATCTACCACGGAACGGGATCACCGGAACTCACGTCGTCCACATCCGACTGGCATCTGCCGTGGTCATCGTTATCTCGGGGCCGCCTCGTCACGGACAGCCCTCGCAGATCGCCCTTGCGGAGATCACCAAATCCCTCTGCGAACACCGACCCCTAATCCTCTTCACCTGCTGCGACCTCCAAGAACTAGGCCCCCTCGAAAAGTCCTTCCCAACAATTCTCGAAGTCCCCAGCTTCGCGCCCCCCGACCTCGAATCCGCCGCCGATGTTCTCTTCGGCGCCGCAAAGCGCCCCAGCCCTAAAGAACCCCTTCTCCAAAACCTCATAGTCCCCCCGCGAGCCTGGCCCGTCGAGATATGGCCCCCCAACCGCGACGTAACCGAGATCCTCGACCTCTGGCACCAATGCATCCCCCACGACTTCCATCTCAACCGCTACCAGTTCGAGGCCCTCCTCCGCCGCGACGGCTACGCAATGCACTACGTCGTTCGGGAACCCGGCACCGCACAGGTCCTTGGCTTTTGCGCCACTTACACCACCTACGCCGACAGCGGCGGCGAGCGTCTGCTGGGCTCGCTTGCTGTACTAATCGTGCGCCAGTCCTACAGACAGCGGGGGGTTGGCACGAGCTTGCACAGCCATGCCTTGCGCCAGCTAACAAAACTCCGTGGTATCTGCCGCCTGCAGCTGGGGAGTACATTTCCCAGGCTTCTCTACGGCCTACCCATCGACTCCCTCGCCGAAGAGTGGTTCCAACGCCGCGGATGGTCCGTCAAACCCCCACCTTTATCGACAACACCACCACCAGCCGGCACAGGTCAAGAGGTCTCCGACTGGCTCCTCAAATTCAAAGACTGGCCCGCGATCACCACCAACACCATCCCCACAACCCTCACCTTCCGGCCGTGTGAGTTCACCGAGTTTGACATGGTGCTGGGGTTTGTGGAGAAGGAGGCTCGGAAGAAGGACCACATGGGCTGGTACGACCAGTATGCCAAGCTGGCGGGCACGGTGAACATACGGGATATTGTGCTGGGGCTGGAGGAGGGGGTGGTGGTTGCGGTGGCGCTGACGTATGTGGGGGTGGGGGAACCCGGTGGCAGAGGATTTGCCGTGGGCGGGGAGGATTGGGCGGGGTGGTGGGGGTGACGTGTGTTTGTGTTAGTGGTAAGTTGGTTGGGGTGTTCTGGGCAGGTGTTTGGTGTGATAATTTGTTACTGACGGGTGGTGTTTAGATGAGGTGCCGAATGCTGCGAACAAGCGGGATGCGGTCATGATCAGGCTGCTTGACACTTGTATTCGCCTGCTGGCCGAGCAAGGGATGGACAAAATGCTTATTGATGCGGTAAAGGGGGGGGATGAGGGGTTCCAATCCATGGGTGAGTGGTCCCGGAGACTTGACTGATGTTGCAGACTTCCGCTAACTTTTCCAGGTTTCCAAAAGTGGGCGAGATACAGAGACGTCTGGAGGGATGTTTGAGGATGGGTGTGATGGCGTTGTTAGCGCAAAGGGAGATAGTGGTTGCACAAAATCCAACAACATCAGGGAGTAGGAATTCGGGATACCAGCAGTCACTACTTATGTACATTGAGGTACAAAACATACGAGCCACCTTTGAGTGAGTTGCGTTCAAGATCCTCTGGTCAGAAGTGGTTGGCTCTGATGAACTGATCAAGCCCTGGTCAGGGAGCATCTTGCCGGCTTCGAAAATGCATAACTTCCAGTCTCTCTCTCCCTGCTTATCATCCGCTTTCTATGCTGAGGGTCTGCAATGCCCCCTGTTCAAACTCCCCGGGAGAGAGACTAAGCTCACGAGTCTGCTGGTAAGCAGCCCCCAACTCAGCCCTACCAGACCAGGCTGTTTTATGTACGTCCCACCAGGATTCCGAATTACACCGAGGTATGCAAAGCAGCTTGAGATCCAACGCAAAATTTGAGTTACCCTCATTTTTTTGACAGTGTATTCTTTTCCAAGACACAATCTTTAGAAACGTCCCTCCTCTTTACTTCTACACCGACTCTTAGGGGGGCGCATTTGGCGGTGAGTGACTGACTGACTGCGTACCCACAGCACATGCCTCCTCCTGTTCGTGAACGGGCTGATTCTTCATCCCTGCTTACAAGTACTGTGTATCTTTGCATCAGTTAGAGACTGTATGTACCCCGCAACCTGAAACTTCCCAACGTGCTGGTCTCCCTGTCCTAACCCCCGGTCTTGGCTGGAGCGTTGGCATGGCTTGACTGGGTTCGGTTATGTCCCCTTGTCATTCTTCTTCCAGGCGATGTTGAGCGGAGGTGGCTTGCGGGTGGGATGATCCAGTCGGAGAAAGAGAGTGAGGTAATGTCTATCTCAGACAGGCTGGAAAGGTCAAGTCATCATCAGCCCTGGTTCTGGTCCTGATCATGGGCTTGTACCCATACACAGCATGAGCTGACATGGTATGCCAAGTCTGGATGCCCTACGATATTCCGTGTTGAGTGGTGTAACAGGGCGCTTTTACCGGCGGCATCTCGTGATACGCCAAAGTAAAGCTGAGGTGTTCCACGGTAAAATTGTTGGAACATCCTCTCCCATGTGAAACCATTATATTCTGGCTGTATGGAGGACACATGTAGGAAGGAAACGAGTGGTCATGGCACCGGAGGGCATTACCCCTTTTCACACCAGAGGGAAGCGTCAGGGATCTTTTGTGCCTTCCACCCTCTGCTCACGATATGCAGGTACATGTGCTCACAGGCGTAGCGGGCTGCCAAGTGGCAGAACACGTCCCAAACAATGCCAAAGTATTCCATCGGCATCCCATTCCACACTCCTTACTTGGTTTTTGCACCCTCGATTCGATGACGCAGAAGGACCATGCAACCGCGCTCAGCAGACGAATTGGAAGTAAGTTTATGCAAAGGCTCAGGGGTTTAAGACTATTTAAGAGGCCAAGTAGCACCCTTTTTGCGTGATGAGCGCCAGAGCTTGATGTTGTTGTGTGGGTGTGTTGACACTCTGCCTATGGCATGGCATACATTCTAACCCCCCTTTTTTTCTCGAACCCCATACGATGGTGAGGGTCAATAGACAGGGACTGCTAGTTCTGATGACACCCTTCCGTGTGCGTATTTGGATTTGTGAGGCTCACCCGAGGAGACGATGGACAAAGGTAGGTTGGCTTGAGAACGAGGCCAGTTAAGACCGAGCTGGCATACTTGAGCCATCGTGTTACTTGTCCTTGCTTTTGCTGACACTCGTATTGGGAAAAGTGGGAGAGGAAAACTGCTATCCTATTTGATGTGTCGTCAAATGTCCTGTGCTACCACATACACAAACGTGTCTGGTGTTGGTCATCGATTGGCCAATTCCAGGGAGGGTTACACAGTCCTCCTCGAGTTTGACACCTCGTCATTTTGGGAGCCGATGATATGTTGTGTAACGCCTTTGTGACAAACCTCGAGGCTTGTGGCACTTTCCTCGCATTCGTTTACGATGATCTGCTTTGGTTTCCAAAAGAAGCACTTTACACCGGGTCCTTCAAGGAGACAATTCTGATTGGGGGTGTATTCTTCAGCGGATAGAGACGCCTGGTCACCGGTGATGGGTAATGTACATGGACATTCCGCCAACCTCTCTATCTCGTCGCAGGCATGATGGAGGTTCTTCAGCTTTCGCCCCAGTACTCTTTCTTGTCACTGCAATCCACGAGCCAAATACCACATTTAGGAGTCGGAATTCAAGCTTTCTTTGACATGACACCTCTCCCACCGACTCGCTAACCAGGAGCAGCCCAGACACACAAGTGCCCGACATGAACTTCTCCGATACATCCACTTGCTTCATCACACCCAGAACCTGCCCTGTCCCACCCAAACCGCATCCATGGCTGACGCCCACCATCCCGCCACACCATACCACCTTATTGTGCGACTCAGATCCAGCACTCCCGTGCCCAAAACAGACATACCTTCAGCCAGCCCTCCCTACCCACCGAGCCATGCCGTACATGTCAGCAGCCCTGCTGTGTAACACACAACCTAAATTTGATCGGTTCGAACAATCTGCGTCACGTCCCTTGACCTCGGCAACAAGAAAGTAGCATAATACGCCTCTCGAACGCCACCCACGGCAGAGCTAAATTATGGATGGACTCGGATACTGTAGCCGCCACACCCACAACTTTGGCTCTAGATATGTGCCAGACTTTACCACAACATCAGTTAAGTGACGGCACATTCTGTCTTAAAAGCAGTCAGGGAACATCACCTGAGCGAAAAACAAAAAAGAAACTTGAAGATTTTGAGGGGAAAAATAGAGATTTTGAAGAGTTTCGACGTCCGAGGGGAAGGGTTTATAGTCCCGAGATCCGGAGCCCGTGACACAGGATTTTTTGAACTGGCAAGTGGTGAGAGCCATCTACTGCCTCTCTTCCTCCTTTAACGCACTTGCCTCTGCCCGTACTGAGCAAGTACCATGACAACATGCTGGCCCAAACTCATCTACCTTGTCCTCTTTATGCCTGCTGTTTCTGTCCCAATCTACCCAACGCAAACACCCGCATCCGCACATTGTGTCACATCCCTCAAAACCACTCTGGAAAGCAACACTGAACAATAAGGTGCGGAGATTGCGGACACACAGATTTCGTAGTTCCAAAACTACGGTATGTAGAGACCACAATGCATCCCGTTGTGAGACTTACCATTCAACTTGCCCCCCGCCTGTGTCTCCCTTTCCAGTTTCCATGTGCTCGTTGAGGCTAAGATGTTATCCCTTTTCAAGTTCACCTGGCTACTTAAGAGTTTACAAATCATTTTCTTTCCCACAGGATGGAAAAAATGGAAGGTTCAACAAAAATGCGCGGGTTGGATTGCTCCTGGATGAAATGAAAGGCTTGATTGCCAACTGTGGCAGCAGTTTTGCTTCACTGCCCATGGCCTTACAGGCCCAGATAGGCCCAGCAGCATCCAGATACTCCGAGCCCTAGATCCACTAGTCGGCTCTATATATAGCCTTCCACTCGTTAGATTTCCTTCATTCAATCCAATCAACGCTTTTTACATGTTCTCTCAGTCTGGCTTGCAGTGGGTGCGACACCAATGATCTCAATGATCATGTTTATACCCCTAAAACTGACACACCAAAACCAAACATACAGTCTTCACACTCAGCAGCACACCCTTAAAGAAACGGGGTCAGATCAAAGGCATTGAGTCGTAGGCACAAAGACTCAATCACCAATGGCAGCAGCAACCATTGCTTCAAAGTTTCATATCACAACATATCCTGTACATTCCCTAACCCAACATTTCAACCTCCACATCTTGTACCCCAAGTTGCACCACAAAGCCTCAAGCAAAGAAGGCATCAAAACAAGCCTAAGCAAATCCCATCCATCTCCCTCCATTTTTGACGCCATCCAGCTTTTCCCCATCGCCCCCAGCAGTTCGGCCAAAACCAACCAACCAACCCCAAGCACCATTTTCCATGTCACCAACCCCTTGCGCATGCTTTTCGTAAACAACACAAAACCAACCATGCAAATAAAAAAAAGAAGTAGATCAAGTCCACTTCGAAAAATCCACCGAATCCACCAACGCCTCCGCTGTATTTACCCCCTGCCCCGGCACCCCCCCGTTCGCCGGCTGCATCACATCCGCATTCTCGCTCGTGACCGTCGACAGGATGCTCGAGCGATGCGACTGGTCCGCCGCGCTGGTACTCGTAAAGAAAGTCGCGACCGACGACCGTCTCAAACTACTAAAGCTATCCCTCACGCCAGCGGCCGCCGTGCGCGGATTCGCGTTCGCACCACCGGCACCGGGGCTCTCCATCCCTCCTACAGACACCTGGTGGTGATGCGGGAGGTGCAGATGGTGAAGCGGGCCGCCGTGGCCGGAGCTGCCGGACATAACAGACAGGCCGGCGGCGGCGGCGGCAGCGGCGGGGTTGTTGACGATGGCACCCGGGGGCGGGGAGGAGCTGGTGCTGGTGCCGCCGCCGGGGCCGAAGCGGCTGCGGAGGGCCTTTATCTGGCGCAGGCGCTCGCGCCACGAGGATACATGCTCCCCCTCCTCCCTACGGGCCCAGACAAGCGAGAAGACCGAGGCGTTGAGTGATAACAGCCGGATGAAGCTGGGGAGCGCTTTGAGGGAGATCATTTTGGGCTCGGCGGCGGGTGAGATCTCCGGGAACTCGGGCTGGCTTAGGACTTGGACTGTGAAGAAGCGCGAGGTACCGTCGTCGTGCGGTTGGCGGGCTGCGATGAAGGGTATGCGCGGCGTCGGTGTGATGACGATGTAGACGTAGTTGAACTGAGACGGGAAGGTGTTGAACTTGAAGGGCTTGCCCGAGTCGTTCCAGACAATGTTGACAAAGTCGTTGCCAATGTGCCGCTTCTTCATGATACACTGCGGATCCCGCTCCATGTTGGTTGGCATCTGGGTGGTGACGTGAAACACAATTTCGGTGACGCGGTCACGCCAGCAATAGGCGTACTGTCCATCAATGTCATGTTCGCGGTCCAGGCCCTGGGTATTAAATGTGGCGCCCTTCAGTTTGGTCAAGACACCCAAGCCTTTCAAGAACGCATGGTAGTCCGGGCTGCCAATGGTATTCGCAAGGATATCGAGCTCCTCAGTTTGCCCCTCCTTGATGTAGATGACGCCCACTTTGTGCCCGTCAACCGGTGAGTTACGGTCAAAGACCCGTATGGCTCGATCAATACTCTCGTCATCGGGCAGAGGGATGGGCCGAACGGCGGGGTCGTACATCTGCGGCATCGGAGCCAGCAGCTGCATCAACAAGTGACTCGGGAAGAAGGTCGTGCCGTTCTGGAAACGGCCTTCCCAAGCAGCAGCATCGGACCCGTCCGGTGCCGGCTGGTTAGGAGTCGGAGTGAACTCGACGCGGATTGCGTACGATGATGTGCCCGAGGGGTACCGGCGAGTGATCTCTGCCCAGTTTGACTCTTTGGCCTGCCGGATTGTCAGCAGGCTGTTGCCAATGATCCAACGCTTCTTCTGGATCTCGCCAAAGTACTCCTCCTTGAACTGAGGATCCTGGGCGGAATCACTGGCATCTGAATAGGCCACACGTTGCATGAAGTCCAGCGTGATTTGAGCATGTTCTTCGTTGCTCGCCGTCCCGTCAACGTCTGTAAAGAGCGCCTTGGTGATCAAGTTGATGTAGTTCGGCCGGTCCGGAAGCTTGACGGCGAGGAACCAAAAGACGATGACATGATAGGCAAGCGCATAAACATACTGCGGGAGGTCATCGGCGGCGGACTGCGAACCGAGGACCTCGGGATGAGGGACTACCCCGGCGCTGGGCGTGGATGGCTCGCTCGCGATGCTGCCGCGCACCGAGAGTTTTCTTTCCCGCACGTATTGTAAATATCTGAAGCAAATGCCAAAGACAATGCGGTACTCGTCCTCCCGAAAGTTTGAGTAGAGCGAAGGGAGGCGGCTCAAGCAGGCCAAGAACTCGAGAATGTGCATGGCGACGAACGGCTGGGTGATGACCTGCGACATCTTCTGCAAAATCGTGACGAGTGACTTGCTGACCGACATGGGCAGCTCGTGGCAGCACACCGAGAGGCCGTGAATGCACGTCTTTGCCGTCTTGTCTGAGATCCCGTGTAGGAAGGTCCTCACGATGTCATCCTCCTCCATCTTTTGGAAATGGTGGTGGTAGCTTATCATCGCAACGAGTGAGTGGAACAGGCAGTTGCCAACGTCGTTACGGCGAAGACCCGACGCATGGGGCGGCTCCTGAAAACCGTTGTTTCGAATCATATAACAAAGAAACTTCCGGAAATCTTGAATTTGGGGGATAGAGCCCTTGAAGAGCGGGTGGTTGCTGAGCTGGGCTGGCAGATGAATGAGCAGGTAGCTGTAAACCTCCCAATCACCTCCCTGATGGAAAAGGCTCACCAGTGCCTCTAACCATGGAGTCATGTTGAGAACGGTTGCTCCGCTTTCTGGGTTGATGCCCCCCGTCTCCTCCTTGTACGAAACCAGAAGCGAACTCGGCCTCTCGGGAGGAGTCTCGGGGAGCGCGTCGGCATCAGGTACCGCCCAAAGCCTCTGGCCTTGATAGGTGGTCGGTTTGGGAGTCGTGGAAGACCGAGCCGGGATTCCACCTCTCTCAGTGGTCTGGCCTTGAGTGAATGAGATACCACGGTTCGGACGCACGGCTGGATGCTCCGCCCTCAACCCCCTCAAAGGTTGAGCCGCATCCTCAGCCAGTTTGCGAGCGAGAGATGCTTCGGTCCTGTAAAGAGTCCCGGCGAGGCTTTCGTTTTCTGTGAGGGTTGTGAGGTAGATTTGGTGTCCATAATCCGCCCGGAGACGAAAGAGCAACTTCAGAGCAGTAAGCCGAGCGTCAGTTTCACATGAACCCGAGCGAGCGATGTGAACCAGCGCTGTAAATGCCTTGACTGCTTTTGGGCCATCGTTGCTCATCGCCCGGATGAATATCTGGGCGTAGCCTCGAGCGACCACATTAGAAAGACTCTGATATTCGACGTAAAGCGTCTGTCCAGGCAATCCGGGCTGGCCATGTGGACTGGTCCTGGGCGCGAGAATAGCCAGCGGTGGTCGCGAAATGTCCTTGGACACGAGTTTCTTAAAAGCATCAAGGATATCGTCGAAGAGGTGAGGCCCTGCTGTTCCAGCGACATCGACTAAAAAGGTCACCGTCTCCTGAAGCACGTGACTATCGATTTCCGCTGGAAGGCCTGTCAGCACCCGCTTGACAAGTTCAGCCACTGACTTTTCCTCAACCAGCCCTTCTGCAAGACAGAGGAAGTTGTACACCTCGATGACAACTTCCAAAGCGCGTAGGCGAGTGAGGAAATTCCGATTTCGATTGAGGAAGAAGCAATCCAAGACCAGATCGACATTCTTTTTCCAGCCCACCTCCGAGGGGAAGCAGCCCCGAGACTCCTTCAGGTATGCAACGACGAGAGTCGCGGCGGAGTCAGGGAGGGCTTTCTGGACTTCGGCGAGGAAGACCATGCAATCATCCCGCTGCAGAAAATCGGCTCCCTTGTGGGCGAGAAGCGTCTCAACCCGGTTGATCAAATTTCTCAGCTGAAGCGAGACGATGTCCTCCGGTTCCAGTTCATCCTTAGTGGCGGCAGTTGGCAGAGAAGAAGCACTGTCTAGCAGGGACGGCTGACCGGCCTTCGTGGCGCACTGGGCGGCGACAGCAAAGACAGACGACCAATTCTCTTCGATCAAGATGGCGTTGATGTTGCCCTCGCGGCCATCAAACAGCGAATTGATCAGTTTCAGAATCTCGCCGGCTATCTTTGCGGAGCTGCTATTGGCGATGGTAGCCAGACCCTCCACAAGTAGTGCCAGGGGGACCGTCGGGTAACCCTTCTCCGCAGACTTAGTGAGGAGCTTCTTCAAGACCGACAGCGCGCCGCGCACATCCCTGATAGCGTCCTTGTCCCTGTCCCTGTCAGGGGACGTAGAATATGTGCGCAGCAGATCCAGCAGGATCCGAACGGTCGACTGGCCGTGGTGGGACCTGCAAATGATGGCTATGGTGTGCCAGGAGTCCTTTTGCAGGCTGGGGACCAAGCAATGGATCGAACTGAGAACCTGAATGCAGTCTTTCAGTTTGTCGTTCGGGATGGCGCCAAATGTGACCACGGCATCGACGACGTTGATACAGGCCCTCAGGTCGTCTTCCACGCTCGTGTTCATGCAGATCTTGAGGAGCATATCCATTAGGCTCCCCACCACGCCGTCTGTGGCGAACTTGGAGTTGAACTTGATGACATCCTTCAGGAGGGCAAACAGCTGGGACAAGTTCTTGTCCTCGCCAGATGACAGTGACCTCCCTTTGCCCTTGCTGCTAATACTGGCCCGAGAAGAGGCCTGTCTCCGAGCAGCCCTGGCGGCCTTGTACGCCTCGTGCAACCATTGTGTCAGGAGCGGGAAAATGTCATAGTAGAAGCCCGAGATATTGCGGCCGTGGTTCGTCAGGTCTTCGAGCGCGGCAAGCTGGAGGTGAAAATCTTCGGGGTTTGCTGGGGCGGTCACTGTGCGAAAATACTCGCTCCGTTCGAGGTCGGTTGAGGCTGGGTATTTGATGCACTCGATGAGGAGCTCCCAGGCAATCTGTCGCGCGCTAGCGGGCTTCGTAGGTTCGATGAGGTCTTTCGCGGCATGCCAGATGTCGCGGACCTGCGGTTTCCATGTCAGAAACTCATCTCATGGTGGGGTGAAGGGAAGCGAGTCTCAGCACGAACCGGATTGAGGGGGAAATCGGCGATCGCGTAACGCAACGACGTCGCGGCCGCAACGCGCTCGCTCAAATGCCCATTCTGCAGTCGTCGAAACAGCTCCGCCTGCTCGGGGGAGAGCCCATGGTGGGCCGACTGCTGGAAGGAGAGATCGGATCGGTCCGCAAGCACCTGAGAACCGGTGATGGAGGCGAAGGGTTGCTGGAGGACCGGAGGGGACTTGGTCAGCTTGCTGCCACCGGCCAGGCCTTTGAAGACGCCGGCAAGGCCGCCGGAGCTCCTCGTCTCCTGCGGTTGGTGGTCATCTCCGGGCGAGGGCATGGGCCGCTGGTCCTCCGAGGCCGACTGGCCTAGAGACGCTAATCGGCGCAACATATTAGCAGCCGAACCATGGGCGGTCGAAGATGCAAGAAAGGCAAAACAAGGCTCAAGAAGCGGATCAAAAGAAGACGTGTCGTCCAGGTGCCAAGGCCGGTCCGTCGGACGGAGGTGGTGTCGTCGGTGCTGCAGGAACTTGCAGCAGCCGCATGCAGGACAGGCGGCAGGGACGGAGTCGGTTGGTGGTTCGGTCGGGCAGAGAGCGACGGGATCGGTAGGCGAGAGGCAGCTGCCCGGGTCGGGGCAGTGGTGCAACACGGGGTGGCCGGGGCGGCACATGGACATCAAGACTGCCGGGGCCGGGCACCCGGATGGCGGCAGGCGGGAGAGACATGGGAGGAGGACCGAGAGATCAGATCAGAGATGTGACAGACAAGACGTGACTTACACGAGAGAGTGCTAGTGGCATAAAAGGGTGTGCGGCGCCAGTATCAGGCAGAGAGCAGGATGGGCGCAGGGCAAGGCAGCAACTGTCAGTCGACCACCACGCGACCCTCGCTTGGTCTGTTGGGGACGGAGCAGGTGAGGGGAAGAGGACGGTTGCGCTCTTCCAAGGTTGCGCTCTTCCAAGGTTGGTTCCCGCCTGACGATGTTGCCCTCACACCACCGCCACAATATGATGTGTGGGTGGAATGGCGCAGCGCACACACAGGGTAGCTAGCGGTGATCGGTCTCGTTTTCGTTCGTTTTCGGCCAGGATTCGTGCCTGAGCCCGGTGGTCTGGTGTCTGCGCCGTCGATCGTGCAGCCGGATTCCGACTGCTGCAGGAGGCACAAGGAACAAAAAATATCGAAGAGAGCGTCGTTCGCGGTGTGTCGGCCAACCACAAAGACGGGATGACGAAGTGTCTGTCCAGTCAGATCTGGGGGGCGTGGCAAGGGGATGGCGGGCGGCGGGGCTGCGACTGGGTCAAGCCATTGGCTGATGGTGCTGTGCTCTGGAGCGGCCAATGATGCCTTTGGAGGACGACGAGCGACGGGGATAGTGCCTGTTGTCGATGAATTGGGAACTGATATGGTGATAACTGATTACATGGCGGAGACTGACTGGCTTAATAGGGACTGATATCAAACAAAATCGGGGGTTCTGCGTTGTTGTGAGTTGCGATGTCAAGTCCCACGCAAAACCATGTGAAAGAAAAGAAGATGGAAATTGGAACATGGAAGCTGCCCAAGACGGGCAGAGGAAGTCTGACGCACGGGCCAAGCACAGCTCTCTCAGCTCCCCACTTATTTTTCACAGCCATGGAACCTGCACCAGGCTGAACAACCTGGAAAAGCCCCACCTTCTACAGGCGTCCCCTCTGTTTGCTTCTCGAAGCACCGAGATCCACCAAAGAGCTCTCTCTGGCAACGGGCGCTGCTTTTTCTGGTGTTTTTGTTTTCTTCCTCCACTTCTTGAAGCCGCCATCACCACATCACGCCCCAGAAGCCCTGTCCGCCATGGCTTCTTTTCAGCAACATCTCGCCCAGCTGCTGGATGCTACCCTGGATGCCCAGCAACACCGCAAAGGTATGTCTTGTTTGCTCCCCTAGTTGGTCAGTTGCCCCAAGCAAGATCCCAAACAACTTTCGAGACCCCGCCATTTTTCAGCCTTCATTGCGCTGGCGGTGGTGTTGGTGATGGCTATAGCACTGGTCATCCGATTACCCGGGCTAACAGACCATAATTTACAGCCGAAAACCTTCTCAAGGCAGAGTCCAAGAAGCCAGAATACTCGCTGTCGCTCTTGCAGATCGTGAACGCACCATCTCTGCACCTCAAGACCCGCCTTGCCGCAGCCCTCGCGTTCAAGAACTTTATCCGCCATAACTATGTCGTGCGTACAACTGGAAGCGCCTCCACGAATGAGACTCGGGGCTGACCCTATTCTATTAGGACGAGGAAGGCCAATACAAGCTTCCCGAGGCCGAGGTGCAAATAATCAAGCAGGAGTTGGTGGGGTTGATGATCTCGTCACCTTCCACCATCCAAACACAGCTGGGCGAAGCCATCAGCATCATCGCCGACTCGGACTTTTGGGAGCGTTGGGACACACTGGTCAAGGTACGTCCGAGACCCATGGGTAGTGGTTTCAAAGTGCCTTAAGAGACTGACTGGACCTGCCTAGGACCTCGCCGGCCGTATCAGCGAGACCGACTACAGGGTGACCAACGGCGTGTTGGAAGTCGCACACTCTATCTTCGTGCGGTGGCGGCCCCTGTTCCAATCCAATGAGCTCAACATTGAGATCTTGCACGTCGTTGAGAGCTTTGGCGTGCCCTTCATTGAGATGCAGAGGGTAAGAACGGACCCTTGGCGAGTGTCCTGATGGGCTGCTAACAAACTGCGCAGTTCGTCGAGAAACGTATCCATGAAAACAGCAACAATGCCCAAGCCCTTAAGGGCTGGCTCGAGACCATGAGCCTCTTGATGAGGCTCCTCTACGACCTCACATGCCAGGATATCCCGCCCATCATCGAGTCACACCTGCAGGAGATCGTGACGCGGATGCACAAGTACATTTCCTACCAGAACCCCATCTTCGATGACGAGGAGGACGAGGCCACACCACTTGAGGCGCTCAAGTCAGACATCTGCGATGTTCTCCAGCTGTTCACCACCAAGTATGACGACGACTTCAAGCAGTATGTCCAAGAATTTACACAGAACGTTTGGAACGTGCTGTCGAGCGTGGGCCCGGAGAAGAGGTACGACACCCTCACTAGCAAGGCGTTGCAGTTCCTCACGGCCGTCGCATCGGTCCGCCACCACGCCGAGATCTTCAACAGCGAGAACAGTCTTGGCACTGTCGTTGAAAAAGTGATCCTTCCCAACGTGGCCCTCAGGGACTCGGACATCGAGATGTTCGAGGACGAGCCGATCGAGTTTATCAGACGCGATCTCGAGGGCTCAGATACCGACTCGCGGCGGAGGGCTGCGACCGACTTCCTGCGGAAGCTCCTTGAGAATTTCGAAATGCTCGTCACCCAAGTCGTCTTTAGGTACATCGATCACTACCTGGGCACTGGAAAGTCTGACTGGAGGGCGAAGGACACGGCGGTCTATCTCTTCCTCGCCATTGCCGCCAAGGGTGCAGTCACCGCCGCCCACGGTGTCAAGACGGTCAACAGCTACGTCAACGTTGTCGAGTTCTTCGAGAAGAATATCGCCTCCGACCTCCTTTCTGAAGGTGGCGAGCCCATTGCCAAAGTTGACGCGATCAAGTACCTCTACACCTTCCGGAGCCAGCTCAACAAGGCGCAATGGGCCAGCGCCATCCAGCCCCTTATCCAGAATCTCACCTCTACCAACTACGTCGTCTACACATATGCTGCCATTGCGGTTGAGAGAGTCCTGTTCTTGACAGATGAACAGGGGCAGCACTTATTTTCTCGGAGCGACATCCAGCCGTTTGCCACGGGTCTCTTGGAGCATTTGTTCGCGCTGATTGAGAAGGACACGTCCGCTGCCAAGCTGCAGGAGAACGAGTTCTTGATGAGGTGCATCATGAGGGTCCTCATCGTCATGAAGGAAGGAGTTGTTGATTGTGGCGTTGAGAATGTTTTGAACCACCTTGTCAGCATCACGAACGTGATCAAAGAGAACCCCAGCAACCCCCGCTTCTATTATTACCACTTCGAGGCCATTGGTGCCCTTGTAAGGTGAGATTTCCCCCGCCCAGATGCTGATACCATCGCATGGCTAAACCAAACTAGGTATTGTAGCAACTTGCCCAAGCCGGATCTGCTTGGTCACTTGTGGGCACCCTTCACCGCCATTATTCTGGAGGATGTCACGGGTAAGTCGACTGCTACCCAACCTAGTATGCCTGTTTTCTGACCCCGTGTCTACAGAATTCGTCCCTTTCGTGTTCCAGATTTTTTCTCTGCTCCTTGAGCTCAACCCAGCCGGCCATGTGCCCGCCGACTTCGACAGCTTGGTTGCACATGTCATCACTCCTGCACTTTGGGAGACGAGAGGCAACGTTCCACCTCTCTCCAGGTTTATTGCTGCAATCATTCCGAAGACCGCTGCGCAGATCAAAGATGCGAATGAACTGCTGCCTTTCCTCACCATCTTCCAGAACCTGCTGGCTGGCAAGAAGACGGACCAGTATGCCCTCGACATTCTCGAGGCCATCGTCGGCACATTTCCTGCGTAAGTGACAAGCCACATAACAACTCGGCGCCAGACACCCAACTAACTTTCACCAGCAATGTTCTAGAACCCCACTTCAGCGCAATCATCGGCCACATCTTCACCAGGCTGCAGGCCACCCCCCACCGACTCGTACAAGACCCGCGTGACGCGCTTCTACCACCTTGTCTCAGCCCGTGCCGGCGAAGCCCAAATGGGCGCCGACTTCTTCATCAGGCACGCCGAGAGCATCCAAGCCAACGTCTTTACCCCCTTCTATCTGTCTGTCGTTCTACCCACCACCGGCCAGTTCGCTCGCCCGGTCGACCGCAAG
Organism: Collariella sp. IMI 366227; assembly: GCA_027946355.1. Lineage (NCBI taxonomy): Eukaryota > Fungi > Ascomycota > Sordariomycetes > Sordariales > Chaetomiaceae > Collariella > Collariella sp. IMI 366227. Next base: position 906,886 of record JAPEUS010000004.1, on the reverse strand, counting down.
CTCGGCGTTATCTCGTACACCAAGACGCTGTGCGAGTCGACGGCGTTTGCGGAGCGCTACCAGAAGGGCTGGGGCTTTACCTGCAACAACCTGCTGGACCTGCTCAAGAACCCGCCCCGCGTGGCCGCCGGCTTTGGCGATGAGATTGTCAACGAGGCGGATGTTGATGATATCGGGTTTGGTGTCGGCTTCACCGCGCTCAACACGTGCAAGCGTGGGCCCCGCGATGACTTCCCGGAGATTGTGGAGGTGGACAAGTGGGTCAGCCAGTACATGAAGGAGGCAAACCAGCGGCATGGGGGCAAGATTGCCTCGTTTGTTGCTGAGCGTCTGTCGCCTGAGGCGAAGGCTGCGCTGGCGCCGTACCTGGCTTAGGGCAAGGCATGGCTGGTCTGAGGGGGAGAGGTATGGGGGGTCCGTGCCGGAGGTGGTTCTTCGGTAGATAGACGTAGGTCCCCTGGCCTGAAAAGACATATGTTGTTGTTTATGGGCAAAAAAGTGTGGCGTTTGGGAGACATGGATGAAAACATAATGTAGCTGTGAACCTTTTAGACATGTAGCTGGAGGAATGCTAGCTTTGGCAACGTCTTGTTCAAAGAGGATGTCATGTTCTGTTGGAATCGAGTGCTCAAGCTCTCGATACCTTCTGAACCGGTTTGAAACCTGTAAACACTGCTGATGGTGTTTGTTACTCGGACTGGTGGACTCGAGACTCTCGGGGGCAAAAAAAGATTCAGCACACTGGCACGTACTATACATCCTTTACAAAACACGAGGACACGACATGAGACATACCAAGCCTCAATCAACCTTTCACCCATTGAAACTGAGACCTCCTGACCAGATTTCCTTGCCTCAACAAGGGAACAAGCACAAACCATTCTCACACGCAGGAATGTTTGCTGTTGTTTGGTTGGGTTGCGGTTGAGGGGGTTACGGTTGAGGGGTTGCGGTTGGGGACCGGGTAGCATTTCCCATAATTATACATTCAACGCGCAAGGAACCTACAAGTATGTCCATACTTCACAGAAACCGCAAACGGAAGGCAACCCCCGTTGACGGAGCGGGTGAACCAGAACCTTGAGATAATTAGGGATAGAAATGTACACACCAAAGACACAGAGTTCATAGTTTGTACATCATGCACAAGATACTGCTTCAGTCTAGGGTAAGGGGACGAAGGCAAAGTAGGGAGGGAGGGCCGATCGATCATCTGGAAATAACAAATAAAGGCAGGCAACGCCAACTAATTATGCACCTCAGACATACGGGGCAAACTGGCAAACACCAGGGGCTGATCTGTGTCTGCTTATCACGAGCCGTGCCGCATCCCTTACATGCCTACTGTGGCCCAGAGCTTTGGGAAGACCTGGTGACGTTTGCTCAAGCTGGTTCGGTGCTTGCTTCCATGCATATGAACAAACTCGTGCTGTGGAAAGACGACGAGCCGGCTCCGGATTGGGGGGTTGTTCGGTCTCGCTTCGTTTCGCTTATGGGAAGCTGAGGATTACTGTGTTGACCTGGGCATAAAGGTGCAGACTGGATCGAACACGACTTCAAGAGGGAGAGATGTTCACGAAGGGAAAACACGCTCAGTTGTGGGGATGGCTGAGTGAACGGGCAGAGGGCGGGATGAATGGACAAGACTAAAAGTACTCAGGAGGAGTGATGGAAGTGGACAGAGTAGGAAGGTCAGCAGGGGAAGTAGGTACGTGTTTCTGGCTGGGGAGTGGTGACGGATGCTGGCTGAAGAGGTGTCTAAATGGTGGATGCCAGTGAAGCTGGTGGTGATTTCCTTGAACAGGACGATAGTCCAGTCTCGAGATACATCCACGAAACAACTCTGCCATCTCAGATCTCCTTACAGAAATGATCACTGTTGGAACACTTGGGTATCTGCCCAGAGGAAATCTACCAACAACAACGTGGTAGAGTGTAAATTAATCTTTGCCAAGGTTCAAAAAAAAAAAATCCCATAGGTACATTTACAGTGCAACAACAGCAACAACAGCTGCAATAGCAGGAAATGTGTTTGCTGTGAAATGCATGATGATCCTTCCCTCAAAAAACAGCGGCTCCATGATATTACGATTAACGCCGGAATGCCCTTGCCTTCCCCCCGTTTTGTATGGAATAAAAAAAATATGAATATTGGGTATGAACTTCTGGGTCATGAGCCGGTCGTCATAGTAAAAAAATGATTCGGTTGGTTTGGGTGACGGAGTGTGGTGTGTGAAAATTCGAGCGGGATGGAGGTTTCATGTTGGCTGAAAACAGGGCTGAATGCAACCACTTCCGAGCCGCTGCTGTATCGACAGCAAGCGATCTCACAGGAACGCCCCTCCCCGCCCCAAACACCCCCACGCTGCCCCTCCAGCCGCACCGCTCCCCGGGAGGAGGCGACTGAGGCGGCGATTGCTGCTGGTTCTGCTGCTCCAGCTGCTCTTGAAGCCGCTGGTCCCGTGCCGGACATCCCGCCCTCGGGTGCAGGTGATGCAGGTGTGGTGCCGGGCTCTGCAGAGGCTGTTGTTGCAGTTCCATGTCGCTGGTGCTCGCGCGGCTGCTGGCAGGCCCGCTGTTGGCGTTTGTCTGCATCAAGAGCAAACTGCTTGTACTGCTTAGACGCCGGGTGAACTCGCTAAAGCTGAGACGCTTGGCGCTTGATGCGGATTGCCGCTTCTCGGTTGAGCTGCGCTGCCGGGCGGAGGGCGAGCTGGGTGTGAAGCTGAAGCTGGCTGCGCTGTCCTGAGAATCGCGGATGGGGAAGGCAGAGGTGCTGTCGAGTGATGTGGAGGAGGCGAGAATGGTTGCAAGATGCGGCTGGCTGTGTGTCCGCTGGGCCATGCCCGGTCTGGTTCGATTTCTGGAGTAGCCTGTTTGGGGGCGCGTTTGGGAGGAGCTGCTCGATAATGCCATGAGCGCGTCATGGTTGTAGCTCGGCGGCGACCTCATGCCCTGGCCTCGTGATGGTATGGGAAGTTGGCGTGGAGTCGTTTCGTACCTCCCGGTCATAAGATTCAGGGCATGTTGTGCAGAGGTCGGGGGAAAGCAATCTTCATCGTCTGCCTCCTCGATAATCCCGTCGCTGTCGTCGTCCTCATCGTCTGAATCTTGATCCGATTCTGAGTCGTCATCAAAGGCGCTCCTCGGTTCGGCAGCTTGGGTTCTTGTGGTTGGAGTCACCGCGGCCTGCGGCTTGCTTTTCGCTTCCTCTGCTTCCCGCTGCTTCCTCTTCTCGTCCATTTCCCTCATCAGCGCGTCGAACCGTGCCAATGAGCTCTGCTTCTCCTCCACCGGACCATCCTTTTCTAATCCCGGGATGCAGCGCAGTTGGAATGCCCGGTCAAGAATCGTTTCCCTCGGGCCGGGCGGCGAGCCGGAGTCAGGTATTGACGGTAAGTGAGTCGGTGCGTGCGAGCTGACGCTGTCACGCCCCCTGACAGGGGAGCTGAGTGCCGATGACCTGCCCTGTGCGGATGTCCAACCCTCAATGAACTCGCCCTGGTATTCCCCAACCGTTGTTGCTGGAGACGGGAGATCGGCGGGGAGCGCCGGGTAGTTGTGAAATCCCATATGAGACTGCGTAATCGAACTCGTCTGAGATGAGATGTCGCTCCGTTTTGAGCGTAGACTTGGGGAATCTGAAAACGTCAAAGGCCGGTCGCGGGTGATGTATGTCTGACTGTGGCTCTTCAGGAAGAAACCTGGCCGGGAGCCGTTCCCATTCCCGCTATCTGGCCTCGGCTGCATGTCGCTGGCATCTCTCGGTCGCGGCGCAAACGGGTTAATAAAGGTGGGTGATGCAGGGGTGATTGGGCTCAGGGGTGCCCTCTCTGGAATCTGAGGTTGGATGAGCTGTTGAATGAAGCGTGCCCAATCTTGCAGCGAGTGTTGGTCGTCTCCAGGACGGAACATCAGCTGGGCAGGGCCAGAGTCTTTCGAGGCAGTAAAACCGGTTGTCCTGCTTGAGCGGCGCTTCCGGGCCTTGTCGATCATCGGGTCGGGGACTACGTTGACAATTAGAGTTGGAAGGACTGGGCCTTGCTTGCGGTGGGCGAGCATCTGGATCTGGCAATCGACGATGTTGTTGACCGGGTGCTGTTGTATTGGCTCGGTATCCTCCTGTTGTGGGCATCACTGTTAGAGCCATCACCCTCGCGGCGCTGACTGTGCACCCCAGGCAAAACTTTGCTCACCTTGGTCTTGTACACCGAGATGAAGATGCCTTCAGAGTGTGCCTGTTCTCGGTTTGCACTCCCAACCACCACATATCGCACCTATCCCCAGATCAGCTCCTGCACACGCCATTGGGCCAGAATCGCGGGATCGGTACCTTCCACACAGCTCTGCCTATGATGGTGCCCCGGTCGGGGGGCATGCTGAGAGCCCCTTCCATGGTGGTTGCTGCGCTTCCTCGCCGGTTCATGGTCGGAGGTGCAGGAGAGGACAGCCCGGTGAGGGGAGCGGGCCTTGGACGGGATTTGAATGTATTCGCCATTAAAGAGGGCGCATGTTGAGAATGGAAGCGTCGTCTGATGAGGGTCGAGTCACCCGGAAGGAAGCGAGAGAGAGAGAGAGAGAGACAGGTCGTAGAGTCTCAGTGACTGTCCACACTCGGCATCGTTTTGATGAACTGCCACAAGATGGTCTCGCAGCTTGGGAACGCAGTTGACGGGGGAGGAAGTCGGCCAAGAAGGGAACGCCCAAACCGGGGATTACAAGCGACAAAAGGACCCAGGTGGGTGCACTACCGGAAGCCTTGGAGGATGGGATTAATAAAAAAACGCCCTCCCCTGGTTGCTTCGGAGCATGTGGATTGCTGCAGCTGTGCCAAGTCCCACCAAAGTCCGGCCAAGACCTGCGAGTGATGGGGAATTTGAGAACGGCCCTGTATTCGTTGTCCAGGGGGGTAACAAACCACAGCGGAGGGGTCGTAACTTTCCGAGCCCACTAGAGCGACTGTGGATTTAATAGAGCGACTGTGCACACCCCCCACACACCCCCATTGCAAGATCAAGGTCTAATAACGGGATACTTAACAGTCTGGTTGACGGTCTGGTTGACAAGCTAGTTAACAATCTGACTGACAGTTTAGTTGACAGTCTGGCGTGTCTGGTTGACCATGGTATTGCTACAGCCAACTTTGGCTGTGGCTGACATAAGGCTTGAGGGGCTGTAGTTGGGCCTATGGACACAGTCGCTCTATTAGAAGCAAAGTCGTTCTAATGGACTCGCGACTTTCAGTGAGGAGACATGGGCAAGGGTCCACCTTCTTGGTTCTTTCGAGAGACAGCTTCCAGCGTTCCATTGCCTGACATTGGACCATTGCCCGATTGCGTGCACCACAGTTTCTGTACGCCCGGCAATCTAGAAGCCTCGGGACGGGAGGTTCGCTACGCCGTGATCCCATATTATTCACGATTTATGAACGGGAGCCCTTCCCTGTGGCAGTCATCGGTCAGTCAATCCGTTTGATATCCAGGCTGTCTTCCTGGTCAACTGGAAGCTCAGCTCTGGTGGCAGCTCCGAGTTGACCAGGGAATGCTGTCTGTTTCCCTCTCGCTCGTTTGCCGTCCAATGGATTCCCATGTCCCCGCAAATTACACATTATTGCAGGCTCAAACCTCCCAGCAGTTTCATGGACAGCTTACCCAAGTATGTAGAACGGGCACAGACTGGAGGGCATCATAATCTTTGCTGCCTGGCCCGGGAATTCTCTCATCCAGAAACTTGAAACCCCCTTTTAACGCCCTTCGAACTAGAAGAGGAAGGCAGGTTCTCGTGCCCCTCGAGCCCTGGGCAAATCGCAAATCGGGGGGATGGGGCTAGCTGCGGACCTCGCCAAAGGGGAGTGCCGCTAATGGCTTTTCGGGTTAGCTTTAGCCGGCGTGCTTCTGGCTAAAAAGCCACTCACGAGTCTTGGACCTCGACATCTCCATGGATCTTGCGAGCGTCATTCCTCTTGATGAAATTAATGAGCTCCGTGCCTGGCATGAAACAATCCGAGAACTTGACCTCGAACATCACTCGACTCTCTATTTCCTTACCGACCAGACGACGGGTGATCGGGCAACCGATTTCAATTCCACGCGCGTGTCATTCGACGGACCAGGGGCAAATACCACGCTGCAAGGCAACGGCAGCCCTCTGCCGTTCTGGTTGTCTTCCGAGGTTCCTGGTTTCGGAATCCTTGGTTTCTTGAAAGAGGGGCCAAATGCGACGCTTCGGCGAAGGGAGCGAGAAAGCACCCCCACGCAGTAGCCTTCCATTGTTACATTCTCCGCGCCGGCTGTTGTGTTATGGTCTGCTGACCCAAGAGGACAGGACTCTCCGCCGGGACTTGAGCGCACTCATCAAGACGCTCCGTCAGACGTTCGGCAGTGGACTGCACAACACTCCGTCGCATGGCCGACGACGGGAGTGTCTTGCTGCCGCATCATGCCTCCTGTCCAACAGAGGCACGGAAAAAGGCCCAGTGACCCGCGGCCCTGGTCCAGAACCATGTGGCTGACCCTGCATGGGACACGCGCACAAGCCGCAGAGTGATGCCCTCACTCGCGCATGGCCTTGGTTGCGCTAACCAACCCCAGACAGGGGTCGTGGTGAGGTCGACCGCCAAAGAGGCGAAAGAACCAAGAATGCAACGCTGCATGCGTTTTCGCCCCTGGAATGGACGTCGTGCTGCTTGCCCTGATCAGGGGCTGCCCACACCATCGCATGGTTGGCGAACCGGCTGACCGCATCCTATTTTCCACTCCTCAGGTACCCGACGGCTTCCTGCAAACCCCAAACCACCTTTTGGGGGTGACACAGATGTCGACAGATGGACGGTGACAGATTAGAACCCAGCCGATTCGTGCGCATGGAGGGTCGCGGTCACCGCCGATGGGGCGATTCTCCTGTCCGATGACCATCTGGGGCAAGATCGATGCTTTGCAGCGGGTTCGGTGAAGCTCCGGTCTGGGTGAGATCCGTCTCCTTCCAGAAGTCTGGTGTTCTCAGCTCTTGGCGACAAGCCTGGCATGGGCTGCTCGTCTGCTCAACCAGGGCTTGGCTTCGTGATCCAGGTGGATTGGTTATCCAGGCGGCTGGCTTTGCTTTTGCTGCGCGCCGTCCCGTCATTGCTCTTTGCTTTGTTTTCTATTGTATCAGGCCGCCGTTTTTCTGGCATTTTTCGTCCGACATGTCTTGCGTTGCTGCAAGCTCTCTCGACGAGCAACATCTGGCCCAAGCCGCCTCTGCATGGATGGCGTGCTCTTCCCCAGCTTTTCACCTGGTCGGCTTCTGTTTCGGTGAATATTGAGGCCCACGAATTTCCCGATCAAGCCAGCCGTGCAGCCAGCGGGCTGGGCGATCGGTTCGACTTGCCAGGATCGTGCTGAAGCTGCCTTGGCTGGGTTGGACTATCGACCAGTCAACCACTCGATGCTGCTCGGTTCCTTTTCCTGACTCGCTGCCACAGATGCGAAACGACATCGAAACCACACAGTCATGGGTTCTGGCCTCAGTTGAGCGCCTTGGGCCCCGGGAACACGGGGCGAAAGGACGAAAGACGCGAGCTGTGCGAGGGCAGCAGTGGCGAAGAAGGGAGGGAGCCTTTCATCCTCTGCCACAGCTGCAGGCCGACGGCAGCACCGATCCCCTCCGCCATGTAAAAAGATACAGACCGGCTGTCTTGTGTTGCTTGTCCTAGGCCCTGCATCGGGCTAATTTGTCTTCTCCAAGCGGCGGCAGAACGGAATGGCAAACACACCCCCCTCGCTTCTAAATTCCTCATATCTGAGGAATATTGAGATTTTCCAGCCACAGGAAGCTCACTCCCGGTGTCGCATTGTGCTGCTGGCATTTGAGGCGCGCGCATTGCGATCTGCGGTTGATGTTCACCCGCATGGGCTTGCTTTTTTATGTTCTGCATCCGAGACGCCGCGGTCAATACAACACAAGACACGCAGATGCAAGGTGCAGCATAACTTCGAGAGCTTTGAAAACGTAGCTCCTCCAAATGAAGTGCGAAGATGCGGCTGAGGTACCAGATTTCAACAGAAGTGGAATGGTTCTTGGCCAGGCACCATATCGTCTTCCTAGATCGGGTGAGGCTCGGATCATCACGTCGATCCCGCAGAGGTTGCATCCCGATCCTGCCCCCAGCACGCCGTGACATCCACGCCTCATCGGCGGGGTGATCGTTGGAAGGCTTCCGGGTGGCTGGGCTCCCTGATCAGCTGGCACCTATCTATCAGCATTCTTGTATTCGTTCGCCGGCCACAACTCTAATCTGATGCATGGTGAGCTCTCAGAATCGAACCTGTGTCTCGTTGGAAGAGATGAAGTTGTTGTTCCAATTCAGGGTTAGGGTTATTACAGCTCTTTGGCAAACCCCCTGCCCCTGCCGAGGCTCCCTTTCACCCCACAACACCATAAACCCTAGACCAAGCTCGATGCAGTCAAACAGACGACTTTCGCCTCCCTCTTCTCAAGCCTGCAAGACCGCGTAATCGCGGACGGACTTTCCAAACGGCACTTACCCCATCCAGCTTATTAGGGGGTCTCACTATCCGGATCTCATCCTCCACGCCTCTCACCATCCTCTTTCCTTGCACCCTGCCATGCGAGTCATGACCACGCGCAACGACAGAACCCCTGTTCTGCTGTGTCCACGGCATCTTCCGCCTCCTTCCTCCCCCCCAAACACCAACCACAGCACCGGATCATCACCCCGGATCCTCGAGGGCGGGCCGTCCTTCGCGCCCACCCACGCTAGCGTGCACTGGCAGGAATTGGACCAGCGCCGACACCAGCGCGGGGAAAGGGGCGCTGGGAGCTGAACTCCGGGTCAAGGCTAAGAAACTAGCTGGCTGCTGAGTGGAAATGCAAGATCGAGAAATGTTCGATGGCCATGCCGTTCATTGCATCCGGGCCATCGGTGGTCTGCCGCGGAGATGATGCTCCTCAAAACCATCGTCAACAACCCAAACGATAGATAAAAAGCCCGCAACTGAAACATCCCCCCTTTCAAAGTGGGCTCTTATCCTGATGCCGCAAAACATCACGCGATGTCGATGGAGGCTCCCCCCAAAATTCAACCGCTCCTCACTCCGAGTATCGATGGGGTTGTCAAAACGAGCGGGGATGGTAAAAGAGCTTCAGTGGACTTCCCCACCGCTTCGGCAGTGGCAACTGGTTTAGGGTCGAGCAATCACCGGCGGGCTCCATCGACGAGCCGGGATCCGAGCTCGAGGGATCCGAAGTGATGGTTCGCGATAGCTTGCTGATAGTTCACTCTATGCCTTGGTAAGGTTGCCGAGGGAACTTGCCCGCGTTAAACCCACACATATCAGCTGCTCTGGTTGATGGCGGATTTTTTTGATGGCGTGGCGTGGTTATGATGGAATGCTTTTAAGGGTTTTAGTGCAGGTAAATACGGATGTGCGTAGTAGGGCCGAAGGGCTGTTGGTCGGCCGTGGGATAACGGGAGAGCGTGTTCCTGAGCTATGGGAACCTGGTTGAGAGACTGAGACAGAGGTGTATGATCACCACCGAGTTGGGGCATCAAGTGCGCGGGGCTAAGGTAGGGAGGTGGAGTTGGAGACTTGGAGCTGAGTGAGAAGCTCTCAGTAGTTCGGCCGAGTTAGCGAGTATGGACTAAATGTCGTTGCTCTGGTGACCACGACCACTGTTTACTGGAAGCTGTTGGGGAGGTTAAGGATTGTCTCCCTGAGTGGACCAAATGAGAGACTCGCGAGATGACTCTGTCGGCGTGATGATTGATGTTTTGTTGATTAAGAAAAGGGGCATGCGACAGGAAACAGCTCGACCTGCCCATGACATTTCAATGACCCCGTCTTTGCCACGTTACCATAAGGACAAGTGCATACTGAAAAAACTTTCAATAGTAGAAGCAACGCTGAGATAGAAACTTGAAACCAAGCCGCTCGTGATCCTCCCAAAACGCAAAGGATATCCCCAACCCAAACTCTCATCCAAGATCCAAGTGCTGCAAACCGCTGTACGACATCCAACCATCAGACCACAGTCCCGACGCTCATACACCCCAAAGCCATTACCATTGCCCTTCTCACCCCATTCTTATTCCGCTCTCGTCCCTACACCCTCCTCACTCCTCCTCTCGCACCCGATTCTCACCACCACCTACTTCATTTTCACCATCACTCTTTCTTCGATTCCTCTCCCTCCAATTCTCACCCCTTCGGTTTGTTTTCCTCCAAATCTTCCCCCTTCATTTCCCCCCTGTCCAATTTCCCTTCCTCTTCCTCTCCTTTCCCCGCCACTCGCCGTCCTTCTACCACCTCCCCTCTTCTTCTCCCTCCTCTCCCTCCTCTTCTCCCTCCTCTTCTCCCTCCTCTTCTCCTCCTCTTCTCCTCCTCTTCTCCCTCCTCTTCTCCCTCCTCTTCTCCCTCCTCTTCTCCTCCTCTTCTCTCCTCCTCTTCTCCTCCTCTTCTCCCTCCACACCTTCTCTCCCCCTTTTTCCTCCCCTTTCTTTCTTCTGTACCCCCTCCCCCTTCGTATCATACCCGCAAAACCACCCCCTCCCTCCCTCAGCGCAACATCAACGACCCGCTGCCCCAGCTCGGGCCCGTACCATTCTGTGAGGATGTCTTCGTCCCAGGACATGTTTTGGGGCTTGCCTCCGTCGTCAAGGGAGGGTGAGGTGAAGGAGGGTGCAGGGAACAGGAGGAAGCCCAGGAACAGGAGGGTGCCATTGGTGGGGAGGAATGGCGGGGAGGAGATTAAAGAGGCTTTGAGGAGAAGAAGCCTTTGAGGAGGGAGGTTTTGGGGGAGGAGCTTGAAGGAGAAGAGGGCTATTGGGAGGCGCCGGGAGAAGACGACTACCGCGGGGAGGGACAGGCTTGGTGGGTAGATGAGAGAAGGCGTGTTGGAGGTTGCTTAAGTGTGCGGGGTCGATGGTGTCGGCGGAGGAGAGGCGCAAGGATGGACGGAAGATTTGGAGTGAACGAGAAGGATCGCTGGGTGGGGAGCCGGGAGGAGGCTTGACACCGTTTGGAAAAAGTTGGTAGCTGTTCCAAGATGAACCGCTCAGGGCGTGACGGAGGGCGAAGGGAGCGTCGCGGAAGGCTAGTGCTTCGCACGCATACCTGGTAAATAGATTGTATGGCGCAAACCTGTTTGATCGGATCGGAGGAGCCACCCAATGGCTACGTAGGGGCAAAGCCGGTGTCGGGAAAGGGGGGATGTTTATGGGAATCTGGCGAGCAATTGGGTTGACCGAGCCGGGCTGCGATAGAGCGGCGTTTCGGTGCTCAAGTGCAAGTTGAAAAGCGGGATAAAGAGTCAGTGCCTGGAGGCCAGGGACTAATCTCTGAAGAACGGATGTTTCTTGACCTCGCTAGCACCGTTGTGGCCGAGGCGTGATGTTCTCAAGGAGAGCAGACTGGGGCACAATTGCAGGGTCAGTCGGTTGTTCTCTGTAAAGAGTGACAGCAGATGGATAATGAATATGAGCATACCCTCGAATAAGACTGGCCGCGTCCTCGCTTATCTCGTGTCCGTCGAAAAACGACTTTCGCAGCTGGAACTTGGGGTATGTTTTGTTCTGGTCCTGTTCTTCGAAGGGCAACCTGCCGGTGAGCATTTTGAATCTGCACTGTCAGCCAGCGACCAGTATCGCAAGCTCAAGGCATCACTCACATGATGATGCCAAGTGACCACTAATCAGTGTCGAACGAGTACCGCTCGTAGACCTCCATTTCCGGAGCCATATAACCGTGCCCCCTACCGATGCCGCTCCGGAATGTTCTAGATGGATTAGTTCCTCCTGATTTTGGCACCACAAGGGCCATAAAGAAACCTACTTGTTCAAGTTCGGGCTGCGCAGGGTATACGTAGCGTAACCGCTTGCATCGCGGCTGCTCTTGAGCTCGGGAGGAACATATTTGGAGATGCCAAAGTCGGCCAGCCTCAGGTGGCCGTCGCCATCGATGAGAACATTGTCTGGCTTGATGTCGCGGTGGATGAAGTTCAAGCCGTGAAGTGCCTCGATGCCCAAGGCAATCTCGGCGGCATAAAACCGGGCGTCCTTCTCTGTGAGTACGGGCATTCTCCAGAGCCGCCTGTGCAGATTGCCGCCCGGCAGATACTCCATGCGCAGGTAGAGATCTGAGCGCGTCTGGAAAGCAGCATGGAGTTTCACGATCCACCCGCTCTTGGACCTGGCGAGCACAGTCTGCTCAATGTAAACGTAGGGAGCATTGGATTTGGCCATCATCTCGTGCTTGTTTAGCCGCTTGAGAGCATAGACCCGTCCATCTTGCTTCTTGCGGATGAGCTTGACCTCGCCGTAAGAGCCGAAACCAATAGTCCTGTCGATGTGGTAGCTGAAAAGCTCGCGATCCCCCCGACGAGAAAGATAAGCCCGCCATTCTGTCGAACCCTTCGAGGCTAGAGAAGAGCAGGGTTTAAGGGAGACGGTGGATAGCTCAGCTCCACAGGCTTATGCTCGAACTTTAGCTAGAGTTTGAACCTTGACATCAGCAGAACGTTTAGGCAAGTACCGCCTCAGTCATACCGGCAGTTTGGATGTTCGTAGGTACGGCGAGATTGGGTAGGGAGGCCTGCCTGCCCAGAAGGATGGTAAGGATCAAAAGAAGAAAACGGGGGTGAAGAGGAGTTCGACCCCCCCCCCCCCTTTTTTGCGGTAAGACACAACAAAAAAAAATCACAGCATAGAAAGAGCGTTGATTAGGTACGTTCCAGGTTACCTCATCTGGTACCAGAGAGAACACTCTTGGTCGCATCAGCATACTTACAGGTACCCATGACATGGCAAGAGCATTGGATGAGAGCATGTGAAGGCTTCCATCACCTATGATCACCCACTCTAGTACCAATAGTCGTGTACGTATACCACATTCATGATAAAAGACTGTAAGTAACTTAAGATTAGTTGGATAACAGGTTTAGATTCATTAAATTATCACATGCCCATGACTGTGATGTCTTTCTTTATTGTTGCTGAGAGAGTTCTGGTGGGAGAATTCACAGGCAAGTTGCAACTGGAAGGACTGCTGCATGTTCAGGAGCCCAGGGCTTGGCAGGCCCCGCTGCAGTGAGCTGGCGGCCACTGGCGGGTGCAAGTGCAGGACCACCAAACCTGACACTGTGTGCTGCTGTTCAACCATGCATGATGAGCACCGAACCTCGACCTCTCCCTGCCTCGACACTTCCTGATAATCCTCCATCAAAAGCGGCTTCTGCGGCAAGAGTGTGGACGCAAGGCACTTGGCATTTATCCAATCACTATATTCGCCAGTATCTGACTTTTCCACCCACTTCTCGCCCGTCCACTCCTCCCCTCATCACACCTGCCCCAACTCAGCGCCCACAGTGCGCATGCCCTGGACAGCCTTGGGCTCCAGTCCTCCCGCTCTTCGGCTCTCTGCCCAGGTCAGGCCCCCACGATCCGCGATCAAACGACTCAGTGACGGCACCTTGTTGGTGATAGTCTGGGAGCTCTTCCGTTCCCTTTGCCAGCCCGCAACCGAGCTCCGGCTCCCACCTCCCTGACTACCCCAACCAACAAGCTTCTGCATTTCCCCTTACCGAGCTACACAGTACACCCAGGATCGACTCCACAGCCAGTTTCGCCCTCCCAACGATAGAGCGCCAGTACGTATCCGCAATTACCGCCCTCTCCTTCACTCAGTCTTTCTGCGGGAACGGACGACAGTCCCGCAGAACCGAACTCGATCGCCGTGGCAGACCAAACCCCGAACCGACCATCGGTCCATATCCCACCCCCATCGGATACGCCGTCTCTGGCCCCGGTCTCGTCCTCAACCACCAGCTTGGCTTCCCAAATTCCCACTCCACCACCGCCGCGACTCCCTCCCCTGCCGCCCCAGAACTCGACACCGTCCGTGCCCAGCCGTACCCCACACATCGGGACCGGCCCCCCGAGACACAGCTCCGTCGTCATCATCCGTATCTACGATAGTGTCGGGACAGATACTTGGAAGAAGACGAAGAGCCGACTCTGAGGACAACGAGGAGGGAGGAGCAGGCAACTCAACCGCCGACCCCGCTGCCAACCCGCACCAGAAACGCAGACGCCGCGGCAGCATGCTGACGGAACTCGACAAAGGAGAGCCGTCGAGTAGAGCTTCGCGAATGGTAACTAACGGAACCCGCTCCGGCGGGACTCCGCAGGCTGGGACGAGCGCAGCACACAAGACACGGACAAATGGGGGTCCTGTGGTGACGCAGGGGCAGAATTACTACAGCCACAGCCGGGAGGAGGTCACTCGCATTCTGATACAAGCGCTGAACGATCTGGGTTATAATGCGGCGGCAGACATAGTTGGACAGGAGAGCGGCTACCGGGTCGAGACTCCTGAGGTTGTTGCTTTCAGACAGGCAGTCTTGGAGGGTTCCTGGAGCCGGGCGGAGGAGCTCCTCTGCGGCAAAACTGTCAGGGGCTCCGGCCCGGCATCGGGATCTGGCCTTGGGCTGGCGCCAGGAGCGGACCGGAACTTGATGAGGTTCTGGCTTAGGCAGCAAAAGTTTCTCGAGCTTTTGGAGCGGCGGGAAACGGCTCGCGCCCTGGGTGTCCTGCGCGGCGAGCTCACTCCCTTGTGCGCGGACCAACATCATACGCTCCATTTACTGTCGAGGCTTCTCATGTGCCAGGACGCCGACGATCTCAAAAGCAAGGCCAACTGGGATGGTGTGAATGGGAAGTCTAGGCAGAAGTTGTTGGACCAGCTCTCACGTAAGTTGAAGCATATGGCGTCTTCATGGCAGTTGTACACAATGCTAACTCGTGTCCGCAGAATTCATCTCTCCAGCCATCATGCTCCCGGATCACCGATTGTCGACTCTTCTGGACGATTTGAAAAGGGGGCAGGTCGATAGGTGCCTCTATCACACTTCTGCCGAGTCGCCGTCTCTCTACTCGAACCATTACTGCGATAGGAGCCACTTCCCTACAGAACTGCTCGCGGACTTACTCACGCCGGGGGCGGAATCGTCCAAGAAACAGATCGAGGTCTGGCAAGTTTGCTTCTCCCCGGATGGCAAATGGCTGGCGAGCTGTGGGTCGGGCGACTCGGTCTGCATCTGGGACGTTCAACACCTGTCTATCCGGCAGCAACTGAACGGTCCGCACAAGGGCGGGGTCGGCAACATAGCTTGGAGCCCGGACAGCCGGCTCCTTATCAGCTGCGGCATCGACCGGGTGGCTCGGATCTGGGACACCGATCTGGGGGAGTGCGTGGTAACCATCGACGGCTTCTTGGAACCAGTCAGCAGCTGTGTCTGGGCGGCTGATGGCCAGTCGGTCATCATCGGTTCCTTCGATAAGACGCAGCCTCTGAGCCAATGGGACCTGGCCGGGAACCTCGTCCACATGTGGGCGGACACGTACAGGACTGGCGGTGTCGGGCTCTCGACAGACCAGCGGTGGCTCGTTGCTATGGACGACCAGCGCACTCTTCACCTCTACAACTTCCTCACTCGGGAGCACGTCTATGACATGCCGCTCACCGACAGGCCAACGTCGGTCAGCATTAGCCACGACTCGCGGCATATCTTGGTCAACAAGGCGGACCACGAGGCGCTGCTGATTGACATTGAGGCGCGCGAGATTGTGCAGAAGTACATGGGGCAGATCGGGGGGCGAGTTCACGATTAGGAGCGATTTTGGAGGTGCCAATGAAAGCTTTGTCATCTCCGGGAGCCAAGGTGAGCGAATCCCCAACCCCCCCTGGCATGACCATTACAGAGATTCTAACTCGGGTATGCCACAGACGGACGCATTTTCATCTGGCACAAGATCACGGGCGGTGTGATCCACTCAGCCGAAGCACACCACTCTAGCTGCAACGCCGTCGCTTGGAACCCCGCCGACACGTGCATGTTTGCAACAGGTGGTGATGACGGCAGGATAAGGATGTTCGTATAACCAAATCTTAGGCCACCTCGCTCAAGAACTGGTTTGCTGACTAGGATACTTTTCTCCAATAGTTGGTCAAACAGAGAAAGAGTCGCCAGGTCGATTCTCCCTTCGACCACAACGATTCCGGCGACGACAGCCCGGACGTCTAACGGCACCAGCCGGAGCGCGAGTAATGGTAATGGCCATTATTCGGAGGATATGTGGGCTTGAGAGCTGGTCGGACGGGTTTCTTCCCCATTCATTATTTACCTTATGGATTATCGCCCTGGGTTTCGATTGGAATAGGCACAGGTCATAGCATGGGGCGGCGAACTTAGAGATTATGGGATTGAAGGGGTTGACTTTGACTTTGTCTCGGTTTGGGGGTGTATTAGGTTTTACGGTGAACAGAACGGACGCTCCTTTTCTGGCTTTGTGTTCTTGCCAGCGTTTGGTGTTGGTTAACGGCCATGCTTGAGATACTAGCAGGCAGAGAATATTACATTATGTTACAATGAGGCAGCTTTAACGGTGTGTTCAAGACTTTGGCAACACACTGTTGAACAACAGGAGAGTCAGCTTGGTGGTGTGGAGGCACGGAGGGTTGAGCTGCGCGGTCCCTTTCAACATCGGGCCGCGTCAACACACAGGTCTGATGACGAATGCTTCCGCTGACAAGGCAACGGGCTCTAGGCAACAGAATAAAGGCAGGAATAGAATTCTGGAATCGGCAACGGCTGGACGCCCTCAACCAGGACTGCCGGTCTTGTGCGATAGGGCTGGCGATGTCCGCCACGCTCATCCATGTGTGATGTTTGGAGTCAGATGGACCTGTTCAGTGAAACAATCCACAACCCTGGCAGGGGTCTCAGGGTTGCAGTCCCTGAGAGTCCAGGCTCCCAGCAAGGTCACGTGCTGTTCTGCGGCTGGGCGGCGGGCTGACGTCGCACGGACGGGGGACTGCGACAGCGGGCCCACACGTAAGTCAATACATGGGGGGGGTCTGTCAAGAGCGAGTCAAACCGTCAAAGATTCCCGCCATCCCATCAACACCGCTTTAACATTTCAACTTTCTTCGGCCAGATAACGGACCCTGCCGCACCATCCCACGGCCATCCGCACGCCTCGAACCGAGTATCTGTGTCCGTGACCACCAAAGACGCCGAATCTCGTGTCTCCCGCAACCCAACGTCCCCTATCGACGGCAACTGAACAACGGCCGCCTTCTTGCCCCTGGCTCCAGTTGCCAACAACACCACCGCCCGCAACCAGAACCACCCGCCATTCATATCGCGAATATGACGGCCGAGGCCCCGTCGCTCAGCACCCCCGGCGGTATCTCCGACCCCGGGCTCATCAAGTACGCCTTCCGCCCTCTCACCTTGCTGCTGTTGGGTTGTCCCGTCCCGTCAGGCACTGACATGCGCCCCACACAGGCTCGTCAACAAACTCCAGGACGTCTTCACCACCGTCGGCGTCAACAACCCCATTGATCTGCCCCAAATAGTCGTCGTCGGTAGCCAGTCTAGCGGAAAGAGCTCAGTATTAGAAAACATCGTCGGCCGCGATTTGTGAGTGCCTCTGCTGCGCCCCTAGCGCCCTCCGTTGCCCCTATCCACTCTCCACTCTGTTCACCGACTAACACGCGCGCTCCTCTCTCCAGCCTCCCCCGTGGCTCCGGCATCGTCACCCGCCGCCCCCTCGTCCTCCAGCTCATCAACCGGCCCGCCGGCGCGCAATCTAATGGCTTCGACGAGAAGATCGCCACCTCCGGCGACAAGGCCGCCAACAGCGAGGAGTGGGGCGAGTTCCTGCACATCCCCGGCCAGAAGTTCTTCGACTTCAACAAGATCCGCGATGAGATCGATAGGGGAGACCGCCGCGAAGGTCGGCCGGAACGCCGGCATCTCGCCCGCACCCATCAACCTGCGCATCTACTCGCCGAATGTCCTCAACCTGACCCTCGTCGATCTCCCTGGTCTTACACGAGTGCCCGTTGGCGACCAGCCGCGCGATATCGAGAGGCAGATTCGCGACATGATTCTCAAGTACATCCAGAAGTCGAACGCCATCATTCTTGCGGTGACGGCTGCCAATATCGATCTGGCGAACTCGGACGGTCTGAAGCTGGCACGGGAGGTGGACCCCGAGGGGCAGCGCACCATTGGTGTGCTCACCAAAGTCGACCTGATGGACGAGGGAACCGATGTGGTTGACATTCTGGCCGGGCGCATCATCCCCTTGCGGCTGGGCTACGTCCCGGTCGTCAACAGAGGGCAGCGGGACATCGACAATAAGAAGCCGATCCAGGCTGCGCTTGAGGCCGAGAAGGCCTTCTTCGACAACCACAAGGCGTACCGCAACAAGAGCTCGTACTGCGGCACACCCTACCTCGCCCGCAAGCTCAACCTCATCCTGATGATGCACATTAAGCAGACCCTGCCGGATATCAAGGCGCGCATCTCGAGCTCGCTCCAAAAATACTCGCAGGAGCTCGAGTCGTTGGGGCCGTCAATGCTCGGCAACAGCGCCAACATTGTGCTCAACATCATCACCGAGTTTACCAACGAGTGGCGCACCGTGCTGGACGGCAACAATACGGAGCTGTCGAGCACCGAGCTGTCAGGCGGCGCCAGGATCAGCTTTGTCTTCCACGAGCTGTACTCGAACGGCGTCAAGGCCGTCGACCCCTTCGACCAGGTCAAGGACGTTGACATCCGCACCATCCTGTACAACTCGTCTGGCTCGTCGCCCGCGCTCTTTGTCGGCACCACTGCGTTTGAGTTGATTGTCAAGCAACAGATCAAGCGTCTTGAGGAGCCCAGCTTGAAGTGCGCGTCACTGGTTTACGACGAGCTCGTGCGCATCCTCACCCAGCTGCTCGGCAAGCAGCTGTACCGCCGGTATCCCTCGCTGAAGGAAAAGATTCACGCCGTGGTCATCACTTTCTTCAAGAAGGCCATGGAGCCGACTAACAAGCTGGTGCGCGACCTGGTCTCTATGGAATCGTGCTACATCAACACAGCCCATCCCGACTTTCTCAACGGGCACCGCGTATGTTTCACCCACCCTCCCATCTCGTAAGAACTAAACTAACCCCCCACACAGGCCATGGCGATGGTCAACGAGAAGCACAACCCGTCGCGGCCCGTGCAGGTCGACCCCAAGACGGGCAAGCCGCTCGCCAACACCCCGGCCCGCGCCGCCAGCCCCACCCTGGCCGCCGGCGGCGCCGACGAGTCGTCCAACACGGGCTTCTTTGGCAGCTTCTTTGCCGCCAAAAACAGGAAGAAGGCCGCGGCCATGGAGGCGCCCCCGCCGACGCTTAAGGCGTCCGGGACGCTGTCGGAGAGGGAGGGGATTGAGGTTGAGGTTATTAGTGAGTATTTCTAGTGTAAGAAAAGGAGGGCATTGGGGCTAACGTGAAGACAGAACTGCTCATCTCGTCGTACTACAACATTGTAAAGCGGACTATGATCGATATGGTGCCCAAGGCAATTATGTTGAATCTCGTCAGGTATGTCCCTTCGTCCCCCCGTTTCTCACAATATTTATCTCTTCGGCGGAATTGATGCTGATGACGACCCCACAGCTTCACAAAAGACGAGATGCAAAAGGAGCTGCTCGAGAACATGTACCGCCAGAGCGAGCTCGACGACCTGCTCAAGGAGAGCGATTACACCATCCGCCGCCGCAAAGAGTGTCAGCAGATGGTTGACTCTCTGAGCCGTGCGAGCGAGATTGTTAGTCAGGTGCAGTAAGCGCGCATCCTTGTGTATCGATGGACTGTTCTAAGGGGCGGTGAGTGTATTGGGGATTACGGGTTGGAGGAGGTGAACATGCGAGCAAGCAAGCGTGTGTATTCTTGTGTGAATGAATGGGATGAGTTGAGAATAATGAAAGGAGGAGAGGTGATGATGATGGTGGTGGTGTATGTTGCGAGGGGAGATGTTTATGATGGATCCGGCTGGGAGGGGTTCTGTTGTAGAAGGATTTGTCAGACCTGCTGCGGCTCCTTTTATTCCCTTTTCGATACCATTGGTAGATCATGGAGATTGCTTGGGTTTTTATGAAATCATTCTCAATACTTCGTATACCGTCGACAACTTGTCGTGCGCGATGGTCAGGGGTTGAGGAATGACCCCCTTCCCCTTGCCTCTCGTCCATGCCGAGAGACAACTTCTTCACCTCCCCAACATTTTTTTCTGCGCAAGGTCCCCCGCAGATTCTCGGTGAGCAAGCAGCCACAAATCGGACTAGCGGTGAGACATAACTGTACGGTTATCTTGGAGCACCATGCTGGTGTTGCTTCTCCCCCTGCACGATCCCGCGTCCAGATCTCGGGGAAGCAGCCAGCCGTCTCGAGGACTCTGGGGTTTAAAAATTTTCCAGACTGTATCTCAGAGCCATATGGAAACATTGAGAGTGTTTATTGGGCTCGGAAAAGCGTCGTACACTGATCACACTCAGGGGTGGCGTCCCAACCGCAGATGTCGGGCTCGTCCCGGTCTCGGCTACACCCAGGGGGAAGCAGTATCGGGAAAGAAGTAAGATATCACATTATCTATCAAGCCGCTTGAGGTGAAGCCAGATATGGGAGTGGTCAATGGATACAGGAAGGGGCATTTAAGGTGCAAAACGCCCCGGTGAGGGCAGCGTGCTTCAAGATGCTCTTCAACTTTCACCTTACGGTTCTACTTCGACCAGCACAATAGCCGTTGTTCTACGACTGTTTCTTTTGCCACGACCGTACATTAGTCTCACAACCGACGAGATACCATGTCGAAATCGCGAGACGACTCACCCAGTCCTCCACCCAATCCGCCTCCCAGTCCAGCATAATCGAACAACTTCAGACAGTGGACTTAGAAGGTATGTACTCTCCGTCACGGCCTCCTCGGACATGACCGTGGGCTAAACCATTCCGTTCAAAGTTTCGAATGCCCTCTCGGTTTACAAGCGGCACCACCACAAATCGACAGGAGATGGAAAATGACGTGTATTAAGAATGTTGAGTTGGAGATGGCATCGAAGATGTGAAAGGAGAAGCTACAGATGTAGATGCTGGGGGATATATTAGGGATGTGGGGCCCGAGCGTTTCTGTTTCTCATCTCTGTCATTACAGCTTGGCTTTGACCTTCAGGACCAGCCCATTTCCCTTGATGTCAAACTGATCGCCTCTTGTCCAGCCTAGCCATTCCTTCAATGCTTCATCAGCTCCCTCCCCAGCTTCGAGCAAACTTCCAAGATATCCCTCGCCCTCTATGCCCTTCCCTTGCCCATGCCTGACATCTTCGGCACCCTTCCGCATAGCTAGCAATGGTGTCTCCCTCAGCGTAACCGCTGGCCTCTGATCCCCTTCCTTCTTCCCATCCCCCCTCATTTCCCCATACTCATAAACCGGCGTACAGCACGCATCCGTGCCCTCAAACACCCTCTCCCACTCATCCCTCGTTTTCCTTTTAAAGATACTCTCCATAACCCTCCTCAACTCAGGCCACTCCCCTATCATACCTCCTCCTCTCCCACCCCTGCCCCTCCAGTCCCAACGCCTTTACCAACTCCCCAAAAACTGCGGCTCCAATGCCCCGACCGCCATCCACCCCCATCCCTCGTCTCAAAACAATCATAATAAGGAGGCGTCTGCATCGCCATCCTCGCAAAACCCGCCAAATACGACGCCCCATCCACCATATTCGCCTCCACCACCTGCCCCTTACCAGTCTTCTCCCGCGCCAACAACGCCATCAACACCCCGTCACCAACATCCCCACCCCGCAAAATCCCCAGCAAATTCCCCGGCGGCGTCGGCGGCGCCCCTTTCGCCCTAACAACCCCAACGCCCCAGACACGGCCAAATAATTGATATCATGCCCCGCCCTGACCGCCCACCGCCCATCCCTTCGAAAACCCGTTAGGCGCGCGTAGATCAAGCGCGGATTAAGCGCACAAATCTCCTCCGGACCGAGACCGAGCTTCTCGAGAACCCCGGGCGGTACGGGTCGATGAGCACGTCTGCGGTGCGGGCAAGGGCGCGGACGAGGGATACACCGGCGGGGTTTTGAGGTCGATGGCGATGGAGCGCTTGTGGCGGTGAGGAGATCCGTTGCGG
Source organism: Collariella sp. IMI 366227 (assembly GCA_027946355.1). NCBI lineage: Eukaryota > Fungi > Ascomycota > Sordariomycetes > Sordariales > Chaetomiaceae > Collariella > Collariella sp. IMI 366227. The sequence goes on along the minus strand of JAPEUS010000004.1, from coordinate 884,863 downwards.
GGGCGCGGGGGTAGAGGGAGAGGAGCGCGGTCGATGCGCAGGACGGAGGCGCCTGCGTCGGCGAGGAGGAGACCTGCGTAGGGGCCTGTGTGAAGGGTGAGTGTTGGCACTCTGGGAGGAGATAGTCAGGGCGGTGGGGCGAAGAACGTACCTGGGGCGAGGCCAGCAAATTCGAGGACTTTGAGGCCTGTGAGAGGTGGTGGGTTGGTCATGTTAAAGGTAGGTATGGTTTTGGGGGAAGAAGTGGGAGTTCAAGGAGGCGAGATGAAGATGATGACAAGACGAAGATAATGACGAGACCAAGATTTCGGGTTTTGTGAGAAGGGGAGTGACTGGTAGAGAAGTTTTATCGGTCTTCACAATCACATGAAATTCAAGTCTTGTTTCTAGATCCTAATCTGACCAGTTTAAGAAGCACCCCTTTCATCTTGATGTAACCCTCACATGAGGTTGGGGGGAAGAACTCTGGTGACCCTTCCCCGCATGCCTGCCCAGGAACCGAGGTTCCCGCCCCCAGGTCCGTGTGGGAAGTGGGGATCTGGGGTAGGCTGTGCGGGGAAGGACGGGGGCAGGATGGATGGTCAAGGGTTTTGTGAAGGCTCAAGGTTGCTGACGAGTTGGAGAGAGTAAGATCTGCGAACTTCCAGACGAATTGATGACAACAGTAAGCGAGGGTATCTTGCTGAATTACTTGTAATGTACAGAGCCACCGTCTAGACTTGATCATCCAGACTTCCCAACCAGCCTGGCACTCAGTTGACTTGCCGCCCCTCCCACAATAAAAACACCTCCGTGTTTAGTCTCTCTCTGTATACCCAAGTCTGTTAATGCTGGGAGATGCTAGCGGTGACACCAGGCTCGATGCCCTCCAAAATTTCCATCAGCTCCTCCCAAACCCGCTTTTGCACAGCCTTGCCCTTCTCCGACAAGACGAAGTCACTCGGCTCATCGATCTTACCGCTGTCAACGTACTTGCCATGGCTCTCCCGCCCGGCAGCAACGGCAGCCATCAGCGTCCTAGAGCCCTCCTCAATGGAGCGGCCAATGAGGTACATGACAGGAGCCAGCAGCCACTGGGCAAACCAGGGCAGGTCTCTAAACAGACTTGACCTGCACATACCAGGATTCGCCGTATTTACCACAATGGGGCTGTGGCCAGCGTTGGTGGCATCCAGCCGCTCGGCGAGTTCCTGGACAGCGAGGACGTCAAGCAGCTTGGTGGTCCCGTAGCGCTCCTGCATCGCACCGCCAGGACGGAACGCCTCGAAAATACGCGGCTGGTGCTGTTCAACAAACCTTGTCTGCAGAGCTAGGTTAGTAAGGGTAGGTATGTAAACTGATAGAAGACGACAGAATACTCACCATGAAATGCGCCTCACTCGCCACCACTGTCACTACCCCCTCCACATTCTCCTTCGCAACCGTCCTCCTCATAACCGGCAACAGCCCCAACACCATCAAGAACGTCGCCAACACATTCACCGTCACCATCATCTCATACCCCTCGGCCATCTTCGCCGCCTTAGTCTGCAAGCCCCCCATCACCGCCGCGTTCATCAACAACACATCCAGCCTCTCCAACTCCGTCTCAGCACGCTTGCAGAACGCCTTCACGCTCTCAAACGAGCTCAGATCCAACGACCACACCTCCACCACGCCCTCAGCCACACCAGTAGTTCGCACAATGTCCGCCATGGCCGCCTCCCCGGCGTCGGTGCGTCGACATGCCAGGATTAGCCGCGCCGCGCCCAGTCGAGCAAAGTGCCGCGCTGCCTCGAGTCCCAGACCACCGTTTCCGCCGGTGACAATAACGGTGCGGCCGGCGTAGGAGGTTTCGGGAACGGGGATGGAGCGCAGTTGGCGCGTGAGGAAGTGCCGGGCAAGAGTAAAGCTGGAGGAGTGGTGTGAGCGAGGGCCTTGTACAAGGGATAAGGGGAAAAGGCTTACAGGTAGGGCATTCTAATGGACGTTTATTATTCTTACTATTATGGAACTTGAGTAAAAAGGAAAGAGAAAAAAAAGTGGCAAGTCAATGGCCTCAAAAGAATGAGAATGAGTGACGGTGGAAGGGGGTGTGATGAAGAAATCCACTAGTTTGTCAACCCCTGAAACCGATGGACAGGGGTGCATCAGGACCAAGGCATGGTTGTGATAAGAGAGAACACGAGATGGTCCTCGCACCCAACATTTGGGAAAGCGAGAAACAACTAGATTGGAGTTTGGTTTGGATTCTTACAAAGCTAGAGGTGTCAAGAATCTAGGGTTGGGGTCGGGGGGTCCTGCGACACAACCCTAACCCTTCTATATTCCCGAAGCCAGCCGACGGCTTACATCACACCCGAAAAAAGTCGCGATAACGGCAGCAGCATTCCGGCTCATTCACCTCTCGACATCGCGTCTCCCCCATCCCACAACCAGCCACCAACATGTTCTCCCGGACAATCTTCTCAAGGGCAAGTTCCCCCACGACTACCCTCCTCCCAAACACTAACAGTTCCCTAGGCAATTCGCCAAACCCCTCTCGGCGATCGCCCTTTCTCCTCTCGCTCGCCGCCCAGCGCCGCCTGCTCTCCGATGGCGTGCGCCAGGCCATTGACAAGGCCGTTGCGTCTGCCCCCGTTGTCCTCTTCATGAAGGGCACCCCCGAGACGCCCCAGTGCGGCTTCTCGCGCGCGAGCATCCAGGTGCTGGGCATGCAGGGCGTCGATCCGGAGAAGTTCGCCGCGTACAATGTGCTGGAGGATCAGGAGCTGAGGCAAGGTGGGTTTCCCAACTCTTGAGCTTGTTTGGGTGGCGGGATAGGGGCTGACAGTGGGCTGGCAGGCATCAAAGAGTACTCGGACTGGCCCACCATCCCCCAACTCTACGTCGACAAGGAGTTCGTCGGCGGCTGCGACATCATCGTGTCGATGCACCAGAATGGGGAGCTGGCCAAGATGCTGGAGGAGAAGGGCGTTCTGGTGCACGAGACGGAGCAGGCCGAGGGCGGGGAGAAGAAGGAATAGACTGCGTGGCTCCTGGAGTTGCGGCGCAGTTGTACTATTATATCCAACCCAAACGATACCACGGCAATGTATGTAGAGATCTGTATATACCATCCATCCATCCAATTCCCCAAGCTAACACCCCTTCCCTCTCTCTCTAAGAAACCACCCTACGCCGGGAAAGCCCCATCCCCTCATATCACTCCCGCGCTCCACACCCCCGTCCCATCCACGCCATCCACCGTCCACCTAATAACCTGCCCCCGGCCAAACATCTGCCTCCCCTTTCCGCCCCACCCCCAGCACCTCCACCTTATGCCCCAGCCCCTCAACCCTCCACCGTCTCCTGCGGCATCCTCCTCCACATACACCGTCAGCCCCCGACATCCCCGACATCCGCCATCCCCGCCCCAATACAAACCCTCGGCGCGTCCAGCGCCTGCTGCGGACTCAGCCTGCCGACCAACTGCCCCAGGAGGACTTGCACGTGTCCCTGGGGCTGCATAAACCCGCCCATGACGCCGAACACGCTGTGCAGGGAGTTGTCGGCGAGGTTTGTCGCGAGGGCGGGGATGATGGTGTGGTAGGGGCGCTTGCGCGGCGCAAGGACATTGGGGTGGTCCGGGGCGAGGGAGAAGTTCGCGCCGCGGTTTTGGAGGGTGAAGCCGCACCCGCTGGGCACGATGGAGGTGCCGAAGCCGGCGTAGTTGGAGTTGATGAAGGAGATGGCGTTGCCTTGGCTGTCGGACACGGCGAAGTAGACTGTGTCGGAGGAGCGCAGGCGGGGAGCCGTGCGGGATGAGGGTGGTGTTTGCGTGCGTGGGGAGAAGAGGGTGGAGCGGGATGAGAGGTAGGACTGGGAGAGGAGGCCGGGGTGGGGACTGGGGTCGTGGTGGGATCCGTTACAAACCAGGAGGCGTCGGCGAAGGCGATGCGGAGGGATTCGATTATGGCGTGGAGGTAGGAGGCGGTGTTGTGGTCGGAGGGGGTGAAGGTGGGGATTTGGTTGCGGGTTTCAAGCTCTTGGAGGATGCCCAGGGCCATGAGGGCGACGATGCCTTGGCCGTTGGGGGGGTGCTCCCAGAGTTCGACGCCAGAGGAGCCCGTGCCTTGGCCGCGGAACTTGAGGGAGATGGGGTCGACCGACTCGCTGCCTGTTTCGAGGTGGTGCTGCAGGTCGGCGAGCTCGAGGTGACCTCCGAGGGATTGGACCACCTTGATGATCTCCTCGCCGATGCGGCCCGAGTAGAAACCCTTCTTGCCCTCGGCCGCAAGCGTGCGGAAGGTGCGCGCCAGGTTGGGCAGGCTGATGATGTCCCCTGCCTTGGGGGCGCGGACGCCATCTGGAGCAGACGGATCGGCCTTGAGCATCTCGGCGAAATTGGGCGACGCCTTGCGGAGGGCCTTCTCGGATTGTTGCCACTGGGGTTGTCAGTCTGTGTATCCCTCACATCTCGTCCCAGGGAACCTACATGAAACGCCGCATCCTCCGACACAGGAAACCCCTTCTCACCCAACTCAATCGCCGGGGCGAGAATCTGCTCCAGACTCAACTTCCCACTACCAAACCGCTCAACAGTATCAACCCAGCCCGCCGCAGCGCCGGGCACGGTCGCGGCATGCACGCTGGTCATGGGGATCTCGCCGACCTCACCGTCGGCTAGCCCCAGGCTCTTGCGCATCCTCTCGAGCGTGTACTGGCTGCCCGACCGCCCGGACCCGTTGAGCGCCGACACACTGCCTGTCGCTGCGTCGTAGTACAGGCAGAACATGTCGCCCCCGATGCCGGTTGAGCAGGGCTCCGCCATGTTCATGCCCGCGGCTGGGGGGAGGGTAAGTCAATATTTTGTGTAACAGTGGTTAAAGGGGTGGGAGTTGCGTACCAACTGCTACCGCTGCGTCCTGAAAAGGGGGTTAGCAAGCCAGCCTGTTTATTGAGGCTGTAGAGGACACTTACAGCAGCATTGCCACCCGCGTTGAGAATGTCAATGCCGCACTTGGCTGCCAGGGGCTGCGTGCACGCGACGATTCCCTTGGTGCTATGCACTACGCTCCGCCGGCTGGGCCATTTCATGAACTCGGCCGACGGCGGGGGATACACGGATTGAGTGGGGAGGGGCATGGCGAGGTTGTGGGTAGCTTGTCAAGGGATACCGTCGTGTATTTGGGACGCTTGTTGGTCTGGCGGATGAGCCCCTGAAAGCAGACGTGACGAGATATATGTACGGTACTTGCTCCCCCGTGGCCCGAGATCCGTGCCGTCAACGGCATGTGCCTGCAGCCGGATGCGACCCTCTTCCCCCTCCTCTGACTCTAATGCGGGCGTGTGGTGGAGACGCCGCGGGGCCGAGAGCCGGCCCGGGGTTGTTGCTACGTAACTTGCCCGGGGCTAGGGAATGGCGTGCCCGAGAGAGGGGCGCAAAGCCCCTTTCCCTTGTGATATCTCAGACTTCCTTGTCATTGAGACTTGGCTAGTTCTTTTGCACGGAAAAGTGTCGTAAACCTCAGAAGTGGTCCAGCAGCATTTTAGCCCAGTAGTTGTTGTTGTCTTGTTTGCTCTTACATCCTTCTGAATTTCCGGGTGTGGAAATACCAAGGTGCTGCTCTTTTAAAGTCTATGTAACTAGTAGTTTTTGGTAACTTGAAACTTCTTATCAAGACGTGTGCCAATAGACCTTCCGGGAGATTCTTTCCGAAGAGCAAGTACGTAGCCGGTTCAAGACGTAGTCCGTAATTTGGAGGATGATACTGGTCATTTGTTTGTACCATTTAACAGAGAGTAACAATGATGAAAATGGACGATATGCCGCTGAAGACTAAATACCAGCTCTTTCATGCTACAAACCATCCTCCAATTGATAACCAATTCTTATCCCTCCTCAACCCCCTCACTTCAATCAACCCCCTCAGCTCCCCCTATACGTGCTATACCCATACGGCGCCAACAACAACGGCACATGATACCGCTCCCCCTCCTTTACCGTAAACGTCACATCCACCTCCGGATAGAAAGTTTTATCTACCCCGCCAAAGTAACCCGCACTGTCAAACCGCAGCGTCCACCTGCTGTCCCCCGTGATTCCGTCCAGCACGTCCTCCAGGGTGTAGACGGGCACCTCGCCGGACGAGGTGGCGGACGAGTAGGGCAGCCAGGCCTTGACGCGGCCGTCGTCGTCGGTGTGCGACTCAAACACCTTGGCGCTGGTGCTGGCGTGGGAGGTGGGTGCGGTGGTGGAGATGAGCTCCAGCTTGACGCGCACACCGCGGGCGGGCTGGCCAACGGTTGTGTCAAGGATGTGGCAGGTTATGCGGTCTTTGGTTTCGGTGGCCATTTTTGGATGTTTGGGGGATGTGAGTGGTGGTGGTGGTGGTGGTGGAAGTGGTGATGGGCGGTCTGGTGTTGCGGGGTGTGAGCTTGGTTTTGGGGGTAAAGAGGAGGGGCAAAAGGGAGGTGTTGATGTTTATTTATAGACGCTGGCCCCCAAATGGTAATACAACAATTCAACTTACACGACAGCGCAGTCTTGCTGGCGATGACTCTCAGTTCAAGTCTCCGTTGCTGGTGTGGCGGGGTGGCTGTGTTATCGCGATAAGACGAGTGATGGATGACTCTTAGAGTAGAGAACAGAGAGCAACGTTTCGGAACAAGCTGAAAGGTCGAAGGCTTATGTTCAACTCAGGAGAGGCCAGAGAAGGCTGAAACTTAACCAACTATTTATCTGCTGGCTGACACGCACCACGCGATCTGCAGCTGGAACCACGCGCATCCACTCGCGCTCAGCCCCGCCTCCTGAACCGGCGGCGGCAGCGGTCGGTGTCTGCCGTTGTCCGTCGACGCCGCTGGCGGGCATTTTGCTCTCCATCTTCAACCTTCAAAGTGAAGAAAAGCGGTCAAAGAAGTTAAAACTCTCTCGTATCCCGGGGATTCCATTCGGTTTATTGGTATGTCTGAGAGCGGCGCGGTCAAGCTGCTGTTGCCACTTCCATGGTTTGAGCACACAACTCTCAGCTTTCAACGGGAAGGGACGGAACATTGAGAAGAAGTTGGCAGAGAGCTGGCGGGTGGCTTCAGCTGAACCGCTCACTGCACATGCGTGCCAAGCCTCGCCTTCGGCCCCTGTAAATTACCCCACCAAAGCCTGGCTGTGACGTTGCCACACCGCGGTCAGAACACACACCCGTCTGAACCCAGGAAAAGGAGAAGGGACTCTGTGTTTCCAACTGTTTCCAGAGACCAAATTGCAATTGTGTCGCAGCCTCGAAGCTTCGCTTGCTGACCTGGTCTGTTGTTTGTTCGTACCTCGAAGAGACGGCGAGTTTCTCAAGTTACCTCAACCCAGCGCCAAGAACCACGAACTTCCAGCACCTTCCCCTGGTTATCCCGCGGACTAACCAGACTCAACACCAAGCCCTGCTTCACCACCACCACTCTCACCCTCCAAACAAACACAAACACACCCAAAATGTCCGCCGCCCTCGTAAACGTTGACGACGCCGACGCCCTGGAGCCGACCCTGCAGTCCATCCTGGACCAGCGGTCGCTGCGCTGGATCTTTGTCGGCGGCAAGGGCGGCGTCGGCAAGACCACCACCTCGTGCTCGCTCGCCATCCAGCTCGCCAAGGTGCGCCGCTCCGTGCTGCTCATCTCGACCGACCCGGCCCACAACCTCAGCGACGCCTTCAGCCAGAAGTTTGGCAAGGAGGCCCGCCTCGTCGACGGGTTTGATAACTTGAGCGCCATGGAGATCGACCCCAACGGCAGCATCCAGGATCTGCTCGCGGGCCAGGGTGAGGGCGAGAGTGCTGCTGATATGGGTGGGATGGGGGATGATGCAGGATTTGGCGTTTGCTGTAGGTCTTTTGCCTCCCTGCAAGTAACCAAGCGCCCCGCTAACCCATTGACTACCCACAGATCCCCGGCATCGACGAAGCCATGTCCTTCGCCGAAGTCCTCAAGCAAGTCAAGTCCCTCTCCTACGAGACCATCATTTTCGACACCGCCCCGACCGGCCACACACTGCGCTTCCTGCAATTCCCCTCCGTCCTCGAAAAGGCTCTCGCCAAGGTCTCCCAGCTCTCCAACCAATACGGCCCCCTCCTCAACGGCTTTCTCGGCAGCGGCGGCACCTTCCCCAACGGCCAGAACCTGGGCGAGATGATGGAGAAGCTCGAGACCTTGCGCGAGACTATCTCTGAGGTTAACACCCAGTTCAAGGACGAGCGCCTGACGACCTTTGTCTGCGTGTGCATCCCCGAGTTTTTGTCGCTGTACGAGACGGAGCGCATGATCCAGGAGTTGGCCAGCTACGGGATTGATACGCATTGTATCGTTGTCAACCAGCTGCTGTTCCCCAAGCCTGGGTCGAATTGTGAGCAGTGCACTGCCAGGAGGAGGATGCAGAAGAAGTATCTGGATCAGATCGAGGAGTTGTATGATGAGTTTAATGTGGTCAAGATGCCGTTGCTGGTGGAGGAGGTGAGGGGGAAGGAAAAACTGGAGAAGTTCAGCGAGATGTTAGTGAAGCCGTTTGTGCCGCCTTCATAAGGGTTGGGTGAAGAGTCAAGTGGGTTGGAGGTATCAATGAGAAATGAATATGGAGTCAAGGGGTAGCGGTACACTAGGTCAACTGCTAGAGGGCGCATGATTCTTTCCATAGCCAAGGTGTTACGCGGTAGACGAGAATACAAACGCAATTTGTTCAAGTTCAATTGAATGTCGATGATACAGGGAGTACCTGGAGGAGACTCGGCCAGGTAGCATGTCACATAACACTGTACGCCGCAACTGTGAATACTCTGATGTAATTTCTTCGCTATCCTCGAAGTAAAGTCTCTACTTATACACAAAGAAGCAGCCGACAAACAGGTTGTGGTCAAGTCCTATAATCACCAAGCACCAATCATCCCAACCCGCTATGTTTTCTTTTCTTTCCATACTATGTCACAGCCCCGCCCCCTTCCCATTTGCCAGATTTGAAGAACAAAGCCCCTCCCAGATGCCCAACGCCGACGCCCAAAATGCCATAAACTCCCCTGATTGAGCTGCAATGGATTCCCTCCGCCGAATCAACGTCCAAAATGAAGAATAAAATGGAAGATGCCGCTGCCGTGGACGCGGCCGTATTGCCAGCCCCGTATATACTTCGGCCGTCCGTCCGTTTTGGTAGTGTTGGCGGCGGTGTTCGCTAGCCATTCTCTAGCTGTGTCGCATAAGTACCGGATGACGCAGAACTCGGACGTTAGAAAATGCCACCACCCAGAGCTACTAACAGCGAGCCCCTCTTCAGAGCTCCCTGTAGTCACTCGGCCGGACCCTCTTCTGTCTGTTCTGGTGCCGATGCGGGTTGACCGGCTTCCGGAAGTATGCATCCTCCTCGTCCGCCGGCTGGTAGCTGAAGTTCTTGTGGCCATAATGCTGCTGTTGCTGCTGCTGCTGCTGCTGCTGCTGATAGCCACCACCACCATAGCCAGGACCACCACCTCCATACCCTCCTCCAGGACCACCGCCATAACCTCCTGCTCCACCACCACCATAACCCCACCACCCACCCCATCCGTCCCCAGGACCACCGCCCATACCCCAGGCGCGGCATTCCCCATCCCCATCCCCATCCCCATCCCCATCCCCATCCCACCCCCGCCGGCCATATCCCCGCCAGGCCCGCCCCATCCACCATTATTATATCCACCGGCTGGCCCGCTCGGCCGCCAGGACCACCGCCGCCCATCCCAGTTCCTCCCCACCCATCATGCCATACATCATAGGATTCATCATCCCCATTGGGCCCATCCCATGCCAGGCATGCCAGGCATGCCATTCATCATGGGGTTGAACCCGCCCATCATTGGCATGCCGGGGTACATCATAGGCATGCCGCCGGGGCCGCTGGGCATGCCAGGCATCATGGGGTTGCCGGGCATTTGGGGTGGTTGTTGTTGCTTCTGTTGCATCGCCTTGGGGGCTTTGGGGATGCGCGGGTTTTCGAGGGGGTCTTCTGCTGATCGCTTTTTCGAGCCTTGAGGTTGGTCGGTTGTGGTGGTGGTAGTAGTGGGGGTGTTAATGTGATGGTTGTGCCGGGTGGTGTAGTGGCGGGGCGGCGGCCGCGGGGAGGGTGATTTAGAGTTCGCTTTGTTCGCAGAGTCTGCCTTGTTGTCGACTCCGTTTTCACCAATAGGCTGTGCTGCCGCAACCGGGCTCTTGGAACCCTCCTTCGCCTTGTCGCTCTTCTCGGCCAGATAGGCCTTAATCTTGTCCGCCGCCTCCTCGTCCGGCTTGAGGTCATCGATTAGGACGCCCTCGGTCTTGCAGGCCGGGCAGACGAAGTCGCTCTCAATGAGAGCATTAGTGATGCAATCATTGCAATACGTCTTCTCACAACACGGAGTCTTCATTGGCTCTATGAACATCTTCTTGTCGACGGGGCATTCCAACCCGCGCTCCCGGACTTCCTTGTCCTCCTCGGCGCTTGCCTTGTGGGCGCCGGGGTTCGCCTTGGCCTTGGCCTGGAACTGCTCCCAGGATGCCTTGTCGGGCTCGGCAATCACAAACTCTCCGTCCGCGTTGACCATGATGCCGGACGGCGCCTTGGCGTCCTCGCCGTCGGCGTTCTGGCCAAGGGCGGTCGCCTTGTCCACAGTCTTGAGGAAGGACCGGGGAATGCCGGTAGTGCGCTTGACGCGGGGCCGGTTGTCGTACTCGGGGTTGTCGTTTGTCGGGCAGAGCTGGATCCAGTGGCCCTTCTCGCCGCAGCGGTAGCAGATGTAGCCCTGGGGAGGGTCGTGGTCGGGAACGTTGGCGGGCTTCTTGGGGCCACCCTTGGCGACGTATTGTTGTCTGTAAAACATGTTAGTTCTGGATAATGGGGACAGAGCGCTTGGGTAACCTACGTAGCCATCTCCTCCTCGCGGGCAGAAAAGTTCTCCGTCTGGGCCTGGAAGACGGCCGCCATCTTTTCCTCCTCGGTCATGGCGCTGCTGAGCTGGGCCAGGGTGTTGGACTGGGGCTTCGCGGTCGGTTTGGAAATCTGCTCCCTGCGCGATGAGTTCTTCGCGTGAATGGGCATCTTGCCAGAGACATAACGGGCGGCGCCTCCTCGGCCGGAGACCTTGGGAGGCATGCGGCGGGCAATGACGGTAGTCGACCGAGGGATGATTGTCGTGTCATCGTCGTACACTTCGCCATCGTCAGCATGTTGAAAGTTACTCAAAATCCAGCAACTTGGGAAATGCTTACCCTCCTTCATGCCCTCGTCGGCGCAGATGACAAGGTCAAAATCGGTTCCATCGCCAAGTCCACTCCGAAGGATGATTTCACGTTTCAACTCGAAGACAGAAATGCCAGTCCCATCGAACTCGACCCGGGTCGGCTCTTTCTGAGACTTGAACTTGAAGAAGACTGAGGACGACATGTTGATGCTGGGTGTTTGGCGGAAGTTTGTACTGCTGCAAACGGTGGGAATTTGTCGGAAAAAGCAGTGCGCCCTGGCGGACGCTGTTGATATTAGGTGTTCTCGAAGTCTGTTGCGCACAACCTGAAAGGTGAACAAATAGTAAATGAATCGCTGAGTTGTCTTTTGCTCCTGAGCGATTTCCCTAGGCAATGCAGACTGTGCTCTTCTCTTCTTCAGTGCCAGAAGTTGGATGAGACTCAATTCTGATTTTGTTTTGTTGTCAAGAGAAGACAGAAAGCGCTTTATGAATGGCAATTAAGCAGAAAAAAGCAGAAGGAAAAGTACAAAGCCCCTCGCGCGCCTCTGGCTGCCTATTGTGAAAACTGGGTGAATACCGGGATCGCAGTTGACTCCCTCCTGAATAGCACCACCACCAAGGCCAGCAATTCAGAAACACCTCTTGAGTACGAGCCAGAGAAAATTCCAGGCTGTTGCAGAGTTATTGAGACAAAGGGCGATGGAAGGGCGATGGACTCGGTCGTGTGTTGTGTCAGGTCTGACGTGTCGCTGTTCGCCGTCGACTTCGTTTCGGTCGCTCTTTGTCCTAAACCGCGGCACAAGTCGGATTCAAAAGAACGGTATCGACTGCCGCTACCAGTCGGTAATTTTGTCGTGGGGTTCTACGATACGCGACGTCGAAAGGCGCGGGTGCTGATGTCAACCGTGATGGAGAAGGGAAAGGGAGGGAGATGAAGTTCCAGGTTGGAGGAGGCTCCGAAGTCAAGGCTGTTCGACGATGACTAAGCCAAGAATCGGCCTGATTCTGCCCCGATTTGTGCCTTCGATATCAGGCGCACAGAAGGCCACAGAAGCTTGAGCCCCGCTTTCCTGCATCAACTGTCGGAACCTACAAAACTATCTCAAGCTAATCTCAAAGCTCAAGGGTCATGCAGTATTTTTACAAAGAAGTGTTGTGTAGCAATTTAGGACGGCTATTGGGAAGAACCAAGATACATTCCAAAATTTTCAAATTACAGTTTCCTACGAACTCTGGGACTCATAGAGGCCATTACCATCGTCGTCTGTTAGGTGCGTGAGTCCGCGCTATGGCCACCAAGTGAGGATAACGCTCGGCAAACACTTCCAAGTCTGCGATGCAAACCAGAGCAGCCAAAAGCGCAGCTCTCCCTCTTGCAAGTGAGCCGATGATCGTCAGAGTTGCGACCCCCTCTCTGGCTCCTTTGGCTCTCGTTTGGCCACCCTCTTTTGCCGGGGCGACTCTCGATCCGACTAGGCCGTAATTCTGTTTCGCCTCATTCTCCGACTGCTCAAGCCATCCTCGTTTATCAATTCGGGTCGTCCCGAGCGGATCTTTTTCTGCCGGAGCATAAAGCTTCTGCCGACCAGAACCCATCCTCGTCGTCCCGGCAAGAAACCGACTGTCTTGCTTGAGGGAACCACGCCTCCAATGTCCAATTCATACCCAATCTGACCGTGAGCTGCGCTTCTCACAACAAATTACGATCGCGTTATCCCACCACCCGGCCGGAGCTCCCACTCAATTTGTTCCCGCCCAGTCGAGCCAGTCCAGCCCAGCCCGTGACACTCGACTTTCGCCGCCGGTCGAGCTGGGATCCAAGCTCCTCACCCACGATCCGCCTCCCATACCACTCCGCCCCCCCGATGCGGGCACCTTAAACTCCAGCTGTACACTACCGATCCATAATTCATTGATTTTCTCCCCTCGATACCCAACCCCCACGCCGCCACGATGGTCCTCACGCACACCACCAACCACACCTACTCGCACCCCTTCCCGACCGTCACCCTCGCCTTCTTCCTCCGCTACTGCTCGCCGCAGCTCAACCCGTTCGCGAGCCATGTCCTCAGCACCGACACCATCTCGTCACACCTCGACCCAGACACGGGTCGCCTGCACACCACCCGCATCCACCTCAAAAAGTCGCGCCTTCCGCCCGCCGTCATGAAGCTGCTGCCCTCCACCCTGACCGGCGGCACGTCTGACAAGGCGTCGTACATCCTTGAGACGAGCGTCGTCGACATGCGCGAGGGCTGGATGGCCACCGAGAGCAGGAACCTCAACTTTGTCGGGGTGCTGTCTGTTGTTGAGAGGCAGATGTACTGCATCCCACGGGGGGACCAGGGCGATGATGATGTCCGCGGATACCACGGATGTCGAGACGAAAGTGGTGTTCCGGTCGCGGTTGGGCGAGCGGATCCGCGACAGGCTGGGGCAGGCGCAGGCTCAAGCGGAGGCTGCTGTTGAGGGCCGCGGCGGCTTCTTTGCGAGGCTGGGCGCCCGCGGCATCCAGCGGAGCATTGAGACGCTGGCCTCGACCAAGACGCAGGACCAGCTTGGCAAGAGCCGCGAGGGCATGCGCATCATCCTCGAGAGGCTGCGGCAGACGGGCATCATGGGCGTGCTGGAGCTGCGGAAGAGGGCGAGTCAACGTGAGGCTGCTCTCTGAGGGAAGTCTGATCTCGGTCTTTCTCTGACATGAACACGACTGGCGTTGAGCAACTTCGTCTTGGTCTGCTGTTTATCTCTTCCGCATCCCTCTCGACACACCACCACGCTCTCTTGTCATCAAAATGCGACAGATGCAACCGGTTCGGCTGAAGGACATCATATCGTGTTTTACTCGTTTTTCAACACGATTCCCCTCCTGCAACACCAGGAGGATACTTCGCAGGGAATCTAGTCAGCCACAGCTAGCAAACTCCCTTGTTGTACATTTACTCCCTTCACTGTTTTATACTTGCTTTCCCACCAGCACGGCGTATCGGATACCTTGTTTGTTTTTATTTCACCAACGGACTTTTTTAACGAAGGCGTTACTCACGCCCATGACTACCATGGCGGTGGCTGCGGCGGGTAGGAAGGTTGGAAAATTGAGGGGTGGAGACTTTTTCGGAGGTCAAGGGAGGAAGGCAATCTGCCTGGTTCCGCTCTTTTTGTGTAGGATAGGACGAATTGGCGTTGGGCCTGGCCATAAGGCCATCCATGTTTTGGGGGAGGAAGGGATGGGAAAGGTGATGGATGGATGGATGGATGGATGGATGGATGGATGGATGAATGGGATGAGTGGACTCTTGCACGGTCATTACTAGCCATCAGATTCGAATATCAAGCTGCTTCCCCCTTTCCCCCACTTCCACCAAACAACCAGCTATGAAGCTATCAAACATTACCCATCAAGAAAATAACCTCCCCACCCCGTCATATCTATCTCACTTCCTCACCCTCCTCGGACCATGATGTCCACCCCCATTCCTCTTCCTATCACTCCACCCCTGCGGCGCTGTGCCCTTACCCAGCGGCTGCTTGCTCTGGGGCGTCTTTGGATCTGTCGAGAAAGGCTTGGTGCAGTTCATACAATCGACCCGGCCCAACATATACTCCACATGCCTGTACGCCGCCGACGGCGCGTACTGCGGCACCATATGCCCCGCCAGATCAACAGCCACGTACGTCAGCCCGCGCTCCGACGCCAGGCTGCCAAACACGCCTGCCGCCGCAAGCGTCGACAGGTCGGTGAAGTTGTTGGCGGGGACGTAGAACGGCTGGTCTGGGCGGCGCTGGAAGCCGAGCTTGCCGCCCCAGGTCATGTTCTGGATTGCGAGGAGGGTGCCGTTGGCGATTAGGATCATGTCGAGGGCGGAGTGACCGATGATGACGTTCTTGGTCGCGTCGATGACGTGCGGCAGAACAGAGAGCGTGGAAGGGATGGAGTTGTCCGTTCCGTTGAGGAAGACGTCGTCGGATGAGCACTCCTCCCAAGTGAGGTCGGCGGGGGCGTGGAGCGCGGCTTTGACGTCCGCGCGGTCGAAGTAGATGCTGGCACCTTCGGGCACGTACGGCATGGACCCGGGGAAGCCGAGGACGTCCCAGAGCAGCGGGCAGGTGGTCGCGACTTGGTAGATGTCGAAGCACGGGTTGAGGAGCATGATGGCGTCAAAGATGTCCCAGTAGATGTTCTCGCACTCGGGGCGGGTCGTGCCGTTTTGTAAGTGCCGGGGAGGGGCATGGGGATGGGGCCCTTGGGCGGGTAGACGAGGTATTGCTCCATGAAGTCGAGGTAGCCGCATTGCTTTTCGCGGCGCTTGATGTCGGCGCGGAAGGTGTCGTTGAAAGGGAAGAGGCCCGACCAGTACTCGGTAAATTGCACGACGGGGATGGGTTCTTGGATCTCGTCGTGGGTGAGGAAGGGGTTGTAAATGGTCATGCCCGACATGTCGTAGTACACCTTGTCCTTGGCGTCGAGGAAGGCGCTGGCGATGTACGGGCAGTAGTAGCCGCTGTGACAGGTCAGTATCTTGCGTGGATGGTTTGGGGAGGGGACATACGCGTAGGACTCGCCAGAGATGTACACCTTGTAGCCGTGCATGCCAAAGGTGTCAATGAAGTTCTTCCAGAAGCCCATGAACTGGGCGGCCAGCTCCTTCTCGTCAGTGATGGAGGGCGTGCCGGTCGTGTAGCCGGTGCCGACAGGCTGCTCGACCCAGACGACGTTGGTCAGGGTGTGCCAGCTCCACGGGTTCTTGACCGGCTTGTAGGTGCCATACTGCCACAGAAACGGTCCATTCTCCTGGAGCAGACCCTCAAAGGAGGAGCACCCGGGCTGTGTCGTGTCAGTGAAGGCGTACCAGCGTGTTGAAGTTATAGAGGACTTACACCACCATTCAGCCAAATGAGAATCTCCTTCTCGGCGGCCGGGGCCGGGTTGGTCGTTGGGAAGAACCAGAAGAACAGCTTGTTCTCGTCTTTGGGGTTGCTGCTAATGGGCAGCAGCCCGGCGTAAGACTCGCCCGCATCGAAGTTGACCTCCGGAATGCCCTTGCCGTCAACAGCAAATTCTGAGAAATTGTCAGCAATCTGAAGTCTTCTGTCCTCCTATTTGAATGCTCACTCGTAGTGTTCGCGTTCAGGTACTTGTGCTTGACCTCGCGCTGCTCAATGGCCTGATCCGGCACGACCTTGATAGGCGGCTTTACCCTCCTCGCCGCATGCTCAGCATGTTTCTTGCCAGCATGTGCTACACTCCGACCCGCCGCCTCAGCGGTGCCGGTGAGCAGGAGCGCCGAAAGGAAGTTTGTCCAACGCATTGTTTACTTTGCCCAGAGACTGACGTAAGGTAATGTGTGCAGTCTGCGAGTTGACGTAGGTCCCTCGAAGGCAGGAAGGGGAAGAAGACAACAAGCCGGCTGCAACCCCAAGCTTCAGACAAAAATGCAGGGACTTAAATACTCAACACCCACCCCAACAACATAATATAACTATGCCGATAATGGAGATGACGACCGGCAAACATCCCAATTCACTCACCACTCTACCACAGCCAGGAAGGCGACGACAATCATCCCAGTGATCAGCTCGTCCTCCCCTGCGCCCCTCACCACCTGCACATCCATGCCATGCCCATCACATCCCGCGGACCTGGCATTGGGCGACCAACAGCATGAAGCAGGCAAAGCCTGATTACCGGGTAAGCAGATGGAGGCAAGTCCGACGGGATGGAGAAGGTCGCGTGCGCGATGCTGCAGTGGGTTGCTCTGCACCTACCCATCCGGGAAAGCCTCCAGGGCAAAGACCGGACGGGAAGCCCGGGGAAGCTGTTCATCAGTGTGTGCAGTCAGAGAGGGAGACAGGGAGGGGATGGGCCGTTGTTCAGGGCCGCAGATAAGGGTGGGTGGTGTGCGTCAGTGCGGGGAACGGGATGTTTCGATCCATCTTTGCTGTCGGTTTCCAGACAGATCTTGAAATTGGTATTGACGTGCCAAAGAAGACATGGAAACTCTTTCCAGTTGAGGCCAACAATAAAAGACTTCGTCACTGAGACATGGTCACTCCCACTCTTTAGTCTCAAATAAACAACCCGACCCGTAGCATCGTGAGACACACAAGAGCCTCGGGCGCCCACAGATTGAAGGTGGAACGGTTCCCTGCGTTCGCCGATCGTGCAGCCGGCAACTAGACAGCGTTGAGAAGGTGGTGCGAGGCGTGCCAGGTTTGGTTACCGGGCGATGTTGTCCGAAAAAGGGAGGTGGAAAGACGAACCCCCACCCCTGATTGGACAATCGGACAAGCGACCAACATGAGGTGTAACGGTCAACGGGGGAGCTGCTGTTTCTCTGCAGTTTTGCCGTGAGGTGGAAAAAAACCCAAGCTTTTCCAAGAACATTCGGCAAAAGCTTCTTGTTACACAAGAGAAACCGAAGTGGAGGTCTATCAGTTGTGGATGTGTAAAGAAGGGGGGAGGCTGGAGTCTCGGTATCTACAGGTAGTTCTGGGGTATTGTCTCTATCCATCTATATGTTGTACAATATTCATTTTACATGTGACAAGGGGCATACCTCACTTGCCTCCTTTCTTCTCTTTCTTCGCAGCCGCTGCAGCAGCCACTTCCTCGTCCGCAATGAGCACCTGGATGTCCTTGTTGACCAGCCAAGTCTGCACACTCTCCATAACCCTATGCAGGGTCTCGCCTCCCCTCAAAACATCCGGCAAGTTGTGGGCATCTACAGCGCTCCGGTGGTCTGTACACCGGTCCTGCCCGTAGTTGTATGTCCGGATCTTGTCGCCGCGCGTGATCTGCGAGTTCGCCAGCACGCTGCTCCGCAACTGCCGCGCCATCTCCTCTCTCGACTCGCGCCTCTGCTGCGCGAGTCTGGACCGCATGATACGCCAGGCATACTCACGGTTCCTCTGCTGTGAGCGTGAGTCCTGCATACTGACCGTTGTGCCCGTGGGGATATGGGTCAGCCGGATGGCGGATTCGGTCTTGTTGACGTGCTGCCCGCCGGCGCCACGCGCGCGCATCGTCTCGCAGCGCACCTCGGTCGGGTCGATGTAGAAGTCGCTTTCCGGGTTTTCCCAGTCGGCTTCGCTTTCGGAGGAGGCGCCGCTTTCCGGGAATGAGGGCAGCACCCAGACTGCCACGGCGCTCGTGTGGGTGCGGCCGCTCTTCTCGGTGGCGGGAACGCGCTGGACACGGTGCATGCCAGCCTCGCCGCGGAAGGTGTTGTACGCGCCGGTTTCCTGGACTTCCAGTACGGCTTCTTGCAGGGCAATCTCGCCCTCAGAGCCCGTCTGGCCGTCGCTGTCGGACGATTCGTATTTGACAACGCGCGTACGGTAGCCCCTGTTGGCGCAGTACTGCTTGTACATGTGGAAAACGGAGTCGGCAAAGAAGCGACCCTCTGTTCCTCCTGGTCCCGGCCGTATTTCGACGAGGCAGGGCATGTCGGCGAACGGGTGCTTCGGCGTCAGGGCGACCGAGAGGTTGTGGCTCGACTCGTCGAGCTGGGCGTTGGTAGACTCGAGATCATCTTGAGCCAGTTCCCGTAGTTCGGCGTCGTCGGACTTCAGCAGGCCCTGCAACTCGCTGAGTGCGGCCTTTGCCTTTTCAAACTGTTTGAGTGTGTCGGCGACTCGTGAGATCTCGCCGGCACGCTTTGCCTTTTTCTCGTCGAAATCGCTTTCCAAGGCCGCGCTTAATTGGTCGTGTTCGACGGCGATCCTCTTGGCTCTTTCAAGAAGTGCTGGTGGAAGTTTGATTCTCGTATCTGGTGCAAGTTCAAGGTCAGCAACTACAACCGAGGGTCGAGAGCCTTGGTGAGGGCGGTCGTACCTGTGCTAGCTTTTCGAAGAAACTGAGAAATGCCGGCGCGCCTCAAGGAGCGCACACAGCTTCGACACACCCATGGCACTGCCAACATAGTTGCAAGGGCCCGGGTGCTGGCGCGGGAAAGGCATCAGTTTTACCGGACATGGGACAGCGGACTAAGGACAGGTCGAATTGAATTCATCGCAACTCTTGGGAGGTGGTTCCTTGGCCAAAGACCCCTGACGCTGTTCTCCCGGCAGGCAAGTCGATTCTGCAGCCATTCACCGCCTTCTCCATTCGTGCCAAGACCCAGAGTGCCCCTCCCCCACCACCCTGACACTTTGACGGAAGGGGCAATCAACAAGACCCTTGACTCACCATCGTGAGATCCTGTGTCCAATAATTTGAACTCGACAATCTCCAATTGCGACCCCGAAGACGCCGCAAGACGAAACACACACAATGGCGACCGAAGTCAACGCTACGGCTCTCAACGAGTCGCCCATGCCCGAGGCCGTCCAGCCCAAGCAGCACAAGCAGACAGTCGATCCCTACAATGTGTGTTTGCCTTTCCTCGAGCTCGAGTCTCCGCCCATTGTACAGCAGCTCATTGTTCCCTGATATGACAGGTCTCCGGCGAGGTTGGTGAGGATGGTGTGATGAAGGCGATCGACTACAACAAGCTGGTCGAGGAGTTCGGCACCAAGAAGATCGACGACGAGCTGCTCGCCCGCTTCGAGCGAGTCACCGGACGCCGCCCCCACCACTTCCTACGCAGAGGCATCGTCTTTTCCCACAGAGACCTCGAGCTCGTTCTCGACCGATACGAGCGCGGCGAGCCCTTCTTCCTCTACACTGGCCGCGGGCCGTCGTCGGACAGCGTCCACGTCGGGCACACCATTCCTTTCGAGTTTACAAAGTGTAGGCGCTGTATTCTTCATTATTGCTAGGAAATTGAAGAGGGGAAAAGTCTGTTGGGACATAGGGCATGGTCGACGTTTTTGGCTTGGGCAGGGCTGACATGGTGGACATAGGGCTGCATGATACCTTTGACGTGCCAGTACGTTATTCAGAGACGTTCTCTACCGGTCTCGTTCCCATGTGCTGACGTGCTGGTAGCTCGTCATTATGATGACCGACGACGAGAAGTAGGCAGAGTGCCTGGGTCGAGATTTTTTAGATGACACTAACACCCGCCAGGTACCTGTTCTCTGACAAGAGGACAATCGAGGAGGTTCAGGGTTACTGCAGCAGCAACGCCAAGGATATCATTGCCATTGGCTTTGACCCAGCGAAGACCTTCATCTTCTCCGACGTAAGCGTGCCGACTACCATTTGATATTCAGGGGCTGACTGGCCCAGTTCGAATTCGTCGGCGGTGCTTTCTACCGGAACATTGTCCGCATGTCAAAACACATCACCCTCAACCAGGCCCGTTCCATCTTTGGCTTCAACGACAGCACAAATATTGGCCGTATTCACTTCGGCAGTATCCAAGGCGCGACCAGCTGGGCGTCTTCCTTCCCCCACATCTTTGGCGAGGACGAGACCAAGACCGTCGGGATACCCTGCCTCATGTAAGATAGTCAAAAATTGCCCTCCATGAGACTTTGCTAACAAGCAACACAGTCCTTGTGCCATTGACCAAGATCCGTAAGTCGCTCTTCAGAGGAAACCCGATAAATGCCCCCTGAATCTTTCGAACTGTTTTGCTAACTCGCTCGTAGATGTGAGTACTTAACATTACTAGAAAAATTGTGTTGTACTGACGCCAAAAGACTTCCGCATGACGCGCGATGTGTCGTCCAGGTTGAAATACCAGGGCAAGCCCTACGCTAAACCGTCTCTCATCCACTCCCTTTTCTTGCCCGCCCTCCAAGGTCCCGGTACGAAGGTACGCGAAAAGCACCGCCCGTAAGCAAAGAACTGGAACTGAAACAAATCACAGATGTCTGCGTCCATTGACGAGTCTGCAAGTACGTTATCGGACCCATTGTTGGTACAGTGTGAATTCCATTAACCCGGACAGTCTTCATGAGAGATACCCCCAACCAGATCAAGAACAAGATCAACAAGTACGCCTTTTCAGGCGGCAAGGTCTCAGTCGAGGAGCACAGGGAACTTGGAGGCAACACCACCGTTGACGTTGCCTTCCAGTACCTGCGCTTCTTCCTCGAGGATGACGACGAGCTCGAGAGGATCCGAGTGGCCTACGAGAAGGGCGAGATGCTGACGGGCGAGTTGAAAGCCATCTGCATCAAGGAGCTTCAGACGTACGTCGCGGCGTTTCAGGAACGGAGAGCCAAGGTCGATGACGAGGCCGTCAAGCTCTTCATGGGGACACGGCCGCTCAAGTGGGGAGGAAACCCCCGCGCCCCGATCGTCGTTCCCAAGGTTGAGAACGGCCAAGATGGCGAGGCGCAGCCCGAGGGCGACGGCAAGATGACCAAGAACCAGCTCAAGAAGCTGGAGAAGCTGAAGCAAGCCGAGGCCAAGAAGGCCCAGAAGAAGGCTGAGAAGGAGGCTGCTGCGAAGGCGGCATAGAGAGAGTTGACAGGGGATAATGATAGGGGCTCCACGGCATCTTGATACAATCTGTTGATTCTCGCGCTAAATATATGCAGACTCGAGCGAGTTGAGTCGAATAGACTTCTGTTGCTTCGTAGCCACTGCCAGCGGCTTGTCAAGACAAACCGAAAACAAGGCACTGCCGTTGATTGGCCACTTCTATCATCCTGCATCTTCTCCAGGACGAAAACCGTGAAAAGTAATCGCCCGCTTCGGTCAACAACACCTGAGGAGAGCAACAATGGCGGCATATCTTCCGACTCCAGGCCCGATGTCCAATACCAAAGCGGCGTCGCTCCTCATACACCGCCAGTCACACCTAAGAGGGCCGTCACCGATTCCTCCGCTCTCCACAGACGAGTTGGTAAACCCTCTTACAAAAAGCTACAGCGATATTGTCAACACAAAATAGCCAGCAGAAGTCTTGCCGCCGATTCTCTCAGTCCTAAAGCAACCCGACCATTCCCTGTCAAGAATAGAACATCGGAAGTGCCAAGAGCGGCATTGATGCTGCGACCACAAGACAACACAGAGGTGTGGTGTTGCGCCGGCTCCCGGGTAGTCAAGCCATCTGTTACCTACTTACATCTCCTGATATGTGTTCCATGTGGTGATGCCCAGCCAAGCAGTTCTCGTCACCGGTCCAGCCTCGAAATAGCGACGAGAACCCTCTCAAAAGTGGGGTTGTGTTGCTTGAATGTGGTGCTCGGCGGAGCTGGTCAATCAAAAGGCGTGGTCTGCCGACTTGCCTTTCCTAGATAGCAGTGCGAACCAAACACCGTCGAAGTCTTTACGATATAAGGTATCTTGAAACCCTCTGACGGGCTGGGGTTTGTCTCATTCCATCTCTTCATCTCTCATCCGATTCTGTTGTAAGAACACCACAGTTGAAGTGACTCAGAGCACAACTCTATATCTCTCCACTATCACTTACACATAAAAAGCCTGCTCTGCCCCTTTTCACGGCCATCCCCAACTCCCCTACCACCACCAACAACAAACCCCCCAACCAGCCACCCAAAATGACCTATCACCTCTACATCACCGCGAGGAACTACTCCTCCTGGTCCCTGCGCCCCTGGCTGCTCCTCCGCGAACTCGACATCCCCTTTGTCGAGGAAATCCAGCCCCTAGTCTCGGGCTCCTTCCGCCAGCCGCGTATGTTTATAACCCTTTTTTTTTTCTGGGAAAAAAAAAATAATAATTTTGATAATGAATACTTATACCTTCTCCAGAATGGTTCTCCTTTTCCCCGGTCGCGCACGTTCCCTGCTTGCATGTCGTCGACGACTCCGTCCCCGACCAAAAGCCCTTGGTGCTATGGGAATCCCTCGCCATCGTCGAGCACCTCGCCGAGTCCCACCCAGACAAGCATGTCTACCCGGCCGACAGGGCGGCGCGCGCGTGGGCGCGCTCTGCTGTTTGTGAGATGGTAAGTCATCAACAATATTGTTGTCCCCAAACCACCCCTAAAACACCACCACAATCTCCACCCAAAGTACAAAAACGACTAACACCATTAAAATCATAGCACGCCGGCTTTGCTACAATCCGCCAAGAAATGGGCATGAACATCGGCGTGCGCGTCCAACTCCTTCCCGAAGCCTTCAACCCATCCCTCCTCTCCGACCTCGCACGCATCGACGCGCTCTGGACTGAAGGCCTCACCCGCTTCGGCGGGCCCTATCTCGCCGGACCCCAATTCACCGCCGTCGACGCATTCTACGCGCCCGTGGTGCTGCGACTGCAGACGTACTTGGGGCCGAAGGAGAGGCTGGGGGAGAAGGCGCGGGGGTATGCGGAAAGGATGTTGGAGGTGCCGGGGATTAAGGAGTGGTGTAGAATGGCGTTAGAGGAGGAGGGGAGGGAGGTGCTGCATGATAAGGAGACGTTTGAGGGGGTGGGGAGGAGGGTGGTGGAGGATTTGAGGAGGGGTGGGAAAGGGAGGTGAAGGAGTGAGGGTGTTGGGGGTAAATGGGGAGGGTGGAAAAGGGGAGGGGATGTTGGGCGTAGGGGTATTGGGGGTTCAACGGTTACAGCGCTGTTGGTCGTCGATTGATACCTCATACCCTTTTATTCGAGTTTTAACGCCGGACAACCGAAGGGAAGATTGAAAGATTTCTCAAGAGCGAGCACTGTTTCTTGTGATGCGACAACTGATCAATACCGAGAATGCCAAATTTTGTTTTATTTTTTAATGAATAAGCCACCTTTTAGCCAGCTCTTTGGGGGCCCAACCCTGGCCATTGACACAGGAACCTAAAGACGATAAGTGAAGAAGGACTCTGAGGGCAAGACACCAAAGTAATAGTTGGTTCTGTAAGCTTGGAAAACCGTCCCTACACAAGGCTGAGGCGACAGCATCAAAATAAACTCCCTGCCCCTGACTCTTACTAACAATACCCTGGCTGAAGGAGTTAGATGGAATTTATCATGGAAATTGTAATGGCAAAGTGCTTTCTGTTTCTGCTCAGCGTTTTTTTTCTTCATACCCCTCTCCAAACCAATCAATGAAAGACCCTAGTATACAGGATAACAAATACCTGTCCGTCTGAACCAAAGTCTTGATGCTCGTCCCAACCTGCAGGACCATGAGCGATGCCGTGAGGCTCAAACCAGTAACGAGTGGCTGTTGTCTTGCTCCCATCCTGAAAATGACCTCCAATTCCATAGCCATGCAACTACCCATCCTGCCCCATATAACGCCAGAAAATCATCATGACCGTCGTGATTTTCCACCGCCGTAAACCATGCAATGCAAAACCGGATACTCCATGCTCGATGACTGTAATGTGAAATGCCGATCTTAAACGACCAGACGTCATGTTTCTTGGCAATCTCCGCCCAGCGGCTGGCCGTCACTTGTGGTGGTGGATCAACCTCTTCAACAAATGACTCTTCCGTCGTCCCTCCCTATAGTGCGATTTAGCATCTGACGGATGATCGACCTTCGGCTTCTCAAACTCGGCGCCTTGTTGAAGTGGCGAATCTGGGTCCCTGCTGCTCATGCCGTCCGACGACTCGATACTCGCGCCGTCTTTGTTCCCAAGCAAGGCGTCAAGACTAGGTAGCTCGGCGGCACGCAGCGAGCCAATGGCGAGTCTGCTGAAGGCGGAGAGCGCTCCCTCCTCTGATGAACTGGTGAGCTTCAGGGCTGATGAAGAGGGGCTCTCGAGCTCTTGTCGGGACATGAATGACATTCGATAGCGTATGAGAGCCTTTTCGGGGTTGACATCTTCCTCTGAGATGGAGGCATCGGGGCTGAGATTCGCTTCGGGGTGTGGACGTGATGTGTTCCGACCTATGAAGACAAAGAGTTAGTGAGTCAACACCTGTCCAGATCGTTGTACTTACTACCACAAAACGACTCCGGGAAGCCCGTGTCCCTACTCCGGAGCGACATTTGTGTTGGGCTCGGCGGCATAGGTGTCATATACTCGGGCGTGCTGCACCTCGTGGAGGAAGACCTCCGAAACCTTGGTCTGCGCATGGTGGGCGAACTTAGTTTATAGTTCCCTCTTGTTCCTCAAGAAACCGGTTTCGGTTTTGGAGAACGACAGGAGTTCAGCCAACTCGACTGTGGATCGATCGGGCTTGGCTGTTGTTGAGCTCGGAACGAACGGCACCGTGGACGGGCGGTGGCCAAGAGATGTTCGGATGACAGCGATCAACAAGAATGAAATGAGTGGCGGTTGGGCCAAAGTCAGAGGTGACAGAAGAGAATTAGTGATTGAGGGAAACTCCAGGTCGTCCCTAACAGTGAAAGAAAGAAGCAAGTATTATGTGGTGATGTTGTGCTCGTCCGTTTTGGCAATGACTGCGAGAATGGCAGGAAAAGGGGGTTTAAGAGTTGAGAATCTCGCGGGTCTTTTGGGTTTTACGAGAAGCCCAGGACAAAAGACCCATTGAGATCGAACAATGAGCACGCTCGTGCTCATTTATCATGTGGCCGCCGCTGGGCAGCCGGGCTCTTACTCGGAGCCATGCCTCAGAAAGACGGAAAGACGGATGCTCGGAGCCCTCAATCCTGCTCAAGCTGCCCCGTGGATGGTCGCTGACTTTATTCCCGGACCGTGGAAGGATGACTTTGGTCTCGAGTTGGCCAAGCGAGGAAGAACTGGTGGTTGAGAGGCCGTTTTTGCTCACCTTGGCTGAGCTTAATTTGTGGGGCAACCCCACGAGGTCACGATACAGGCGCGCGGCAGGCCAGTGGCGACGGCCAATCGAGGGTCAGGCGGGTGTTGGTGCTTCGATGCTGGGCAGACAAAGGTCTGTTGACAGAGAGGTCTGGATATGCTATCCGAGGATGAATGGCCTTTGTGAGAAACCGAGAATGACACAAAAGTGGGAGGTCAAAGGTCAGTGGGCGCCGGGCCTTTTAGGAAGTGAACTACACTCTCTCCGAGTCAGAAACAGCTAGCTTTGGAAGCCTCTTGGGAGCGCAGCCACACTCATTGGCGAGGAATTCGCCGCTGATGGCGCGTCTGCAGTGCGTAATCCGGAGGCAAGCCGGCTCGGACGGCTTGCGCCGAGAAGCTCTGCGGCATGGATGTCCGACGAGGCAAGACTGCATGGGGTTTATCGATTGGACGGCGCTGGTTGTTGAGGTGGTGTCCGTTGAGATGGGGTGCAGCTCACACCACGAACCACCAATGACACCCAGCGAGTTCAAGTGATAGCCTCCCCTCCCATGGTGTTTCTTCACCTGTTCTCTTCTCTTGCCATCCGGACACAATAGCTTTGCTTCTGAACTTAAAGCCGAGATCTGACCAGTCTGAGGGCGGCCTCAACACCCAGATTTCCAACTGGCAGGATGGGAAACCGGCCACCTGACTGACCCGTCGACAGAATCGAGGTTCTGAGCTTCAAAACTTGTCCCGAGCTTGGAGCTAAGTGCGATGAGTGTGGTCGAAGCTGAGGAGGCAGCAGCCGAGGTGGTGACACAGACTCGAAGTCTCAACGGGTGGGTGTTCCGAGAACTTGACCGCCGCTCGGCTTGGGGTGCTCTCGCTACCCTCAAAGATCGCCAGTCCAATGGTGGGAGCTGCATGTCTCAGTGAGGTTGCGCTGGGGGGTCGGTCTCGCTCAGCCATTTGTCGACCGTTGGTCATTCGGGGTCGCCGTGGCAGTGGTGGGGCTTCTTCCCTTGGCTGTCGCTGAGTTTGCATTTCAGGATCGCAGTCGCGGGGGTAACCTGTTCATCGCGGGGTTTGAGGCATCCGAGAGCCGAGTGTGTTTCCAGATTGTACTGAGTCCTAGGTTTGGTTCTTAGGATGGTTTTGTTTCCTTTTGCGGCATCACCTCGAAGTCGGAACATCGTTCATGAACCAGATCCAGGCGGGGGGAGGAGACTCGCTTCATTGATCTGGGAAATATCGCCTCAACCTGGGGAACCAAACCGAGGGCATCATAGCCGAGCGGAGCTGCGTCCGGGCCATCATTCAAGGTGTAGTGTTGGGTGTGGTGTGAACTTGGCTGGGAGGATTCCAAGCTTCAGTTCCGTGTTTCTGGAAGAAACCCTGAACCCAGAACCAGAAAAAAGCCCACCGTTTCTCCAGCCGCAGCCAAGCCTCACCTCTGGCTTGGCATACTTGGCACTTCTCATCCGACGATTTCCCGTCCCCAGATTGCTGCCCCATAGCTCCCGCCCCATCTCAGCCCCTGAGCCAGCGCACGAGCCACGCAGCTCTCGCAGCAGCCAGGGCCTGGATTGCCTGCTGATGAGGCGATGTGGCACATTCAGCGAGGCCAAGACCTGGAAGACAGCTCTCCAAATTACGCGACACCATCGCCAGCTTCGCTCTACATCTCCAACTCCCCAACGATCTCAACCTCGCGCTCTCTGGACGGCCCACCCCATCGACGACATTCTTTTGTTTCTCTTACAGCCTTTTAATACCCATCTCCAATTCCTTCCAACCTACCAAACACAATGGCCGACCAAGTGCAAGAGATCCTCGACGTGCCGCGCGAGTTCCTCAAGGACGGCATCCAGTTCATCAACCGCGCCGAGAAGCGTATGCCTCCCTTTCCCACCACAACGGTCTACCAATTGCTTTGCTAACACCACCTCCTGTGTCACAGCCGACCGCCGCGAATTCATCAAGATCTCCCAGGCCGTCGGTGTCGGTTTCCTGAGTACGCCCCCCTTTTTCCTTTACCCCTGTCCCATTCATGGCAGACAGCAAATGCTAACAGAAAAACAACAGTTATGGGCGCTGTTGGGTACTTCGTCAAGCTCAGTATGCCTACCTAACCCACCTCCCCACCCTATCTCGCCACCGGCAAAACCGAATTGAGATCCCTAAGCCGAATAGGAAACAAATCAACTAACCAACCACACAGTCCACGTCCCCCTGAACAACATCCTCGTTGGTGGCGCGTAAACGATGCTTCAACCCTTTGGTGGATGAAAGCAAAGAAGTTGCGAGAAGCTTAGGTGTCGATGATGGGCAAGGATCTGAGCAGGTACAGGAAGACGAGCGAGCCAACAGCCCCACGAGAGCAGTGACGCAAAACCAAGCCTAGGCTTGCTCTTAGCAAAGGGGTGCAAGGAATTGGCGCATTCTGGTTACACATGAAGAACAGAAGCTAGGGAGAGAGGGGTAGATGAGGAAGGGCGCGAGATATCCCG
Organism: Collariella sp. IMI 366227; assembly: GCA_027946355.1. Taxonomy (NCBI): domain Eukaryota; kingdom Fungi; phylum Ascomycota; class Sordariomycetes; order Sordariales; family Chaetomiaceae; genus Collariella; species Collariella sp. IMI 366227. The sequence goes on along the minus strand of JAPEUS010000004.1, from coordinate 856,659 downwards.
GTGTCGTTGTTGCGGGCGTTCGGACCGTTGAGCACAAGCTGGTAAAATAACCATGTCATAATTCCCGTTTGCCGTCAAAGGCAATTGTAATAAAAAAAAAACACTTGTTTCTGGTTTGGCGATTTAAGCACCCTCTTTTTCTGCAATGTCTACGGTTTGAACCAGACTTGTGCATCAAACTATGATGCTCTTCATCTTCATCAAGCAGCACATATCCTCATAGGAGGCGCTCCTCGTCCAGAAACCAGGGGCAGGATCACAGAACAAACACAGCATTAAGAGCGAGATTTGTGAACTTCTGATTTTGATTCTTGACGCAACGCGGCACAGCCTGGCTGCAAAGTGAGGGCTCGTTCCCAGCCTGTCCACTCCCTAACACACACTCACGTATGCGTTGTCAGACCGGGCCTCAAATCACCCTCACCCCCTCAACGGCCCGTCTCTCCCCCACCTTACCAGCTTGCTTGCAATCCCCCCTTCTCTTCAACACCCGCCCCCTCTCCAAGCCTAGCGCCTCACTTCCAGATACTTAGCCGCCTTGTCCCAGGCGATGCGGTCCACCGCAGGAACCTCCTTGGCATCCAGGGTCTTGACACCCGCGTAGAGCGCCTCAAAGAAGTCGCAGGCAACCTCGAGGTCCTCGGCAAATGCCACGGCATAGGGCACATACACGCCGGGAAAGGCTTCAAGCTTCTGGGCCTTTTGCGGGTCGTTGGGGAGCAGGTCGTCGAAATACGTCTTGACGGCGATTCCGAGGGCGACGTCCGGGTCATGGAGAAAGGGTAGGCTGTGATATTGGTTAGCAAGGAATGTGGCAAGAGGAGTTGATGGAACATACGCGTGGCCCAGCTCCCAGCTGTCGTCCCGGTTCCGCTTTGCCTGCGCCCACAGGAACATGGAGGCGACGATGGCCTCAATCAGGTCGCGGTCCGCCGAGCGGACCTCCGACACGAGCGACCGGAAAGACAGCAGGTTCTTGCTGAGGGGGCCCGTGTAGCCGTTAGCTTGGTGGCGAAGCTTGAGCAGACTTGCGCATCTGCTGATCAGGAGAAGGCTGGACTGGTCGTCCTCCGAGCCGTTCAATGGGAGACCGCGCAGCTCGTCGTGCTTGTTCCTCGCGTTAAGGAGCTCAAAGCGGATCAATTCGAACGCGACGAGAACAGACTCGTACAGGTACGAGAAGCTGGGGAATTTCTTGACCGTGGATTCAATGGCTGACAGGGCAGCGGCCAACGCAGAGCCCCATTTGGTGAGCTCGTGCTGATCATTGACGTAGCCCCGAATGTGCAGGAATCTCCAAAGGCAGATGGACTTGATGGTGGCGGCTGATTGAATGCCCTTCAACCTCTCGTTCTCCTTAAGAAGGGTGAGGGGGACAACCTTGGGATTCTGCAACGCCGTCACCTCGGACAAGATCGACCCATGGACGAATTTCGGGAAGAGCGTCGTGAGGGCTCCGCCTTGCAAACCCCAGCTCGCGACCTGGGGGGCAAAGTCCGCCTTGGTCTCGTGGCGGCCCCAAACGGTGTAGGAAAAGCTGGGGTCATACCAGACCTTCATGTTGATATTCTTATACCCAATTCCACGATTGAGGCGGGGAATAACCAGACTCAGGGCGGCTTCCTTGATGCGTACCGATTGCGTGGTCACCAGCTTTTTGTATTCATCGGAGGCGAACCCGTCGAGGGTCGGGAAAATCTGCAGCTGACCATGCGTGATCCAGCTAAGGACACGCGGTCCGATCAGGCCCGTGTTCAGGTAGTGGAACAGCTCCGAGGGGAGCTGAAGGCCGAGATATTCGTGATTGTCCTTGGTCAGGTGCTCGTAGTCGTGGACCTTGACCATCCCATTCTCGGCGATATAGATGAAGTGGTCGACGGCCATGCGAGCCTTCCGGTACTTGTCCAGCCAGTTGGGATCCTGGTTCTTCAAGATGTCGTGGAAGCTGGTGCAGACCAAGGTCACCGACTTCTCGGCGGTGCGCAGCATATTAACCGCATCAGCCACCGAGTGCGGCTGTGTCTTGATGATGCTCGGGTCGCGCAGGGGTGGGAACGGCGGGAGGAACGAGGTACCCGTCATCAAGAAAATGTCGACAAACAGAGACTCGCTGACATTCAGCGACTTCAGAATGTTCTTCTTGGACACCGCGGTGACGACCTTGTTGTCCCAGTCGATGGTGCGGATGATGCAGTCGCGGATGGGGTACAGCAGAAGCTCTGAGGGACCCATGATACCTGCGCATTGGTCCGAATCGCACATCTCAAAGTAGGCCATCTGCCCGAGGTTAGCAATCTATCGTGAAGGACAAGCCAGGGAGCTTCTTACCTGGGCCGCGGCGTTGAAGGGGGCCACCAGGAAGTGAAGGCCGCGCTGCTTCAGTGCCGACTGGAGGATATGATAGAGCGTTCGGGCGGGAAACGCGTCTGGCAGAGTTAGCTACGAGACACAATTGGTTGTTGAAGCTGTCAACCTACTAATGCAGGTGCCAAATGCCGACACTGCTTCATCGGCGCGACTGTTGAAATACAGGTCCCAGGCCATGTCGGTCTTGACATTGCTGTCCAGGCCGGGCTTGACCGCAGCCTCGTCCTGGCCCACCATCGACTGGCCATCGAAGATGAAGAAGGGTGTCACCCTGTTCGCCTTCCACTGGTCCAATTCATTCTCAATGCGTCCCTGGATCCCAGTCAGGCCACCGAGGGCCGGGAGGAGCGGCTCGTTGTTCGCGAAGTAGTCGAGGTGGAGCTGCAGGTAATAGGTCGCATCGACGGCGATGGCGCAGTCTTCGATTTCGCTGAGAGAATAGGACCTGAACACTAGGTCAGCGAACGGGCTCAGGTGGGAGAGGGTAGGACGCAGGTCTGACGCACACTCCCTGGTTGTAGATAAAAGGGTCCCCGAGGAGGTCTTCCATGTTTGCGTTAGCCTCAATTGTACCTAGAGAAACCCAGCAACAGGTTCAGCGTTAGGTATATCTGGATCCAAAGAGACGCGAACGCCGACAGGACTCCTTGCGACTCGATCTCCGAGGACGAAGTCGCCAGTTCCTCCGCAGGGCCAGTCACACCAAGGTAGGCGGTCCAGGGTCCAGGGGCGCAAGGAGCATGCAGAGCCACTCGGCACGGATAATGATGAGAAGCGGAAGGGGACGGTGCTTGTGTTGATTTGCGGGTTCGAGGGCGTGGCTGCCGCGGAGGGGGGTATATTGCGGCCGGCGAGGGGTCGGTCTTTCGAAGGAAAATCGATGGGAGTTGCGACGGATGGTCCTCCGTCAGAATGCGCAGGGCGAGCACGGGCTCAAAAGTCGGCCAGCGGCCAGGTCGTGGTCCGAAAAGGCGGCAGCAACAGGACGCGACTGCGGGGCAGAGGGACAAAGGGAACCCGAATAGGAAAGAGTGAAGACGAAGGGACGATCGACTTACTCGGCATCGTGAAGGGGCACTGGAGGAGGGGTCCCCACCACAGATCGCGACAAGGCTCAAGCTCTCTCTCTCCCACGCGGCCGACGCCAGAAGCTGGGGGGTCCTTTCCCGCCTTGCGAAAGAGCCGGACTGATGGTGGAGCTCGACCTGCAACACAGATAGGCTGTTTCCGCTGTTTCCAAACGTGCCGCCGCCAATTCCCAAAGAGACCCGAAAGAGGCCCAAAGAAGTGAAGAAGGGGGTTCAATGAGTGACTGGGAGCTTGTCAACCGCAAACATTGCCCATAATTCGGCCAACAAAGTCCAAGACACGAGACACTCGTGAGGAAGGGAAGGAGGGATGGAGCTCCAGCTGGAAATGAGGCTCAGGCACAGACCGAACCAGACCCTGTGAAAACTGGCCCGAGCGCTAATGCACGGTGCCATTAGTATGTGGCGGTGCCTGTGGCGCTCATCAACAACACTGTGGCTGGTGACAACTATCCAGACGAGGACATGAAGTTGTGTCTCAGTTGGGCCAGTCTGAGAAAATAGCCAAGTGGATCGATTAACAGTACTGACATGTGTCTTTGGGAAACATCGCTTGGTTTAAAACTGGTTGAAGTGCGGGAAGGATGGAGGGGAAAGAACATCATTGCATGTTGATGAGCAGCTCGGTGTTTCTTTCTCGAGAAAAGAGCATGGGGTTTAAAGATAAGGATCGGGAAGCACCACTAATTTTTGGGCTATCTTTGAGAAGATTATGTCATGTGTACTCTCTGCTTCAATGAGATTTATGGCTTTCTCAAGGAGTCGAGAGTGCTGAAACACATCAGGCTGCACAAGCCACAAAGGGTTAAGCTTTCTTGTAGGCTTGAGAGAAGACAAAGAGAGAAAGAAGCCACAATATTGACGATACTTGCATAAAAAATTGCTGTGATAACTCATGTAGAATCTGATTTCGTTACTGTTTGACTGTTGGTTAAGATACCGGTAGCGACACGAAAGGGATCTTTGCTGCCCAGCTCTCTGCCTACCGTATTCTGGGCTCAATCCGTAAGTCAGGAAAGAACTTAGAGGTTGAAGAGTATGTTCGTCACAACATACGTCAACGTGTGAGTATTCAGGTACCCTGATCCTAGCAGACTTTTCTTGATTCGATAGCCATAAGGATTCTGGAGGTTCGGGGGAGTGAACTTCTGTCAGTTGCTTCGTTGAGAGATAGTTTGTGGATTTATCTCTCGGGGCAGTCCGGAAAGGCGGCCTCACAGAAGGATGTTTGGGACAGGTCACTTGTCTCCCCGGTCAGCAACATGCCATAACTTAGACTCAGCGTCAGATCTTGAAAGGCAACAAGCCTTCTGTCAAACAATTGCATGTCTGGGTAGATTCAATGAATTGATTCGATTTTAGCTCGACATGGATGAAAAAAAAAAGGATGTCTATTCCATCTAGAAAGATAGCACTGGGTCATCATTGCAAGCATGACCGAGGTTGTGATTGGCAAAATGATGGCTTGGTGATGAAAATAGCGAAAAATAGGGGTTTTGTTGGCATTGAAACATGACACTTGTCAACCTCGGGACACAAGGGATCAAAACAAACAGCGGTCAAACGAGCTACCCAATCGCTTCCTTGCCTTGTTAAACCTTGAAGTTGATGCCTTGATCTCGGCCCCCAAGAGCCTTCAGCTGTACGGCACCAAACGCTCATCAACGTCGATATCTCGAAGCCTGGTACGAGAACCAACCTCTTCAAAGACAAAACACAACATCACCAACCTCAGGCTGCCTCTCGCTGAGTAAACCAGCGCGGATATTCCGCGCCAAACGTCACTTGCCTAACGAGCTGAGCGCCAGACACGCCGCAAGTGCTGATAGTCGCGGCTATTTTGGTCGTTTGCTGGCAGCCTGGAGACAAGCTAAACTTGATATGGAACTTATGGTCCCCGACCAGCGCCAGGCTCCCTGCGGCTCGCGGCTAGCCAGTACTAGCGCTCCATCGCGCTTCAAAACCCTGGAAAACGTGGGAAGGGTTTCGGAGTGTTTCGTGAGGTGGTGGAGGGTTGTTTCAACTTGTTTGCAGATGCCGTGCTCGGCAAAGGTACCCAGGGCCTGTCCCCCGGACTCGGTGCCGCGTGCCGGGCCGGGGATGGATGGATATCACTCAGCTCCGCGACTTCACGAAGAAACTGTGCCGCAGGGTGAATGAGAGACGGCAGGCAGGCCACAGTCAGCAAGGACACTCGTCAAGAGAAGATTGGCGATGCTCTCCCGTGGGAGACGCTTCGACTCATCAATGCCTATGAGCTACCTCAGATGAGGTGAGAATAGAGGTCGGCGACCACAGCAGCGCCGCAAATGGCCGGACGAGAGAGCAAACCGATGAGTCGGTGACTGCTGGAATGGTTCGTCTGATGTTCCAGATGCCTAGCACATGGGCATGCGGCGCACTGCAGGGCATTCGGTCAGGAACCGAACCGTTGGACTCGAGCAGTTAGCCATTGGACGTCTCAAGATCGCCACCAGGCTTGGCACCATCATGGGTTCCTCAACGGCTGCATGGCCGAGTCACGTTGGACACCCACAGCCCCCCAGTTCACGATCCTGCGGCCCGGCTCTTGCCGTCCTGGAAGAATCTGGACCGCGTGGGGGTGTGAGATCTGACGTCTTTCTGTTGCACACTCAGGAATTTTGTGCAGAGGAACGGTCAGCCGGACCATTGACTCAATGGCTGCAGCGGCGCGTGGTTGGTCGCAATCCGCGCTGCTAAGTGTTGAGGTCGGCGAGGCGAGGTCTACGTGCAGAACGCCGAGTCTGCGTGCGGCCGGCGGATCAGACGGGGAGCTCTCGTTACCAGCGAGCCGGAAACCAGGGTCGCCGGGAGTCCTCCGGACGAAGTACAGTTTGGGCCTTTGAGTGATGCGGGAGTTTGTGATCATGTTCAAATTCGGCAACATAGTGGATGAGATAGAGACATCCTAAGATGTTAGCGACATGGAGTCCCAACTCGATACGAAAAGACAAAAGACAAAAGAAGATATTGTTTCCATGAAAAGAAACAGAAAACACCGTGCCTGGAGGGAACCTTCGACCCGCTCTGTCAGCAAGGGTAAAAGGCGATCCCGGATTGGTGGGAGCGAGAAGCACCTGGCCAACTCCAAAAGCTGCAAGCAAGCGGCTCCACCCAGACAACCGGTGCGACCCCAGTTGGCGCTGACACAGGCCGCCAGGCATCCAGCTTTTGTACCTTGTAGCACAGCTCAGCCCTACAGCGTGGCTCAGGCATTGAGCAGATTCCAAATTCGGACTTCAGACCATGGTTCTGGTTGTCCCGGATGCCTGTTTCATCCACGCGCCTTGCTGGACTCGGCCCTCTCCCCATGCATGACCAAACGTCCGGATCTTGCGGCTCGGGGGACCTGCATCTGACAACCCTGGACGACCCCGATTCCCGACCGCATTGGTGACTTTGTGATCCCGCCCATGCCCGATATGTCTTTTTCAGATCCTCGACAGTATGTACCCGGACCCATGCCACCGGTCCGAGTCACGCCTGGGGCCATGCTTGCCGTAGTACTCCCCCAAGCCACCCTTGCCTCAGGAATCTTGAAATACTTTCGCCTGTGGGGACGCCGAGCGTTGTCGCCTATGTCATCGGAATTTCGGGTTCCTGAGGCGTTGTCGCCTGCGGATGAGGCATGTCGAAAGGAGGCGGGCCATGGCAAGGGGGATGGCGAGGGTGAGACCTCACGATGGATTGGAAATCTATATAAGACTCTGAGGATGCCCGAGGAAGAGGTCCTGTTTTCATCATCAGCATCACAACTCAGCAAGACAAGCCAGCAGCTTCAAAGCCTCTCAATACTCACCAGTAACTCTCAATACCAACCTTCACATCTCTCCTACCAACCAACCACCTACCAACCTCCAACCCACCACTCCAACCCCAACCACAACAATGGCTGCCACTACCTTCTTCACCACCTCCTCCATGGTCAACTACGGCCGCTCGGGCTACAACAAGTGCGCCTCCCCAGACCCTCCTTCTCCATCCATCAGATCCTAACATATATCTCTCTCAGGGGCAACTCAGACGACGATGAGGAGCAGAACAAGTTTGTCAACTACGGCCGCTCCGGCTACAACAAGTGAGGCTCTCTCCAAACTCCCAAAACTTAACAATAGGTGCTGACCCATCAACTCAGGGATGACAAGGACGACGAAGAGGAGAACAAGCAGCGCTAAGCCCTCATGACGTGCACGAACCTGTTTGACTTTCCTTGTTTTCTCTTGGTCAAAAATTCCGGCGCAATCGGGTTCATCAGCGGGCGTTGGCTCCCGGCATTTGGGATTGTACAAGGTATCATGACAGGCACACTAGACCGGCGGCCGGCCGGCCCGGGTGGTGGTGGTGGCGGCGGCATCCTTGAAGGCGCGCGGACTACCCCTTCACGGTAATGGGTGCGAGGGGACGGATGATAGAGTGGCGGGTTTCATGATCTTTCTTTTCTTCCTTTGTCGAGTCGGATTTAAGCGACGGATGGGAGGGATGGGCCGAAGGCGAATGTTACGAATTGAAGTTCCTTCCTTTGTACTGTACAACCCGCTACTGTTACACAGCTCATTTTCCAACACAAAATCTGGATTTCAACTGTCAGCATTCCATCCCGCGTGGTTGTGTCAGATGGGGAGGACGGTACTTTTCAAATATGACTCCCAGGACCTCCTCAACATCTCCAGACTGGCCGCGCCCCGTGATGAAGGCAAGGCGAAGAGCGGCAAGTCGCAGGTGCTCGGCGGCGAGAACGACGTCCGGCTCGTCATAAGGACCGGTGCTCTGTGCTTCGGCCATGAAGTCCTCGAGGTGGCGCTCGCATTCCGAGAGAAGTTGATTCTGGCGTTCGGTGACACCGAGGAGATGCTGCATGTCACTAGGCAGCGAGGTCAGGTCGGAGAACGACTTTGCCAGTTTCTCGGTGAGCTCGTGGACGCCCCCGGGATCGGTAGAGCCTTTGGTTGCTGGTTTCGCCGCTGCTTTGCAGGAGATGATGAGTGGCTCGACGCTGCTGAGACCGTCGATATTCGCCAGAGCCGAAGCTTTAAAGTGGTCGATGAGAGATCTGAGTGTGTCTGGGCTCACCACGTCGGCTTTGTTTACCGCAATCAGGCACTGTTGTGCGCCGGCGGCGAGCCGAAGCGTCTCAACGTCGTAGCCAATTTGGAAGCCACCCAATTTTGCCCCTTCGACAGATGCAAGAACAATGATGACATCCGAATCCAACGCCTTCTGTCGCGCTCTCCGAATACCCTCCTCCTCGACGGCGCCAATGGCAGAAGTTGGTGTTTCGCCCAGCTGACTAATGGTCTCGGCCGCCTTCGTCCGGATTCCAGCCGTGTCCGCGAAGGAGCAGAGGTAACCCCTGATATCGAGACTCGCCTCGACAATATCTCTTGTCGTTCCTGCTTCATCTGAAACAATTGACGCCTCCCGACCAACGATCTGGTTCATCAGCGAGCTTTTGCCCGCGTTCGGTGGCCCCAGAAGGGCAATGCGGATGCCGTTTCGAAGCAACTCACTCCGTCGGCTGCCGAGCTTATGGAGCTCAACTGAATGAAGAATCCCTTTAACCAGACTTTTGACGTTGCTGAGCAGCTCGGTGGGCGATTCGTCAAAATGCTGATCCTCAGAGAAGTCGATGAGGGCCTCAATCTCTCCTCGCGCAAGCAATAGCTGCTCACGCCAGCCATCGTAGGTCTTTCCTAAGATGCCCGAGTTGCCTCGGATAGCTGCACGCCGTTGATGCTCAGTTTCAGCGGCAAGCGTGTCACCGAGAGCCTCGACCTGAGCGAGGTCCAACCGCCCGTTGATGAAGGCCCGTCTGGTAAACTCTCCGGGCTCGGCATAGCGAATTCGGGCTGGAGAAGCACATTTTCGAATGGCGGATAGGACAGCCTTCACGGTTGCGGGCCCGCCATGGACGTGAAGCTCGAGGACGTCCTCGCCAGTCACCGTTTTGGGGCTGGGAAAGTGAAGAACAAGGGCATCCGAGTCAACTACGTTCGCGCCAGAGGTAGCAAGAGACCCAGGTTCAATCAGGGTCCTCACGCCCGCATACCTGGGCTTGGGAGGCGCCCTGCCTGGACACAGTCCCTTGTAGACCTGGTGGATGTTAGGCCAGAAGCACGTGGAATAAATCAGTAAGGCTTACATCTAAACAGCCAGGCCCAGATATACGAATCACGGCTATCCCGGCCCTTCCCGAGCCTGACGAAAGGGCATAGATCGTGTCATCGCTGACGAGGGACTTCTCATCCACCTTCGGCCAGCCATTGCTAGCATTGTGTAAGCGACTGTGTTGAAGATGCCATATTGGCAATTGTAAAAGAGATGAGGCGCTCCTAGAAGCCAACGGAGGCCAAATTGGAACTCTTCTCAGCGCATAGCGGAACATTGACTTTGGACACAACTGTAGAAGAAGCTGTCCAAGATTGAGATAGCGACAGTTGAATAGATGCTCTTTCCAACCATCGAACTGGGAGTTTGAGCTTGGGATCCGCTCTGAATTTAAGAAGACATGATTGGGCAAATGGAGAGACGCCAAGATCAGATAAGATGCTTATCGCAGCACAGGCCAGTCCCTGGCAACCAAAACTTCGAGGCCCCAGATTTTTTTTGGAAGCGCAGCAGCAGAGCCCCTCCAGATTTGACGGTGCAAGTCGAACACTCTTCATCACCTCACTAAACAAACCTGGCATCGGACCTCGCGATACGCCGCGCCGACTTCACTCACCATGGCTGACGAAATCGTCTGGCAAATTATCAACCGTGAGCTTACTCTTTCCTCATTGATGCCCCCTCCGATTGCTAACCTTTGGACAGAACAGTTTTGCGCTTTCAAGCTCAAGTAGGCATCACCACTGTTCCTCCGTCTCCGTCGTTGGCATCCTAACCTGGCCCAGGACTACCAAGGGAAACAACTTTTGTAGAAATGAGTACTCGGTCAGCGGTCTGTGCAACCGGCAAAGTTGCCCCCTCGCCAACAGCAGATATGCGACAGTGAGGACATCGCCAAAGGGGACGGTTTATCTCTACATCAAGACCGTACGTTATTCAACGACACGCCATTTGCATAGCGCTCCGTCAACTGACAGCAATTTCCTTTCAGATTGAACGTTCGCACATGCCCGCGAAGTGGTGGGAGAAGATCAAGCTCTCGCAGAACTACCAAACAGCACTTCAACAGATCGAGGACCGCCTCCAATACTTCCCGAAGTTTCTTCTCCACAAATGCAAGCAACGTCTCACACGACTCGTTCAGGTGGCGACTCGCATGCGCAGGATAGCGGCCGAGGAGGCGAGGTTGGGCGAGACGGTGGTGACCAAGATGGCGCCCAAGATTAAGCACAGAGAGGAGGCTAGAGAGCGCAAGGCATTGGCGGCGGCGAAGCTCGAGCGGACGATCGAGAGAGAGCTCCTGGAGCGGTTGCGGCAGGGCGCATACGGCGATCAGCCCCTCAACTGCAATGCCAACATCTGGAAAAAGGTTCTCAACGCTCTGGAGAACGAGGGCGAGGGTACCCGCGACAAGGATCTGGACAAGGGTATTGAGGACGAGGACGAGGAGGCCGAGTCTGAGCTGGAGAAGGAGATGGAAGAGGAGGACGAGGAGGAGGATGGTGCGGTGGAATACGTCTCCGACTTTGACGAGAGCGACGAAGAGTTGGGCGACCTCGAAGACTGGCTTGGAAGCGACGACGATGATGATGAGGAGGATGATGATGACGAGGAAGACAGCGAGGAGGACGATGAGGAGGAGGTCAAGAAGAAGAAGGCGGGCGACAAGCGGAAGAGAGGTCGGGCGGTCAAGCCGGCAGCACGGAAGCGGAAGGAGATCGAGGTGGAGAGGGAAACAGAGCGGGCGAAGCTGCTTGCTTTCTAGTTGTGTTTCTGGGTCAGGGTTGTTGGTGTATGGGTTGTTCAGATGGTAGCAGGACGCGGGGTCCTGAGATACCCCGCTGTAATGATGACCGCCCACAATGGGCGGATAGCGTTGCTGTCAGTGTTTGGCCCATCTCTCGGTGATTCCTGTCTTTTTTCTCTTCCCCTCGGTGTTGTGGTCGTTCTTTGAGCCTGCCAGCCTCCAAAGTGGGGCCCGCCTGTAGCCGAAACAGCGACCAAGCAAGGAGGCAGGAGCCTCGACCTCCAACCTGCATCAAACCACCAACTCCACTGCATCATCGACCAGCACATCAAGCAAGCTCGCGCCAGCTGAACCCCAAGATATCCTACCTCTTAGATACTAGCCTACATACGCATGGTTCTCCGATCTCGTGTCGCACATCCAACTTCCCCCACTGTTTCAACGACCAACGCTTCTCACCGCCCCGATCCTACCATCCCACCTCCTTGATCAATCAACCGACCACCTCCTCCCAAGTCACGCGAGCAGCTCAAACCCCGCGAACAAAGCAGGATCCCTTCTTCTTCAGCCAGCCAGTCCTCGACACCCGACCGACACCAAAACCCCCTTTTACCACAACTAACCAACCAATAACCAACCCAACCCACGCAACATCGCCAGACCCCCTCCTTACCTACCGCCCACCATGGCGTCGTGGTACAGCAACCTCGTCACCAATGCCTCCTCCAACATCTCCAAGCTGCAGCGCACCTACTTTGGCGGCGAAGCCGACGGCGACACCGACGACGACACACTGGTCTGCCGCGTCCTGCGCGGCTACTACGCCGAGAAGGGCCAGGCCTTGCCGGGTTGGCTGCCGCCTGATCCGCGGGCGCCGCAGCAGCAGCATGGCCAGGGGCAACCCCAGGGCCAGATGGTGGGGGAGATATGGGGATGGGGCAGCAGCAGGGGCAGGCGGGGGTGGGGGTTGAGTAGTTTGTGGGATAATGGTGGTAATAATGCTGGTGGTGGGAGGGTGGGCAGCAACAGGGCAGTTTGTGAATAGCAGGAATCCGTTTGCTTCTGGCGGTGGTGGGCCTGCGGAAGCGAGGCCTGGGATGCCAGGGCAAAGAGCGGGCAGCTACCAGCCGCCGCCTGGCAGCGGAGGAGCGACAGCACGCCATCGACGGGCAGCGGGCCGTCGAGCGCGCAGGAGAAGCTGAAGCAGCGGCTTTGGGGCGGCGCGAGGACGGCGAGCCCGAATTGAGTGGGCCGTTCCAGCCTCCGGCGCAGCAGCAGCAGGCGCCGGCGCAGCCGTCCGGAAATAGGTGGGGTTGGGGTAATAGTGGTAGTGGTGGTGGCGGTGGGGGAAATGCGCCGCCGGCTGGGGGAGGAGCGACAAGCCGGTGATGAGCGCGAATGCGCCGTGGGCGGACGGGGGTTTGATTATCTGAGTGGTAGTGGGAGCGGAGGTGGTGGAGGGCAGCCAAGTGGGAGGGGATATGGGCTGCCGAGCGGACCTAAAGCTGGGTTGCCCAGCGGGCCACGGCCGAGATAATAAGTTCAAGCGTGGAAATGGGTGGATGAGGCAAAGAGGAGTGGTGGGCTGTCAGGATGGTAGGGTATCCACCGTTTGGGATGGGCCAGATGAGGTGCTGCTCTGGATCTTGGTCTACATTCTCATGTATGGCTGCTTCTAGTACGGTGCCCTCCTCAATTATTTACCGGGAAGCCTCTCATCTTGAACAGGGACAGGAGCCAATATCAGTTTCCTAGAGCGTTGATACGGGGGCAGCGCATTGCACAGGTGGTCTTGGTGTCTGGTTGGGTTGATATTTGATAAGGTATGTAATCAGGATACGTAGTTAATGACAGTTACACACATCATAAACAAAACCTTTTCGTTGGGTAATACAAATAGTGTTGCCATAGAACTATGGTATTAATCTTGGACGCAGAAGCTGTCGTGGGCGTCTCGTGGTCCTTGGGTGGCAGATGACGACGACAGTGGCCCGCGGTTACGCGTTTGAAGGCAAATTGGGGCAGCGGGTCGGCAGAGATAAGTACCGGTACTTATCAAGTAGCGAAATTTACGTGAAACATTTCGTACCTCTACTCAATCCCTACCCCTCCAAGACCACATCATCGGCCGCGGGGCTCTCAGCAACCGGCAACCTTCAAGACCGGGTGACACCCACACACACCACTTCTTCTTCAGGCCATGCGCCTCTGCCGTCCATTTCCTGGCAGCTTCATCCAGTGGCCCTCGACACTCGAACAATACATTTCACAGCGTCTTACCCAGGAAGACAGCTGCGACGAGCGACCATGACCCGGATCACAAGAATGACGTCGTCGTCGAATGCAAGCGCACAGCAACAGCAACCGTCGTCCTCGCAACAGTCCTCGCAGCAACATTCAGCACCTCCCACCACCACCACCACCTCGTCCTCGTTTTCTACCATCTCTCACCCGCCGCGTCCCGTCTCGCCCGCAGGCAGCTTCTACGCCATGAGCGACGACGAAGAAGGCGGCTACGACACCATCACCCACACCGAAACCGGCCGCGGCGTCAAGCTTCTCTTCTCCAAATCCAAAGTCTACATCCATCCGACCCCTTCTGCGCGGGATAACATCCCGGGGTACATCGCCCTCCTCCAACAAAAACACCCCTTCTCCCCTTCCACTTCCTCCCCAGTCCAAGAAGACCGCCCTTCCTCTTCCCACTCCACCTCCCGCCCAGCCGCCTCCGACCTCCTCCTCGCCTGGGTCCCCGAATCGCAACTCGGCTCCGCCGCATCCATCTACGTCAAAGTCGACCTCTGCGACACCGATTCCCGCCCAAGCAATCCTACCTTGTGCCCCCGCCCCTACCGTCACCACTCACCCGGGCTCTGCCGTCGGCCACTACTCCTTCGCCGTACCCGTGTCCGCCGTGTACAGCCTGCTCGTGCGCCCGCCGAGCGTGGGGTGGTGGTATGGCAGTGTGATTGTGAATTCGAGGGCGGGGGATAGTTTCCCGCCGTTGTTCTTTCATGATAATGAGTGCCAGAGTACGATTATGCAGAAGAGGAGGAGGGCAAGGGACCGGTTTGACCCGTTTGGGGAGGGCGGGGAGATGTTTTGGGGTGGGGATGAGGTGTTGCGGTGGTTGAAGAGGTATGTGGTGGTGGAGAGGAGCGTGGCGGAGCCGAATGTGTACTTGGTTGAGCCGAGTGAGGAGGATAGTTTGGGGTTTGGGGCGAAGGGGAGTAACGTGCGGACGGTGGTGGGGAGGGGGTAGGTGGTGGGGAGGTGCCCGGCCTTCGAGGGGACTGACGAGTCCTGGGGAGAGGGATGCGGGTATGGATCCTTTTATGAAGTTTGTGAAGGAAACGGGGTGGAATATTATGGAGAAGTTCAGCAAGGTGACAACCTTCACGCGGCAGGCCGCGCAGGACGTGCTGGATAATCCGCGCGTGCCGCCGCAGGTGAGGCGGCTGCTGAAGAACCCGGAGGTGCAGACGCTGCAGGAGGAGTTTGACAGCGCGAGGATCTACCTGGCGCGGTGGGCGATGGGCATCGCCGAGCAGAGCGAGCGGGACAGGAACCAGAGGATATGGACTGCCCGCGAGGTTATGGAGCTGGAGGATACGGATGTGGGGGAGTTTGAGCTGCTGGATAGCACCAGCAGCTTAACGCTGGAGCAGCAAAGGAAGCCGGTCACGCTCAAGGAGTGGAAGACCTTCTTCGATCCTCGGACGGGGCGGCTGTCGGTCACTGTGGATGAAGTCAAGGAGCGTGTGTTCCATGGCGGGCTTGACCCCGAAGACGGCGTCCGCAAGGAGGCGTGGATGTTCCTGCTTGGCGTGTACGAGTGGTACAGCACGGCCGATGAGCGCAGGGCTCAGGAGGCATCGCTGAGGGATGCCTACATCAAACTCAAGGGCGCATGGTGGGAACGACAGATCGACCGTGGCGGAGAAGGCGAAGAGGGCGAATGGTGGCGCGAGCAGCGCGGACGCATCGGTACGCCCCCCGGCCTTCCCAACCCCTTTCCCAAATCATCACTAACACCCCCCTAGAAAAAGACGTCCACCGCACCGACCGCAACGTTCCCATCTTCGCTGGCGAGGACATCCCACACCCCGACCCGGACTCCCCCTTCTCCGAGGTCGGCACCAACGTGCACATGGAGCAGATGAAGGACATGCTGCTGACCTACAACGAATACAACCGCGACCTGGGCTACGTGCAGGGCATGTCCGACCTGCTCGCGCCCGTCTACGCCGTCCTCCAGGACGACGCTATGGCCTTCTGGGCCTTCAAGTGCTTCATGGACCGCATGGAGCCCAACTTTTTGAGGGACCAGTCCGGCATGCGCGCTCAGCTGCGCGCGCTGGATCATCTGGTTCAGTTTATGGATCCGAAGTTGTACGCGCATTTGGAGAAGGCGGATAGTACAAACTTTTTTTTCTTTTTCCGGATGTTGCTGGTGTGGTATAAGCGGGAGTTTGACTGGCCGGATGTGCTGCATTTGTGGGAGGTGCTGTGGACGGATTATTTGAGCAGTAGTTTCCACTTGTTTGTGGCGCTGGCTATTTTGGAGAGGCATCGCGATGTGATTATGACGCATCTGAAGCATTTTGATGAGGTGTTGAAGTATAGTAAGTCTGATTTCTCCAACTCCCCTTTTTTACTTGCTCGACGGTTCACTAATTGGCGGTTTTGTAGTCAACGAACTCTCCTGCACGATCGACCTCAACGCAACCCTCATCCGCGCCGAGGCCCTCTTTAAGCGCTTCCACCGGCTCGTCGACGCCGTGGACAAAAAGGGCAACTTTCCTGCCCCGAGACCGCGGCCATTGAGTCAAGGCTCGGCTTCTGATGCGCCGTCGACGGGCCCGGCGGGGAGGGACACGGGAAAGGCGCCTGCTAAGCAGAAGCCGCAGCAGAAGGACCAGAAGCAACAGACGGAGACTGAGAGAGTGATTACACCGGAGCTGAGGAAGTTGTTGAGCAGGAATGTGGAGGTGTTGCCTAGGAAGGAGGTTGCGAAGAAGGGGATGGGTTGGCGGGGTTGAAGGGGAAGTAGAGAAGGTTGGAGGGGGTTGGGGGTGGGGTATTGATGATGGATGTATGAAACATGTTTTTGGTTCATGGGCAAAAACAAGGGATGGCGCAATGGTCTTTGGGATTTGGGTGAAATTTCATTTAGCTCCTATCGAAAGCAATTATTAAGTATAGCAAATGTTTTTTATTTTATGTACTGACCTAACATCCTCGTATATGCTATCTCGTCTTTTTACCCCATGGCTCGCTACGCTATACAATATGCACAAGTCTTATAACTCATTGTCCTATAACTCAGCCTTCCCCTGCCCCTTGCCCGGCGCCTGCAAGTCCTCCATGGCCATAATCTTCACCACCAGACTGGTCCAGCCAGTAAAGTGCTGCGTGCGCTGACCCTTGCCTGTGTCGGGGTTGTACTGCTCCCATGCGAAGCCCGTCTCCTCCCAACTCTTGTACACCGTGTCGACAACATTCTTGCGCAGGCGCGAGTACAGGTCGCGTGCGGTCTCCTTGTGGGGGCCGTCTTGCTTGGCAAGGTTCTGTTTGCTCATGTTAGTTAAGTTACAGCAAAAGGGGTGAAAAGGGGTGGCGCCTACATAGAGCTGCACAATCACCAGGTAATTAATATTCACCCACACCGGACTACGCCAGTAATTCTCCCCCGTCCCAGCCAGCTCATCACTCTTGCTCAAACTCCTCAGGCCATGCTCGCTCCACAGCTCATCCTCATCCCCGATCAACCGCAACAGCTTCCCCAGTCTTGGACTATCCGGCTTCAGCAGCCCCGTCAAAAACGGAAACAGCGACACATAGCCCTTGTGGCACACCAGCATGTGCTCCTCAAAATCATCCACCGTCGCGTCGCAGTAGCAGCCCTCCCTCTCCGACCAGTGGAGATCATCCAGGTTGTGCTCGATGGCATCAAGCGTCTTCTTGTACCCCTCCACATCCTCTGCTAAGCCCAAGGCATCACCGACGTTGATCAGCGTCTTAGCCATTGCGCCAACCCACGACATCAGATCCACATGTAACTCCCCTGGATGCGGCGGCTGCGGGCGCGGGTAGTCATCCAAGCCGCTGGTGAGACAGTGGGTGACGGTGCGGCCGCGCCAGCGGTAGGCTTCGCGCGAGGAATACGCCTCGCGGTCGTACGATTTAATGTCGCCGCGCTGGGTGTTGCGGAACCAGTCGAACTGGCGCTGGAGGAAGGGGTACAAGCGGCGGAGGTGCTCGACGCCGACTTCCGGGTTGTCGAGGGAGGCGGTGGCGAGAGACTCGTCCTGGGAGAGGTGCTCGCGGGCTGCGGGGAGGGTGCCGTTTGTCTTGAGGAGTTTGGAGAGAAAGGTGTCGATGACGAGGAAGAGGGTGGGCGGGTTGGCGTAGTGCGGGTATTGGACTTGGAATTCGGGGGGGACTTTGCTGCGCGCTTCGGCGCCAAGAATTTGTTCGCGGGCGATCCAGCCGTCGTCATCCATTAGATTGAACCAGCTCTTGATGATTTCGAGGGTGAGGTCGATGTCCCAATCGGCGATGGGGAGGAGGTGGAAGCCCTCGTCCCAGAGGAAGCCGCGGGGAAAGAAAGGGCGAGAGGGGACGCTGGTGAAGAGCTCGTAGGGGCCCTCAAAGGCTTGCTGGTTGCGGGCGCGCGCCTCGGCGGCTTCCTCCCAGAAGTTCTCGTTTTCTTCGTCGTACTCGGACGCAGACGAGCGGTCGACGACGGACTCGCCGTAGAAGTAGCCAATCCCACCGATCAGATTGGAGAACATGCTCCGGCCAAACCTCTTGAACTTGTCTGCGTTAAACGGCGCCTTGGGCGCAAAGACGCTGGAAAACTGCTCGCCGAAAGACTCGGTTGTCTCCTTGATTTCTCTCGTAATGTCTCGGCTGGTAATTTCCTTGCCGGCAGACTCGCTTGAAAATAGGACTTCGAACTGAAAGTCGCCCTCAAAGATCTTCTGCACAATATGGACGTTACCGGGGCCGGGGCGGTTGTCGAGCTGATACACTTGCCACGGGGGTGGGGCATTGCCAACGTCGTACTTGTTCTCAACCAGCCAGTCCACACCCTCTTTAAACTGCTTGAACAGAATGGGCTTGGCTTGCCATATGTGCTCTTCGGGGTAGCTGAGAGACTGGACGACCGTCTGGCCAGGGCCTCTAATGCTGGAGAGGTCATGGTCGCTTTTGGGCTGAACACCGTCACCTTTTGTAATCACAAGCTTGTAATCCCCTAGCAACTTGGAGCGCCCCTTCAACGTAACATCTCCCTCATACCCGTTCTCGTTCTCGCCCTCCAGAGCCCGTAGCTCGGAGTCTTGTCCCTCCTGCGTGATGTAAAACACGACGATCGTTTTCTGATTGCTGGGTGCATCTTCGGTAAGCTTGCCCTTAATGCGAGCTGCCCAATTGCCACCGTGGGCACCGCCGGGAACTTTGACAAAGGACGTGGTGATGTCGAGGCCGTTTTGGATGTCGTGAATGGCTTGGACGCCGCCTCGCCTTGGATCGTATTCCTCCCAGCCGTAGCCCTTCATACCCTCGTTCTGCTCGCATGTGTATCGTATTGCTGTTGACAGCTCGGTTAGCTGATGAAGTGCATCTTGATGGGGCTAAGGCAACCAACTGTGCTGGAAGTCGTTGTAGGTCTCGATCTTGCCCCACATAAGGCCGGTCATCAAGCTCTGTGGTATCCTTGGACGCACGCCGAAGTAAAGATTCGGTCGGTAGGGACCCCATAGCAGACTTTGGTTGTTCTGGCGGCCAAGTTCGCTGTGTAGAATGGACTCGCCATCGTTGGTGATGCTCGCTGCGGCCCTCGTGAACAGGGCATTGAGCCACAGAAGGGCGAGCACGAAGCTCAATTGACGCCCCGTCGCCATGGCTGTGCTCCTTAAACGTGTCAAGATAGAAAACAAATGAGCATCTAAAGCTTCATGACGGTGTGAAACGGGGAGCGTAAAAAACGAAGCTACCTCAAGCTTGCCAATTGCTGGTCGCAGCTGCTTGGTTTAGAACACGTTCCCGATGCAGCTTGGTTGCTCCACAGAGTCTTGGCATCTGGTCTTTCGCGTTCTAGACCTTCCAGCCTCAAACAGGGGCTCTGAAACATGGGGGAAGTGGAGCTCACTGAGCAGAGACCCACAGCATCAGGTCTCTCCCTTCGTCAACTCTTGATTCATTGTTTGATTCTATCGGATGAACAACGGCCGCAGGCATTATAATTGATCAAAATAATGGCCAAAATGATGGCCAAAATGATGGTCAAAGTGATGGTCAAAGTATGGTCAAAGTGATGGTCAAAGTTATCTCAAAATCTTCAGGATGTTGGCTTTAAAGGTTTCATTTCAGTGGTTTCGAGGAACAACGAGGAACTGTGGCCAAAGCGCTCGGGGGAGCCTGTGTAACCCCAAAATTACCCTGCCTGAGGATCACTGTATAGTTTACTCGAGGGATTCCTAATAGCAACACAAGCAGTTTGGGTCAAAAGGCATAACCACTCAAAATTGCTCGACTCGACTCCGTATTAAAAGTGCACTTCTTTCTCCAAATTTTTCATCAGTCAGTCCGTTCTTTATCCAACTCCTAGAACAGCGTCCCCTTGACCTGCTCAATCTTCGAAACATTGATGTTCCTCATCAACATCGTCCCAACAAACGCCAGCACCATGAACGACGTGCCGGCAGCCAGCATCCTCGTCTGGGCATAACCATACGCCGCTTGGATCGCCACCCTCTCGGCGCTCCCAACCGCATAGCTTAGCTGCGTCTCCAGGTCGGCATAAATCATATCCAAGTCCGGCAGCGCCTCCGCGGGTAAATTCCTCTCCAGCGCCGAGTAAAACGTGTTGGTCCAAACGGCACCCGACACCGTCGACCCGATGGCACCCCCCGTGGTACCAACCACGTAAATCAGCGCTAACGCAACTGCGACATGCTGATGATCCACCGCCGCCAGGATAGCCACCTGCTGAATGATAATAAAAATGCTGCCGCCAATCGAGATAAACACCTCGCACATGATCAAGAACCCCACCGACTGGTTCGGCCGGCGGAAGTAAATCATCAAGCCCTGCGCGAGCACGTACAGCGGCACGGCGATGTACAGCAACCACTTGAATAACCCGGTCTTGCGGATCGAAAATCCCACCATCAACAACAAAACACCCGATACCACATTGAACGTGTTGTTCACATATCCGGACTCAGCCACTCCAAGATCGTTGACGACCTGCAGAAACGACGTGAAGTAGTTGGCCCAGCAGTAGTACGAGATCTGGTAGCTGACGGCGAGCAAGCAGGTGCCAATGACGGTGCGGTCGGAGAGGATGGAAAAGGTGAGCATGGGTGCGCGGGCCCAGCGCCACTGGTAGACGACGAAGGCGACGAGGATGAAGAAGCCGACGATGATCATGGCGATGATGTAGTCGGTTTTCCACTCGTTGGGCGCAGACGCGGCGAGCGTGAAGGGGAGGAGGAAGACGGTGAGGCCGACTGAGAAGAGGATGACGCCAGGGGCTGGGGGTTTATTAGCTGAGGGTTCGTCGGGGTTGTTTGCCTGAGAGAGAAAGCTTACCATCGAACTCGACGAAGTAGTGTGCGAGGCTCTGCGCAAACGTCCTCCCACTCCTTTCGCGGCGCATCACGCCATGCTTCTCGGCATTGCGGAGGGTGCGCTTGAGCACAAAGAACAGCGGCGTAGCCACCACGGGGAAGACGATGGCAAAGCAGCCGAAGGCCCAGCGCCAGTTGATCTTCTCGTAGAAATCCTCGGCCGCCTTGGGCCCGGCGAAGGCGGTGATGATGTACGGCGAGGAGGTGAAGGCGTACGCCAGGCCTCGGTTCCTCAGCTTGGAGGCGTCGGCGGTGATGACGTCCACGCAAAAGGTCATGCCGCTGAAGCCGAGGCTGTAGAAGACCTGCGAGCGACACGGTTAGAACCCATCAAGGCCCAGTGCGGAAGAGCGAGCTGTCTTACATAGGCCGCGCAGAACGTGGGCAGGTTGTCGCCCGCTGCCATGATCACCAGCCCAAGGGTGGCAAAGACGACCATAACGAGGAAGCCTTCCGCTCTGCCCCAGAGATCCAAGATCTTGGACAGGGGGATGAACATGGCAGCCGTGATGGCATTGGAAACGATGTAAATGACGTTCAGCAGCGAGTGGGACTCCCAGTCACTCGTGATAAAGGGAATCAAGCTTCCGAGGATGCCATTCTGGAAGGCGTTGACGAGATAGAGCAGCCAGATACTGGTAGGCGGGGAAGGTTAGTTGGTGTCTAATACAATTTCGGGACAATGAGAGAGACTAACTTGAGGAAGACGAGGATCAGAGTCGTCTTCGACCACGAAAGAGTCACGGCTTCGACTTGTTGGACACCACGTTGCAGGTCTTCATCTGGATGGGCTGGTGATGATTCGGAACCACCTTCCACCGTAGCGGCATCGAAGACGGCACTCTCTTTCTCGGGCTGCCCTTCTGCCTGCCCTTCTGCCTCTGCTGGGGCCTTCTGGGAGCCACCCCGAAACATTGACAGCACCGCCATGTGTCGCTGTCTTGTTGTTTTCTCTGGGAGAGGCTGAGAAACAAAAACCAAAATCAAACTTGGAATAATCAAAGGACAGAAGGCTCAAGGGCTGAAGAGCAAAGGCGGAGATGGCATCAAGTTATAAAAAGATGAGAAAGCAAAAACTCTGCGTCTGGAGGAGGCGAGCGCTAAAAACAGGATGGCTTCATGCCCATGGCTCGGCCAAGCCCTTCACAGTCCACACCCTCTCGCCATCTGCTCCCATCCTGGTCAAGATCACAAGACCATGCTCCCCCACTTGCCGACATCGCTTCCCCAAGCAGCGAGTAACCTGCCAGCATCAAAAATTTCAAACTCGCGCACCACGTGGATTTCCCGGGTGGCAACCCCATGTTAACTAGGTTGGTTGCATGTTCACGGACAGATCCTGCACCAAAACAGCTCGCCAAGACGTTGGGTTGCCCGCCCGACCCCGCTTTTAAGGGCTAAATCTTATCAATCTTATCAAATCAATCCACAGATCATCTTATCAGATGGCCAGGAAGGATCATCAATTTCGATAGCGTGCGCCAAAGTGGACCTCCAGACGGCTCCTGCAGCCTGTCACAGCGTCGGATGCAAGCCCTCGGCTAACCACTTTCCCACCCACGGAACACAATTCGGATATTCTCGGGTAAGCCCAGTTTGTTCGTCTGTTTGAGATCGAGACACGGGCAGAATACAAGTAAAGATGGTCCCTTTGTTGGACGGAGATAAATCATCCTTCTGGCTTTGAAGTAGGGCCTTTGCCGAAGAACTCGGATATTAGCACCTGCAGGGTCCTCCCTCAAGATGCGGGCTGCATGTGCTCGGGACGCGAGCCTGCCAAGGCTTGGCCGCTCCCCACCCACATGATGTGGGCAGTCGAGAGGCGCTCTTGGGTATCGGGTATCCATGACACATGATTTCACAAGAGAGAAGCCGAAAGCAGTCCACAGGCAGGTACAATCCCCGATGTCGGAAAAACGGGGGCATCAGAATTGCTATTGTGACCAAACCAAACGTTCTGCATCTCCGGCGTCACCACTCCTCTCTAACAGCCACAAACTGACATCATGATTTCTCACCCGACGGCGTCTCCAGGCAGCTGTGCTTCCTCTGCCCTGCGAAAATCCAACCAAGCACAGCCCGCAGAAATCCTCCCCACCACAACCTTGGACATCACACTCTATCTGTCCTCCCCTCCGACCCCCACCACCACCACCACCACCACCACCATGGGCTCTAAATTCTGGCCCAAATCTGGTGCCCCCGGCATCCTCCACCACTTTGTATGTCCCCACTCCACTACCATCACCACCACCCCAAAACCCCATCACCAAACAACACCCCAACTTAAACCCCCAGCTGAAACCCCCAACCTAACACCCCCACCATTCCACACCCACCCCTCAGCTAACAAAGTTGCAGACCGAAACCCTCACGGCCTTCGAGTTTCTCCCTACCCCCACCACCAACACTCCCCTCAAAACCTCACACCCTCCTCTTCCTCGGCGGCCTTAGCGACGGTCTCGCAACAACCTCCTACCTCGCCGACCTCTCTGTCGCACTCGCCCCCACGTCCTGGTCGCTATTCTCTGTTACACTGTCGTCTGCGTACAAGGGGTGGGGGTGGGAGCGTGAGTGGGGATGTTGATGAGGTTGAGGGGTGGTGAGGTTTTTGAGGGGTTGAAGGCGGGGAAATTTGGTGGTAAAGGAGGGAGAATGGTGATCATGGGGCATTCGACGGGGAGTCAGTGTGTTCTGAGGTATCTTTCGAGGGAAAAGGGAGTTGGAGGGGAGAAGGTTGTGGTAGTGGATGGGGGGATTATGCACTCGCCTGTGTCGGATCGGGAGGCGGTGCAGTGGGTGGTGAAGGAGGGCTTTTTGGGGCGGTCGCCGAAGGAGTTAAGGGAGACGTATGAGAAGCTGGTGCGCATGGCGAGGGAAGGGGCGGGGGAGGAGTGGGATGTGATTTTGCCGAGGAAGTTGACTTCGCAGTTTGGGTATCAGGATACGCCCATTGGCGGGAGGAGGTTTTTGAGTTTGGTGAGCCCGGATAGTCCTGAGTCGCCGAGCGAAGAGGATATGTTTAGCTCGGACCTGGGAGAGAAGCAGCTGGCGGCGACGTTTGGGATGGTTGGTACGCGGAAAAGGTTGAATGGGAAGCTGATGGTGCTGATAGGGGGTCGGGATCAGTCGGTGCCGGACTGGGTAGACAAGAAGGAATTGCTGAAGAGGTGGGAGGCGGCTACAGATTGCGGAGGGAGGAGTATATGGGATCGAGAGCGCAGCGGCATAATACCAGGGGGCTTCGCATGCTCTGAGCGATGATGATCAGGCTGAGCCAAGGGCGATTCTTAACAGCAAGGTCGTGGGCTTTTTGACAGATATCGAAAGAAGAGAATGAGATTTATGTCGTAATAAGTAAACAGGTTGCTCACCACACTGGAACAATAGCCAGAAGATGAGATATTTTCATCAAGGCCTCCTCTTCTCCATCATAAGTAGATTCTCTTGTCATCCATCACCTGGCCCCCCTAAACACACAAATCACATGCCTTCTAATTCATCGAAAGTTTCACTGCATGAACATCATGGAACTAATTTTCCCAATGTTCGAACTAGCCTTACCCATCGATCAGTACATAGAACCCCTGAGCGTTGTTTACTCTCGACCAGGTCTCCATGACATCGAGCCAACCAAAGGATACGACTGATATGTCTCTCTGCCACGCGCAAGTGACACCACTCCCGCCAATGGTTGAGCCCTCCAAGCGAGCGAGATGCTGTGCTTCGTCTCACCAAGACATCGCGAAGGGTAACAACATCAATATCGCAGCGGGAGGCCAGATCTGCAAGCCGGCGGCAGGCTTCCAAAACAGCCCGGCAAGGCTCCCGCTCCGCGCCGCCGGGCTTCACCGAGGCTTCTTTTTCGGCTTCCGTCGATCTGATTGAAATCTCGGCAAAAAAAAAAAGGCAATGCTGCGGTTTCACAGCATTGGGCCTGAAATTGAGTCTGTGCCCCAAATCTGGGGTGCACGACAGAGGTCTTGACTCTAAAGACTGTGGCCACGCGAGGCTCAATGAGACCCCCCCCTGTAAGACCTTTTCTAGATCAGGTTAATCGGCGTGGTGGTATCTGCCACATGCCGTGGTTGTATCGGTTCCGAGATCTGTTCGACACCCCCCTGTTTGGATGGAATGGCACCCTTCGGCAGTCGAAACAGCGACCACCTCCGAGGAGCTGAACTCAAAGTTGTTGACTGCCGGTTTTGCAGAGGCGGAGTCAAGTGCGCAAGTGAGTCACTGCCCTCATCACAGCCTTCGTGTTTCGCATTCTCAATTTTTGAGAATCAGGCCCGGCTAGTTTGTTTGTCTCTCCTGCGAGTTCGCAAGGCCCGGTGAATGTTCTCGGAAGCCCTCGGTCACCGTCGGGTTTAAGCCAAGCTCTCCCGCCCAGCCAGACTCAAGCCCGACAGTCATCTTCCCAAGAAAATGATGCAGAAGAAAAACCGTCTTCACATCTTCACAACGTGGCGGTGGCTGTGCAACCCTTCCCATCCCGAAAATGGTAAAATCCATGCAAGAGGAGAAACTGTGTCACGTTTTCTCGCGTCACCATGCGATCCACGCAACGCGACGACGCGGCACAAGGGCTGAACAAACCCTTGTCAATTCCTTGCGCCGAGCTCCGGGCTGAATCGACCCGAGTCCGACAACTGTGTCTCACTGTCCAGAGAAGAGTCGCACTGGGACAAGATTGAGTAGAGGAAAGAGTCATACCGGCACGCGACCACATTGCATTGCATTTGCATTGCGACACACAAGTTGGAGACACAGGAACAAGACAAAGATGCCACCAGAGTTGAAGTCTCACCACACCTCTGTTGCTTGCGCAAGCGCAGCAGCAGGCACCAACGATTCCCGTGGCCTGGGCTTCGGGTAAAAAACATGTTGCGTCACTCACTCGCATTCGTCGTAAATCCACCGCAGCCGAGTTTGAAAATCCAGAGCCTTGGAAATGGGAAGTAGGACATGCATGTATGTACAAATGTACCTGCGCCAAGTCCTTTGGCAGGGCTGCATCAACAAGGTCGTTGGGTGGTGTGGGTGGTGTTGCTGTTGCATGAAGGGCGCGATTAATAATCAATGGCGCCGAGTTTTGATGCAGATGATTCTTACAAAACAACAAAATGTCGACAGGCAGCAAGGTCTGTAGAATGCAGGAGGGAGCATTTGTTCCAAAAAGAAGAGAAGAAATCTCGATGTATACACGTAACCCATCATCATGAATTTGTAAGCAAAACAAGCAACCAAGCAAGCAACGCAACTAGAATGCAAGCGATGTACCCAAACCCGAACCAGCCCCAGCCAATGCCCCAAACCAACCGCAAGAACCAAAAATAAAAGTCCAAAAACGGTCAATCTCTAACCGTTACAACGTGGGGTATACGCCAAAACGAAAAGAGGAGAGTTGGAAAGAGGGGAAGAGGGAGAAGAGAACCAAAAATGCAAACCCCAAAACTGAGCTGAGAGCCAATAACAAAAGAGCAAACCCAACGGTTTATCCTAAAGCCTCGTCGTCTTGCATGCCAAGTTCCAAACTGTTCCTTCCCACAAAACAAGCGAATCTCGTTCTTTGGCCAAACAAGACGAAGCATCAGAAAAAAAAAGAGGAAAGTGAAAGGGGAATTGCTGAGCCTGTCTCGGGCCGTTACCCAGCCATCCAGGCGGTACAGGAGGCAGAGCGCAAATCATTGCCCCTCCAAGACAGGCAACTCCTCGTGCCCAGCGCCGAGATCTTGGGGCTTTTAATCAACACCCCTCTTTCAGACTCTACAACCTCATTCGTCAGCTCATTGAACTAGAGGAATCAAACATCCAGACAGTGCGAAAGGCGCAAAACTCACCAGTTGACATCACATCCCTTGGCCATGCGCCGAATGGTCTCCCAACGCCGGATCAAAGTCGTAGTACCCCTGGTAAGGCGAGGCATAGCCCGCGCTGTACACATCGCTCCCACCACTCCCGTCCAACCCAGGTTGCCCAACGGCCGCGTAGCCGTAGGGGTTCATCCCGTAGACCATCTGGTCTACGGGCCCGGAACTGGCTGTTGTATGGATAATGCTGCTGCTGCTGTTGTGACTGTGGGTGTGCTGCCCTGCGCTGGCTGAGGCGTGGCCGCGGGCGACAACATGGCGCATGTTGAGGCCGCCCCACGGCAGACCGGATAGGTCGCCGCCGTCATCGAGGGTGAAGTCGTCTGCGTCGGGGATCTGGTAGGCCGAGCCGGCGTACTGCTGGTTCTGGGCGTCCCGGGCGGCGCGGTCTTTTTGTTCGCGCGCTTTCTCTCCTGTTTCCCAGGAGGTTAGAAGTTTGGAAGGGGGGGTTGGCTTGGGCTTATCGATGGACATACTGAATTTGCGCTGGGCGATTCGGTTCTGAATGCGTCTCCGCTCATCTGGCTCCGTGACCTCGGTCCAGTCGTCTGTCTTCTTGGTCTTGGTCGAAGAAGTGGACTTGTCTTTCCTCGAAGAAGAAGAAGAGGAGTGCTTGGATGTTCGTGGCGACATTTTGGAGGGTTCCCTTTCCGTGTCTGAGCCGGACTGGGTGGTGGTCGTCGTGGACTTGCTCCCTTTCCGCTTGCCGCGGCTCTTCTCCGAGCGGCTGGATGGGGGAAGTGGTTGCTTGCTCTGTCTGGATGTCGACAAGCGCCTGCTGCTTGTAGGCCCGGCGTCGTCCCAGTCTTCTTGGAAGTCGTGAGAGTGGAGGACTTCTATGTAGTCTTGGTCTTCAGGGAGTTGGTATGAGGACATATTGGAAAAGAAGAAGGGGAAGAGGAGGCTCACGAGCCGGGGCTGCTCTGCTCTTGTATGCTTCTGAACTTCTGCGTTTCCGCTTCGGGAAGGATGCTCGAGCTTCGCTGTGCCTTGAGATAGATATTGTGGCGTCGGTCCGGAACACGACGATGTCTTATATACCGTCTTGAGCGCGGCGTTGAGGTAAACAAGTCGTCAAGATGCTGCCTTGCCGAGAGAGAACAGAATGCCAAAGATGGAACTGACTAGGGGCTTAGCGTTGAAGTTGCTGGTCAAGGAAGGAAGGGCCGGTGTCTTGCGGCGCTGCGTGGTACGGGTCAACCTGGAGTTGAGTTGAGTCGGGGAGTGAAGCCAGGAATGACGCGCGAGAACTCCACGGTGCCATATAAGACGGGCAATCCCGAATGGAGGGAGGTGGTATCGGTGCCGGTGCGAGGGGTCATGCAGGGTCTGTCAGTGGAGCGGCATGGTCTGGGGTGAACCACGTCGTCTCTGGCTCGAAGTTGAAGTCCCAAGACTTGGGACAAGTACCATCTGATGAAGCAAGCGGGCGAGAGGTACAAGGCTTTCTTCCCAAGGGACATGCGGCCCAGGGGCAAGGATAGGGCTTAGCGGAGTGGAGAGATGGCGCGCTTGCGGCGCACCCGTCATGGAGGGCGGGAGCCGGGGAAGGGGGGTTGACGGGTTAAAGGCCGCGTGTGGCCATCGTGGTTGATGCGTTCATCCGAAGCCACTGGGCTGGAGTGGAGGAGGGGGTTTGGAGGAGGGTGGGGGTGTTGCCTGCGAGTGGACGGCACCGTTGTTGCGGGAGATGAATGCGTCTTCCCCACCCTCCTCAAAAACCCCCTCCCCTGTTTAACGTGCAGGGCGTCGAGGACTGTTGGGTCCCAAAGTGCCTCGCGGCGACCGGGACGACATGCGCTCGTGTTTCCACGCAGATTGGCAGAAGAACGGCACCACCCCCCCCAGCCCGTTTCTTCATAGGGCAGACCCAATCCAGCCGCAATCTCCATGTGACTCTGTTTCTTTCTGCCTGTGTGTCATGACCGATATCCGGATCGGCAACTGAGATGAGGTCAAGCTCGCGATCCGGCACAGGCAGCTGAGTACACAAGATGCCTACCTTCGGCCTCGAATCAAGCGAGCAATACGGTCATCCCCGGCCCGCGGAATCCGGGGCCGAGCACTTGCTCGACATCCTCAAATCTCATGGAAGAGCTAATCTCGAAGACGACGGTAGATTCGAGGGAAAAAAATAAAAATAACCTGCCAAGTGAAAGCCGTTGACCTCATGTTCGGCTCTTCTTTGCGTTCCCCACTTGGGAGCTTCTGCGCATGAAGGGCAAAGCATCCTCCTCCAACCCAAGGGGTGCAGGCAGACACTGACAGTGTGGGCAACTGGGGATGTGCGGTCCCTTGCCGATCTCTGGCCGACACAACGGTGGGGAAGCGATGAACTGTTTGTCCAAGACCGGCATGGCTGCGATGGGCCGAGATCTCGGTCTCCAGGCTAGGACGGTGTTCCTCTCGCCATGAGGAATCCTAAGCCTCACCTTGAATTGGATTTAAATTTGGAGAATCGGGTTTGTTCCAAAGTTCTAAATCGAGCAGCGGTAACCGAACTTGTCTCACTGTGCCCTCCGACCTCGTGCTCAAGTTCCACCGTGAACAATTCGGCATCCCGCCTTCGCGGCCCTTTTTCCTGGTTTGGTCGATGGTCGGAATCACTCCGCATGAATGACACATGGACAGGCCACCTCAGAGCGGTCGGTGTCTGTGTTCCTTGACGCGGGGGGAAGGGAAAGTATCCACCAACTCATGCGGCCAAGGTTCGAGAAGTTCTCCATGCTTTTCGATGCCATAAGCGACCGAAGGAATTGTCTTCGGCACATTGGTGCCTTGGCAGGCAAGCATGCGGAAGTAGCTCGGATGACATCTGCGGCTTGGTCCCGCAACAATGGTCATGCCAGTGCCCGCCGGTGAGTGCTGCTACCCGCCATATTGCTCTGGGGAAATAAGGTTAAGAGCGCGGCCATGCTATCCAGAAACCAATGGCGCTGCTGTTACCATCTCTGAGACAAACTCAATCTGAGAATGGGAACTTTCTGGCAAGTCACTGGACGACGACGATCGTCGTCCAAGCAGAGTTTCCCCAGGATCCGCACCCCGCTCCACCCCCGATGCCACGCCGAAGAGGTTATTTTTATTTTTAACAACGGGGCCCGACGACACGGTCCGTCCAACCCCCCAAGCAACAACGCCGCAACGTGAGAGCCGAGTCTCAGGCGCATCATTCGTTGTTCAGCTGAAAGCTCCGTCGCCAATGGCATGTCTTCGTTCGTGTGTGACCAGGGCTTCAGACTCTTTGTTCCTGATTTAGACCCTGGTCCTACCGCCCTGTCGACGACGCCGCTCAATAGATCGCATTCCGGATCACGGCTTGCACACTCCATGAAGAGGGGAGAACTCGACATCAAGGGACCTCGGCGATAGCGGAGACGCCTCCTCTCATCTCTCTTGAGGCGAAAATTGAGGGCTAGGTAAAACCCCCGCCGTCACCCCACGTTGTTGACAGGCATAATGCTGGTCATGACTGCTATTTCTGTCTCTCTGGTTGATCTAAATTGACGAAAGCGAAGAAGGCCCTCCTTGGGATCGTAAAAGGAATAGATCTTGGGCTCGAGGGAAGTTAAATGGATGGGGTGTGGTTGAAGATGAATTTTTGATATATTGATTTGACAATGTCTCTTGAATTGAGACTCGATGCGAGTGCAGAACATAAGGAATCAGAAAGGGTTGCTTGAGCCTCCAACCCCCAAACTTTACCAGAGGTGTTGACTGCTGAAGGACCACTGGCTCAAGAACTGCTGGGTCCTGGCGTTGAGAGAAAAGGCTTGGTTGTTTGAAGAATAATGACGCTAAACCAA
Organism: Collariella sp. IMI 366227; assembly: GCA_027946355.1. Lineage (NCBI taxonomy): Eukaryota > Fungi > Ascomycota > Sordariomycetes > Sordariales > Chaetomiaceae > Collariella > Collariella sp. IMI 366227. Next base: position 826,011 of record JAPEUS010000004.1, on the reverse strand, counting down.
TCCGGGTCTGGCTGCATCTAAAATTAAACACCTCAAAAAACTTGTGGGTCATCCCACCTTCTTCCCCACAACGTCAATTGGCGACCAGGAGGATGCGAATGGGACGAACATCCACTTCTTCACCGTCTGATGAAATGGATGTCGGTCTGTGATGAGAGACTTTGTCTGTTACGTTTGAAAATGTGTTGCAATGACAACAGGCTGCCGAGCCCATCGTCAAAAACGGCAAACGCTTCATGCATGGAGAGCCCGAGCTAACTACGAATCTGGAAGGTGGTTAAGGTCCGGCTTGCAGGCGCTGGGTCCCTAACCTTGACTGGGCGGACTATGAGGGGTTCGAGATGTCGACTGTCGGTGAGCAGGAGAAGTCAAACCTCGTTGTCAAATCCATCATGACCATGGGGTGATGATGTTGTTGGATGATCTTGGCCTGGTCCCAAGTTGCCGACCGAAGGGCTGAGAATCTGCCTTGCCAAGCATTGGCATCAGGTTCCGATGCGATGGTCGCCGGCTCCCGCGCCTGTCTTGCCGCGGCCGTGGACGCACACGACACCAAGATGGTCTTTGTACTTTTCAGCCGCAGGTTATGTTTAGCAACGTCGAAGGCCTCGAGAAGATCTTTGCCTTTTGGTGACATCGTTAGCCAAAGCAGACTCGTCCTGTTCGCCCACCCCACCGGTCGGAAAGTTCTCGGTGCCGGTCAGGGTAAAATGTTCGGAATAGCGTCAAGCGTAGAAGGAGCCGTGTGCCTTGGCGGTGGCGTCCGGACCACAACTGTTTCGTCCCGGAACTTCCTCCGGACAGTCCCTGTCAAAAATAGCTCATTCAATGCCTCCCCTCCCCGGTGTGACTCGGCAGAAGTGTTGCTGATGGCCTCGGACGAACCTTCGTCCGTTCTTTCTCGTCAATCCCATCTCTCGCTCCCAATCGCGCCGTGGTCCCAGCCTTGATCGAGCGGCCGCTGCCAACTCTCCAATAAAACTCCGACTGAATCCTGGTCGAAATCATCAGTCTCGACCGCCCATGCCGTCCGAGGTCCCTGTCCCCAAAAGACCACATCCGCCAGCTCTCGAATTCGGATCCACCTCTTGAAGAAGGCCGGCTGCAGGGCCGACTCGAACGGGACAAGATTCGAATTGCATGCCGTTTTAGTCGATGGAATCGTCGGCATTTGCTTGCCCATTGAATTCAAGGCGCTCCTCGGACTTCCACCAATGAGTCACAGCTATTGACTGTCGCGTTGCACCTGCAGTGATGTCTGCAAGGGCCCGAACACCGGATCGCGGTCGAGATCGGAGGCCGTCTGTCGTTGGTTGTGCGCATGGCGTGTCGAGTTTGGTTCGCTCGGGATGTGTGACGCAACATGTCCAGGCAGCAGAGCAGTTGAAGTGCGGAAGTGATTCCAAACTAGGTGACGGCGGGGAGGCCTGTGATGCCTGAACTTGGGAGGGAGCCTGAGGGGACTGAGGTTGATGATTGATGAGGGTGACGAGCTCGAATATATGGGTTTGGTTCCCCAGCTTCAGCCACCGTTTTTTCCCTCGCAATGTTGCCGCTTCTTTGGGTTCAGGGGGCCTTTTTGCTGGTGCCTGTTTGTGGGATGCTTCGCGGCCGCTGCTCAGCCTCCTTCGTAGTGCTGGCGTGAAATCCTTTGCAGCGGGTCGTCAGGTGCGTCTCGGCACTGCAAACTCCTGTTTCGAAACATGCCACAAATCGCTGCTGTTTGTTTTAAGATCCAGAGGTGCTGTGTGCCTTTCGGGTTTGAGGAAAACTGATGGGATTTGACAAGTGAATCCGGGGTCGATGGGCTTTTTGTTCACGCTGAGGACCAACAAGAGTCATGACCCGACTCTTCGGCCAATTTGTCAATGCTGACAACGCCAGCCAAAGCTTGGGCTGCTGACGCCACTTCCAGATTTCCGAAGCCGAGAGGTCGCAATTTCAGTGGTCGATCGGGGGGTGGATGTCTGCATAAAACGGAATGTCCCATCTTCGGGTTGTGGGAGCAAAACATCCGGTTGTGCAGCCCATTGGACCTTTGAAACATCTGACGATACACAAGATCGACGCTTTAGACCGCAGTGCAGAGTCACCCGCGAAGAGTGGCAGCCTCAAACAGGGGGGAACATAATTCAAGGCAAACCGTGCAAACTTAACATGAAGATCGTGGCTTGGCTGGCAGAAGGGATGCTCCAAGCAGCAGAGTGAGCACCGAATGTCTCCTGCATAACGCCTTTGAGCTCGGTAAAAGAATCTTTTAGAACACACACGACCCCATATCGATGCTGGGAGCTGATTTTGCTCTGGTACAAGCGCCGAGTCTATCTTCGTATCGAAATCGAGATCTAGACGCAATCCATTAATGTACAGATTCTACACGCGATGCGCGGCTGCCCCAGCGCCTCGCACAACGCCCATAATACAAGCGACCAACCCCATCGTGAGATGACGCTCAGTAGAAGCCCTGCGACTCCCGCAGCGCCTTGCGCTCCGCCACGCGCCTTTTGAAGCGGATCTCATCTCGTCTGCGCTCACCACCGTCCACCTTGTGGCCTCTCCTGTCCTCCCACATGCCCTCCGTCACCGTAATCCGAGCACCACCGTACTTCATCGGCAGCGCGTACGGCCCGGTGATCGTGCGGACGCCGTCAACCGTGAAACCGCGCACGGGGACCATTTCGTTCTGCTCCACCTCCTCGATCTTCTTGCCGGCGGGCACGTTGACGACCTGCCTCGCAGTAATCAGCGGGCTCTTGATCGTTTCCAAAATCTTTAGCTCCGCAATGCCGTTCTCAACGTGCTTGAGGTCACCGCCAATGCCAAATTTGCCTTCCCTGAACCGCTGCCTCCACTTAAGCAGGTACCGCCGCGTCCTTGGTGGTTCGAGGCCGAGCTCCCGGAGCTGGTCGGTTGTGAGGGTAAAGAGCGCCTCCCACGTAGGGAACTTGGAGGCGTGTTGCTTGAGCCCGCGGCCGATCACGGTGAGGAAGGTGTTGACGTCGGGAACGAGGGGAATCGGCTCGGGAACGAGCGGGAGCTCGGAGGGGGTTGTCTTCTTATGCGCCCATCGTGCTTGCGCCCTGAGCCCGGGGGCGGTGACTAAAGGGGCGGCGCAAGGCCGAAGGAGGAGCCCGAGGGCGGATTGTATCCGGAGGGACTTCATATATGCTGTTGAAGGGGGTTAGCAATGGGGGACGTGAGGACTCAATTGAGTGGGGGCAATGGGAGTAAGTCACCGAACAGTTGGAAAGCGCTTACCTATTGAAGAAGTTCCTCTTGCAACCAAGGGGGGCCGAGGATCATGACAGGACCAAGACAACAAGCGGGCGGCTCGACAGCTTCACGCGTCCAGAACAACGGCCAAAGTGGAAAGTTTTCGACCAGCAGCCGCAGAAATCCCGGGGCAGGGTTCGCAGAGAGATCAAAGCGTCCAGGTTTGGCAGTAAAGTGGGCCTTTCCAGGCTTCATCGACAAGGTGTCCAATCATTACATTCCTTTTTCCACAAGACAAGAAAAGGTGGGGCCTTTGCAGGGGTCTGGGCATCTTGTAAGCGGCCATCCCATGCGCCATTCATTCCCTCCTTCCCTCCTCTCCCACTCCCCAATCTTCACTACTCATAACCTCACATGCCACTCGTGAGTTTTTCTTGCTACCGCAAGTTCTTTGCCGCGCGATCACCAACAATCTTTGCGCTAGATATAAGATTCGAGATGAATGACCAGCATATGGATTTGATATCAAGTCCACGATCTTCAGCATCTCTTCCACACCCAACCATCAACCTACCTTCGGCGGTCCATCGGTCATCAATTTCCATCAACACACAACTGTTTTCACATATCTCTACCCCTACCATCACTTCTTGGCCGTAGGATCCTCACACGTGATTCACACGCCGCAGACAAAATGCTCCGCACCAAGGCAAATCGAAAAGCGCGAGCTTCGCTGCCGGCAACTCTGGAGGGGAATCTGGCGTCTTTGGCGGAGTACCTAGGGTCTACTCCCTCGCAGGCCGATGGAGCATATGAAGATGCTTCAGGTCGCCTGGCAAAGCGCGCTAAGACTGTCGGGGGCCGAGACTCGATCTGCATCGCTCGGACACAACTCACTTTCAAGGTGACTCGCGATACGGACAGTTGGCCAGAGAGCACCGAATTATCTCGAAGCAATGCTGGAGAGACTCTCACTATTAAGCTCGTCAACACGGATCCAAATAATGCCACCTCTGGCCCCTACCAGCTCTGCATTTCCCCGCGGACGAAGTCCCGTGGCCCTGGGTTTTTGCTCTGCTTGGATCTGGATGACGACCACCTCTCCGCATCATCAAAGGTGGCCGCACGCGTGGCGGAGGCTCAGGGGTTTGAATCTGGCGATGAAGGTTACATTTGGGCTGCAATTGGGCTCTCGCTTTGCATACGAGAAGCAGGCTTTGATTTGAGTTTATCCATTGAGGTTAGATGGAATGAGCAAGTGTCATTATGGGGCAGCGAACGGGCGAGATCAAACGCGCAGCAGGTTCTGCGAGATGAAGTTCTTCGAGTTTGGTACCCGGACCTACACTTGGAGAACCCTCACGGAGTGCATCCCTCCTGGTCTGCTCAGGACTTCTACGAAGCGGCCTGTGTCCCTGACAAGGAATCAGTGGACGCTGAAGTTTCCCCGATGGCAGTGGCAAAACTCGATGCTACCTTGTTTCCTTTTCAGCGCCGGGCAGTCCAGTGTAAGTAGCAACTTTTGATGTTGCTGGCCCTTTCCAGCAGTCATGGGAGCCATTTGACAGGATTACTGACATTGTTAATAGGGCTTCTACGACACGAAGGAGTGGAATGGTTTCAAGGAACCCAGGCTGAAGCACCTGGTATTCGCCCTTACGCATCGCCAACATCAAATCAACTGCCGATCTCTTTCTCGCCAGTCACAGATGCCGACGGCAACACGGTTTACCTCAGTCCGTTACTGAAAGTTATCACCAGAGATGTGGCTCTGTTTCGATCCTTCGAAGAGTTCCGAGGTGGCATCCTCGCGGAGGAGATGGGTCTCGGGAAGACTTTAGAGGTGATTGCGTTGATGCTCCTGCATCCACGACCCGAGACGCCGGTCATGGTATTTGACTTCTTCCTCGGACGGGAGCTTCTTGCAACTTCGGCAACGCTGATCATCGCGCCATCGTCCCTACTTGAACAATGGATTTCTGAACTCAACCGGCACGCTCCAGTGTTGAAAGTCATGTACTATCCTGGAATCAAGAAGTTGGCCAAGATGACAGACGAGGGCGAAATTTCCGCCGAGAGTCTGGCAGAGCAGGATGTGGTGATTACTACCTATGAGGTCCTCAGGACGGAGATTTGGGCGGCTTCCGATGCCCCACGCCGCGCCTTGCGCAATGAGCAGCAGTACGAGCGGATCAAATCCCCTCTTGTACAGCTCTCTTGGTGGCGAGTCTGCATCGACGAGGCTCAGATGGTGGAGAACTGGACCAACAACGCGGCCCAGCTCGCCCGGAGGATTCCTCGTGTCAATGCTTGGGGTGTAACGGGCACTCCCGTCAAAGACGACGTCCAGAAAGGTAAGAACCACATCTCCCATGCCTGCGAAGTACACTAACATTTGTTTTAGATCTTCGAGGTCTGCTGCTTTTCCTCCGCTACGAGCCGTATGCCTCGGACGCGAAGATCTGGAACCTCCTTACCACTTTCGACAAGAAATCGTTTCGAAGACTCTTCAACCAAATATCGATGCGCCACAGCAAGAGCATGGTCAGAAACGAGATATCGATCCCGCCCCAGAAACGCTACGTCATCACCATGCCCTTCACCGCCGTCGAGGAGCAGCATTACCAAACCCTCTTCGAAGAGCTTGCAAATGCATGCGGCTTGGACGCCAGGGGCAATCCGATTCAGGCGGACTGGGACCCCGAGGACCCAGGCGTGCAAAGCGCAATGCGTATAGCCCTAGACAGGCTCCGACAGACTGTCTTGCACCCCGAGGTTGGGGTTCAGAACCGTCGGGCTTTTGGACGCAAGGATGCACCTATGCGGACGGTCGAAGAAGTTTTGAACGCGATGCTCGAGCAGACTGATGTCGGGGTCAGGACAGATCAGCGCAGCCTTCTCTCCACGAGGCTGACGAAAGGACAAATTCTCGCTTGCCAGAAAAGGATTGAAGCCGCGCGAGCTCTCTGGGAGGAGGTCCTCGCCAAGAGTACCGAGATGGTCGAGGGGTGTCGGACACAGCTGGAGCAGGAAATACAAGAAGCTAAGAAAGGAAAGCCTGCTCGACCTTCCCCTTCAGAGGACTCTGAAGACGCTGAAGACAAAGATGACACCGTATCCCCCCGGGTGGGAGAGGCCCGACGTCGGCTGCGGTCTGCTCTGGAAATCCGGCACAGGGCGGCCTTCTTCTGCGCAAACGCGTATTTCTCCCTGAAATCAGATGCGGAGCTCATCCTGCCAGACTCAGAAGAGTACAACCGACTGGAAAAGCTTGAGGTGGAGGGCTACCAAACAGCTAAAGAGATCAGGAAAGAGATTCTTCAGGAGGTGGGTTTCACACCCAGTTACCGCCATTTTGTTGACACGCTTGGCTAACGAAATTACAGAGCCATGGTAGAGCGAAGAAATTGATGGATCGGCTCGTGAATGCCGCTTCACAACAAGCCTTCGCCGTCATCCCTGTGTTCAAGCCGATTCCTGTGCAAGGCATCGAAAGTCGCAGGATTGCTGATGCCCTCGACGAACTACGAGTGGTATTCGATGAGCAGGCCGTTGAAATTGACGATTGGCGCGAGTATGTCATCATGCGCCTTCTCGCCCCCTTGGTCGATGAAGAGAAGGGCGAAACCACCGGCGAGGAATATGAGCAGTCGACGAAGCTCCAAGATGAGATTCTCGTTTACCTTCAGATACTGAGGACCGCGCTTGCAGACAGGCAGGCCGCGATAACAGGGCAGAAGAACTTTCTCGTCGAACACGAGGCGACGGTGGCTAAGCGCTTGGCCGACGAAGGGGACGGCCCGTTCCCTGAAAAGTTTCTTGAGCTTTTGCAAATTCGCAACACTGTCAAACCACCGTTTGTCGAAGGGGATTCCTATTCCTCGTTGCGGGGGCTTATTTCAGAACTCAGAGGAATCACCGCTAAGCTGCGGCATGAGGCAGCGGTTGGAAACACGAGATCGGCGCATGAGCTCAGTGTTGTTTCCGATCTGCTGAAAGAGACTATGAAACAACAGGCAGATCAAGCCAAGGCAACGATGGCGATGGAGAAGGAGATTGAGCGCCTTATGGACACGCTCAACTCTCGCATTGAATATTACCGGCAGCTGCAGGAGGTTTCAGACATGGTCGGCGAGTACGAAGGGTCACTGGAGGATGCCGCGCTGGAGAATGCCTTTGTGGCAGTTCAGCGACAAGAAGAAAGCCTGCAGATGAAGGTGGCCACTGCCGAAGCCAAGCACCGATACCGTAAGTACATGCTTGCATTGGGAACAACAACATACAACTGACACTTCTCAGTGATACACCTCAAGGAGGCAGAGACCAAGACGGAAGAGCAGCGCACGTGTGTCATTTGCCAGTCGCCCTTCACGATTGGCGTCTTGACAATCTGCGGGCACCAGTTCTGCAAGGACTGCATCACGCTCTGGTTCCGGGCGCACCGCAACTGTCCGGTCTGCAAAAGACACCTGGACAAGTCCAATCTTCATGACATCACATTGAAGCCGCAGGAGCTCAAGGTGCATTCAGAAACGCACCACAGAAGCGATGACGACCCATCCCAGTCGCCCGTCACACCCAGCAAGAAAACAACAACCATCTACGCCGAGTTCAACACAGACAAGCTGGCCGAGATTAAGAACATCGATCTGGAGGGTCCCAGCTTCACGACAAAGGTCGACACACTGATACGCCACCTCATCTGGCTGCGGCAGTCCGACCCCGGTGCGAAATCCATCATTTTTTCACAGTATAAGGAGTTCCTCGAAGTCGTAGCACTCGCCTTCCGGCGCTACCGCATCGGGTACACATCCTTCGACAAGGCGCAAGGCGTGGCCACATTCAAAGAAGACCCAGGCACCGAGGTATTCCTTCTGCACGCGCGGGCGCACGCGAGCGGGCTGAACCTGGTCAACGCCAGCCACGTTTTCCTGTGCGAGCCGCTGCTTAACACGGCGCTGGAGCTGCAGGCGATTGCGCGCGTCGACCGCATCGGGCAGCAGCACGAGACGACGGTGTGGCTGTACATTGTTGACGGCACGGTTGAGGAGTCAATTTATGACCTGTTGGTAAGGAGGAGGATGGAGCATATGGGTCGTGCGTTAAGGGGGAAGAGTAAGGAGTCGACGCCGGAGCTGCTAGATGCAAATTTGGATGAGGCGAATGCGCTTGAGATGCAGCAGGCGCATTTGTCGAGGTTGATGGGTAGGGATGGGATATCCGGTGAGGCGGTGGATAAGGCAGATTTGTGGACGTGTTTGTTTGGGCACTTGCATCCTAAACAGAGGAGAGGGGGGAGGGAGCCGGTGCAGATGGCGACGCGGCGATTCTTAACTGCTGACGCAGCGGAGAGGAGGGCAGATGGTGAGAGAGAGGAGGCGGAATAGAGGGTGATGGGACGGGGCCGGAAAGGGAATTACGGTTACAAGATTGATGATACATGAGAATATGAACATATGGAGGGTATGATAGATGACTATGGCCATGGTTAGGGAATATAACTTTGGCGTTTATGAGTAATTCAGGTTGAAATTGATATCCTACAGTGCCTCGCCTTCATCAACTTGTGGCATAGTGAACCATGGCTTGTCGTTGAAGATTGAAGGGGCGGCGCAACGGTTTCCAGCCGCCGGCAGCTGCCGTTATGATCCCTGCAAGCCAGCCCCGCCGCCCCCAAATTTAGCTCCAATTACGGTAACGTTACGTCTCCTCGTATTTATGAACCCCTGATGCACCTTTCCCCCAACAGAAATTCTCGCTACAATCCTCGACTACCTCCCGTCGCCGACCAGATGCGCGTCGCTCGCGCCTCCGCCGCATGCGCGAGATGGTCTACGACGACACACGCTGGGTCGCGCGCCTCCACAGCATGGGCTGCTGGGACGAGGTGGAGGCGCGCAGGAGGTTTGAGGAGGCTATGAGGAGGAGGAGGAATACGGGTGCCGGGAGGGGGGGCTGCGGGGTGGGAATGCACAGAATGTGGTTGGGGCTGGGGTAGGGGTGGTGGTGGGGAGTTGGAGGGGGAATAGGGGAGTTTGTTGTTTGATGCGGGGTTGAGGAGGAGAGGAGGAGGCGGGTGGTTCAGGAGAGGGAGCGAGAGAGGCAGCAGATGGCAGAGGTGCGGGATGGGTTTGAGACGATGAAAGTTGGCGGGACGGCGCACACGGCGCAGCCGCAACTGGACCCGTCGCGCGATCCCGAGGCGCTGCTGCAAGTCATCAAGAACTGCCGCAGCGTGCGCGGGCATGCGCGCCACGAGTACGCCAAAGTGTACGGCGCGCTGGCGCCCTTCTACTACGATCTCGTGCGCGCCAAGACGCACACCGACCCGCTCGTCTTCAAGGTGTTCCGCGACCCGGAGCGGCAGGCCCAGATGTTGGCCAACCTGCGCACGTTTGCGCGAAGTGATTGGTCACAGGGCAGTCAGAAGAGAGAGGAGAAGCTGGATTCGATGGCGGGCATCTTTGAGAGTGCGGTGCTGAGGGGAGTTTGAGCAGGGATATGAGTTCTGGGATGTGGATGGGAGGATGAAGAAGTATGCCCATGTGCTGGCGCTGCTAAACGGGAGTAATGCGGCTGTGGAGCTGTTTATCCAGAAGCACCCGATCTTTACGGACAAGGAGGTGCTGGCCAACTCGATGGATTGCGTCAACCAGGCGCTGGCGGACAGCATCACGCTGGAGCCGTCGAGGCGCTTCTTTGAGGTGCTGACGCACAAGGTTAATGAGCAGTCGGACATCATTACGCGGATTTTCCCGAATCCGGGGCAGGTGTTTTGGGTGTTCGTCGACAAGGTCAGAGAGGACATTCTTATGGAATATGCTACGCCATTGTTTGACGAGACGCATGAACGGAGCATACCGTCATATCTAAGGGCGGTTTCGGGGATATTTGAGCAGACGCTGCAGTTTCTGCGGTCGCTGACACCACCGAAAGGGGCGGAGGTGCAGCAGGAAAAGATGGCCAAGGATTTGGCTTTGAAGGTGTTTGAGCCGCATCTCGACCTCTACCTGCAGGATGAGATTGACGAATTCACGAGGCAATCGGAGCGGCAGGTCGGGGAGTGGGAGAAGAAGCTATCGGAGCAGGACGCCAGCTTCGAGTCGTTCTACATGGGCAACGCCACCAACCGGCAGGCGGACAAGAAGGACTTCTTGACGTCGTTCAAGAAGGTGGTCATGATGCCTGTGACGGTGCTACCGACGACGTTTGCGTTCCCGAGTCTACCCCTCGGGTCTCCGTTTGCGAGCAAGCCTTCTGCCGCAGCGAGCACGAACGGGAGCAACACTCTGCAGGCCCCAAGTCAAGAAGGGTCGCGGTCACAATCTCCTGCTCCGCCAGCAACGCCATCAGCAGTCGACCGGAGCAGCAGCCCATTACCAGGGAAGGCCCCGACGGATGAGCTGGCGGCCAAGGCGGCGCTGATGACGTCTCGGTTGGAAGGCATAAAATCTCTATTCAGCATTGAGGTGGCATTGAGCCTGGTGCACGCCGCCAAGGCAAGCCTGGGGCGCGTGGCCGTGTTCATCCAGCTGGGCGGGCAAGCAGGCGGCGAGGCGCGCGAGCAGTGCGAGGCCATCTTCGTCACGCTGCTGCGCATCCTAGGCAACCGGCACGTCAAACCCGGCTTCGATAGGGCGGTGGTCCACCTGTCGCAGTACAACCCGCGCGAGGTCAGCCAGCACGACAAGGGTGGCGTGGCGCCCCTAGTAACCTTCATCGAGCTGGTCAACGTAGGCGACCTGATCTCGCAGATGATCGACGTCTTCTACGAGCAGCAGCTCGCGGGCCCCAAAATCGCCGACCGCAACGACTTCCTTGACCCCGCAGGGCTGGCCAAGAAGAAATTCGAGCAGATGCTCGACGAGAGCGTCGCCGCTGGCCTTAACAAGGGCATCGACGTGCTCATGGACGAGGTAGAATACATCTGCGCCACCACCCAACTCCCCACAGACTACAATCCGGGTGCGGCCACGGCCCCGACCCCGCCACCTCCTCGGCATCCTCCTTCACCTCCACCTCCTCCTCCGAAAAACACCCCACCACCACCCCCCAATCGACATGGACATCGGCCCGACGCGCACCGCGCAACGGGTCCGCGACCTCGTGGCCTCCCACACCTCCATGCTTGTCGGCAGCACGGACAAATCCATGCTGGACGTGTTCAACGGCGAGGTTGGTCTTCGGCTCTTTACGGCCGTGTGCAAGCACCTCAAGCGACAGCGGGTGAGCACCGAAGGGGCTATCAAGCTGATCGCGGACATGAACTTGCACTTTGAGTATATCCGCACGCTCAAGAATCAGGACCTACTTGCGTATTTCAAGGCGCTGCGCGAGCTGAGCCAGATCTACCTGATTGATGCGAAGCATGCGAAGGAGATGGCGACGATTATTGCGGATGGGGATCGGTTTGGGGGGATTTTTAGGGCCGAGGAGGTTTATGAGTATGCGGAGAGGAGGGCGGATTGGTATCAGGTGAGGAGGGATGTGGAGAGGGCGATGTATGGGTTGGAGTGTTGCGTGATGTGAATAGGGAGGTTTTGAGGGGGGTATATGGATAGAGTTCGGTTGGTTGGATGGATGGAGTTTGAGACACGGCAAGCGTTCTGATTAATGGTATATATGACCGCCTGGTTCTTTCTGGGCCTTCCGTTTCCTGGAAAGACAACCCCTGTTTTGATGCTCCCAACCTAAATCCACGCCAAACGCCGTGTTTTGTGCTCATGTCCTCATAAACGTAGGGGCACCCTACCTCCCCTGCCCAAAATCCAACTTCCTCGCCACCTTCTGCCCCCTATTCCCTGGCTCATCCTCCACCAACCCATTCCTCCTCTTCAAATCCGCCCCCATCTTCTCCTCCCCTCCCGACTTACGAGGCAAATCCTCCTTGCGCGTAGGCTTTGGATCCGTCCGCCACCACCTATGCTCCAGCATCTCCCTCGCGGTAATCCGCTTCCTCGGATCCAGCACCACGGTCTTGACCAGCAGGTCCACGCCGTCAGCACCAACCGCGCCAAACCGCCCCATGTACGCCTCCTTGCCCCACACGGGCACCACGTCGCTCGGCACCGTGTACTCGCGCAGCTTGGTCACGCCCGGCCAGTTGTCCTCGGTGGGCGTGCCGATCTGCTTGCAGATGAGCGAAATCTGCTCGACCTCGGTGTTGCCCGCCAGGAATGGCGCGCGGATGATCAGCTCGGCAAACACCATCCCCACAGACCATACGTCGACGGCGCCGCTGTAGTGGCGCGCGCCGAAGAGGAGCTCTGGCGGGCGGTACCAGCGCGTAATGACGTTGGCGGTCATGCGGCGCCCCGGGTCGGCGAACCCCCCGGGCGAGACCGAAATCGGCCAGTTTGACCTCCCCGTCGGCTGCGATCAGCAAGTTGTTGGGCTTGATATCGCGGTGCAGCACGAAATTGTCGTGGCAGAACCAGACGGCGCGAGACAGCATCCCCATCCACGCCTTGATGTCGCCCGCGCCGTAGCGCACGCGGTCGACGTCGCGGATCAGCATCTCGAGGTCGCCCAACGGTAAGTACTCAAGCACGAGGTTGAGGTTCTGGTCCTTGCTGCTGAAGACGGAGCGCAGGGCGATGATGTTTGGGTGGCGCAGCTCGCGCAGGTATTTCAGCTCGCGCACGGCGTCGGGCGCCATGCCGTCTTGGTATTGCTGTTGGACTTTGATCTTCTTGATGGCGACTAGGATGGACGGGTCGTGCCGCGCGTGGCCGAGGTAGACGTTGGCGTAGGTGCCCTCGCCGAGTTTTTTGCCCTTGACGTACTTGCGCTTTTCATCTTCGTTCATCTGCTCGATTGGGTCGAGATTCATGGGGAGGGAGGAAGGAGGTGCGGCGGCGCGGGCGAGTAGGCGGGAGCTGGAGGGGGTCGCCATTGCCGTTGGAGGAGGACGTGATGGTCGAGGCTGGGCGTTTGAGTGGGGAGGGACTTGGGCGGGAGGAGGATTGGAGGGCGTCGCTTGGATGAGCGACGAGAGGAGAGCCGGCCATGTTGACTGGCAGACTCGTGGTACGGAGGAAAGTGGTTGTTGGCTGTCGGGCTGTTCGGTTCACAGCCTCGCCGGAAGATAGAGGTTCGCGTTGTGGATCGAATTGGTGGTCCAGCCCACTGCGGTAAGGCAGTTGTTTGGGGTTCCACATTTCGCTGGTGGGGTTATCATCTCTTATCTCCGCTCAAGCCCGGGGATTTATCAGGCTTCACCACAAGCGTGGGAAGGTACCGTATGTACATTGGAAAGACCTGACCGGACCCAGCAGAGGTGCTTCAGGCTTGATGGGAGAATTTACATTGTTCCATAGTTCCAATTCTTGTCCATCGTAATCTCAAAAATGGTGCCTGAGAGAGACAGGGACGAAGTGGGACCCGCAGTGACATGGACAAAATCCTGGGCACTCGGGGGACCTGTTACCACCACATTCGTACTCAATATTGTCCGGTAATTCAGTCCTTTTCCTTCTTTCTCTCTTTTCACCTACCATCTCATCTTCTCACATTTTCAGTGTTGGGAGTGTCTCGGAGTTCTCCTGGCTGTCAGGGTCCAGCGGTGAACAGGGGTCACTGCCAAGCCCTTGCGCGCTGATCACCCCTGCGACGTCACAAGCCAGAACTGACGTCACGGCAAACCACAGCCTGGGAGTCGGGTGCGTTCTGCGCCCCGTCCGAACGAATGGCAAGAAAAGCGATCAGACCGATCGGGTCACTAAGGGCCAAACTCCATACAAACTCCGGCAACTTTTGTCTATGACATGTCATGATTTTAGCGTTGCGTGGGTGCCAAGTGTGGCTTGGACATACCGACCCGAGGTTTTTAACTCTTGACCTCGAACTTGAATGATATTCCCTCTTGTGTCTTGTAACCCTCCATTTTGGTTTCCGATACTCAGTCACGGCACGTCTTAAATCCCCGAGACAACGCCAAGTCCCGGCCAACGTCACGACCAACACGGGCACCCTTCCAACTTGGTGAGGCCTCATTCTCATCACAACCGAGGACGCCTTCTTCTACAGAACCTCATTCCTCCTCCCTCCTGATATTTCACCAACTCAAAACCAGCACCCCAACACTCAGCCCAGCACAGGAGCACAACCACCATTATGGTCCGCCTCTCCTACTGGGTAACCCCCATTCTAGCAGGGGTCGTCTGGCTCGCGACGCTCCTCGCCCTCCTCCTATACTGGATCATCGGCGCCGACAAGGTACACTACAGCTCCATGGCCGAGGCCCAGAACATCGCCTACATCAGCGACGTGGGCGCCTCCCACCTGAAGCCTCTGTTTGTCACCGGTTGTTGCGTCACCACCGTGCTCTTCGACCTGTCGTTTGGCATGGACCGCTGGCTGCGCCACAAGGGCCGGCTGGCGCCGAATACGTCAACGAAGGAGAAGGTATTGTCAGGGTTGACGATAGTTTTTGCGGTTATTGGCACGGTGGGGTTAATTTTGTTGAGTGTTTTTGATACGGCGAGGTATCCGAGGCATCATAATGTGTTTTTGCTGTTTTTTATTGTGGGCTATGTGCTGTCGGCGGTGTTTATTTGCTGGGAATATCATCGGTTGGGGAAGCGTAAGTTATCCCTTCTTATTTGAAGTTGGTCAGATTTTGACTGATTAACGCAGATTACCGCGAGCACCGCATCCTCCGCCTCTCGTTCTACATCAAGCTGGTCTTCGTCATCGTCGAAATCATGCTCGCCATTGCGTTTGTTTCCTGCACCTTCACCAGGAACTACAACCCGGGCGCGGTCCTGGAGTGGATCATCGCCTTCATCTTTTCGGCCTATGTCTTCTCCTTCTATGTCGACCTTTACCCGGCTGCTGCCACTAAGCAGCAGGTGCAGTTTACCGGCAACGGGAAGGGAGGGCTGAGCATGGGGTTTACGAGGGGCAGGCATGGACATGGCGGGCGGGACTGGTATGGTGCTGGCGGAGATATGGAGATGGGGAGCAGCGACGGGACTCTGTCTTCCCATGATCGGGTGCCAAGGGTTTTTCCGAACAATTTCTGAGGAACAGTTCATTTTGTGATTGAGAGCGGAGATCTGGTAAAGGTTGTTTGATTTAGCAGGCAAGGCGTCTTGGCTGGAAACATATTACGGGTATACATGCATCTGGCACGGAGTTTGGAGGGTTGTACTTATCATCACTATACTAAGTGAACACCGCGATGGAACTTGAATATTTTAACCTCAAGTGTCTAACAAGACCCCCGGCCCATCACAAAATCAGTCACAAAAATAAACCTGCAGAGGAGTACTGAACCAGAACAATATGCCTCCCAGATTTAGAAGAAACTCGTCTCAAACCACATAGCAATCCGGATTCAAATTGATAATGTGCTTGTACTCCAACAACGCCAGTCCAATGCCTGTCAATAAACAATCATCACGAGACCTGAGAGCCTTCCCAATCCTGCAATAAGAGACCTGCATCCCAAACTAAAAAAAAAAAAAAACATATCCCCTCCTGTCCGAGTTCCATCCCAGTCCCGCCGCAATCCCACCGCAACCACACCACCCTCCGTCCCACAACCCCCACCCTACTCCAAAATCTCCGAAAACCTCGACTCCCTAAACGGACTCACCCTCCCCGCCAATGGCTGCCTCCGTCTCGGCGGCGACGGCGCCAACCCACCACCACCATTCTCCAGCCCCAACCTCCCGCTCCCACTCTGACTCCCCGCTCCAGGAATCTCAGGCTCACACCGCGCCTCCACAAAATCCTCACTACTTCCACACCCCTCATCCCCGCCCCCACGTCCACACCACCACCACTACTACTACTCATACTGCTCACGCTGCTAACAGAAAACGGGATCGACCCCGCTACCGACGCAGGTATACTCGCCTGCGAAACCGGACGCTCCTCCCGAGTTTGTGTCATCGCCGCCACCGGAGAAAACGAGCGCCCCGCAAGCGCCACCTCGCGCATACTCGAGTCTGCGACTGCCGGGTCTACTACTACCGCTGCCTCTTTGTCCTTGCCTTTGATATCGGTGCTGCTGCTGTTGTTGTTTTTCAGGCGGGTGAGGGCGATGCCGCCGATGAAGGATTTTCTGTTGTTATTACTGGCGTCGGTAAGGACATTTTGTTCGGCAAGGGGGAGGGTGGTTGGTGTGGTTGTGGTTGACTTTGCACGGGGCCGGGAGGCGGGAGCGCAGCCAGTCGCGGACTTTGCGGGTGGGTGAGGTGGAGGGGTGGGCGTCGGGGCTGGTGGAGGTTGAGTGGTGGTGGGTTCTTTGCCTTTGTGGCGGGGATGGCGTTTAGGAAGGGGATGGAGAGGGCGCGGTTCGGCGGGTGGTGGGTGAGTGGTGGTGGGTGGATATGGGAGAGGATTGGGGGAGGGTTCTGTTGTTGCTTTGTCGATCGTTGTGGTATCCTTCTGCTTTTCCTCCTCAGCGGCATGCTGCTGTTCAGCCTTGGCAGCTTTGGCTTCTTCTTTCAGGAGCTTCTTCTCCTCGTGTTTGATCTCGGCCAATCTCTTCTTCTCATCCATTTGCTGGTCTGGAAAAACGTCAGTAAACCAACCACAACTCCACCCTTGACCATACGTACCCTTCAGCTTCTTATGTATCTCCTCACCTCCCTCTCCTCATCCTCTCCACCTCAACTTTCTCCCTCCTCCTTTCCTCCTCCAACCTCTCCCCCTCCACCCTCTCCCTCTCCCTCTCCGCTTTCTCATTAATCTCATCCAACAACGGCTGCACCTTCCTCGCAGCAATCCTCTCCACCTCCCCCTCTCCATAAACCTCCCCCTCCCAAATCAACCTTTCCCCACCCTCCCCAGCCGCGGCATCAACCCGCGCCTGCGCCGCCACCATTGCCTTCCGCCCCAATCCTCCTGCACCCCGTGCGGCACCCTGCCCGTATCAGCTTGTACCTTTTCGTCCATCTCCCGCAGCCGCGCTTTCACATTCCGCTGCGCGGCGGCAAGCAGCGCCTCGCGGTCGCGCGCCCGCTTCTCCTCATCGACGCGGGTCAGCGTGCTGTTGAGAAGGGTCATTTGCTTGCGGATTTGTTCTGATCGTAGTCGGTCCTCTTTCTTGTGCATCAGGTCGCCGTCGCTTGAGGCGCGGCGGCGCGTGAACTTGCCGCGGAGCGCGGTGCTGAGTTTGCGTGATGGTGAGGGTGGGGTGGGAGGCTGGCGCCGTAGTAGTCTTGGAGGTTGCCGGCGCGCTGTCTGTCGTGTTCTTCTTGAAGTTTCGTGAGGCGCTCTTGTGCGAGGCGGTAGGCGGCTTCTTGGAGGGTGGTGGTGAATATGGGGGCGCTGGGGTCTTCAACGACTGTGGTGGTAGTGGCGTCGTTTAGGTTGGGGGAGGATGGGGGTGAACGCGTGTTGGCCTGGGCGGTGTGTTCAATAATCTTTTGCTGTTGATTGTACATAGTCTTAGCCATGGCGAGGGCAGAGGCGTGGAGTACGTCTGCACGGTTTCGCTCGTCGATCTCGGGCTTGACAGGTGGGTTGGAAGTGAACATCTGGCGGTCCATGGTCGTGTATGGCACGGAACCGGCGTCTCCTGCTGAGAGGGGACTGGCCCGGAATGATGGGCGGTGGGCAAGGGTCGCTGCGCTCAGGGCATCCGTTCCGACGTACGATGGCGCTGCTTCGCTGGTCGTCTGGGGTGAGGACTGGGCTCTTGGTCGTAGGCCCGCCATCGCTCCCTTTGCGGCGCGCATCGAGTTCTGTCTGGACAGTGCAGAGTGTTCGGTGGCTGGAGAAGGAGTAGTACTCCTGGCGTTGAATGCGAGGTTGGCAGCGGTAGATACCCAGGCTGAAGGAGGAGGAGGCTGCTGTTTTTGATGGCGCTGTGCCCAGCCAGCAGCAAGACGGGCATCCTGAGAGCCCGAGACGATCTGCGGCTCTTGGAACGAGCTCATCCTCGGAGTAGTGGCAGGAGAAGGCGCATTCGCCCATCCCAGCGACGCAGCAGCACTGGCCGCGGCGTCGCCTGCTTTCAACCCGGGCGATGGATAGCTTGGGAGGTGTTCGGCATTTGCATATCTAAGAGGCCCGGCTTGACCTGAAGACGGGATGTAAGTAGGAGGTTTCGATGACGAGAGTTCGCCTGTGACACCTACCAGGCAGTGGCATGTGTCGGGAGGCATTCCCCGGAGGTGATAATGTTGCGGATGCCATAGGCGATATGGATGCGCCTAATCTAGCAGGCTTAGTTTCGCGGAAGATGGCACTGTGTGCTACAGCAGCTTTGAATGTATGATAGATTTGTGTTCGGCGAAGAGATAATGCAAGCCAAAGGTATCAACGAGAGCGATCTGCGAGTTGCACAACTGAAAGTCAAACGAAAGAAACCGTCCTGTTGATGGCGATAGAAAGCGGGCAGAGTCCAGCGGATATCCTCGGAGCAAACAAGACACCGACCAAGCCACACCACAGAAGCTGATTGATATGCGACTCAGACACGGACGAGGAAGCGAAAGGCTGGCAGTGAGGAATTGCGTATGTTCAAGCAAAAGTACAAGTATCTGTCTGATGGGCGCAACAAGACAAGACAAGGGTTGTGGTCGAGACCTGATGGGACGCTTGGCCGGGTCCAGGCCAGTTTTAGGTTCGAAAACAGCAGACAGTGCTCGACTCGTGGACGATGGGATGAGCCATGCTCGCGCTCTTTCGCGGTCCCGTTCCTGCGGACAAAGCATGGACGGCATCCGTCATCTTGGGGATCGACGTCATTGTCTGCCCCCAGCAGCGATGAAGCGACGAAGGGACCCTGCAGTGCAACCGCAGCGCAGCTGAACTCGATGCCCCACCAGCCCCGCTTCAGGCTTGTCGCTGGTCTTGGCGCTTCGGAAGCACGGCTCGTGACCTTCAAGTCCCGCCTTGGAGCTTCACATGACAGACTTCAACACCCAATGCAGCATCGCTAAGCCCGATGGAGAGTTTCTGCTGCTGCAGAAGACGAGGTGGCCAACAAGCGACTAGCCACCCCATCCGAAGAGAAAGCCATCAAACAAACAGAAATCCAGCACGGTCACATCGAACCCAGCATGCGCTGCTCTGTTCATCTCACAACAAGGAGGGACTAGGCTTGTATTCCGCAGGCTATGCTGCCCGCTCGAGACTCCATTCATATCTCGAGGTAAGAAAACACAATCGTGTCACAAAGCAAATGCCCGCATTCCGGTATCAGAATTCATTGATGTGCCTTCACACATGCCTAATCCATTACGCCGTGGAAAGTACCCGCAACCAGTCCCGTCCTCCTAGCAACCCCCAACCTAAGCCTCGTTGAGCTGGGTCTTGAAGGCCTCAGTGGGCTTCTTGGGCTTGCCAGCCTCAGCCTTGACCTCACCAAGTTTCTCGCTGATGAAGGCCTTGGCGTAGGGGTTGAGACGGAGCTGAACCTGCTTGTTCTTGAGCGGGTTCTTCTTCTGGACGTGGCCGCGCTTGGTCTTGGCCTCGCCCTTGGGCGCGCGGAGGACGCTCTGGATTTCGGAGCTGTTGATGAGGCGGGTAAGGTCGGCCTGAGCGACAACGTTGGAGGGCAGGAAGAAGCCCTTCTTGGCGTCGTAGACGGCATCGAGCTGCTTGATAGCGGCCGAGGTCCAGATGACGAAACGGCCGAGGTGACCACCAGGGGCGAGCTGGAGGAGGTTGAGGGCATCGACGGGGCAGGTCTCGACACCGGGGATGTTGCGGAAGCCCTTGACGAGATCCTTGCCGTCGGTCTCGGTGCTGTAGACGACGAGGGGACCGCGGCGCTGGCGGTGGCGACGGCCACGGAGCTTGCCCTTGCCGGCACGGAGCTTCTTGGACATCTTGACCTTCTCAACATCGGCACCGGCGCCAACAGCCTTGAGGAGGCCGAGGGCAGCGGCGGTCTTGGCGACGGCCTCGCCGGAGACGGCGGCGGAGTCGACAACGAGGGGAACCTCGGGGACGGTCGCAACCTGGTGGCCACGAGCCATCAGGAGGGGAGCCACGGCGGAGGCAGCAAGAGCAGAGGCAGTAGCGAAACGCCTGTTGTAAATAGTCAGCATCCTTGCCCCCCAAAACCCAATTCTCTTTGCACGTACTTCTGGCCCTGGTTGACCTTGACGTGCCACTTGCGCCAGATCTTGGTGGGAGCGAACATGCGGCCGGAACGGCACATGTTACCGAAGGCAGCCTGGCCGGCACGGTGAGTACCACCACCGGAGACACGGGGGATACGGGCAACAGCGCGACCTGAAATCGTCCATATCAGCAATTGCCCAACTCAATTCGGCTCCCATCACGCAGCCCGTTCCACCCCCCAATTGAACCGAGTTTCCCCCTCTTGAATCCGTTCCTCTTCAACTCCCCCACTCCAGAATATTTCGGGATCCGACTCACCAGTGCCCCAAGACTCGGCAGAGGTCTGGTGGCCAGCCTTCTCGCTGACGGAGTACGGCTGCCTCTTGTTCTTGGCCATGCCGGTGTGGACGTGCTTGACGATATCCGGGCGGATGGGGGCGCTGAAGACCTTGGGGAGGACCTCAGTGGCGCCGGTGGCCTTGCCATCGGCGCCGATAACGGTAACAGTCGGGCGGGAGGCCATCTTGTCCAATGCTGGGACAAGTCTCGGGTCTGAAGGAGTCGATAAAGTCAGCAATTGAATATTCTGACGGTCGCTGCGTTGTCGAAGCTGCCGGGGCTCTAAAAGCGTGCGAAATTTGACGTCGGGCGGGTGTGCTTACCTGGCGATGGGCGGGTTGATGAAGAATCGAAAATTCGAGGCCAGCTGCAGCTCCAACTGAAATTTTGCAATATTCGCTGGTGTGCTCGTGGGGCTGCTCGACATCCACTGGCCCTAAGAGACGCTAGTCCGGAGTTGGTAAGCGGTGGGGCCTTTGCCAGCTGGTTCTGTTTTCACCAGCCGGCAGGACCCCTGTCGTTCCTGGACGACTTCGATTTGACTTCATCACCACCTGTAATTCTACACCTCTCAGACTCAGCTCCTCGTGGGTTTGAATATGAGAGCAATTGAGAACCGCTGGTGATTTTTTAGAGAGAAAGTCAACCCTGTGGATAATGGCCAAATATTCTCATCCGTACGCATGCATTGGCAATCGGCAGCCAAGTATGATGTCGTTCTCCATTGAACCAGAGGCTTGCATTGAGCTTCTCCCAACGACACTCCCCAAACGTGTCCTCATTTACTTTCAGGCTCCAGTATACGACTTCCCAAGTCTACCCTAACTCTTTACGTATTAATATCTGCAACAACATGGCAGAGCCAAACCTCTCATGTTCACAGCGTTATATCTCCAAAAGACAACCATCACCCGTTACCCTATGCCAACACTCACCCTTGCCAGCATTAGAGACCCCCCAACATCTGGCCCAAATACGACCCCGGACACATGACAGCATACTTCAACCTTGAGCCTGCTTGCTCGTTACCTGAGTCTTGACCGCAACACGTTGGCTGTTCTGCCATTCTCGGGTTTGTTGATGCTGATGTTTGAGAACCTACACTCGTCACAGTGTATCTCGGCCATGATGCACATTGCATTCCCTCGCCCCGGCGGCATTCTCCCATTGGATAGTCCCGACGACAAGGCGAAAGCTGCAGCTTTAGCACGAATTTGTTTCTATACAGGCGTAGCCTTACGCCCAAGGAGGCATCTAGAAGCTTTGGCTCCTGAATAGTATCATAAAGTCTATATTCACTGCTCCAGCAAGTGGTATCTTAAACAAAACCCAACCGCTAGACCACCAATCCTTTCCCTCCCATCCCAAAACCACCCATGCAACCCACCCCCAATCCCATCCCCCACCAAAAAAGACAATCCCTACCCAACCTCCCTCAATCGCTTCCATCAACCTCGTCCCACCCCACCTCACCCCCTCAGCCCCTCCTCCCTCTCCTCCCCCTCCCGTCCATCACCCCCTCCCCTCTCCCCACCCACTCCCTCAAATACTCAAAGTCATTATACCTACACGCCTCCCTAAACACCTCTCTCATCCTCTCACTATACAACTGACACACCGCAACAGGCTTCAACATCCTCTGCTTATAAAAGTTCCTCGGCACCTCACTCCTGCTCTCCTCGTCCTCAATCATCGGCAAAACAAACCCCTCAAAACACTCCTCACACACAGTTAGCTCGGGGACTTTTTGCAGGACGTGCCATTTCTGGTTCAGGAGGGGGGTATTCCGCCGACATTCTTCGGGGAGGGAGATTTCCCGGATGCGGTCCGCGAGTTGGACGATATTGGGGGGTGCGCGGCGGGCGAGAGCGCGGTCGGTCGTGTCTTCCATCAGGCGGAAGTAGGTGAAGAAGCGCTTGCGGTCGGGGGCGAAGTGCAGCTCGCAGATGCCGCGGGTTGGTTGGTCTAACGAACTCAGAGGAATGAAGTAGCCCTCTAGGTCGGGGAGGAGGGCCTCGACCATCCGGGCACAGCTGAGGCAGATGGTGAACGTCTGAATAGGACGTCGGGCGTTGGGTGCTAGCATGCTGTACCAGACCCGGGGGGCGACCTGGTCGCCCGGACAGGCTTGTGCGCGCACTGCAACGGCCGCTATTCCCTGCAGAAGACGCATATCTTGGATATCACGCTTGAGAGCCATGAGGTAGGCGAGGCGGTACCAGGGCGATGAGCCAAAGTCGCAGGAGATAACTTCGTTGCCGGAGCGGATGTGCACCGGAACGAATCGGTTCTCGTGAATGGTGTTGGCAAACGCGAACAGATAGCAGTCGGGGCAGATTAAGAAGTTCTCTGCCCCCCTCAGTGTCAGGAAGCGCTCGCTGCCCGGCCTGTTCCAAGCCGGGGTGGGCGACTTAAATCGACATTCAGGAAGTTGAACTAGAGCATCGCATGCAGTGTCGCGGTTTGCAACCACTTCCTCATCAGGACGATCAGATTGCCAGTACGGCATCGGAGATTGTGTATCTGAGGCATCACCCCGCAGAAGGTTCACCACCTGCCCCGCCAGGGGCTTCTCCAGTTTGCCTGTTCGGCCGAGAGAGCCCGGTACTTGAGACGGCAATGAGGCAGACTCGTTGAGTGAGCCAATGCTCGCATCCCGGGAATGGCGATGTGGTGGTGCAGCCTTAATGATCCCATCAAGCTGTCGAGACGGTGACGCGCTGACCGGTGGGGATGGTGAGACGGAGCGCTCGCCGGCTCTTCGACTGCTAACGGGAGGAAATGTCGCACTCCGCGGGCTTGGATGTAGTGAATCATCCGGATATGGCACCTGAGGGTGTGCCAAAGATGGAATTGGTGCCCCTCCAAGTTTTTGGTTCGGCCGGCGGGCTTGGTCGGGCGATAGCATTGGCGGATATTCCGGTTCCAATGTAGGCCGAAGAGGATAAGGGGCCTCTCCTCGAGCCGGATGCCTTTCCCTGTAGCTATCTTCGCTCAAATATCCGTCCTGCTCCCGGTGAGTTGACCGAGGCTGGCGCCTACGACTCGGAGATGAAGCAGGCATTTCTCTTGCACCGCGAGGGTGAGGCGGGGATCTGCTGCTAGGTCTCCTTCTGGGCGACGGGTCAGCCCTGGATGGTGTATCTGTCATAACAACTCCGCCTGGCGCCATGAAGGCAAAGATTTCGTCGGGGTCACCGTAATTGTATGGCTGAATGTACGATTTTGGTCTTTCTGAAGGTGGATTGTCCCGTATTGGCACGTTGACGGTGGAGGAGGAGCGTCTGTGAACGGAGGGTCTTCCCGAGTACTTGGATGGGCGGCGCGACCTTCTTCTATCAGACACTTCGACCTCGACATCCCTCCTAATCGAGGGACTGCGGGCAGGTTTTCGACCTGAATTCGATCTGACGTCTGAGTAAGAGCGATCGCGTCTTCTTGAGGTATGCTTGACTTCGTGCGAGAGGAATGCGCTGTCGGGTGGCCGCGCGCTGGACCTGTCGCGAGATGATCGGTGGTCTTCCTGGTCTTGGTGCACAAGAGGTCTCTCCCGTTCGCGTCGACTGTCTGTTCGTCGGATCGGGGGCTCAGGATGCTCAAACTCTGTGTTGAGACGGGGCAGATCCTGATGACTTTTTCGCTTCGAGAGTTCGGGCCTCTCCTGTCCTTTCTCCTTCTCCCTTGGTAGATCAAGTTTCTCTTTTGATAAGTCGCGCCTCTCCTCTCTCGGGGGGTCGAGCTTTTCTCTGGGTAGCTCGCGTTTCTCCTTCTCTCTTGGTAGATCAAGCTTCTTCTTGGATTGGTCGACTTTCTCCTTCGGCGCATCTTCTTGTTTCTCGTCCTTGGCACCCTCTGAGCCCTCGGCGGGCTTCTCTGGGCTCACCAGGACATACTTCCGGCAGGTGTTTGCTTCATAACGAGCCTGTGCTGTCTTGGGCTCATCCTCACCGGCGGCACCGGGAATGATGACGAAGCGGCGCTCGGGGTTATATTCGTGAACGGGGAGTATGAGGGGCTGTTGATCAATTTCGCCGCGGCACCTGGGCTCCTCGTTCGAGGTGTTGGAGACCGTTGACCCAAGGTGTTCTTTCGCAAGCGACGCCTCCTCGTCTTCAACGCAGGGTGGAGGCGGTGGTTTGCGGCGCGAGGGGAAGTTCCACGGTCCTGGCCACACCGATGTTTGGCTTGTTCGGTTCGTACGCCCGACGCTGTGAATCGTAGCTGTTCCCATACACCGTCAGCCAAAGTGCGTGGAGCGGGGATTCAGACTGTGTGCTTACGGGTTGGGGCTCCTCGAGCGCGAGGATCGCCAGGACCCCGTGGTCAGGAGAGACTCGATATCGGGGTTGTCCATGCTTGCTTGTTAACAGCGCCGGTTGTTGTCAGGACCGAATCATCTCGGTGTGAGGCACAGGACAGGACAGGTGCGGGGTGAGGTGAGGTGTGCTGATGTCGCGTGGGGCCAAACAGCTGGGTTGAGCTGGATGTAAGAAAGTAGCTAAGGGTTGCGGTTGGGAGTTGGTGAGGAACAAGAATAGCGTGGTGGGTTTCAGTGGAGTGTCGACTCCAATATGAGATGGACGCAAGTCATCAAGGCTCCAGGCTGAGGTGCTTACTCGGGAAGGACCCAAGCACTTGTCTTGTCCTGGGGAGGTGCGGGACGCGGAACTGGGGGCTGCTGCCAGGGCAAGAGGGTGGGGCACGATGTGGTCTCTGATGCAAGGGTAAATGCAGGAAACGGCTGCTGAAAAGGCCACTGGCCTGGGGCCACCTCAATTGGTTGCTGCTTTGCAGCTGTCAATTTTCTGAGGCAAGACTGTATTACAGACGGCGGCTATGATGCAGATTTTCAACCAAATTTTTTCATGATCATCTTTTGGAGGTTGTACAGTGAGGGTGAGCAGGGTTCTCTGTTGATTCTCTGGACTTGGGATGATGACATCGTCTGGGACGGGCATCTCCCCCAGCAACTCCGCACAGACATCAACCCCACCTTCTTCCGATGAATTGGTTCATCAGGCACAAGCGGCGGTTTCCATGGAGGGAATTCGGGTCCGAAGCTCGAAATGAAAAAGGGGCCACCTGCAAGTCATCTCGACGGGAAGAGTCACAAAAATTGCCCTGCAGCATCCTGCAACAGGCTTCAAGTTGTGGTGGCTAGACCCGTGGGCGTTCCCCGCGGCAGACAGCAGGCGGCCGCTTCCACAGCCAATGAGCGCCTCTACCAGTGAGCGCTTACTGGTCCCCGCAGCTGGAAGCTCCTCTGCCCTGGCGGCCGTTTCATCGAGTTTAGGCCCGTGGTGGCTGTCGCGGCGGGCATAGGTTTGATTTTGACGCTTTTCGTTCTTTCTTTCTTTTCTCTCATTTTTGTTTCTGGGCTGGCCCGTTGCCCGAATCTAATCATGTCCGAGACAGAAACAGATCACTGAAGGTCTTGCAACTCCAACGACGTCATCGCTGGTGGGGAGTTCAGCCCTGTGAGACTAACTTGTTTGGGTAGTACCCTTGGTTGAGACGGATTGTAGTTTCGTGATGGGATGAGATAGAGGTGACATCTGGACTGACAACGATGGAGCTCTGCAATGGTCGGTGTCCCGAGAAATGGGAGAGCAAAAGAAAGCGATCGAAGCAAAATCGAGTGGTTCATGTGGGAGCACAGCAGATGAAGGCAACCTGCATGTGGCCCAAGACTTCGCCCGGAGTCCAGGTGCTGGTTGAGCTTGACGGTGTGACCGCATGGCCACCCAATCCGATACGCCTTGTCAAACCATTTGACTAGTAGATCGCGCGCTTTTGGGCTATTTTTCACGGACCTTGAAGCCCCAGTTCGGGGTTGCGTTCCTTATAACCAGAGACGCGGGAGCCGTGGATGTTGGAGTCTCCTTCGTGCCCAATTTCAGTAAGCGAATCCGTTATATCCCAAGACTGACCACACAGGCTATGGGCCCGGGAGTCAGTTTGAAGCCACAGAACCACAGTTGGGGAACACAAGGCCTTGCACAGGCATGAGCCACAGTGACAGCGCAGATAATCAACTTTCTGAGGAAGGAGAGGTGTGTTGCCTCAACTCAGAAAGCAGTTTGTTGTTTCAGGTCATGGTGGTATGAGACTTTGCTTCGAAATCAGATATGAGTTAGGCGCCGAACAACCGGTGATGGGGGTGGTGTATAGGGGGCGTTGGGAAGGGAGGAAAGTCAGATTTCGAAATTCGAACAATGCTCGGCTAGAGCTTGACCGAGAAATTCAGGGTCCAAATCTTTAATTGCATAACCCCGGCACCAGAGCTTTGCTGAATCCCTTTAGTTGCATGACCGACTTGGACCCACCTAAATTTCATGTCGCATGAACAGAGCGACCATCACCCACGGGAGCGCCGGTTCACGATCTGGTGGTACCATTAGCCATGGAGTTTGCAAGGGCAGCGTCGGCTCGCCATCTGGTGAAATGGAAGTCGACATTGGCTCGGCCGCGAGGCTGGGTATGCCACTCCTGCCGGCCCAACTTCACCGTCGCGTCCCGGCGCTTCTCGTCGCAACCACCACCACCCGCCGACAAGCCCTACTATGTCACGACGCCCATCTTCTACGTCAATGCCGGTATGGACCGGTTATTTCTGCTCCTGAGTTGCTTCAAAACACGCTGACGGACGACAGCGCCTCACCTTGGGCACATGTACTCAATGATCCTGGCGGACGTGTTCAAGCGATGGCAGACCCTCCTCGGCAACCGCGCCATCATGATTACCGGCACCGACGAGCACGGGATCAAGGTACAACAAGCTGCCGCTCTCAACGAAGTTGCCCCCAAGCAGTGGTGCGACGAGAACGCCGAGAAGTTTGAGGAGCTGGCCTACCACGCCCGTATTGGGTACGACCGCTTCATACGCACGACAGACCGCGACCACGTCGAAGCCGTGGAGCACTTCTGGTTCCTTCTTCAGGAAAAGGGGTTGTTATACGAGACAAAGCACGAGGGATGGTACAGCGTCAGCGATGAGTGCTTCTACCCAGAGTCACAGCTTGTCAAGCACCAGGAGCCGTACACGGGCCAGGTGTACATGGCGTCGGCCGAGACGAAGAACAAGGTTGAGTGGGTCGAGGAGAAGAATTACTGCTTCCGTATGACGGAGCTCAGGGATAGGCTTTTGGAATTCTACGAGAACAACCCCGACTGGATCCAACCTGCACACCGCAGAAACCAGGTCGTCGACTGGGTCACGAACCAACTGACAGACCTCTCCATCTCGCGCCCCGTCCAGCGCCTGAGTTGGGGCATCCGAGTTCCGAACGACCCGTCTCAGACAATCTACGTTTGGGTCGACGCCTTGATCAACTACCTGACCGCTTCCGGCTACCCCGGCTGGACGCCCGGCGCGTCCCACACCGGCGGCTGGCCAGCGGACGTTCAGATCCTCGGCAAGGATATCTTGCGGTTTCACTGCGTCTACTGGCCGGCGCTGCTCATGGCTTTGGATCTTCCTCTGCCGAAGAAGATGCTTGTCCATTCTCACTGGACCCTGAACAAAACCAAAATGTCCAAGTCGCTCGGCAACGTGGTCAACCCGCTCTATGCCATCAACCGGTGGGGAATCGACACGGTGCGGTTTTATCTTCTCTACGAGGGTGGTCTCATCCACGACGCAGACTACAGCAACGACACTTTGGTGGTCAAGTACAAGAAATACCTCCAGTGGGGCTTTGGCAACCTCCTCGGCCGTCTGATGAGGCCTAAGGCCTGGAATACACGGGAGATCATTGAGCACGCGTTTAACCCGGCGGGTACAACAGAGGTCGAGCTGTCAAAGCCCTTGCAGGAGACCCTAGCAAGCTTTGAGGAGGACTTGACGCAGCTCCCCTCTGCCGTCGCCAAACACATGGAGCAGCACAACCCCGTCGGCGCCATCCGCCAGATCATGGCGACTGGCACCAAGGTACGTTCAAGCTGACCATTCGCCAACAAGGCACATGACTAACACTGCCGCAGCTGAACGAGTTCCTAACCCAGACACAACCCTGGACCCTGGTCAAGCTCGAGGACCCCTCCGGGAGAGCGACGGCCGAGAAGATCCTCTTCCTAGTGGCCGAGGGCTTGAGGATTTGTGGCATCCTTCTGCAGCCGTTCTTGCCCGAGAAGGCTACCAAGTTGCTTGACACATTGGGCGCGTCCCCTGACAAGCGGACCTTTGCTCATGCCGCCCTGCGGTGCGATCCGGACTATGGCGTCCCGATGGTGGACCCTGGTCACGGCCGTGATGACGGGCTTTTTCCTCCCCTTATTGAGGATTCCGACGTTGTGTTCCCCTCGAGTAAAAAGGCTAAAAGAAAGGCGACTCCGAAGGCGGAGATTGTGATGACGGAGGAGTGAGGGCCAAGCGAGGTGTTGGCGGGAAAATTGTATAAGTAGAGGGTGTGCTGTGTGTGATGATGATGGATTTCGGTCTCGAGATACCCTGTAACTATACTGTACATTCAACAATAGACGCCTGGATCAAGCCCACAGCCTGGTTGGGGCAACTCAATACAGCCGAGCTTGACTGGGTGGGACGGATCTGAAACCCCGCTAATAGCGTTTTCGATGCATCAACCCGATTTTCTCACCTCCAACTCTCACCCTTAACCACTAAATCCAAATACCAAGAGCATTCAGACCGAGATCACCAAAAATGAGACTCAATGAATTGACCGGTTCGTTTTCTGCACGTTATACGAATCAAACTCCAAACTAACAAACCATAGCCGTCTCCACGGCTAAAGCACTCCTCGTGCCCTACGACCACCGCCATGTCCTAACATACCACGCCTGGATGGAGGATCCAGTACAATTGCCCCCCCTCATCCCCACCAATCCCTCACATTCAATATCAAACTAACCCCCGCCTCAGGCCATTCAAGAAGCCACCGCTTCCGACCGCCTCACCCTCGAAGAGGAATACGAAAACCAGCAGTCCTGGCGCGCCTCCCACGACAAGCTCACCTTCATCATCTGCCAGCCCCTCTCTTCACCCCCTGTCATCAGGAGCGGCACATCCATTCTGGCCGGCGAGCCTGACGCCCCTGAGAGGATGGTGGGCGACGTTAACTTGTTCTTGTACCCCTACGAGGACGACGACGAGGATGATGGGGTGCCGTCGGCCGCGCCTGGGTTTTGTGTAGGGGAAGTTGATATTATGATCGCGGATCAGGTGCATCGGGGTAAGGGAATGGGAAGAGGGGTGGTGCAGGGGTTTTTGCAGTATGTTGCAAGGCATGTGGAGGGGATTATGAGGGAGTATGCGGAGGATAAGGATATGGAGGTGGCGCCTGGGTTGAAGCTGCTGATGGCGAAGATTAACCAGGGGAATGGCAAGAGTATTGCGCTGTTTAGGAGTTTGGGGTTTGAGCAGGAAGGGGAGGTGAATTACTTTGGGGAGGTGAAGTTGGTACTTCGGGATTTGGGGAGGTTCGCAGAGGAGGTGCCAGAGGGGTACGCAGAGCTGGTCTATTCGAGGGATGAGGCCCAAGATAAACGGCAATAATAATGAACCCGGGTTTTCAACGCAACGCCCACCCTAAGTCATTCAGCCTAGTCTCCTTTTACTCTATCCCATACATCGCCTTATACTTGTCCAGGATCTCCAGGCTGGTGTTCGACCCTCCACAAACCACCAACACCACATTCCTCCTGGCCCACTCGTCATCTGTCAGCCCCTCACCAAGATACCTCCTCAAATCCCCATTATACGCCGTCGCGATGGTCGCACCACACGCCACCTCAATCAGAATACGCGCATCATCCAAAAACCTCACGCATGCCATCGCCGCCTCCGCATCTGACACCGTCGCACTCACCAACCCGTCTCCAGCCTTCTCCACCCACTCCCACGTCTTCTCCGACACCCTCCGCGCCCCAAGACTCGTCGCAATCGACGTAATCCCCGGCAACGTCACCAGCTCCCCCGCCCGCACACTCTCAAACAAACTCTCCGCCCCCTGCGTCTCCATCGCAAGCACTTTCGTCCTGCCCCCGAGCCGGGCACAATCCGCTTCCAATTCCTCTCAACCCCTCCATCACCCCATTCAACAACCCACCACCCCACATTACACACCACCGCGTCCACCCCCCACTCTCCCCATTACTATACCTCCCCACCCACTCCCCACCACCTCATCCACAATCGTCGACGCGCCCGTCCAAATATCCGGGTGATCAAACGGCGGCACGTACACCCTCCTTTCCACCATCCCCTCCGCACCATTATTAGGAGAAAGATAAGTCTCCCGCAAAACCCATCCGCCTCCACCCAACTCGCGCCAGTCTGCACGACCTCCGCCCCAACTCGCGCAGCTTGGCGACCATGAAGGCTGAGGTGGAGGTGGGTACGACGATAGTGGCGGGCCGGTGGAGGGTCGCGGCGGTTGTGGCGCAGGCGAGGCCCGCGTTGCCGCCGGAGGAGCAGTAGAAGTGGACTGGGAGGTTGGGGGAGGAGGGAGTGGGGGTGGTGAGGGCTGTGAGCATCATGTTGCCTATGCCGCTGTGGAGGGTTAGTATGTTGGTGACAATGAAAGGAGGGGGGACGGGGATAGGAAAGGGGAGCGTACCGAGACTTGAAAGAGCCGGAGGGCTGGGTGTTTTCCAGCTTGGGTAGATGTTGCAACCTGCGGCGCGGGAGAGGGGCGGGAGAAGATGAGGGTGTCTCAACCCAGGGTTTGGGCGGGTCGGGGAGAAGGAGCCCATAGTTGTTGTAGATGGATTGAATAGGTGTGTGGTGATGCTTGGCGCTGGGTGAGGTGTAAGTCGAATGTCTAGAACTCGATGGACCGGTGCGGGACCCAGATCTTATATGGCTGCCGCAGACTCGGGAGAGACGGGACGATCAGGCACGGACGGACCCTTAAACCTTCAATTGCCACCACAAAACGAACGTCTTTGTTGATGCCGCCGCCTGCCGTCTGCTGCCGTCGAGAGAGTTTCTTCTGTTTGTAAAAGTATCAATGTACTGCTTGTGACACACTCCCTCTGCCTGTCAGTCTCCTTCCACAAACACCAGGTTCCTCGAGCACGTTTACACAAGAATTACAAAACGCAAACCTGGGCGGTGGTCTGGTGATGTCGTCTATTACTTAAAAGAAACCAGGCCCGTCCAGCAGCCAGCAATTGTGTCAGCTCAACCCTGCGCCGGGATCCAGCGGATGACCAGCACGTTATCATGCAGCTTCGGATCGCACTGTTTCCGGAAGGTCGGCTTGCCAAGACGTCGTCGCCGTTGTGACCCCTGGCTGCGGCCTGCAATGCAAGATTAAGGGCGTGTGGTTCCTTTCGGAGATCTCTTCGATTCTTTCTGTGTGTGGTGGAGTCCGTAGGCCGACGGTAAACGACGGCATCCCCCTGCGAGCCCGGCCGAGAACCGGAGCTCCTCGACTCATCCTCGCAAACCACTTGCCGCTTTCGATCCACACTTCACCGACTCTCATCCGCCGGGGACTGTCCCGAGTCTGTGCGGACTCGGTCTCGGGAATTGCCTTATTGGATCGGATGGCCATACCGAGCCGGTGAGGCTTGCGGCCCCGGCTGTTGTTGTTGTTGTTGTTGTTGTTGTCCGTCGTGTGCCAGAGGTTCCAGTTCGTCCTTTGTCTAGGCACATGACCTGGGACATGGATGGCAGGGAGCTTGGGCTGAGTCTGGACTAAGTCGGCTGACGAGGGTGTTGAGAATTGACTGGATCATGTTGATAACCGGAGTACCATTGTGTTGGTGTTGAGGCCGAAGGATTGGGGCAGCTTTTGGCAGTTCCTGGTCTCTCCTCGCTGGGCTGCTTCCGGACATGGACTTAGACTCTGTTTTAGTATTTAATGACACAGATGAGAGGGTAAAGACACGGGCTGTGCATCTTCATGGTGGTACTCGTACTGTGCTGGCTCTAATACTGTAAGCATGTCAGCTAATGGGGAAGTGCTTGTGCTTTAACCCCTGGTGACACTTGGTAGCAAAGCTGAGAATGGAAATACTGGATTTAAGACAGCTACCAATTGTTATCGTGACTATTCACAGATCTTTAAATGAATGATGTGTTAAAGCCTGGTTGTGAGTCTGTGGTAGGTGTAAGTTAACATAACACACAGCTTTATGTGTCGTCTTTCTCTTGTTAAACTTTTCTCATACTTGATAATATGTCTAGGACATGATGTCTAGCTTGGACAACCTTAGCCATCTGAGCTCGGTGTCTTGTGAGGCGGTTCGTGAGGTGACGTCGGGCTACACCCCTGAGGGAGTTGATATCAGATTGAAAAGTTGAACATCCATCTTCATACTAACGCCGCAGGCTTCTTTAAGCATCTCGGTGGGTTATGCTCGGCCACACTCCTAATAATGCCAAGATCAGATGGAATTCGGACATCCGTCGCCATCCCAACAGTTTCTGGGGTGCGTGACGGCAAATTCTTGGAGTTGGCACAAACCAGCGGTAATGCTCTACTTTGTGACTCCTTATTGACACCCCCTGAATAGCATGACTTCTGCCACGAAGGGACAGGAGCCCGGGAGAGCCCCAGACCTCGTGGGGACATGCTTTAAATCTCCCCTCCGTAGTCAAAAGTCCAAGCGAGGGTTACGAAACTTTTCAAAAACAGAAAAGGGGTTCTCTGGCTTGGCCAAGTCGCAGCTCTATAGACGAGAAAGACGCCTGGAGCATTGAGCCACTCTCCGCCAGCATCGTCACCATCACCATCGCCATCACCACAAGGTTTTCTCGACCCCCAGGGACTTTCTTTTTATTTCACCTGCGTTTCTCCTTCCAAAAAGTTTGCCATCCTTGAACCTTTTTTCCCGGCTTCTCAACTCAAGCCAGAAAAGAATGTCTGGCCGCGATTTCCTTCTTTCCAACAGGCCTCTCAAGTCACTTGGACATCGAAGAATTTGAGTCTTTTCCAAAGCCGAACGCGTTTCTGCTTCTCCTCCTGAGCTTCTTAAAAACCGGAAAACAATTTAGGACAGGGTCCTCACCCATTTCCTTTTCCAAAAGACTTTCTCATCGTTCCTTCCCCAAGTTCAAACCAACATTTCCCTCTTTCAATGACAACAACCAGCCTGGAAGTTGTTCCCTCACGCACCTGGGGCCTTTAGTAAGGTAAGTCGTGCTTCTCTTTCTCTTTTTCACAACTGGCTGCTGTCAATTGGGGGTATTGTTCCTCGACCTCAAAGCCCTCCTCCATCAAAAGCCATTTCAGCTTCCTCTTTGGCCATTGGGATCTTATTGACGCCTTCCTCGTTCACAGGCACCTTGGAAGTCTCCTCCAGCAACTTGGGAGCAGACGCGACTGCCTGAGTGGTCATCACAGTTGATGATTGAGTCCAGCTAAGCCCAACGTCTAGCAGCAGGCTTGCAAATACGCCTTCTCCTTCCCATCTCTGCTTCCCACGTCGCTCTTCCTCAACATGGCGACCAGAGTAAACCCATTTCACACTGGAACCGACTGCGGGAAGCGTCGAACTCTGGTTCAAATTGAGGCTGATACTACTGGCACCAGGGCCTCCTTCCAAGCTATCCAGAATCAGCCAGCTCAACCCATCCATGAGCGGGAGAAGGTGGCTCAATGGCTCTCTCATGGCTTGAACTTTGGCCAAAGCAACTTCATTCAGAGCAGCTTTGGCCAGAGCAGCTTCGGCCAGAACAACTTCGGCCAGGACAATGTTGTGGACCTGACTGGACCCAGCATTTTTCAACCTCGTCGGTACGACTCATTCTTTGCCCAAGTCGGTGGAAACACACCAGTCAGCTGGCGTCCGTCTCTCCAACCCCATAAATCTGCTACTTATGATAGTCCCACACGTTCAGCAACTCAGACGTATCTTCCCTCCCGACAGCTCAAGCGCAACGCGGCTGCCCTAGATGACAGTTCCCGCCAGTTCAAGCATAAGGCAATCGTCCTGGACAACAGAGACGAAGACATCAAAGAGATTATCTTCGTCAAGACTCAGACCAGAACTCCGAGAAGCAGCGTCAAGGTTCGGGAAGTCATCGATCTCACAGGGTCCGACCGCCCCAGAGCCCCCAAACGTACCAGGTCCTTCCTCGGTCACCAGGATGAGGATGTTATTATCATTGATCCGCCGGCCGCTGAGATCCGCGGCCAGCTGCGCCCACTCCTTCTTGGAACGTCCGGAGACTCAGATGCCCGACCCGAGAAGCGGCAGAAGCACACACACACGAGATTGGCATTCGCCCGGGTCCTCCATGAGCGGCCAGCCCGCCGGACAGTTAGAGTCGAAGTGGTTGTGCCCGAGGCAAACACAGTCGGAGTCGCGCCCCCGGTGCAAAGCGTCGTGTTGGTTTGCCACTTCTTCCGTTTGCCCACTGAGATTCGCGACAAGATATATCGATACCTCCTCGTCTCGCCGAAGCCTATCCACGTCCAGCATCTTTGGACCGAGCTGGCCCGCCGCCCTACTCGCCGTGGTCGTCGCACCAGCGAAGAGGTCGACTTCACCATCGACACGAGAATCCTGAGCGCTTGTCGCGGGACCGCCCTGGAGGGTACCCGGGTCCTCTATTCGGAGAACACCTTCCTCTACATGCTGCGAGATGCCAGCGAAGTTGAGAAGGCCACCGCGCGGCGTAGCCAGCGCACCGCCCGAGGCCGGCAGAACCAAGACCAACGCACCATCAACCTCGCCAAGTACGGCCACCTCCTCCGGCACATGGCCATCGAGCTGGAACCGAATCGCATAGGCACCGACTACGAGAAGCTTATGGGCACCGCGCTCGAGACCCTTGCTCCAGGATCCGCCCGCACCGGCGCTCCCTCCCGCTGCCCACCCTGCGGCCCCATCCGCCTGCACACCCTCACTCTCACTATCTCGCCCCAATGGCAGCAAAGCCAGCGTACCACCCGCGCCGCACCAGCGGCCGCAGGCAATAACCAGGATACCACCACCCCCGAACCCCGCTTCCTCACCATCGTCCCCTTTTTCTCCCGCGGCGGCCAAGTCCTCAAAGCCCTCCAACACCTCAACACCAACTTTCTCCGCATCCACGTGCACGTCAACTCTGACCGGCGCCGAGGCACAGATCCGAGTCCCCCATCCTCCTCTTCCTCATCCTTCTCTTCCGATTCCGATTCCGACTCGGATTCCGTCACCAACCCTCATTTTCCAAACCCAAAAACACCAACATCACCACCTCGAAACAACGATCGACCTGCGCAACCTCCCCGGTTCCTCGACCCCTCCGCCAGGCCGGCCGCCTCCTTTTGGCGAACGACCCCCTCATGGAAGCCCAGCGCCAGCGGCAGGCTGCACACGCCAAAGATACACTGGCGCATCTGAGGAGGCATATTGAAGAGGCGTGTTTGCAACCCGAGGAGGAGGCGAGGAGACGGGAGGGGTGTGGATGGAGCATGGGGTTGCGGAGAGGAGGAGGTGGGAGAGGAGGGGAGGGAGATGAGGGTGGTTTTAGGGAATCAGGGGTTGGTTGGGGGATGGTGGTGGGGAGGGTATGGGGAGTAGGGAGGGAATGAGGGTATAAGAGGGTTATGGAGAGGGGGGAGGAGTTTGGTGATTTCGATTGATAGGGTGGGAGGAGGGTTGAGGTTTATCGGGCTTAGGGGATGGGGGGTGATGGGAGGGATGATGGGTTATTTGGTCCTGGTGAGCATGGGGAGAGAGAGACAGGGGAGATGTGGTGGAGGGGTGAAGGTTCGGTTGCTGATTGAGGGGAGGAGTAGAGGCTGGCGTTGTTTCGGAGTTGGCGTTCTGGCGGGAGGTTATGGGGTTTCGGTAGGAGGAACACACGGGGCTAGAGTTTGGGATCGGTTGGGAAGACTTTGCGTTTCGGGCGTTATGGTTGATGGTTTTTGCGGGATTTTAGACTCGCATTTCGCGTTGGGGTTGAGCAGACAAAACGGATACACACGGGGATCTTCCACCAAAATCATGGATGGACACACTTGGGAGGATGGGATTTTTAGCGACGTATTTCCGGCGAGGGGGCACATCGAGGTTCGCCCTAGATTTATTATCTCTTTCCTTCTTATCTTAGCCCGCAGCAGCCGCAGCATAGAAGCACTAGCAGCATCTAATCAAGCCGTGATTTTCACCTTTGACACCTCCAGCGTCTCGGTGTCCACTATCACCACCTCGCGCGTGTCTGCGAACGACGGCACCAAGACGAGCCGAACCACCTGACCTTGCGGGCCCTCAATCACTCGGGTGCCGAACTCGGTCTGGCAGCCTACGAAGTAGAGGTGTGGACAGTCTTTCATGACGAAGGGTTCGTCGTCTTGGAAGGGATAGGACCCTGTTGTTTCTTGTCAGTACGTGTCATATTTGTTTGGCGGTGGTGAGGAGGGAAGGAGACACTTACACAACGTATCCGGCGCTGTCGGCGCGCTGCACCGCCACCGGCACATGGCCTCCATCATGCCCAGCTTGTCGTCGCTATCAACGTACTTGCAGATGTCGTCCAGGTTCTGCCCGCCCGTGCCCAGCACCCGCCACCCCTCCACCTCGCCCTCCATGGGTTGGTCACCGTGTCGAACCACCCCGGTTCTGTGGATGTGGATGATGGCGCCTCGGGAGGGGAGGTGTATGTGCGCGACTTGGGGAACATGGCTGAGTGGATGGGTTGCTGTGGGTAGCTTGCGTTGGCGGGGTCGAGCTCGCCTGGGAGGAGGGTGATGGGGACTGTGGGGAGGAGCGTGGAGAGGAAGGTGTCGAGGAGTTGCGAGGGGAGGGGGTTGTAGGAGGTACTGTCGTAGCCGTATTTTTTGGCGTGGGGTTTCTTGCCGGCTGGTGTGGGCTCCTCGTGGGAGGGTTTGGCGATGGAGTTGCCGGCTATGATGAGGCGGGAGATGTGGGAGAGCTCAGACTGCGCGGTTGGGTCGAGGGCTTCGCCGAGAAGAAATTCGAGGAGCAGGTTGAGCTCCATTGTGTAGGATGTGTCGGTGCCGGAGAATTCGAGGCCGGAGACGATTGCGATCTTCTTTGAGGGGGATGAGGAGTCGGCCATCTCGACGTCTTCGTTCTTCCGAGATTTCCTGGCGCTGGCAGGATTGGAGAGGGCCCAGCGGTCGGGCTGTGGTGGGAGGTTGGCGAACTTGAGGTCAATCACATCGAACTCGCCGTTGACGTTCTCGGTGCCCATCACGGCGATGATGCAGCCTGTGACGAGGAAGTAGTCTCTGAGGACGTTACCGACCAGTCGAATACGGCCGGAGTCGTCCTCAAGCATCATAGACACGTCGCCATCCTCGCCGTAATAGTGGTCGGTGTTGATTGGGGCTGAAATCCAGCGCTACAGATCGTCAACACTAACACCATGGTGTGCGATTTGGGTCGGTCCACTTACATCCTTGGACACATCCTCAAGAACACTGGGCTTCAATGCCATGTCCATGTAAACTGTGCCTGCTACCCAGCACAACTGGCCCTGCCGCACATCCAGAACGCGGTCTACCTTTGTCGCCCGCTCCCCACCAAGAACTGTGTCCTCCCATGCTGCGCTTGCTACCGCTTCGACAGCGGGCTTGATTTTTGTGAGTCGGAGGAAGTATAGATCGGCAAATTGCTGTTGGTACTGCCGGTCCTTAGGCAGGGAGAAGGTGTCAAGGGGTTTATAGTTTGAGTCGCTGCGCTCTAGAGTTTCAAAGTTTTCACTGCTACCACAGAGATTAGCATCGTGACCTTTTGTGAAATATTTCTTTGCGCGTACGAAGGTTTCTGAAGCAGGCCGTGGCCCGCAATCTCGTCGAGAGTCACCATTACTGGCAATAGTGCTGCTGGAGCCGATAATTGTGAGGTCAGTTACGAGGTCGGTTGCAGGGCCGGTTGCGAGGCTGGTTGTGAAGTTGGGTTTGAGGCCGGTGTTGCAACCGGAAGTCGGTCTTTGAGGTGCACGACGCGTCCCTTGAAAGTTGACGCGACGAGATTCCAGACCCTGTACGGTAATTAACGGGTCGCGTCAGGAACTGCCCCGCTGACCGGGATGCGATAAGATAAGCTCGTGGGGCATTGCTTGGCTCGCTGCAGGGACAAAAAAAATCTTGGGATCGTCCAAAGCCAGCGACAGTGTAAACACGGCCCAGATCACCAATTGTGCATCACCAATCTTCAAATTTGGCACCACCAATTCAAAATTCGACCCCCGGCACCAGTTATTTTCTCCGACTAACACCAGCAATATCAATTGCAATGGATGAGCCAATGGCGGACGTCCCCGGCGCCCAGGTCAAGGTGACCTTCATCACCACCGAGCCCGATCTCCAACTCCCCGAGGGCAAGCGCCAGCTCCTTGTGCCCGCAGACATCCGCCGCTATGGCCTCTCTCGCGTTCTCAACTCCGAGTCGATGCTCGATACCGGGTCGATTCCCTTCGACTTCCTAGTTAACGGCAGCTTCCTCCGCTCCAGCCTCGAAGACTACCTCACCAGCAACGGCCTCTCGCTCGAAACGAACCTCACCCTTCAATACGTCCGCAGCTTAATACCCCCCGTCTACGAGGCTAGCTTCGAACATGATGACTGGGTCAGCGCCGTCGACGTGCTCTCTGCGAGCTCCCCTGCTGGCCGCTGGTCGGGCGACAACTTCCAGCGCGGCCAGGACCGAATTTTGTCCGCCTCTTACGACGGCCTGCTGAGGATATGGAACGCCTCTGGGGAGGTTATCACAACTTCCCCGTCCGGCAGCCACGGTGGACACACAGCCAGCATCAAGGCTGCCAAGTTCCTCACCAGCACCCAGCTCGCCTCTGCCGGCATGGACAGGACAGTCCGGGTATGGAAGTACACCGACATGGGCCACAACTCAGGCGAGCTCAAGCCCACCCTCGAACTCTACGGCCACACCGGCTCAATCGACTCGCTCGAAGTCGACGGCGCTTCCAAGCGCATCCTAACCGCCTCCGCCGACGGCTCCATCGGCTTCTGGAGCACCTCCAAAACCTCTTCCCCCGAAGCCGACGCCACCCTCCTCCCAGGCGCACACACCTCCAAACGCCGCAAACTCACCACCTCTCTCACCGCCGCCCAACGCGGGCCCCTCTCCCTCATGCAGATCCACTCCGCCCCCGCCACAGCCGCCGTCTTCGACCCGCGCGACCGCACCGTCGCCTACTCGGCCTCGCAGGACCACACAGTCCGCACTCTCGATCTGACCACGGGCTCAGTCGTCAACACGCTCGCCACGTCCCACCCGCTCCTCTCCCTCTGCGCCCTGTCCCGCGCCGGCAACAGCGCCCCTCTGCTCGCGGCGGGCACCGCCGCCCGGCACATCACTCTCCTCGACCCGCGCGCCAGCGCGCAGACGACCTCGGTCATGACGCTGCGCGGACACACCAACAAGGTGGTCAGCATCGCGGCCGCGCCCGACAACGAGTACTCGCTCGTGTCCGGGTCGCACGACGGGACGGTGCGCGTGTGGGATCTGCGCAGCGTGAGGCCGGCGACGAAGGACGAGGGTGGGTTGGGGAGTGTTAGTGAGCCGGTGTATGTTATTGAGCGGGAGAGCAGGCAGGGCAAGAAGAAGACGGTTGCTGGGGAGGGGTGCAAGGTGTTTGGGGTTGTGTGGGACGAGGGGTTGGGGATTTTTAGTGCGGGTGAGGATAAGAAGGTGCAGGTTAATCGGGGGAGGGATGTTGTTCCTGAGTAAAGACTGGAGATGTGGAATGGGGGGTTGTTGTAGATAAAAGGAGGTGAATATACCCATGGGGGGATTGGAATGTGAGCACCTGCTTGGTATTGCATGTTTTGATCCTGTTTAAA
Source organism: Collariella sp. IMI 366227 (assembly GCA_027946355.1). Lineage (NCBI taxonomy): Eukaryota > Fungi > Ascomycota > Sordariomycetes > Sordariales > Chaetomiaceae > Collariella > Collariella sp. IMI 366227. The sequence continues at coordinate 785,698 of JAPEUS010000004.1, read as the reverse complement.
TCGTGCGCAACCTTGACTTGTAGTTTCAAGGTCCAAGTATGCGCTACGGAGGTAGATCCTTCAAAGCTGGTGTGGTGTCAATATTGGCTCTGTTCCCACTTATGTCCCCAGGTATATCCTTCAGATTTGTTTATTTCCTCCGACCCTCAGATCAAAACAGAACAAGACCTACCCACAAACCCCAGTTACCCAATCCCACATCCATGAATGCAATCGTATCTCTATTTCCATTTCCGAAAAGCACACCACCTCCTAACGCCATCCCCCTTGATCCTTATCCTGAGTCTCTGTCTTCTCTTTCTCGTCCCAAGCTGCCGCTGATATTCATTTCGCGGCCAACTTCCGGCCGATATGCATGGCATCCAAGGCCTGCTTGTGTTCTTGTGTTGATTTCTTAGTTGTGGCTGGTGAGCCGAGTCTCGGGAGCCGCAGCCGTCGAGTCAAGCAGGGCCGATTTGGCGACGGCCTCGGCGAGTGCTGGGGGAGTCACCGGGCATTGCTCCGTCTGCGTCGCTTTTCTGACGTATTTCCTCCTCGTTTTCTTTTCGACAATCACGTCGGAGACTGACGCTTCCGGCGCTGCTGAGGATGTCGCCTCCGTTTGCGCCACAGCGGTGACAGACTTCCTTCTTGTTTTCTTCTCGACAACGACATTGGAATCTGACGACGCCGCTGCTTCGGGGGTCACTGGGCCCTGCTCCGTCTGCTTCGCCGCGGTAACGGATTTCTTTTTCGGTTTCTCTTCGACAACCGCGTCGGAGGTCCTGATGGGCAGGTCGAGCTCGGCGTGTGCTGGGAGGGGAGGGACCGGGTTGAGGCTCCGTCGCTGGTAGTCGAGGACGTGGTAAAGTTGGCAAGCGGCATAGGCGTCCGAGGCGGCATCTGTGATTATAATCAGCATACAGCTTAGCTGCGTCTTTATCATGGGGATGCACATACAGACGACCTGATCCATGTTCAAAGCCTTGCTCCAGTTACTCCTTCGGACGTTTTCCCCCTTGTACATGGGCAGACCAAGAATTTCTTCGACCTGCCTGGCTAACCCGACCAGCCTTTTATTGATAAGTTCGGGCGTACCGTCCCTCATGTGTTTGACGAGATTGTAGATGTGACTCAGTTCAAACTGGCCACGGGCCTTGATCTTCAGAAGATTGCCCAGGCGAGTGCAGTCGCCCTTGATCCAGACGCCAACCTTCCTGATGTCAGGGCTCTCTAGGATCTTCTTCAGACTTGGGGCCACCAGTTGTCCGGTCTTGGGGAATGCGGCGATGTGGAACAGTCCAATTCGGCTCGGAGATGCCACCTGAATGAGAGAGGCGGCTCTTCTGGGGTTGCAGGAAAACTCCGCGTTGGGGTCCCATTCCAAGTCTAATCCGAGAACCGGCTCATTCATGAAGTATTGTTGGATAACTCGCTCGGTGGTATGGACGCTCGTGCAATAATGGACCTTGACTTTAGCGTCGTAGTCGCGTTTGGCACCTGGATCACGGTACAGGGTGTAACTCCAGAAAGAACCGGGCGTTCCCGGTTCGGCTTTCCGTGCAGACTGGAATGCAGCATCCGGAATCTTGAATGTTAGTGGTGTGAAAGGAGCTGTGACAGGGCCAGAGTCCTCGGAAGGGACTTCTTTTGAAGTATCGGCCACAACAGCCTGCCCACTCTTGACAGCCTCATCGCAGACCTGGGTAGTGACATAAATGGCCGTTGTCGTAGTGCTGATGGTGGACGCGGTCATCGACGTAGAGGCTTCGCCCTGGGCATTGTCGAGCCCCCGACCCGCGGTGGGCTCTTCATCCGCCTGGCCCATCTGTATGCCGGTCGGAGAGGGCGTCGAAGTCCCCTCTGAAGCGACAGCGGGGGGAGCGCTGTGATTCCTGATCTGAGGCAGGCGAGGATACACCACGCTGCTGCCGCCGGCAAAAACGATGCCCCGGCTCACGTGCCACACCTGCTGCGCAGTCTTTCTGGCGCTCATTCTGATCGGGCTTCGAGAACTTGGAGGCGACGGGTTAGCATTGGGGTAAGGAAGAAACGGATAGCCCGCAGGAGGCAAAACCTACGGGCAATAGTGCGATGGTGAGGATGAAGGTAAGGAGAATTGACGGCGAGAGGGGAAATTCTGGAGGGAATCAATGCCCCTTGCTCGGCGGGAAGAGAGAACCCTCGTTGGGCTGGAGGGGTTCAGCCGAACGATCTCTGTGTTGAACGAGTGGATCGCGCCATGATTGGAACGATACATGACGCTGGCGGTTCCCTCTCCATGAGAATGGGCAGAACAGGAAGGCAACAGCAGGGACAATAGGCAGCAAGACGCGCCAAGAAGACGAATTGGATTGGAGAGCCGGGCGTGGCGTCGCGTTGCCTTGAGCCGAGTTCAGGCGGGTCCACTTTCCGAGACTTGGCAGATGCACGTCCTCCGTACTGTGTATTCAATGTGGTAATGATTCGTAAGATTCAGTAACTTGCCCTTCCTTACCAGCTCCCCCACTCGCGCTTCCTGGGCTCCCATGGTTGATGGTTCACAGGCCCTTGAATTGAATCAGAAGCTCACAGACCCTCAACACACAAGACACAATGGCTTCTCAACTCCTTCCTCTCGGTATGTTAAATAAAAACAAGATGCTAACAGTTCTTAATTCAACTGACCGTCTCGACAGAACTCATCGACAAATGCGTTGGGTCCCGCATCTGGGTTGTCATGAAGGGTGACAAAGGTACCTCACTTACTCCCCCAGTTTCCATTCCCACTATAACCCTCCCTCTTGATCCTGATGCTAACCTCAACTCTCCAGAGTTTTCGGGTACCCTCGTCGGCTTTGACGACTACGTCAGTACGTCCACCCTTCCCTTCTCACCCCATCTCACCCTATCTTCAGCCCACTCAGTTGCTGACACTTGAATCTAGACATGGTCCTGGAGGACGTGACCGAGTTGTAAGCCTCTTGCCAGCCTCTCCTCATCCACCCTGCCGGTATTGACCAGACGTCTAGTGACTACTCAGGCAACCACATCCAGCTGAAGAAGATCTTGCTGAACGGCAACAACATCTGCATGGTGAGAACTTACCACCTTGTCTCCAAAGCGTGGAGTCTTCTGGGTGTGCCAAAACTGACTTTGTCTGTTTTTCAGTTGATCCCAGGAGGTGAAGGGCCTACGGCTACGGCGGCGTCATGAGAGAAATGAGGTTGGGACTAGATGTTGATTGGAGAGAGCGGGGTGTTCCTTGAGGGAGCAGGCAACGGGGCTGGGAGTGAAGGAAAATGCTCAAGTGGGAGGCTCACTGCCATCTGTGTAGAAGGCCGGTAAATTTGGACGGCCTCAAAAAATGGCCAAGAAGTTGGTTTGGGTTGTTACAGGCGGTGGAGCTGTGAAGAGCGCTTCATCTGCGTGACCAGACGAAACACCAAATTTGGTACTTCCCTCAACACGAGCGATTGATCATCAGCCGAACACATCAGACGACCATAACAACCCACTCTCTGCGAGAGCAGATGTACCCTTGTAACCCCGTAAATGGACGAAAATATACGTCTATATGAGCCACCTTTCAATGCCTCCCCCATCAACAACGCCATAACGCCTTTTCCCTAACGCCTCTCAGAAAGAAGACCGAGAACCCAGCTCATCAGCCGGCAACGTCCCAAGCAAAGCCGATCAATAGCCGTTCTGCCCCGAGCCGCCGCCCGCACCAGCCGCGGCCCCGGCGTTCTGGTCCTGGTCCGCAAACTGGCGCAGCGCCAGCTCCTTCTGGAACTCGCGGCCCAGCTGTCCATACGCAGCAACCAGCTGCTTGCAAACGCTGACCAGGGCCTCGCGCGGTGCGATGGAGCCGTCCGTCTGAATGCGGATCAAGACCTCCGGCACATTAGGGTGGCCGACTGTCGGGGCGGGGTTAGTGTTTGTCACGAAGTAACAAAGAGGGAAGAAGAAGGGGATAAGGCGTACTCTTGTACGCCGCCATCATGACGTGCGGGGCCTGCTTGAGGTGCTCGCTGAGCAAATTGCCGAGCGTGTGGTCTTCCTTGAGGAGGAGGAAGTCGGACGTGTTGGACATGCCTAATTTTCCCTCAAATCAGTTCCTGCTGCCATCCGCCACCCAAGCTCAAGAAACCCACCGCTCACGACCTTCTCGGTAATCTTCTTCTCTCCTTCGGAGAGCATAAACAGCTCGAACCTGTGGTATCAACCAAAGTCAGCTTCGCATTCAGGCAGTATTGAGCGCTGTTTCGCAGAATTGCGAACCCATTCGGCACGTTGTCGATGTGTTTGCAATTCATGATTGATTGCTTAGAGTTGCCAGTGGAGGTGAGATCTCGCTGTCGGCGACCTGTGTTGCAGTTTCGCCACTGAAGTCGAGGTGCGGAATGGAGATGCGGCCTCGTAGTGGGGAGGTTGCCAACTTTGAACCTGACCGAGTGCTGATGTTTCCAATCAAAGAGTTTGACCGGGAGGTGTCCGAGAAGCCGTACTCTAACCTAGCTGTAAAAGCCAGGCTCGCAAAATGCGATGCTTAAGGCTCCGTGCCATCGGTGACAACTCCCTCGAGCAGGAAGGAGCGACCTCTGGTGCCGTGATCAACCATCCACCATTGCCGTGGCCTCAAACTTCATCACCCAGGTCCGTTCATCTCATCCATCTTATCCAAAACCCATCTTAACATTCATAGACTCTGCTCCAACTTCCCGTCCGTGGGCGCACTCCCAATAACCACCTCAAGCGGTTCTCGATGAAGGGGCAAGGCAAGACGAGCAAAGAAAAGGTAACCCACCTGTCCGGGGCGTTCATGGTTGCGAATAGAGATAGACAGTATCCAAATGTCAAAATATTTAAATAAAAGATATGCAGAATTAAGTGAAGGTAAGCAGGCAAAGTTGATAGATGTATGTGTTGTAAACAAATTGGTGATGGATCCAGAAAGAGAGTTGAGAGGGTTGAGGCGTCTCTCGAAGTTCATGCCAAGAACTGTGTGCATGGGTCCGTGCACGGGCCACATCAGCATCGATCCCAAGCACAGGAGACATGCAAGTTGAAGGTCAGAGGAATGGAAATGCTAACGTATTGCTGACGTGATATCTTCTCTAGATGATGTTTAAATCCCCTTTGTATCTCAGTCCCCTGTATACTGTCCCCATCTGGATCTACCATGTACTGGTTCTACCACATATATGACCCCTAACCAAAGCATCCAACAAGAACATCCCCCCAACCAGCTCCACGATGTAAATGTAAACGCCCGTAAGTGCGATGCTAAACGACGATCCCCAGAGAAGACAACAACGGAATGAAAAAGAGAAGCAGTCATGTGCTAGACTCCCAAGGCACACCTTCCCGTCTACACCTTCTTGATATCGCAGTAAGTAGGTGATTTCCCACCACCAGAGCTGCCCGCCCAGCTCATGACAGTCAGACTAGTCGTGTACGCCATGGCAATGAAGCCAAAGATGCACAGGAGGATGTCGGACCACCTGCGGAAAGCATTCTTGGCGACGGCCTTGTAGTGGAGCATCGGCTGAACGGATTGTTAGAATAATCATCAAAAAACTGGGGGGACGAGACAGGGTGCTTACCGGATAGATATACACCAACGGGATACACGCAAAGTTGCCGACCAGCGCAACAAACTTATCCAAATTATCCGCACCACCCCACGCCACCAGCGCGCAGAGCGCCACCACAAAGAACCGGTACACATTCTTCTGCCACTTGATGTACGGGTTATACTTGCCACTCTTCGTGAACAGCGCATTCTCCGTAATCCTGATGGCAGGAAATATCTGCAACGGCGTCGACAGCAGGATAGCGACCGAGTAGAGCAACTGGACGCCATTAACAAATTTATCGTCCTGCGGCAGGTTGAGTAGCACGACCGTCTCCGTTTTGGACCCGTACGCGGCGTACGACACGGCGCCCATGACGACGAAGAGCGTCGTGATGATGACCATGACGACGAACATGACCTTGGGGAACTTCTGCGGGTGGCGCATTGACTCCTGGATCGGGATGATCAGGCCGATGCCCTCAAAGGTGAATATGGCCGTGCCGATGAACAGCGTCCAGTCCTTTTGGTTGAACATGATGATGTCGGCGAGGCCCTGGGTGTTGAGCGTAAAGATGTCGTAATAGAAGAGGTAGGCTAGGCCGATGATGATGAAGGCGTCGGCAATGAGAGCTGTGAAGCCAAGCTTGCCGATGTCGCGGAGAAGTGAGAAGGGCAGGAAGATGACCATCTGAAGGATGATGAGCCATGTGATCGGGACGAACGTCTTGCAGTCTGTGACAGCGAGGATGAAGGCCTGCAGATTTTCCGACGTGAAGACGATGTAGGCTGCGACGAATCCCAGCTGGCTGATGACAATCGAAGCCAAGATCAGCCCCCTCATCCACTTGCCGTACAGAACGCCGCCGATGTCGCCGAAGGATCCCTCAACCTTTAACCTAGTCGTGACGAGGAGAACGAAGCAGTAGTAGCTCAGGGCCGCGACGAAGAGCAGAACGAGGTTGCTGAAGAGCATGCCGCCGTTGAGGTACGCTCTGGGAAGAAACAGGACGCCAGTACCGACGAAAGACTTGAGGAGAAGCAGCGCCGCGCTCATCGGGCTATTCTGGCCGCTACCTCCACGATCCTTCCTCCTCCTCTTACGCCGCGAGGGCGTCAGCAGCGCGCTCTCTTCCATCGGTTCTTCATCCGAGCCGTCATCGTAATAGTCGCCCTCGCTGCCCGACGTGAAGTACTCGCCCTGCCCCAGCGCCTCGTCATCCTCCTCAAGCTCTTCACCAGCGAAATGGCCGTACAGAGTCAAAAACTCAAGGAAAGTATTTGTAAACAGCTGGGATTGGGCGTGGTGCTGTGCTGGCGCGAGCCCGAGGCGTTCTCCAGCTCGTCTGGATCCCTGGCCGTCCGCCGAATGAAGTTGCGCCGAAAACCGCCGGGGACCTTGATGTTGTTAATATCAAGCTCCTCGTTCTCCGGGTCGGGTCTCGCGACGCTGAAGCTCTTGCTGCGCTGCATCTTGGTCTTCTGGTCCGCCTCTTCAGTCCACTTGTATATTGGCCGCGTGATGTCGCCGCCTTGGAGCTTCAAGCTGGAGAACTCGTCGTCCATGCCGGTCCCTGTCCCGCCGGCCGGCTGCTTCCCTTTAGATCCCTCGGAGTCTTTCCTCTGACCATCGTCGGACCCAGCATCCCCGGGCTGGACCAGATGCCTCTTGATAATCTCGGGATCTTCATACGCGGCAGATGCCCATTGTTTCCTCGCGTCAAACGAGCCATAATTTGTCGGTGTTCCGGACGCGGGGGCATTGATTGACGCAAGAGCGGGAGAAGCGGATCGGACAGGCGGCGTGCCGAAGCGGGGCGGCGAGGTGCCGAACGAGTTGGAGAGGGCGGCTGCGAGGGCGGAGACACCTGGGCCACCGATGTGAGAGCCCGGGCCGGGCAGCGGCGTCAAGTGACCGGAGCCCGAATCATCGCCCGTGGGCAATTGTGGACGGCTCGCCGGTGAGGTGCCGAAGGCTGGGGAGGCAAGACGAGCGGTCGATTCTGCGCGGTCGCGGTCGAAGGACCGACCTCGGAAGGAGCTAGGTGATGCCGATAAAAGCGGCTGCTGTATGGGCGGCGGCGAGGTTCGTTTAGAGTCTGACATGATTGCGGCTGGTCAAATGGCGGCTATCTCATGCCTTGCGTCAGGGTCGAGGTTCGGCGGTGGGAGGCCTTGATAGGGGACTCCGGTTCGGCGACAGGTCCAAGTCAACAACGGTGGTCCAATGTTTGGACGAAGGGAGTCGATGGCAAAGAGCGAGAGGGAGAAAATCAAGTCAATGAGAAACTCCTGCAATCAAGTTCAACGCTTTACAGGGAACGACAAACGATGTCGAGACAGACACCTGACTGTTACTTGTGACCTTTGGAGTCGTGGGAGGTGACTGGACTGGATGGAGCTGATAAGGACGGCGAATGGGCATCTGGTTGGGCGGCCTGCTGACAGTGTTGGAACGGTCCGGGGGGCGGAAAAGGTCAGCCCCACCTAAATTGGTGCCCCACAGTTGACGGGGCGCTGGTGATGTTAACCCAGGATTTTAGTCTTTGACAAAACAGGGCGAGCTTGATTCAGCTCTTCAGGCCGTTTTGCTAGTGCACTATTAGAACTTTCACCTGCCAAGCCCGCAACCCTTGATCGAGTTCGGCGTCTCCCACACTCTGTGGACGGGATGGGGTTGCCTGACTGGAACAGATAGTTCCTGCCGAATGACGTCGGTTTCTCCAATTGCCAGGCCGCTGGGCAGAATATCAGACGACGCACATAATTTGGGTGTTGTTGAAGTTTTCCTTTTTTATTCCGCACGATATCTGACGGCTCAGGGGCTAAAAACACCGCGTTTTTGAGGGTATTCACACGCGGGGTTGACAGCTGGAGCCAGGAGGGCCCGCCCCTATGCCGTGGTAACCGCCACAACACATCTTCAGCGCCTGTAACCTTGGCTCCAGTCACCCTCCAGTCTCGGACCAACCCCCTTCCCCAAGCCCCAGCCTTTCTCCTCTCGGGTGGAGCTGGTGATCTGCGCCATCCTAAAGCCATGCTTGCTGTGGTGGAGTGCTTGTCTGAGACCGACGGGGCTGCTCTTTGATGCTGAAACCTGAGGTGTGAAAGGCGGTCACGATAGGGTCGCGGCAGAGGGTTGGATCACCTCTTGCCTGCTCCTTGAGACTTTTGAGACGGTTTGAATTCTTGAGCGTCCTACTTCTTGCCCCAGATCCGCCCACAAATCGCAACGAGATCCCCAACAAGGGAGGGCCATCATCGCCCACCATGGAGCCCGAATCGATGGGAAAGAGGAACAAGCTGGGGGTGGTGTCCGGTGTCTACATCCCAGTATGCCTCAATATTCTCAGTATCCTCATGTTTTTGAGGTTTGGCTTGATTCTCGGGCAAGTCGGGCTGTTGGGTATCTTGGGTACGTTTCGTTGCTCATACCATTAGAGCACTGTATTAACTAGTGTTGCCAGGCCTCATGCTTATTGCATACACTGTCGACTTCGTCACAACCCTCTCGCTCTCAGCCATTGCCTCAAATGGAGAAGTCAAGGGAGGCGGTGCCTATTACTTGATTTCCAGGTCGTTAGGGCCCGAGTTCGGTGGCTCTATCGGCATTCTCTTCTTTCTCGCCCAGGTCCTGAACACCGCCCTCAACGTTGTTGGTCTGATTGACTGCTTCAAGCTCAATCTCGGCGACTCCATGCCCGCTGGGTACTGGTGGGACTACCTCTTTGGAACCATGGCCCTGGTGCTCTGCACTGGCCTCTGCCTGGCCGGAAGCGCCATCTTCACCAAGGCAAGCAACGCTCTCTTGGTTGTGTTGACTATCTCAACCCTGAGCATACCCCTCTCGGCGTTGGCGAAGCCAGCCTTCACTGATCCGGACCGGGGGATTGAGTTTACAGGCGCGAGTCTGACAACCCTGAGATCCAACCTGCTCCCTCACTCTGGTGGCGCCGAGTACAACGGGTTCGAGACCTTTCGAGATCTGTTTGGCATCTTGTTCCCCGCTACTTCTGGTATCTTTGCCGGCGCCTCCATGTCAGGAGACTTGCGGAATCCCAGCAAAGCCATCCCCAGTGGCACTCTCTGGGCCATGCTGTCAACTGTCGTTGCCTACCTGCTGGTTATCTTTGCGTTGGCTTCGAGCACCACCCATGCCTCGTTCTTGCTAAACGCGAACATCATCCAAGACACAAACATCTGGCCCCCAATGATCTTTGCGGGGGAGTTGGCAACCACCTTCTTCTCTGCCCTAATGGGTGTCGTCGGGTCCGCCAAGCTCTTGCAGGCTTTGGCCAGAGACAAGCTGTTCCCTGGTTTGTCAATCTTTGGCAAGGGCACCAAGAAGGCAGACGAACCCATCTTCGCCATTCTTCTCACTTACATGGCTGCTCAAATGGCTATGTTTGCAAACTTGAACCAGATTGCTACCCTCATATCGATGGGTTACCAGGTGAGATCCGGAATGACCACCCGTTAAGAACTGGCCCAAATCTAACAGCAGACAGATGACCTTCTTCGTCATGAACCTAGCTTGCTTCCTGCTTAAAATTGGGTCTGCTCCCAACTTCCGCCCAGGGTTCAAGTTCTTCAGCTGGCAGACTGCTTTCGCCGGCAGCATCCTCTCTGCGGCCGCCATGTTCTTCATTGACGAGACATACGCCACCACAGCCGTCTGCCTCCTGGTGTTTCTGTTCCTCCTTATCCACTATCTCAGTCCCCCGAAACACTGGGGCGACGTCTCACAGAACTTGATTTACCACCAAGTGCGGAAATATTTACTGCGGTTGAAACCAGAGCACATTAAGTTCTGGAGGCCACAAATCATCCTTCTCATCAACAACCCCAGGAAGCAGACCCGGCTGATCCAGTTTTGCAACTCGTTGAAGAAAGGGGCTTTGTACATCCTAGGCCATGTCATTGTCACCGATGACTTTGCAGCAGGCGTTGCCGAGGCTAAACTCCAACAGGCCGCGTGGACCAAATATATCTCAGAGTACTCGAGGATCAAGGCTTTTGTGCAGTTGACCATGTCTCCAACCATCAATTGGGGCGTGCGAAACCTGGTCCTCTCAGCCGGCTTGGGAGGCATGAGGCCCAACATTGCTGTCATGGGCTTCTACAACATGGACGAGCTACGCCACTCTCGGCCAACCTCCTCACAAGTTCCTGAAGCCCCAGTATCGCCTGCACCGGCCCAGCAAGAAGGGAAAACACAAACTCAACCACCGGTCAGGAGGAGACGGAGAGGAGACACATCCTCCCGTATCCTAGAAGGGATACTGCCCACGGATGGGATCAAGACAGAAGAGGCGATGTCGGTGACAAGCTATGTAACCATTGTCGAAGACTTGGCATTGCGCCTTCGCTTGAATGTCGCCATCGGCAAGGGCTTTGAGACCCTGGAAACGCCACGGAAGGATGGCACCAACACGAAGAAGTACATTGACATGTGGCCGATCCAAATGTCGGCGGCGTTGACTGCTGACGGGAAGAGCGTTTTAACCACAAACTTTGACACCTGTAAGTACATCATGTTTTTGCTAAAGAGCTCCGAAACTGACAAATAACAGACACATTGATCCTCCAGCTGGGATACATCCTCCACACCGTTCCAGCCTGGAAGAAGGTCTACAGTTTGAGGGTTCTCGTCTTCGTCGAGTACGAGAGCGAGGTCGAAGAAGAACGAGGCAGAGTTAAAGCGCTCCTCGAAAAGCTCAGAATCGATGCCGAAGTCCTGGTGTTCTGGCTGGCCTCTGGCAATTTGTCGACATACGAGACCATTGTTCACGGCCACTACAAGGACCCAAAGACCGACAACCTCGTCAACGAGTGCCTGAGGAGCCAGGAGTGGTGGGAAGATCTTCAGAGCTATCGTGGGAGCCAGTCAATGACGCAATCTCAAGAAATTGCTTCGATCTCACAGGTTATGGAGTCCACGTCTGGCAGGCCAGGGCTGTACAACCCCCATGGTGGTCCCACGGACAGCGGGGGAAGGAGGCGCCATAGTCTGGCGCAGCTCACCGAACTGCCAAAGAAACCGACCATGTCCCAGCTGGTTAAATGGGGCGTGAGCATGGGCATTCACACGCAAAACCTGCCCTTTAACGTCCTCGAGAGCTCGGATTCTGATCTAGGGGCTGAGAGCGATACCGACAGCGATTCTTCGGAAACTGATGGCCACTACAGCAACATTGAGAGCGTTCCTAGGGGCGGTGATGAATCAGTCAGGCGCCCGTTGCTGGCAGCCGTTCACCGACGGAGGAGCTTTGCAGACATATTCGCCTCTCGCGCAAAGAGTCCCCGAAGAGAACGGAAATCAAAGAGGTCCCAATCGCCCATGCAGGGCTCCTACGGGACACTCGACTCGCGCATTGGCAGCGATTTGAGCCGAGCGCGGAACAGCAGGAATGGATCACAGTCACCTCATACCCCTCGGGGAATTCTGAAGTCAGACAGGCCGGCTTTCTCGAGGCACGATTCGAGAACCATGAGATTCTCGAGCAACTTGGTTCCTCATACAACAATCACAAACGAGGATGGGACTGGGCCACGCATCATGTTTGCCGAAGCGGAGACGCGCACAGAAAGGCCAGCCATTTCGAGGCAGTCATCTTTTGGACGCGGCGCTGGTGGAGAATCTGGCGCCGAGGAGACCACAGCCGACAAGAAGGTTTCATTTGCCGACCTCTCACCTGGCATCTTGTCCCCGGCAAGATCCCGACGAGGCTCCGTCTCCAACACTCTAGACAACGGGGGCGATGCTTCACTCAACATCCCCGGTCTCTTGGCGGCATCGTACCAAGTCTCGGAGGACGAGGACAACCAAACCGGGTCGAGCTATTCCACCCAGGCGCTCTCGCTGTCCTTCAACGACCTTCCCAGTCGTGCACAGCACCTGATTCTGAACGAACTCATGCGACAGAACAGCGCTGACACGACTGTGATGCTGACGACGTTGCCGATTCCCGAGGAGAACACGTGCCAAAGCGAGGAGGCCAGCCTGGCGTATCTGTCAGACGTTGAGGTCCTCTGCAACGGACTGCCACCTGTTCTCCTGGTGTTGAGTAACCACATGACCGTGACAGTGAGTCTTTAAGCTGGCAGAGGCAGCAAAGGGCAGTACGTGGGGTCAAATAGTGCCACGACGTGCAATGCCCTACGGCATTGTTTGGGGTTGCTACAAGGCTGGTCGAGGACAAAGAAAGGGGCTTGGTCCACCACAATGAAACTCGTGGCATCGAACCGTTTTTGAATACTTAAGCACGCAAAATCCTTTTCTGGTCTGAATATTCAAGTCGTACAAAGAAACAAGCTTGTTTTTAACCTTCTCCTTATAAAAAGCGGCCCAACATTCCGAGATGCTTGTGCCCCAACCCCCTGCTGCTGCTGCAACCAGAATGATGAGACTTTGAAGTCTTCTTTTCAACAGCACCACCTCCTGGATTATTCTCTTTCAATTCTTGGTCATGGCAATAGAGCCTCCGAGGCGCAGCAACTCGACGAGCAGTATTCCTCAACAATTACGCCAACTGGGCCGCCTCAAACTGAAGAGCGACAAGAAAGAAGCGCTGGATTTCGAAATTGTCCATACCCCAGACCGTCCGACACAGCTCATCCTACCGGCCGAGGCACCCAGTGAGGAAGAGTGTGCTGCGGCAATTGCAAGGTGGCACCGCGCCTCCGCTGAGGAGCGAAATATGGCTGAGGAGTGGCGATATGGCCGGCTAAACTGGGTAGATAACTCTTCTCACGGACATCTTCAGAGGTGGTTGATGGAGGAAGAGGAGGGAGGACGGCCCCGGATGCAAGATCCAGCAGACCTAACAGCATTTCACCCTCAAGACTACCATTTCACTGCTGCTGGTAGCGGTTTTGAGGATGGTTATACCAAGCCTCGTCCTCCCGCTCCATTAAAGTACGGAACAGGACTGCAGCATAGAGGCTGTTGCCAGCAAAGCTATCCGCAACACAGCCGGTTTCAAAGCGCCGAAGCAAGGCTACCAGAAATAGCGTACCACAGACAGCAACCGCATACCAGAAACGCCCACTCTGAAAGCTGTGCCATTGAAAGGAACTATGCTGCCTTTCCAGCCGTGCCCGCCCCTTTGTTCTCCGGCAAGGCGAGGCCCTCTCCAACCACGAGTTTACAAACGCCCGTCAGACATGGCTTGGCCACTGTCACAGAAGATATTCCCTCTGGTATGCCGCAGTCTTTCCCAGGTAACCAACCCCAACCTGACGACAACATTAAGAACTCAGTTGACATGGACAAACTAGTGCGCATGGACCAGTACCGCCGCGGCCTCTGTCCCTGGTGTCGCCAAGTCCTCAGCCAGAGGCCTCTGCCCCTGGTATGTCCACACGTAAACTGCAAGCGGCGTCTGGAGATCTGCGTCTGGTATTCTAACAGAATGGAGGCCGAGAAGGCGCTGCCCAGACTTGCGGAGAGGCCGTTTCTCGACATTAAGCCAAAAATGGGGCCGACAAAGGCTAGTCAGAGGGCGAACCAGTCTGAGACTCGGGTCTCTGGGAAAGGGTCAGGCATTATGCAGATTCAGACGGGGTTTCAGGGGGGCAATCTCAACAAGCCAGGAGAAATCGCACGCAGGGCAGTTCCCAGCTTGACAGTCCAGGCGCCTACGCCTATCAGATCTCCGGCAGTGGCAAGACGGCCTCCTCCCGTCCCTCGACGACCCATTTCCCGGCAGCCCAAGGCTCCCATCCCCCAACCACCGAAATCTCCTTCGTCATCCGCCACCCCACACAGCCTGGTCGTCCCCTATCGGCATCCACAGACCCCCAACACAACCAACCCTCAAAGTCCGAAACAGACCGCTACAGGGGAAAACCTCTCCCTCCACCGCCATCCAACCGCCCCTCAAACCGCCCAGCCGCACCCCGTCCCCAATCTCCTTCTCCCCATCCCCATCACACCGTCTCCCTCTCCCATCCTAGCCCCAACCATCCCCTCCTGCAACATCAACTACCACCATAACAACCAGTACACCGCCACCATCCACAAAATTCCCCGCAAACAAATCTCTACCCCAGCTCCATCCAAACTCCGCACTCCTCCGCCCTCAACCACCGAACCCCTTCCCCCGCTCTCAAGCAACCTAGCCCTGCCACCTCCCACCTCCCTTTCCCCTTCCCATCAACCCCTCCTCCTGGACACATGTATCATCAACACCTTCCCGAGCATCACCGTTAACACCAGGAGAGGAGGAGAACGGAGAGGAAGGGGAGTTGTTTATGGATATTATTGGGGAGTATAGTGATTGGGAGGGTGAAGGTGAGGACGAGGAATGGGGGAGGGTGGTGGAGGTGGGGAGGAGGGGCCTGGGTTAGGGCTGGGACTCGGGTTTTTGGTTGAATATATCTAGTGGGTTGTAGAATACGACTTTGGAGTTTGGTACCCGGGGTTGAGATTGTGGAGGATAAGGGAGTGGGAAGGATGTATTGCTGGATCGATCATGAAATTAATTATTATTTCTTTTTGGAAAAGGGGCAAATGCACTGGATACAGGGGGTTGGGAGCAAGTAGAGAGGAAAAGAGAGCAAAGGAATGGGCATAAAAAAAACGAAAGAAAAACGAGGGAGATACCCGCTATCGATTTACCAGATATGTACTTTGCAACGCTGAGCTTGGCTGGACTGTATCCTGAGACACAGTCATAAACCAACACGCTTTCAGACGACCCCCTTCCCGTGTCTAAAGCTGAATGTTGCCCGCTTGAATGCCCGCCCGGTTTGCAAACTGCCATCCGAACATCTCCCAAGCGTCGCCGCCCGCTGTGTCGTTGCCTCTGTTGTGGATTTCCAGGGTGCTCCAAAAGAATAAGAGGCAGCGTAGTATCATCAGGAATGTCCACCCAGTCTATGGATATCCAGTAGTCAGTAAGGCAGTAAAAGAGGCGGAGAGAATAGATAAAAAAAAAAAGAATAACTGTCAATGATCAAAAAGATGAGGGAGAGGATTCCAAAAGAAAACTCACAACAGCCCACGCCCTAACCCTCATTCCCCTCCTAAACCTCTCTACATCTTCCTCATTATAGGATGGATCGGTACTGGAAGCTTGAGAGGGTGAGCGTGGTTGGACGAGGTTGACCAAGGGCGTCAGGATGGTTTTGTTTTAAGTACTGTTAACTATTGTTGTTAAATGAGATGGATGAATGCGGAACAACAATGGAAGTATGGGAGAGAAGTCTCCTTCCCAAACGGGAATGTTTTTGCTACTTTTTTGTTACAGAAACCGCACATCAACTCTTGACGAGGAAGGTGGCGACTAGTAAAACATCTAGGCGAGCAGAGGATATTTGCTAAGGGATGGGTTATCAAACTCTTGAAGAAGGCATTTGAGGGTGGTAGAACCATGTGTCATTGTGTCGGTCTTGTGTGGATGCAGCGCACGCTTGGGCTTGGGGAGATGGAAATTGAAAGCGAGAAGGAAAATGTGAGAAGAAACAGAAATAACGAGAAACGACAAGATGGTATTGGTATAAGAAAGCAAAGATCTATCGCCCAAAATGCCCGCCGTCTAACGTATCCTGTATCGTCTAGTTGACTCTCTTGACCGTCAGCTCCCCCTGTTCTGTCCCGTCTAATTCTAACAGCCCGCCGGCTTCTAACCTCTTCTTCCATTTCGTGCTCTCATACCGCGCGAGGATCATCGTCATCCTCAGAATCGCGTCATTGCTCGACTCGTGCTCCGCGACCTCTTCGCCCATAGGCGTAAACGTCCACCGCCCAAACGCCCAGTTCAGGATATACCTGTTCTTCGAGTTCGGCGCCGTCGGCACTGCAAGGTCCTCATCCGAGTTCTTGACCGAACCCGACACTGACAACACAGCCTTGATCCTGTATACCTCGTCCTTCGGCGGGCTCTTCAGAAACTTCATCAACTTCGTGGAATCCACCGCCGCGCCCTGCCCCCCCTTCAACTCAACAGACAGCACCTCCACCTCACTCTGATGTCGCTCATGCCCTTTTTCATGCGCGCACCCATTCTTATGATCACACTCCCCACCCACCTTAAATCCCCCTCCTCCACCAAACCCCTCGCCAACCCCATCCACCCCAAACACCACATCGGCCCCCACCCACCCCTTATCACTCTTCACCCACGCCACATCCAGCTCCAAATCCCCACCCGATCCAACACCTCATCAAACCTCCTCTCCCCACACCCCTCCCATTTATTAAACACAATCAAATCCGTATACCTCGCCTGCAGCCGCGCCGTATAACTCGTATCCTCATACCCCTTCCAATTCTCCACATCAATCACACTAACCACCCCATCGAGCACATATTCCCCGCCCGTCTCCCGCGCGAGGCGATTTACCTCGAGCGCCAACGTCGCGGGGAACGCGCTCCCTTGGTGATGGGGATGGGTTTGCGGTGGGTGGTGGGGGGGTCGGTTTGGGTCATTGTTGCGGGTAAATAGCTTGCGCTTAAGATAGTGAGGGTATTGTGAGATTTTTGACTTGGTGTTTGAAGCGAGAGAATGGTCGAGAGCGAAGGAATGGTTTGGAAGCGGAAAGATGGTCGGAAGAGAAAGGATGGAGTGAAAAACGGGAAGGATTAAATAAATGTCAGGCAGTTTACAACCGTTTCCGAGATCGACCGCGGGGTCGTGGAGAGACCCCAATATTCCGACTGTGTGTCCGATCGTTTCGACTGTGACACATCCCTAACATAGCGTGTGGGCACGGACTTCTTGCCGACCTAATCAATTCGGTTCAACAGTCTTGCGTATTGAACCTCTTTTTCATCTTGAGCGATAGAATCTAGGAAGATGCGGTGGCTCGCATAATGCCCTGTTATATTACTGAAATGAGAGACTCAAAACTTAAAAACCTTTTCTTCTTTTTTTGCGGGTTGGAACTTGGTGTCATGGGAGGTATTGTTGAACCACAGTCGAAAATCGGGCACACAGTCAAAATACCAATACCGCATGAATTCCTGGGATGGATTTTCGTTTCTCTTAGACATAATGGTTCTGACAGAGGAAGGGCCGAAGTAAGGCCTGAAAAGTAATGAAAATCGTTCTAAAAGTGCCAATCCAAAAGACGACCCGGTTCGACCACTGCGATGGTGATGAACGGTGCCGAGCAGCCGCCATGCCCAGCACGATCATGTCACTTGTGACGTCATGGAGGCAGAGACGCTGGGTCCTTAAAGAAACACCGAGACACTCTCAGTCCGATCCTCTCCTCAAACATCGGCCTCTATTATACCGATATCCAAATTTAAATAATGTCACAACCAATTGTGAAGACCCCCGAATGCGAAGGCCCCGACTACAAGGCCAAGCTGGACGAGGCGGCCGAGCGGGTTAAGAGCCCTCCGCAACAGGACCAGAACTCTGGTATCATTGACAAGGGTAAGTTCCTGGATTAGCGCGACTTCAATGGCCCTGCTAACAACTGCTCAGTGTCTCAATACGTGCCAGCCGCTGTTGGGAAGATGCTCGGGAAAGAGGAGAAGGAGGCAGAGCCATCGCCAGAGACGAGGCCATCGGGACCTCCGAATCGACCGCACCACGACACCCAAATCGAAGAGTTCATCAAAGATCAGCATCAGAGCAAGACGGTTATTGGGATAGAGCATCCAGTAGAATAGGGTAATGGTGAATATGAATTGAGTTGGGGGGACATCAACGCAGCGCGAACTGCGATGTGCTGACAAGCCGTGTCAACGGTGGGAATTTCCGCGCCATTAGGTTGGTCGTTAAGGTAAAAATGCCCACTGCCTGCAAAGTCTGTTGTGAAGCGGAGCTCGAAGTTGCCAGTAAGAGGGGGATGGGATGTTTTGCGAGCTAAGGTCGAGATTTATGTCCCGCCGTCAGATCAGGCATTCGCCGTCTTCTTAGCCTCGGCCAGAACACCGATATTGCGGCGGGGTGACAAAAATCCAAAGCACGCGCGCTGTTGATGGCGTCCTGTCGTGCTGAACGCAGTCGCCCAACCTCAACAGCATAAAGCATCAAGATCCAAGAGCAGGTGGTGTGGAAGCGGCACAGACAGAGCAGGCCGGCTAACTGATGTGACCAGTCGACGGACAGCGAATCCATCACCAACGACCTTTCTCCGTCGGTCTACCGAAGCAATTCTTACAACCGTCGACACACAAAGATAGGCTCGTGGCCGAAATGGACAGGTTTCAGCACACAATAATTCACGTGCAAATTGCAGAAATGTTTCCAATCATTCAGCATCTCTCGCCCAGTAGGATAACAAGCGAGAAACTTCCTATCAAGGAGTTCACTCTCCGAAGGAGATCTCGAGGAGATCTGGCAACCTAACACCGTGGGATACTAGTGGTGGTCGTGGCATCTTCGTGATAATACTTTTTGATCTAAAGAAGAAAAAGAGAAAAGGTTAAGAAAATTTCGCGGTGCCGCAAGTTATACTGATAACTGCATCCACTTCCAGGCACCAATTGATGCTTATCGGTTGCTTATCGGTTACCCACACGGCTACGGATTCCTTGTAATTATGTAAGCAGGTTGAATTACGTAAACACAATTAAATGCAACTAACGCAGCATCAACCACCACCCTCCCCGCTCCTCCCAACCCCAACCACTAACACCACCACCAACACCACCAACACCGCCATGGCCACTCCCTTCGCAGACGACTGCCTTCCTCCCAGGGAACAGCGAAAGCTGCTTGCAATGACAGACTCTCTCTCATCCCCTACTTGTACAGGCACCTTCCCTCGAGTATATTCGTACGGGCTACCATGCTTGCATACACTTGATAGTCTTCAGGGAGAGGCTCTTCTTCTTAGCCACTTCCACTCACATTAATATTTAAAGCGTGAAGGTAACCCACAGTTTCTTCTTGAACCTCGTCAGCTTATTGAGCCAGTTCGGGCCCAAAGCTCACTCCCAAGGTCGAGTACCAAGAGACCACTACTAACTCCATCCCGATACTCGAACCACCACCCATTAACAGCCATGCCCTCAGACGAATACACCTCAATAACCCGCGGCCCACTCAAACTCAAAGGCGCCGCGGGTATAATTAAAAAAAAAAAGAAAAAGGACAAGAGCAAGGACAAGAAGCCAGATCTCGAGAAGAACCTCTCCACGGGAGGCGACGATTCAGTCCGCGTAATTGCCAAGAACGAACCAAACAAAGCTACTCCGGAGCAAGAAGAAGATGGCGACCGACAGCGAAGCGAATCCGTCACAAAGGAGATGGAAGACCGTAGTGGGGAAGAAGTAGAGGAGGAGAGTAAGAGCGAGAGTAGCAAGACGGAGACGGAGCGGAGGTTTGCCGAGGCGAAGAGGAAACGGGTACACCCCCCCTCCATTTTTTTTCTTTTCTCTGTTATGATGCGGTGGTGGAGTTTTGATTCCCAACATGTCTGTTGCGGTACGTACGTGGATGGCTGCTGACAAGAGATACCTCAACAGCTCAAAGAACTCACTGAGTCGGGTAGGATCCGGCCTGAGCTGCTCAAGACACACAAGCAGCGTGTGGAGGAGCTTAATGCACATCTTGCGAGGCTGAGTGAGCATCATGATATGCCGAAGATTGGGCCTGGTTAAAGGGGATTGGGGATTACTGGGTTGAGGAGTTGGGGGGGGAAGTGGGATAGAGTTGGAAGGGAGGATGAGAAAGGTGTTGGTTAATTGCTGGTTGGATGGGTGGATTGCTAGGTTTAGGAGTCAGGTTGGGGTACTGCAGGGTGGAGGGACAACCATACAGATTTTGGCCGTGGGAAGAACTGCTGGGTTGGGTTGGCCTTCCTGGTGATGTTGGGCGAGGTTTCGAGATTGCCAATAGGGTGGTGAAGGGAGAAGAGAGTCAGAGCGTTCTTGAAGTTGCTGGATGAAACAGAGGTGGTTTGAGGCATGGCGTGGTTTCTTTCCTTTTTTTGTACCATCACACGATACCCAAACACAAAACATTTCAAACACGGCACAGTGAACGTCCAATGCCCTGATGTATCCCATATTAAATCCCCCAAGTGAGCTAGCCAGGTTTTGTCTATGTACAGTCCAATTGCTCCTCCCCAACACACTCAGGCCACCCTGTAACTGTGTCTACCCAAATCCCTTTTTCCTTCTTTCCTCCTCCTCCCTTCCTGATTATAATAAGGAGTGTATGTATGCTAGATATCGTGGTCGTCATAGCCCAATCCCAATGAATGAATGTCGCTGATGTATGCTGTACAATGTGCCGTACCCGCTTGCCGTGATGAATGAATGCAGCCCATTAAAACCAAAAACTCTCAAAAAAGAAGAGCCAAACCAAAACCCCGTGCAATGCTAAACATGTTGATCAAGATCCCTAAGATCAAAACTCAACCCAGACTTGGATAAAGGAACGGAACGGGAGACTTTCGTCTCCCCAAGCTCTCAAAAAGCGGGAACTCAACAGCACCCCCTCCATCTCGCGGTAGCAACCTAAACCACCAACGCTAACACCGCCACACCTACCGCACCGCTGAAAAGCGAACCACTACCAAAACAGCGCGGGGCGGCGGCATTATCCTGGAGTGTGGGAGCGGGGCGGGTGGCAGAAGTGGGCGCAGGGATTTCGCCCGCCGTCGGCGGCCACAAAGGTGGTCGAGGTGATGGTGACGACGTCACCGTTGGGCGAGGTGGTGGTCAGGGTCGTGACGACCTCCTTGGAGGTGCGCGGCGGGGTGGTGGTGGTTGCTGGAGGAGGGTGGAGGTGGTGGAAGAAGAGGGGCGGGGTGGTTTTGGTTGTTGTAAGGGTCGTGTCTGTTAGGATCATGTTAGTAGAGGTTGGGAAACGGATATGGAAGACATCGAGATGGGAAAGGAAGAGTGATGGAAAAAAGAGAGCAATAGCAAAAGCAGTAGCGAAGCCAGAACAAGGCTCACGTACCCGGAATCGAAGAAGAAGGAAGCGTCTGAGCCGTGGACGAGGTCTCCGGCTCAGAAGAAGAAGAGGAGGGAGAAGAGGAAAGAGAGGTAGTCTCAGTCAGAGTGGTAGACATACCAGGGAGTGTGGAGGAAGGACTAGGAGGGGTCGAGGTTGTGCTCGGCGGGGGGTTGCTGCTCTCGGTGGTAGAAGGAGGAGGCGGCACACTGGTGGTGCTCGGCGGTGGTGGGACACTCGAGCTGCTGCTGGGGACGGGCGCCGTCGAGCTGGGTACGGTGACGATGGTAGAGTTTGATTCGTCGCGCCTCGCGAGCGGCACGAGAGAGACGGCCACGGGCACATCGACGGGGTGAACGGCCTCGACCGCGTTGGGGGATCCCATGGGGGCATTCATCCTCCCGTTGTGGCATGGCATCTGCGGGGAGACGGAGGAGACTCCCAAGAGCACGAGCAGAAGCAACGACAAGGCCACAATGGTTCTCCGAATGTAGACGAGCGCCTTGCAGGCTGACCGGCTCCGGGTCTCGGGTGCTGCCTGTGTGCTAGAGTCGGTCTTTTCCCGGGCGTCAACGGGAAGAAGGGGTTCGGATGACTCCGACTTGCTCTTGAGGATATCCATGACGCGAGTCCTGGACAAAGATAAAGCTCAAGGGTCCTGCGATACTCTCAAACTGTAGTGACGGCGGTCAGTGGTCTGGAGTGGTGCGATTGAAGGCTTTTGTTTAGAGAAAACAACGCAAGACAGGGCCAGAGTCAATGTCCAGGTGTGACAGCAACAAACACAAGACAATCCCACGATGAAGTACGGAGTCTCAAACTTGAGCTTGGTGTCGAAAGCCGTGAGGCACAAGATAGCGCAGAAGGGCCCGAAGGATGAATTGCTTACATGAGAACCAAAAAAGAGCCTGATGAGGCTGTTGCTGGACTGGTGTTGTTGTTGTTGTCGTCGACCACGCTTTCAGATCCACTATTTACAACGTTGAACTCTTGAAGCCCCCACAGTCGACACTAGCGGCAGCAATCTTTCCCTCTTTGTTGTTGGGTCGGTGGTTGGCTGCATGAGGCTTTTGGGCCACAGCTGGGCGGCGCGAGGATTTTATTCAACATTCATGATACGGCGACTCCATTGAGGCGACCACGGATCCCTGGTCCTCGGGAGGGGCAGCTGCAGATCGTCTCAGCTTGGATGACGCCGCACGAGCAGGGATGCTGGCTGCGTCTTGCGCCAAGAGCCTGTCGACGGCGAGCTAAAAGTTTCCTGGGGCCACTGGATCGGATGCTCGGCGGCTTTTTGCTGGCCAACTCACAGCTTGTCTGCTTGTTGGGACGGGCAACCAACAAACTTCGGTTCGGATGACCAAACACTCGGATCCGGACATCGTCGCCCTTCGACCGCAGACCAGCCGGAAACCTTGGAATTCTTCTTGCTTCTTTTCATGTTTGGGGTGTGTCGCGTTTGAGCCAGCGATTGGAGGCCAGGCTTCCGCTCCCTGCACAGCCGCCAGCCTTCGCCTTTTCGATGTTTTGTGTCTCGCGATTGGAGCGTGGTTGATGTGGGGGAACAGAATCTGGTCGGGCCCCACCGAACCGCTTGCGCCGCGGGCTGACTGATTGATGCATGTCGGTGGCAGTCTTGGCGTGGGCAGCCCAGAGGTGGCCCCATTTTCTTGCACCGCAAAGAAGACCAAGTTCGGAGACCAGACCACATCCAACTTCACCGCAACGCGTCGTCGAGATCTCTGGTTGTTGCTGACAGATTGGAGGCTCGAGTGTCTCTTCCATCTCGCTGGTTTCTCTTTCTTCCAGCCCACAAAAGCCCAATTGTTTAAAATTGGCAACATTGCCCTCCTGGGCTCGGTTGTGGATGCTCCTCGTATTGGCGACGTCATCTGGAGTTTTTTTGTGCCGAAGCACCCGTTGGTGGGCGACTTCGGACCGATGCTTATCAGTACCATCTGCAGAGCCAAACTCCCAGTTGATGGGCCACACTGTTACATACTGGCAGACCAATCTAGGCTAACCAGACTAGCCACATAAGGGAGGTAGGTAGGTTTTCACTGTGTGAGTTAGGTAATGTACGTATGTGTGCCGACGCAAGTGTTCACCACCATGAGTCTGTGTGTTGTTGAAGGAAGTGCCCCTGTGACAGAACTACTCTCGCCCGCTGACGACTGAGAGTTCATAAAGCCGCACCGCCCATTGTGGACAGTCACATCATAGGTCTTCGCTATGTAAGTTAGATAATGTACGTATGTGTGTGGCGGTAAGAATTCATCACCATGAGTCGCTAGCCTTGCCAGGCGCAACCTACGCAAGAGATATCTTTAACCAAACCAGTCATCTCAACCGTCACCATGGCGTCCCTTCTCTGTCTAACAGCACCCGCACGCGGACAAACTCCCTTCGCCAAGGGCACCAAGCTACTCGCACAGTCCGCATTGGTCAGTCCAAAAGGACAAGGAATAGAACACGCCCACTTCGTCGAGGACACCAACCCGCCACCCACAAGCCCAGATCACCACCATCTCCAACCCCTCTACCGCCGACCCAAACCCCTTCCCCGCCTTTCCCCTCCCCAACCTCTCCTTCTCCCCCTTACCACCACAACCACCAAAACCCCAACTTCATCCTCCACAAGAACCCCGGACACGTACACATCAACACGCCTTCCTTCCCCAACACCCTCTTCCGCCCCCTCCTCCACCACCAGCTCTCCTCCAAAATCCTCTTTAACCTTCTCTGCCAGGGCCCCGACGCATGGTTCGACAACGGGTGGAACGGCTGACCCGAAAGCAGGCTCGTCGACGAGAGAGTGGATTGGATCATTAAGTTCGTCGTTGCGAGTGTTGGTGATACTGGGTGCTTTTGTTGTGATGAGGAAAGGCGTTTGGTTTTTTGGGAAAGGGGGATAGGGATGGGGAGGATCTAGAGGGGTGGGGAGGTGTTGGTTGTGGGCGCGTTGGGGGATGAGCGCGCGGATAGGGCGGAGGATGCGTGGGGGTTCTGGGGGTTCGCGAGGGCGGTGTCGGAGGCGTGCGTGATGAGGAGGTTTGTGGTGGGGAGTTTATGAGGGTGTGGTTGTTTGATCGGCTTGGGGCGGTTGCTTCGAAGGCGTTTGATCTGTATGAGGATGGGCAGTGGTTTGTGTCGACGATGCTTGGGTTTCTCTGGTTGGGGGAGGACGCGCTCGGGTTCGATCCGACGGTGACGTTGGTGGACGGCAAGCCGAGCTTTGAGATCAATCGGGACGGGGCAAAAGAGCGGATTATTCTAGAAGAATTACCGGTGCGCGATCCCTAGATCGCAGGCAAAGCTACGACCGTCTGGCAAGGCCACCCCGATGGAGAACTGGACAAGACGGTGGTTGTCAAGGACTTTTGGCAAAACCCGGAGCTGAGAGACGAGGGCGACTTGTTGAAGATGACGACTGATCAGGAGGTGCTCCATGTGATTCGGTGCTATCACTAAGGGACAGTTGAGATCAGGGGCGCAGTCGACGACTGCCAAAACACTATCCACAAAGGGATCGGCCCCAAGGTGTCCTTCAAGCCTTTTGACGCAACTGTGGCCTCGGAAGTCGAATCAGGGCGACCAGAAAATTGAATTCATCGCCGCATCATCTTCGGTGAATATGGATATCCCATCTACAGCACCTCTCACGCGACGTTCCTGACCGCGATGGCCGACTGCATCGCGGGCCTCGAGTCGTTGTGGAAAGAGACAGGACTTTTTCACAACGACATCTCCCCCATCAACCTCATGATTGACAGTGGCGGCCGCGGATTCCTGATCGACCTAAACACGGCTGCTCCTCAAGAAGAGATCAGTGTTCCGGAGACCTCGACACTGCCGGCTGGCCTCCTCTTTAAGGCGACCGGGCTGCTCGGGGGCACCGAAGAGCAGTCCTTCATGCACGACCTGGAGAGCTGCTTCTGGGTGATTTTCTGGATTTGCATTCATCACGACAGCTCAGCCCTGACCTGGTACGATGACACGCATTTCGCCGAGTTTCAAGACTGGAGCAGCATGGACGCGGAAACTTTGGGGCAGGCGAAACTGGCCTTGGTATCCGACGAAATCGCCTTCATCTGCTTGATGGAGAGCCTCTTCGCGCCCTGTTTCCGGCCGATCATACCGTGCATGTTCAGGCTGTAGATAACATTGTTCCCGGGTGGCCGACCAGCGGGAACCGAGGATGTTGGAATCTACACAGAGATGAGGCAGATCCTTACCGACGCCAGCAGAGACGTGGCCGAGGTCATTCCGGAGGAGAGTGAAATAGTGGCACAGCTAGCTCTGAGTTGTTGCTGTCGTCTGTCTCAGGAGAGTGATAAAGCGTGGCACATACGGGTTGTCGTTCTGGATGTTTGGAGGGCGTCCAGGTTGGTTTGTCGTTGCAGATAGAGATAATAGACCAATAGATAAATTAATCAACTAACTCAAAGGTAAAACCGAACTAGCCAATCCGGGCAGTTTTGGGTCCCACGCTGTCGGGAACCCTGGAAGCTGCCACGCAGGATGCATGCATGTGACGGACGACATTCTGAATCTGGGCTCTGGAGATGAACCTTCCACTCGCCAGTACCCCTAATAAATCCACCGTCTTCCAACATGCAGCATCCGACGTTCCAACATCATACTGCTTATCTGTGACTTCGATTTTGTGATTATTGTTAAGGACAGGAACTAGCAATTCCCTCTTCAACACAAGGCCCATGTCCCGCCAGGTCGGCATCCCCATTCTCGACCTTGACACTCCTGACGTCCCCAACTGGCCATGCCTGAACATCTCCAACCCCCAACCGCCCCGACCGGCCCCGACAGCGCAGACGAAGACTATGCCATCCTGAGAATCCTCTCGCGCTCGCCGCACCCCTACCACCGCCAGAGCTCCGAGCTCCTCGAGCCCTCCGACCGCATCGCATACCCCGCGTCCACCCCCTGCTTCCCATCGTTTGCACGAGAGTCGCCGCTCGCTAGCGAGAGCGGCACCGAGGCCGACGATGAGCACTTTCTCAAGGGACTGCCCGCGCCAAAAGCTCGGCTCCACAAGGGGTTGCGCGGGAAGAACGAGCATCTCTCGGGAGCTTCTACACCGTTGCTATCGCCCGCCGTGTTGGAAGAGGAGGGTCGGAAGACACAGCCGGGTTATAATGGCAATACCAGATGCGAGCGGGAAAAGAGGGGCGTTGCCGAGTCCGTTCGGCGGCGCAGGGAGCTGGTACGCCGGGCGACTGAGGTGCTCCTGCTTGTGTGCCAGGCGGGGATGGTAGCTTCAAACCCTGATGTGCAGCCTCTCTTGCGCGTGTACCGGGAAGGTAAATCTTCTGTACTCTGTAGTATCCAGCCTCGGGCTAATAAAACTTCTTGTAGAATTGCTTGCTGCAGGCAGGTTGTTCGTCTGTCTTGCCGCGGCGTATCCCTTGAGACTGATTGTCTGGGCATACCGTCACGGACGGCCCTCGCGACCGGTGCCAATACGTGTCCCGGCGACGTTCGACCCAGCGCCGCTGCTCTATCCCTTTCTGATACCCATTTTTGTTACGCTTCTTGTCGCCAAAAACGTCCAGGGCGCCGTGCTACCGAGTCTGGTCCTGGCCATCTGCGCTCTCCCGAGGCCGGTAATACCTGGTGCGCGATACGGGGAGTATTTGAGCAGCACCCACTGGTTGCTGTCATGTATTCCATTCTCACTGGATAAGCTTACTTCAACAACACTAACATACGGGGAGAGCGAGATGCCCAAAGAGGTGCTCGTCCTGCTCTACCCCTTACACCAGACGCTCTGTCTGATTCTGCAACATCTCACAACGACCAGTCTGCTGGTCTCTGAGCTCCAGCTGCTCTCGGGCAGTCTTATCAGCCTCTTATTGCTGGCAACCTCTCCTCAAGCGGTTATCCTGAAAACTGTGCTCTGGGGCGGCGGTCTCGGCCTCCTCGTCTCCTGCAGCCAGGTGATTCAATGGGGCATTACTCTGGCACGCGTACCCAAATGGCGCTTCAGACGTGCCACCCCTTCGGCAGGGGGCGCGTTCAGCTTCCCACTACTGAGAGAGTGCTTGCCCCGACGATACCGCTCCAGCTCGCGGACGAGCTACAGTGCCTTTTCCGACGTCGACTCTCTCGACGAATATCTCAATGACCAACCACCGGCAAGAACCACCCGCGCGGGCAGCCTCAGCGACGTCGAGCTCACACCCGCCACTCTCGCCAACATTCCTACCATCCAGTCAGCCACCCTCGAAACATCCTACCAAAACCCCGCCCGCCGCCAGACCCACCCCATCACCACCACCACCACAAACAAATCCACCACCCCTCCGGCCGGCGCAAACGCGCCGCCTCCTCATCCGTCCGCGCCTTCTTCACCCTCACCCAATCCCAAGCCACCCTCCGCGCCTGGCTCTACGCCCTACACGTCCATTTCTCAATGCTCTTCACCATCTTCCTCCCCATCCGCCTCTACATCCAACACCACGCCCTCTCAGGCCACGAACCCATCGGCTGGGCCTGGGCTACCTCCTCGGCGACATTCCCTCCTTCCGCTTTCAGATCGTCTCCTCCAACCTCGAGCGCTGGATCCTCCTCCCCCTCGCTCCAACCCCTCCCCACCCAATATCGGCTGGCTCTCCCACACCCTATCCACCTCCCCTAGGCCCCGCCACCACCCGCCTCTTCCTCTCCCTCCACTACGCCATCACCATAATCCTCGGCCTCTCCGTCGTTCTTCACCTAACCCCTACCTACGAAATCGACACCCGCCGAAAAGTCTTCCACTTCATGATGGTCGGCATGTTTTACCAACTCGGGAATGACAATGTGGTTGTGCCGGTTGTGTTGTGGACGTGTGTCAAGAGTTTGGGGGTGTGAGAGGATGTTTATTTCACTGTATAGTTAATGGGAAGCGGTGGCGTTCGGTGGAGCTTCACTGTCTTGTACTAATATCCCGGGTCATGGAGAAGAAGCAGGACGGGTGTTAATTACTTTGCATAAACTATTTGTGCGATGTGCTCTCATCCTCTCACTCCCATCAATAGAACCTGAGGAACTATTTGACAGCTCAAATCTCGACCTTGTGGAGAAGAAAACCACCAAGAGCAGACGAACTAGACAGAAGAGGTCATCCGTCCCGTCAACTGCAGAGTTCACTTTGCAACTCATATACATCTATTCATATAGATCTCCACCTTTGAAATAGTACACTAGTTAATCCACTTAGCCACCGTCTTCCCGTTCGTCTTGCGCTCAAGAATCTCCTCCACAACCTCCTTCACACCCTGCTTCTGCTTCCGCTCCTTCAGGAACGCCTCCACAATCTGCGCGCGCGTCATCTTGCCCAGCGACACCTTCTTCTCGACCTCGGCCTCGGTGGGCACGCCGTACTCTGAGTAGGGGTAGTCATCGTAGTCGGCGTCGGTCAGCAGCTGCAGCTGCTTGGACTTGTCCCTGGGCATGATGAAGTAGTCCTCGGTCAGGCTGGAGCTCTGGTCGGCGGGGATGTCCTCGAGCGAGGCGGGCTGCCAGCTCGGGACGCGCTTCTCGACCAGCAGGGCCGTCACGCCCTCGGTGAAGTCGTGGCCGGCCATGAACTTGGTCGCGATGCCGTGCTCGCGGATGTACGTGTTGCGGATGCTCCACTTGCTGCCGATGCGCATCTGGCGCAGGGTGACGTGGACGGCGACGGGCGAGCGCTTATGCAGCGTGGCAAGCGTCTCCTCGGCCCACTTTTTCGTCGCGCCCTGCTCGTTCTCGAGTGCGCCCAGGATCTCGTCGACGGTGTCGTGGCAGAAGCAGCGGTCGATGGCCTTGCGCAGCGCGCCGGCGAGCAGCATGGGCTCGTCGTGCGGCAGGCCCGTGACGAACTCCTCAATGGTGGCGTTGATGACGGTCAGGCGGGTGGTCATGTCGTCAAAGTCGCGGAAGCGCAGCTCGGCGAGGCGCGACTCGAGCGACGGGAGTGAGGTCGAGTGCAGGTAGTGGGTGGCGACGCCCGAGTAGAAGGCGTTGGCGCCCGTCAGGCGCGAGCTCGTCAGGGCGAGGTAGGTGCCAACGTAGCCGGGCATCCTGGGGAGGAAGAATGAGGCGCCGACGTCGGGGAAGAAGCCGATGGTGGTCTCGGGCATGGCAAAGACTGTGCGCTCGGTAGCGATGCGGATGGGGGCGTGGATGCTGAGGCCGACGCCGCCGCCCATGGTGATGCCGTCCATGAAGGCGACGTAGGGTTTGTTGAAGGTGGCGATCAGGTGGTCGAGCTGGTACTCCTGGGCAAAGTACTCGGCCGACTGGGCCTGACCCCCAGGACCAGCCTTGTTCCACGCGGCCAGCTGGGCGACGTCGCCGCCAGCGCAGAAGGCCTTGTCGCCGGCGCCCTTCATGACGACCACGTTGGCCATGTCGGACTTGGACCACTCGAGCAGTCGCGGGGCGATCTTGCGGATCATGGAGCCATTGAGGGCGTTGAGCTTTTTGGGGCGGTTGAGCTCGATGGAGCGGAGGCCGTAGAGGCTGTTGAAGAGGACATCCTCGGGTTCGTCGCCGTCGCGGGGCCGGAAGAGCTGGGCTGCTGCTACTGCGGACATCTGGGGCGGTCAGCGGGGGGGACAGAGGCTGGGGAGCGAGGTGACGGAGGGGACGGGGACGGACGGATCGTTGCGACTGCGGCTGCTGCTGAGACAGCAGCTTGGCTCTGAGAGGCATGGCGAAGAGAGAAGCGGACGTCCTCGTCGTTCGTTGGCAGGCACGGCACGCTGATGCTGGAGCGGCCAGCACCGCCGCTCGGCTGGCGAAGGTCTGGGTCAACATTTAAAAAAGGAGTGTAGTATCTGGCGATACGTCCCCCTCGACAGTGAGCGGATGGCCAGGAAGAAGCTCGCCGAGGTCCAAGTCCAAGGAACACCAGCTGCCGGCCCGTGGATTCGTCGTTTCTTCTCGATCTCAAGCGTCCAATTGCAGCTTTTATTCTGCTGGTTTTACTGGGCCGAAGGTGACCGCGCAAATCAGAGTAAGACACTCTCGAGCCAAGCATGGGACCCTAGTCGCTGTGACGTCGGGGCGGCGGCAGGTGTCTGCCAGCTCCAAACAGTTGTCAACTCCCATGCAAGACCAATCACCGTCGCCAATTCAAGCTCGACACTTGTAGCCTTCTTCGCACAAACAAAACCACGCAAGGTGACAACGGTAAATGATATCCGAGATGGTTAACACTGGCTAACGCTAGATATTACAATGTAAAGTAATTACGGCGGTCCAATCATGAGCTCGTCGAATGCCCATAAGTCGTTCTTGACTCCTCCGCCTTTTCAGGCTCAAACAGCTCTTTACCCGCTAGTTCCTTCACCCTCACAGCTTCTCCCACCCCTCGTCGCCC
Organism: Collariella sp. IMI 366227; assembly: GCA_027946355.1. NCBI lineage: Eukaryota > Fungi > Ascomycota > Sordariomycetes > Sordariales > Chaetomiaceae > Collariella > Collariella sp. IMI 366227. The sequence continues at coordinate 754,923 of JAPEUS010000004.1, read as the reverse complement.
TTCTTGAGCCCCGCCAGCCCCAGGAAAAAGCTCGCCAGACCCCACGCTCCCGGGTCGGGCACCTGCTCAAAGCCGCTTCCGCCGATGTACACGGTCCGGCCCAGGCTCGCCTTCATGCCCTTGGTGCCCTCGGCCGCCTTCTGCGCCGCCTCCGCCGCCTGCTTCACGTCACCCGTCGATTCCAGGACCTCGACAAACGGGTACAGCGCGTCCACAAGCGTGCGGTCACCTGGCCGCGCCGGGGTGTACTTAGACAGAGCATCGCAGCTCTTCTTCAGTGCCGATGCCCAGACCTTGGGAGACGCTTCGCCCTCGCCCTGCGACCGCAGAGACGAGACCAGGGCGTTGACAAAGATGGCGTACAGCGCCCCTGAAGTGCCGTCCATCACCTTCTCGATGATGGGAACAATGTTGGCCACGTCCACGACTGCGTCTCCGGTCAGGGGGAGTGGACTTCAGCTGCTCAAGAATGGCTGCGGCTGTTAGCAACGTCAACTGTTGGGAGAAGTCTCATCTTGCTTACCCTCGGCACCTCTCGCCAAACCAATCCCGCAGTCGCCGTCTCCAACGATGGTGTCATAGCGAGTAACCTCCGGCTCCGCGGCAACGACTGCCTCAAGACCGCGGGTGAGCGCCTCTTGGGCAGCGTTCCCATCCATCTTCAGCCCGCTCGGCTTGATCTCATTACCTACCGACGCATCCTGTTCGCGCGTTGCCGTGTTCTTCTCCTCCCACGTCTGCTTGGAGATCGGGGCCGACCAACCCGCAGCCTCGCAAGGAGCGTCGAGCAGCTCGATCATGCTCGGCCCGCCAATGTCCGTGTTGACCACGTTCAACAGCGAGATGCTGAACCCTAGTCCGTTGAGGCTCGTCATGAATGTCCCGCTGAGAATCCTCACCGGCTTGATGTTGTAGCTCTTCTCCAGCTGCCCCACCACCTCGGTGAGGATGCCGCCCATCTCCAGCACGCTAACGCCTCCCAGGTTATTCACCAGCAACACCACCTCGTTCGAGTTGACCTTCAAGAACGCCCGGTCCTCATCCTCCTGGTCTAGCATCTGCGCCAACATCTTCTTCACCAGCTCCGGCAGCGCAACCACCTCCCCTGCTCGACCCCTGCTCATTATGAATCCCCATTCCAATCTCCACCTCCCCATCCTTCAACAAATCCTCCTCCCCATCCACCTTCGCCCTCCCCGGCACATGGACATGCTCCAAGCTCGCACCAACACTCACCAAATTCTCCGCCACCAACCTCGCCACCTTCGCAACCTCCTTCACCCCCTCCCTGCGCCGCCAACGCCCCAGCAACCTTCAAAACCAACACCGTCCCCGCAATCCCCCTCCTCCCCACCTTTCCAGCCTTCTCCCTCCCAACCCCAACATCATCCCCACAACCACCATCTCCACCTGCCTCCCAGCAGCCCTCGCCTTCTCCACCCCCATCCCAAAATTCAACACATCCCCGTGTAGTTCATCACTGTCACCAACACCCCATCCCCTTCCCCATCGCTCGGCACCCGCCCCATAATCGCCGCACGCACCTGCTCCGCCGCCGGGGAAGCGAAGATAGTACCCGCGACGGCGGCGCTGAGAAGGCCCGGGCCGACCATGCCTGAGAAGGAGGGCTCGTGGCCTGAGCCACCGCCTGAGATGAGGTGGGTGCGTTGGGAAGGGGGCCGTAGCCGGGCGGCGGTAAAGGATTTTGTTGGGGGTGTCGAGGGCGAGACCCGGGTTGGTGAGGGTTTGGGACAGGAGGGAGGTGGGGACCAACTGGGAGGGGGTGGGAAGGAAGTGTTTTTGGGACATTTTGACGGGTGGTTTGTAGTGAGGAAATGGGTGTGGGTGAGTGTGGAAGGTGAGGTGTAAGTGGTGGGTTATAAGTGAGCTGCGGTTTTGAATCTTGTCAGTCGTTCTTGATGTGATGGGAGTTAAGTCAGTTCAAGCTGCTTGTTCGTTGTGTCGACGGGAGTTCAGACGAACGGCTTCGTAGATGAGACGAAAGATAAAACTATAGGCCGCAGTTCTCTCAGGGCAAGTCACCACTTAAATATGGGATGACGGCGACAGCAGCCCCGGACTTCTCTCGGTAGACCTCGCCCGAGCAATGACAACGAAGTGGGGTGAATGCGGGGTAGTCGACTCCTGCACGACGCTGCAGGTGACCTCACTCCCGGCGCCGATCGCTGCTGGGGTTGATGACGACCCCTATTGTCGGGATTTTGGAGTGGCAAGGGGCGGTTTGTTGGTGTTTAGGGTGGTTGGACTTAACGATGTCTGCCATTAGAGTTTCATAATTGAGATTGTAATTAATTCCGCCAAATACACAGGCATATCTATCGTACTCCTGACATTCACGTCTACGATGAGCGGATCTGACGGAGTCGTCCTCGTGATCCTTTCCATCCTGCAGTTCGGGTTTCTTGCCCCGAGTCTGGCCTCTGGAGAACCCCTGAGCCCAGTAAACCCCATATCCATATCCAAAAATCCCAAAACCAGTTGATTGGTACTCCATACTGACACAACCGTCTCCCAAAACACCAAACGCCATCCAAAACGCCCACCCAAAACGCCTTATCCCAACATCTCATCAACAACCCCGAATATTCCCAGCCCAACCCCACCCACCCCACCCTCCCTACACCCCCGCCTAAATACTAACAAAACCCCCGCCACCACCCCCAACACCATCGCGGTCGTCACGAACCCGCGGCAACCTTATCCCCACCCTTATCTCCTTCCCCCTAACCCAAAATCCTCCCTATGCTCCCTCGCCCCGACATCCCCCTACTCGTCCCCCCTGTTTCCCCCGTCACCGGCGCTCCTCTCCTACCCCCTTCCCACCACCAACGAGCGTATACATCACCGCCGAAAGCGCATTCATCTGCTCGCCCACCCCCGCCGACCCGTCAGATTCCCCGTTGGTGGTCCACTTGAACCCGCATGCTGTGCCGGGGTGACCGTTGAAGATTGTTTTGGGGAGGTGTTGGGGGTGCCGGAGCAGGATTGGGCGGCGGCGAGGGCGGAGGTGGTGAGGAGGGTGGATGAGGGGGTGGTGTGGGGGCGAGGAGGGAGGTGGAGGCGAGCCAGCGGGTTAGGTAGCCTTTGAAGGAGCGTTGGTCGGTGTTGCAGAGGGTGGAGGGTTCGCAGAGTTGTTCGTACATGATTTTGTTATTTGTCGTGGGGTTGTTGTTGTCGGGGGTGGTGTAAAACTTTTGGGTGGCGGAGGCGAGGAGCCCGTCCACGCGGGTGGTCCAGATGGTGGAAGCGTTGGTGTGGTTGTACATGACGGCTGCGCCGTGAAGGAAGATGCCCGCGTTGTAGCTCCATTGATTGCGGTCCATGCTGGTGCAGGTGTTGTTGGTTGGGTTGATGTGGAGGCCGTCGTGGACCTCGTGGTTGGGGGTGATCAGGCCGGTAGTTTCTTGCCAGGTGTATATCTTGGTGGCCCAGTCGGCGTAGGTCTCGTTGCCGGTGTAGCGGGCCAGGCGGGCCGCCAGGTTGAAGAAGCAGCCGTTGGAGATGGAGTTTTTGTAGTTGAAGCCGTTGTTGAAGGTAAAGATCTGCCAGCGCAGGCCGCCGCCGCACGTAGACTCGTCCCAGCGAGAGACCCATTGGTTGAAGAGGGACTGGGCGAGGGCGAGCCATTGCGGTTGGTCGGGTGGGGGGTCGGGGAAATTGTTCTCGGCTGCGGTCATGGCCGTCATGCCCCAGAAGCCTTGGTCGTCGTTGCCGAGCGTTCTTGTCTGGTTGCGCGGCATGAAGTCGGCGTTCTCGGTGCCTTGGTGGATAATAGCCTGGGTGGTGATCGCGTTATATGAGTCGTCCCCGGTCAGGGCCCAGTAGTCAATCAGGGTGCCGAACATGGCGCCCGCTTCCCACCAAAAATAGGGGTCGGGCAGGTTGCCTGGTGTGTCCCCTGTGTTGTTGCCAGTGTAGTACTTGACGAGCCCAAAGGCTATTGTGCTTGCCGCAGCTTTGACAGAGTCTGTAGGAATGGAGTGTCAGTCCCGACCACAGCACGCATCCGGGGATTTGTCTTCCTGACCTTCATTGTCCACAACCAAGTCGATTGATACCACCGATTGCACCAGGAGACCTAGCGAGGCCACAAGCCTAAGTAATCTCATACTCCAGAGTTGTCCAGCAACAAAAATAATGAGACGCAACAAGAGATTCAAGAATCGAAAAGTAGGAAAGATGATTATGCCTGGAGCATCTGAGCCATGGAGGTCCGCAACCTAGACGTCTACAGGGCACCGGCCACAACGATTAAGAATGTTCTAAAAAAGAGCGATATACTCGGGGTATTCTGAAAAAGAAAACAAAAATTGGACCGCTTATAGTCGTATTATTGACGGCGTGGTCGAAGAACGGCACAGCCTTGTGTAACGAAAGGAATAACAGGCCACGGCCGGGCTGTTAACGGAAGGAAGAGAAAGAAGAGAATGAAAAAGGAAGGAATAAAGAAACAACTTTTAGCAAGAGACCGGCATCAATATCTCATGAAGGAACCAGCCTTTGAGTTTAGATTGTTGAAGAGAAGAAACGTCCCTCTTCGCCAACGATAGGAAACGAAGAAACGTCACTGGACGAGCCAAGCCAGGAAGTCTGAACTCCCGTGGTCTCGGATGCTCCAGCTACCGCCGTCCAAGAACTCTTTGGGGCAGCAGAGGCCGGTGGCTGAAACATTTGAAGTTCGAGACTGTTGGGTGGGACCCTGTCAAGCGAATCGTTCAAGGTTGAGAGGAGGGGGGATGGTCATGTTCTCAGACTTAGGTGTTCCAAAAATCAAGGCGGCAAGTTCTTGAGCATCTTAGCTGTTCACCTCCATCCCTCTCGGGCAGCGAATCATTGACTGAAGTGGGGAGCCTGTCACTTTGCTGAACCTGATGGTGATGGTGAAGGTTGAGGTTGGGGTCTGACACGCGGCCCCTGGCTCGGGTCAGGGTACCCCTGGAACTGACGTTGGCGCCAAGACATTTGGACTTCCTCTCAGTCCTGGGGACTTAAAAGGACTTGGGATGGATCAGTTGGGACTTTGAATTGGTATCGGTTGAGTCCTGTAAATTCCTGTCTATCCGGCGGTCCAAGCTCATTTTGTCTAACCGTCATCTCATAGCAAATTCGTGTCCCAGATCATGAAAGTCCATGGGGTATCGCGGACCTAATCCTGCCGTAACCTGCCACAAAGGGCCACTTAGTGCTTGCAGCCGTGGGCGCAAGCCTTGTGCTTCTTGCTGGACTTGGCCGGGGCATCGTCCATCTCCTCATCCTCATCCTCGTCGCCCGACTCGAAATCGATCTCGCTAAGGTCGTCCTCCTGAGCCTGGACTAGAGGGGTGTTAGTTAACAGCTTCTGGGTTCATTGAGTAAAACAACTCACTGAAGTACTTGAGAGCACCGGGCCAGATGTCGTCGGCAAAGGCCATGGCAATGGAATCGCCCATGGGGAAGATCTCGAGGTCATCATCCTCCTCATCGTCCTCCTCCTCCCAATCCTCCTCCTTCTCCTCAATGGGCTCGCCGGCCTTGCGCTTCCTCCACTGCTCCTTCTCCTCGGCAGCGGCCTCCTTGCTCTCCTCAGCAGTGACGTACTCGCCGATGTAGCCGAACCAGGCGAAGAAGCTGACGGCGCCCATGCTGGTCTCGTCAATCTTAGCCTGGAGGGCCTTCTGCTTCTCGGTCAACTTGACCTTCTGCTTCTTGTCCTGCTTGGGCTTGGCCTTCTGCTCGTCGTAGACGGACTTGACGAGGGTGAGCATGCCGTCGGTCAGGTCCTTGCCCTTCTTCCACTTGATGTCGACGGGCTCGCTGACGAGGCCGTGGAAGCCGTCCTTGCTCTGGCGGAACCAGAACTTCTTCTCCAACACCTTGTCCTCGAAGTGGTCGTTCTCGGCGAACTCGAAGCGGATGGCGATGCTGCGCGGGTCGCCCTTCTTCTCGTCCTCGTCGAGCTCAAAGCGCGAAACGGAGACGTTCTTGAGCGAAGTCAGGAGCAGGGCAGAGTCGGAGGGCTGCATGCTCTCGTCGATATCGAGAGGAGCCTGCTCGAGGACGAGGGGCCAGAAGTTGGGGATCTTGGAAACCAGCTCGGCGCGCTTGGCGTACAGCGGCTTGGACATAACGTACTGCTGGCGGACTGTGGGGAATAATGTTAGCGTTGTAGACAGCGCTGGAGGCAAAGGAGACGTACTGATCTCATTCTCAACGTTGTCGAACTCCTGCTCGAGGTCGGCGAGCTCCTCGTAGCTGACGTCCAGGGCCTCCTCGATATGGGCGTCCATTTTTGCTGGTTTGTTTATTGGGTATGAGATGTTCAGTTGGGAAAGATGGATGGGGAGGTTCGAGAGACGGTTGATGACGGCAGGATGGATAAATAGGGTAGGAGTGGGAAAAATTCTCCTCTGATCGTCGTCTTGCGCAGACTCGACACAATGCTGGGTCCCGCCTTAGGCATGGCTTGGCGCTCACAAATTGTTTTATGGTGGGGTTGGATGAACGTGTGGATCTGCCAAGACGTGGGGCAGCTGCAGTCTCGGCTGCCGGGCCGGGTCACGGGTGGGGCACTGGCCCTTGGATCGAAGATCTGGAATTCGAGAACAATTCTGTAGCGCTGCCACCTCTCAACAAGGCAGGATTTGCAGAACAGAAAAGAAAAGGAATTTGAGAGCCGAGCTTCCGGAGAACTCATAAAGATTATTAACTTCTGTTATTTATTTTTGGGTAATTAAGGGTCTTTTCCATGTGAAAAGATGCAGTAGTCAGCACCGTATGCTTCCAGACATGAAAGATCGCACACTGTACTGTACTGCCAAGCCGGCAACCTCGAAATGTGAATCCGGGAAGAAACCCCCACGGAAGCAAGGGAAATCTATAAATTCTTGATCGTCCCATGTCAATACCGTCTTCTTCTCCTCAGGTTGACACTTTCTTCAAGACTTTCAATCTTCGAAGCCCCAACGCCCACCATCATGCGACGACAAGCCATGACTGCGGTTATCGGGCCTTTAAAATCACAGACAGGACAACCCTGGCAGCTGCTTTATCGGCCGTCCTCGTCGTGCATTTGCCTTCCTCAAACGTCCAGCACATGCCTTATCTCCTTCACCGACACAACAAGCCATTGTTGCAATTATCCCCATGAAAGACGAGATGCCCGAAGTCGGTGCCTTCCTTCGAACCCCCCGATTCGGCTGCCAGCGGCTTCCAAATCCTTGCCCTGTTGGACGATCCGCAATCGACATTTTCTTAGCTAAGAGACTGAGAGGTCCTGAGCGCGTGACCACCGCCTCTCCAGTAGCTCCTTTTCCGACTGTCATCAACCAGCAGCGTGTTGGAGTGCCGTTTGCTGAATTCGGATCGAAAGGGTGGTATTTGTGATACCCGCGAGCAACACACTCCTTCCAGGACCTCACCATCCGAAGAAACATTGTCAAAGGTTGACAAAGGATTTTCCATAAGCCGACGACCCACTCCGTTGCTACCCTTTTCTTTTCCTAAATACAAAAATTACTCGCGAGCAGCATCAAGGTGAATGACCAGACTTATCACACAACCAAGAGGTTTTAGTGGCAGCTAAGACCACCGCAGCCCACCCCCTGGTTCACCTCACCAGATTCTCACAGGCTCACACTTACACCGAAACACCCCACCACTTCGACAAGATGGGAGTTGTCTCGTTCATGGAAGGCAAGGCCCCCGAGGCTCGCTTCCCAGAATCGCGGGTGCTCATCATTATGACGGGAGGGACAATCTGCATGCAGCCCTCAGATGATGGCCTGGTCCCCATGACGGGCTTCCTGGAGAACGCCATGGCACCTCGTCCGTCCTTCAACGACCACTCAACCCCTTCAGGTAAGACTACAAATTCTGAGGATGAAACTCCGGTTCTTCGGACAGTCTGGGGTTTGTTACCGGGACTCAAAGGGGGGCCTCAAATGTCTTTCACATCCAAATGCTGACTGAACAGTCAAAATCTACGCCTACCAGAACGGCGTAAAGCTGTCCCTCGACAGTCTACGTACTCCTCTTAACGCCTACTCTCTCGCCACATTCGATATGGAATTCTCGAATTCCAGCCACTGCTCGACTCAAGCTCCATCTCGTCCATAGGTTGGACTGAGATTGCTATGACCATCAAGGAAAACTACCACATCTTTGACGGCTTCGTCGTGCTTCACGGCACCGACTCACTCTCATACACGGCATCAGCCCTCTCTTTCATGATGTCTGATCTTGGCAAACCCGTCATCCTGACAGGCTCGCAAGCCTCTATCTTTGCCCTGCAGTCCGACGCCGTCGATAACTTGCTCGGCTCGCTCATCATTGCAGGCACTTTTGTCATTCCCGAAGTCTGCCTCTTCTTCCACCACACTCTCTTCCGCGGGAACCGCACGACCAAAGTGTCCGCTTCCTCCTTTGAAGCTTTTGACAGTCCAAATTCCGATCCTCTCGCGAAGGTAACATCCCTCGGCGTCGATGTCAACTGGTCGCTGGTCCGCCGCCCAACCCGCATCGCCGAGTTCACTGTCACCAAGTACCTGGACACGGCACACGTGGCGTGCCTGCGCATCTTCCCCGGGATCAAGCCCGAGATGTTAGATTCTGTGCTTAGGGTACCAAACTTGAAGGGCTTGATTCTGGAGACGTTTGGTATGGGCAACGCCCCAGGCGGCGTGGACGGGAGCCTGACCAAGGTTATCCGCGACGCGGTCTCACGCGGTATCATCATCGTGAACGTCAGCCAGTGCACGAACGGCTTCGTTTCGCCTCTCTACGCCCCCGGCACGGCACTTGGTCGTGCCGGGGTGGTCTTTGGCCACGATCTCACAACCGAAGCGGCACTTACGAAACTCTCCTACCTGCTTGCCCTCCCCGGTCTACAGCATACCGACATCACGACCAAGATGTCCCACTCCCTCCGCGGTGAAATGACCGAGATGAGCCTACCGTCCTTCTCCCACCCTGCGGGGACCATCGAGTCTGCCATAGGCAGACTCTCCACAGCCGGCACGCGCTCCCCTTCCCCCTCTCCTTTGTCCTTACCTCCATCTTCACCTCGCTCCTCCCCCCCCCTCGAAACCTATTCCCTAACCCCTCTCGCCACGCAACCACCAATCTCCTTCCCCTTTCCTTTGTCCTCACCTTCATCTTCACCTCGCTCCTCCCCTCCCCCTCGAAACCTATACCCTAACCCCTCTCGCCACACAACTACCAACCCTCAAAACCTCAATTCACTCCACTAACCGCCTCCCTTCTAACTCCACAGAAACCCTCTTCACAACCCTCGGATACTCCATCCGCGACGGCGACCTCACCACCGTGGAAACCCTGTTATCAGGCGATGAATTCAACCATCAACTCCTCAAACGCTCCGACTACGCGGGAAACACGGCCTTGCACCTGGCCGCCGTCGGCCCGGAGCCGCTGATATTGAGGGACCTGCTCATGCGGGGAGCCAGTGTTCATGCAAGGAACAGGGCGAATAATACACCGCTGTATCTGGCGGAGAAGATGGGGATGGGGAGAATGTAAGGTTGTTGAAAGAGGCAGGCGCGCATTTGTGGGTGGATAATGAGGGAAGGGGAGGGGAGTCGGGAACGAGTCTAGGGGAGCGCAAGGGTGAGTAGGGGGACGCCGGAGTTGGTTGGGGGAGGGTTGGGGTTGAGGAGAAGAAGAGGGAGGCGGAGGTGATTGGGGAGGGAACTGTGGTTGGGTCGGAGGCGGGTATTCGGACTGGAGAGGAGGATACGGATGTTGCTGGTGGTGCTGCACTGAACGGGCTGGATGGGTCTGTGTTGGCGGCCGAGGCGGTCGAGGCGGCGGAACTGGGGAGATTGACGTTGGCGGGGAGAAGGGACCATTGTGGGTTGAGTTACCGAGAGGTGAGGGGGTGGGTAATTTCGATCTGAGACACCATATCGGTCTCCTCACGCATAAGGCATCTGCCATGAGGATAAGGATTCCAAAGATTTAGACGCGGCTGACGAGGCTGCCGGCGAAACATGACGTGCATCCAGATGCAGTCAGGTGCATCCGTTACCACTACCAAACAAACCTACATGAAAAGACCCCCCAGCATATCAATCTCGCGTCGGGCAAAATCGGCCTTGTGGCCGCAGAACGGTGACCGTGAAGCACGCAGGACTACGATGAAGACGAGGCTCAACTGCGGGGATATCTGATATCTGACATGGAACCGACAGCCCACCTCATTCTCCGAAACGGGGACTCGTGCGTCGCGCGCGTGTGGGTATGTGGTATTGTGGCGGTCGAGGCTGTGACTGTGAACCGTATCCCCGGGACGGACGGGCTGAGTTGTCTCAGTATGTCCCGTCTGTCTGTCTATCTATCTGCCGGGAGGGGGTGTTGGGACGCCTAGTAAGGCCGGTGCAACCTCATGTCTACCCCGCGAGAGATGGTGGTGGTGTAAATATGCGGTTGGTGATGTTGCTTGCTCAGAGCCATGCGGCTGAGCCAGAACCTTGGGCTCCTGCATGGGAGGTGCGCGCGGAGGTCGGCCGTTAGTGTGGGAGCTTGGGTGGGAGAGGTATCTGGAGGGTTTGCCTTGATGTCTGCCTAGTGTTCCAGCTCGTAAGTTGGCCTGCCAAATGTGCACATCGCAGGTTGATGGATGGATGGAACTGCGTTGGATCCTTCAACAAGTCAAAGTGCCGTTTCAGTGTGGGTAATGAATCAGCAAGCGATCGTCTTGGACTTCTGGGACCTGGTCAGCCTTGTGTGACCTGCATGTATGCAGGATGGTTGGGGGCCGAGTTTGTCCTAACTTTAGGCAACTAGCAATATTATGCCGGGATATAGCGCTTTAGTCTTAAGAACCTAACACACATAAATGAGTCTTGGCAATACCCCTCCATGGAGCAGCTGCAGGTGGGCAGAGCGGGGGACAACCTCCAACTGCGACAGACGCACCATTTTTTCCTTTTCGCATCACCACAGCCAATCGAACATCCAGCGGCCGTCTCTGTCCCGGATGAGTCTGCCACAGCCACACACTGACACGGCCAACCTTCCCATTAACGAGACTAGCGATTAAACTCTTTGACAGCCAGCTCTCTAGAGACACCAGAACGTCTCTCGATTGGGTACCAGACATCTTGCAAGCCGCGCTTCTTCCAAGATGGTTGCGTCGCAGTGGGCTACTGCCTGCCCAGACACAATGCGAGCGGACTGCCAGCTCGGGTTGACTACTGCTCGGCGAGACCGGACGCGCTGAGCCCGGGCACAGCCAGCAGCACAGAGGACTCATGTGGACGCTGTGGGAATCCCGCGGCCGTCGAGGCACCGTCTGCAACACGGAAGCTGGATGGGTACGTATCATCGGTCGTCGACAAACCCCCGGTCATTGGCTACGCGGTCAAGTCTAAGGTCGACATTTGGCCGCCATCTCACCGGGCCATGGACCTATGCAGGCACATGGTACGCCAAGAACCGGCCCCGGAAGAGGATGCAGGAGTCACGTCTAGCCGGCGTGTTCCTCCCGGTGCATATGCCGGCCTTCCACCGGTTTAGACGACCTGTCTCTGCGCCCTCCCGGCCGGACCTCCCGTGACGCATCGTCTGAAAGGCGTGTCATTGTTTGTTTTGGGCTGCCTGAGTCTTCGACTGACAGCAGGAGACCAGGCAAATTCACCCGTGTCCCTCAACTGATCAGAGCGCGGGAGGACTCTCCTTTGCCCGCAAACACACCTGACGGGGGACGTTGTGTACAGCCGGGAATTTCAGGCTTTAACGGCGTCTCGTACGCACAAAGCGCAAAGTTGAGTCGTTGAAAGGTAGGACTAGCTGTATGCTGCACCGTTCCGCCGCGTGTTCTCGACGCAGAGCGACCATGCTTCCGTATGTGCGACCAGAGTCTTTGACCATCCCGGCTCTCCGGGGATCTTGTCTCTCTTACCTTTTGTTTTTATTATGGCCGGGTCTGGGACAAGAGGACCGGTGGGCAAATTTCCAGAGCCACAGGATGCGAGCGGCCCTGGACCACGCACAAGGCAGCCTGCTGGCACACCCTCTCCTTACACAGCCCAGCCGTTCCCAGCCGGTCCTCATGGGGTCTCAGGTTTTCCAGGAGGCAAGAGTATAAATTCCCCACACCCCTCCTCAGCGTGTGGTACTGTTCCTCCATCACCGGCATCGTGGGAACTCGCCCTCGACGTAGCAGAGCAGAGAGTATTATTTTCTCTCTCCTTGCTTGAGTCCTCCACAACATCCTTCTTTATTCCCCTGTGTACTTAACCTGTACCAGGATGGATTTTAGCACCCTTCTCCGGGGCTCTCTACCCCTTGGGACCAATATAAGTCATAATGCCAACGGCTCAACCGAGAACGGCCTCCCTGACAACCTCCTCGAGACCCTTTCACCACTGCTCGGCTTCCAGTTCAACCCCCTCATGAGGCTGTTTATGCTTCTCTACAACCTCGTTGGCAGCCGTACCGGCATCGAACCGACCTATATCTTGACTTTGGTCGCCATCGTCTGGGCCGCCAACAAGCTCTGGGATCAACTGTACTCAGCATTCCACCGCCTGGCTCGCCGCCACTTCATGGCCAGCATCCAAATCAACAGCGGCGACGACATTTTCTTCCACATGATGAAGTGGCTCGCCTCGCAGCCGAACTTGTTCAACTCGCGCCTGCTCACTGCAGAGACGGCGTCTAAGGGCGCGTGGGAAGAGGAGGACGAATCCGAGCTTAAGTTGACTCGCGTCTCCCCCGACGGCTCCAACGTCTTCCTCAACTTCTCCAACCAGGAGGCCAAGGCCCCGCCCCAGTTCACACCCGCCCTGGGCATGCACAACTTTTGGTTCAGGGGCCAGTACTTCACCCTTCAGCGGAAGCAAGAGGCGCTGTTCGACGAAAATGCTGGAGCCCACGGCATGCCGCAGTTCAAGGACAAGGAGTCCCTGGTGCTGTCCTGCTTCGGCCGGTCTCCCGAGCCCATCAAGCAGCTGCTCCAGCACGCCAAGGAGCAGTACTACCACAGTCATCAGGCCAAGACCATCGTCAGGCGACCGGCCAACCAAGCCATGCGCCGCTACGGCCATCGCCACTCGTGGCAGCAGGTTGCCAACCGCCCCGTCCGCCCCATGACGACCGTGGTTCTCGACGACGAGCAGAAGGTCCTTGTTTTGTCCGATATCCAGGAATTCCTCCTCCCAGGGACGGCGCGTTTCTACGCCAACCGCGGCATCCCGCTCCGCCGGGGCTACCTGTTCCACGGCCCGCCCGGCACAGGTAAGACTTCGCTTTCGTTCGCGCTGGCCGGTGTCTTCGGTCTCGACATCTATGTCATCTCGCTCCTCGACCCGACCCTGACTGAGGAAGACCTGCTGGCGCTCTTCGTTTCTCTCCCACGTCGGTGCATCGTCCTCCTCGAGGACATCGACACAGCTGGCCTCCACCGCCCCGAAGAGCCCACCGCCGAGTCCTCCTCTTCCTCCGACGATGAAGACACCTCCACCAAGCGCGGCGATAACAAGGACAAGGACAAGGAGAAGGAGAAGGAGAAGGAAAAGGACAAGAAATTCAAAAAATCCCGCCACCACAAGAGCAAAAACGACTGGAAAGTCTCGGACCTCGCCCGCGAGCTTAAGCGCCACGGCAGCAGCGACGCGGCCGATAAGAAGGGCATTTCGCTCTCCGGGCTCCTTAACGCCATCGACGGCGTTGCCTCGCACGAGGGCCGCGTGCTTATCATGACCACCAATAAGCCCGAGACCCTCGACGACGCGCTTATCCGTCCCGGCAGAGTCGACCTGCAGGTCGGTTTCACCAACGCCACCCAGGAGCAGGCCCGCGAGCTGTTCGTGCGCATGTACGAGCCAGACGGGAGTAAGGTGGCTGCGGCGTTGGATAAGTTTGTGCCGTCGTCGGGTGAGGAGACCCCGGCGACGCCGTGCTCAACCATGACCGACGTCTCGGGCGCAACCGAAGTCGATGAATCCATCCCAGCCCCAGCAACAACCACCACCTCCCTATCCCCCAAATCAAAGCCACCACCACCAAAAACCCACCCCCTCCATCTACTCCCCAAAATCCCAATCCCAACCAACACACGACTCCCACCCCCATATCCCCGTCTCCCCTGCCCACAGGCACCGCCACCCTCATCCTCTCATCATCCTCCTCCCCACCCAGCAACCCCAACCGATTTGGCAGCCATCGCAGCACAGTTTGCAGCAAAGATCCCTGCCGACCAGTTCTCGCCCGCCGAGCTCCAGGGTTTTTGTTGAAGAGGAAGAAGACACCGTTAAGGGCGCTGGAGGAGGTGGGGACGTGGGTGGAGGGGATGGTGGAGAGGAGGGTGGCGGGGTCAAGGTGCTGGGGTTCAGTAGGTTTCTTTTCTTTCTTTCTGGGGTCTGTTTGGGTTGGGTTGGTGCGGGTGGGGAGGGGTTTCGCTGAGGGGACTGGACAGGGGGTTAGACGGGTTGGGCAGGTGGAGGGTGTTAACAGGGTGGTTTGAGGGCGGGTTAGAAAGGGTAGGGTGGAGGTGGGGGTTGGTTTGGGTCAGATTGTGTCTTGGTTTCTTTCTTGGGTTTATTCTTCAGGTTGGTTGGTAAGGCATGTATGTTCTGGGAAGATAATGGGGAATGGATGATACAGGTAGTTGGAGAAGAGAACAAGTTTGGTAGTTTAATTTTAGTTTTTGGAGTAGATGCCATGATGTAGTCAGAATAGTTAGCTCACGCAAATGTACTTCATGAGAATAGCGTAATGAACATAGTCTTGCTCTCGTATCATGACTTGCCTAGTGACACTCGTAGTAATGCACACCCAACCACAAGTTACTCATAATAGCTGTTGCCATACTGCTGGCCTCCCCCATACCCATTCCCCTGCTCCCACGGCCTGGGAAATTCTCCAGCCTCTTCGTCGTAGTATTCATCCTCCTCGCCAAATTCATCTTCGCCGTCCTCGGCAACACCGAAGCCGCCTTCGCCATCCTCATCACCATCCTCTGCTTCCCCTTCTTCCTCCTCTTCGTCTTCTTCGTCCTCCTGCTCATCCTCTTCTTCCGAGTACCTCCTATAGTCATCATCATCTTCTTCTTCCTCCTCCTCCTCCTCCTCCTGCTCAACCTCCACCTCCGGTTGACGTCCCTGGAACGACAGCATGTGCCGGCCAGGAATACCCTCTTCATCCTCTTCCATATCACTCTCACGCCCTTCCATATCCTCCTCGTCCTCACTGCCCTCTTCTTCCATGTCCTCCAGAATCTCCTGGAACGCCCCTCCGTCTCGCTGCTCACCCTCCTCTTCCTGTTCTTCCTGCTCCCCTGCTCCACCAACGCGCTGAACCGCCTTCCCCTTGCCGCCCGCAGCCTCATCTCGAGCCGCCTCTCCCTCCGCAGCCGCAGCATCTTCAGCCGCCTTCTTCGCCGCCGTCCCCTGCGTCAGCAACTTAATCATCTTGACCGCCTCCCTATCCTCCGCCTCCTTCAGCGGAATCCGCACCCGATAATGCGTCCGCTTCTTCCTCCCGGGCAAATTACTTCCCCTCCACCTCCCCTCCCCGACGACTTAATCCCCGGCCGCGGGCGGAACTTGCCGCCCTCAACTCATCATACTCCTCAGGCGTCAACCCCAGATCTGGCAGACTAATTCCAATGCTATTATTCCCCGACCCCAGGGCAACCCCATCCGACGAGGCCTCGTTACGCGCAACATCCAACGCCCCGGAAAAATCCTCATCAGTCACGGTGCGGTTAAACCGGATCGCAACCATCTTGCACTTCATAATCGCCTTGGCCACGCTCCATAGTACGCGGTGGTAGTAACCCGACACCTCGACATCGCACTCTTCGCGCACCTCCGCGTCCGCGAACAGTTGCGCCAGCAGCGGATCGGTAATGTCACACACCTGCCAGACTTTCCCGTCCGTGCTGAACGACTCCCCGTTGAAGACGTGCGTGCGCAGGGAGGCTTCGTCCTTGCCCGCCAGGTCCTGCCACGCCTTGCCAAAGTTGCTGACGCCGATCTCCTTGCGCCGCACAGCCTGCCACGAGCGGCCGACGGATCCGATGCGGGTTTTGTGCAGCTTGAAGATGAGGGTTTGGTAGACGCGGTAGCGGGGGTCGGTGCGGGGGTCGAGGCCGTAGCGGACGAGGGCGTCGCGCCAGGGGCCGCCCTTGAACTGGTAGCCGGCGTACTGCAGGCAGTGGCGGACGAGGCCGCCGTTCTTGGGGAGCTCAGCAAATTTGGCGCCGAGCCGGTTCCACATGCTGCGGCGCGTCCAGATGGGGCGTTCGTCCATGGCGAGGCGCATCTCGGTGATGATGGCGGCGATCTGGGGTCGGACATGTCGGGCTGCCGGCGGGGCGCGGAGGGGACGGGGTATTCGTCGTGCGCGATGAAGAAGCCCGCGGCGGGGACGCGGGAGGTGACGTTGATGACGCGTTCGTATTCTTGGTCTTCAGTCATGGGCGGGTCGGAGGGGTTCGTGGCGGGTTTAATTTCTTTGGTGTGCGGGTTTTGGGCGTAGTTGTAGCCAAAGGGGAGGGTGATGGGGTGAAGTAGGGGGAGGGATGAGGTCGATATTGGAGCCCGTTTCGACGCCCGGTTGGAGGGTAAATTCTTTGAGCTTGGCGATGTCGCCGGGGAGGACGTTCTTGACAAACTTTTCCATGAACTTGGATCCGCTGAGGGAGTACTGGAAGTCGGCGAGACCTAGGGGGGTGTTAGCTTTGTTCGAGGGGAAATTAGAAGGGGTTGCTGACTTCTGTAGCGGTGGGTGTTGTTGATGACCCCGACGGGCTCAACCGTGTACTTCCCGACATTATCCTGGAGCTTGCGGCGGACGACCCGAGGAGTGTCGAGTCGGTCCCTGGAGACGACCTCAGGCGAAGCAATGGATCCTTCGACATCGGCAGCTTGCTCAACGTCCCCTTCGGGCTCTTCCCAAGGGCCGTTGGTGCCCCGCTTGCGCTTTCTCCCTGTGCGCTTCGGAACGGTAACTTTCAAGACGACATTGTGGGTCAGAGCATTGTGAGATGTCAGCGGCCTTGCGGACGGGTTGTCGTAGCGCAGATAGAGCGGGACTGAGATTTGCGGGCTGGCCGAGTCGAGGATCTGAGGCGGTCAGCACCTTGTTCATGGGATGATTTGGCGGAGACATACAGCCTGGAAGGCGTTGTGTTGGCCAAAGGTTTTGATCCCCTTGTCGAGGTTTTTGATGATCATGGGATGCTCGAGGGCGCCCAGTCTCCGCGGAGGGATGGTGTAGGCCGGCGCGCCAGGGTCATCCTCCTGTTTGCTAGAGGAGTCCATGATGAGGAGGGTGACAGTTTTCCGAGGCCGGCTCAATTATGATTTAGGTTGTTGGTGGTCGTGATTCGTCAAATAATAAAGCCGGTCCTTATTCAAGTGAGCTGTGTTGAATTAGATGTTGTAAGTGGTGATAAAAGATGTTGAAACCGAGTTTCAGTAAAAAAGTCTGGAGAAATCCAAAAGCCCGAAAAATAAATGATGGTTGTTCCCCAGACTGGCCTTGAACTTTCGCACTATCTCCCAGCGAAAAAAAAAAACAAACTCTAAATTCCTTCCCGCTCAAATGCCATTTTTATGTCCCAACTCTTCTGGATAATCGCCTTTGATGTCTTGAAGTGCGTTCAGTTGAGAAATGCAGGGGTACAATTCTATGACCAAAAAAAGTTTGGTCTGTGCGGTGTTGAGTGTAACATTACACGCGTATCATATTTTACTCACCGTGCAATCTCCAGTAGGTGGCTGCTTCAAGTCCAGGAAGAGGGATAAAGTTTGAAGAAAAGCTTGTAAGTCTAAGTGCTTTTGAAAATCAGTTTCTTGAAAGTAAATCGAGTAAAGAACAATTTATCAACTCTGCTGGTCAGTTTGAGACTTGAGACTGTATACTGTATCCCCATGTTTTTCCGTTTTGGTTAGAAGCCACAGCTGCTGGACAGGCGTGGGGCAAACAGCCACATCAATAAGAGAGGTCCCACTGTTAGCATCTACACAGACTTTTCTTGTACTGGCTAACACCACAAACTTGAAAGCTTCACAACTCCAACTCTCGGTGCTAATGCAGCTCGAAAAACATAGTTTCTTGCATTCTGGGCGTTTCAAAAAAACATCCGAATTCATGTCCTGCTGTTCTCTCTCTTTTTGGTGGGGTTGTTTTGTGGAACATGATCAGCGCCGGGCGGTGCCAGTCGCGCCGATGCTGTCACAGTCCCGTCTCCATTTCGCCCGACGCCCCGAGTTCCATTCCCCATCTCCTGTCTCCTGCATTGATGCCATTGGCCTGCTGCTCTCTCGTACCTTAGCCTAAGCCCAAGCACATTGAAGTGCAAAACGAACGAACAGCACTGGATTGGCAACAGCTCGGGGTTCCTGGCCAAATCAAGACCAAATGCGCTGCTAATTATTTCAAGGTTTGTCCCCCTTCCCCTCCGAAACACAAGGGCAAAATTGTCCCTGCCTTGGTGTCTGCCGACCCCTGACCCAGGCTGCTTCACCTCAGCCGGGACCCGCGACTCTGGAGCCCCGCAAAAACAACTGGGTGTCAGCTGGAGGCGCTAGGAGCACTGAGCACTGAGCACCACCTCCATTCATCCCAACTGGCCGCGGCGCACTGGACTCTGGAGCACCGACGGAGCACGGAATACTTTATACCTACCTGATGGTCTCGTTATTACGCATCGAGCAGCAATCTTGAGCAACGACTGATTCTGACGACATCCGCATCTTGCTAGCCCACGCGAGTCCACCTGCCACTCCGCTCGTCGCATGCCATCTTGATTGCCGGCCTCTGTCTCGTCTCGTCCGCGTCGTCCACGAGTCTCATCCCCCGCCGCATTCAACGACCGACCAACCACACCTGCCTGCCTCCCCCATTCCCCAGGCAAGCATCCGGCCACGGCAACACCCACAACACCGCGACACCGCGACATTAACAGTCTAGACTGCGTCGATTGACGACCCCAGCGGCATACCTCTGCCTCGACCGCGCCGCGACACTTCTGCTGCGTTGCCTCTCGAGCTGACGACCACAACACCTGCATCGGCCAGCAAACACGGTGGATACACCCATCACAGCCCAACGGCATCACATCGCATGAGCCCCCAAGCCGAGCCGATACTTTAGCCTTTCCGTCCCCCAGTTGCCTGCATTCCCAACGCACCAAGCGCGCTCCGGTTCACAGCGGGTCGAGCTGGGCGCCTCTAGTCGCCCCACAGAAGAGAAGCTGTTGTCTTCAAAGATGAAGCGTTTCGGCGCCAGAGTCGTAGGTCATCTCGCCACACCCCGTCCCCAGACTCTCTGCTGACCTCCCCCGGCACAGCTCTCGCGGGGCAAGGACTCGAGCAAGTCTTCCAAGAAGAACAAGGATTCAAAGGACGGAACAGCATCGCCGAACGCCGCCTCGAGGGATTCGAACCAGTCGCCCGTCTTGACCCCGACTTCGTCCACCTCGACTCTCAACGACCCTCGCAACAAGCCGCTGCCTCCCAACAACCCCGCCCATGGCGAACCCTCTGCCCTAGGCGCCCAGGCCCAGCACGCCAACGCGACCGTAAACCCTGCGGGCATAGACAGATTCCCCAGCGGCGGCGCTGGACAGCCACAGGGCGCAAACGGCAGCACCCCCGCCAGACACGGAAACCTGCCGCCGACCGTCATCATCAGCCCAAGTGCTCCGGTAAGACCTGGTTGCTGTTCTAAGCTCTTGTGCGTGGTGAACTGACGCATCATGCTTATGGTAGCACGTACCTCCGCCCGGTGCCGCCGAGACCATGCCGCACGATCTCGCCCCGCCGAAGGCCGGCCAGAAGTCCCTCATGTTTGACCGGCTGCATCAGGGGCCCAAGGACGTGTTGGAGGGCCCCAAGACACCAAGGCGGCAACATTCTTCCCGCTTCGACATCTCGGCCCATCGGGAGCTGGAGAAGCTTCCTGGCTTCCACGAGGTGCCTCCCGGACGCCGTGAGGACCTGTTCATGAAGAAGATCGAGCAGTGCAATGTCATCTTCGACTTCAATGATGCGAGTACCGACATGAAGTCCAAGGAGATCAAGCGACTGGCCCTCCACGAGCTCCTCGACTACGTGGCCAACAACCGCCAGGTCATCACGGAGCCCATGTACCCCGTCGTTGTTGGCATGTTTGCCAAGAACCTGTTCCGCCCTATCCCCCCGCCGATGAACCCACAAGGCGAGGCCTTCGACCCAGAAGAGGACGAGCCCGTCCTGGAGGTCGCCTGGCCCCACATCCAGGTTGTGTACGAGTTCTTCCTGCGCTTTATTGAGAGCCAGGATTTCAACACAAACATTGCAAAAGCATACATCGACCATCATTTCGTCCTTCAGCTGCTCGAGCTTTTCGACTCGGAGGACCCGCGCGAACGAGACTTCTTGAAGACGACCCTCCACCGGATATACGGCAAATTCCTGAACCTCAGATCCTTTATCCGACGCTCTATCAACAATGTCTTCTTCCAGTTCACCTATGAGACCGAGCGGTTCAACGGCATCGCCGAGTTGCTTGAAATCCTCGGCTCCATTATTAACGGATTTGCTCTTCCCCTGAAGGAGGAGCACAAGTTGTTCCTTACGAGGGTCCTGATCCCCCTTCATAAGGTCAAGAGCTTGAGCATGTATCACCCGCAGCTCGCCTACTGCATTGTGCAGTTTCTCGAGAAGGATGCTACTCTCACGGAAGAGGTATGTCAATTCCGTTTTCTCGAGCCCGCTTTGGCTTACTAACGCGCATCCAGGTCGTTCTCGGGCTCCTGCGGTATTGGCCCAAGGTCAACAGCACCAAGGAGGTTATGTTCCTCAATGAAGTGGAGGACATTTTTGAGGTCATGGACCCCGCGGAGTTTGCCAAGGTTCAAGAGCCGCTGTTCCACCAGCTCGCCAAGTCGGTCGCAAGTCCGCACTTCCAGGTCGCCGAGCGCGCCCTCTACTTTTGGAACAACGAGTACTTCTGCAACCTGGTCAGCGACAACGTCGAAACCATTCTTCCCATCATGTTCGCTCCGCTCTACGAAAACTCCAAGGGCCACTGGAACAGGTATGTAACCCCACCACTTCTAGACATAGGACCTATGGCTAACAACCCCACAGGACCATTCACGGCATGGTCTATAACGCCATGAAGCTGTTCATGGAGATCAACCCGCAACTCTTCGACGACTGCTCGCACGAGTACACGGAGCAGCAGAACAGCGCCGCTGCGAGGGAGGCCCTGCGCCAGGGCCGCTGGGCCGCCATCCAGGACCAGGCCAACCGGAGGAGAACTGCCGCCGCCAACGGGTCTGCCCCAGCTGCTGCTGCGGAAACCACCACTGCCGACCTGCCACCCCGCATGGCTACCAGCACCCTGCCCCGCGTCGATGAGGTCGATACTGCCGAGGATAATAGAGAGAGACTTGACTCGCTAAATCTGCAGGATGGGGAGCGGAGCAGGGAGAGAGGCGGCCGGGGATGCATGATAGGCAGGGCTCGGTTGGATCGGCGAGGAGCCGGTGATTTTGAGGTTGCAGAGCTGGTGCTGACCCGGGTTTTTGTCAATGTCTTGTTGGGTTGTTGTTGTGGTGGTGGTAGTGGTTACAGCCCGTTGTCCTCCGCCTGCCTACAGTCCCCTCGGCTCGCCTTCAACCACGCGACCCGCTGTCGCCAATCTGGCCTTTTACGCACTCAAGCTCTTCTGTGATCCTTGGGAGTTGGGGCGTTTGAAGAAGGGGGACAAAGAGAGAGAAGCAGAAGCAGCATCAGAAGATGGGATAGTCTGACGCATTCATATCCTATTCAAGATATGGAAATGCGCTCTGCTCTGCTGCTTTGGCTTGGAGGGTCTCGTTGCAGCGGGTGGGCTGTGGTCTCTGCTGAGTCCAGGCTGACCCATCTGCTGGTAATACTGGGGTTTTACCTTTTTCGTCTCGGGGGGGTTTTTTTTTCTGTTTTTTTTTTTTTTTTTTTTGCTGTTTTGTTTTTAGCAGTTGAGCTTGGGTGTGTGTTGTGTGTGTGTGTGTGTGTGTTGTCAGGGTAGGTAGCAAAGAATTTCTTCTCTCACTTCAGGAAGGCAAGGAAGGTACAGAGCAAAAAGGAGAGGAGCAAGCAGGGCTGGAAGCAAAAAGCAGCCAACTAACCCCGACGGACACCCTTCGTTTTCAGTTGTATTTTTTTTTTTTGTTCTATTTCGACACCCTTCACACTTCACCGACTTCGCCGACTTCACCCTTCCCGCCCGGACTTTTGTTTTCCTTTGTTGTTATTGTGCCTTGGTTGTTGCTGTTTCGTTCCCTTGTCATGTCACACACTTATTCACTGTTTTTCTTCTCCTTTCGGAATTTTGGGGTTTTTGAGAGGTCGAGGTTGAGTCGGGAGTCAAGTCCGGACAGGGCCATCTCCTCATTTTCTATAGCAGCAGGCCCCAGGTTCAAATCCCCCCGATCAACGAGCGCCGATAAAATACAACCCCAATACAGTCAATCAACAAAGAAGGCAACAAACAAAGGGGCAAGACCGGGTGAGCAAGCAAGCATTGGCAGCAATGACTGGCTATTTCCTCCTTTCATCTTGCTGTGTTTGTCTTTCTCTTTGAGTCGCG
Organism: Collariella sp. IMI 366227; assembly: GCA_027946355.1. NCBI lineage: Eukaryota > Fungi > Ascomycota > Sordariomycetes > Sordariales > Chaetomiaceae > Collariella > Collariella sp. IMI 366227. The sequence goes on along the minus strand of JAPEUS010000004.1, from coordinate 732,333 downwards.
CGTGGCGCTCTTTGGTGTCTCTCTTTCTGTGCCGGAAGGAGGGGGGCGGGAGGATGGAGATGGGTGGCTGTGGTTGAAGTAATACATGGATGGATGCTATGGTTGGGTGGCTGGCTGGCTGCTTGGTAGGAGGGGTGTGAGGACCGGGGCTGGAGAAGATGGGTGAAAACAGGGGCGGTTGTTCAGGGGCGGGGTGGGGTGGGGGGTGGGTTGTTGGGTTATTCCTTGGGGTTTTATAGTGTCAACGGATAGAATATAGGGAATTGTGTTTTGCATACGTCAATGACCTCATAATTCAGTGATATCTGCCGTCGCATCTGGCCTTTCTGTACGCACAGGAGTCAAGGCCTCTCTCTGTATCCACATCATCTTGCTCCTCACTACCACTCAGTGTCAAACAACCCAATACATCGTGTGGGTGAACTGTACTCTTAGATCCATATCTCAACTGGACCAGTAACACACTCCTCTCCCCCTCACCCTCTCAAGTACTCTCCCAATGCATGGATCGGCATCCTACCACCGTCCTCCACGACCATCACCGCCATATCCTCCCTACCCTGCGGATACCCCCTCCGCCACCCCGTCCCTGTCCCTGCTGATAGAACCCATTTTGCCCCCGGCCCAGACACACCAGGCGGCGGCGGAGGCGGTGGATGTTGCGGCCACCCACTAGCACCTGCAAAGGAGGTGGCGGCGGTACGCCCGCCATATTCATGTTCCCGCCAGCGGGGAGAGGGGGAAGTAATTTGGCGGTTGCTGATGAGTGGGTGGAATTGGTGGCGGTGCAGGCGGCCAGGGTCCTTGGTAGGTTGGTGGAGGAGGCGGGACTGGAAAGGGCATGCCGAAGGGGGCGGGCATTGATGGGGAGGAGGGTGTGGTGAGTGGTGGGGCTGGTTCCAGGGTCCCGGGGTGGTGGTGGTTGATTGGGAGGAACGAAGCTGTTTCTTGGTGGTTGCGGTGGATGATGGGGAGGCTGGTGGGAACGAGAGAGGGGCGAGCGGGAGCGGTCCCGAGATCGGGATCTTGATTGAGGAGAAAAGCTAGGACTGCGTGGTCGGTATCTTCCGTCCTGTACTTGGGTTAAACTCCGGGTTCGGTAGCTCCTACTGCGGGACCTTGAACGAGATGGGGACCGCCGGCGGGACCGAGAGCGTGATCGACGGTAGCTGCGGCTTCTGTGACGGGTTGGGCTAGAGCGGCCGCTTGGAATCTGGCTTCGGCTGCGGCTGCGGCTGCGGCATCTGCTGGGGGGATGCTGTTCTCTGGCGTTTGAAAGCAGGGCGCTCGGGGCTCCGACTGGAGGTTGCGCTGCGGTCGCGATAACGGCTCCGCGACCGAGAGCGTGATGAACGGCCGTCGCGACTGTCTTCCCTACCCTGAGAACCATGCCGCCCACTATCCCCTCTTCTCCGCCGCTTCATCTTCTCACAGAATGCGCGAGACCAGCCGTAGTAGGTGTCCCCCCCAATGAGTTCCCCAGTGATCTCGTCAATCTCGACGCGCTCGCCCAGCTGGCCAATGTTGGGCGCCGGCTCGTCGTAGTTTGTCTCTTTCAGATGAATCTTGTCGACATCGGCGAGCAAATTCTTGACCGCGTCAATGAGTGACTTTTCGGCGGGGCCTTGAGCGAGGACAAGTGGCTTAATCATGGAGGGGTTCATTGGCCGGGTCGAGTTCGGTTCCAGAACTGGAAGCCAGTTCCCCGCGGGGAGGTCGTACCATGGTGTTGAGAGGTCGCCGTGAGTCGCGGGCAATACCCAAGGCGCTGTTTTCGCTGCCTTGGCCACGGCGTTGGCTGAGTTGTCGGCATCGTTCCCGTCTTGGGCTTCCCCCTTCGCCGATGGCCCCTCCTCGGCCGCAGCCCGGAGCTGTTGGATAAAGCTCTGAGCAAAGTATTCCTGCCTCTCCCATAACCCAATCAAGTCTTGAATCTTTCCAATATGCTTCGGGCAGTTGCGAAAGGCGGCGGCGCTCCTAACGAGTGCAGGAAGGGTCGGTTCCAGCTTCTGGGCGAAGGTGTCGTCGCAATTTCGGTACTTGACGTGGTAGATTATGTCGTTCAAGATGTACAGAACATGAAGGCGGCGGCGCTTCGCAGATGGCACGCGGCCTCTCTTGTTCTCCAAAGCAGTGGCATCCTTCTCGGCACCAATTGATTTGGCGAGAGCGACCAGGTACTTGCAGAAGGGGGGCGGTCCGCGTGGAGGAGGGAACCAGGTTGGTGAGAGCCCATTGCTTGCATCTCTGGCGCGCGGCTTAGCCGATGGATTCCCACACAGGTCATAAAAGCGACGCGGATGAAGCGTGTATTCAAACCTGGACATTGGAGGGCGAGCACTCGGCGATGGTCGAATTGACGAGGGCGAGCATGGTCTCGATGTCGTCGCGCGAACACGGCCGCGGGTCGGCGCGAAACAGAGCGCCCGAGAGCGCCGTTTTGGCTACGATCAGCTCTGCCGACGCCATGGTTGGTGAGACCACAAGCGGCGGGTAATATTGAAAGAGGTACGTAGATCCAGCTTTAATTGTCGAAGTTTGATTGAGGTCGACGAAGACTGCCGCGTTGGAGTTGGTTTGGGGAAAAGATCCCAAGAGGTTGGCAACACGGAGTTCTGCTCCACAGTACCTCGCCTCCACCCTACCCAGGTCACTCGCTCGCCCTTAAACTCGACAACGGTTGACGCTCGCCAAGTTTGACACGCATACAACAAGCAGCTTTAAGAAACTTATCACTATTTTTTTTTAATTGCCTAATGGTAAAAACATTTATTTTTATGTTGTAGTTATCTTTATTTGACCTAGGCTTTGTGGTTAGCTATTGGCAGCGACAAACCCTCCATTCTCTATGTGTGCATATGGATCCTTGTCGGTACCTGCTGTGGTACTTGCTACGTCGCCCCGCAATTCAACTATAGAAGCTATGTAAGTGGCTGGAACTTTGTAGAGCAGAACTCCGTACGTACATTTTATTAAGGGTCGGTGTCGCCCTATGGTTGGCAGGTTGGCAACACGGAGGGTCTTCGAACCCCCCGGGCCATTCTGATTCCAAATTCTTCATAGAACCATTTTAAGACGTTTCTCATTTTCAAGATCCAGGACCATCCCCACACCCCAAGACCATTCCGGTCGATGGTGCCCTATGGAAGACTGCCCCATGCACCCCTGCAGCTGCGGGACGCAAAAGACCCACCAGTTTTCGCGAGTGGGCTGGGCATGCAACTACTGAAGTCGTCTGCTTGCTTCATGTATGCAGCTAGCAATTTGTTGTGATGCTCTTCGATGGACCATGTTTCCTGTCCAACAATGTGTCACCAGCCAAGAAGAAGCATCCAATCCAACTCAGGCAGCTCGTGTTTTTCCAAGGCCACAAGAACACAATGCGCTGAGAATACAGGGTGCGCCGCGGCCAGGTGGCAAACGAGGAGAAGCAACGCTGAGGGCGCTCCCCGTCAGGATTCATGCCCGAATAACCAGCGCCTCCGCGATTGTATAGTACAGGTTCAGAGAGCAGCGCCCGTGTAAATAGCAACTCCCCCTCACCCTCGCCCCTCAAGAAAACCGATCCCCCTTTGGACTCTTGAACGGCACGCTGCTCTCGTACTTGCTCTTCTCCACCACGCCGCACCCATGGATCTCATTCTCAATGGTCAAGTACGAAGGTAGCCTGAAATAACAGCCCACCAACACAAACAACGATAGACCGGATTGAGCAACAGCAGCAACTTCAACAGCAGCAACTTCAGCTACTTTTTCAGCGACAAGAGCAGCTTGAGCGTACGATCCGACCTTCTACACCCCCCGGGCGTGCCGGCGACCTGAATCGAGATCAACGCCGCGAGATACGCCTACTCCGGGAGATAGGATGGTCTCTAGAGAAGATCAAGACTCATACTGGTGCGACAATGGGCCAGGTTCGATACGCAATCGCTGCAGTACAAGCAACTCCTCGAAAAGCGACCTGGCCGGCCTGGTATGTTAAGCCCAGCTCAGATTGATGAACTTATTGAATTCATCACCTCTTCGAAGGAAGGTCGACGGATGCCGTGGAAACGACTACCTGAGGCAATGGGCTGGACCGTCACTTATTACGCCATTCGCCACGCTCTCCGTCGCGCCGGTTTCAAGAGAGGGCATATCTTTATGCAAGACGGTGCTCCAGGCCACGCCGCACAACCAACGAGACAAGAACTTGTTGAGAGGGGCATTGAAGTTCTCGAATGGCCACCATTTAGTCCTGATCTGAACCCAATCGAGAATGTATGGAACTGGATGAAGGATTATTTGGAGAAAACCTTCCCAGAGAAGATGTCGTATGATCAGCAGGAGGTGATTGTTCAATATATCCTCGATCGAGATTTGCGAGGGTTTTCGCCCCGGATTGTCGACGTGGGTGATATGGCCAATCTCCTGCTTCGGAAACGCGGTGCGCGACACGTCGGAAAGAACTGGCCAGACCGATTCGTTGCACGACGTCCAGAGCTAAAGACGCGTTTCAATCGCGTCTACGACTACCAGAGAGGCCTCTGCGAAGATCCTGCAATTATTGAGCCATGGTTCCGACTTGTGGCCAATATGCGAGCGAAATACGGCATCCTCGACTGCGATTTCTACAACTTCGATGAGACTGGCTTCATGATGGGTATGATACGGCCTGGGATGGTGGTCACACGCTCCGATCGGGTTGGAACAGATTCCTGACGACTGGGCCGTCAAGACAACAACCAACGGATGGACAGATAATGCGACTGGTCTGGAATGGTTACAGCACTTCGACGAGCATACTAAACACCGTCGGAGAGGTGTATATCGGATGCTGGTGCTTGATGGCCATGAGAGCCACGTCAACGCAGAATTCGAGGACTATTGCAAGGAGAACAACATTAGCCTTGGGTCTCCAAGACACCCCAGACCACCAACGAAGCCCTCTCGCAGTCTACCCTCATCAAGGGTCAAATTGCCAGACACCAGGGAAGCTCTCCAACTCCGATTTTAGCCGCTGTCGACCAGCTTTCGAAAGGAATGCAAGCGGTTTCCTCTCGGGTACTTCTATTGGAGGCCGAGGTACGGACACTGCAAGCGGCCAACGAAGCACTTTCTAAACGCCGGAGGGCTAAGAGAACGCGGCTTCAGGATGGAGGGGCTATCAACGGAAGCCAGGCCAGGGAAATAATGGCAGAGAAGGGTGTGATTGAAGAAGAAGGACGCGTTGAGGGGGAAAACGAGAGGTCGTCAAAAAGGCTTCGGACAGCTTCGCGGCTCTGTGGCATCTGCCGCAAGCCTGGCCACAATGCAAGGACATGCCCGGAGGCTGGAGAAACAGATAGTTCAAGCGAATCTAAGTAGTTGCAATTGATTTGATAGGTTTTCGGTGGGCTTTTGGCACTTTGTAAGAGTAAGGTCTAGAAAAGTGTCCGGGTCGATGGGGTGTCCGGGTCGATGGTGGGTCACGTTATGCAAGTTTCTTTAAAGGAACTACAATCGTGGCGTTCTAGACATCGAAGATGACGAATGGAAGCCTGCCCATGCTTTTCGTGCTGTAGGCAAGCTTCCATTTTGCCCGGGGCCGGCCTTCTTTGAAGACCGCACTCTTACAGCTAGCAAAGCAGAGCTCGAAGCTCTGCGTAGTTACCGTCAATTGGGAACCTGGAAGGCTTCCCCCCCCGGAGCTATAACTGAGGAGCTCGCTACGCAGGACGAAGGCGTTTTTGTATTTTTGGCATTTGTGTTTTCTGGCGCAATCGTGTTTCCAAGGAAAAAGGTGTTAGCTATGCCTTGGCTGAAGCTACAGCTACCACCTTCGCCTGGATGGCTGCGTTAAAAGAGCATGGACGGCCCCCTGCTTGAAGACGTGGAGTACTTTGACGAAAGTGAGATTCTTCAGTGTGAGCACATTCTCTGGCCGGAGCATCATCTAAGCCACACCGCGACTACATTGCGCCGTCTCTGCTACTCGATGCTTGAGGCCGGGCCGTGCAAGCAAAGAGACGACGAAAGCGACAGCGACGATGACGATGTCGATACCGCAAATGATAGGGATGTCCGAAGAATTACAGACTTACTGGAGTCCATGGGGTCAACGCCCGGCGTCTCCTTGACCTCCTTCACCGCGCTTGATATTCTGGAGCTCAAACAGCTCACACTCCACGGGCCATGTCTCCCTGAACACATCGACAATATCGCTGAACATCAGGGTCTCCCATCTGCCCCGAGCATGCCCGAAGATCTGTTCGCTAGGTTACCGCCATCGATCCGACGCCTACGGGTGAGTGCTATCTTTCACTGGCCTGTCATCTATCAGGACCTGCTGGAGCTCGCCGATTAATCGCAGCCAGGCCGGTTCCCGCGCCTGAGGACTATCACGCTTGAGGTTTTCATGGCTCCACCCGAATATTAGGTCCGGTTTCTCATCGACATGCTCCGCGACAGAGCCGGAATTACCATATATGTTTTTAGTACTATGAGGGGGGTCTTTGACGAGTGGGCTACTCCCTGCCAGGCCAGGACACCCCGCGCTTGTCCCAAGACCAGTCGTGTATCCTGTGCTTCAGTTTGGGAAAGAAGCAAATCCGGACATGGATTAGCGATGGTCTGCTAGTACACATGCTGTCTTTCCGATACATCTGCTCGTCTACCGCCCGTGGCAGATCTTGCCTGTGAGTTTCTGGGACTTGAGGTCATTCTTCTTGAACGACTCCCCCAAGGACGGGATGTGAACAAGATGCCCCCGAGGGTTTTGAACATTATGCTTCCCCTCCTTTTAATCCTTATCTTTTACCTCGCTCATGTGCTTGATGACATCCTGCAGCATGAAGATGGGTGTCGTTCTCGATCTCCCAATATGTGTCATCAAACAGCTTCTTGAGCGTCCTCATATTTGCCTGCGCCTTTCCGACGATGCCCCTGGGGTCGGGGATCTCGATGGCGTCCGACCGTTGCGGGAACTTCATGTCCCCCACACCACGCCAGTAGCGGCGCGGTCCGCCCCCGTCCCCTTGCTTGGCGCCCGGGGAGCCGCCTGCCTGTCCTGGCTGTCGCTGCTACGCTAACCGGCTATCTGCAAGCTTCTCGGTCGACTTGCAGCTTGCTTGCAAGAATCAGAGTTACATTCAAGGATGCCAGAGTCTGGGCTTCATCTCGGTAGAGGTCTAAATCAGGAGTCTAGGACGTGGCCGCAACATCGTATTGAACACCAAGCCGCCTCCTCCGACTCCTTCATGGCTCAGGTGTCGGGAATTCGGATCTGCGAGACTCTGACCTCACTACACTCGGTTTGCGGGGGCGCGATGATGTGGTCATAGATTCGCTGGAGGATCAGCACCTAGCTCTGTTGATCCAAGCCAAGTGAAAGATTGCAACCTTGGAGTTGAGCGTCGATGCCCTATCTCGGTTCACCGTGCCAGAGTCGTACAATGCCAACGTCGATCTGTCAGACAGGATTCTCTAGTGCTCCGCCGGAGCAGACTCGAAGACACCCTATCATGGAGCTGTGCATGACCAATGCTACCATGAGGACAGGATATAAGGAAGGTACCTGAGTACGTGGACATCAAGGACAGCACCGCCCCGCCACTCGCCAACGCTCAAGCTTACAAGTCCGTCAACATGAGTCGTCTCTCGCAAAACTTGCTTCTTGCCTTGTCTGCTGCTGCTCTCGTCGCGGCAGGTACAGAGCCAAACTTCCCATACGACGAGGCAAACACCACCCCTTATTGCACTTGGTGGGTCGACTACGACGGGTCTGGGACATGCTCGACGCTCCTGGAGGAGTTCGGAGCCACGTTGGCCGACTTCACCAGATGGGTAGGCTTACACTTTTCTCCAAGGGGTTCTCTTGCTAGGCTCAAAGACTGACATTTGAATTCAGAACCCCTCAGTTTCCGGCTCTGAATGCGCCGGTCTCGCGGCTGGACGGTCGTACTGCGTTGAGGCGTTCGACGAGCCCACCCCCGGGACTCCGACGACCCTGACGTCGGTCATCGTGCCCAGCACCACCACCAAGCCGGGCAACGGCGTCAGCACTCCCACGCCAACACAGCCGGGCATGGTCGACAACTGCAGCAAATTTTTTTTCGTCGCGGACGGTATGAGCTGTGAGACGGTGCTCTCGGAGAACAAAATCTCGGTGAAGGAGCTTTTTGCCTGGAACCCAACCGTCAAGGACGACTGCACTGGTCTCTGGGGCGAGGTCTATGTGTGCGTGAACATCATCGGCCGCACCGTCACCACCACCCCCGCGTCTGCTACCCCGTCTGCCACCAATGTTCCCTCGCCCATCCAAACTCCTGTGGTCAGTAACTGCAACAAGTATCACAAGGTGGCATCTACGTCGACGACGTGCCAGGCCATTGCCGACTACTGGGGCCTCAAAATGGCCGACTTCAACAGCTGGAATCCGTCCATCAACAGTGCCTGCTCCAACCTCAAGGTTGGCTATCACGTGTGCGTCGGCGTGCTCCCCGCGCCCATCCAAACCCCCGTTGCCGAAAACTGCAACAAGTACCACAAAGTCTCGTCCTCATCCACTACCTGCCAAGCCATCGCCGACTACAACGACATCAAAATCGCCGACTTCTTCAAATGGAACCCCTCCATCACCAACCCCGCCTGCTCCAACCTCAAAGTCAGCTCTTACGTCTGCGTCGGCGTGCTCCCCTCCCCCATCCAAACCCCCGTCGTAGCCAACTGCAATAAATACCACCTCGTGTCCTCCTCCACCACCACCTGCCAAGCCATTGCAGACTACAACAAGATTTCCATCTCCGACTTCTTCAAATGGAACCCCAAGATCGCCAACCCCGCTTGCTCCAACCTGATGCTAAAATACTACGTGTGCGTCGGCGTCCCGGGCGCCACGAACCTCCCGACTGCCGCATCATCCACCGTCAAGCCACCCGCCACAACCACCAAGGCTGGAAATGGTGTGGCCACGCCGACGCCCATCCAGCCGAACATGACCAAGAACTGCAAGAGCTTCCATCTGGCGTCGCAGGATACCACGACGTGCCAGGGAATTGCGGATTACCGCAAGATTAAGCTCGCGGACTTTTATAAGTGGAATCCGGATGTGGGGTCGACGTGTAAGAATTTGTGGAAGGGGTATTATTACTGCTGGGCGGTGCTCTGAGTTTGAGGAATTTGAGGGGGGCGGGAGTTGGTGGTTTAGAGAAATTCGTATACTGGCGGGGGTTGGGTCAGTGGTAATGAAAATGTCTAGTCTCGCTGTGTGCCTCCATCTGTCCTTGAAACCTTGGGCAGCTTGTGCTGTATGTTGTGCTTCTGACAACTACCTGCCTTTACGAGTCAAGACGATACTCGTCATCTACCTTTTTATACCTTGACGGAGATCCGTTCTTTCGAAGGATAGGATGGTTGGCCGGTCGTAATAAGCTATCCCGCGCTCATTGGGTTTTTTTTTTAGTTTTTTTTTTTTTTTTTTGGGGGCGAGGGGGACAGGTTTGATTTGGGATGAGAGAAAGCGTAAGGCCCGTACCTGCTCCCGGGATAGACATTGACGCCAGGACGTCTGGCGAGGCGTCGTGCTCCGAATGATTTGGCAGTGTGGATAGAACGAGCTACAAGTCTCTGAGAGGAGCTCGGTTCGGAGCTTTGTAAAGCAGGTCAATTTGGAGGAGATATATGTAGCACCCCAGAGAAAAAAAGAGCAAAAAAGAGAGAAGAAACAAGTAAAAGAAAAAACAAAAGAAAAGGAGAAGAAAAAAGAAGAAAAAGGCGCCGAGGTGCGGAAAGGAAGAAGTCGCAGTGTCTTCCAAAAAGTTTCTTGAAAGGAAGTTGACGGCAGAAAATGCCCTCTGTGAGCCAGGTATGGAAGATCAGGGGCAATTACTTATAACTCTAACGAGCAGAATATATATGGTAAATATTGCGACCAACTTCAAAGAGTCAAGGGCTATAATTGGGGGTGAAGCTTTTCAGCCAGAAAGACGACGACTTTCGAGATGCCTCAAACAGGCACGAATACGAATACGGATACTTCCAAGTTGGAGAAGAAAATGCGGGACCTAGAGTGCACGAGCTTAGGTGGAAGCAGGGAATTGTCGAGAACATTACAGGGCATTGGTATTCGTAATTTACGCCAATGTGCACGCAAACGTCCATAAAATCATGCTGGTTTTGGTAATTTTGGTCACCACGGCTCGAAACGGGCGTGACAGGACGTCTAGTTATCCCCCCGAAAACGAGAATTGAGGATACCTACCAACCTACGGATAGCATTCTGCAGTTGGGTGGTGACTGGAACAGCGCCGGCAGTTGGGTGTAACAAGGGTGGGACACGGCTTGCTCTGCATCGCAAACATCAGCCCTGGCGACCAGCCTCGTTTGTCGCAGGTACATACATACCAAGCCAAGAGGCCACGCCCGCCGAGACGGTCAGACTGTGAAGACACGCTTCTGGATGCCCGACTCTTCATGACAGAAGCAGCTCCCAGGCCAAGGGCGAATGGTCCACGCAGTCCCTAATAAACCTGTCGCTCTCACTCACTCCCGTATCGCCGCGTCGCTGCCATGGACCCTCCCCCAAAAGACGGCCCGGACGGCTCGTCCATCGTGAGCCACCCTTGACACACCTTACTGTCCACTAACACCAGGACTGCCGTGACGCTGACTGCCTTGCTTTTCCAGAGACCCGTCTCCTCGTTGCTGGCCCGGTTCGAGAATCTCAACAAGTCCGATGCCCTCCCCAGACCGGCCACTCTTCCCGAACCGTATCCCCACCCCAGCCCCAGTGCAGGCGCCGGCCTATCCCGCTTACGCGCCCCAAGGAAAGGCTGAACGTTTCAACCGCGAACCCTCCCGCTGCGAATATTTCTCTAACCAGCTCGCCCATACGCCCTCTTCCGCCGCCTATAAACCCACGTCCCGTACATCCTCCCGCCCTCACCGTCGAACCGCCACATTCTCCGCCGAAAGGAACCGTGGGGCTACCGACGGGTGGGCGCCCCGCGTTTGTGAGTGCAGACGCCTTGGTCAAGCCGTCCTCCCCTGCGACAGCGACGAAACCGTTCAAGATTTCAAGTCGCCCGCGCACGCCGGTCCTTGAACAAACCAGGCTTTCGCCTCGACTTTCGCCCTCGCGACCCCCATCTCCCCCACCACCCAGGCGATCCGGAGAATTTCGACGGGATCGAGAGGTCAAGGATGTTGCCAGGCCTATTCCACCGCCCGTCAACCGGGCAGAGAAGCCGCTGATAGGAGCAGCACGCTTCTCGCTATTCTCAAAACCCAGGCAATCCGAGGAGGTGCAAATCCACGCCAGCGAAAAGACCTCGCCTTTTGGCAGTCCACCCAGCAGTGGCGGGACGACCGAGGACGAGGATATTCCGCCTGCGCTGCCCACTCGGCCGAAGACACATCCGGAGAGGATACCGCAGACAAGGACGCTCCCAGCTCCGGCTGAACCTTTTGAACCCCCGCCTCTTCATCATTCCATGGTTGCCAGACGGCTGGCAAAGGATCCTGTCAATGGGGCTGCAAGGGCGCCATTAATACCACAAATGACTGGGGACCGGCCACCAGCACTTCCGGCACGGCCATTAAGCATCATCGAGACGAGTCGCGGTTTGCACACAGCTTCCGCGCCGCCGCCACGACCCCTCCGACCAGTTCTGAACACAAACTACCCCCACGAGACCGGCGCTACAAACTTGGCCGCCCAGAAACGGGTAGCCTCAACACCCACTGTGCAAGCCCCACCAACAATCCCAAGGCTCAACGGAAGATCCATGACCCTAGGACTGGACCGTCCGCCGCCCAGGGCCCCAAACGACCTCCGCACACCCATGACGCCCTCGACCCCAATCGAGCCTCGCCCCCTGGACCTCCAAGCATCGGTCCCCGCCCGGGCTGACACATCTGCGCCCGTCATCGCGGCCTACCCCGACACCTCCAGGACAAACCGGAGAAAGCCCTACATCAGCAAAGGCGTGCACGAGATTGCCACTCTCTACGACAGTCGCGTGTTTGATGTTTGCGGGGGGCTGGTTTGCACCACGGGGACGTACACGAGGACATGGAGCGTGCAAGACGGCGAGCTTTTGATGAGTCTGGCTATGAGCGAGGGCATGAAGGGCACCGCGGTCATGTTTCGGCCGGGGGAGAACGTCGACGAAGAGGGCAAGCGCGTCTGGATCGGGACCAACACCGGCGAGTTGCTGGAGGCGGATATCCTGACGCAGAGCATCATGATCAACAAGCCCAACGCCCATGGCCGGTACGAAATCATCAAGATCTACCGGCACTTCAACGAGCTGTGGACGCTTGACGAGAGCGGGACCCTGCATGTGTGGGGACCGGACGAGAAGGGGGTTCCGAGCTTGGCGACTGGGCCGACGCAGACGTTCCGCTTGCCGAGGGGTCATATGTTCTCGATGGTTGTTGGCAATGAGCTGTGGCACGCGACGGGCAAGGAAATACGCGTGTTTCTGCCGACCGTGGATGGGCGGACGCAGTTCCAGGTGCTGATACGGCCGCTTGTTCAAGACACTGCTGGTGATGTGACGTCAGGCACCATCGTTGCATCTCAGCCGGACAGGGTGTACTTTGGCCATAGTGATGGGAAGGTGAGCGTCTACTCAAGAAAGGATTACTTGTGTCTAGGGGTCATGAACGTCAGCCAGTACAAGATCAACTCGCTTGCTGGTGTTGGGCGGTACATGTGGGCGGGCTTTAATACGGGCAAGATGTCGGTGTTTGATATGGAGCAGACGCCGTGGGCATTGAAGAAGGACTGGCAGGCTCACAAGAACCCTGTGGTGAGGGTTGTTGTTGATCGGTCTAGCTTCTACAAGCTCGACCGGTGCCAGGTGGTGTCTCTGGGTGCCGATAATATGCTGCGCACCTGGGATGGACTGCTGCAGGAGGACTGGCTAGAGAGCGAGATGAAGCGCAAGGATATCGAGTACTGCAGTTTTGAAAAGATCAAGGCGCTGGTCCTGACGTGGAACGCCGGCGCCTCGACACCTCACAGCCTGCGCTACTCCGAGTCTGACGCGACCTTCATCCGCGACCTTTTGCAGAGTAGCGACTCCCCGGACATCATCGTCTTTGGCTTCCAAGAGCTCGTCGACCTAGAGGACAAAACTGCCACCGCAAAGCGCTTCCTCAAGCCCAAAAAGAAAGAAGGCTCCGATCAAGAACGCATGAGCCACCAATACCGCGACTGGCGTAACTTCCTCGCCCAATGCCTCGACGACTACATGTCCAGCGGCGGGCTCTACCACATCCTGCACACTGCCCCTCTCGTCGGCCTCTTCACCTGCATCTTCGTCAAAGCCGACCTCCGCGAGCGCATCAGCAACCTCAGCTCCGCTGAAGTCAAGCGCGGCATGGGCGGCCTGCATGGTAACAAAGGCGCCATCGTCGTCCGCTTCATGGTCGACGACACCTCCCTCTGCTTCATCAACTGCCACCTGGCCGCCGGCCAAACCTCTGCCAACGCCCGCCACAACGACATCGCCGCCATCCTCGAGGCCCCCCTCTTACCCCCGGAACGCGACCCCGCGGCCCGCATCGACTCCTTCGTCGGCGGTGGCGACGGCTCCCTCATCCTCGATCACGAACTGTGCCTCGTCAACGGCGACCTCAATTACCGCATCGACACCATGAGCCGCGACACCGTCGTCGCCGCCGTCAAGGCGGGCAACCTCGCCAAGCTCCTCGAGCGCGACCAACTCCTCGTCGCGCGACGCCGCAACCCCGCTTTTAAACTCCGCGCATTCGAAGAACTCCCCATCACCTTCGCACCGACGTATAAGTATGATGTGGGCACGGATAATTATGATACGAGCGACAAGAGGAGGAGTCCGGCGTGGTGTGACCGGTTGTTGTACAGGTGTGGGAGCGGCAGGGGGAGGGTGGAGCAGGTGGATTATAGACGGCATGAGGTCAGAGTGTCAGATCATAGGCCGGTGAGTGGGAGGTTCAGGTTTGAGGTGAAGAGGATTAGCGCGAAGAAGAGGGCGGTCGCGTGGATGGAGTGTCAGCAGAGGTGGGAGGATGTGAGGAGGGATGGGGGTGGGGAGAAGTAAGTTTTGTCTTTCTTTTCCCTTTCCAAGTTGCTGGTTAATATCTGGAGGGGAGATGGGCTGACTGAAGGCGATAGGATGTACTACCTCACAAAAATCATCGGCTACGACAAAAACACGGCGCAAAAACTCATCAACGACCGCGCGTCAAGGTGAAGCAAGCGTGCAGAGGAACTCGAGTACGCGAAGGGAGTAAAATAACTGAATGGAATGGGCGGCGGACAAAGTACCATAGACGACTTAGATGGTCTGAATTTGAATTACACGGCGGGCATGGGGTTGCCTGTCTTGGTTGGTTTGCTGTTTGAGTCGGGGCACAGAGGAGATATACGAGTGTGTTATTTGTTGCCCTCCACGTGATTGAGCAATGCTGCTCCTGTGGACTCAACAACCAAATGGGCTCAAGTTGAAAAGAGTTGTTGAGTCCGGGAGCGGGTTATCAAGCGACAAGTCAATCGAGTTCTTCTTTTGTGGGGAAACAGGTATGATGTCATTGTTACCCTCCAGGAACTCTCCCCAACAACCAACCACCTTTGTTGACCCCTCATCTGTATCTTTGGGTGAATGATTGAGCTCCAAATCCAAGTTCAATTCGAGGTACCTTTTAAGTCGGCACTCCACTGTTTAGATATATGGAAAGTAAACAGAAGAGAAGTGTTTGGATAGGGAAGGTCGGTTCCCACCCTTGGCATCACAGGTTCCCCGAACTGCTGCACAGCGTATGTAAGTCCAAGGCAACATAACGCGGAGTGACATCAATTAATCCCAAAATGTGTGTCTGCTTAATAATTAACAGCTGCCCAACAGCCGCAACCATCCGGTATATGAGGGGTTCATGGTGCTTGTGTCCCCGCAACCTACCTGCTTCTTGACGTGAAGCTCAATTCGTGAATGAGACCCTTCATACGAACGGCAAAAGGTCTCAGGACCCTCGCTCCCCCTGCTACACTCGCAGCATTCAGTTTAGCCTTCTACAAATCCCCGGCAGCCAAGTGCAACATGGCGTCGTCGTCATCCACCACAGACCTGCCTTTCAAGATGCACGTCACCCCTGATAATACAGGACTTTGGCATATCAAGCAGACGGGGGAGGCAGCGGAGAAGGTCACGGAGTTGTTGGAGAAGGATATGGAGGTTAGTTGTTGTGGGATGAGACCTTGATCTCGGTACAGATGCTAATATTTTGGCTGTGCAGACTCACCATGTCTTCTTCAACAATGAGGGTTTCCACAACCATGTAAGCCTTCCCTCAACACCTTCCCAACCCCTCTGACGCCCCCTCCCTCAACTCCCACCTCAACTCCCGCCTCATACTTCCCCTCTTACCCACCAACCACCCCTTTACACCCCTAACATATGTTTCTGTTAGATTCCCCACCACCTTCTAGCCCTCTACGGCACCTCCGCCCCCGCCTCCGCTCTCGACTTCGCCTACACAACCAACGCCAACTATCAACGCCCCGTCCTGCCTCTCCACCCGCGACCACCTCACCTTCCACCCCTGGCCCGCCGCTGCCCAGCCCTACTTCGGCAAGGAAGAGTACTACCCGATTTTTTGAGATTTTTCCAGCAGGAGATCAAGAATGCCAGTTCTGGCTCTGGTTCTGTTCTCCTGATTCTGATTCTGCTGGCGGTGCCGGTGGTGGTATTGGGGGAGGGGGTGGGAGAAGGTGGTGGGGAAGTATCTTCTCGGTTTGAATGATAAAGGGGAGAAGTGGGCAAAGCAGGAGCGGAAGAGATGCTCGTGCGGTTGTTTGCGGGGTTTCTGCACCCGCTTATTCAGTTGATGTATGGGATGGAGTGGAAGCAGGAGGCGATTGTGGCGGAGGGTTAGCGCAGGCGGCGGTGCATAAGGGGATATTGGGGAGTTTTTGTTGGGGGCTGAGAGGGCGGCGGTTGCTAGGCAGGAGACTGATGGGGCGAAAGGGTGGGCGTTATGGAGTTGCTTGAAGAGATAAAGGGGAATGAGAAGCTGGCGAGGGCGGCGAGAAATGAGGATGGGAATAAGGTAAGGGATGGGGTGTTGGCCAGGGCGAAGGAGGAGATGATTGCCCTGGCGGCGAGGGTGAGGGTCAGGCCGGAGGAGGTGGAGGAGAGGACGGCGGAGATGTTTAATGCGGCGGTGTTTGTGGCGGCGGCGGCAGCGTTGGTGAAGGAGGGGGAGAGGGAAAACAAGTTTGATTTCTTTTTGATGTAGGTTTGCACTGTCATGGAGTGGTGTGGAAAGGGGTGGCTGACTGGGTGGCAGGCACCATGTCAACTCGAGCCCGATCTTTGTTACGATCAACGCGCTAGACTGGATCCCGGCTGAGACGAAGGCGCGGTTGCTGGAGTGGAAGATCAGGATGGATCTGCTCCAGTTTGTGGCGAGGGGTGTACCGGAGTTGTCGTTGGAAAAGCTGAAGGTGTACAAGCCGAGGAAGCCTGACGCAGGCGGTTCGCTTGCTGGTACACACGCCTCCATCTGTGTTACCATTCTTCGAACATAAAAGTTGACTCTGTGGCAGAAATCGTCTCCCGTCTCCATACCCTCCCCGACGATGGACACGCCATTAAGCTGGGCAGGGCAGCCGTCATCTGCCACAACATCTGCAAGAGGTACGAAGAAGAAGGCAAGCCCTGGCTGAGGGTGCAAGGCGAGGACATGTGGAAGAAGATATGTCATTTGATTGTCGACTCGGTGGAAGCGCCTGGCGCACACTGGGTGCGCAGCGCTGGGTTTGACGAGGCGTGGAAGGTATGTGTTGAGCCCGCTGTACCTTGTTGAGACATGCTGACTGGGGCAGGATGTCCCGAAGGTCTAACTGAGGAATGGTATGTGAGATGGTGACTGACAGTGGCACTCGTTCACTGTCATTGAACATCCCTCCTATTATAAGATAGAACTGAGATGGTATCAACCTGTATTCCGAACGCCACTTATGCCTACATGTACATGGCTTATTCTAACCCGATCCATTCCGCCTCGCTCTCCATGTCCTCTTGCATGATATCATCCAACGTAGTTTCCTTCTTTGTTGACGGCAGTGCCTTCATCCCCAGATCCTCAAACGTTCTCATCCGCCAGCCGCCTAATATCATCCTTCATCTTGGCCACGGCGCGCGCCACAACGCGCAGCTCGACATCGACCTTGCCCCGGTTGGCTGTCAACCAGGCACCATGCTTGTCCACCAGAGCTTTGATCCAAAGCAGGCAGAACTCGACGTGCGGCGACTGCTCGGTCTGCGCGGCGACGTACCGCAGCAGGCGCGCCACGTACACGGTCGGGAAGTGCTCGACGACCAGGCTGATGTCGGTGTGGGGGATGGCCTGGAAGACGCGCTGGATCAGGCCGGCCTCGTTGAGGCGGAAAGCCATCACCAGCGCCTTGAGGAAGTCCTTCTCCTGCTCGAGCACGGCAAGTGTTGAGGCGGGGGTTATCTCCATGTTGAGGTCGAAGGGGTCGAACTGCACGGTGCTGTCGAGACTGTAGATCAGGAGACCCTCGGTTGAGGCCGCGCAGAAGGAAGTGCCGCTTGGGGAGAAGGCCACGCCGGTTACCCTCACTTCGGGGGTTCTCCTCCTTGCGGAGGGGTCGCCGCGTTTTGCGCCGGGCAATGACCTGTCAATCCGGTCTTCCAGGTCGGACGCCTCGCCTTGATCGTCGAGGAGCCCCGCGGGCCCGGCTTCTGTGAGAAGCTTGCTGTTGAGGAACTCCTGAGTGCCCGAGAGCGACAGGTTGACGCTCACGGTGAACTTCTTGAGAAGCACCATGGTGGTGACCGAGTAAAGGCAGATGTACTTGCTGTTTCCGCCGGCCAAGAGACATGACCCGTCCATGCTGTAGCGAATGGTGTTAAAAGCCTTGGTGCCCGACACGTTCGCAGCAGTCCTGCGGTCGGTGATACTGCGGCCTCCGGACACGTCACGCCGGCCGTCGACACCCGAGACTTGCTGAGCTTCCGAGACGGACCAGAAGGATAATTGACCGTCGAGGGTCGAGATGGCGATCTGTAGAGAATCCGGCCGGAAAGCAATGTCCAAGACGTCGGCCTGCAGTTGCAGGGGCTCGCTGGTTTGTGTCCGGTTGAAGATCGACCATATCCTCGCTGTCCTGTCCCAACTACCACTGACCAACAGACCACCATTTGGCGCAAAGGCGAGAGAGGCTACCGGTCCTTCGTGCCCGGAGAGCCTATCGAGCAGCTGCCCTGTCTGGACGGACCAAATGTGGATGTCAAAAGAGTCGACAGAGCCTGCGGCGACAACCTCTCCGCTTGGGTCAACAGCCATGCACGAGAATGATAGCCGCTCGGGTGCTGTGAAAGTCCTGAAATTCCTGTACCGGATCAAGTCCCATGCCCTGATCGACCCGTCCAAGCTTGCTGTAAACAGAACGTTGCCCTTCTTCGCAAACTCACACGCCGTGATGCCGCTGGTGTGCTCGGTGAATGTGACGATGCAGAACCCAGACTCGATATCCCACACCTTGATCTTTCCGTCGTCGGCTGTTGTCACTACCCGCTGGCCGTCAGGCGAGTACACCAGTGCGTTCGTGGCGTCGAAGTGCCCCTGCTGCTTCAGGATGTATGACTCAGACTGCCACTCCCACACCAGAAGCTGGCCCAACTTGGAGGCGCCGAACGCCAGCCACTCTCCGCTCTTGTTGATCGTCACAAAGTCGATTTCGTTCTGCGAGATGCTGAGGGTGTGGATCATGTTGAAATCGGGCATCTCGTACAAGCCGAAGATGCCGTTCGAGAAGCCGGCAACGAGCAGGTTTGATTCGGGGTGGAAGGCGGCGCATCGGAGGGTTGCTGAGTTCTGCATGAAGTAGTGGCGGTTGACGATCCTCCACTGCATGTCCGACTCGTCAACCATGTCGTCCTCGTCCTGGCCCGTTTTTGAAATGTACTGCCAATCAAAAACGGCACCGTCTTTACTGACAGTGTAGATGGTTTCCTGGTCCTTCGAGAACCAGGCGCCCACCACGCCCTGCCTGTGTCCTGACAAGACGGTTGGTGTAAATCCACCCTCCGCGTTCAAGCTCCATATCCTCGCCGTCAAGTCTTTCGACGCGCTGAGAAAGAAGCGCGAGTCGCTCGACCACTCAATATGCCGGACATCGTCGAAGTGTTGTGTGTGGGTGTGGTGGCGCACGAAGGGCGCAAACTCGAGTTCGCCTTCCGCGTTCGAGTCGGGTGTTGAGGGGACGTGCCAGACCTCGATCTTCCTGCCAAGTCCGACCACAAAGTACCGTCCTGATGGCGAAAAGGAGAGCGCGGTCACACGCGACTTGAAAGAGAAGTGGTATAGTACAACGCGCCGGGGCACGTGGGTCAGTATGGCCTGGCCATCTTCGTCGATCGAGAGGAGGAGGTTGCCCTGGGGTGTAAGGCCAATCCGGGAGATATTTTTTCGGTGGGCAAAGGGGAGGGTGTACGACTTGTTGCTGTCTCCAGTTAGCACATGCTTCCTCCAGGGTTATCTCCAACAGCAAGAGGACATGGTACGTACTCGACAAGATTGAAGACAGTCACTCTGTTGCCCACGGGGGAGTAAAGATGGGTGCCGTCGGGGCTGAAGAGGAGGTTGCCCTGGCAGTAGACTGTGCCCAGCAAATTGGAAAACTTGAAATCTGTCTTCATGGTTGCTTCTAGTCCATCTCCCAGCCCAAAATATTAACAATGAATCAGCCTCCAGTACAACTCCAGTCGCGCCGTGGATATCGCCGGTGCTCTCCGCCAGAAATTCTCGAACTTCTTTGGGAACTTTTTAGCGGGGCCGGCGAATTCTTTCTCCTGCGCCCCGACGTGCCTGGCTTGGCTTCTTGGCAGTTGTCTTGGCGAGGGGACCCTGGCGGTTGTTGCTTCTGGTCTCCGTCAGGGACTGGACTGGGGAAGAGCGGGAAAGGGGCAGTCGGGGCAGCACGACCCACCCAATTTTGCAGCTCGTTGCCGTGTCGAAGCGTTCCACTCAGCACCACTGAGAGTGACTGAGGTGATGCAGGGAGTCCCGTGCACGGCAGCTCGCTGGGCTGGAAATTTGACAGCCAAATTCCCCTGAAAGCACGAGCTCCTCCCCGTCTCCATCCACATCTCGTACTTCGACTTCGTACCGGCGAACTCACCAGCCCACCGCCCTTCTGCTCCTTGCCACCATCCCTCCCAATTGCATCCGCGGCACATCGTAGCAGCCGACTTCAGATCCCCTCGTTCAGTTTTGGTCGTTCAATCAACACATCATTCAAGATGGCTGCCGCCGCCGAGAGCGCCTCGCCCATTGGCATCGCCAACCTGCCCAACCAGCGGCACAAGATCGTTGCGAAGAGGGGTGCTGCCTTCACCATTATGGTCAGCCGAGGTTTTGTCGTGGGTTTTGCAGCTTAATCTGACCGTGTGCTAGGTTGCTGGCGAGTCCGGGCTGGGCAAGACCACCTTCATCAACACGCTCTTCTCCACCACCATCAAGAACTACGCCGACCACAAGCGCCGCCACCAGAAGCAGATTGACAAGACCGTCGAGATTGAGATTACCAAGGCCGAGCTGGAGGAGAAGTTCTTCAAGGGTTCGTACCGCAACACGTTTGGGGTGGTTGACAGCTTGATGCTAACTGCTCCTCCCAGTCCGCCTGACCGTCATCGACACCCCCGGCTTCGGCGACTATGTCAACAACCGCGACTCGTGGATGCCCATCATCGAGTTTCTCGACGATCAGCATGAGTCCTACATGCTTCAGGAGCAGCAGCCGCGCCGCAATGACAAGATCGACCTCCGTGTGCACACCTGCCTGTACTTCATCCGCCCCACCGGCCACACCCTCAAGCCGCTAGACATCGAGGTCATGAAGCGGCTGTGCTCGCGTGTGAACCTGATTCCAGTGATTGCCAAGGCTGATACGCTCAGCCCGGCGGATCTGGCCAAGTTCAAGTCGAGGGTATGTTACACTGGTTCGGTGTCTCCGTGGGGTGGCCCGTCTAACAGACTTTTTAGATCCGCGCCGTCATCGAGGCCCAGAACATCAAGATCTACCAGCCGCCAATTGAGGAGGACGACGAGGCGGCTGCCCAGCACGCGCGCAGCCTGATGGCCGCCATGCCGTTCGCCGTGATCGGCTCCGAGAAGGACGTCAAGACCAACGACGGGCGCATCGTCAAGGGCCGCCAGTACTCGTGGGGCGTGGCCGAGGTAGAGAACGAGGACCACTGCGATTTCAAGAAGCTCCGGTCGATCCTCATCCGCACGCACATGCTGGACCTGATCCACACGACCGAGGAGCTGCACTACGAGGCGTACCGCGCGCAGCAGATGGAGACGCGCAAGTTTGGCGAGGCGCGCCCGCGGAAGCTCGACAACCCCAAGTTCAAGGAGGAGGAGGAGACGCTGCGCAAGCGCTTCACGGAGCAGGTCAAGATCGAGGAGCAGCGCTTCCGGCAATGGGAGCAGAAGCTCATCTCGGAGCGCGACCGCCTCAACAAGGACTTGGAGCAGACGCATGCCCAGATCAAGCAGCTCGAGGGCGAGCTGGAGCAGCTGCAGGGCAGCGCTGTCCGCAGCCACGGCCGTCGCTAGGGAGAGGTGCCGCCTGCGCCTGCGAACAACAGGTACTCGAAGGCATTCTGACCGGGTCCTTTTCTCGAGAATCTTTTACTCTGTGCTGCCGAGCCCAGCCCGCTGCAAGTTTTCGTCTGCTGAGAGCTTCAGCCGGTTGGTTGGCTGCCAGATGGTTGACATACACATTCCCTGTTGTTTAGCCAGTTTTCTGTTGCTTGCTGCTTTTGTTGTGTTTTCCTCTTTTTATATTCCCCCTCCCACAACCCCATCAGTTGAGTTACTTCGATAGCAAAAACGGGAAAAAGGTGTTGCAGAGTTCTGTCAGGAGGATAGAGGAGTTCAAGACTACAACAACTCAACCCTTCGCACCCCCCAGCTTCTTTCACCGCGCGTTTTTTAGTCGAAACTTAGGAACGATGTAATTTAGCCGCCCTCCCCCTTTCATGATACCAGATAATGAGAAAGGCACGGCTGCCTGTCTTGACGGAAGCGCCCTCTTACACCTGACTTAACATGCTGTCTCAAACCGTGACTTGTTTGATGACGAAATTTAAACTCTGATACACCTTTGTTTCCTATCAAGTACCTAATTAAAGACTGGACAATCAACCCCCCAAACGCCAACCCACAACCAACCATACACCCAACCACAAACAAACTTCAATAACCTCTCAAACATAAACCCACCCAACCCTCCTCCCCTATCCCCGCCTTCCCCCTTCCCCATCCCCCACCTTCCTCCTACCCCTGCCGCTGCCCTAAACGGCATCCATACTTGCCCTCGTCGTCAGCTGCTCGTTCTTGTTGCCCAGCTTGGAGATCTGCAGAAAGGCATCCACCCCATACCCCTCCAGGCTGTGAAGCGCCAGGCTGCCTGCCCAGTACTCGGCATACACCCGGCTTAAGGGCAGGCCCATTCCCAGGCGGAGATTGGGGGTCGGCTGGAGAGGGTTGCTAGGAGGAGTTGATTTCTTGGCGGTGGGCTATTTCCGCGGGGGTGGGGTTGTTTAAGGTGGTGGAGGGTTGTTTAAGGTGATGGAGGGGTTGTTTAAGGTGGTGGGGGGTTGGAAGTGGTGATTCCAGGGGGTAAGGCGCGTGCCGTGGTGAAATTGGTGGGTGTGGGGTGGTCGTCGACTTGGAGTTCTTGCATGGTTGCTGCCATTTTGGGGACTTTGCCCAAGTTGGCGAGGATTTGTTCGGACGCAGGGCCTTTGCTGAAAGACCAGAGGTAGGGGAGGTTTTCGCGCGGGATGCCGCCGCCTTGGTCGGAGATGCGGATGATGACGTGCTGGTGGCTCTCGCAGATGGTGACTTCAATGGGGGGCTTGTCGGGGTTGGTGGCGCCGTCTTTGCGGCGCTGGTGTTTCTCGGCTACAGCTTGGATGGAGTTGCGGAGGAGTTCGCCGATGATGTACTCGAGGTGGCTGAGAATATAGGGGAAGTTGGCGTCGAGGTGCCCGTCGATGCGGATCTCGGGGAGCGCGATGCCCGGCCCGTAGGCGTGTTGGAGGATCTCGCGGACCGCTTGGCCGCAGCGCTCGACTACGTCTTTTGCGACGCACTTGAGGAAGACTTCGCCGATGAATTCGCTTTCGGCGAGCTTTGCGCCGGGGGAGAACCAGGGGGCGTGGAATGTGTCGGTAAGGGCGAGGTGTTGCTCGGCGATGACGCGGCGGGAGATGCGCTGAGAGGTCTCATGTTAGTTGAGAAGAGACGCCTTGGAAAAGAGGAGACAAACGGATCGCAAGATGGTGTTCATAAATTTGTCCAGGGCTGCCGCATCCATCAGACCGTTGCACTCGAGGATGCCCATGGCCAGCTTAGGAATAACCGTAAGATGGGCCTTGAGCATCGCTCGTATCGTCTTGCAAAAGCGGTCATTGTCCTCTATTGTCTTGATCTCCCTCACTTTCCGAAACGTGTCGAAGGCCGTGTAATACAGGTCGTAGACTTCGTTGACGTGAGAGTTCGTGACGACGACATAGGGGAGCTGTTGCATGTCGCGGATACGGTGGGCAATCCTGAAGAGGTCTAAGTTAGCATAATACACACCATAAGCTGGCGCAGACTGATGGGACGGGCTTCCTTTGCGACCCATCTTTGCAAGCAGGTGTGAGCAAGCGGTCACGGCAAAGCAACAAAACAGAGGCAGAGAGGTCCGTACTCATCGAGGACGGAAACAGGACGCCATTTCGGGCTGTGAGTCGTATGCGACCACCGCGCCATGGGCCTAGTTGACATATGCACACGCCCCGCCATGCCCAGCTGCCCTGCCCTCACAATCAACCTGGCGGGCGCCATGGCATAATGAACTGAGGAGCGTAGCATGCCGCCGCTGCCATACGCGTAGAGCGACGGCTACTGGGTAGGGGTTCGTCGGTGGTGGTGAAGCTCGGTAAGCCTTGGGCCTAAGGGAGACTTCGAAGCTCAAAGCTCAATACTGGGGCTCAATAAGGTCGGCGAATCGTGGAAATGGCAAGCCCAAAAAATTACATTTGGAACTGGGACGGCAGTTATTGGGGACCAGCTGCCGGTGGTGACTCAGGGACAGCTACGCAGGGCGTGCTGCGGTCCTGGGGCCGATGTCATGGTGTTATGTAGTAGTACAGCTCCTGAATGTTGGATGATGTCTGCGATATCGCACACCCAATCGAGCTCGGATGATGGGGCCGGTGAGGCAAGCTTACCCCACACCCGGCAGGCGGGTTACTCACATGTGGGGCGGGGACGCGCCATGGCACAGTGCAGTAAAGCTGATGGCTTTCCGGAGAACCACACTGTGCTGCCACTTTCAACCGGCTTGGACCGTGGCTGCTTCGTCTCAGATGCCTGCCTGCCCATTCCACTTCCTCGGCAGTGGAGTGCTGGCTAAGAGAGTCCTCGAGAAACAAATTGGAAGTGCTTTTATTCTATGAGCCCAGCGTCCAAGTGATGCCTGTCTGGAGCTGCTGTATTAACTGTCTCTATGTCTCAAAAAACTGCCCCTCTTCACCAATCCCAGAAATAGGCAGCCACAGCTGCTTGAGCAACAACCAGCGAAGGGAAATCATAAGATAGGCTGAGACCCAAAAATTGGCAAACGGCCATCAGTCAATTCAAATGATCAGGCATGGCCATAATTCCTCAACCTTCCAAGCCCAGCCATTGCCCTTCTCATGGATCAAGCACACACTCGGATGGTCTCGGCACCCCACGTCATTGGAGGGGCTTGTGTGCTGGCTCAAGTACTGCCGGCGGCATTGTGTTAATGAAAGACTTTAGACACGAGCTTATTTTGCCGCCGCACAAAGTACCCGCTGACAAGGCCGTCTGCCAAGTACTCGTCTGAAATGTGTGCTGAAAGCCAAAAGCCGTGCTGCGCCCACTTGCAACATTGGAACACCAAATCGCCCTGAGCCCGTGGTCCCGTTCTCTTTTACACCCCATCCCAACAACCGACTGCTTCCCTGCAGCGCCGTGCATTTTTGTTTCCCTTGCTGCCGCACTTGCATTCCTCCGAGGCTGGACACCACCGTGACCAACCTCTGCTTCGTGCTGGCATTCCACCATCCCCTTCTCTGTAAACTGTGAGAGCCTGACCCGACACTCACTTTCAGACGGGACCAACCAACGGCCGCCCTCCACTCTCACCTGGCAGCAGTGCTATCAGTCAAAGGAGGAGCTCCCTCCAAGCCTCAAGCCTGACATAATCCATTCATTGGTATCCGCCATCCCCGACCTACCTAGCTTGTGCCTTCCCGACTGCCCTTGCGCTACCCCTCCAGGATTCCAGCATGGTAAGTTGCTCTGCACCTTGAACTTGGGACCAACCTGCCTCCCTTTCTACACTCCTTGTCCCCTCCAATGCCCTGTTCCTTACTTATCTTACCCACACCCCCCTCGCTGTCTCGACTTTTTCTCGACCGTCCCCGACCACAGCTCCCCGCCCAGTCCAGACACCTCCCAACGTCTCCCCTCCTCGATCGCCAGCATGGACACGCCAATCGTCGCCCTCGCTAACCTGAACCTCCAGGACGACAACCAAAATCCCGAGCCGGCGTCGCCGAATGCCATGGCGATAGACACCTCCCCAGAGCACATCGTCGAAATGAACGGGCCCGAGACCGAGAACGTCGCCATCATCAACCCGGACGCCATGGACACCGACGCCATCCTCGCTTCCGACTGTACGTTCGCATTGCCGCCTCCCTCCGTCACGTCCTCGATGCTAATCCGGCCCAGATGACGCCATGAAACAACTGGTCCTGCAGCCCCTGGTAGAAGAACCCCGGATCGTCGACGACCAGGTCCACACCTGGTCCGTGGAGAGCTGGCGCGCGTTGAATAAGAAAGAGCATGGCCCGATATTCCACGCAGGTGGCTATCCATGGTATGCGACACCCGCAGCCCCTCCCCCCTGCTGCCGGGCGAGGCACTGACTCCCAGATACAGGCGGATCCTCCTCTTCCCGTTTGGTAACAACGTCATGGAGCAGTGCTCCATCTACCTTGAGCACGGCTTTGACGTGAGCAACGTCCCCGACGACTGGAGCTGCTGCGTGCAGTTCTCCCTCGTGCTGTGGAACAAGAACCACCCCAGCATCTACTACCACCACTCCGCCCACCACCGCTTCACAAAGGAGGAGAGCGACTGGGGGTTCACAAGATTCCTGGAGACACGTAAGATGTTCAGCCCGGCTTTGGAGAATGCCGACCGGCCGCTCGTCGAGAACGACTGCGCCAACATCAGCGCATACGTCCGCGTTGTCGAGGACGAAACCGGCGTCTTGTGGCACAACTTCAACAACTACGACTCCAAAAAAGAGACGGGCTTCGTCGGGCTCAAGAACCAGGGCGCAACTTGCTACCTGAACTCTCTCCTGCAGTCATTATACTTCACCAATGCTTTCCGCAAGGTAAGGCGCATGGTTACGGCATGTTCGGGTTTAGCTAATGTTGGAATAGACCATTTATCGAATCCCCACCGAGGAGGACGAGAACATGAACAACAGCGCGTATACGTTACAGAGGCTATTCTATCAATTGCAGACCTCCAACATGGCCGTCGGGACCGCCGAGCTCACAAAATCTTTTGGCTGGGAGACCCGCCACATTTTCGAACAGCAGGACGTGCAGGAGCTTTCCCGGAAGCTTATGGAGCGCATGGAGGAGAAGATGAAGGGCACCGAGTTTGAGAAGGCGCTGCCGCAAATGTTCAGCGGCAAGATTAAGACGTACATCTCTTGCATCAACGTGCCCTACGAGTCGAGCCGCGTCGAAGACTTCTGGGACGTGCAACTCAACGTCAGCGGGAACGAGAACCTGCTCGACAGTTTTCAGGACTACATCAATGTCGAGAAGCTCGACGGGGAGAACCAATACTTTGCCGGCGACCAGTACAAGCTCCAGGATGCGAACAAGGGCGTCATCTTCCAGAGCTTCCCAGACGTCCTGCACCTCCAGCTGAAACGCTTCGAATATGACATTCAGCGCGACGCCATGATGAAAATCAACGACCGATACGAATTTCCCGACGAGTTTGACGCCTCGCTCTACCTGGACAAGGACGCTGACCGATCCGAATCTTGGGAATATGAGCTGCATGGTGTCTTGGTCCACAGTGGCGACCTTAATGCGGGTCACTACTATGCCTTCCTGAAGCCGAACAAGGAGGGTTGGTGGTACAAGTACGACGACGACAGAGTCACCAAGGCCACAAAACGCGAGGTCCTGGAGGAGAATTTTGGCGGCCCGTACAAGTTGCCAAACGGCCAGCTGCGGCCATTGGGTAACAAGAAAGGGCCCGCTATGAGGCCCAACAGCGCGTACATGTTGGTGTACATTCGCAAGTCGAGGCTCGACAAGATCCTCTGCCCCGTCACAGCGGAGGATACCCCAGAACATCTTAGTACGTGGGAGATAGCTCACCTTGTGTATCCGAGCATTTGCTGACAATTCACAGGGAGACGTTTTGAGGAGGAGTATGCGGCCCGCGAGGCCCGGCGCAAGGAGAAGGAAGAGCAGCATCTCTACCTCGGCGTTAAGGCCATCACAGACGGGACGTTCCGGATGCATGGTAGCACCGACCTCACAGATTTCGAATCGACGCCGGATCAGGACCCCGCGGCGCCGAGATTCTACCGGGTCCTCCGCACATCGACAATGCAAGATTTGGTCAACAACATCGCCGAGGATCTTGGGCAGGACCCGAGGCGCGTCAGGCTTTGGATCATGGTGAACCGGCAAAACAAGACGATTCGGCCAGACCAGCCCGTGATGGACCTCCGCCCGAGCATTGAGGAGACGTACAACAGGGCGGCGGCGCACAGGGACCAGGCGCTGCGGGTGTGGGTTGAGGTGGCTGATGAGGTTAATGCTGAGGGCGCCGCTGTGTGGCCAACGTATCCCGGGCTGCCGAACGGGGTTGTGGTCAAAAGCGACCTCATCCTGCTTTTCTTGAAGTGTTTCGACGTTGAGTCGCAATCGCTCAAGGGCGTTGGTCATCTCTACATCAGCAAGGAAAAGAAGGTTGAGGATCTGGTGCCAATTATTTGCAAGAAGATGGGCTGGGAGAAATTGCCCAACGACGAGAAGCTTCACCTCTGGGAGGTATGTGGACCTTTCCCACACGTCTCATGGCAAGAGATGGCTAACATTTGCTAGGAAATTAAACCCAACATGGTTGAATCCTTGAAGGGGAAGCAAACTCTGAAGACTGCCGAGCTCCAGGACGGTGATATCATTTGCTTCCAGCGGGTCCATGAGAAGAGGTCACGACTGCCTACTCTCGGGGAGAAGCAACCTTCTGAAGACGCGTACGCTGCCCTGAGTTTACCGGCGCCACATTTTGCCGCTGACACTTGCTACAGCACAAAATCCGATCGCTTCGAAGACGCGCGCGAGTACTACGATTTCCTGCTTAACCGGCGGGCAGTCCTCTTCCACGCGCACCCTCAAAAATGCGACGCCGAAACGTACCCGCCGTTTGAGCTGGTCTTGAACACCAAAATCAGCTACGATAAGCTGTCAGAGAAGGTTGCCGAGAAGCTGGAAGTCCCGGCAACCCATCTGCGGTTCTACACGGTCAATGCCAGCTCGAACAACCCTAGGACAGCAGTTAAGCGCGGCCAGAACCAGACTCTCTACAGTATCCTGCACCCTGTCGGCTACGGGTCGCTGAATATGAACCAGCGGAGCGATGCCCTGTTCTTCGAGGTCTTGGATATGAGCCTGGCCGAGCTGGACACCAAGAAGAGCATTAAGATCACGCTTCTCAGTGAGGGCATCACAAAAGAGGTGAGCAGCATCAAACCGCAGGTCATAACGATGAGCTAACCCCTTCCCAGGAAACATTCGACATCCTCGTCCCCAAAAACGGCCAAGTCGAACCGGACCTCATCGATTGCCTCATCAAAAAGGCCAAGATCCCCACCGAGGACGAAGCCGGCCGCATCCGGATTTACGAAATTAGCAACCACAAGTTCTTCCGCGAGCTTGAGCGCACGTACCCGGTCATCAGCATCAACGAGTACACGTCGGTCATCGCGGAGCGGGTCTCCCCCGAGGACGCCGAGGTCAAGGACCAGTCCCAGTTCATCTCGGTGTTCCAGTTCCATGGCGAGCCCAGCAGGGCGCATGGCGTGCCGTTTCGGTTTCTGTTGAAGGAGGGGGAGAGGTTTGAGGAGACCAAGAGGAGGCTGGAGAAGAGGACGGGATTGAAGGGAAAGAGCTTTGAGAAGATTAAGTTTGCGGTGGTGAGGAGAGCGCAGTTTTCGAGGCCGCAGTATTTGGTGGATGGTGAGTTTTCTTCTTTGCCTGAGGTTTATGTGGGTGGTGCTAATCGTGATGGACAGACGATATTCTCTGGGACGTGGCGACCAACGCGGACGATTGCCTCGGGATGGATCACCCTGACCGCACGAGATCAGTGCGGAACGGTACTGGGGATCTGTTCCTTAAAGGCTAGAAAGACAAAGTGGTGACAGTGGTGGGGAAGAGAAGAGAATGTGGCTTTTCAGGGACGGTTGGAGGAGGGTATGCATTGGCGAGCGAATGGGCATGGCATTGTGTATCCTTGTCGTTCGTCGCTGGCAGGCGCCTAGTTTGGCATGGTCTTTTTTTATTACTGTCGTTGGGTCACGTAAAATGATAAGTGGTTATTATGGATGGTAGTGGTTGGTTTTGCTGGGTGGTGGTGGTGGTGGTGGTTGTGACTTTGGGATGGGTGGATGGATGGACATTACGTAGGTGGGGTGATACGTATGGTATATTACATTGTTCTGTTGCTCTATTGTTCTTTTCCTTTGTGGTTTTGGTTTTTATCATGGTTTCTTTCTTTCGATAACGGGTCTCTTTGAAGAGAGACTCAATGCTGAGGTCTGTTGGTCACAGTTGGGCATTGGGGAACGGAAGCAAGTAGGGAGTAGAGGTGGTTTGAGGAGGCAGGGCAAAAAGTTCGTAAGAAGCTGATACCTGTATTTAGGGTTTGTTTGACCTAGGATAGAAGCTGAGAAACTATGTCTACATTATGGAGAGAAAGTAAGGCTCGGCCTTTCCATGAGAAAACTTCAAACTGTTTGTTCCCCATGTTGTTGAGTCCTGTCAACTCAATCCTCTGTTGTGGCAACATTCATACAACTCCCTCCTGTATCCATCCAGCCACTCAGTGGCGTTTCCATCCGAACCTACCCCTACCACCCTCAGGCGGTGGCAACGGGCAGAAACACGGCCACGCCGATAAGGAACTTTTTGCTGGGGGCGCGGGTCACTGATAAACGGACCTCAGTCCATCCACTCACTCCATTCAAGGTTGACTCCATCGCCATCCCATCCCCTGCTGGTGCTGCCGACCACACGACCCGCGACGAAAGAACCCACAACAGTTTTCCCCTTTACACTCGTTTCGGCGACGAGCGTTGATACTACGCGCCTACACTTAGGCGATCACAATCACTCCCTCGAAGAAGTAGAGCGAATAGACGGCCACAGACACAGACAGAATGAACTTTCCCGGCATGAGCGGTGCGGGCGGTGGTGGTCTGCCCTTTGGCGGCGGCGGGCAGGCGGGCGCCGGGGCAGGGGGGGTATGATCCGAACGAAGCTAATATTAAGATGGTATGTGCTGCGGGTTGTGGTGGTGGGAAGGTTGTTGCTAACTGAGGTTTGACTATGAAGTTGACCAACGCCATGGAGTCATGCTACGCCAAGACGGTGATGAGCGGTGGTGCCGGGTTTGCGCTGGGCGGATTGTTCGGCATGTTTATGGCTTCGGTGAGTTACCCCCTTAACCCTCCCTTAAACTCGTCAAATTGGACAGGTGACTGACAGTTCCCCACCAGATGGCCTACGACACGCCCTTCCACACCCCCGGTATGCCCGGCGCGCCGGGTACCGCCCCAGGCCTCCCCGGCTCCGCGGGTGCAGCAACACCCATTTCGTCCCTCCCGCTGCGCAAGCAGCTCGCGCACGGCTTCAAGGACATGGGCGCGCGGTCGTGGAGCACAGCCAAGAACTTTGGCGCCGTCGGAGCCCTGTTCAGCGGCATCGAGTGCGGTATTGAAGGCTTGCGTGCGAAGAATGATATTGGGAATGGTGTGGCGGCGGGGTGCATGACAGGCGCGATTTTGGCCAGAAATGGTGGGCCGCAGGCCGCGGCGGTGGGGTGTGCGGGTTTCGCGGCGTTTTCGGCGGCTATTGATGCGTGGATGAGGATGCCAAAGGATGAGGATTGAGCGGTGTTGGGTTGTTAGTTGGGGTTGTGTGTGGTTTCATGTGGGTGATGATAGGGGGGTTGTATCATATTGCTCGTTCCCGCTCGAAGGCTGGGTAAGCGAGTTCTGTTGTCCATGGCACCGGCGTTTTGGGGTTCTTCGCATAGAAAAAGGGGCAAGGGATGTTTGGTTACAGCGGGTGTATAGATGTGGTCTGGCAGATATACGGTCCTTGCTGGGTCGGTGGCGCGCAGGATATCTCCACTTGATGTTGGTAGTTAGATGGTCGTATGTATTATTAGCGATGTACGAAGAGTTGAGAACTACGTTCGTTCCTCCTACTCAATGCAGGCAGAGGGTGATTTTTGGCACCGGGTCTTCCACGCCTGGTTTGGCCGACCTTCGAGACTCGCCCTAGGATATGCCGGGACTAATGAACCTGGGCGAGCGCATTGTCTTCCAAGCTCCCCCTGCAATGGCGTAATAGGGGGAGCAAGAGGTAAACCTTGTTCTTCAACGCCCAGAGCTGGGGGATCCCTTGGGCTCTTTGACCAGGAATCATGTTGAGGTTTTGACCAAAAATCAGAGTAATTCTAACCAGCCTTTACACAAGAACTACCGCAAACAACATACACTTTATCTCTTCCCTCTTATAACGCCTTGTAAACCTGAAACCCCCCAAACTCCCAATACGCATCCATAAACGCCGAGGGGTTGTTCGCCACAAAATCTGTGCAATTCGATGGACCTGTTCACCATAGTCAGCACATCTTTCCCCTTCCAACCTCCTCCCCTCCCCAAAGACGCCAACTTACACCCCGAATCACCCCAAACCGCCTCCGTCAGCTGCCCACACAGATCAATATTCACAACAATACTCTGATTCCGAAAGTGCGTCCCAACATCACACGTCGTCGACGGGAAATCCGCCAACGGCACGCCCCAGGTACTCGGATCTGGCATCGCCGCAGCACTCGGCAACCCCTTCCCTGCTCAACATCCCTAGCAAAACCCAAACCCGAATCCCTCCCCTCCACTCAACCGCCACGACGCCCCTCCGCGGGCATTGAAGTCTGGCCCATAGGTAGAGGGCGGGCCAGACACGCCACAGCCTGAGTTGTGGTTGGTTGCGTTGTAGCAGTCTTCAGAGCCAGCGGTGCCAGTCATGGAGCGGCGTATGTCGGACATGGAGCAGTCGGAGGTGGTGTGCAGCGAGACGAGGGGGCCGGAGGTGGTGGCTTGGTTGGTGGCTTCGAGGATGTCAATCTCGCCGTTGGTGGGCCAGTTGTTGGGGCTGGGAGTTGTTAGGTGTTGATTGGGTGAGAAAGGAAGGGGGGGACAAACTCTGTCAACCAGAGGGCAGGCCAGGTGCCGCATCCGTAAGGGGTGTGCTTCACGTCGAAGAGAAAAAGGCCTGGTCCGTACTGGGTCTTGGACTCGAGACGGACGGAGAAGCGGCCGGTTGAGGCGTCGGGGACGGAGCCGGGTCCGACGGTGGTGTCGACACGAATGATGGCCGTTGAGGGCGTTGCGTAGGTAAGGTTCTGGGGGCGTTAGAAACGTCGGTGAAAACGAACAAAAGAGTAACGGACATATTGTGCTGCGTAGCTTGGGTCGACATAGTGGACAAAACCACCAGCTATATACAATTTTTGTCAGCTTCGTAAAACATTCTTAGAGAAGGCCACAACATACTGGGGTCATAATTATGAAAGTACTCAAACTTGTCGAAAAATGATGTGCCCGAGTCTACCAGGCCAGTCAGTTCCTTTCCCGCGAGTCTCCCTATCCTCAACTCCATCTTCCACTCACAAGTATCAATTAGAGTGTAGTTCAGCTTCAAGTAATCCGGATATCTTGAATCCTTCCCACGCCTCTTTGCCGTTCCAACAACCGCCCCAACAATAATCACCACGACCACGACCACAACCGTCCCCGCAACCAGCCATATCCTCCTTGTCCAGTTCCTCGGATTCCACCGTGACCCGTCTAAGGACCAAACTTCCGCCTCTCGCGCCGATGTAACTGCTTTATCAGGCATTATCTCTTCTCTATACCAAAATTACCGCTGTTGTTCGAAAGAGTTAAGTTATGTCGATATCAAACTCCACCGTAGATCTTTGACCAAACCCGAAAATACATCATCCACGCCAACAACAGCAGCAGCACCCCATTTTACCATTTTAGCATCCCGCCTCCTCCACGTTCCCACACAGTAATGCCATACAGTCATCACACGCACCGTGCTCACCCCATCCACCTCGTATTCCACACACACACCACACGAGTGGATTACGCGGCCTTTTGGAGGTGCAATTCAGGGGATTATCACAGGGATATCGCACTGAAACCGGACTGGAACCGTACCCTCGGAACGATTCTGCACGAGAACCCTGCGTTATGCATACCGTATCTAAGGGGTGGGATGTGACCCGGCAATTTCGGAACAGGATACTGTCTGACTTCCAAAGACCGGAAGTCTGGGGTTGCCGAATCGATTGATGAGGGTTCCTGGGACGCGCCGAACTGAATGGTCATCCGGAATGATCCGCATTTACATGGGTCGGGCGCGGTATCAATTCGATCGGACGAGGCTGTAATAGCCTGCGATGGCAACTTAGAGTTGCTGAGTCACCATGTTGCTTAAGAAGTTGTCGAGGAGCTGGACACATGTGGCGACGAACAGCAAGGATTCAACGGCCCGCCTCATCCTTCTCAAACTGCGGATCCGGCCCCTCCTAACCTCCGCCTCCTCGGTCCCCTTAAACGTCCCCCTGCCCAACGCCTCCCCAAACCGACTCCCCTTCTGAATCCGCGCCATCTCCCTCTCCCCCTCCTCCCCTCGTCGTCCTCCACGTTCGCCCGCGGCCTGTAGATACTGCTGATAGCATCCTGCGCGGCAAAAAGCGGCTTGTCGTAGGGGTTGTCCTCGTTGAAGCCAGCGTTGAAGCCCGAGGATTGGTTGAACAGGCGCGAGTCGTACATGCCCTCGGAGGACTGCGTGGGCTTGGCCAGGCCGAGGGCAATTTTCTCTGAAATGTCGCGGTCCATCTCGCGCGCCATAACCTGGGCGCGGCGCTCGGCGCCCATGCGCGACTGGCGAAGTTTGCGCTCCTCGTCGCGGAGTTTCTCTTTGCGCGCTGCGCGCCGCTCGTACTCGGAGTCGTCCGACTCGGAGCCGGAGCCAGAGCGGCTGTAGGAGCCTGACCGGGAGCGGGAGCGGCGTCGGCTGCTGCTGCCAGCCTTTTCGGCGCGGGCTTGTTGTGCAAGTTGGCGGAGGTGGTCTTCTTTTTGGGCGCGTTCTTTCTCGGCAAGGCGTTGTTGCATCATGGCACGCTGGCGGACTTCTTCGCGGGCGTGGCGATCGGCCATGAAAAGGGCTTCGGAGAACTGGGCAAATTTGTCGTTGATCTGGACGTCTTGGAGGCCGCGGCCGTCGGCTGCTAATCTCTTGTCGAGGGCGATGGTAAAACCCTTGGGGTTTTTCCACATGGAGACGGGAGGAGCTGGGGACGGTTAGTGGTGTCTAGGGTATGCATAGTCGTTGGTTGGCTTACGGATACGCCATGCCTCCTGGTCTTCTGCTGTAAGCTTCCTCGGCGGGGAGTGCATCACTGGTGGCGGAGGGGTAGGCGGTCCCCTTGGGATCTTTTTGTGCTTAAACTTCGGTGGCTCCATGGGATCTGTCTTCAGTTAGCATCTTGATTTCCCACCGGGTTTTGAGAAAAGAACATACCTCTTTGCCTCTCCACAATCTTCATAACCCTCTCCTGCTTCTTCGAATTATCCCCCATCTGCGCCGACGGCGTGTACTTTACAAACGTCGGATCCCTCCTCCCGCCCACGTTGACATTCTTAGGCTTCTGCGCCGCGAGCGCGCCACTAACCAGAGAAGCAAGCGCGTTCCTGGTCCTCTCCGCCGTAGCCTCCACCTCCTCCTGGTTGGGACGCGACAGGTCGAGATCGCCGGCCTCGGCGCGCTGGCGCAGGGGAATCAGGTCTTTAAACGAGGTGTGGATGATGCGATCGCTGCCATGGCCCTGGCGCGCAATGGCGCTGTAGTCGACCTTGCCCTCGCCATCAACCTGCACGACCAGCGCGTTGGATTTCGAGGAGCCGTCGGCCTTGCCCCAGGGGTACTGCGCGACGGGAATCTCGGGGAACGCGCCGCCATCGCCAAAGTCTTCGGGCGCGCGCGGGCGCCAGCCGGTACGGTTGAGGTATGGTGGTGGGCCGGCTCTCTTGAGGATGATCTGTGTCTCATCGATCTCGTCGGCAGCGACAATCCGGGGGCCGCGTTGTTGCGCTTTTTGTTCTTCGTGTTCGGAGCTGTACTTGGGCTTCGGGAGCGCCCGCGAGAGGCCAGCAATTGAGGCCATCGTTGCTGACTGGTTTTGGGAATAAGGGTGGTTTGGAGTTGGCGAGTTGAAGATGATGGTTCACGGTGGGGACCTCTCTGTGCTCTGCCTGGAAAAGTTCCCAGGCAAGCAACATGCAGGCAGCGAGTGGCTGGTGAGCGTGGCGCGACAAAGGCTGGCTTATCAGCTTATCAGCTGGAGACAGAGATAGCCACCTGGCAACGGCCGGCTCAAGCTGTCAACCCCTGAGCTTGTCATGAGAGCAAGACCATGAGCCTCAATTGCTGGCTGTAAGAAGGCCCAGAACCAAGCCGTCGACGGCTTTCGAGGTTCCAGGGACAATATGACCAAGAACACCAAGATAAAACATTACGCCAAACTCGCACAAGAAGTGGCTACCCGGAAACATCTCTCGTTAAACCATGAGCCATCCCGTATGATACATATGTTTTTCATGCAAGACATGCCCAGCCTGCGCAGTACGCCCAGCCAAACCAACAATTCCATACCACGGTGCCCCCAAGCTCACACCCTTCATACATAACCCTTCCGCGCGCCCTGGAAGAAGAACCTGACAATAAACACCTGCAGCGCGCCCATGCTGACAACCAGCAGGATCTGGATCAAGCTGAAGTTGATAATCCGCTTCTCCGTGCTGCGGACGGTGCTGAAGTTGCGGTTCTCGCGGGTGCGGAAGTACTTCTGGTTGCGGGTGATGGTCGACAGCTGGCCCGAGAAGCTTGAAGAGGGACTCCTCGAGGGTCGACGTCTGTTCGGGAGAGGCGCCCTGCTTAGAGGGAAGGGCCACACGGGCTTCGTTCTCAACCTGAGTGGTGCCTCGTCAGTAAGGGACAAGGAGGTGCTGGGACGCCGGGGTGGACTAACTGCAATCTCAAAGTCGACAAATTTCTCGGTGTAGGTGCTCATCTCGTTGCTGAAGCAGAACTTGTAGTCGCCGATTTCCCTTGCAGTGAAGACAAAATCGCCCTGCCGCTCCTTCTGCCCGTCCAGAACGTACTTCCCATTCGGACCCGTTACCTTGTAGTCGATATCGAACGAGCCGCCTGATTGCACCTTCAAACAGGAGGTCAGCATCAACTGCCCCAGCCAGAGCCATCGCAAACTTCGATCAACCGTAGGTTCCAACGTACAGCAAAGTAGAAGGCAACTTTCTCCTCCTGGCGTTCCGTCCTCGTATAAAAGCAGGCCTCCTCGTTCGCGCCGAGCTTATATGTTAACGCTGTCGCCGTGGCCTGGACGGCCATCAAGGCCCAAAGGCCATACGAGAGAAGCGGCAGCTGCATTGTGCGCAGTTGTTGTGTAGCGGTGCGTCCGATGGTGGAAGAGTCGCAATGCTCTTCTTCGCTCCTCGGATAAGGACTCGACAGCTCACACCAGGAACCAGTCGCGACGCCGCCATCCAAAAGACACGGATCCATTGCTGAAAGGCCGGGCCAAGCTTTCGCCCCACATTCACTTTTGGACGGAACAAACAACTTCCTGGCCGTCGCAGGCAGGGGCTTGTGGCAGATGGCCCGAGCTCCAGCATCTTCTCTGCCCCTGGACAGGGGTTCCCAAACTCAGAGAACCAACCACCGGGATCTGCTTCCGGTTTGGTGACATCAGCGTTTCCCAGCATTGGTTGCGTCAGGACTGCTCGGAAGCTGTCTGTGAACAAGGCGGCAGTGAAAGACGCGAGGCTCAAGGCTGCCAACATATTTTATTAATGAATGGAGATAAATAATAATATCTGTTCCTTTCTTCACATTTTGATTGCTGTCGAAATCCCAACCTTTCCGCATTGAGTCCATCTGGCTCTCATCCCCTTTCTCTCCAAGGTTAAGACCGGAAACCCAGCTTGAGACAAGACGGAATCGACATCAAGTGCTGAACGGGGCTGCTGTCTGTTTGTGTCAAGACAGCCGGCCACCATGGCGATAACCCAGACCAAGGTCGCAACCGCGGCCTCAATCGGTCTGCGGGCCCTCACCTACATCTTTTTGCGATGGGTAAGCAATTAAATCAAGACAACAGAAACTCGATTACAAGATGCTAACATATGAACTCTAGGCATTAGTTCCTGTGAGTGAAATGACTTACTGCCTAGGACGGACAGCTGCTCACAAGCTCAGATTGCGCCCGCCATCATCGCCACTCTTTTTGCAATCTACCTTCCTTCTTTCATCTCTGGCTACCGGAATGAGCCCGAGTACGACCTGGTTGATGAAGTCGATGTCCTTGTCACTGACACTGTCTTGAAAGACGAAGATGCGCCCAGGGACAGAAACGGCCGTACCGCTGACGAGGACAAGGAGGTCATAGCCGAGGACGTCACGATTAGAGAGACCATCACTGCTGAGAAGCGGCCACTCAACCCTTGGAGAACACTGCTGACTGGAGCACCGAACCCGCGGAGCTTGGCCCTCTCGCTGGCCACCCTGGTCATCAACGGTCTCTGCCTTGGCTTCGTTGGCGACCGTCTCTTCCGGGGGAGCGCCTTCATACCGCTGAAGACTTGTCTTTCGTCCGAGTTGGATATGTCTCTGAAGACGAGGCCAAGCTCGTCATCCGCGAGCCTGATCAGGCCAAAATGCCCGTGACCGTTCAGGTTCACATTAAGGACCCCCAGCCTCCTTTTGACAACCCCCTGTGGCAGGATGCCGGCGGCGTGAGGTGGACGACCAACGAAACGGACTACACCGCCGTCGTCTCCATCCCCCTCCGGCACTCCAAGAAGCGCACCTACGAATGGCGCACCTCCAACAACCACTCCGGCGAATTCACCGCGCCCTCCCCCATCGGCCACGCCCTCGAGACCAACTACGGCCCTTTCACCTTCCTCTCCACCTCCTGCATCGTCCAACAACTCCCCTACAACCCCCTCTCTCATCCCCTCTCCATCCCGGGCCTCAAGCACCTCGCCAAGGTCCTCCCCACCCTCAACGCCCAATTCATGCTCTTTCTCGGCGATTTCATCTACGCCGACGTGCCGCGCTACTGGTCCAAATCCGTCACCTACTACCGCCAGAAATACCGCCAAGTCTACGCCTCCCCGGACTGGCCCGCCGTCGGCCAGAACCTCTCCTGGATCCACGTCCTCGACGACCACGAGATCGCAAACGATTGGTCCGCCAACTCCACAGGCGTCTACACCACCGCCCTCGACCCCTTCCACCACTACCAAGCCGCTGCTAACCCACCCCCTGCCAAGGCCGCCCACGCCCTGACACCCCGCTCCCGAACATCACGTACTTCTCCTTCGTCCAGGGCCCGGCGTCCTTCTTCCTGCTTGACACCCGCTCCCACCGCTCCAGCAACGCGCTCCCCGCCAGCTCCACAGCCAAAACCATGCTCGGCGCGGAGCAGCTCGCTGACTTCCTCGCGTGGCTGCGCCGCCCGGAACCGCACGGCGTGAAATGGAAGATTGTTGCGTCCTCGGTACCTTTCACCAAGAACTGGCCTGTGAACACGCAGGATACATGGGGCGGGTTCCTGGTTGAGAGGCGCAAGGTGCTGGAGGCGATGTGGGATGTCGCGAGCAGGGGTGGGCGTGGTGGTGCTTTCGGGGATAGGCATGAGTTTGCGGCGACCAAGTTTCCGCCGCCGGTGGATGGGGGGTTGGCGAGGGGGTGTGGCGAGGTGGCCTGAGACGGCGACCGTGTGGGAGTTCTCGGCGAGTCCGCTGAGTCAGTTTTATAGTCCGTTTCCGACTTATCGGCAGAGGGATCGGGAAGATGTTTTGGTGAAGTGAGTTTCTCTTTTTCTTTGACACTCGGTGCTTGTTGGATTCTGTTGCTGACGCGATGCGAACAGGTATGTTTACAAGGGCAACTCTAAGTTTGGGGCCATTACCATTGAGAACTTGGAGGGTGGTGATCAGAGCAGTCTCAAGTACCGGTTGTTTGTTGATGGTGAGGAGGTATGGAATACTGTGGTTCTCTCGCCGCCGCCGGTTAAGGGTGAGAAATATGTTGGTGGATCGTTCTGGGACAGGTTCAAGATTGGTGCGTAATGGCTGGGGGAAGAAGGTGTTGATTTGGATGGGAACATGTTCGAATCTGAGGGGTGGATTTCTGTCTAGGAGTTATGTAAAATGTTTGGTATAAAGTGAGCTAGATTCTTCGGGACTATGACAGTGACTTGATTAATTCTCTCCCTCAAATTACTCTCTTGATCTGCCATGTTAGTCTGGAGAGGACGGAGGGACAGAGCCCTTAATGGATGGGTGGGTATGGGTGTTGATTACCGTAGTTAAAGAAGCACACATGTTCGCATTCGAAATGGATGTTCCTACACAGGAGTTGCGTAAAATGCTTGGGTTAAAGCAGCTAAATTTCTTGAGTCTTCAATGGTGATTTGGTCACCAGCTGTCAGACTCGGACACCCTGGTGCTCACGCAGTCATCCCTAATCCGAACCATCCCTGATCAACGTCACGGGGTGGAAGCAACAACCACACAGCTTGGAAATATTATAGAAGACAGGAACGAAGCCCTACAACTTTTCCATAATTTTCCCCCGAGCCTTTTCTCACTCTCTCTTTCATGCACCAATTGGCCTTGTGAGCTATTTTAACCATCCTGTTCCTTCATCTGCCGAGGTCCTGTCCTGCACCCCAGTCTTGGCGTGCTTCTGGTGCGGATAACTTCGGAGCTGCCCTGTTCCTGGACGGCGACACCCCTCAGTTCTGACCCTCAGTCTCTCATCGAGGAGCGTCCGTTTCAACGAATTATCTCAGGGACAACACGCTCTCTCTAGTTGACATCAAAAGCCAAACATGTTCTCCAGGATCAAGCCCCTGCGGGCTTTGCGGCCGGCGCTCATCCAGCGCCCGGTTCTGGCACGGTCAGTTAGCCCCCCTCAGGACGCGGACTAGCGACTTCTTGGGGACGCTGACCATCTTTGGCAAGGAACAGGTTGCCACTTGCTCGGTCTATGGCCCAGGTCCCTGAAGGCAGTTCCAGCAAAGCTGGTGCCGTGCCTGGCTCGGATAAGCTTCCTTTCCTTGGTCCCGATTGGATCAAGCTGGCTGACAACACACCGGGAATTCGAGATAAACTGTGAGCCTGGTGTCTCAATGATCCCGTAACTAGCTTTGTGTCTGTCCTAACTAACTCTACCCAGGCCGTACTTTTGGTTGCGGTGAGCCTCCATCCAGGATCCGGCGAGTTTTGTAAAACCTATATCTAAACCTGGCAAACGAAACAGGGACAACTGCCGTTGCACCAGTTGTGTAAACCAGGATACTATGCAGCGGAACTTCAACACCTTCGAGGTCGGTGGATACTAAGTCGTTGGCAGTCAGTTCTTTCTCCCAGAGCTGACGAAAGGTGGCAGATTCCGCTGGATATCCGCCCCGAGCTGGTCGGCAGCGATGAGCATGGCGTTACTCTGAAGTGTCAGGCGCCCCATGAAGAAAATAATTGAATGCTGTGCTGAATGGTCTACAGGGCCTGATCATTCTGACAACACAAGCCACTATCCATGGGACTTCCTTCAGAGGTACATGCAAAGGCACGTCCCCAGCCTTCCTGACTCGTAAGTTTATCTTTCGGACTGGATGGGGTGACAGGAAGCACTCGCTCATACGCCTGCATCAGGCCTCAGACGTTTTGGGGTACCGAGGTGTCAAAATCCCCTCCGACGGTCAATTACAAGGAGGTGATGGAGACTGAGGCCGGTGTCGCCGAGATGACTCGGAAGATTGTCAGTACCTTGATCTTCACCGACTCTCTCCAATGTTTGGGCACCCGCAGATTCTGACCCCTAAGGGCAGGCGGAGGACGGCTTTGTTATGGTGGAAGGCACACCTTACGACGACCCTGACAAGACGAAGCAACTCCTTGAGCGCATCGCCTTCATCCGCGAGACGCACTATGGCGGCTTCTACGACTTCATCCCGGACCTCGCCATGGCGGACACGGCCTACACAAACCTTGCGCTGCCGGCCCACACCGACACGACCTACTTCAGCGACCCGGCGGGGCTGCAGGCATTCCACATGCTCTCCCACGAACCCGCACCGGGCAGCGAGGCCGTGTCGGGTGGCATGTCGCTCCTCGTAGACGGATTCAAGGCGGCGCAAGTCCTTGCCGAAGAAGATCCCAGTTCAATCGAAGTCCTGGCCAGCGTCCTCCTGCCCTTTCATGCCAGTGGGAACAAGGGCATTACCATTGCACCCTACAAGAGATTTCCTGTTTTGGAGATGACCGGAGCCAAGCGTGTGACCAGGGTCCGGTGGAACAACGACGACAGAGGCGTGGTTCCCTTTAACAAGAAATTTGGCGCCATGCAGTGGTACAGGGCTGCCCAGAAGTTTGACGAGATCCTGAGGAGGAAAGAGATGGAGTACTGGGTCCAGCTGGAGCCGGGCAGGGTCTTGAGTAAGTCCACGCTCCCGTCCCCCTTGCTGCATTCTTTGCCGGAGCAGCCCCTTCACGGTAATAGGAGGCTGACGTAGAGATGACAGTCTTCGACAACTGGCGTGTGCTCCATGGCCGGAGTGCCTTCACGGGCATTAGGAGGATTTGCGGAGGCTACAGTGAGTGTCTTGAAAGTACCCCGAGGTGGCTTTGCTCTGTGTTGTTTACTCCTTCCCAGTTAACAGAGATGACTTTACCTCTCGGTACCGGAACTTAAACTTTGCAAAGGAGCAAATCGACCGCATGGTTATCGGGTAGAGGCCTGCTGAAGCCCTGCTGGCTGCACTTCATGCTCAAATGGGCTAGTTTCTGTACCAGTAGAGTAGGGGAAGTTGGGTGGATCCCGCCGCAGATAAGCCAGGGGCCGTTCAACAGACCCCAAATTGCTGTCAACGCAAACAACCGTGGTTTCACTCTAACAACTCCATTGCTCTAAACCTTAAGAAAGCTACTCACCTTACATGTTAGCGTCATGCCGCTGCCCCCTCCCTCCATGACACTTACAATGACTCCACAATCCCTATCCGTACCCCGCCCGGCCTCAACCTCCCCTTCCCGGCCGGGCAGCTATTTATTCTCGCCTCATCTTCAAAAAACAATCCCCTAGCCTTCCACGGCACCCCCAAAGCCAAACCGCCTATGGCACAAGTTCCCCCTTTCTGCTTTCCATTCATCAGCCCTTCACCTCGTAAGAGTCACAAACCCGGACCTGAACCCGATGACTGCCGTTTCCCTCGGCATCCCGGCCCCGAGACAATGTCCCGGATCCATGCCGGGCCCCACTGATGTCATCAACCCACATGTGCCAACCTTTGGGCAGCCATCACGTTTTCCCCCTGATTATCTGCAAGGCCCTCGGGCTTTCAGTGGTTTTTGACAAGAGAGGCAAGTAAAATGGGTGATCAGGGCCCGCTGCAACTGGCTTCCTGCCCTGCCTGGCTGCGGGTGAATTCAAGGCGGGGAGGTTTGTTTGTAAGCGTTGGGCTGCCGTGTTGATGATGTTTTCTGTTCTCTGCCTCTGGTTATTATCTCCCATCTCTCCAACACACCAGTGCCTCAGAGAGTAGTCTCTGTAATACCATCTCTATCCAACTTCACCCAACCCGACCCGCAACCCCTTTCCAACCCCTCCCAACACCCCTCACACCACAATCAACAAAATGGCCAACATGCAAGACGGCAAGTTCGCCCACGACGTGACCACGGTTCCCCAGTCCGCCCACGTCATGCCGCTCTTCTCGCTCAAGGGCAAGACGGCCATCGTCTCGGGGCGCCAGCTCGGGCATCGGGCTCGCTGTTGCCCAGGCCCTGGCCGAGGCTGGCGCCAACGTCGCTATTTGGTATAATAAGCGCAAGGACGAGGCCGAGGAGGCGGCGAAGGATATTGAGAAGGAGTATGGGGTTATGTGTACGTTTCTCACTCACCCTCACTTACCTCC
Organism: Collariella sp. IMI 366227; assembly: GCA_027946355.1. NCBI lineage: Eukaryota > Fungi > Ascomycota > Sordariomycetes > Sordariales > Chaetomiaceae > Collariella > Collariella sp. IMI 366227. The sequence goes on along the minus strand of JAPEUS010000004.1, from coordinate 688,848 downwards.
ATTACCCTTTACACATTACAAACCAAACTCACGGTCGAGATACTGACCTCACCTACCTGCCAGGCCGCGCCTACCAAGTCAACGTCACCTCCCCCGACGCCGTGACCTCCGCCATCGACTCTATCATTCGCACCTTCAACTCCCGTCTCGACGTCTTCATCGCCAACTCAGGCGTCGCCTGGACCGACGGGGCGATGCTCGACGGCTCCATCGATATGTACCGCTCCGTGATCCAAACCAACCTCGACGGCGTGTACTTCTGCGCGCGCGCCGCAGGCCAACACTTCCGGCGACAAAAGGCGGAGGGCACCGGGCTCAACGGTTCGCCCCTCACAAGCCCGCCGTTTACGGGCGGCAGTTTTGTCGCGACGGCGAGTATGAGTGGGCACGTCGTCAATGTGCCGCAGCTGCAGGCGGCGTATAACGCGAGCAAGGCGGCGGTGGTGCATTTGTGTAAGAGTCTGGCTGTGGAATGGGTGGGGTTTGCGAGGGCGAATTCAGTGAGTCCCGGGTATATTAAGACGACGATTTCGGAGTTTTGTGAAGAGGGGGTTAAGAGGGCTTGGAAGGATAAGGTGCCGATGGGGTAAGTTGATGATGTTCCCACTGGCTTTGGTGAGGTTAAAGGATGCTGACGAACATGACAGGCGCGAGGGTGAGGCCACTGAGTTGAAGGGGGGCGTACCTCTATTTGGCGTCGGACGCGTCGTCGTATACTACGGGTTGTGATATCACGGTTGATGGTGGATATTGCGCGCCATGAGGGAGAGAAAGGACCGTTGATTGGGCAGGACTTTAAGAGGCAAGACTTAAGAAACACCAAAATCAAATCGGGAAAAAGTAGATTTAAGATACCTGTTATGAGAATAGAGACATCTTAGACTGGGGACAACTTGACCTGGCGGTCAGGATACCTATGGGCTGCCTCATCTACAAACTCAGCGGTTGGAGATGGAGGAAGACAAAGTCAACCCTATCCCAGCCCTTCGATTGGCCAAGGTATGGTAACTTTAATTGTAATCGCGGTAAACTTTCGAATACTCTGCCAAGGGTCTGGCCACACTGGGGTCAAGCTGAGAAGGCCCTGTAATACGGCGGAGGCGCCAGCCTTTTCCCCTGAAACAAGCGGGGTAGTCATCCTTGAGTTACGCAGTCAAAAACGCCTGGTCACATGCGTTCTCTCTTTGTCTGTGACACCTCTTTTCTCTCGCTATTTTTGGTAGATGGGGGCCTTATGTCAGTATCATACAGAAACCAAGAGAGTGGAACAGAATGAGAAAAGAAAGTGCAGTTTCAGGGTCCTCGCTCCATCATCTCCATTTCGCAAATGTGACCCACGGGCTGTGTAATTACGTACCATACCCAGCACACCCCTGTCTGTACGAAAGGCGAAAGCAGAGCACCCCTCTCTTCTCATCCCACCCCAGCTTTCTGGGAGCTCCCACCGACACTCCCAAGAGTTGCCTTCCCGACCTTCGGCCGCCCAACTTCAGCCCTACATAACCCGACTCCCCCACTGTCTACAGCCAGAGCTAGACTGCTGGAAGCGAAACTAGACCTTTTGCGACCTGGATCGTTCCGATTAACAGCTTCGCCAACTTTGTCCAAGCATTTTCACTCGCTGCGGGACACAGCGGACAGCCCTTCGTTCACGACATACACGACAAACCAACCGACTGTGCCGACCACCTCTATTGTCGCCTGCCGAATAAAATCTACACCCGAGTAGCCTCCAGCCACAGCCATCATGGACGGCGAGGACAACGTCATGGGCGAGGGCCGCGGCGTGAAGGACCAGCAGGTCGACAATGCCATCCGTGCCATCCAGCAGAAGAAGCCGCTCCCCCGAGATCGACTTCACCATTCACACCATGGAAGATGGGACGCAGGTTAGCACAATGGAGCGGGTCTGCAAAGGTATGTCACTGTGCAGCACGCGACCACTATATGTCTGTCAGGCCTTAATGCGGATATTAACATTGCTCGCCGTCACTAGATGTGCAAGCGCCCGCTATGTACAAGCCGACTGATGAGCAGTTCTTCGAGGACGAGACCCACCAAAAGCCCAACATCCAGTTTCTCAAGCAGCATTTTTACCGTGAGGGCCGTCTGACCCAGGAACAAGCGCTATGGATTCTCCGGAAGGGTACCGAGCTTCTGCGAGCCGAGCCCAATCTTCTGGAGATGGACGCCCCTATCACGGTGTGCGGCGATGTTCACGGCCAGTACTACGACTTGATGAAGCTGTTTGAAGTTGGCGGTGACCCGGCGGAGACGAGATACCTCTTCCTCGGCGATTACGTGGATCGTGGATACTTTAGCATCGAATGTGTCCTCTACCTCTGGGCGCTCAAGATCCACTACCCCAAGACGCTTTGGCTGCTGCGCGGCAACCACGAGTGCCGTCACTTGACCGACTACTTCACCTTCAAGCTCGAGTGCAAGCATAAGTATTCTGAGGCCATCTACGAGGCTTGCATGGAGTCGTTCTGTTGCCTGCCGCTGGCGGCGGTCATGAACAAGCAGTTCCTGTGCATCCACGGCGGTCTCAGCCCGGAGCTCCATACCCTCGACGACATTAGGAACATTGACCGCTTTAGGGAGCCCCCCACACAGGGTCTGATGTGCGATATCCTCTGGGCTGACCCCTTGGAAGACTTTGGCCAGGAGAAGACGACCGACTACTTTCTCCACAACCACGTCCGCGGGTGTTCCTACTTCTTCTCCTACCCGGCCGCCTGCCACTTCCTCGAGAAGAACAATCTGCTCTCCGTCATTCGCGCCCACGAGGCGCAGGATGCCGGATACCGCATGTATCGTAAGACGCGCACAACCGGCTTCCCCAGCGTCATGACAATCTTCTCCGCCCCCAACTACCTCGACGTCTACAACAACAAGGCCGCCGTGCTCAAGTACGAGAACAATGTCATGAACATCCGGCAGTTCAACTGCACGCCCCACCCCTACTGGCTCCCCAACTTCATGGACGTCTTCACCTGGTCGCTGCCCTTCGTCGGCGAAAAGATTACCGATATGCTCATCGCCATCCTCAGCACCTGCTCCGAGGAGGAGCTCCGCGAGGACTCGTCCGCCACCTCCCCGGGCCCCGTCTCCCCCTCCCTCCCTCTGCTGCGCGCGACGCCGCCCTCAACGACCCCGACTCCATCGAGTACAAGCGCCGCGCCATCAAGAACAAGATCCTCGCCATCGGCCGCCTGTCGCGCGTCTTTCAGGTGCTGCGCGAGGAGTCGGAGCGCGTCACCGAGCTCAAGACGGTCTCGGGCGGCCGCCTGCCGGCTGGTACGCTTATGCTGGGTGCTGAGGGCATCAAGAACGCGATCTCGAGCTTTGAGGACGCCCGCAAGGTGGATCTGCAGAACGAGCGTCTGCCGCCCAGCTCAGAGGAGGTCCAGAAGCAGCATGATGAGGAGCGTCAGCAGGCGCTGGAGAGGGCGACGCGTGAGGCGGACAATGATAAGAAGTTGCAGTCGCTTTCGAGGCGGTTGAGCACGTGAGTTGCCTTTACTACACATGGCCCGAACCTTTTGTATTCAAGCTGGTGCTAACCTCTTACATACATAAAGTGATCGCAAGCGGTGATAAAATTCTCTCCGATCTGTAGCGGTCAGGATGGGTGGGCCGAGTTGGGAGTTGTTGCACATGGTGGCTGGGTCGCCAGGATACAATCGGGATACGGGACGGGGTCGATGGAGCGGAGGAGGTGGTGTAGGAGGAGGATGAGGAGGATGATGACCTCTCCAGGTTTTGCCTTGCTTTGAATAAGTAGCAAAACAAGAGATACCAGCAGCATCAGCAGCCAGTCTTGTCAGTATGTATGGGTTTTATTAGCACGTGTGTGGAAAACAGCGGATGAACGATGACGGTGGTGTTTTCAGTGACGGTTTCCTTCTTTGTCTTCTTTGTAGCTTGATTTGGTAGATGGTGAAGCGGTCTCTTAGGTTGTACTCGTGGTATGAGATGGTGTTTTTAGGGAGATCTCATGCCTGCCGTTTCGAAGGGAGCTGCTGAGCTAAACGCCTGGAGGTGACGGCGTAACTGCTGGAGATGCATTGACATTAAATCGAGCCCGAGAACAAGGATTGTGGAGCTTCCGAGGCGGAAAGTTGAGCATAAGATGCCTAGGAGCTGCAGTTGAACTGAGACCAGCAACTCACACTTCCGAGTCGACAAGCCTGCAGAAGCTCAGTAGGACTCGACGACGTTGGCCGAAGAGGCAAAACCAAATGCCCTCATCAATCACAAGATGAATGTCAGGAAAAGAGAAGCAAATTGATAGCATCTGGGTTGGGAAAGCGTGGACACCATCATCGAGTCTTCTTCACAGTTGCTAAGTGCTTGAAGAGCAACAACCTCTGATTAGCATCTGGGGTCATGATGGTGAGCATCTGCCGCCAGAACCAGAGATTGCCGCCGTGCCATGCTGTTTACACATTATGGTGATGCTGGAATCCCAAGCTTCCTTTGCCGTGCTCGACTTCAGCTTCATTCCCAGCCGATTTCGCAACACCGAGTCCCGTCACCGTCAATGCAAAGCAGCAGTCTGACCCAAACCTGAACTCAATTGCTCGAACCTCAATGCGGATATGGAACACGGCCAGGACCCCAAGGTGATGCGAAGAAACATCCCATTCCGTAATGCTGTAAACAGGGGTGTGCCTTTCACTACCCCAAGGAACCATCCAGGACTCCGGGACCTAGCACTCATGGTCGACGTTGTCTGACCGTCCGATCCGTTGCCATTGGGTTCACTATCCGGTTTTCCCATCGTAACCGAAAATGTCAATCGCTAGCCTTTGATTTAACCGTAACCGCGTCCGACTTAAGCGATGAGCTCGATAACACCACCAGCCTCCTTCACCTTGCGCTCAGCCTCGGCGCTGACGTAGCGGGCACGAACGACGAAGGGAACCTCGGGGAGACGGCCTAGAATCATTTGTTAGTTTGACCACTCTCCTGAAACCTCGGAACGCATTTTTCTGGTCCTTACCCTTGCCGAGGAGCTTGGCATAGCCGTGGGAGAGGAGGTCGATAACGGGGGCAGAGTCCTTCTTGGCGCCGCTGATGTACTGATCGCGGGTCTCGGTGGGGACGAGGGACCACCTGCAAAGTTTTAGCGACGTGTCCATCCTACTCAATTCGGGGCGCAACGTACAGCTTCTCGATGTTGATGGTGGGGGCCCAGTCGTGGTTGCGCAGAAGGTGGAAGTCTGTCCAACGAGTCAATCCAAATGTTCCGCTGAATGCTCGAGATATTGTTCGGGTACGTACGCCTCATGCCGACCTTGCCGAAGTAACCAGGATGGTCTAGTCGATTTCGTTAGCTGTTGTCATCGCGGTGTCGTCGCAGTCGTGGGGCATATCGAGAGGAGAATGAGTTTTCTCCAAACCCCCCCAACATGCCCAAACTGCTTTTGGGCGGTGGTTGCATACACTTATCCAGGTTGGTGCGGTGGTGGTGCTTTTCGTCGCGTTAGCCGGCGTCCCATCGAATTCCATCTCGAGATTGCCGTACCTGACCACCGGCCATACCACGACCACCCGGGTGCTTTCTGTGCTTGCCGACACGACTAGGAAATTCGTTAATATCGGTTCGACGTAATCGATCGGTTATTCGCGACGTACCCCTTACCGGCGGACACCTAGAGGACCACAGTCAGTATTTCAGCAGTAGCAGAGGGGAAGGATCTAGGAGCGTACGTGGCCGCGGTGCTTTCTTGTCTTGGAAAACCGGGTAGGCTGCGAGAGTCAGCATTTGCGTCGGCGTCGAGGACACGGCAATTGGCATACCATGGTGGCTGTCGGTTAGTGTCGATGAAGCTTGAAGTTGCTCGACCGGTGATGCGTTCGCAACTCTGCTTTTTCGGGGTCCCGCCCAGCGGATTTTAGGGCTGGGTTAATTTTTGGTGGGCACAGAAAGGGCCGCTTAGGTAATCCGAGTTTTAGCCGTTGGTGCAGGCTCGCGCACAGACCCGGCAGATTCAGGGTTAGGGTCAGTCCCTCCCACCAGGATGGATGCAGATCGTGATTGGCTCTTCGTTCAACGTTTACCTAAAGTCCAAGTTCGCTACGGAGTACAAAACAAACTTCCATCAAGATCACCAGTATCAGGGGAAATGTTACCTTTGAACTTCCTCTTGGAGGCGAGAGCATATCATGCCAGGATCCGCTAGCATCTCACAGCCTTGAAAACACCTAAAGAATTATTGCAAGTGAGAACGGGGAAAGGCGATTTTCTTTGCACCGAACATTGACATCCCATCCTCTCATCCATGGATCCCACCTGCGCGCTTACAAGACCTGCAGCACCAGCTCGAGCAAGTCATAAAACGCCTCTCCGCCTCCCTCGACCTTCTCCAAACCCAAGCCCAGCAGCAACGCCCTCTTCTCGTTGGGGTCGCGCAGGGCGAGATGGCTTGCGATCTGGCTAGCGTACAGATGAGCCAGCGTTTCCCGTTCCTCACTCCCCGCTCCAACCAGTGTCTTGGGCGTTAGATGGGTTGATGGCAGTGCGCTGAGACCGGCGCCAGGTAAAGCCATGTCAACTGATGCCGATGAAGGGGCTGATAGCGGCACTTGGATCTGTGAGTTTCAGTCAGCTATTGGCCTGTTTTAAACCTACACCAGTCAGACATACCCATTGGGCAAGACGACCACCTTGGGAGACTGTGAGCATGATTTTGTCCGAGAAGCTGAATGACTCGACTTCAGTCGAGGCACCATTGATAGTCCCGGTAATTTTCCTCGAAGAAACCGGGAAAGACTCAGATTGAATCGAGTTTCCATCCATTTTTACGGAAGTAGGTGGGTTTCGATGTTGTTGATGATGCCTGCATCTTCATACATCTGACCTGGAGTTGCAGAGCTGAGCTGCGAAGAGACGAAACGAGCGCGCACTGTAATTCACACTGTGTATTGTGCCCCACCTTATGCTTAGCGTCAAAATTCTGCCGGGCGGACAAGATTTCAAAATCCCCAGAGACAGCAAGGTTCAGATGTCTTTGATCATGCCCCTCAGTCGTCTTGAATTTAATAGACAGGAGGTCATGCCGGCATATCGTCCGCTTGGTAAATGACACAGCTGACGCTGTAGTTACTTTGATTTCTTGGTACTTGAACCAGTATCTCTTCTCCAGCGCAACAGACAACTGTGCTGAGCTTGGGTTCAAGTATCCATCCACCACAGTTTCACCTCCTGTCATTCTTTCACACCACATGCAGAAGCGCCAGTAAATTCGGCACCTAGGCTCCGAACTGCCGACACACCACGCCACTCAGAGGTGTTCTACCACTTTAAATCTTTATTTCCCCACACAGACGGAACGCCCTGGATCGCCTCTTTTACCAACACATCTGGACTGAGCAACAAGATGCCCCCAGCAAAGAAATTCGTTCCGCGCCAGCGCAAGCGCAGGGCGCTCGACCGGCAGAGGGCGCAGGAGGGAGCTATCCATGATGTTGAACCCGACAGCAATGCCCTCGAAATCACGCCCACCCAGCAGGCTGAAGCTGAGAAGAAGAGGGCTCAGCTTCGCGAGGAGTTGCGCCCTGATGGCCTCAAGGTTAGCAGCAAAAAGGCGAAGCGTCTCGAAAAGTACATCGAGACCAAGCTCAAGAAGGATGAGAACCGGGAGCTGCTCGCCAAGCTCGCCGCCAACAAGATCGACACCAGCCTCTTCTCGAGCAGCAAATCTATTGGCCAAACGAAAGAGACGAAGAGAGATGCCATGAGACGTACCATCAGGGAGCAGAATGCTGGTCTTGCTCTTGACAAGGCGGGTGCGAATATTCTTTACCAGCGCCGGATTGTTGTGGAAGGAGAGCTGCCAATGGATGAGGAATCGAGCGAGTCGGAAGCGGAGGAGGAGGAAGACTCGGCCACCACTCAGAAAGGATCCGCGTCAGCGAAGTCTCAGCAAACATCAGCATCAGCACAACCAGCTTCGTCGGCTGTCGGATCTGGCTTGAAGCGCCCGCTTGAAGTCGATGACTCGGGTCGCCCAGTCCTTGCAAAACGCCAGAAGCGAGGCGGTGTCAAGACGAGACACCCAGTGGCAGCGCCTGTGGCATTCGAGGAATCAGGTTCAGACGAATGGGGTGGATTCAGCGAAGAAGAGGAGGACCAATCTTCAGGGTCCGGAGAAGGTTCTGGTGATGAGGAATCCGGCGACGAAACCAGTGAAGAGGAGGGGGGCAGTGAAAGCGACTCCGACGATGACATCGAGAGCTCGGAGGGTGAAGATTCGGAGGGTGACGTCGAAGCCGCCTCGGAGAACCGGAAACAAAGGTCGTCCGCTTTCAAGGCCTGGGCTCATCAACAACGAAATGAAGCGCTTGGATACAACCCGGTCGACTCCATGGTTCTGGATATCCCCAAGCCTGAGAACTTCACGCCTAGGCCCATCGAACAAGAGCCACTTCCGGAAGAGCTGCAACCGACGACAAACATCACTAGGAAGGCGTTCGCTGTGAATGTGACAAGGAACCCCACGATTCAAGAGGCTCGCTACAAGCTGCCTGTTGTTGCCGAGGAGCAGAAGATAATGGAAGCCATCCACAACAACGATGTCGTTGTCATATGCGGTGCAACAGGTTCTGGAAAGACGACACAAGTTCCGCAGTTTCTCTTTGAAGCCGGCTATGGGTCACCAAATGGCCCGACCCCCGGCATGATTGGTGTGACCCAGCCAAGACGAGTGGCGGCGGTCAGTATGTCGAAGCGTGTCGCTCAGGAGCTGGGAGATTACTACAACACCGTGGCCTACCAGATTCGGTTCGAGAGCAACGTGGATCCCAAGACGGCCGTCAAGTTCATGACCGATGGTGTCCTCCTTCGCGAGGTCGCGCAGGATTTCGCCCTCAAGAAATACTCTGCCATCATCATCGACGAGGCTCATGAACGGAGTGTCAACACCGACATCTTGATTTCTATTCTCAGCAGAGTGGTCAAGCTCAGAACTGAAGTCTCCAAAGAAGACCCATCTGTCAAGCCCCTGAAGCTCGTCATCATGTCTGCAACACTCAGAGTCGAGGAATTCACCCAGAACACCCGACTTTTCAAAGTGCCACCCCGCGTCATCGAAGTCGAGGGCAGGCAACACGAGGTGACGCTCCACTTTGCGCGCAAGACCCGGCACGACTACATCGAGGACGCTTTCCGCAAGATCAGCAAGGGCCATCGGAAGTTACCCCCTGGTGGCATGCTTGTCTTCCTCACTGGGCAGGCAGAAATCACACAGTTGAGTAAGAAGCTGAAGGCTTCTTTTGGGGGGATGACATCGGTGACTGGGCCCCAAGTTCGCATCTCCGCAAGCGAGGCTCCACTGGAGGCGGAGGACATCGACTTCGGCGAGATAGACGACCGGAATCTTGTCGATGACGAGGAGATGGAGTTCGAGTCAGACGACGAGGAGGAAGAGAAGGAGTTTGATATCGATGACGAGGAGGCGGGAGCTGGTCCGCGGAAGATGCATATCTTGCCCCTGTACTCCCTACTGCCGACGAAAGAGCAAATGAAGGTCTTCGAGCCGCCCCCAGAGGGGTCACGGTTGGTTATTCTGGCAACAAACGTCGCCGAGACCAGTTTGACGATTCCCGGCATCCGGTACGTGTTCGATTGCGGCCGGTCGAAAGAGCGGAAGTATGACCCCGTGAGCGGTGTCCAGAGCTTTGAGATCGACTGGATCAGCAAGGCGAGCTCGAAGCAGAGAGCTGGTCGTGCCGGTCGTACTGGTCCTGGCCACTGCTGGAGGCTGTACTCATCCGCGGTATACGAGAGAGACTTCCCGGAGTTTTCGGCACCAGAACTGCTACGGATGCCGATCGAAGGTGTGGTCTTGCAGCTGAAGTCCATGAACCTCCAGCATGTCGTCAATTTCCCCTTCCCAACTCCGCCCGACCGCCAAAGCATTGTTAAGGCTGAGAAGCTCCTGACCTATCTCGCGGCGATATCACCGACCGGGAAGATTACGCCAGTTGGCCAGACCATGTCTATCTTTCCCTTGGCCCCTCGCTTTGCGCGTATTCTTCTTGTTGGACATCTGCACGACTGCTTGCCCTACACTATCGCTATGGTTGCCGCCATGTCTGCTGGCGAGATTTTCGTCCCCGAGAACCAAGCTATCCCCGAGGTCACCGAGTCTACCGAGGAGTTCCGTACAAATGAGGAGGTCATCGCAGAGGACAAGCGGGCTAGGGTCCGCAAGACGTTCAACTTCGTCCACAAGAACTTCTGCAACCTCGACGACAGATCTGACGCCATGAAGCTCCTCCAAGTCGTCGGCGAGTTCGCCCACGAGCCCACTGAGGCTTGGGCTGAGAGCCACTTTGTTCGCTACAAAGTCCTCAAGGAGATCCTCCAGCTCCAATCCCAGCTCGCCAACCTCATCAAGACCAACATGCTCGGCTTCGCCAACTTCAAGCTGCCCGAGAAACTCCCCCGTCCCTCCGCCACGCAAATCCAGGCCCTCAAACAAATGGTCGCCGCGGGCTTCATCGACCAGGTCGCCATCCGCGCCGACAAGGCGCCCACCCCGCCCGAGATGTACCGCAAGCCGCGCCGCGCCATCGACGTCCCCTACATCCCACTCATCCCGCTCGAGAGCGACACCGTCTCAGTCGATCCCACGGATAAGCTCGTCTACATCCACCCGGCGTCGCCCCTCGCCCACCTCAGTACGGAGGAATGCCCCGAGTACGTCGTGTACGCACATCTCCAGCGGGCTGGCGGCGCCGCACCGGCGCCAGGCGAGAAACGGCCCAAGACGAGGATGCACGCCCTCACGGACCTGAGTGGCGCGCAGTTGGCCAGTGTTGCCAAGGGCACGCCGTTAATTACGTATGGCAAGCCGATCAAGGAGGCAACCGCCGCCGCCGATGGGAAGACGCGCGAGGTCTGGGTTATCCCATACCTGAGAGCCGAAGCCAGTGGTGGCCTCGGATGGCCCCTGCCGATGCGTAAGGTTAAGCAGACGAGAGTTTCGGGACAGGGTTGGGTCACAGAGTAGATGGGATGGAAGGTACGCCTTTTTGTCTGTTTGTCTTTGTTTTCTTCCCCTTTTCTCTTATCTTTGCCCGTTTCTCTTATCGTTTCTCTAGCATTCTTATCGTTTCCTTTTTTTTTCTTATCTGTTGCCCGTTATCCTTATCGCATCCCCATTTCCCTCATTTTTTGCGATCAGATTCCTCTTTTCCTTTTCTTCCCAACTTTACTTTTTATTTCCTTCAATATTTTCTCCGAGACTTCTCGTCAAAATTCTCATGGGCCTTTGTGCCCTTGGCCTTTGAGTCTTCCTCTTTGAATCCCCTCAATGGTAAATCTTCCTTTTTGTGTGCCTTCTCACAATATCCATCATCTTTTTTCATGTCTCGTTTCCTTTCTCTTTTCATCTGTTGTTTCTTTTCTTTGAGCTGGCGCCAACATGATGAATTCTCGCAAGAGAGGCTGTTTATGAATCTTTTGATGATTACAAACTATACCTTACATTGTTCTTTCTCTGATCTCTGGCGCCAAGAGCACTCGCATCTTCATCTCAAGCTTCTTGACTTGGATCCGCGCTGACAACAATTTGAATAGGTTCATACACATCTCGACGCAGTATGTTAGACAAAATGGAAATAATCTGTGGACGGGACATAGTTTCCCATGACTTGCCGCCCATAGTGGGCCCTTTGCCCGTGAACAATGCATGCCCTCTGATCCTTTTATTCCATCCATATCTGCATGTCATAGCAGAACCCCCGGGTATCATATGCACCGAAAACACAACCATAACGCCTATCCATCCCCGTCCACACTTCCCAGTCCGCCCAACCCTGTGCCCATCCCCTCATCCCTCCTCCTTTGCGGCATCTCACGAAGGTGTCACAGCAGCCTTGCTACTTTTTCTTCTCTTCAACTTCCCGGCCCCCAAACTCCCCTCCCAGCGTCTTCGGGCTCTTGGTCTCCTTCCCGTCACCCCTACTCCCATACCACCACCACCAGCCTTAGTCCCATTACCCATTGCCAGCGGATTCCCGGGCCCAGCAGCGCCGCCAAGCCGTGTGTTGAGTGTGGGTAGCGCGGGTACGAGACCACCGGGTTTGTTGTTGTTGGCCGGGTTGGTGGCCGCCAGCTTGCGACCGGTGGAGGAGAGATGGAAGTCGCCGGGCTTGCCGGTGATGGGGTTCGAGTTCATGTGGTGCTCGCCGAAGGACTGTTGGATGCCGAGGGATTCTTCGAAGAGGCGGGAGCTTGGGGTGGTGGTTTGTTTGGTTAGTGTGGTGGTGGTGGTGGTGGTAGTGTCGGGGAGGGGGTGGCTTCGCGGGGTTTGTTTCGCGGAGGTGCTGGTGGTGGTGGAGGGGTTGGTGGTGGTTGGAGGGAGTTGGTAGGCACGGCCTTGGGCCGGGACCAGGTTTGCACGCTGGAGGCGATGGGGAGAATTTTGGCGACGGAGGAAGAGATTGCGGCCTGTTGGTTGGGGGTTAGTGGTGGGTTTGATGGAAGGGGTTGGGTGGGATAGAGGGTCCGAGGGGAACGCACGATTCGCGAGCTGATGAGGTCTGCCAGGCTTGGTGCCATGTAGATGTTCTCCCCAACGATGAAATACGTGGCGTGCACCATAATCTCGTCCTCCTCGCCTTGGCGCTTCCGCCGGGTCTGCTTGTTGATCACCCATACACCTGTCCCCATTCCCGGACCTGTCTCGGCCGGCTCTTGGGCAACGATAAACTCCAGCCCGGACATAGTCTTGAGGCGCCCCTCGAAGAGCTCGCGAGTGGCCAAAAACTGGGTCATGTTGGGGTTGTTGAGACCCTGTTGGAAAACAACCTCGTTATTGGAAGTCTTGTCGTAAAAGGGCGACTGGGCAAAGTAGTAGAGCACGCTGTTGTTGTGGACGCCCGCCTCGAACTCGGGAGGAGCTCGCCATTGGATCTCATCCAGCGGCGGTCCCGTGTGGGCTGCTGGGTCAAAGGTCATCCTGGAAATAAACTGTGTTGCAGGTTGTCGGAAATGTTTCTAGATCGCTTGTGAAGTTCGGGCCCGTCGCTGTGGTAGTGCAAAAGGCGAAGTGTTAGATGAGAGATGAAGTGGATAACGAGGAGAAAGCTGGAGAGCTTCACATTAGAACGCTGTAACAACCCTGTCGCTTAGCTTGGACGCTTAGGTGGGGCAATGCTTGGCACTGCAGCCATGCTGTTCTTGCAGGTGGAACCAACTCCAGAACATCTCGAGGAACATCTCCAACCTCAACATCGACAGCATCTGCACTTTCGGAAAAGCATCATCGCCCCATTTCACCACAACAGTATAACGACAACACGAAGCATTTCTGGTTATCAAATCTCGAAAAGTTCGATTGGATACGACCATGGACCTGCTTTCGACCGTCCGCAAGACGGGTTCCCGCGGTGGCGTCAATTTTACCTGGGACGACGTTGCCACATCACAGTACCGCGAAAACTATCTTGGCCACAGCCTCAAGGCGCCTGTTGGGCGTTGGGCGAAAGGGCGCGACTTAAACTGGTACTCCAAGGCAGACCCGACAGCCGCAGGTTCGAATGAAACAGAAGAGGAGAGGGCAGCCCGCGAGCGGCGGGAAGAGATCCGGGCGATCAAGGAGGCCGAGGAAGATGCTATAGCAAAGGCGCTAGGGTTGCCCATTACACCACGCAATGTGACGGGCGCGAACGCGGTAGAGGTGGAGGATTCGAAGGTGCCGAGCCACGAAACCGAAGACAGCGAAGTACCAAAGCAGCTACCCGCCAAACCTGAACGGAGAGACAGACACAGAGACTCCGATAGACACAGAGACTCCGAACGCCGCCACAGGAGAAGGCACAGGAGCCGGGACCGTGACCGGGAACGCGACCGGGAGCGCAGCCGGAGTCGGCACAGGAGGAGAGACCGCTCAGTGGATGTTGAGGACAAAGATTACCGGCAGCGGAGGAGGAGCCGCAGTCCAGAACATGGCCACCGAAAGCAAGAACGGCGGCGGGATGAGGACCGCGACCGTGGGTATCGGAGGAGGGACGAGAGGAGCCGCAGCAGAAGCAGGAGTCCGGACAGAGCCAGGAGGCCTACACACCGCGAGAGACAGCGGAGCAGGAGCAGAGACAGGTACCGCGGTCGGGACTCGGAGAGGTAGCTCCATGCCAATATTCGACTTGCTAGTCGCTGAAGAACCAGGTTATCCCAAGAATTTGACGAGACTTGGCCTCTTGGTCTATCATGAGTCGGCATCTTTTGTCTGGGATGCGCTGGTTGCCATAGAAACTTGCCGCGTCAAGATTTGAACTTCAATCAAACCCTCACTGTGCCTCGTGACTCTCCGCCTTCGTGTCTTGAGGAGCCTCGCCGTCGCCATCAGCTGAACAAGCCAGTCGCGGATTGGATACCGGCTGATAAGATAAGGCTGCACTGCCGCCTCGCGAACGTCATGCGCTGCAGCCTCTCTAACCCTCAGGGTTCTCATACCCAGCCGCCCGCACCTCGAACCTTCCGAAACACTCTCATTGCTCCTGTCCTTTTCTCGACAGAGGAGTGGTACGTCGTTTGCGACGACGGCATTCATAGAAGTTCTTTGATCCTTTCGTTGTTTTGTTTCTTACTCACCGCCGACTCCATCCACTGCCTACAGACGAAACGGCCGACCGACCCTGCCGAGTTATCCCGGCCTCCTCCCCCTCCCTCACGAAATACCGACCGAGTTCGGGCTCTCTGGACCTACGACTACCTTTTCAGAGGCCCCTGACCCGATATCATGGATTATGCACGCCTTCGCGCTGCAGCCCTGAGCGGCGAAGACGAAGAGGCGGTCACGGTCGATACCCGCGCCCTCATCGACAAGGTCCTGGCACGATACTCCGGAGAGTGGACAACCCTCCGAGAACTCATACAGAATGCAGCCGATGCGCAGGCGACAACAGTCAAGGTCAAGTGGGAGACATTACCGTCGACTCAGGTCCCGCTCCCAACAACCGCCAACCAGTCCGAGCTCATCAAGCACGTCATCTCACACCACACCCTGAGGCGCCTGGTCGTGCAGAACAATGGTCAACCCTTCACAAAGACAGACTGGGGGAGACTGAAGAAGATTGCTGAGGGCAACCCGGACGAGACCAAGATTGGCGCATTTGGCGTAGGCTTCTACAGCGTCTTCGCCGACTGCGAGGAGCCCTTCGTCAGCTCTGGGAATGAGGCTATGGCTTTTTACTGGAAGGGAAATGCGCTCTTCACACGAAAAGTGACGCTTCCACCGGGTGATGGGGGCTCCGATACCACCTTCGTGCTTGACTACCGGAGCACCACGACTCCCCTTCCAAACCTCCTTTCCGTCAGCCAATTTCTCGCCACGAGCTTGACCTTTGTTGCGTTGCAAAACATCGAGTTCTGGATAGACGACTGGAAGGTCCTGGCGCTGCAAAAGAAGTCATCCCCGAGCCTGAGCATACCCATTCCGCGAGACATAGAGACAAGGACCAAGGACGGCCTGATGAAGCTTGCGACGGCAGACCGTACAAGCACTCAAATAGATGCCAAATTTATGAGCGTCGTTGGTTGGAAGCCACAGGCCGCATCTACCAGCAAGACCAACGAGGCCTACTATGCTTCTGAGCTACCTTCCATCAAGAGCTTCTTCTCAAGATTGACGTCGGGCTCATCTGGATCAAAAGCGAAAGCGGCCAAAGAAGAAAAGGCAGTCCAGGAAGCTATAGCAGAGGATCTCACTGCCACTTCGACGTCAACCATCTTCCTTCGCGTAACCTCGGCGCAAATCGCTACTCACGTTGCGTCTGCATTCGCCGCTGAACTGGAGCGGGCAACCAAGAAGCCGCCGCCCAAGATGACAAAGATAGCTATCCTTACTTCGTCGTTTGACGAGACCGTGGCTTCGGAAACCTCCTCGTCGAGCCAAGCTGCTAAAATCGCGGATGTTTTCGCGTCAGTCCTTCCAAGCAAGAAGCCTGGCGGGCGCATCTTCATTGGGTTTCCCACCACCCAGACCACTGGTGCTGGCATGCACATCTCGGCGCCCTCGGTCATCCCTACGGTCGAGCGCGAGGCCATCGATTTGAACGCGCGCTGGGTGCGCACTTGGAACATGGAAATGCTCCGAGCCGCAGGAATCATGTCGCGTCTTGCTTTCACAAACGAGATGTCTGACTTGAACGACAAATTGAGAAGGATGACCGAGTCAAACGGCAAGAAGGGGTTGAAGATCTCGCCAGCTGATGTTCAGAAATGCATTCCTGAGGCTCTTCATATCCTCAAGACGTACACGTTCCAGGACTCGACCCCGAGCGCCAATGTGGCTCAGATTATCGAGGAAGCCTTCTGGACGGCGTACAAGCGCGCATCCATTGAGGTGTTCTCCTCAAGGGGCGTGCTGTCGACGACGAGAGTCCGGACTTCGTCTGACGAGATCGCCAAGTTTGTCGGAGGGATCCCGGTTGTTCCCAAGGAGATGAAGGACGCCCTTTTCGTCAAGAAATTGATCGACTTCGGGCTGATCAAAGATATTACCGTTGATGATATCTGCCAGGAACTCGGGGCCAAGTCGCTTGACAGGGAACAGCTTCAGCACTTTCTTCAATGGATCACCAAAGGCGCCTTTGATGACGAGCTTGATCGCCCGAATGTTCAGCGACTCCTGGATGTCGCCGTCGCAACGGTGACCGATGGCGGTGACTCAGGTGATATTATTGCCCTGGGGACCATTAAGAACTATCTCAGCAACAAAATCCCTGCTCCCTGGCTCAGGTTTCTCATCGACTCTGGACCTTCCAAGGGAGACGAGCAAAATTTGACAAAGTCGGACAAGTTTGCGCACCAAATTTTGACTGTTCTCTCCAAGAACTGGGACAACCTAAGCCCTAGCTCCAAGGCCTCGGTGGTGTCTGCGCTGCAGACTATCGCGGTGATGCCGACAAAAGCGGGCATGAAAAAGCCGGGCGAGTCCTTCTTCCCGTCTGTCAAGCTGTTTGACGATCTGCCGACGCTGGAGGGCTGCGCCAATCTGAAGGACAAGTTCCTGGCTGCCATCGGCGTCAGAAAGACTGTTGATCTTGAGACCATCTTCACCCGCCTGCTGAGCCCGTCGCCCACGGCCGGGGATGGGGCGAACGCCAAATGGAGCCACATGGAGCTTATCAAATACCTCACATCGGTCAAGGACGACATCCCCACGGCCGATATGAAGAAACTGCGCGAATCGCCGCTTTGCCCTGCCGAGGCTGGCCCGCGCGGGATGGAGCCGACCAAGGGCACTACTCGGCTGTACAGAGTCTCGGAGCTCTACGAGCCCAAAGACTCGCTCAGAACGCTAGGCCTTCCCATCCTGCAATGGCCAGGCCCGCCAGGTAGTTTCAGAAGCTCTAGTCCAGAGGCACGCTTCCTCTACGGTCTTGGTCTGCGCCCCTTCCCGCATGTGCCCGAGCTCGTCGACATGATGGCGTCGTCGGACGACGGTCGCCGAAATAACGCCATGTCGTACTTTGTGGCGAACCATCACCTCAACGGATACGCGGCGTCTGATCTGTCGACGACGGACAAGCGGATTCTGCCGATTGAAGGGAAGGAGAAGCAGCTGGTGCAGCCTTCTGCTTGTTACACGAACGAGAGGGCGGCTGTGCTGGGGTACAATGTCCTGAGGAGAGACCTGCATCAACATGCGATGAAGTTTGGCGTCGCGCGCGACCCTCCTATCACGGGCTGTGTGGAGAGGCTGATTGCGAGGCCACCGCAGGATCGCAGCATGGCTATAATTTTGTTTGAGTACTTCACCACGCGGCTCGGAGATTTGGGGCACAATGCCCTAGTCAGATTGAGGGATGCCGCCATTGTCCCAGTGATGCGGAAGAAGGACATTGGCGAGAAGTCTGAGGCTACGCTCGCCCACTTGCGGCCAGCTCACTGCTACCTGGGAAGCTCGTCCACTTACAAGGACATCTTTGACTTTGTCGATTTTGGCGCTGACGCCAACACCTTCCTGTTCAAGTGCGGGGCCAAGAGCGAGCCGACAAAGCACGAGATTGCCCAGCTGGCATGTAACGAACCGGCTCGGTTGTTGAGTATCATGCAGAGCCCGGAGAAATACATGAACCTTATCAAGACCATCGCTGAGGACATCTCAACCCTGAAGAGAGACAAGGACCTCTTTAGGAAGATGAAAACCTCAGCATGGCTGCTTGGGTTCCGGGAGGTGTCTTCCGGGAAGAGCATGGAGGCTGACCCTTATGAGGAGGACGAGGCGCCTATCAAGCACTACCAACTGGCCTCCGCTGAGGAAATTGTCATCCTCGACGACTACATCAGCTACCGCTTGTTCAAGGAAGCACTGCTCTGCGCCCCGGAGGATGACCTCCTGGAAGCATTCTACATGGGCCTCGGCTCGCACACACTCGGCAGCAAGGTGAAAGAGGACCTCTCGGTCGGTCTGCGCACACGAAACCAAGACGGCGCTGAGTGGCTCAGAAAACACGTCCTGGAGCGCTCCAAGCTCTTTTTGCACGAGTACTCCAAGGACAAGCGGGACGCCATCAAGCACGACACGCGCTGGCTGGAGAAGAACCTGCAGGTGTCGTCGGTGGCCTCGCTGGCTCTGCGCCGGTCGCTCAGGGGACATGCGAGATCGCATCAGGAGAAGCGGTCTGCGGCCAGTGCCAACACGGCGAATGGATGGACGTTGTATGTTGCCGCCGAGGGTAAACCGGACATGTATCAGGTTGGTCAGGCGATCTGCCAGCTTTTGCTGAACCGGCCGAATCAGCATGCATACTTCTTCTTTGAGCCGTTTCTGAAGTTGGGTTTGCTGGACCTGCGGGCGCGCGGGTACAATGTTGATCGAATTTTGCGGGCGAAGGCGGCTGAGGCGAGGTTGGCTGAGGAGGAGCGTCGCAAGGCGCTCGAGGAGGAACAGAAAAAGATTAGGGAGCGGGAGAAGGAGTGGGCGGCGCAGGCGCAGAACCGCGAGCCGGACGTTAAGACGCCCCAGCGCGACCATCGCATGCCCGGCGGCTTTGATGACTCGCCCGACCACGATGGCACCGCCCTCCCTTCACCACTCCAGCGGAAACCCCCTGTCCGAAGAGGCGGCGGCGGCGGCCTATTTCAAACCCTCTCTAAGCGCTTCGGGTTCGACACAAGCGACGACTCGTTCTCCTCATCCGACATCGACAAATTCCTGCCCCCTCCCCAACCACCGAGCCCAAACCCACCACCACCACCACCACCACCACCGACCGCGTCACCTCCCTGCCACCATCCACCAAAACCTCCTCAACGCCATTAACTCGACCCGGCCCCACACCTCCTCCACCCTCTTCTCCCCCGTCCCAATCCCTCGTCAAAGAACAAGCCACCTACTGCGACTCGACCCCATCCCAAAACATTGCCCTCGTCGCCTCCGCGCCGCGCGGGATGCATGTCTTCGTGTCGCGCGACGAGGTGCCGGAGGCCCAGCGCGCGCAGTTCGTGGCGGATCATGCCGAGGGATTAGGGCGTTTGAGGGCTCTTGAGGAGGTTGCGGATGTGTATGGGCTGGCGCCGGGGTGGTACATATCTTTTTGAGGGCGGGGAGGACGGTTGCGTTTAACAAGGGGGAGTGTTTTTTGTAATGGGAGGTTTTTGAGGAATTGCATTTGAGAGGGTGGTGGGGGTGAAAGGGGGAAGGGGGTAGGGAGGGGGAGGCGGGGTTTGGTGGTGGTGAGTATTTCCTTTCCTCGGTGTTGTTTAATAAGGGCCACAGCTAACGTTGATTTCAGGGTCGTCATCGCTCATGAACTCGCGCACAACCTGGTTGGGCCACACGGATCGGAGCATAGTTACTACACGTAAGGCCCTCCCCAATCACTTTTGACATCCCAACTAACCACTCCCACCCAGCGAATCGTTTATCCAGCAGTACTTCCCCAAGATGATGGCCAAGGCGGCGCAATGGGCGGCCGAGCCCGAAACGGTAGAGGTAGTAGGGCCTGCGGCAGATGCTGTTGCTGCTGCGCAACGGAGCGGGAATGTGGCCGCCAGGACGGGGACCCGGAGCAGCAGCTGCCGCCGCCGCCATATAGTTTGTGACTGGCGGGCAAATTTGGGGTAGATGGTAGGAGGGGGTGGGAGAGGGTGGATGTGTAGATGTGTAGATGGGGAAACTTGGGGGTGTGTAGATGTGGAAGCTTGGAGATGTGTAGAGTTAGAGAGGGTACACAGAGGAGTGGTGTTTGGTTGTTTTCTTTTCTTTTGTTTTGTTTTGTTTACATGGCGGCAAGGGCTTTGGGACACATGATTGCAGCGTGGAGGGGGAGGAGACATTCATGACTAGACAGGATGGTTATTGTCGGGATTATGTCAGTACCTTGAGGTGCATAGCGCAGAGATGGCCGGGTGAGTTGTCAATGAAATGGTTTGATCTCAGGGTTTGGGTCTTGATTCGGTGATGCTCGGGATGTGTTCAAGGGTCCGTCGGAGCATGATGAGGGCTCGGAGATATGGAGTAGGACTTGGATGCCTCCCAGTCCCTGTTCTTGTCGCCCTGGCCGGACGCGAAGGACGCCCCCCTTGTTGGAATTGAGCAGGTTGTTGCGGTATCTTGTTCCTGCAGTTGGCTGGGAAGATGATGGGCTGATGTTTGACATGTCTCCCCGCAACTCGGGAGTCTGAAAACAACAAAGCGTTGAAGGTGGGATCTGGGGAAGACTCTAGACTAAACCCCTTCCAATCTAGGTTTACCGCCAGCCCATCAACACCACGCAGCCAAGACTGGTCTCGATCCAGACGTTTCCAAGTGCGCGCTTCCTGCGGCTGATCGCAGCTGCGTCCGCTCTTACCCCGCTCTGCACCTCTGCGGCATCATCAAACCCACAGCGGGGAGGGTCAGGGGGGATGCCGAGCCAACACCGAGATACAACCGCCTGGCATCGATCTCATCTCCCTCAGCAACAACGAGCCATGCCCGATCGCGTCAGAGCAAGTACCGAACGGCGAATCTCCTGGGACCTTGTTTGGAGTTGGAAGCGGCTGTGGCGGAAGATGGTTCCTTGTCGGCGGTTTTGTAGCTCCCACCTAAAGGGAAAGGGGTTGAGGGGAGCTATCAGTTTTGGTGGGCAGGAAAGCAGCCATCAAGGTGTCATCTGCTGGCCCAACAAGCACCATCCAGCTGCTGCGCAACGTCGGTCAACAGCTTGGGTCGGGAGGCCATTGGAGCATCCAACAAAAAATCACATCTAGTGTATCATCATGACGACCCCTCACCTGCTGCATGCCACTGCTCCAAAAGACACGCCCTTGCCATCGATCACCGGTGCAACAATGGCGAGCGGCAGGCGAGGGATCTGCGGGCGCCAATGGGAGGTGCTATTGGTGAATGGCATGTATTACCTGCCCCGTTCGGGAGGGAGGGAGGCCAGGGAGGAGCAGTCCGAATGGGGCCAGCTCTAGCCCGTCGGCATCCAACACACTTCGGCCTTCGTGTCACTCTCCGAACCTCCATTCGATGAGCAGCAGCAAGGCTGGGTTGGATGCCGGGCTTGAGGATCGACTTCCACAACAAAGGGGGGCAGGACAAGTGGAAGAGACACATAAATATCTTCTGGGCTGCTTCCCATCTGATGTTGAGCTTGGTCCCATTCTGTCTTCACTAATACATACATCACCCCCACACCCTCATCCGAACTCCTTCCCAAACATCCGTCCAGTAAACAACACTGCGACATACCTACGTCTTGTATCTAAGCGGGGTATAAGACATCTTGAACCCAGTCACCAACAAACCCTCTCACCGACTTCTAAACCACAACCGTCAAAATGGTACTTACAGCTCGCCCTGCCCCTCTCCTCTCCCGCTCCTCTTCCCTTCTCTCCCGTTTAGCCTTCCGGCGGGCTTCTTTTCACACCCATGTCCCCAGACCCGGAGGCCAATCCCTCCTGAGCAAGGGATCTTTCCCGCATGCCTCGAAACTCGGTTCATCGTCTTCGATTCGCCTGCTAACCACCCGCCGTCAAAAGGTCAAGGTTCTTGCTGTTCTGTACGATGGCGGCAGCCACGCCCAGCAGGTGAGATAAACCCCCTTTCCAACTCCTGGCTTGGTTTTTTGGTCTTCCCATTGTTTGTTGCTCAATCTGCCGGCCGTTACGTTCTCTTGCGGGTACCGTGGAGCACTCATTGCGTCACTGTTCAAGGTCGAATGCCCTGCGGATAGAGCGGCCGGAGACTTCGGGGAAATAGGGACGCCGTTTCGCTTACGCCGGAGGCCGGCCGTCTTGGCAGCAGAGCAGCATCGGGGGACAGGGAACCAAGCCGGCCAGAAGTTAGAAACGGGAACTGGACTAACACACCACTCCCACAGGTTCCCGAGCTCCTCGGCACCACCGAGAACGAGCTTGGCCTCCGCAAGTGGCTCGAGGACCAGGGCCACACGCTGGTGACCACCTCGGACAAGGAGGGCGAGAGCTCGGCCTTTGACAAGGAGCTTGTCGACGCCGAGGTCATCATCAGCACTCCGTACGCCCCCCCATCTTTTGGTCCTGACCACCACTTTTTGCTAACATGCTCCCCCCCAGCTTCCACCCCTGCTATCTCACCGCCGAGCGCCTGGCCAAAGCAAAGAAGCTCAAGCTCGCGGTCACCGCAGGCGTCGGCTCGGACCACATCGACCTCGACGCGGCCAACAAGACCAACGGCGGCATCACTGTCGCCGAGGTCACAGGCTCCAACGTGGTCTCGGTCGCCGAGCACGTCGTCATGACGATCCTGGTCCTCGTTCGCAACTTCGTCCCCGCGCACGAGATGATCCAAGAAGGCCGGTGGGACGTGGCGGAAGCCGCCAAGAACGAGTTCGACCTGGAGGGCAAAGTGGTCGGGACCGTTGCCATCGGCCGCATCGGCGAGCGCGTGCTGCGCCGCCTGCGCGCATTCGACTGCAAGGAGCTACTGTACTACGACTATCAGCCGCTGTCGGCGGAGAAGGAGAAGGAGATTGGCTGCCGGCGGGTGGAGTCGCTGGAGGAGATGCTCGCGCAGTGCGATGTGGTGACGATCAACTGCCCGCTGCATGACAAGACCAGGGGGTTGTTTAACAAGGAGTTAATCTCCAAGATGAAGCCGGGTTCGTGGTTGGTGAATACTGCGCGCGGGGCGATCGTGGTGAAGGAGGATGTGGCGGAGGCGTTGAAGAGTGGGCATCTGAGGGGGTATGGTGGTGATGTGTGGTTCCCGCAGCCGGCGCCGAAGGATCATCCTTTGAGGTATGCGAAGAACCCGTTCGGTGGTGGCAATGCGATGGTGCCCCATGTGTCGGGCACATCGCTGGATGCGCAGAAGAGGTATGCCGCGGGCACGAAGGCCATCTTGGAGAGCTACCTCAGCGGGAAGAAGGACTATCGCCCGGAGGATCTGATTGTGATTGATGGCGATTATGCCACCAAGGCTTATGGCCAGCGGACTGTTGGTGCTTCCTCTTAAGTGGTTAACGGATGGGTGGGTGGAGGATGTTGAATTGTATATACTGTCAGCACTTGTCTGGAAAAGGGGGTGTTGCCAGTAAAGGGTTGCTTACCTAGTTATGAGTAATGAATTCTTGTTCAAGGCCAACGAATTTCTCCTTACCAGTGATCCGATAGTGAAGAGGCTGGTTTGTGGTACCAGAAGCACCAATGCTTGCGTTGATATTAAAACGTCCCGACGCTGAATCATGTCGCGTCCTATGCTGCTAATATGTTCTATACAAGGCCCGGACAAAACATATCCACTGCCTGGTCTTTCCCACCATATATAGATTCCGTGTTTTCACCTTATCCAGCTTCCCGAAGCCAGAACGCCCCAAAACCCATCTTCGTCCTACTACCTCTTCCAAAACCTCCACCACCTCCTCCCTCCCCACCGCCATCCTCCCTCTTCCCCCAAACCCACCACCACCACCCCTTCCCTCCCCTCACCCTCCAGAAAAACACCGGAATCCCTGCCACCACAAACCCCACCACAGCGAGCGTCTGTAGCGGCTGGGCAACACCGCCCTGCTCAGCAAAAACAAGCTGACACAACAAAAGATAATCGGCGTGGTAATCCACGTCTTGTACGGCCTCTCCAGGTTCGGCTCGCGCACCCGTAGCACGATTAGCCCCAGCACGGTCACGAAATAAAACGTGTACCCGGCCACGCCGTAAAAGGTAATCAGCGTGCCGAACTCGCCGACCACAATGTACGCCGTGGTGAGCGCGGCGTTGAGGATTAGCGCCGGGATAGGTGTAAAAACAAGCCAGTGTCCTCGTCGCCAACAAGAGAAGCAAGTTTTTTCTTGAGCCAGAGCGGGTGCGCAGGGTGGAGAGTTCGGGGGGGGGCACGCCAGTTCCCGTGCCGAGGCGGCCAAAGAGGGAGGGGATGTAGCCTTCCTTGCCGGCGACGTAGACGAGGCGGGAGGAGGTGAAGGTGGAGGAGTTGAGGGCGCCGAAGCAGGAGGCGGAGACGATCAGCGCGAGGATGAGCGAGCCCGCGGGGCCAAAGACTTTGGCGCCGAACATGACGGCGACGGTGTTGGAGGAGTTGATGGTCTCGAGCGGGAGGACAAAGAAGTAGGCAATGTTGGCGAGGATGTAGCTGGCGATGACGAGGGGCATGGCGGTGTGAATTACCCGTGGGAGGTCGCGGGAGGGGTTGCGGAATTCGCCGACGACGTAGTTGGTCTGTTAGAGGGTCAGTATCTATGTTACCTGAGGTGGGAAAGGGGGGAGGCCTTACATTGTCCCACCCATCAAACGCCCACAACCCAGCATACAACGCAACCGCCCACGCCGAAGCATCCATCTTCGTCCCCTCAAACCAAGCATGATTTTTCCAGTCCCTGTTCGCCGGCCCCGAATGCGAATACCCCGTGATAGCCACCACAACACCAATAACCGTAACCCCCAGCAAAGCCACAAACTTCAAAAACATAAGCGCATCATTCATCCTCGTCCCCAGCCGGGTCGAAACACAATTCAAAAACGTCACCAACGCCAACCCAACCAGCGCCACCCCCTTATTCACCCACACATTGACCGTCTCGGCCTCAGCCCCAATAATCGCTCTCACCAAATACTCCCCCATAATAATCGAAATAATTGCCGCGCTCCCAGGCTTCAACACCAGCACAGCGACCCACGTAAACAGAAACCCCGCCAACTCCCCAAAGATCTTGCTCAAATAAACCTGCGGCCCGCCATTCAGCGGAATAGCACCACCCAACTCAGCATAGCTCGCCGCGCCCGTCCACGCCAATATCCCCGCCACCACCCAAACGATCAGCGCCGCCCCAGGTGACCCAGCATTGGAATTCACCTGGCTCGGCGACGAAAATATCCCCGACCCGATAATCAACCCCACAATCAACGACAGCCCATTCAGATACGTCAACGTCTTGTGCTTCTCAAGCGACCCGCCTCCTAACCCAGCCCCATGTGCATGGCTTGCCGACGTCGGCGCGCCGAGCGGGGCGTACCCAGCGCCGGGCGCTGTAGAACTTAAGGGGAAGAGATTCGAGGCGAAGTCAAAGGTGGAGTTGATGGAGAAGGAGCGGGCCGGGCGGGTGCGGGCGCTGCTGTGGCCGCCGGCCGCCGCGAGGTTGTCGCTGTCGAGGGGTCGTCGCGCTCGAGGAGGCGCGCCGCGAGGAGGAGATGGACGGGCGCGAGTCGGTCTCGGTGGCGGCGCCGCTGGGGAGGAGCTGGCGAGGGATGCGAGCTCAAGTCCCGCGAGGGGAGGGGAGGCTGGAGTAGAGGGGGCATGGTTGGCGGTGGTTGGGGTTGGGGGTTGTGTGTTATGTGCCTGATACGGTGAGGGGTGTGAGAACCATCCCGGGGGTGTGTGGTTGCGCCGTGGTCGGGGTGGGTTGAGTGTCTTTGCGCAGGGCTGTCAGAACCAGGAATCGAGGCTGGCGGTGTGGTCGTAGTCGAGTGGTCGGGTTGAGGACCTGGATGGTCTGAGGGAGAGTTGCGAATTGGCGGGAACGAGACGACACTGACGTCTCAAGCGTGGGATTATGAAGTCGTATGCTATCGATTAAACGTAAAACAGCCGCCTAGAATACAACAAAAAGTGGGCGACCGCGGAAGCAACCTAAAAGGTGTCAAGAGAGGGAGTCGGTGTCGATGGAAGTTGATGATTCAAGACCAGTAAGGGGCAGTGAACAATGCGAGGGTCGCAAACAAAACAGGCGCCAAGACTCAGGGTTGCCTCTGCCCAGCGGACCCACTTCGCTTCCCAACTCCCGTCTTGGCGGGGAAGTCGAGATCAGATTTGCCAAGAATTCCATTTCCTTTGAATTTCTGGTTCCGCTAATTTCATAATTTTCATGTTTTCAAGGAGAGTCAAGATGCCACGCCAACACCTCTTCCTCGCTGCGCTCGCCCAACCATTCCAATCCTCGAATCCACGCCCTGTTAACAAAGTCCTGCCACATTTTTACGTACCAGCGACCGGAAGATAACTGCCTCTTTTGAGAAGAAGCCCGGCTTGGTGAGCCGATGATCATGACATGCACCAGCAGCATCGTCCATCTCTAGCTCGGCTCTCTTCACAACCTCAGCAAAGAGTCGCCCAAGCTGTTGCCGCTTCAATACGGCGGGGGGTGTGTCTACCTCCCCAGGCACGGCGCATGCGACGCCCATTAGGAACGAGAAGCGGTAGAGGGCCACAAAAGGGAACAAAGATTACTAAATCCCAGTCTATCACGGCTAGCACGTTGAACTCGCTGTCTACAAGCACGTTGTTGGAGTTGTTGGCTAGCCCGAAGCCTTTCTGGGAGTCACTTGGATTTCGGAATGATGAGCTGAGCGAGGAAAAGGCGGCTAGGAGCCCCTCCTGCCCGCTAACCTGTTTCTCTCTGAGATATTGCCTTAGTGCCATGGGATAGTCGGCGTAGAAGTCCTCAGAAGTGTCGTACGGGCCAGGGTTTTTTTAATGTGTGGCCCTATCTTGAACGAGTCTTCCTTGTCCCGCACGATGGAGCTGATCTGGCGCACCCGGATCGAATCCAGTTGGATTATGATTGTGGCTATTTGGCGCTAAAAATTATTCTCAAACTCGATTGGAATACCTTGGTGGTCGCCGGGGTAAGCTCGCGACACTTCTTCTGCTGTATTGCCATGGATGTATGCCATGAAAACGAACGGGCAACCGACTATGTTTTAAGTGGTCCAGCTCATAGCCATAGACTTCCGGTACTGGGTTATTCGAGTTTTGGCTATGGGGTTTTCAGCAACATAACAGAATATCTGCTCCGAGCTCGCCATACCGGATAAACTCCGTCGTGGCGAGCTCAGACTGCATCTCCAGTCGACTTCTTTCCGGGGACAGCGCTTCTTACCGGGCATTGGAGGCATTCGTAGTCGGACTACCCACTCAAAGCCATCACCGAATTCAATTTTACGCACGAGGTTGAAGTTGCCAAGTGAGAACTCGCGGGAGAGGACGGGCGGCCGATTTACGCGTATTGCAGAAGCGCAGGTCAGGAGGGCGTCTTGGTTGAATGTGGCAATGAACTGACTGATCCGCTCGCTGTACTCGTCCATATACTCCTCACCGTTTTTACAGGCGGCGCTTCCTGGTGTAAGGGTCTCCATTGTTGGTGAAACGCGAGATGTTGGGGTTGAAGATGGGAGATGGATGCGCCTCAACCAGCACCCAGATACGGACCGTATGTGGCCCGTGCTTCACTTACACCGTGTCTCCACTTTATTTTATTTGATGCCCCAGAGCCCTCAGAGCTTCTCAACCAAGTTACTGAACCCGTCTCATGACAAACAACACCTTAGGGGGATGAGACCAGGTCTTTGTTTTCGCCAGCCTTAAATTATGTGAACACAATGCCTCTGACATACACAAGGTCAATAGGCCTCTCTTTGCCCAAATTGGGTTCTCTTTTTGCGGCCAGCGTTGAGTCACGGAGCTCTTTCATCAACACCATGCTGCCGTGCATACATCTCCGTTCGAAGCTTCAGTGCTACTTCTCGATTCTTCGCCGAGAAACTGGACCTACCCGCCCTCGACTCAAAATGGCGTGAAAAATGGGCTTCAATCCCACACACCGCCCCAACGACCACTCATGACGCCAAGGGCAAATATGTCCTGCCCATGTTTCCCTACCCATCGGGGTACCTACACCTGGGCCACCTCCGCGTCTACACCATTGCCGATGTCGTCGCCAGGTTTCACTCTCTTCAGGGCAGCAATGTCCTGCTGCCAATGGGCTGGGACGCCTTTGGTCTGCCCGCCGAGAACGCCGCCATTGAGCGCGGCATCAACCCGGCCACATGGACCAAGACGAATGTTGCCAAAATGAAGGAGCAACTTGATCTAATGAACGGGTCTTGGGACTGGGACTGCGTATGTTTTGGGTTGTTCTACCCTTGTAGCCCTGCTGACCCCGTACAGGAATTGGCTACCTGCGACCCAGCTTTTTACAAGCACACCCAGAAAATCTTCCTCATGTTGCATGAGAAAGGTCTCGCCTACCAGGCCGAAGCCGAAGTCAACTACGACCCCGTCGACAAGACGGTGCTGGCCAACGAGCAGGTTGACGCCAACGGTTGCTCCTGGCGCTCTGGTGCCAAGGTTGAGAAGCGGAACCTAAAGCAGTGGTTCCTGCGTATCTCTGAGTTCCGCGAGTCACTACTGAAGGATTTGGATGTGCTGGCTAAGAATGACGCCTGGCCCGAGAGGGTGCTGGCTATGCAGAAGAACTGGCTCGGCAAGTCGACTGGCGCTACTATCAAGTTCCCGGTCATGGCCTTCAACCAAGATATGCACGCCGCCATCGAGGTTTATACCAGCCGCCCGGACACATTGTTTGGTGTTCAGTATCTGGCCCTTGCCTCGACGCACCCAGTTGTAGCCAAGCTGGCCGCGCAAGATCCCGAGCTGCAGGCGTTCCTGGATACGCTCCCTGGCCTGCCGCCAGACTCCAAAGTTGGGTACATGCTACCCCATATCCGAGCCGTCAACCCCCTGGCCTACCACGAAGAGACTCCTGAGGAGACCAAAAGGTCTATTCCCGTGTATGTGGCACCGTATGTTATTGGCGATTACGGCGAGGGTGCTGTCATGGGCGTCCCAGGCCACGACGTTCGTGACCATGCCTTCTGGAAGACGCACCACTACAACGAGCCCGTCAGGTTTGTGCTGGCGGCGTCTGAGGACGAATCAACGACAGCTATGCGAAACGATCCTTTCATCGATCACGGCGTCATGACAGAGCATAGCGGCCTTTACAGGGGCAAGACGTCCAAGGAGGCCGGCGAGATGCTTATCACGATGCTTGAGGCTGCTGGTCTTGCGAAATCAGTCGAGAAATGGCGTCTCAGGGATTGGCTAATTAGCCGGCAGCGGTACTGGGGCACGCCCATCCCCGTCGTGCACTGCGACTCCTGCGGTGCTGTGCCGGTGCCTGACGAGCAGCTTCCAGTTGTCCTCCCAGAGGTCGACGAGCACTGGACTGGAAAGAAAACCGGCAACCCCCTCGAGACACTCGACGACTGGGTCAACACCTCCTGCCCGAAGTGCTCTGGCCCAGCCAAGCGCGACACCGACACCATGGACACCTTTGTCGACTCCAGCTGGTACTACATGCGCTTCATCGACGCGCACAACAAGGACGCCCCCTTCTCCGCGAACAAAGCCAAAGCCATGCTCCCTGTCGACCTCTACATCGGCGGCATCGAGCACGCCATCCTGCACCTCCTCTACGCGCGCTTCATCTACAAATTCCTCATGACCTCCTCCCTCATCCCCTCCAACGAATCCACCCCACCAGACGCCTTCGAGCCCTTCCAACGCCTCATCACCCAAGGCATGGTCCACGGCCGCACCTACAGCGACCCCTCTACCGGCAAATTCCTCAAACCAGACGAAGTCGACCTCTCGAACCCCGCCCATCCCCTCGTCCTCTCCTCAGGCTTGCCTGCAATAATCACCTACGAGAAAATGTCCAAATCCAAACACAATGGCGTCGACCCCACCTCGGTCATCACCCAGCACGGCGCCGACGCAACCCGCGCGCACATGCTCTTCCAAGCCCCCGTCAGCGAAATCCTAGACTACAACGGCGACAAAATTGTCGGCGTGACGCGCTGGCTTGGGCGCGTGTTTGACCTCGCCACGCGTCTCGGCCCCGTCCCGCACGGCTGCCACGTCCCAGACTCAAAAACCTACTTCGAGACCAACGCGCCCAACGTCCCCTCCATGACCGCCGAGGAGACCGCCGAGTGGGATGCAGATGTGGCTGTGTGGAGGGAGGTGCAGCGCACGATCGCGTCGGTGACGGCGTCGTATGAGAAAGTGTACGCGCTGAACACAGTGGTGTCGGATCTGATGGGGCTGGCGAATCTGGTGATTGAGAAGGAGGCGCGGATGAGTGAGGGGGTGAAGAGGCAGGCCGTTGGGGCGTTAGTGAGGATGATGGCGCCGATTACGCCCGCTTTCGCGGAGGAGTGTTGGGGATGATGGGGCCGCAGAAGGGGAGGGAAGAGTATGTTCAAGGGGAGGAGGGTGAGGTTTCCGGTGGTGGATGGGACGGCGGAGATGGGGATGATGCAGGCGAGGAGGCAGACATGTGCGGTGCAGGTGAATGGGAAGTTGAGGGCGGTGGTGGAGATTCCGGCTGTGGAGGGGGTTGGAGGAGGGGTTGAGGAGTGGATTGTGGGAGATTTTGAAGACGGAGGAGGGGCGGAAGAGGTTGGTGGATGGGGCGGTGGATGTGGGAAAGGCGCGGAAGGTGATTGTTATTAAGGGAGGAAAGTTGGTGAATTTTGTAATATAGTGTATTCTTCCCTGGCCTGTATCAGACCATAGACCACATTACACCCCTCCCTCCCTCCTCACCCTCTATCGACTCCTTAATCCACCCTCTCCAAATAAACTCCCCTCCTCCTCCCCCTAACAACCACCTCCCTTCCACCCCCCACCACTTCCATCTTACACCCCCAAACGCTGGCTCATCTCTCCAAACCTCCACCTTATAACCTCTTAACCCCCTTCCCACCCTCATCCCCTTCCCGCCCTCACTCCTCTCCCACCTCCACCCGCATCCTTACCATCCACCCCCAACCCCATAGAATAAACCATCCCTACAACCCTCCCTGCCTGCCCCTCCCCCAACCTCAACAAACACCCTCCTCGGCCTCAGCACAACCACAATTTCCAAAATCCGTGCATAAACACGTCTTCTGGCGCACAGCCATACTTTTGGGCGATAGAGTGGTCGAGAGAAGGGACGAGTGCGAGAGATGGCTCGTGGTTGCGCACGGAGCGGGTTGTGGAGTGGGAGAAGGCGGAGGGGAGATGTAAGGGGTTGGAGGTTAGGAGGTCGAGGGGGTTGTTATTGTACTGGGACTGGAGGGAAGGAGGAAACTGGGGTGGAAGATGGATGCTTGGGTGAAGGTTTGGTTGTGAGTTGTGGGGATGGGGAGGGTTGGGGGCGGAGGTTGCCCAGGGCGATGTTGTGGGCGTGGTTTTGGCGGGCGAGGTGGATAGCGTGTGGGGAAATGTCGACGGCTTGAAATGGATGTTGGGGTGTGCTTTTGGGTGGGAGCGGAGAAGGGAGGAGAGGAGGAGAAGGGGATGCAGCCTGTTCCGGTGCAGAGGTCGAGGATGGAGAGGGAGAGGGGTGAAGGGTGGCTGGGTTGGGAGAGGAGGGAGGCGAGGTGGAGGGTGTAGGATTCTGTTTCTGGTCTGGGTATGTGAGTTTAAGAATGTTTTGAGAGGGAATGAGTCCCAACTGGGATCTAACTTGGATGGGACGTGGATGGGACTTGGATTGGACTTGGAACTTACCGAGGGATGAGAACACCAGGCTTACATTTGATCTCTAGATCACCAAAAGGTTGTGTTCCGAGAACATATTGGAGAGGAACACCCTTGCTGCGCCTCTCAACGAGCTTCCAAACCCTCATACCTGGAGGTACAGGCGACTCGGTCTCTCGGACATACTCTCGAATCCATCGAAGCTCGTTTGTTGCTGAGTTAAGGTCTCGACATGTGGAAAGTAGCTGAGCGGCAAGGGGTGAGACCTCTCGCCTGGCCCTCCAAAAAACGGATGGAGGCAACCGTGGCATTTTTCGTTGTCTTAAGTCCAGTGTTAGTGAATAGTAAACCCACGGTTGAAGAGACACAAACTTTTAAGATGTCAAGATTCCGCTTTCTTGTAGTTGACTGCTTGTGACCGCACAATTTGGTTTTATCATAAATGGCTTTTAAGTTTCAAATATTGGCGCTCTTCTAGTCAAAGAAATCAATACCTTCTCGTTCTCAGTTACGTTTGATATAAGTCCAGGTTTGATCCAAAAAAAGATGTGCTATTGGTCTATCGAAGTGCCAGGTTTGATAACTGCATAACAAATATCCCGAACCGCATCTCGGACTTAGTGCTCGGCATCAATCAAGGTTCATCGCCGACAACCCGGTCAAGTTTCCAACTTTTGTTTCCCAGTCCGTCCCGAGCTGCTTCACCATGAAACCTCACCAAACTCGCCCGCCATGACACTATTTAGACTGTTCGCGCGGACATGCGCCAGAAGTGCGTTTACCGACCCGCGCCGAAGACTCGCGACTAAGACCAAGACGCCTTTCCCGTTCCCGACCACACCCACCTGCCCATCGCCAACATGCGGCTGCGCGCCCACTCCTGCGATGCCGGAGGGTTTTGATATTGACCACAAAGCGCCCCTCAACGGTCTCATCTCCAATTACGCGCAGCATGTTCTCATCTGCACCGGAAAGGATGACTGGCCGTCGCGCATTGAGGAGGACAACTCCGGGGATAACCTGGCTGCCGACCTGCGCGAGCTGGTCGGGCCCAAGGGGAAGTTCAACGATGTAAGTCTCTCTTCCCTTCGGCAATTTACTCTCCCACCACTAACCACATGCTCCCCGAACCAGCCCTTTCACAACACCTCCATCCTCAACGCCTCCTTCCTCCTCCCCACCCCCGCGCTCCCGGCCCGAACTCCAAGTCTCCTCAGTCTACATCCTCCCGCAGTTCAAATACATCCCCTTCCTGCCGCGCGTCTCTTTCGAAAGCGCCGAGGCCCTCGTCCGCGGCTACCTACAGCCCGAGACGCTGCACCCCATGCACGACGGCCTATCGCCCATTCACCGCGACAGGCTGACGCGCAAGCCGACGTATCAGGGTTTGCTGTCGGGTGTCAGGGATGTGGAAGAGGTGGTGGTGCTGATTTGCGGGCATGGGGGAGGGATGTGAGGTGTGGGATTTATGGCCCGCTGCTGAGGGAGGAGTTTGAGAGGAGGTTGCCGGAGCAGAAGGTGGAGGTTTTGAGGGGGCCGGTGGAGGCCGAGGAGGAGGAGGAAGCAGTTGGAAGGGGAGGGACGGGAGGGAGTATGCGGCCAGGTGGGGTTGATTAGCCATATTGGGGGCACAAGTTTGCGGGAATGTGATTGTGTACTTGCCGCCTTCCCTGAAGACGAGGGATGGGGAGGCGCATCCTCTGGCTGGGCATGGGATCTGGTATGGGAGGGTTGAGCCGAAGCATGTTGAGGGAGTGGTAAGGGAGACGATTTTGGAGGGGAAGGTCATTGAGGAGCTGTTCAGGGGCGGGATCAACCAGGAGGGGAAGATCTTGAGGCTATAGACATAGACTGTGTGTGGATAGATGCGTTTGGGGGAGAGCTGGACTGCTTTGAGCCATGACCGTTGTAAGCGATATTCAGACAAGCATAGATGCCATTTGCGGGGCGGATCGGTTAACAGAACTTTGTGCTTTTACCCAACATCAAGAGTAAACCAGCATCATCTCGAAAAACATCTTCACTCACTTTCATCACCTATTTTTCTTGAGCGGAGGCGTTGAAGTAGAATTGAAGGGGCCGCTTGAGGCCTAAATCTTTCATTATGAGGCGAGCAGTCTTTCTTTCCGCCACTCGGCTACCGAGAACCGCATCCCAGACACGGTTCCTCACAACCATTACAAGACACACCTCCCAGCCAAGCGCCCCTGTCTCAGTCCCTCTTAAATTCAGGACTGCCGCTATCCCATCCCGCCACTCCTCAACCACCACCACCCCTCCCCACCAACCGCCACCAATGACACCAACGACAACACCACTTCCCCTCCCCACCACCCCAAACGGCACAACTACCACCACCGACGACACCACCCTCCTCCGCAAGGCCGCCCTGCCCGCCCCTCCCTTCCGCCACACCACCCGCTTCCTCCTCCTCCTCCTCGGCACAACCCTTGGCTTTGAGTACCTGTCCTCCTCGCCCTTCGACTCCGCTGCCCCCTCAACCCCTCCACCTTCATCCCCTACACCATCACCGCCTACACCCGCTCTCCCCCACCACATTCCTCCTGACCCTCTCCCCAGGCCAACGGCAAAGCGAACGCTGCCGTAGTGCAGAGGGCGTGTCCGATGGGGGTGATGGTGGGGTGGGGCGAGGTGAGGTTTTATGTGAGGAAGGTTGGGGGTGGGGAGGTGTCGGGGTATTTGTCGAGGCTTGGGGTTGGGGATACGGTGGAGTTGAGGGGGCCAAGTTGGGGTTTGATGTTAGGAGGCGGGCGGGGATTGGGAGGGGGGGTGAAGGGAGAAGGGGAGAAGGGGAAGAGGAAGAAGGTGGTATTCTTGGCGGGCGGGACGGGGATTGCGCCTGCGTTGCAGGCTGCAAGGGCGCTGCTTGAGGGGAAGGGTGGGGAGGGCGTGGATATGGAGGTTGTGTGGGCGAATCGGAGGAGGGAGGATTGTCTTGGATGTGATGGTGAGGGTAAGGAGAGGCAGGGGGCGGTGGTGACGATGCTGGAGGAGTTCCGGGAGAGGTACGGGGATAGGTTCCGGTATTCTTGCACCGTGGACGAGGAGGGGTCGTTCATTGACGCGGGGGTGATCACGAAGACTACGGAGGTGTCATCGCCGGATGGAAAGAGGCCGGGTTGGTCGTTTGGAGGTGCGGCCAAGGCAGAACCGGGCTCTACACTCACTGTCGAC
Organism: Collariella sp. IMI 366227; assembly: GCA_027946355.1. Lineage (NCBI taxonomy): Eukaryota > Fungi > Ascomycota > Sordariomycetes > Sordariales > Chaetomiaceae > Collariella > Collariella sp. IMI 366227. Next base: position 653,893 of record JAPEUS010000004.1, on the reverse strand, counting down.
TCTGGCTATTGTGCCTATCACTCAGCAAAGGCACTGGTCGTCTCTGATGACGGAGACGCTCCGGTATACGAGCAGGAAAAGCCGTGCCTGTGCAAAGACATCAACGGCAAGCCCGTTGAAGGGAGCAAGAACCTGCTGTTCTTCTCGGGACCCGACGGCTTCATTGCTCACTACGTCGGCGCCAAGGTATGGGGTCGTGGGAAGGAGTTACAAGGTCCAGTCAAGGGCGTTGTGGGCGCTTTGAAGACGAAATACCCAAGTCTTGCCGAGGACTGGCTTGTCTTGAAGATGTGATGTCGGATAGTGTGGGTTGTAGGATAGGTGTACAGCTGTGTAAGAAGGTATTCGATAGACAGAGATCATTATACTCCGTAGATGTTGGGTTATACAGCTAGAGATATTCAACATCACATTCTTCATCAAAAACTGAATCCAAAACGCTCATTAATTCAATGCCAAGTATTTCTACAGCCGCCAACGCCTCCCATGCTTCGATTCCCTACCCTTTCTCAAGCCCCCTGAACCTTCCGATACGACGGCGGCCTCATTGTCCGCTGTATCACCTTGGCGGCATATGTCGGAATCAGGGACATAGCCCCAATAGCAGCCACCCGCCAGTAGAACCCTCTGTATCTTGTGTCAGTTACCACATTACACACTTTTTACCTCAAGGAAGAATACTCACAGCGTCAACAAAAACCCCAAATCAAAATATCCCCCCAAGAACGGAATCGACCCCACAAACATTAAGAAAGTCCCCACGATAGACACCACCATAACCCAGTGCCAGGTAGTGATCTCAATCGCCACCATGAGCAGCTCGTTGAGCACGAGGACCGTGTAGCTCACAGCGACCATGCGCGGGCCGTCCACCTCGGTGAGCAGCTGCGATAGGCCCTGGATAAGACAGCCCTGGTAGATGGAGACGAAGACCCAGACGAAGAAGGTGCGGTATGACAGGGAGCGGCCCGAGGTGAGTTCTTTGTAGAGCTCCGGGTACAGGTTGGCGACGTTCTCGTCAACGTCTTTGTCGAGCACGAGGGAGAGGACGGGGGCCGCGGTGTAGACAGTGGCGTAGCCAACCATCAGCCAGTCCTGTTGGGAGAGAGTTAGTATGGGCTGCTGAAAAGGGGGAAGGGGAAAGGAACAAACCTTGTAAAGACCCTCCGGCTCAAACTTCAACGCAATGCTATACATCGTCTGACAAACTGCAATAATCAACCCACGATGAATCACAAACTGCGCCAGCTTCGCACTCCGCTTATAACTATTCCTCCCATGCCACACCAACAGCTTCGTCAGATGATGAAATTGTTCGATCGAAAAGTCCGCCGCCAGACTCGCCTGCCTCCCCTCCTTCCCCACAATCCCAACACCCACATCCGCCGCCTGGATCATCGACACATCATTCCCTCCATCCCCAATACAGCACACCCTCTTTCTCGTATACTCCTTAATCAGCTTCGCCACCTCGGCTTTCTGCGTCGGCGAGCACCGACACGCCACCACCGTCGGCAGCTGCACGGCCACCGCAACAAACTCCGTGCCAAAGTGCGTCAGATACAAACTCAGACTCTCCCCATCAATCAATAAACACGCATCCGTCTTGCTTCTCAACAAATCCAGATTCTCCCTCGCGGCATCCTTCCGCCTCAGCTTCGCCACGGTATGGATATACTGCCCGCGCGCAACCAGCTTCGAACTCACCGCCACGCACCGCGCCGTCTCAACCTTGTCCCCCGTCAGCATCCAGATCTTGATTCCGGCATTCCGCAGCAGCTCCAGCGACGGCTTGACGTCCTTCTGCAGTTTGTCCTCGACGCCGGTGACCCCCAAAAGTTCGAGGTCGCGCTCCAGGAAGCGGGCCACGACGGCCTGCATACCTGCCTCGCGCGCAGTGATGGCCAGGGAGGCTTCCTGATAGCGGGTGGCGAACTCGGCGTATTCCGCGGGCGAGAGGCGCTTGCGCCCCACGACAAGGGTTCGGAGACCCTCCCGCGCCATGTTGGCGGTTTCTTCGTCCAACCAGTCGTTGGCGGCGACGATGGGCGCCATGACCGTGTCGGCGCCTTTTTGGTAGAACCAGATCTCGCTGTCGTTAAGAGATGGTGGGGTGCTGGGGTGGAGGGAGGTGTGGAATTGCACAATGATGCCCATGCGTTTGCCTTCGGAGGTAAAGGGGAAGATGTCGAGGATGCGGACTTTGACGACGATGCGGGAGGTGGTGGTAGATTCGAGGACCATGCTCTTGCGGTCGCGGTAGGCGAGGCGCAGGCCGACGGATTCGGTCCAGCGGACGATGGCGATTTCGTCCGGGGAGCTGGCTTGATAGGAGTTGATGATTTTGCCGTCTTCTTCGTCGGTGGTGGGGGTTACGTTGTGGCAGAGGGCGAGAGCGAGAACGACGTCGCGGACGCGGGAGCCGATTTCTCGGCGGGTCCTGGTTGCGCCAACGTTGGCGGCGGATGAGAGGGAGGTTGATGGGGTTGCGAGTGCCTGGGGGTTGGAGGATGGAGACGGGTGGAAGGCTTGCTTGACGTAGGTCGAGACCTCGTCCATGGCGTCGTTGGCGTAGGATACGGTGCCGACGTGGATCTTTTTCATCTCCATCTCGTTCTGGGTCAGGGTTCCCGTCTTATCGCTAAGCAGGTACTCTATCCGTCCCAGATCCTCAGGGATGGTGCTCGTCCGCACGACAGCTCCTGGCATCCCCGGGTCTCGCTGGATGAAATAGGAGTATACGCTCTTGCCCATGTCGAGGTTGACTCTCAGGCTGATGGGCACGATCGTCGAAAAAAGGACCAGAAACCGCATGATCTTGACGTACCAGATGTTGCCCTTGGTGTTGCTGAAACCTTCCAGGGCAACAAGAATGATGGAGAGGGCAAGAGTGAGGAAACAGAGGATCTTGGTGAGCGAGTTGATCTCGTACTCCAAAAGTCCCGTCTTGGAACGAGAAGGCGAGGTGGACAAGGCAGAGCGTGTCTGTGGCCCTGTGTAGACGATGACTGCCAGAGTCGTGGCGTGGGAGGCGATAACGGTATTTGCCCAGGCTGTGTTGTCGATGGAAAGTGCTGTCGCCTTCGACGGCCCCTCGTCTTCCTGGGAGAAAGCTGCAGCACTCATGGCATCTTGCCGCGAGGGTAGCAGCTCCAGGGTGCCGAAAAACTCGTTGACCTTCTTGTCTGGCTTGCCGCCGGTGACTCGGAGGCGCACCAGCTCCTCGGTAGGCAGGTTCTGTGATAAGGGGGATGCCAGCCGTAGCTTCCAATCCGTCTCACCGTCGAGCTGGTCTGTTCTAATGAAAGTCTCGCCGTTTGAGCTCCCCTCTGAAGCCCCCTTGTCGTCGTCAGAGGCTGCAGCAGCGGAGCTGCTTTCCCCAGCGTCGGCATGATCCAAAAGTAATGACTCTTCTGGCGGCGCCTCCTCCTCTTCGTGCTTCTGCACTGCCATATCGTTCGATAGGCATTTTAAGATGATAACATCAGCAGGCACACGGTGCCCCCGGCTGAGCTTGAGCACATCGCCGACCTTAAGATCGCGCGACTTTCTGCTGACCTCGGAGACAACGCATGCCGGCTTCCGGGGGCCGTCTCCCTCGGTCTGCTCTTCTTCCTCCTGGATATCCGATAACCGGTCTCTTTGTGGGATATTGCGCTTGGATCCCCTTCGAGCATGGCTAGACTTCATGTTCTTCCTCGGGCGCACCCCCCTTCCCGCTGCTCCTGGTTCGTCGAATTGGAGCACGGGGTACTCCTCTGAATTGGCCTCGTTGTCTCTCCTTCGCCTCTCAATATCATCGTACGCCTCCTTGCCGAGGGTGATGACTAGCACAAACGCAAGGGGAGCGATGTATGTTGAGAGGTAGCCAATTCGTAGTGCTGGAATTGCTTGGGAGAGAGCTACCAGGAGGAAGTACATGTTAAAGAAGAAGGAAAATTCGTTGTAGAGCGTGATGGGCAGGAAATTCCAGGCCGTGTACTTGGCGTTGGAAACGCTGTTCGGCGGAAAGCGTGTTGACTGTGATGCGCCGACTGCCACCAGTCTCGAGGCTGACGGGTCGTCTGCCTCCTTGTCGAGCTCCTCGTCATGGTCGCCCTGGTTCGCACCAGTCCCTGACATGAAACTGGGTAGTCTCATAGCAACCCTGCGTAACCTGTCGCTGGCAAACGAGCCACGGCGTTTGCTCGAGCTCCGGCTGTGTCCGCTGAGAAGTGGCGCATCATCTCCGCCGGCGCTGGCATCCGAGTAGCGTGGGTTGCCCCCATCTCCATCCCCATCTCTCAGCAGCCCTTCGGTGTCCTCACTACCCCCGCCATGGCTGCGGCCCAGCTCCCCATATCCGTTGCGTTTGGCGGTGCGTCGCAGCCCACCCATGCGAAAGGTCCGGAGAGCTATTCTCGGTGCTCGTTCTTCGGCGGTGTCCCGTGTCTGTCCCAGCAAGCCGTGCCTCGTTGACGGGTGTCCTCCGTCGGCGGGGCTGGGGTCAAGCTCTTCGAGATCAAACTCGAGATCGGAGTCGGAGTCGTCGACCGGCGAGTCTGGCGGCTTGGCGGGAAGGTGGGAGGTTGAGGGAGGCATCCCGCATCGGCCGAGGGTCCCGGAAGACGCGGCGCCGGGTGAGGTTGAAGATGGGTAACTGGCTCTCCTTATGTGTCTTGTATTGAGTCCTCCTCTTGTGCCAGTTGTAGACCCCCTATTTTGTCCTTCCTAACCCGCGCTCAGAGGTGTCTGGATCACGGCGCAAGCATAAGACAGGCCGAGGACAGTGTAGCTTGTCGTCGGTTGTTCGTGTTCAAGCTTAGACATGGAGTGGCAGGGGAGGCCCTGGCAGAGGGATCAACGGTTGTGGGGGGACGATGTCGATTATCGCGAGACGGGGAGAAATCGCCAGCGTTGCCCTTTTCCTTGCGCCATTGTGCAGCGCTGCTTCCAAGTCCCGTCCCTGGCATCATCGACGACCCCGTTCTGCCAACCTGCCCCTTCTTGCCATCTGTGTTTAAGACCAGACACACCATTCTCAGTAAAAATGCTTCGCTGTTAGACATTTCGAGTTTCTTCTTAATCGTTCGCCTAGCGTGTGTGTTTGTCCAGTTCCAGTACGCAATTTTTCCCACCCCTTCCCCTGTTTGGGGACTGAATACAAGGATCAGGAGACGCGATCTCGATTCTCGCCGTGTCTCCCACTCTTCCACCCCTGGCCTCGTCTGGCCTGACCGCGGAACGAACTGCTGATACTCAAGCTTTTTTTACCCGCAGTAATTCGTTCTTCCTTTTGTCGCGCAGCGGCGCACCTGCTTGAGTCCTTGTGCGCCCTCTAATCGATGCAACATGGCGTCCAATGCCCCGAATTCAACATGGCACCCGGCCATGATGCCGAACTCGACTGCCGACCTCCCTCGGAACCAAACCGAAGAGACGACCACTGGCTTTGCGCAGGAGGAAGCGCCCGTGGAGGATAGCTTAATACCAGCTGCGACTGCCGACCAGGCTCCTGCTTGGATGTCTGATGAAGACGGTGGCGAAGATTGGATGGCCGACACCAATGCGCCAGCTGCGAGCGATGAGCAGGCGGAGGACGAGGCGGACTCAGCACAATGTCCTTCACCCGCACGGTGCCACATGATGTGAGCTGGACCGACGACGACGACCCTGACTGGAGCCTCCCACGGACAAACACGGACCCTTCCAAGTTTATGCCCGACAGCGCCCGGACAAATTCTTTCCCAGCCGTAGCTCCTGCTGAGGACGAGGCGCACGACCTGGAACGGCCCATCGCCTTCAACGAGGCCGAGGATCTGATGCGCAAGATCGAGCAGGAAGAGATTGAGGAGGAGGGGACTTTGCCCGATGCCACCACTGGGACACTACAAGGCGGCTCTGGGGCACATGATACCAAGACTGGCCCCTTGCCACAACAGTACATGGGCGGGAGTGTCGAGGTTGAAGATGATGCGCTTGGGGCTCGCTTTGAGGAAGGTCTTCCGCTGGTCCCGTCCAAGCCGGACCAGCCAAGTCAAACCTTAACTGCCGTCCAACCCGATCTCTTTGCTGATGATGCAGTTGGGGAAGAGGACGACTTCTTCAGCAACGTCCAGGCCGACAAGGTAGCTCAAGAGGAGGACGATTTTCAGCCGCTGGCCATGGAACGGAAATCTACCATGGATGTGCTGCAGTCTTTGGATATGGCTCCCTCTAGCACTACCTTTGCCCCTTTGGAACAGACTGCGGAAGAGTCTGAACCCGAAGAGGAGATAGCGCAGGCGCAAAGTACCCAGGTTGCCCCGGTTGAAAACGCACAGGCTGAGCCAAAACCAGAGGGCGAAAACGTGGATAAGAAGTGGGAGGCCATGTTTGGTGACGATGAAGAGGATGGCTTCTTGCCAGACGAGGGGGGCGACTCGAATGAGCTGGATGCAGCTGCATTCCTTGGCAGTGACGACGAGGGCCTCCTCGAGGATACGGAAACCGAAGAGTTAGAGCCAACGCAACCCATCACTACTCCCGGATTTGCACCAGCTCCTGCTCCTAGCTCGCCAGCAGTTCGTGCACAGTATTTGCCGCCTAACCTGACACCAACCGTGCCAACGCCGCCGACGAATCCATATGCTCCAGCTATATCGCCTGTGGTACCGGCAAACCCCTTTCTCCCAGCAAGCCCAGCGACATTCCAGCCTCCGATCGCGAGCCCCTATGCTGCTGCCCCGACTGCGCCGTCCGCACAGTATGGCTACGGCGCTTCGCCGCCCATTCAGGAGAAGAGCAAGGCGCAGAGTTTTGTTGACAAAGCCAAAGGAGGCTACACCTCGCCATATGATCTTCCAATGGAAGTAGTCAAGGTGCCAAAGAGACGTTCCAGTGCCCAGCCGCCAGATAACACCATGGGAGCTCACCCACCACCCGCTGCTGTTGCGCCACCACCCAGGAGCGCAAGCATGCAGGCACACCGGCCGCCTCCCCTGGGCCCCCCTGCTCATGGCACCGCACGCCCAGGGTCAAGTCAGTCGTCACAAGGCCCTCCGAGCGGACGCAAGCAGCCTCAGGAAGGCTTCTTCGAGGAACTTCCCATAGTCTCGAAGCCACGGCCCGGGTCGCGCACAAGCCACAAGGGTATGGCCTCGCCTACCCAGCCGAGTCCCTATGGACTTCCACCACAGTCCGCTCCTCCCGTGGCTCCTCACTTGATGCATCCCCCTCCTCCAGCAGCTCCAAGCGGGCCGGGACCTGAGCTTCCCAGCTTAGTCGCCGCGCCGCGCATCGATCCCTACGCTTCTCTGAGTTCCGGCCCCGGGCTTCCGCCTCCCGCACCAGCAGTCCCTTCGACCCGCTATTCTCCCGCACCTCCCACCGCGGCTCACGGCAACATGCCAGTTCCTGCCCCTGTCTCAAGCCGCTATTCTCCCGCGCCACCAGCGTCGCGGCCACCCGCCAGCGGCTATGGACCAGTTCCTGCCATTCCTACTCCTCCAATTTTGCCTCATCAGCCTCGCACTTCCAGCCCGCTGGCGCACTTCGAGGTCTCCCACGAAAGGTCAAGACCTCATGCACCGGTCAGCCACCCTGAGGGCGGCCTGGGAGATAGACGCGGTAGCGGCCCCATGCACGAGTTGCGCCTCCAGAGGGTGCCCTCCCTCCCACCAACAAGGGAGGTCGAAGAAGAGGAAGCTCCGGTCCAGGCGCACGCATCTCCCAGCTCTGCACCGCTGCCCCAGCCCATGTCGCCGCCGGTCTCAAGGTACGCACCGCCGCCCCAGGCTGCGAGGCAGACGCCGCCGCCTTCGGCTCTTTCAGGCCACGCTGTGCTGTCACCCCCTAAGAGGGTTATGTCGAGCCATAGCCCACTTGCACCGCCGTACGAGTTTGCTCCGCCTGCTCGCTCCCAGACCCAGTCTCCTGGCCAGCTTTACGGCAACCGGCCTATGAAGCAGATGGACCCGATTCCTCGTCCTTCTTCTGTGAATGACCCGACATCGCCTCGGGCGACGGCTTATCAGGCCGCCCCGATTCCGCCTGCCTCTGCTCTGGCTGCGCCTCCCATGACATATGGACGCCCTAGAGGGGCATCTCTGAACCTTAACGTCATCCCTCCCACAGATGGCCGGGAGAATGACCCTCTTCAGCGGTGGCGAGGGACCCCGCTCGTCTCATGGGGCGTTGGCGGGATGTTTGTCACCATGTTTCCCAAGGAGGTGCCTCGGTATGGCATGAATCAAGCTATTCCCGCCGTGGTCCGCAGTCCGGGCGATGTCAAAATCCAAACTGTCAAGGACATTATCCCCTTTGAGGAGCGACTCTCCAAGTTCCCCGGGCCTCTGAAGGGCAAGTCGAAGAAGAAGGAGACCATTGCTTGGTTAACCACCGGGATTGAAACCATGGAACAGGGTCTGCCCACCAACGCCTTCCACCAAATTCACTTGTCTCATGAGGACAAGCGGGCGGTGGAGAGAGTACTTCTATGGAAGATCCTGCGTGTCTTCGTTGAGAACGATGGCGTGCTTGAGGGCAACCCGACTGTTGAAAAGGCTGTTCGCGATATCCTGTCCCCGGGTCATGAGGTTTCGGACGGTGCCCCGCCGTTCATGAACGGCGCCGCCGGCCTTGGCCTCAACAACTCGTCAATCACCGGCATGCAAGCCGATGCGGTTAGCCCGGCAACCGTGGATCAGATCCGTCACCACCTCCTGAGCGGCGACTCTGAGAAGGCCGTCTGGGCTGCAGTTGACCAGCGGCTGTGGGCCCATGCTCTTCTCCTTTCCCACGCTCTCGACCCCGATTTGTACAAACAGGTCGCCCAGGAGTTTGTCAAGAAGGAAGTCAACTTCCCGGGCCACAACAACGAGTCTCTCGCTGCTTTGTATGGGGTGCTCTCCGGGAATCACGAGGAAAGTGTCGACGAGCTTGTGCCAGTGCACGCTCGCGCTGGGCTTCAGCTCATGGCCAAGGGCGCTGCGTCTGGTCCGTCCAAGGACGCTATGGAAGGCCTTGACAAGTGGCGGGAGACTCTCAGTCTGATCCTAAGCAACAGGAGCAACGATGATACCCGGGCGATCAATTCGCTCGGTGTCTTGCTCTCTGGCTATGGAAGAGCAGAAGCAGCCCACATCTGCTTCATGTTCGCCCACAGCCAGTCCGTCTTTGGCGGCCTCGACGATCCCACCTCCCACTTCGTCCTCGTCGGATCCGACCATAAGAAGCAATCTGAGTTCTTCGCCAAGGAAATCGAACCTCTCCTCTTGAGCGAGGTCTATGAGTACGGCCAGAGCCTTGCCGGTGCCTCCAACGTGCCCGTCACAAACCCGCACTTGGCCGCCTACAAGCTGCAACACGCCCTCGCGCTGGCCGAGTACGGATTCCGGGACAAGGCTCTGCAGTACTGTGACGCGATCGCGGCTGCCATTACTGCCCAGACCAAGCGCTCACCGTACTACCACCCCCTCCTGGAGAATGCCGTCGAGGACCTCATGAGCCGCCTCAAACAGGCCCCTAAGGAGGAGTCCAGCTCGTGGATCCCCAAGCCGAGCATGAATAAGGTCTCGGACACGGTGTGGAGCAAGTTCAACAAGTTTGTGTCGGGCGATGATGATGCTGCCGCGCCAGGGTCGTCTGCAGAGGGGGCTGAGGTTGGGCCATTTGCTCGCGTGGCGGGGGATACACCTACCATCAGCCGGTCGCCATCTGTCGCCGGTCTCGAGACTTTTGGTGCCGTCCCTAGCTATGGCATGCCCACCTTGCCGGCTGCGGCTATGAATGGTTCTGGCCCAATCTCGGCGCCGCCGACCAGGGCTGCGTCTCGTTACGCGCCAGGCGCGGCAGGCAGCGGCAGCAGACCGTCGACTTCAGCGTATGCCCCGCGGTCGTCGATGGAGCGGACGTCGGGCGAGATGAACAGAGGCTCGTTTGAGCTGCCTAGGCGGTCGGTGGATATGCAGTCTGGTCGGAGTGGTATCTACAGCCCCGTTAGGAGCGGGTCACCCGCTATTATGTACACACCGCATAGTGCTGAGTTCAACGCGCCCCAGCAGTCTCCTCTCAACCCGGCTCCCCAGCCGGCAGCGTCTCAGCCGCCTGCCAGCGCGCCGCCGCAGTCTGTTGGCTACCTCGGAGCTCCAGTCAATGGCATCCCCTCTGACCAGACGGCTCAGAGCCATGCTCCCGAGCTCTCCGGCTACCAGCCTCCCTCGTATGGATACGAGCCGCCTTCGTTCACGCCCTATCAAGCGCCTACAGAGGAGAAGAAGGAAAGCATGGACGAGCCTGCTGGCGCCAGCTCTTACGAACCTCCCTCGTACCAGCCATATGGCTATGAACCGCCATCCTACGAGCCCAGCCCGCAGCCTGAGAACGACGCGTCGTCAGAAGAGAAGCCCAAGCCTAAGAAGAAGGGCATCATGTACGACGACGAGGACGACTTCCCCACTCCCAGGCCCGCCGAGAAGACGAAGGAGGAGAAGGACCGCGAGAATGCTGAGATGTTCCGCAAGGCTGCTGAGGAAGATGGTGAGCTCCCTCCAACCCCGCACCCACACCCAGCTCCCATACTAACCCCCCAATTCAGCCAAACGTGCCTCCGAAGCCTCCAAACAAACCAAAAAAGGCTGGGGCTTCACCTCCTGGTTCGGTGGCTCCAAAAAGACACCACCCCACCCTCAAACCCAAGACCCCTCCAACCCAAATAAACCCATCCGCGCCAAACTAGGCGAACCCAACTCCTTCTACTACGACCCCGACCTCAAGCGCTGGATTAACAAGAACGCCTCCGCCGACGACCCTCCTCCGCTGCCAAAAAGGCCACGCCGCCCCCACCGCGAGGCGGCGCCGGCGGCGTCCCGCGCTCTGTCAGCGCCAGCCCTGCGCCTCCCATGGCAGGCGGCGGTGGGTTAAACTCAGGCCGCGCCAGCGCGCCGCCGACTGGTCCGCCGCGCTCCGCGAGCGCGACGCTGTCGCCGCCGATGCCGTCTTCAGAGCAGATGGGTGGTGGTGGGTTGACGCCGCCGCCGCCGGGGCCGGTAGCGATGTTGCGGTCGGCTTCGAATACCAGTACTGCGAGCGCGCCGCCTGGGAATGGAGGGAATAGTAGTGCGGGGGTGGGGGGGCCGCCGCTAGGGGAGCAAGACGACGACGAGTTTGAGTAATTCGAGTAGTATTGATGATTTGTTGGGTGTGGCTGGGCCGAGGAAGGGGGTAAAGAAGGCGAAGAGGGGGCGAGGTATGTAGATGTTATGGGAAAGCCGTAGGTGATGAGGGGTGGTTGGCGAGGAAGGGAAGGGAAAGGACGGAGGGAGGATGGATAGGATGAATATTTGTACTATGAACATGATATATGTGTAATACGTTGGAAGTTGGGCTCAGTTTGAGCTGGTTTGTGGGTGTTGGTCTTTCCGAGGGGAGGATGGTGTCTGTAGTATATTTAGCATACATACAAGATGAATGGATTGCAGAGCATGATGACCTTTCGTGGCTACCCGGTCAAGGGGATGGGACATGCATAGATTGCCGGAAGGTCAACTTGCTTGAATGGCAACCCATGACAGCATACACACGGTGAGTTGGTGAGATCACGTTTGGTCAGGGTTGGGAGGGTTGAAGAAGCAATTGTTCCATCCTGAGCGATCCTGAGACGCCGATCTAAGCAACTCTATGCCCCCCAACGCCACGCCGACCGCCCAATACGCCAGTCCAAATCCCAATCCTCTAATAGCAACCAGGCCAGACCTTCACCTTGATCTCCCACAGCATAAAGCAAATGACATTCCCAGCAACTAGATCCCCCTTAGTAAAGTACTGAAACACCGCTCAACCTAAGTACTAAAACTCGAAACATAATACGTCACCACATCCTCCCCACCCCCCTCATCCACATGCGGCACGTACACATACAATATCAACGCGTGCTCATCCGCAAAACAAGCAATCACCCTCCCTTCCAACCGTCCCACACTCAACACCCTGCTCCAATCCCTCCCATCCACCCGCACCGTCGCCCACTTGTCCGGCCCCTCCTGCCGGAACTTTGTCGACGGGTGCTCGGCGAGCGGCATCGCCAGCTGGCCTGGGTCTAGTTCAGGGTTTTCAAGCCCGTGCCAGACAGAGGTGATGTCGAGGGATTCGGTGGTCAGGCGCAGGCGGAGGGTGCCGTGCATGTTGGCGGAGAGAGTTAGTTTGGGGTTGTTGTTGGTGGATGAGGATGTGGCGGTGCGGGTGGTGTTGGTGGAGGCGGTGAGGGCGAGTTTGGTGAAGCGGTCTGAAATTGCTTTAAGTTGGAGCAGCGGGGGGAGTTGGATGTGGACGTCGGGCTCGCGGACTTTGGGCTGCATGATTGTTTCGACGGTGTCGGGGTGGAGGACGCGGACCGGGATGTCCTGGGTGATGATCTTTTCGCGCTCGCGCTTCATGGTGAGTTCGAGGGATTCTTGGGGGAAGAGGTCGGCGTCGGCAAAGGGGTCGGTGGGGTCCGGGGGGTTTTGGTTTTGGCGGGTGTTGGTAGAGCCGAAGCCGCCGCTGCGGGCGTCCGGGTCTTTGGTCATGGTGTGGATGGTCATTGAGAGCATGGGGATGCCGTCACGCTTGGTGAGGCGCAGGTTGGCGTAGCTGCTGCCAACGGCGGATTTGAGGGCGCGTTGCAAGGGGCCGAGGGGGAGCTCGAGGTTGATGGTGTTGTTGGCCTCGGCGGATTGGATGTGGTAGTTGTCGAAAATCAGGTCCACGGAGAGGGATCTGGGAGTTGTTAGCGACTGGCGGAGAGAGGCGGTCGCAGAGAGACATACGCCCACACTTGGGACCCCGTGTCCGGGATGACGGTGAAGCGGACGGTGTCATCGTCGAGACGCACCCAGGCAATCTTCTCGAGGGAGTTGAGCGCGGCAGTGAGCTCTGGGAAAACATGGAAAAAATAATGTTAGTTCGTTTCCAGGTAAAATTTACTGATGGAATTGGATCACTCACTTGAGAAAGTCCTCACATTCTTGAGGTCTGTCTTGAACCTCATCTTGGCTTACCCAATTTCTGGTCGTCTCGTCACGATGTTTCTTCCTCCCAGACGCGTCGTCGTGTAAAGTGCCCCCACTCCTGCAGCCTGGGGAAAAGAAAGTGTGTATTGGAATTGTAAGGTACCTGTAAGATATATTCTAGAATCACTAGTGTGTACCGTATGTGAAGCAAATCGGTGGGGAATGGTGGGAGCGGTGGTGGGGTTCGTGGGGAAGCGGGCCCCAAGCTCCAACCACCCACACAGTGACAGCGAGAGGAACAGTGGTTGGAGCTCTCCTCCAGAATGACAGAAACTCGAAAAATCCAAAATGACGGTTATATCCAAAGCAAACTCCTGCTGCCAAATGCCATGCAATACCCAAATCCAACCCTGTCATAAAACATCCTATCTCTGGTGTTGGAGATTGCCGGGCCAACGCTCATGCCTCCCGAGGTGGCTGGTTCTTCCACCACTTCTCCCACTCGACGTCACGCTCCCGGACGTCCACATACGGCCCCTCCCAGTTCTGAGGGTTCTCTCGTCTCCGTCTGTTGCGTAAGATTCGCTCGCGCACGGGCGAGATCTCAGCCGGGCGCGTTTCCTTGCGGAACGGCATCGCCCTCCACAGCGAGACAAACGGCTTCCTCCACCTGGACAAATCCTGCAGCTCGAGAGATCCGCGAGTCGTTTGCCGCCCTCCATGTGCATTTCGCAATAAGTGCAAAGCTTGGGCAGCGAGCCGTCGCCGTCCCCGCCGCCCGAGCAATCCGAAACCCTGCTCTTCGTCTTGACCAGACCCATGTGTGTGTGGTTCGACTTGAGAACGGTGGGAAGCACGGGGTGGCCGCACTCGTCGTGGTACGCGGGCGTACGACAGATTGGGCACGGGGGCTGCTCGTCAGCAGCGATGCCGAGGTAGTATTTGATGCAGTAGCTGCCGAAGCGGTGGCCGCAAGGCAGCGTGCTCCAGCGCTCCGTCACGCCCTCGGCGTTGCGCACGCCGATGGGCTCCTGGCAGATGGGGCATGACGCCTCTGTGTAGACGGTCGGTGTCTGCTTGTCGGATGATGCTGTCGTGTGTGCTTTGGCGTCCGACTTGCCGCGTATCGTTCGGCCCATGGTGAGGAAGACGAAGCTTGCGTATGCAAATGCGCCGAGGCCCTTGACCACAGTTGCGGGGATGTAGAAGAGCGGAGAGAAGAGGTTCAAAAGTGGGTGTTGTAGACCGCTAGAAGGCGGTCGTTTGAGGTCGGTCATGGACCCGAAATGGAGGGAGCTGGTTGTGTGCTCGTGGCAGGCAGTCAAACCGATGCAATAAGGTATTGGTTGGGGATAGATAAAAGGCGAAGAGAATTGCATTAGGTTTAAAAAGGGCAGAAGGAAGCGGTGTGTGAGGGGGGAAAGATCAAGGACGAGGGCAAGGAATCAAGGGGCGGGGGAAGGAAAACGGAACGGAAAATAAAAAGGTTAAGAAACTGGAGAAGAGATATTAGGTCATTCGGGTGTTGTGTCAGGTGTGGACTTGGCTGAAAGGGAGGGATGCAGCCTCGCGCTTGGGGATGCTTATCATGAAGTGGACGTCCTCAACAGGCAATAAGGTGGAAGCGGGAACCGTCAACATGCAGACGCTGGGTTGGGTTTCAAGCAGACATGAGTCTGAGCCCTGGCCAATCGCGCACAGTGCTGGCCGCAGAAGCTTGGGAGCTCTGGTCTCTATTCTTTGGTCCGCGGGGCTTCAGGTTGGGCGGCCGTGTCCCAACCACGGCGCCTGGTGGCTCAGTTGTCTGTTGGCTAGCAGCTGGCCAGCAAGGTGCTCATCCCAGGCGGCAGTCATGTGGGGCAGAAAGTGACCCACCTCCCCCGTTTGTCAAATAACCTCGTCTTGGCATGCGCGCCGTTGTGGAGTAGCGGCTTGGCATAACGGACAAATCGCCAACCACACCACTGTAGCGAACCTAAACTCCGTCAAACAACATTACATTTCCAGTCACAAACCTCATCATGGAACCCCCCAGAAACGCAGTCAAGGGCTCTTGTCCGCAAGCGGACGGACTTGGAGCTTATGCCACCGCCTCCTTCAGCGAAACGCATCAAGCGACCGAAGCACGTGCTCGACGAAGACACCTACACTGACGCCCTCTCCCAAATCATCGCGCGCGACTTCTTCCCCGGCCTTCTCGAGAGCGAGACTCAACAAGAATACCTCGACGCGCTCGACTCCAAAGACGACGAATGGATTGAAAGCGCCAGCCGCCGTCTCCGCCAGGTCATGACCCCGGGTCGACGACGAACCCTCGCGACACCCCTCCGCCAGTCCACCATGGGAGGCCACACACCACGCAATTTCGTCGGCGACACACCTGCCTCAGTCGTATCCAACGCGACAACCACCAACCCAAAACAACCCTCAATCGACACAACCCTCTCCCTCGCCGCCTTCCAATCCAAATATACCTCTGAAGACAACGAATCCTTCTACAAGCTCCTCGACAAACAAAACCAAAAGCTCGTCGAGAAATACGCCTGGCTCTGGACAGGCAACAAGCTCCCCTCCAAACAGCAACTCAAACAAAAGGAAGTCGAAGCCAAACTCCTCACCCAGCGTGGGTCCCTGGCAGATGACGGCTTCGCGCGGGACCGCCTCGCAATCCGAGACAAAGACGCCGCTGACCGCCCCGCGGCGCCGGACCACTGGAACCGGGCGAAGCCCAACAACGAGCTGATGTTCGTCCCCGACGGGGGTCGACGGGCAGCTGCAGACCGTCGCGGAACGGGCGCAGGCGGAGAGCAGGGCGGGGCAGAAGCGTATTGTGTACGAGAACACGCGCGCGCCGCAGCCGGTCAGGGAAACAGCCGAAGAGGATAGGTCGCGGGCGGGGTCTCCGTCGCTGTCGGAGATTAGGGGCGCAATTTCTGGGAACAAGAGGGCATATGATGTGGAGTCAAGCGTTGCGGGCGGTGGGGCAGAGACGCCCCGGGTGAATGGGTATGCGTTTGTGGATGATGAGGAGCCAGAGCCGGACCGGCAACGGCAGCGGGGAAGGGGGGGAGAAGGAGTCGCTAATTGATTTGGGTCCGGGGGACGCAACGCCGAATCCGTTTCAGTTGCAAGAGCAGAGGAAGAGGGAGGCGCTGCATCATCGCATGGTGGATCGGATTTCGCAGTCAAAGAGGGCTTCGGCGAGATTGGGGGTTACGGGCAGGGTGGAAAGGACGCCGGTGCCAAAGTTTCCTAGCAGTCCGAGGGTGTCGGCGGGAGATTTGACGCCGGCGGCGCAGAGGTTGTGGGGGAAGATTGGAGGGGCCCCGGAGAAGAGGGGGGCAGATTCGCCGTTTGGGGAGTCTGTTAACTTTACGCCGAGGGGGAAGGGGTCAGGTTTGAGGAACGTGATGGCTGGAAAGTAGTATGGAAAGACGGGGCGTTGCTTTGGAAGATTGATACCCAGACTTTCATGAGAGCGGTTAGAGAGTTAGAACTACAGAATGTACACCACTGAGCGTGGATTGAGCACTTTCATACGCCAATCCGCCTCTTTCCTGGGTATATAACCCTTCATTCATCTCCAAGCTCACTCCTGGCACAATTCACCCCACGCCATCCATCACCAGCCCTGTCCCAAACCATGACCCCCGTCCCACTCGCTCGGTTCGCTCCCGGCGCTAGCGAGCCCCCCTGTTGGAGATTGACAGGGGTTAACAACCTCCAAAAATTTGCGGCTCCTCGGCTCCGATCAGCGCATCCACTCAAGCAAGCAACCTTGACTGAACCCGGGCCAAGCCCGGATCGATCTCACTCACATCTCCCGACAACAACAAATTCACATGCTACGGTCATGATATGAACCCCTGGCAACCTAATCCCCACACCACTTTCTTTTTCGTTCCCTCCCTTCCCCTCTTATTTCTCCTTTAATCAGAGGCACGAGAGACAGGCCAGACAGAGTAACGAGGTCCGGCAGAATGCGCCTCGCAGACCTCCTCGTCGACCTCGCCTCGCTGGCCTCCGCCTCCCGCTCCGTGGCATCCAAGCATGTAGCGCTTCGGACGAGGCAGGTTGAGAGGTACAGCCGGGGGTCGAGTGTGTTTGGGAAGCAGGGGTGGTCTCAGGGGCAGCCACAGGAGCAGCAACAGCCGGAGAATGCGGCGGAACAGAAGCAGGCGACGGAACAGGAGCAACGGCAAGGGGATGGGGAGCAGCAGCAGCAGAAAAGTGAAGGCCAAACGGAAGCGGTAAAGGATCAGGAGACGACAAGCTCAACGACAGCAACAACGCCTTTTGGGGAGGGACTGGCGCTGAAAATTAACGGGACGCCAGTTGCGCAACCGGTCGGAAAGCCCGCTGGCGGGGAGAAGATTTCGCGGGTTGGGGAGACTGTAGTAGCGAGGAAGGGTTCAAAAACGGCGGGGAACACCCCAACGGAGGAGCCCTGGAAAAAGGCCAGCGAGAAGCCTGCGTTTGCTCCGGCGCCGTGGGCTGAGGGCGGGATTGCGGCGCTCAAGCAGGGGTTTGTTCCCCCAAGGCGGCCGCCGCCAATATCGGGGGCGACGTCAAGAGTGGGAGTTGCTGGGGTAGATCTCAATCTCTTCCGGACGAGTGGGGGGTCGAGGATTATGGAGGCGTTGAAGGAGAGCGAGGAGCTGCGGAAGGAGTCGGTTGTTGCTCCAGTTGGTGAGGAGGGAGAGAAAGTTGCGGAGAAGGTGGTCGAGGAAGCAAAGTCTCAGCAAGTGGTTGAGACGGCTATCGAAACACCAGCGTCTTTTGAAGACCGGCCAACCAAGCCGGTACCATCTCCACCAGCAAAGGTTGTTGTAGGGCCAGCTCAAGAGTCTCAAAAGGAGGAAGCCATTTCTACAACCCCAACACCAGAGTTGACACCCGAGGCCCCTGCAGCAGCAACAGCAGAGGCCACCGCCAGCAAGCCACTCTCCCCCGAAGACGCAAGCATAGCGGCCGACCTGGCCAGCTCAACCCCGATCTCATCCGGCGCCCCCGGCTACCAACTCCGCGAATCTGCGGTCCCCTCATCACGGATTGGCAGACTTTGGAATTACGGCGGTCTCGCAGCGGGCATGTTCGCCGGCGCAATCGGCGAAGGCCTCAGCCGTGCAGTCGGCGGCGGTGGCACCGGCTCAATGATGCTCAGCGCAGCCAACATGGAGCGGCTGGTAGCCAAGCTCTCACGCATGCGCGGCGCCGCACTCAAGCTCGGCCAGATGATGAGTTTCCAAGACGCCAAGATGCTCCCTGCCCCGATCCAAGAAGTCCTGCAGCGCGTTCAGGACCGCGCCGACTACATGCCAGGCTGGCAGCGCGACCGCGTGCTCGCAGCCAACCTCGGCGAGAACTGGCGCGACCTCTTTGAGGAGTTTGAAGACAAGCCCATCGCGGCCGCCTCGATCGGGCAGGTCCACCGCGCGACACTTAAGAACGGCGACCGCGTGGCCGTCAAGATCCAGTTCCCTGGCGTCGCCGACTCCATCAACTCCGACCTCGACAACCTCGCCGTCCTCCTCGCCGCTACCAAGCTCCTACCCAAGGGCCTTTACCTCAACAAGACCATCGACAACGCGCGCACTGAACTTGCTTGGGAATGCGACTACACCCGCGAGGCCGAGTGCGCCGAACGCTACCGCCAACTCCTCACCTCCTCCGCCTCGGAAAACGCCATTTTCTCCGTCCCGCGCATCTACCCGCACGCCAGCGGCAAGCATGTCCTAACCATGGAGTTCATGTCGGGCACAGCCGTCACGCGCATGGTGCCGCACTTCACGCAAGCCCAGCGCGACTGGATCGGCACTCAGATCCTGCGCCTGTGCCTGCGCGAGATCACCAAGTTCCGCTTCATGCAGACGGACCCCAACTGGACCAACTTTCTGTACAACGCCGCCACCAACAAGCTCGAGCTGCTCGACTTTGGCGCCTCGCGCGAGTACCCGGATGAGTTTATCACGCTGTATGTGCGGCTGCTGGAGGCGGCGTCGCGGTCGGATAGGGAAGGGGTGAAGGAGTTGAGTGAGCGGTTGGGGTACTTGACGGGACATGAGAGCAGGGCGATGCTGGATGCGCATGTTACCAGTGTGGTGACGCTGGCGGAGCCGTTTTTGAAGAGCGCGCCCGAGGTGTATGATTTTAGGGGGCAGACTATTACTGAGAGGGTGAAGGAGCAGATCCTGGTCATGATTCATGAGCGGTTGGCGCCGCCGCCTGAGGAGACGTATAGTCTGCATCGGAAGTTGAGTGGGGCTTTCTTGCTGTGTGCGAAGTTGGGGAGCAGGGTTAGGTGTAGGGAGTTGTTTGAGGAGGCGTTGGAGAAGACGGGGCATCTCAAGCAATGAGCGTTGTGAGGGGGTGTATCATAGTGTAATCTCTTGTACAACTGTAGAACGTTTCTCAGAGCCCAGCAAAAATTTGTAGCAATACCACCACCTCCTGCATTTAACTCCACCCCTACCAGCCCCAGCCAACCCTACCTATCCTCCGCCCCCCTCCTCGCCATCGGCAACATCTTCTTCTCCTTACCCGCTACCTTCTTCCTCCTCCTCTCAATAGCCTTATCCACCTGCTTCTTCTTCATCCCCTCAAACTGCCCCACCAACACCCTCTTCTTCTGCTCCGCCTTCTTCAAATAAAACGGCGTCTTCCCCTGCTTCACTAGCTCCTTCTCCTGCTTCCGATGCTCCTCAATAACCTATCGACAGTAGCGCCTTCTGCAGCTTCTCCTTCTCCCCGGCGTCCCGCGTCTTCTTGATCGCTGCCCGCAGCTCCAACATCTCCGACTCGCGGTACTGGTCCAGGAAGGCATATGCCTTGCGCGCTTTGATCTCGTCGATCTTGCTGCCGCCGCCGCTAACAACCGCCGCGCCGTGCCCGACCGGCATGAACCGTGGGTCGCGCGCTTGGGTCTTCTTAGTTTCGGCTGTGACCGTGAGGAAGTCACGTCTGCGGCCGACGGGTTTCTTGCTGGTTACTTCGGCGGGGGCGTGTTTGCTGGAGCGTTTGTCGACTCGCTTGAAGTACTTGGGTTTCTCCGCGTTCCAGCCCTCTTCGGGTTCCGATTCTTGCTCGGCGGCGCTGGTCTGCTTCCCGCGTTTGGTTGAGCCCAGGGATGCTTGGGCCTTGGCTAGGGCGCCAAAGGAGAGCTGGGCGGCGTCGATTTGCGGGGTGTCATCCTCACTCTCGTCCTCCTCTCCATCCTCTTCCGACCCTTCTGACTTGTCCTATACATTTATCAGCAACCTGATATATCGCCGAGGAACTATTCAACATACCTCATCACCACTCCCAGACTCATCCCCGCTGATCTCCTGATCCTCCTCGTCCGACCCAGAGAAGCCAGCCCCCTCCGCGCTCGGCGCATCGCTCATATCTTCCTCAACATCTGATTCCGGCTCCGGCTCATATCTGGGCCGGACTCGTCTCTGCAGCAGACTGGCTGGGGGCATTTTCCGTTTGATAGCCGACATGGTGAGGCTGTGGTTGAGGTCGGTTGTCTGCCGCAAGATCTGGAGGGAAAATAAAGTTTGTGTGTTGAGAGTAACTGGTTGTGGCAGAAAAGCGAGCTGTCAAGGGACGAGGATTTTGGTGCTGTGTTGATGAGTTGGATTAAGTTGAAGCTTTTCGAAATGATGAGAGGAAATGGGAAAATCCTGACGCGATTGGTTAAGAGAGGCTGCACTAACAGTCTTACTCACAACTTGGCATTATTCCCGTTAGTATCATTTGCCCCACTTCTCAAGGTCCCAACATCACACCCCAGAACGCTTGAACACGACAGACTCGAAAAACACAACAACCGCTTGGTAGATGTCATTATCATGCTCAGAGAACTACTTGTATCACGGCACTTGTCAGATCTTCTTCCAAATTCCACACCTCGCATTTCAAGCTTGACAACTGATACATCTCCTCGACCCCGCACTCCCCTAACACCACCACTCACTTACACTCTAAGCAGCATACCTCAGCACCTCGTCTCTTTCTGTCTGCACAACATGCTCAAGACTATACGCTACTACCGTAACTAACTCCCACAAACGCAACCTGTTTCCTCACTTCCCCCTCCCTCCTTCATCTTTCTCTCCTTCGACACCCCACCAAACCCACCTCAACCCGCTCAGGACGGCTCCGTCCAGTTCACCACATCCATAACCTGCCCAGCCGTAGGATGCGAATACCCTATCCTCAAGCGCAACCGCAGGGGCTATTTCAATTCGTCAGCACTCGTCACCACATATCAATAACAGACCAGGAAAACTTACCCCCTTACACCCAACAACCCTCATCATCTGCGTCGCCTCCTGCCCACCCCCAACTCCGTCGCCGAGATCGCCAGCAACTGCAGCTTCTGGCTCTTCGGCACCGCCGCCTGCAATCCCACACCCCAAGACCCCACCCCCGAATTCCGGAACCGCGCCGTAGCCTGAATCGCGCCCTCCCGTTGCGCTGCGTGTGGATTGTCACGTTCAGGCCGTTGTTATCATAGCATGGGAAGCCCACCGGGGCCGCGCCGCAGCCGCAGATTGCGAGGGTGGGGGGAGGTGGTTGGGGAGAAAAGGTCGATGTTTGAGGAAGGAGGGGGTTTGGTGGGGTGGGTTTGGGCCGGGGAGGGGGTGGAGATTGGGCCTTGCGAGAACAGGTCCATGATGGAGGCGACGTTGGATTGGGCGCCGGGAGGGGGAGGTGGTGGTGGGCGGGAGGGAGGCGGTGCCGCCGAGGATGTCGGCGAGGAGGTCGGTGTTGTTGCTGCTGCTGCCGTTGATTGGAGCGGGGCCGGGGGAGCCGCTGTCGCCCATGAGGTCGAAGAGGAGGTCTTCTTCTTTGGGCTTGATGATCTTGGATTTGCGGTTGGTGGCTTTTGTGGTTTTCTTGGCGGCTTCGCCGAGCACGCGGGACTCTTCCTTGATTTGGGGAGGGGGCATCTTCTCCAGGACGCCGCGGCGGATTTGGTCGTGGGTGAGGAGGTTGCCGAACTCGACGGCGCGTTGCTGGACTTCAACGTCTAGGCTTGTCTGGTGGGTTTGGAGGATGCGGCGGATGCGCTCGATCTGGGCCGCGTCGGATAACCTGGTTGTAAGCTTGACCAGGGCTGTGATAAGATATTCGGTCGTGACTTGGGTTGCGTAGTTGCTGTTCAGGATGGTCGAGAACAGATCGACGATCTCGTGCTCTTTGACCTCCTGGACCAACTCCTCCTCCTCATACTGGCCACCCCTGAGAAGCGCCTCGCCGTACTCGCCAATACACCATGCGCCGGCCTGTGTCAAGCTCTCCTGGGTGATGTCTTTCTTGAGGTTTTGGTAAAGCTTCTGCACCGCATATGTCTGCAATTCAGGGGTGGTGGCAATAAGGCGGATGAAGGACGAAAGGATGGGTTCCTTGACGTAGTTACCGGCCAGAGTCACGACGCGCAGCATGGTGTCGAAGTGCCACCGCTTGTTGGGCGCATATCGGTCGGCGGCAACGCCAATCTGGGTCGTCATTGTCGTCTTAAACTCGTTGTCGGCCACCTCAAGGAAAGCCAGCAGCTCGCGGATCAGCACCCGGACGTTGCTCTCGTTAATGAGCGTAAAGCTCAGGTCCAGAGCTCTCCTCCTGATGCTGATATCCGGGTCCCTCAGGCACTCCAAAATCGTATTCCGGTGTCTTTGCACAGCGTTGGTGTCGATGGCCACCACCTTGACCAACGTGTTGAGGGCGACATAACGGATGTTATTGTCCTTGTTGGTCAGGAATTTGCCGAGAATGTTGACACCCAATACACGCAGGCCCGAGTCCGCCTCAATATCCAGGATGGTAAGAACCGCTTCGTAGAGAATTGAGTTGCCGACATTCTTGGAAGAGTCTGTGTTGGTGGCGACCTGCGCGAGGATATCATTAATCTGCTCCGTAACCTGGGCATCGCCGCGGGCCAGGACTCGGAGCAGCCGCAGGAGCTTGACCTGCAAGAAGGGGTCTGTGATTCCGGTAACATCATGCTCCGGCGCATAGCCCGATGATGCCAACCCCTTGAGCGTCCTCACGAGCACAGGCACAAACTGCCTGAACTTCTCAATAATGCCCTCCTCCCCGCCCTCGGCCTCGTCGGCCTCGCATAGACTGGTGACCAGAGTGAGACCGCAGAGCAAGACGCCATGGTTCCGGTCTGACAACAGCTGCGACGCCTTCTCGACAAAGTGCTCCTGCAAGTCAGGGACCTTCCTGCATATCCGCATGGCGCAGAGGGCAGCTTTCCGTCGGATGTAGGGGTTCGCGGTGGATACCAAGTTCTCGATCTCGGTGAACAGGTCTCTCGACATCTCGACGGAGGCGA
This sequence comes from Collariella sp. IMI 366227, assembly GCA_027946355.1. Taxonomy (NCBI): domain Eukaryota; kingdom Fungi; phylum Ascomycota; class Sordariomycetes; order Sordariales; family Chaetomiaceae; genus Collariella; species Collariella sp. IMI 366227. The sequence goes on along the minus strand of JAPEUS010000004.1, from coordinate 630,616 downwards.
TGTTGCCCAGGGTGCAGAGGGCGAGGCCGACAACATATTGGTTCGAATGTGACAGGTCACTGGCAAAACAGCATCAGTAATCCAGCTGATTCGTAGAGAGCCTGGAGGGCCGCACTTTTTGAGGGAGTTTGTAACCAGGGTCAACACCTCCTGGTTCTCGTCGAGCAGCAAGCTTGTCGCCAGATGTCCTAACCGCTTGTCGGCGAAGCGCGGGGAGGCAAGGAGCTTCAGGCATTCGATCTGGCCGAAGTGGGTTCGCTCGCCGAGGGTGAAGAGGTAGAGCAGCTTGGCCACATTGTTCCGCCTGTGTCCCGCGTGTATCAGCACACCAAGTCCTCGGACGGCCGCGTTGCTGGTTCGCTGTACCTGACGCCGTGATCTGCGCTCTCTTCCCTGAAGCTGGCTCGAATGGATGCGCTCTCCTTCTGAATAACGGCCCTCTCGTCGGCGATGGTCTTTGCGGCGCGCACGTTGCGGATGAACTGCTTGACTGTGGGGTAGCGGCGGAGGTCAGTCGTTGCGCTCGTCCTCTGGCCGCTGTCTTGGGGGTAAGCAGCGGGAGAGAGCACTCACGAGAGCTCATGGTGAATGATTGGGCCCGCTAGGGGGCCTGGAGGAGGATTATGTCCAGATTCGGGCGGCGGGCGCGGTAGGAAAGGCTGGTGGTTGAATTTGTTGAATCGTCGATCGTGTCCGCATCACACCCTCCTGAGGCTATCACACTGAGCGATGTGGCTTGGTGTCGCCCATTCAGGGATGGCAGCTGAGACCGCCTGGCCAATTCGGCAACGGTTGGTGCCTCAGGCTGTTGCGGCTGGACCCCTCATTCAAGCTCCAGGTGGAGCACGCTTGCATTTCGAGGTTGCTGTGACCCAGAGCCCCAATTCAACTGCTCCAATTGTCCTGCGGGAGTCTTTTATCCAGACCATCAACCAGACTGTCAACTAGACTGTCAACTAGACTGTCAACTAGACCGTCAAAGAGATTGTCAACAAGGCTACTAATTAGACTATTAACTATATTATCAAGTAGATTGTCAACAAGATCGTCAACCAGATTTTCAAATTGACCGTCAAGTAAATGTTTAACCAGACAGTGGCTGAGATCCAGCGATGGGGGGCGTGCACAGTCGCTCTAGTGGACTCGTCAAGACTTGAACCCTCTACACTCTTGTTAGATATCTGTTGACCAAGGCATCATTACGAACAAGTGCCTGGTGGAGTTGAAAAATTCCTGTGGTATTTTGTAGTCTGTAGAAGTTTTCTTTAATTCCTCTGAGGAGCTCCAACCCCACTTCCCCTCAAGAGTACAGCCTCAACAACATGAAATCTCCATCAGTGAGCTACAGAGGCCGACTACCTCGAACATAGTATTTTCATTTGGGAACGACTGCTGAATATTGGACAAGCGGCCAGAATTGCTTGAAACTTTACAAAAGAAATTTGACACAGAAAAAAGGAAGTTCAAGTGTTGGGGCCCAAAACCCCAAACCCCCGCAACCTCTCCCAGAGGGATCACGAGCCAGATGCAACACAGCCTCACACGATGGATGCCCATCACTGCCATCCCGCTCATTGACCAAGACAATTTTCAGCCCAAATTCTTGATGGACACTGATACGAGCTACATGTTTTTCATATCCGCAGTAATTCTCTTCTTCGAGGCTCAGAAAGGAGGCAAGGCCACCCGCATCCACAGCGTTCTGGGCACAACCAGCCCACATTACACTTCCCACGGTACTGTCTAGGACCCTGCAGCAAGTGCCTTGTCATCACCCGACCTCTGTAGGGCTGCATGGAAGCAGAATGGAAACCAAGAGCTCGAGATTCGGAAATGGATGGGCAGGTACAAGAGCCCGAAGGGGCAGTCGTTGCGTTGTGCCAGGTACCACTCTAGTCGAGCACTGCCACAATTCACCTGCATGATCTAGATCGAGGTAAGGTTACCTTACCCGGGATTCCGTATGGTTGGGTCCGACTGTCTGGGCTTGTCTGGGCGGATGACGTCTGGTGATTCGAGTGGTTGGGCGAAAAAAAAGAATGCCAGTATGGATACGAAGGCTGTTTGGTGTTGCTGAGTTGATGAAATGCAGGTTTGAGTAGAGAGCAAAGGGCGGTGTATGGTAGGCTCCTCAAAGGTGGTCTCATTATCATCCAAGCCGCGTGTATGCGGATAACATGGGTCACAAGCAGTTTACGCCCCAGGCTATAACCGCCTAGCCCTCGGCTAGGGAGAGTGGGAATGGCTTCAAGAAGAATGACCAATGGGTACAGGCAATTCAGAGAAGGAATGCGCTTTGATATCAGATCCTCTGCAAAAGCTGCAAGAAGCTATCTAGATCCATCCAGAACGAGGCAAAAGGCAATCCGAAAGAGAAGGCGAATTGGTTCGTAAGGGCGTTAGGTCGGTGTCATGGGGAGACGAGCCGTTTACTTCTGCATCATGAGCTGGACGAACTCGTTGTCTGCCAAGCCGTCAGTAAGTGGTTGGAAGCAAACTATTTCCGGGATACCCACAGTCGATACGCCCGTCACCGTCCTGGTCGGCCTCGCGGATCATCTCGTCCACCTCGTCATCAGTCAACTTCTCGCCAATCGAGGTCATGACGTGGCGCAGCTCGGCCGCCGAGATGAAGCCGTTATTGTCACGATCGAAGACCTGGTCGCAGAGATTAGAAAGGTCCTGCAAAGTACACCTTCGGCAAACCAACCTTGAACGCCTCGCGGATCTCCTCCTCAGAGTCGGTATCCTTCATCTTCCGCGCCATCATGGTGAGGAACTCTGCTGCCCGTCAGCGGTCTGTCGCAACCGATGGCCTGATATCCAGACAGCTCGTACCAGGGAAATCGATGGTGCCGTTGTTGTCGGCGTCGACCTCGTTAATCATGTCCTGCAGCTCCGACTCAGAGGGGTTCTGGCCGAGTGAGCGCATGACGGTGCCCAGCTCCTTGGTAGTGATCTGTCCTGTTCACGCCTTTAGCACCTCTCCATTGTATTTCGCGCCCCGGCTCGTCCATCGAAATTCGTTGGGCGTTGTATTGTGTCTATCAATGGCGGACACAAGGCAAGCCGTGTGCCGGGCAGGGTCTGATGTTGATGCGGCCGGGAAAACTAACCATCACCGTCCTTGTCCTATCCAGGGGTCAGCACAGCTGATAGGGCGCGAGACCAACAAGATCCGGGGAAGACAAGCTTACAAAGAGGGAGAACGCCTCCTTAAACTCAGAGACCTGCTCTTCGGTAAGAGAGTCGGCCTGTTGTTAAGGGCGGTGTCAGCTCGTTGAGTCCTGGAACAGATGCAGCCCGACTGCTGCCCCTCGGCCGCGGGGTTGCCTCAGCAGAACCGCAAGGACCCATTGCCTGACTGACCATTGTGCTGGTTTGGCGAGCGAGCGGCTTGGAAGAGGGAAATCGGCGGGGTTGGGATTCTGCTGCTGTTCGTCGCAGAAGGTCAGGAGTGATCGGTTGGGCAGCGGTGTTGCTGGACCAGGTTGTTGTGTTTAAATGACGAGACGCAACCTGGAGATTTCAAGAAGGGGTGCGGGGCGTCCCTCCTCCCGCCAAAGGAGCCCAGGACCAGGACCTGGGCGGTTGTTGCAGGGCCCCGTCATGCTCGTCAGGCTGCGCCAAGGCAGCATCTCAGCTCAGCCAAGCCAGCCAGGGATTCCTTCGCCTGGCAGTTTCATTCCGCCCCCACAGCTGCGCCCAGCTGCCACTGCTATTGGCTATTGGATGGCAGCTGGCCGCGGCCGTCGCCCGCCATTGGGGAATTCCAGGTTGTGTCCGCTTCGTCATCGCAGCCTCTCTCATCCGGAATGCATGTGTGTCCCCAGCCTCTGAAGCTAGGAAGTCTAGACTCAGCAGGCGCAAATATTGCGGGAACAATTTACGATGTGATGCCGCTCCGTCCCGGCCTTTGGCAACAAACACACGACGGTCCATTCTCTACACCAATAGCTTCTACGGCAGACTGAGGGGACCTCAACCCCCTTCCGGCGTCCGCCATGTGGCGAGACCGCACGAATCTGTAGGTTCCCCTTGGCTCTGCGCACTGGCCCAGCAAAGTCACTGACCTTACTCGCAATAGGTACATCTCGTACCGGCAGTCCTACGCCCACCACCCGACCCAGCGCAACCGGTATGGACCATCCAACGCCAGCGACCGCTTCGGCGGCAGCGGCGGCGCAAGCACAGGGGTGCTGTTCGCGGCGGACGAGGACCGGCGGGGGCTGCTATCATCCGGAGCGTACGACATTGACGACGGCGATGCTGTAATCGAGATGGATCTGCTCCCACCGCGGTGGGCCGACGTGTCGGACGAGGTGGCAGAGCTGCTGGCCGACATCGCGGGCAAGAGCCAGAAGTTGGAGCGTCTGCACCAAAAGCATGTGCTCCCCGGGTTCAACGATGAGGAGACCAAGAAAGCCGAGGAGGGCGAGATCGAGCGGCTGACGCAGGACATCACCCGCGGATTCCACGGGTGCCGCCGGTGTATCCACCGCATCGAGCAGATGGTGCGCGAGGGCAAGGCGAGCGGCCAGATGAGTCGCGCTGATGAGACTATGGCGAAAAATATTAAGGTCAACCTGGCGACGAGAGTTCAGGAGGCGAGCGCAGGGTTCCGGAAAAAGCAGAGCGCATATCTCAAGAGTAAGGAGCCTGTCTAATGTACCATGGATGGCGGGTGCTGACCTGTTACAGAACTCAGGGGCATGGCCGGGCTAGCGAGTCCCATCGACCGCGCCTCTACACCATTACCTGGAGGCTACACCGACCCATCACTACTTGAATCCGACGCCGACAGGACATATTCACAATCCGCGCTCCAGGCGCCAACTCACCAGAAACTCCTCCAATCAAACGACGTTGCTATTTCGCAACGAGAGAAGGAAATTGAAGACCTTGCCCAGGGCATCATTGAGCTTGCAGATCTCTTCCGCGACCTGCAGACCATGGTCATTGACCAAGGCACCATGCTCGACCGAATCGACTACAACGTGGAGAACATGGCTGCCGACGTCAAGGAGGCGGAGAAGGAGCTTAAGACAGCCGAGGGATATCAGAAGAAGACGACCAAGCGGAAGATTATCTTCCTTCTGCTACTCATTATTGCGGCCATGATCATCTTGCTGGTCATCAAGCCGAAGAAACACGGGGGGTCCAATGGGGACAGCTGACACAGCCCTTAGAAGGGACAAAGCGAACGGCCGGCGATATGAGCCCGGATGTGTGTATGAAATTGCTTGTTGGAATAGAAAGGAAACGTCTAGTATTAGAGGGTCTTCGTGGCGGAGAAATGGGGGTTGCAGCGGTTTGGACTCTACTATGTGTACTACCAGGTAATTCTCGGATCATGAGCATGGAGTTTCTATAGGGAGTTATGTTACATGCCATCCTCCGTCCATTTGCCTGCTACATCATCATGGCATCCCGAAGAGTTTCTGAAGTCTTGATTGAAATCAAACCTCCAATATTTCTCCTTCAGACTGGTTCTAAGTTTAAGGCAGGTTAACACGTAGCCGTAGTGTATGGCAGTAAACTGTGGTTTCGTAAGGCAGATAACGACGAAACTGAATTGTCCTCTGTTCACACCCCACCTGCCCATTGCTTGCCGGTGAAATGCTTGCCGGCGCCTTCCTTGATAGTACAACGAGACCAACAACTGCTCCAAGCCATGCTTGCTAACTCGTAAGGCATCGGAGCCCATGCCGTAAGACCCTCGAGCTGTCCGTTTGATCTTGATCTCTGTTGTCTGAGGGTGTCCTCCCCAATGAGGTTCCGAAGTATTGGTTGAAACCTCTAGTGTTACTTCGTAGTCTCCTAGCTCCGCAGCCTGACTGATCAAACTCTTAGATCGACTCGTAATGAGCAACATAGTGCATCCCCATCATTGCTCCACAGCCGACGACCATGCTCTTGCAAGCTACGTCATCCGGGACCTAGAAGCAAATCAGCATACCGCGGACACGTCAAAGACAGTCGTGGAGGTAAAATGCTGGGGACTTGTAGAATATGAATATACCATATCTTCGTTCAAGTACAGATACATGGGGGGCCCTGGTTATCTCTGCCCATGAAGTTTTGCGGTTCTTGTTGATCTCCCCAGCAACAACCTCGTAATACAGTGTGCCGTTCAGATACAAAGTGATTGTTTCTTCTCGCCAATCGCTGGTCGCTAGATCCCAAACGATCTTCCAGGTCATAGGTGTTTGGTTTTGGGCGAAATATACCCAGTCAATTTTAGGTTTACCTGTCCAAAAATCTGGATGCTTGTTAATCTCCCAGTCCTTAACAAAACAAAGCAAATAAAATAACCTAGCAAGAAAAATAATTGGAAAGGAACAAAAAGACTCGTAGGAGAACCTCATAAAGGCCGCCAGGAAGCGGTACGGCTTTCGAGTTTTGGTTGTCTGCCTCGAAGACCCCCAGCAGCTTATGATGATTTGAGTCACGGTACAAGTATACTTTATGGTTTGCGCTCTGGGCAAGTAGTCCGAAGGACGAGTAGAAGCCAACCTTTGTGAAGGGAGAGCTCGTTCCACACCCGACGCTCGCCTCGACAATAGTCTGCTTTCCCGGCGCTGGTGTCAGCGTATAATGGGACTCAACACAACCCCTATACCATGCCCCATTTACGCCAGCGAGACACAGTTGAAGGGACATTCCACCGCTCAACTAGATGGCCTCATTGTCCCGGCGATAGTTCCCTTCGTTTTTTGAGGTTTTCTCGATGAGCTTCCATTTCTGTTCGTTGGGGAAACTCCCGGCAGGACCAGCAAAGTCGTCAAACCATTTGATTTGGTAGCCGTCATAAACAGGGGGGTGGAAGGGCTACTGTAAGAACCGCTGGGAGAGGGAACACGGAGGCAAAACTGATGCGGCGCACTGTGGTCTGTGATGCTTAAAGACGAGGCGGCAAGACGGTAGGAACTGAGGTCGAGATATGGCGGAAACTAGGATGCGAGCAACACGAACCAGACTTAATAGGATGTACCAAAGCCCCAACTTCCAACCAGCCGCCCATCCCAGACTGGCAATATGAAGCGGATGAAATGCGGGATGCACATCGTTGCAGAAATAACATGCGGTCCTCTGTCCGTTGTATAACAAGCGCATCAGATAGACACTGATAAACTTTGCAAAATGTCAGGCCCAACATGAGCACTAAACTATCGCAAGATACCATGCCAGGCCCGTGATAACACCGTGATGCTGGCACTTGGGGTTGATTTTTAGGTCCGGCTCAGGAAGAAGGCTCTTGGCACTGCGTTCAGGTTGCTCTCCCACACCCAACGCTCCCATCCCGCTTACCTAACCCTCCCAAAACTCCAACCAATCCCATCCCACCACCCAGTCCCACTCTACTCGTCACCAACGAACAACTCCTGACCGCGCAGTCGTACGATCCGATACCTACCGCACTCCGGTGCCCGCGCAAGACACACACACATGAGATGGAGGACAGGAATATGGGAATGTGATACACGAATACTAACAACGACGGACAACAACAGTCTCCTCAACCACCCCAACAAGGTCCGCCAGAACCAGCAGTTCTACCAGCAGGCGTACAAGGCGCATACCCGCATCTGGAGGATCGTGAGTCTTTCCCGCCTGCTTTCGCTTGAATCTGTTGGGTAGAGGAGGGGTGGGAGGAGGGAGGGAGGGAGGGGTGTTGGGGTGGGATAACCGAGGGAGAGTGAAAACAGATGGGAGAAGAAGAGAGGATGCAATTACTGACGGATTGACCTGGTAGAACCCCCGCAGCGGCGGCATGCTGATGCCGTACAACATTCTTCTCTGGGGCACCACCGCTGGTATGGACACTCTTCTTCGACCCTGTTAAGAGCTTGAGTGCTGATGTGTGATTCTGCAGCTGCCGTTTACGCCATGGGCCGCAAGATCTTTGGCAAGAACACCTGGTTCAGCGAGTAAATGCGCCTCGGGGCGTGGTAATGGGGGTAAATAGAGGGCGGCATGTTGTGTTGTATACGTAGATCAATAGAAGTGGTCGCGGAGCCTGATGGCTGTTGGTGAGGGAATGAATATGTGGTCAACCAGGGTGGTGATTCCTGTGTGCAATTTGCTGCTGTGTGTGGCTCAAATCATGGTGCTCCCATTGTCTCCGACGCCTTCACTGCTAAACTCCCGGGTCCCTGTGCCTGCGAAATAGAGAGACCTCCCTTCTAAAAGTACATTAAATGTGGTTATGATGGCTGTCATTGTGGTGGTTATGGCTCGTGAGTGTGACGTAGGCGAGGCACCCTCGTCACACCCCTCCAGATCTCGTGCGTGCTAACTCCGCCAGCCCTCTAATACCCCTCCGCACCGGGCGCCTTCTCGTCCTTCTTCAAACTCATCAACAGCTCACGGAACCGTTCCTTGCCCGAGCCAGCAGCGCCGCCCTTGGGGCCCTTCCCGCTGACGTCAACGAGCTTAGAGATGCGCTCCCAGCTGGTGCCGCCGGAGGTTGTGTCCTCACGACTGGCAAGGAACTGCTCGGCGTCCTTGCGGGTCTGGGTGATTGTCTTCTCCTTCTTATTGTTGTAGTTCTCGTAGAAGTCGTCGATGTTCTGCTGGGCCTCGGCGACCGTCTCGGCCCGCTGCTGCTCGAACTGCTCCTGCCGCTTGGCAATTTGGGCGTCCCGCTTCTCGCGCCACTGCTTGATCACCTCGGGCTCTTCCTCCTCCTCTGTGTATGCTTGATAGCCTGAATTGTAGCTGACCGAGGGGCCGGTGATGGTGCCGCCGGGTGCGACGCCCTGTGAGCAGGATGGTTAAGGTAATGTTTGGGGAGGGTGGGTTTGGGTGTGCGAACCTCGTTCGGGCTGGGGCTGGAAAGATCGGGGAACTGGCTCTCGAATGCAGCGTTGTCGCCGGGCGAGCTGACGCCGCCGCCGCCCAGCAGATCATCGTCGTCGTCGTCAAAGCCGGCATCCTCGACTGTGGCGAACTGGCTGGCATCTTCACCAAGAATCGCCTTCTCACGCTCCAGAAAGTTGCTCGCTGAGGGGCTGTCGGAGGCATCCTTGATGTCGGTCTGGGCTGCGCATGGGTCAGAAAGCATGCCATGATGGCGCAAGGCGCAAGGGGAACATACCGCCGGAGTCAAAGTCCTCCAGCGAGGGGAAGCGGTCCGCCATCGTGAATTTCAGCTCAAGGGTACTCCTGCGACAAAAGGAGTGGTGGCAAGAAATCAGCAAGTTGAAGGGGGCAGTTGGTGGTGAATTAGGAAATCGAGAAGTGCTTCTTGATCGCGCCAGGTTGCTGGGTTGCGGCCAGGGAGGCGTGGCGGCAGGGGTATAACATCGTTGTATCCAGTCTTGCCGTGATGAAACATGTATCTATCCGACTACGCTAGCCAGAAGCAGTGCTCTGATGCAACAGGGGAGCTCCAATTCAGCTTTCTGCGCCCTCACTCTCTCCCGCTTTCCCTTCCTGCAAACAAACAGTCCACACTCCATCACTCCCGTGCAAACTGCCCGGTAGAACCATTGAACTCTTGGAAGCAAAGGTTGTCTCTGGGTTGTTTAACTGACCTGGTTCAAAGTTGGAAATCTTGTCCCGTAAATAGATTGCAGGACACCGACTGTGAAGCAGCTGTCAGTGTCAACATCTGGCCCGTACTTCAGATGTAGTGAAGTGAGCTGCCCTGGTTTCTCGGACAAGAAGCTCAACACCATAAAATATCACCACTCCATTACAACCGACACTACGTTCAGCAATTTGTCACCGATCAACTTTGCGACTCAGCCATCTCGGGTCCATCTTCCAGCTCCATCACACTGCACTTTCCGGCCATCCGGCTCATCAATACACCATGGCCTACACAGATGATGCTGTGTTATCGAAGCTGTCAGCATTGAACGAGAGCCACGACAGTATCGCCACGACAGCACAATGGATTATGTTTCACCGGTAAGCAACATTCCAGCCATCGTGATGTTTGCTGCTACTGACTCACGTTCTGCAGCCGACATGCATCCCAGACAGTCCATCTGTGGCTGACCAAGCTCAAAGACCTCCCCAGCTCAAAGAGGCTGAATATGGTCTATCTTGCAAATGGTGAGATTATGGCACCGAATTTCCTGGTTTTTATCGCTGGCCTAATTACTATTTACAGAGGTTGTCCAGCAGTCCAAGGCCCGGCACAAGGAAGATTTTCTGAACGCATTTTCTCCCTTCATTGCCGATGCCACTTCAGTCGCATATAAGGGCGCGCCTGTGGACGTCCAGGGCAAGCTGCGCAGGGTCATCGACGTGTGGAGGGAGCGGGGTATCTTTGACAAGGACGTCATGCAGGACCTGGATGGGAAACTGGCTGGTATGTGTCAGACATTGAAGTCTGATTCTTTTTGACTATCTGGACTGACGCGGTTCACAGAAATTGATCGGTCACGGCCGACTGCTAACAAGGTCGGCGTTTTTGGCGGCGGTGCTTTCAGCTCGTCATCAGGCCTCTCTGTCCCTCCCGAGCTCACTCCTCTGGTCGCGCCGCAGCAATCCCTCACCAAGGCCCTCCAACCCATGAAGAACTCCCTCAATGCCGCCAATACCGAGTACGGAAAGTTGAGTGATCCGGCGACAACCAGCGCGGCCCTCCCAGTGCAAGCCGCCCGCCTCAGCGGACTCCTCAAGACCCTGGCGAATGCCGAGGGCGCCGTTACTGAAGGCATCCGCGCGCGCAGGGACCTCATCCGCGAGCTCGAGAAGATGCTCGCGACGAATCGCCAGGCCCTCAGCGCGGACGAGAAGCAGATGATGGAGCTCAGCGGCCGCCGGACTGAGGTGGAGCAGAAGAGGCAGTCCGTCGAGCGGGCCATCATCGGCGGTCTCCCCACAGCCGACCAGGACATGTCGCCTGCTCCAGAGCCCGACCGCCCGCAAGTCGAGGCGCTTACACCGCCCCACGTCCAGGACCACGACGACTTCTATGGCGACTCGTCTGATGCTCAGAATGGCCAGCCTCAGCCGAATTCGTTCCATGCGAGCTCGGCCCCCAACATGGAAATGCTTGCGAACATTGCCTCGCAGTACCATTCAGTGCCTCTCAATGGGTCTTCCAAGAAGCGCAAGATCGAGGCGACAGACGAGTTTCCTGACTTGGGTGGCGATGATGGGATTGACGCGGATGTCAAGGAGATGCTCAGGAAGGACAGCCAGGGGTCATAGGGAGGTCCTAGCTATCAGTCCGGCTACAATGTTTGATCATTGGGGTCACTTGAGGGCCGAGGACGAAGGCCGTTTGAAAATTTGCGGTCATCTGGAGAGTATCCGGCATGGCATAATACTCATTTGAGGTTTACCTTGATTTGTTTGGGTTTTGTTCATGGCATTGGGTGGAAAGCAAGCTCTTCAGCGGAGAGGACGCACGCATTCTTCAGAAGCTGACTTTCAGGGGTCTCTCTCACTGGAGACAAGGATAGCTATGATTCGGGAATTTTTAAGTCCAAACAAATCACAATTTACCTACGTTAACGTATATGATGTTGATTTACAGCTGTTCAGGGGCTCAGCTCTTTCAATGCCAAGCCACAACCTTCTCCCCCTTCCCCCAGGCCACACCCACACACAAGAAAAGCCGCATCACCAGCCGCATCCCAGCTGCCAAGAACCCATGATCGGCCAGCAGGAGCAAGGCTCGGCGATTGCGCATGACGAAATCCCGATTCGCCCAGAAATCGAGGGGACAGGCTCGACAGGGACCCGCTTTGGCCGGGGCTCTTTCGGAACCGCATGGATCGGCCCGGTGATTTTTCTCCCTCGCCCTTGACTACTTCCTCTGCCTGTTGAGACACAAGACAGTGAAATCACGGAACTGCGCGGGCATGGGTCTCCGGGTAATGACCTTTGACTCCGCAGCTGCGTCATGACAAGGTCCCGAACATCGCGCATTCCGAAATAACGAGGTTAAAAATCGACACGCGCGGACGACAGCGACGACAGGAAGCTTATAAATCGCCATGGTTTCGGGAGCGGCAGCTGTGGCCCTGCGCCGCGCCGCGCTGCTCCCGCAACGCGCCGTCGGCGTGGGAATCAGCGCCAGTGCCGGCCTCCCTTTCGCGAACGCGCCAGCTTCCTCTCTGGCCCGGACCCTTCTTCCCCCCACAACCCCGATTCGACAGCCGACCCGACCGTTCTCCAGTTCCGCCTGGAAGACCCCTACTACTCCTCGGACGACCACATTTACCCCCTCAACCGGGACCCCAACACGTCTACCCCTTGGACCGCGCCAATGGCTCGGACAGCCACGCTGGGCGTCCCCCGCCGACGCGCTCCGGCACCTCTCGACGACACGGGCGATGTCGCAACAGAAGAACGACACGAAGGACGTAACGTCTACCACCAAGGACGCGCAAGCGGCCGTTGAGCCGAACGAGAAAGAGAAAGAGGCAGAACAACCCCAGGAATTCCAGAAGAGCGAGAAGGCAGCCAAGGCCGCGCACGTCAACATGAGCGCCCGGCTCTCCAAGGAGGGCGTCGGCGCCAAAGGCAAGCCCGGGCTCTCCGAAGTGTGGCGGCTCGTCAAGATCGCGCGTCCCGAGCTCCGCTGGCTCGGCGTGGCCTTTGTCCTGCTGCTCATCTCGTCCGCCGTCACCATGTCGATCCCGTTCTCGGTCGGCAGGATTATGGATCTGTCTACCAAGGGCTCTATCGACGAAGTTCAAATCTTTGGTCTCACGCTGCGCCAGTTCTTCTTTAGTCTCGCTGCGGTTCTGACGATTGGCGCAACTGCCAACTTTGGCCGGATCATCCTGCTGCGCATCGTGGGCGAGCGCGTCGTTGCGCGCCTGCGCACTCAGCTGTACCGCCGGACTTATGTGCAGGATGCCGAGTTCTTCGATGCGAACCGCGTGGGCGACCTGATCTCGCGTCTGAGCTCCGACACAGTTATCGTCGGCAAGAGCATCACGCAGAACATGTCGGACGGTCTGCGCGCGCTGGTTAGCGGCGCGGCCGGGTTTATTATGATGTCTTGGATGAGTTTTAAGCTGACGTCCATCATCTTCGTCATGGTCCCGCCCATCGCGGTTGGCGCTGTCCTCTACGGCCGTAGCATCCGCCAGCTGAGCCGGCAGATCCAGAAGAACGTGGGCACCATGGTCAAGATTGCCGAGGAGCGGCTGGGCAACGTCAAGACGAGCCAGGCCTTTGCGGGCGAGGTTCAGGAGATCCACCGGTACAATAAGCAGATCCGCAAGATCTTTGCGCTGGGCAGGAAGGACTCGATAATCTCGGGCACCTTCTTCGCCTCGACCAGCTGGGCCGGAAACATGACCATCCTCGCCATGCTCATCGTCGGCGGCAACCTCGTCCGCTCCGGCACCATGTCCATCGGTGACCTCACCTCCTTCATGATGTACACCGCCTTCGCCGGATCCAGCCTCTTCGGCCTCAGCGGCTTTTACTCAGAGCTCATGAAGGGAGTGGGTGCCGCCAGCCGCCTCTTCGAACTGCAAGACCGCGCCCCAACAATCCACCAAACTGTCGGCCAAAAGGTCATCTCCGCCCAGGGCCCTATCAAATTCACGGACGTCACCTTCGCCTACCCCACCCGCCCGGCGGTGACTATCTTCAACGGCCTCACCTTTGAGATTCCCTCCGGCAGCAACGTCTGCATCGTCGGCCCCTCAGGCGGTGGCAAATCCACCGTCGCCTCCCTCCTCCTGCGCTTCTACAACCCCACCACGGGCTCCGTCACTATCAACGGCATCGACATCTCCAAAATGAATGTTAAATCCCTCCGCCGCCGCATCGGCATGGTCGCGCAGGAACCCGTCCTTTTCTCCGGCACCATCGCGGAAAACATCGCCTACGGCAAACCGCACGCCACGCGCACGGAGATCCTCGCCGCTGCGAAAAAGGCCAACTGCGGCTTCGTCGGCGACTTCCCAGACGGGCTCGAAACCCAAGTCGGCGCGCGCGGAGCCCAACTCTCGGGCGGGCAGAAGCAGCGCATCGCGATCGCGCGCGCGCTGCTCAAGGACCCGGATATCTTGTTGCTTGACGAGGCGACGTCGGCGCTGGACGCGGAGAGCGAGACGCTGGTTAACTCGGCGCTGGCAGAGCTGCTTAAGGGCCGCAGCACGACGATTAGCATTGCGCATCGCTTGTCGACGATCAAGAGGAGTGATCAAATTATTGTGTTGTCTAGTGAGGGGACGGTGGCGGAGATTGGGAGTTATAACGAGTTGAGTGCCGATCCGGGGAGTGCGTTTAGTCGGTTGATGGAGTGTGAGTTTCCCGCCCCTTCCTACAGCAATGTTTTGGTTTACTACTGTTTTTTGTTTTTATTCTACGAGGTCTTTGGAATGAATGGAAATGGCTGACACAGATTCGCTAACAGGGCAAATGAGCGGCGGTGAAGTGAGTCCCGAGCACAGGCCTCCCAGTGCAGGCGGCCGTATCACGCAGGAGGAGGAGATTGAGGAGGATCTGGAGGAGCTTGCGAGGCAGGTGGATGAGATTGAGGATTTGGAGGAGATTCCCGAGGAGGAGGAGGAGGACTTGGAGGAGAGGAAGAAGCGCTGATTGACAACGCGCTTGTGACATCTGAACAATGGCTTTCAGGCTTCGACCTCGTAGCGAGGGATCGAAAGCGATGAGATGCCTCGGCTGCTGCGTGGTGCTTTGGTTTGGCTTCGGGCTGCCGTCTCGGCTCAGCAGTCAGAGGCCCGTTCCGGGTTTGCCCGTCTTTCTCGGATGTTTGTTGCGAGGGGCGAGATTTAACATACTTTAGAGGTGCATCCTGGCGCATGGATGGGGGGGAACGGAGGGCATCTGGTTGCATTGTCGGATGTAAATGTACATACTATTAGCTATTTCCTCGCGAATAGGGGATCTCCACTCGAAGGATTGAAGAGAAGGACGGTGAAAGTGGGAGTTGGAGAGGAGACGTGTCTGAATACTACCCAAGCATGGCGTTGACAGAGGCGGAGTTTCGGGGCGCGTCAACAGCGAAGGCGCTCTCAGGCTTCTCAGTCAAGCTCAGTGTATACATATTATTGAAAGCAGAATGAAATGATTTACATGACGATGTCCTTGATACATCGGAACTTCGATCAGATACATCTTTATCTCAACTGTTTGCATGGCCGAGGCTCTCTGATTGCTTTCCAAATTGTTGACTCTTCTTTGAAGGCTAATGATGTATCCTTTAAAAGCCATCCACGAGGACTTTTTCGTTCCTGTCTTCAAGCACCGCCCCCCCCCAAATTCAGCTAGCTGCCTTCTCTCCGTTGGACCAACCCACATGCCCACGTGGGATTTCACAGCACGGTTCAACCAGTCGGAGTGTTACCTTACCTGATGTCAGGTACAGCTTGGGCACGCTCATGTTGGGGAAGTCTTGTGGAAGGCTTGGGGAATGTGGGGGTTGCAGCCGTGCCGTGTAAGTCGGGAGCCTCAGGAGACCTCGGCGACCCTTGAGGAATAGCCGATGGTCCAACGTCCATGTGAGGACGGGCAGAAGTCGTGAGGGAAATAAAGAACGACTGGCTTGGCGGCGGCCTCCCACACAGCACATGGAACAAGGGAGGATATTCATGTTACGGTATTGGCTTTGTAGCAGCCCGTGGTTCGTGGGGTAAGGCACTCGAGAATCATCACCCAAGGTTCACCACCTCGCCATGGAACAATTCTTTGCGCTCTTCAGGGTTCGAAGACGGGACGGACGTATATGGTTTCATTTTGTATTTTCAAGTACAAATACAAAGCTCTTACAACAATTGTTACAGTGCCTGTGTACTGATTGATGTGGACGTATTCGTTCTCGGGTTGGTATTGACGTCGTTGAGTGTCGGGTCCCGCTCTCGGAAGAGGCTTTTCGGGTCGGCGGCATGGGTGCTTGCCCAGACCCTGCCCTTGCTGCCTGTGGGTCTGCTTCAGAGTTGGGCCGGGGTGTGGAGCAGGGTCCAGAAGATCATCGATTTTGAGCCACTTTCCCGTTCGAAACACGATGCTCCTTCCGGGTGCGCCTGGATGTAAAGTTTGAAGATGGATTGACAAGAAGAGACCGACTCAACAAACAACAACCCGCCGTCATCGCAGAAGGCGTCCCCGTAGCGCTCAAAATTCTCCTCCATCTTGTCGTCATGGCAAGACATGTTTCAATTCCCAATTGGAAGTCTCACATGGGAATCTCCACCGTGGCGTCCAGGGCGTCAACCCCACTGCATGGCGGAGTTTGAGTGATTTGTCTGGTTTTTGTTCTCCGCCGACTCCGATTCCCCAGATTTCGGCCTGCGGCTGGCTCCTTTCTGTCTTTGAAAAGCAGCCCCTCCCCCGCCACAGAGCCATCCACACCAGCTCCGCCTCCCTCGACCACTTCAATAGCAGTCGACTCCTCCAGAAGGGGCCTTTGCGGTGTCTGAGTGTTTTACTGTTGCATTTTTTTACGGGACGTCTCTCACACCAGTCATCCCACTTCTTTGCTCTCTCATCACCATCTCCACTCTGACTCAATGAGCCCGCCGTTGTCGGTCAACGATCCGGAGATGGCTCGGGGCATGTTGAAGAACGCCAGCGGCAACGGCTGGGTCGTTCAAAAGTTTGGAGGCACCAGCGTTGGCAAGTTCCCAGATCGGATCGCCGAGGACATCATCAGGTATGCCACTGTGTTCCGTTGGTCCAGGAGCAACAGCCGAAGTGAGCTGACACCGGAGCTTCCAGAACATATGTCCAGAACAGCCGGCTCGTCGTCGTGTGCTCGGCCCGCAGCACGGGCAAGAAGGCCACTGGCACCACTAGCAGGTGAGTGTGGGGAGAGAAACGTGGTGCTATTCTTGTCTTGGATCGGCTTTCTTGCTTTCTGTCTCACATTCCCCCTTCTGCACCCCCACGTCTTGGGACGTTGGACCATGGCACGACACACACACCCTTCTACCCGATTAGTCAATGCCTTACGCGATGGCTGACAACGTGCTCCCTCTTGCAGGTTACTAGAGGTGTACAAGAAACTGCGCGGAATCGGTGCCTCGACCAGTGACCGTGATGTTCAGGAGGAGTTACTGAATGATGCTAAGCTCATCGTGAAGGACATCTGCGATGATCACGTTGCTGCCGCAGATACCTTCATCCGGGACCCGGAGCTCGGCGCCCTACTGAAGGCCGACACAGAGATAGAGTGTGAGCTTCTCGTCGACTACCTCACCGCTGCTAAACGCTTCAACCTGGAGATCAACTCTCGTGCCAAGGACCGCGTCGTCAGCTTTGGTGAGAAGTTGAGCTGCAGGTTCATGACATGTGTTCTCAAGGACAGGGTGAGTTTGCCGTCGCTTTATTCTGGGAAAGTTTTGCTGACTCGTCACGTAAGGGGGGTGGATGCCGAGTACGTTGATCTGGCCGACATCTTGCACAGCGAGAGCCCAGATCGTCTCGACACGATATTCTACCGGCATGCTGCCGATCTCATTTCCAAGAAGATCCTGTCCTGCGAGGACCGGGTACCAGTAGTCACCGGCTTCTTTGGCAATGTCCCCGGGAGCCTTCTGGACGGCGACATCGGGCGTGGTTACACAGACCTCTGCGCCTCGCTCATCGCCGTCGGTCTCAAGGCGGACGAGCTTCAGATTTGGAAGGAAGTTGACGGCATCTTTACCGCCGACCCCACCAAGGTCCCAACGGCTCGCCTCATCCCATCCATCACCCCGGCCGAAGCCGCCGAACTGACCTTCTACGGCTCCGAAGTCATCCACCACCTGACTATGGACCAAGTCATCAAGGCCACGCCGCCCATCCCGATCCGGATCAAGAACGTCAAGAACCCGCGGGGCCAGGGCACCATCGTCAAGCCCGACCCCCTCCTGGCCGCGGACGCGCAGATCCAACGGTCACGGCAACCCTCAGACCCATCCGCACGCAAAAAGCCCAAGCGCCCCACGGCCGTCACGGTCAAGGACAAGATCTCTATCATTAACATCCACTCCAACAAGCGGTCGATTGCGCACATGTTTCTGGCGCGCGTCTTTTCGATTCTCAACCAGAACCGCATTTCGGTCGACCTCATCTCCACCAGCGAGGTGCATGTCTCTATCGCGGTACACACGGCCAACTCGGAGTTTGGGAACTTTGACCAGGCTGTTGAGCAGCTGCGTGCTGAGTGCGGCGAGGTCAGCGTGCTGCATGAGATGACGATTCTGTCGTTGGTCGGGGCTGAGATGAAGAATATGATTGGTATTGCGGGGAAGATGTTCTCGACGCTGGGTGAGCATAGGATTAACCTGGAGATGATTTCCCAAGGTGAGTTGGAACTGCATAAGCTGGTAGTCAGTGGGTGAAAGCTAATTCGATGGTGCAGGTGCCAGCGAAATCAACATCTCGTGCGTAATCGATGCTCGTAATGCTGAGAGGGCTATGAACATCTTGCACACGAGCCTCTTTACCTTCCTGGAGTAGGAAATCGATCGGTGTTGGCTGGCGGTTGGGCCGCAAATGTGGTGACGGTCGGTATCGACTCGTTTTCTCTGGATTGGGTTCTGAGTTGCATTGGTGTTGGGGGTATAAGTCATATAGAGGGTTTTTCTTTCCAAAGGGGGTGGATGATGTTGAAGATGAGGAGACGTGGCAGATGGCCCGTGGGGTAGACAGCGTTGTATACATTCTACGTACACATGTAGATTTATTCTGTGGGCCAGACATTTCTGGATCGGTAGGAGATACAAGACAGATTCAGCGTACATGAACACTCGGGAAGACTACTAGTTGCCCCTGGAAGAGGATTAACTTTGGGTCAGAAACAGGGTTAGGGTTATATGCCGCTTATCAGGTGTGGCAATTGATTACACCGCGAGCGACTGCCTGTCGTCAAGTTTCCCTTCTAACAAAAACACTCTTCCATCACATCATCAACCTACTTGCCAACACAACACCTCAGCGCAACCTCCCCTCCACAAAACTACCACTCGCAACCCCCGAACGCGACACCCTTGACCCAACCCCCCCAAACCAACAACCACCTCAACAACCCGCCCGGCCTGCGCGCAGCAGCCCTCTCCATCCCACCATGGGCAAAGCCGAACCGGGCTCCACCAAATACCTTTCCAACAAGATGAAACAAAAAGGCCTCACGCGCCTGCGCTGGTATTGCCAGATCTGCGAAAAAGCCTGCCGCGACGAAAACGCCTTCAAAATGCACTGCCAGTCCGAATCCCACATGCGGCGCGCGCTCGACGCGGGGCAGAACTTTAAATCCGTCCAGGAGGACTACAGCAAGCAGTTTCTATCCGAGTTCGTTTCCCTCTTAAAAACGGCGCATGGGGAGAAGAGCGTGCACGCGAATAAGTTCTATCAGGAGGTGATTCAGAGGAGGGATCATGTGCATCTGAATGCGACGCGGTGGCATTCGTTGACGGATTTTGTGAAACATATCGCGCGAGAGGGGATAGTCAGGGCGGAGGAGAAGGAGGATGGGGTGTTTATTGCGTGGGTGGATGATAGTCCCGAGGCGATGAAGAGGCGGGAGGCGGTGAGGAGGAAGGAGATGGCGGATAAGGGGGATGAGGAGAGGGAGATGGCGGTGCTGAGGGAGCAGATCAGGAGGGCGAGGGAGGATGCGGAGAGAAGGGGGTAGGGGTGCCAAGGGAGGGGATGGGGATGGGGAGGAGGCTGGGGGAGCTCAAGAGGGAGGAGGGGAGAGGATCAAATTGAGTTTTGGGGCAGCCAAGCCAGCGGTGGGGCAGAGTGCTACGCCGGAGTCGGGGGCTGCGACACCTGCGACGGAGGGTGGTGGTGCTTCTGTAGATGAAAAGGAAGGGAGTGGTGAGGAGGCGAAGAAGGAGGAGGAGATGAAGCCAGCTGAGCCAGCAGCGGTTGCGAAGCCCGTGTCGCTAAAGTTTGGCGTGAAGCCACAGCCGAAGAATGTCTTCAAGAACGCCTTTGCCGGTGCCCCGAAGAAGGTCATGGCTGCGCAGCCGAAAAAGATCAGCGAGGCGGAGCGGATCATGAAGGAGGAACTGGAGCGCAAAAGGTCGCGCGAGGCGGGTGGCGGTGGGCCGAACAAACGGCCGCGGTTCTAGTGGTTTGTTGTTAGGAAGGCTGGAGGTGGTGTGTGGGTTGGTGTATAGCATTATTCGGCGTTTGGGCAAGTCACTTTGGGGGTATGATACCAGGTTAGTTGGAAGCAATGTGATTTTGCCATTGATAGGCCATTAGATGGCTCCGTCCTAAAATTCAGCCTGTGATAACCAACTCCGCAACTCCATCGCCCATGCTGTGCCTTTCCCAAGTTCGCCTCCCAACCCTCCATAATTCAACCTCCTAATCCGCCTCCGTCGCGCTGCCATCACGTCTACAACACGTTAGCTCACCATCCCCCCAACATCAGTCACTCCCAATACAGAAAACTCACGGGATATAAGTAATCCGAAACTCCTCCTCGATCATCGTCCGCACGTCGTCCGGCAGCTGGCCCGATACCTTGGTCGCGTACACGCCGCGCACGTACGTGTCCAGCCGCTGCCACTTGGCCACCCAAGACCGGCTCGGGTCGGCCAGCGTGATGAGCCCCTCGAACACCTGCGACGTGCAGCTCTCGATCTGGTCCGGCGAGTTCTGCAGGTGCAGAAACTCCTCGCAGTTGGGGCAGCCTTCGTCGCGGAAGCGCTGGGATGTGGGTTAGCATGTGACAGGAACTGGGTGAGAGGGGGCGTACGGCGTAGGTCATGACGATGGAGCAGACCATGCAGGCGCGCAGGTAGCGCTGCTGGTTGGGGGCGACGAAGTTTTCTGACATGGTGATTTTTCTTGTTTTTGAGGGGGTTTATTGAAGGGAGTGTTGGGGTTAGGTTGGGGTTGAAAAGAGTGGCTGTTGGGTGTTTCGAAATTCAATATGATTTTGATACAGGAGAATCCAAGCGTGGCTTTGTCTCAATGAAAGTTGAAGGCTTAAGACTGGCTGTGAGGCTGATGAGTGGCCAAGCGCATGGACCAATGCCAAGCTCGGTCGGAAGTGCTTGCCGTTATCGGCAGGGATGGCACGGTGCAACAGCCGAGGTGGGGCACAGCCTTCGCCAACCTGAGCTTATCGATTTGACCTGGACGCGGGACGTTCTGTCGCTTCTGGTCACTGAAACTTGAACTCGGAGGCTGCGACATCCCTCCGTCAACATCGCTGCGACACGATCGACGAGGAGCCCTTTGTAATGCGCATACTTACACAGCCGAACTGACGATTCCTTCATTATCCTCCGCTCCTCGACCTGGTTCTTGACGAAAATGCTTTAAGAAGCTGTGATCGCCGCGCCTCGAGTCCTTGTCCAGTCTGTTTGATTAGTGCGCGAGAGCCAAGCAGCCAGCCGCCGACCACCGCCCGCCCGAGGGCAACGAAAAATGGGCAACAGCCCCTCCACGTCCAAACCCGCGAGCCCATCGTCAGCGTCACAATCACACTCGCATCAGCATGACCGGCCAGTGAGGCACCACCATTCCAATTCCTTCCCCTCCCCCGCGCAGAACGACCGGTATCCTGCCCCGCCAGAACCACCGCTCACTCAGGCCCAGGGCACCGCTGTCCAACCGCCGTCCTCCAGCGCCGCCAGCCGCCCAAAATCGCTGCAGCACCCCCGACCCGTCGGCACCGGCCCCGCGTCGGGCTTTTCGACTGCCTCCTCTTCCACCACCGCTGCCAGCTCCACGAGCTCCGCTCCGAAACCCTTCGACGTGAGGCAGGGCAACCCCAGCCCCTGCCATGAGCCTGCCAAGCCCGTAGCTGTGCCCAACTCGCACATTTCGCCCGCCTCGCCTAGATCCCCCCGCTCCGACGACATTTACGAATCCGCCGCCATGCCACACAGCAGCGTGCAGGATGTGTCGTATATGACCCGACCGCCGCGCCTGCCGCTCCCCATTGAGGAGGAAGTCCACACGCCAGGGTCCCCGATTCTTGCCCCGACCGATGTCGGCCAGCCGATCGAGGATGTCGAGGGCTTGGATGCGCCGGGGCTTGCCCACCCCAACTCGAATTTGAGCGACAATGCCGTGCCCGAGGAAGACGACACCGAGGAGCTGCTCGTCGACAAAACACGGCCCACTGTCCCTACGAGGTTGGTGTGGCGCCATGGCGGTGACAAGGTCTACATCACGGGCACCATCTTCCAATGGAACCGCAAGATGAGGCTACAGCCTGTGTAAGTATCTCAATGCAGACAGACAACTAGCTTGTCTCTCGCCGCGTTGCTAACGTGTAATGTCGACTGCAGCGAGGGGCAGCCAGGCGTGTTTACGGCGACGGTCAACATCCTCCCCGGGACACACCACATCCGCTTCCTGGTGGATGGGCAGATGCTCACGTCCCCGGATTACTCCACGACAGTCGATTTTGGCAACAACCTGGTCAACTACATCGAAATCAACCCTGACCACCTATCGGCCGCACCAACAGAAACGGATGGAGCATCGGAAAGCAAAAACTCGCAGCCGCAACCACAAATGGTTGCAACCCCCGCCGAGGAGAAGGACAAGCTCGTTGAACCCAAGGACCGGGACGTACCCTCACGCGATCAGTTCTTCCCAAAGCTGCCAAAATATCTCCTGGATCTGGACCAGCCCGAGGACTCTCCAATTTACCACAGCGCCGTCGGGGCCACCGAGAGGCTACCGAATCCGCCCGCTCTGCCAGGATTCTTGAACAAGCCGATTCTCAATGCCGCCACCCCAAGAAAGGATGACAACAGCGTCCTGAGCCAGCCGAACCACACTGTTCTCAATCACCTTGCGACGAGCAGTATTAAGAACAACGTGCTCGCTGTTTCGGCCACAACGAGATACAAGAGCAAGGTGAGCGGGCACACGATGCTGACTGGTTGAAACCTTTGGAGGAAACTGACTGCTTCTCCAGTATGTGACGACCATTATGTACAAGCCCACCACGACAGAGGGCATTTGATATCCAGGTCGGACCCCAGCCGCACAGCCCGAGCCGCCCTTCATAATAAACTCAGGAGCGGCGGCAATGTCTGCCCCGGGCGGCAATGTCTGCCCCGAGCGGATGATTTTGCTAGTTGATGATGCATGATTTTGGGTCTGTAGCAGAGGGGCGATGTCATGATTATTTTGGCCCTGATTGGTATTTGAGTTGCAAGGAGCAATGGCGATAATGACCAGGGAGCCCGCCGCCGCATGTTCACGGGTAGATGATGCGTGCTATGCGAATGCCGAAGCACTTTACTTCCTCCATTTCACCAGCACCTCGTCTGTCCTGAAGCGCTGTGTACATGTGCTCTCCTCAATGGGCGTCCTGAACCCCGTCTCGTACGCCAGCAACCCCGCGTGCGCAATCATGATACCGTTGTCAATGCAGAAACGCTCATCCGTCGCGTAGACACTCCCCCCGCGGTCCGCCGCCATCATTCCCATCATCTCCTGCAACCTCTCATTGCACCCCACCCCGCCGACAATCAACACCTGCGTACTCCCAACATGCGCCATCGCCCGCTCCGTAATCTCCACCAACATCGCAAATATCGTCTCCTGTAAACTAAAACACAAATCCGCCCCGTAAACGCCTCGCCATCCGGCCCCTTCCCCCATTCTTACTCCTCATCTGCCCCGCCAGCTCCTCCGCCCTTGTCAAAATACCACTAAATGAACAATCCATCCCCTTCACCGCATACGGCAAATCCAACAGCACCCTCCCCCCCTTCTTAGCCAACTGCTCAATATTATACCCTGGCGCCGGGTCATTGCTGATTTCCAGCGTGCGCGCGAACCGGTCGAGGCAGTTCCCCACTGCAATATCAAGCGTCTCGCCAAAGATCCGGTACCGCTGCTCTGCGTAGGCGATTACTTGTGTGTTGCCGCCGGACACGTAGAGGACTACGGGGTGTTCGGCGCCGGTAATGGCGCGGCCCATCTCGATGTGACCCACGCAGTGGTTCACGCCGACAAGTTCCTTCCCCCAGAGGAGGGCGAGGGTTCGGGCGGCGATGGCGACGGAGGTGAGGGGTGCGCCCATGCCGGGGCCGCGCGTGTAGCAGATGCAGTCAATTTCGGAGATTGTGATGCCCGCAGCGGTGAGGGCTTGTTGCGCGAGGCGGGCGAAGAAGGCGCGGTGGTGGTGGGCGGTGTCCTTTGGAAGAAAGCCGGTTCCCGGGGGGGAGACGAAGGTGTGGCGGATGTTGGAGAGGACGGTGGATGTGCAAGTGGAGGGATGTGAGAGGTCGCCTTCGTGCAGGATGATGCCAATGCCGAGTTTGTTGGCCGAGCCCTCGCAGCCGAGAGCGATGCGGCGGGACTTTTTGGTGATCGGGAGGGACATGGTGGTGATGGTGGTGGGCGAGGTGCACCCGGTGATGGGGTTGAGGGTGCAGAGGGTGCTGTTTATAGGAATTGTCTAGATCTAAAAAGTTGGTTCAGATGTCAGGGTGTGTGAGGCTTGAATAGTCTCATTGATAGTGCTGATGTTGACGCCCCAACCTCGTCGTCTTCGTCTCGTACTTTTTCTCGAAGCTCAGGCACGAGGGGTGATTGTCCATTCAACGTCCATCAGCGGGGCAGTCGAGGAGGGGTCAATGCTGATCGCATGCCGCAGGGCTCAGGTACGTACCTCTGCTGCCGAGCGTGGTTCGTGCGTCTCGTGCAGGCGATTGGCGCGCGGGCCAGCTGCCATGCTGGGCTCCGCTGCTGATGTGGAGCCGGCCACTTTTTGGGGGCTTTCTTCGTCAGACACCCCCACTGCACCGAGAATACTGTCCCAATTCTCACTTCTCCGTCGAGGCAGCAGGCTCTTCCCGAACGCCACGGGCCCGGGAGACGCCGGCGACGGTGGTCTCTGGAGTGTTTGGCTGTCTCTCCAGTTTCTATTGCAATGGCTTAGTTTCCGCAGCACCTCTTCCCGGCAGGCGGAAGATCTATACCTCTTGCTCAGCCACCCTCTCGCCTCCGGCCTCTACACCCAGTTTTAGACTTCAGAGGACCTAGGGCACAATTCTCTGCTTTCTCTCTACTACTCTTCAGGGTATGTGTCTTCTTCTAGCTTCTGAGCTTTCTATCTGGAGGTTTTGCTGTCCCCAGCATTGTCTCCTGACGGAGGGTTTCCTTCCGGTGGTTGAAATTCCGACGCTGACCTGGCTTTTTTCAGGACACGAAACATGACCCCTAGAACAACAAGGGCAGCGGCTACCATGGCTCATTCAGCAGCGATCCTCCTCTTTAGGGGACGTCTGTTTGGCAACGGCCACTGCCTCGGCTTGTTCGCCGCAACCACATCCCCAGCCCTGTGACAAGTCAAGCCAGGGCGGACAAGAGAACCCGTGACGGCCGTTACACCCAAACGGGGCTTCCAAACCAGAACCAAGCCTACGTCAGGGCCTCTACATCAGGGTCCTGTACCGGCCGCCCTCCTAGTTTCAACGACCTGCCCACACGCCAGTGCAGAAAGATGGAAATTTCGCCCACCCAGCTGTGCACTGGCGGCAGTGGAGCAAGGTCAACATCCTCGCAACAGTCAACACAATCCAACGACCATCCAACACTCCATCTTCAGCCTCATTCATAAGAGAGCGGCGTTTCGGTGCCGTCTGTCCGTCTGGATGACGGAGCCGCTTTCGACATCTGCCGCCTGACCTCCGGGAGATGCCCCACTTTTTGGACTTCGGACGAACCTCCTCACTTACAAAGGCTTGGCCACCAAGCCGCATTGGTTTTGGCCTCCCCTCAAAGGGCATTAGGAGCAGCAACGGACAGAAGGTTCTTCGATAGGGCAGACTGCCCTTCTCCATTCTTCGCAAAGAGCTTCGAAGGGAGGCGGCCGTCGCACATGGCCGCCAAGCCTCTGCCACATCACCCTGCCGGCCAGCAACGTCCGGCAAGCCACCGCGGCAGTCTCGCCACGACCCTTCCTTTCCGGTCTCTCGCCGACATCTCGCTGCCTCTCGCAGCACAATCATCGCAGACGACACACAGTCAAACCGACAAAATGGCGAAAACGATGCTTTAGCGTCTATTTCTCCACCGCAGGACCGCCGTTGCCGACGTGTGCGCTGCAGTCCGCCGAGCCACCGGCTATTCATATTTACATGGCTTAATCGCCCGACATTAATCATCTACACAAAACCCGACACCAAAACGCCTCGCCAGGCCAAAAAAAACCCCTTCTTTGCCCAGGCCCGTCGCTCGAAATGCAATCATAAGGAGTGTTGAGAGGGTATACAGAGCAAGCAACTTCGTGTTGTTCTTGCCGCGCCTAACCGCACGGTTGGCGGTGGACGATCGACAACCGGAAACCAAAAAAGAGCAACAAAATGCAGCGACAGCTTCATGCTGGTTGCTGAGCTGCTGGTTGAGCTGCTGCTGGTGGTAGTTGTGGTTGTGGTACTTGCTGTGGTGGTTGCGGCTGGGGTGGTGGCAACGGCGCCCTCGCGTTCGGGACTGCCACGCGGTTCGTCATCCACGGCGGCAGCGGGATCGATGCGCGGAACTTCAAGGCGCGGAGGTCAAACTGGTCGACCTGGTACTGAGGCACGTCGTCCTCGTCATCTGACGACTGGTCATACTTCCACCGATCCAGCACGTCAACGCTCACGTCACGCGGCGGGCTCGCCAGTCCCCGACGATCTATCCACAACCGGTTGAGCCGGCCGACACGACGCCGGTACGCGGGCGGATTCTCCCGTGACTCCTCATCCCGGGCCACGCCTCGGAACTTGAAGACGGGCTGCGGGTTCTGTGGCTTGTCGAGGTCCATGGGCGTGGGCTCGTCCAAGGACGCTGACGATGCACTGGCGGGCGGCGTCATCAGATACTGCGTCTTTGCCGGCCTGAAGCTCGGCTCTGGACGAGGCCCGTGGACCGGCGATAGCGGACCTCGTGTGAGGTCCATGTGGTTACGGTTCCATTCATTATGGCTCTGCACCTTCTTCTCTATGTCGGCGCGGAGCTCGTTCTCCTTCTCGGCCAGACGGTCAGCAAGGTGCGAAAGGTCAGCTTCCGCAGGACGGCCATCTGGTCGGACCGCGATGCGGAGTTGTGCGGGAGGTGGTGGCCGTTGCACGGCAGGTGCTTCGGGAGCCTTCCTCTTCTGAGGCTGCAAGGAGTCAGCATCATTTTGGGGACGGCGGCACACGAGCGGCAGGGGACTGACCTTCTGGTGGATGAGGTCGTCGTCATCAGTCTTAATGCCCAGCCGGATCTTGGTCTCCTTGAGACGGGCGCGCACTTCAAAGATGGAGCGGTCCGCCCTGAGCATCTCGGCCTTAAGACACTCGCGGTGATGAGCAGCCAAGACCAGCTGGCGGCCCTCCTCAAGCTCCTTCCGCAGACGTTTGAGCTTCTCTGCGCTCTGAACATCCCTGGCGCGCGTCTTGCGCGTTTGGCGGACCTCACGGCGCCGGAAGCACACATACGGATCCGCGTCATCGTTTTCTGTCTTCTCGAACTTAAGGGTCGGATGGAGCGGCTGGTTGTTTAGCGCTTGCCGACGAGACTTCCAGTACTCATAAATCTCCTTGGCGTGCGGCATAACCACCTTGGCCCGGTCAAGCTCGAGCAGGCCCTGGAGCATGTCGTCGTACGGGACTATGGTCTGGTCTATCGAGGCGAACGGCGCTTTGATGTACGACGTCTCCTCGTACACGTCCATGATCTTCTCGAAGTCATCCTCCGAGAGCTGGGCTGAGGCGGCCCGTTTCTGGTTGTACGACTTGAGGAAAACCTCGTCGTCCTCGGTCATGTCATACTCGCATCCTATGCTCTCTTCTACTGTCTGGGAGAAGCGGATGTACGTGGACGTCTTGGAGAACTTGCGAGAGTACAGCTCGTCATAGTTGAGTGTGCTCTCCTGCGGAGGGGGCACGGGGATCTCCGTGTCTGCAGTGACCCCCCGCGCTCTTGAGGACGGCCTGCAGATGGTATTCCTGGGGAAGCAAGGTCAGTCTCAACCCCCTATCCCGTGCCTGTGATAATGTGAAGACGAGGTGCACGTGCACTGGCACGTGACATATTGCGACCTGTCCACGAGGTGGTTCAACTCACATTTTCCTCGGCCTGTTCGACACCGGTTTGGATTTGGGCCTCGTTTGTGAGCGATTCATACTCTGTCGGATCAATCTGGTCCTCTCTGAGGACAGATAGGGGCGTTTTCACGCTCAGTTTCTTGTACCGAACCTTGCGGGTCGCCATGGCTGCTGGGGGAGGTAAGTTTGGCAAAAAGCCTGGGGAAACCCCGAGGGAAAAAAAATTTCTCTCATTCAAGGGGCCATGCGAAACCGGTTTGTCGACTTTTTTGATGCAAAACCGACGTGGTGGTCGATATTTTGATGGCCAAAGTCTCGTCTCCTGATGGAGTGTCGTTGAGGATGCGGGCGCAGAGTTTTGCTGTTTTGGCGTGGTTCTGCGTTTGTTCTGGCGCCATTGGCCAGCTGAAGGGGGGGTGCCCCACCTGCCTTGGAAAGATGATAAGACCGCCCAAAGCACGAGCATTCATTGCCACGGTTGCCCCCTTGTTGTTTCCCCTGCAAGCCCAGCAAAAGTTCTTGAGGCGCAGCAGCCTAAGACGTTCCTTTCCAGCAAAGAACAGATTTGGGATAAAAATTTGATGGAGTCTTTTTTTTTTTATTACTGAAAATGATAACATTTAGTCTCTGCACTTTTACACTGTTCTTCCATGGATGTGACGTTGTTAGGATCTGGCCGGGTCTGGCAGGTGGCACGTGCATGACCGCAGCTGTTCGTCATGTTTGCCTGGCGCAGTGTGTTGGGTGCAGTTCCAGCTGGGAGTGATAGTGTGGCTAGTAAGACCCCAACTGTGGCGTACTCCACCTTCCCCGCCATCATGCTTCAGGCCATCCTCACCCCGCTGCGCTTGCGAACCGCCAGCCGCCGCCTTCTCAGCCTCGACCCTGACAGCCTGAGAGTCTGATTGCAACCATCCACATCCCGCCGCAACCAACGGTCTCCTTTGCATTTCGACGGCAGCAGACCCAGCGACAGACAAAACCAATTGGATTATTGATTTACCGGAAGCCGAAGAGAGCTTGCTTTGCCAAGACTTCGCCCCAGCGACACCGCCAGATACCCCCGTCCCGACGAGCTTGATACCCGCGTCTTTCCTTGCGAATTTAGCTCTGACTTAGAAGCCGATTTCGACGACGGCCTTCTCCAGGAGCTACCGGCAGACGAGCAAACCAGAAACATACAAACGAACCGATTGAAACACCAAGCCCGATAAGATGGGCAATACCACCAGCGCCGTGCTGGACAACATTGTCCAGGGGTCGAACTGTGCGATTCTCTGCTCCCCAACTCGGCCGACGATACGGGATGGCTGACTGGCGCTGCTCGTGGTGTAGTCGATAGGGAGGAGGTTGACAGGCTACGGAAGAGGTTTATGAAGCTGGACAAGGTTAGTTCCAAGGATCAGCAGGAAGAGGAGGAGCAGAGGGTTGGATATGATAGACAAGCACAAGTGCTGACACAATGCTGGCAGGATAACTCCGGCACGATCGAACGCGACGAATTTCTAAGCCTCCCGCAAATATCGTCGAACCCGCTTGCCACCCGGTGCGCATCCACCTTCCGCCCCATACTTCCCGAGACATTTATTAACACACAACTCTAGAATGATAGCCATCTTCGACGAAGACGGTGGCGGCGACGTCGACTTCCAGGAGTTCGTGTCCGGGCTGAGCGCGTTCTCCAGCAAGGGCAACAAGGAGCAGAAGCTGCGGTTTGCCTTCAAGGTGTACGACATTGACCGCGACGGCTACATCAGCAACGGCGAGCTGTTCATCGTGCTCAAGATGATGGTCGGCAACAACCTTAAGGACCAGCAGCTGCAGCAGATCGTCGACAAGACCATCATGGAGGCTGACCTCGACAACGACGGCAAGATCAGTTTTGAGGAGTTCACCAAGATGGTGGAGAATACGGATGTTAGCATGAGCATGACGCTAGGTGGGTGCCTTTTTCATTTTCTTTAGTGGTGTGATAACAACAGGACGTCTTGCTGACTGTGTGGGTGGTAGACCAGTTCTGAGTGTGAGGTGGATGGTTTGCCAGCGGAGATACCACGACATGATCTTTGGACATGAACATGATGAACATCTTTTGAGTTTCACTCCTGGAGATAAAAGTGCCTTGGCCAATGGTGCGAGCGGGAACAAGCAAGCGTTTTACTCCATCTGTTCCTGAGAACACCATAGAGGCAGGCCAATGAGACATCAATCAGGGATCTGGTGTCCAATTCAGAGTACACTACATGCCTGTTTTTACCGATTTCTTTAAATTTGTTTTCAGGATGTTATGAGGTCCTTGTCGGTATGTTCTCTTTTCCAGCCCCTCGTTATGTGCCCCCTGCAGAGGGGATCAATTCTTCAAGCGTCGGGATATGTCTATCATGCTGGTGCCTGGGAGAGCTGTACATATATGTACATACAACTTGCACTACAGCCCGATGAATCCTTACCAGCTTGAAGCCGTCGTGGTGTCAAAACCTGATCGTTTAGACATACCTTCCCCTACCAACCGCGGAGCTCTGGGGAGGGCGGGATTGATTCCAGATCTACATCTGTACATGTTTGCATGCCCGGCGTTTTCAACGGCCGCTGTCTCGGGACGGGTGGGTGTTGTGTTCCCTCTTCCGGAGATCTGCATGCATGCATCACTGCCCACGCGTAATTTCGGATAGACGTGGGTTATGAGGTATGTATGGATTTGAGGAGCTCGGCCGGTAGGTGTCGAGATCGGGATCGTCAACGGGTGGGGAAGGGAGAAGGGGGTTGGTGGCAGCTGTTGAGGCCTGGAAAATCATTATGGGCATGGGCGAAGTCTGGAGAGGTGAGCTGTAAATGGGGAATTTACCCGTTGGGTTGTTGGTGCTGGGGATTGTTTTGTCTGGGCAAAACTTCAGGGTTTGACGCTAATTGGACATATCGGTGAGCTGGTGGGGGTTTGAGGAAGGTGTTTTTGAACGGTGAAGGGTGTATCATCGTATGTCTTTTATGGAAGTGTTTAGAAGGTCGACCGAGATCTTGAGGACGTTGTGACACCTTTCTCAATCCTCTAGCCTTGTCATACATGTTCTGGCCATGCTGATCCATAGCCTGCTTGGGGCTTTTATAAATGTTGGTGTATCTCCTTTCTGGACTAGTTCAATGATGTATACTGATGCTTCATCTTATAACCCCGAGACCCTTAGCCCTTTGGGGCTATTGAAGGAATCTAGCTCGGGGTTGTCAGGTAGTATGCCTTCCTTCTTTTCTAATTTAGGCTATTCATACTGTATACCCACGTTGGACGAGCCTCTCATTCATGATTGATGCCAATAACCTATCTACCCTTTAGGATAAGAATGTTCATCTGTGCCCAGGAAGACTAGGGGAGAGAATTTAATAACAATGGGGCCGGCACTTCTGTTCAAGAAGACCGAGATGTTCTCAGCCTGAAGTTTCTATTCCAGATGCATAGGCAGCACTGAGTGTAAAGCTAGAATACTTCATTCTGAGCACCTCCTCTCTGTTTGTGTGACTTGCCGTTGACATGAGAGCTACGTCCCTCTTCAGAAAGTTGTCTTTCAACAAAGCCTTCCCCACCGTCGACTAGCTGAAGATCGCTGGATGTTTATTGTCCTTTTGATAAGCGGTTTCAGATCTTGAGGAAGGG
Organism: Collariella sp. IMI 366227; assembly: GCA_027946355.1. Taxonomy (NCBI): domain Eukaryota; kingdom Fungi; phylum Ascomycota; class Sordariomycetes; order Sordariales; family Chaetomiaceae; genus Collariella; species Collariella sp. IMI 366227. Next base: position 599,023 of record JAPEUS010000004.1, on the reverse strand, counting down.
CATGCACAGGTCCCGATGATGCGGCCAGCTGGATCTGGCTGACGGACGCAAGATCCCGACTCCCTTGGCCCTGCGCATCTTGCAGATGCAAGCTAGGGCCGGGGGGTAAGAACGAGTAGAGATGACTCGGGCTCCCTAGAATCAAAAACTGGCCTGGCACGCTTTGTTTTGGCCTCGTTGGAAATTAAATATGCAAGAGCACCGTGATAAGAACTTTAAATTGCCCATCAACTGTGGAAGTTGTTGGGTCCAGCCACTTTTTCTCAGTTTGCCATGGAATTGTTCCAGTTGGTCAGGATGAGAGATTCAGTTCTGGTTTGTTTGTCTTTGGGCGGCGAATGGTGAGGACTCAAATCCCTCTGATCCATTTTATTTAACTTGTTCATCCTTTTCTTCGTACTCGATTTCTCTACGCCCTAGGTTCCGCCTCTGTTTTTTCCCAGAGAGAGTTGTTCTCATCCCTGGTGTTCCCGTTTCTCAGTTTTTCCTTCTACCAATTTCTTTCATAGTTTCCACATCCAGATACAACATCTTCTCCGCAAATCGCGATGTGACATGTCATTCCAGGGGTCTTCCACCCCCCTGTCCACACCAGTCATCAAGTGGGCATGGTGTCCTGTAAGCGAACGCCCGCTTCCATGGATCCGGAATCCGTTGGGCAGATCGCGCTGCAAGCGAGCTTCTTGGCGCGCTGGGGGTGTTTGGGTCAGGATCTTCCTTCGCCCGAGAGAGAGGAATTGCCATCTCAACATCTTTCCCATCCATTTTCTCCCATCATGATGCACTCTCCCTCGCGTAGTTCCGATCAAGATCGACGACGAGCGATCGCAGCACAGCAGGAGATGGACGGATCTTGGTTGATGCATGTCTTAGACGACGGATCAGATAGTTGGCCGCCAGTCCATTTCTGGAAACCCGCCGGACCGTTGGGGAGCGTTTTGCATCAGGTGGTGTGGTGGGGGAGAATGTACTTGTAAGGATTTGTGTGACATGGTGACACCAAGCCGCTTGACTCAAAGTCCATGAGCTTTTTTGATCCCTTTTTGTCTCACCACCGTCCGGAACAAATCCGCCGAGTCAACCAAAAAAAGCCACCACAGCCGGAGATACGGCCAGATTCAGACTCAAACCTTGCCACCCGGCCCGCGATAATCTGCGTGTGGTTGAAGAAGGCCTTGTCTCTCCTGCAGTGCGACTCGAGCGCCCGGCCGAAGCGATCCGATCTCTGTGTTCACAGTGTATGTAGATAGCAGCAGCATGCACAAGCAGCAGGGGTGGTGAAAAGGTAACGGCCGGCGGGCCGGGGGACGAGATGTCTCTGACAGGCCGCAATGTCCGCAAGAGCGTGTGCTTGTCTCAGCCGCGCCATTGGCTAGAGATCTAGTGTGTCATGTCTTGAGTCGGACAGATCGAGACGGTGTGACTTGCAGCAGCATGGCCTCGTCCAACAACACCGCCGATCGATCCTGCAGGCTCCGAACCGGGAAGGTATCACAACTTTCACTTGACTTCACCTAAACCTCGACAAGCTCCGACTCACACCTCCACCACCTCGAGTCAAACAACACTAATCCTGGCCGAATTGTTTGTGTCCAAGACATGGTTGGATCAAGGACGCGGGGGGAATGGAGTGCGCGCAGTGTAACGGTTTTGGAACTTTGATCCGAAAAAGTCTCTGAATAGTAAAAGACACACAAATCTCCGCCCATGAGCCTCGGTCCGGCCATCATCACACATCGCCGAACTGCAAACGTTGAGGCTGTGATAGTGGAGGAAGGGGCAAAGCAACGAGGTTGCGAAAAGCTCAAAATCGCACTCCCATTGGCCGCCCAAGCAATCCGTAGCGTCCCAGCGCCATGGTCGCGGCATGATTAGCGCAGCCCATCTGCCGGCAACAGGGCAATAGCGCACTGTGATTGGCTGGGGGAGGACACCACCAATCTCCCACCTCCCACTCGGCATCAAATACCAGAGAAACCTTGGTGTTGCCGTGGCGGGAAATGGAGAAAGTCGAGTCCCGTCAGCTGAGATACCGCCGAGTTGGTGCCCGGGAAAAGGCCGGGTTTTCTCAGCTCGTGGTGGATGATGTGGTGGCTCTTTGCCTTGGATGTTGGAGTTCTCGCCGAGTCTGTTTGCCCAATCCGCGCAAAGGGTCCCTGTTCGCCCCCTTGATGCCCTCATGATGGAATGGAATGCGGTTCAGCCGGGATAGGTCTCGAGGCTCTTGCCGCCTAAATATGGGGACCAATAATCAGACCAAGTCATTCAATGGGCCCTGCCGCAGCAGCACGAGACAGAAAACCCCATCTACCGAATCTTTGCACCCCCCATGACTTCGTAAACATGTCTATCATGTACAATTGGAGGAAACGCGACAACAGCGTACCCCACACTCTATGCAAAAGGTTAACAGACTATGTACAGAGCAAGTTACGTACAGTTACAACCTCGAAGCGAAAAGAACCAAGTCAGACCAGCCAACCTTTTTCTCCTCATCCCCACCCCACCAGCACACCGTTCATCCCCTTTTCCGAGCCCAGAACCCCATGTCGTGCCGCCATCCATCCATTGATCAACACATCCAATCTCGTCACTCCATCCCCTCCCCACAACCCCCCTTCATGTACAACATAACACGGTTCCGGTCCATCATTGCTCGTATCTCCCATCCCCTCCACAGCTCAACCACCAATCGGACGTATCTCCAACTCTGGAAGCTGCCGACTCCCGACCGTCCACAACACCACCACATCTCTTTGAGTCCTCTCGCTCGCCTGAGACAAACCATTGCAGCTTCTCCGAAAGGGAAAAAAAATCTTCCCTATACTCCGCCCGTTCCATTAGACCGCCGCAGCACAACCTTCTATTCCCCCATCGTTGTCTCATGCACACTCCATTCCGCATTCCCGAAACGTAGAGTAGTTAGGAAGTGATCAAGCAAGGAAATGGTATCCCGGCAGCCCCTAGTTACTAGAAACCAAAGATTCCCGAGAGAGTACATGAATGGGTCCTTTAGAACAACGTTCTGAGACAAACGACAAAGCAGGAAAACGTAGAAAAACACCCGAGATGAACAGGACAGAACCAAAAACGTAGGGGGCAAGTAACTGGTGGTACATTTGTGTCTCAGCACTCCAGAAAAGGGAATAGCAGAGACAGACAAAAAAAAACCTCGGCGGCAGCAGCAGCGGCAGCAGCAGGAGCGAGAAATCGGAAGCAGCCACCACCAGATGCCCCTGGCATTGTTTTTTCTTTTGCGTTTCCTCAACGACGACGGGAGCTCGCCGCCCCATCGCCGTTGCCGCCGCCGGCCGAGCCGCCAGTCGACTCGTAGAGATCCACGCATTCCTCCAAAACTAGAAACCAAGGGATGTCAGCAACACGTTCCACAACACAACACAACACAACACACAAAACACAACCCACAAAACAGGGCAACACATACTGTCAATAATCCTCTCCTCCCAAACCCCATACTGATAGTCCACCAGCCCATGGCGTTCAATGCTGTCGCAGAGCCGCAGCAGGTCCTTGCCCATCTTCTGCAGGCCGTCGAGGGGGATGACGCTCTGCGGGCGCTGCAGCGGCTGCCCGGACTCCATCATCTCCTTTTGGCGCTGGAGCATGGCCAGCCAGGCGTGGTTGAAGTCGTTCCACAGCTTGATCCGCTCGCCGTGCAGATTCTGGTCGTCTGAGGTGAGGCCTAGATTGGGGGAAGGGAAAAGGGCCTTTTGTTAGTCTAATGGTTTTGGTTTGTTTGTCTGTAAAAAGCAAACCATTTCTGGCTGGTCTTTTGCATACCTAATTCCACAACGTGGGAAAGTAACCAGTCCGAGACACCGAGGAGCGATTCGCTGGCGGTCGCGAGCACGCCGCTCCGTATGTTCTGGAAAATCTCCTTGAGGGCCGACTGGTACGAGGCGTAGGCCTCGTCGAGACCCCCCGCGGCGGGGTACTCGTCTTCCATTCTGACGTCTGTGGCGGGCGTCGTTTGCGAAGCCATCCCTCCAATGGCAGCCATGCTGCCCGTGGAATAGCCATGCAAACCCGGCTGCTGATATACCTGCGGCGTGCTGGACGAGGCCGTCTGGGCCTGCAGGGCCGACGTGGCCGCGGCGTTGGTTGGCTCGCTTGAGAAGTAAGGGGCCGTGACATCCGTCGACATCATCGGCAGGCCTGCAGCTTGCCGCGAGGAGAACTGCTGGCTCGCGTCATACACGGCAGCACCCTGTGGCCCGCCCGTCTGCTGCACGTTGTACATCATTGCCGGGGTGTAGGTGCCCCCAAAGCTCTGGGTCTGCCGCGAGTCCGGCTGCCCGTAGTCTGTCGTCGAGTGGTGGTAGCTCATGGCGCCCTGCGGCATCGCCGTCGTCGGGAAGCCTGTCGCCGACGTATCCTGGTAGTACCCGCCGTAGCCAGCGGCCGAGCTGCCCATGCCTCGGGTCGCCCCTGACGGTGATGTGGTGAGAGGCGCGGGCCGGAACCGCTCCCCCTGGGCGGCCGGGAAGGGCTGCCTTTGCCGCGACTGGTCATGCAGCGACTGGTGGTGTCGTGAACTGGAAGCGGAGTAGATGGGCGGTTCATTCTGCCTCCTCTGGCCCCTGTTGTCGTCCATGCCCCTGACTTCTGAAGAGTTACCCAGCAACGGGGAGTCGCCCAGTCCACTCGGTATCCCGCTGCGGGTGGAGCAGCAAGTCTGCGATGCAAGACGACCGGCTTTTTCGGCGATTCGGACCCCCTGACCGGCGTCTCCGGCAGTTTTCTCGATGTCGAGAGGAGGCGGGGAAAAACACAAAAATTCGGCGCGTTGTCAACGCGATTTATCGAACGCGCACCGGAGTTGATCCGTTCGGAGCCGCCCACAGCGTTTTTTCAGGCCAAAAAAACTGCGTCCGGCGTCGCGTCGAGGCGAAAAGATCGGCAAAGGCCTCCTGCCACGCGATTTTCTCGTGTTAGAGGGACAATCCGCCCGTTCTTCCGGAGACTGCGGCGAAGGTTGGAAGTGGTGGTGGTCTGGAAAAACGGCTCTCGTCCCCGCGGATGCCTTTTACTCCCCGATGCTGATGATGACTGGCGCAGAGCTGTCGATCGTCGTGTCCCTTGGATCTCGGAAAGAGGAGATGCTGTCGCAAAGACTCTCGGCGGCTCAGAAGATCTGGACTCGGGACTCAAAAGTGGGGATGGCGAAACTCGACCAAGGCTGGAGAGAACTTGGAGAGGTGGGAGTCGCCGATTAGGGTTGTGTGCGAAGACCGGGATGGACGACGACTCGCTCAACGGCAGAGAGTCCGGACTGGGGAGATCCCAGATTCCTTAGGCCAGAAGTAGGTGGCAGATGGTTTCTGTCCGAAAGAAGGTCGAATCTTCCACGTCAGGCTGACCGACAGGTAGTCTCATGAGACGGCTCTGAGGAGGTCAAGCCGGCGCCGGGAGGTGTGTGATGCGGTTTGCGCTCCCGCTCCGGGGCCGTACCAATGCTCTGCCGTTGCATACAGGACCCTATCCGGGAATAGGGCAGCGAGTGCTGGGGCGTTTGTCTGCCTTGGGGCCGGCGATAGAAGAGTTTTTGGGGCAAGAGAAGACTGGAAGACAGGGGACCGCAGTCTTCTGGGGCGAGCCGGGACCAGGTTCAGTCACTTATACCCAGATGGATGCGACCCAGCGTCCACTCGTGATCACCGGCGACTCTCGCCTGCGAGAATGAGGAGTGCCACGATCAACAAAGGCACCGCCTTGTTCCGTCAGCAGGACAACGGCGAGAAAGAGATCACGGAGAGCAGCCGGTCGAGCGGGTGAGGATGCCTAGCTGAGGAGCCGGGATGCTGTAATCCGGGTATCCCGGGCGAGGGTCGAAGTGCCGATGCAAGACAGGGCGAAGCTCAAGATGGCGGGAGAAGAAGGCACAGTTCACTTGGGGCCGATGGTGTACTACATGAAGACTGCTGATGGGGGAAGGGAGGACATTTCGATTAGTTTCGGTGACGATCCGGAGGCAATTGGGCATTCCTCTCCACATTTTGGTCGTCGGGCCTACGTACCTGAGCAGAGTGGCTGCTTGGCTCAGACATGGGAGATGTGTATGTGTGTGGGTGTGTGTGTGTGTGCGTGTTGAGGGCGTGCACGAGATGGAGTCTGATCCCCAGCAGGGCAATACCGGCTAGATATACAAAGACGCTCCCGCGGAAGGAGACGCCTCGTGCTCCGGGCACAGGATCGTTGGCTGAGGGAAGCCGGAGGATCTGCAACCGGGCGGCTTGCCGAGCTGATGGCGTTCTGCGGCGAGTGCCGTGTCCGGGGTAATTGTTGATGCAGAGAGGTCCGAGAGGGATCACCGCGTGAAGGGGACTTCAGCTGTGTTTGGTCTGGCGGGTGGGCGGTGGCAAAGACTGCTTTCTTAGATTGAGAGATGCTCCAGCCCCACGACCATGGCTAGTAAAACCCGAAGCCGAGGCCTAAAAGGAGATAAAAGAACAACGGCGGCCATGAGCAACGCTCAAAAGGCGGGCGGGAAGCGGTGCGTTTGCGAGACAGCGTTTGCAGACGACCCGGGTCCTCGTCCGTCCACCTCAGACTCTGACCAGGCCGTGTCAAGCTCCACCGGATCAATCCGAGCGAGGCAGCCCAGACCTGCGACGATCTCGCATCTGGCGCGAGGCGCTCGGTGATGTGACGCCCCCCACGTCTGAGGCTGGCCGTTGTTCCTCGCGAGACGCTGTCTTGAGTAATGCTAAAGTCACTTGTTGTTGGGCCTTATTTTTTTTTTCTGTCCCATGTCTTACCGGAATGGGCGGGTGGTTGCAGGCCCGCCCGATCGGGTTGGGCTCCGGGCTTGTGTTGCTCGTGGCTCGTGGCTTGTGGCAGGACGTAAGACGTAAGACGCAGGACGGCGATGGTTCCGATGACAGACGAAGGGACAAGCAGAGTCAGAGTCAAAGTCATGGACAAGGGTGTGTGTGAGGCAGGAATGGGTCCTGAGGGAAGCCCTTGCTGCGTGCCTTCCCGGGCTGTGGACGGACATCACCAGGAGGGGAAGCTGCCGTCCATGGGTCAGGAAATGGAAGGCACAGGGCGTGCTAGTGAGTCTCCGCTTGGTTGGAACCTGCCGACCTAGATGGAAGGAACGAAGTTTAAATCCACAACACAACATTGGAAGTCAGGCCGGGCAAGAGCAATGCGTCGCTTGGCAGGGCTGGGTGAAGCATGAAGCATCTCGACATCAACAACAGCGAGATCGGGGCAGGACTTAGGACCTAGAGGGCGTGATCTTAGGCTTTGACGGTGATGTCCGCCCTCGTTCCCGTTTTGGATCAGAACCAGATGAAGCTGGGAGCTCTTCTCTGAATTCTCCTGCTTGTCCAAGCTCTAGGCGCCCCCGGCACGAGCCGTCCGCCCATGTTTGCTGGTTGAACCTCCTCACATGCGACATGCGTGGGCATGTGGGCTGGGGCCTGGGGTCTCGGTCGCGTTGTGCCGCTTTTCGTATCTTCATGGTGTTTGAGACCATAGCGAGGCGGGGGACCAATGCTGTCACGGCTTACCAGCCACCGGAAGCATCCCAGCGAGTCGATGGGCAAAAGCAATTCGGGCCTGTGGGAACCGCTTGGAGCTCCAGGGCACAATGCCACAAATTAGCCTCCGCGACGGCCCACCTCGCAGCACGAAAAGCGGCCGACGGACCCTGGGTGAGCTGTTCCCGGTGTTCCGCAGCTGACAGAAACCGCAGGAAATGCTCCAAAACGACGTCAGTTGTCGAAACCGTTGCCGGGGTCGAGTCGCCTCAACCAACCAACCGTCTCCAGAATCATTCAGGCGTTGAAAATTTTCGTTCCATGCGCCGGCAGCTTCGGTGCAGAAAAACAGAGACGAGTGCCGTCTTGGGAGGTACCGGTACTGCTCTGCGTCTGGCCGGTACCTCTGCTGCTCTGCTCAATCAAAGGAGCGTCGTTTAATGATCCTGGATCCATGTAATCAGAGGTGCTGTCCTCAAGAGCTTCTGGAACCATTGTCGAAGACCACGGGAGCAGGCCCAGCGGAACGGACCCGGTCCTGTTACATCTCACCTTGTGTGGGAGGATGGTATGAGGACCGGAATCTTGTGTTTTTGCAAGAGTAAATAAATTCCCTTGAATCCCTCGCCCAGCCGCCTGAGATGCCCAAGCGTTTTGTTGCCGGCCTCCTTGAGTCAAGCATCGCTTGGCACGGAGGGATCAAAGCTCTGGCTTCATCTCAACCCTCGAACCGGAGTTGTTGTCCGCTGGAGCCTCGGGATAATGTCACCTGGAAAACTCACCGAGGTCAACAGCTCAGTCCATATTCTTATCATCACGACTATGGCACAAGCAGTCATAGATCCAGTCTCAGTACACACTGCCGTTCACTGCTGATCATGGCGGATCTTCTTCTTCTTCTAGGCAATGGGACGGCTTGGCAATCCTTAAGTCTAGACGTATACCGTTATGTAAACAGATTGATGGTGATTAAAATCGACCCATAACTGCTATGATACCGCCCAAGATAGCCTCGGATTCTTGCACAAGGAAGCTATCCGTGCGAAATAGGACAAAATTTTCTTGAACGGGATCACAACTCGGGTAGGGCCGTCAACATGCACCATGCACCATGCATGGCATCTGATGGTAGCCTGTGGAGGTTGGTGCTGGGCATGGGCCGCGTTCTGCTTCTCCTGACAGGAGACGGGAATAAAATGGCGGGAGATAAGAAACACGGATTAAGCCGACCATCTGTAAATCAACATCGATGCTGCCGCATCAATTGACGGTCTTGCGACGGGTGTTGCCATGGCAAGCCGGTTGTCCACGGCTCAGACACATGCCCGTGTATGAGGAACCCAAATCATGATGCCATAGCCAACCTCCCGACTGATTTCCGCACGTGCAAGACCTCGCTCAGGCTGCCATGGCGATTTGTTGCGGTTCTGACGAGGACATCAGCCCGTGCCTCGCACGCCCGCTGTATCTGAGACTGCTTTCAAGCAGTTGGCGCCTGGACATTCATGCGAGCATTGGCAGGACCTGGTTCAAAAAGGGACAAATTCGAGCACAAGGTTGATCGCGGGTAGGTCCGGGAAGCTCAACGCCTTGTATTGTACAGTTGTCTGTTGGGTCAGTTGATACAGAAAAAAAGCTTACAGGGGGTAAAACAACCACGCCAGTCGCTCCAAGCGGACGGTTGTCCATGCAAACCCCAGACAGCACCACCACGGCTAGCCAGCACCAAACTATCTCTTGACCCACGTAGGCCCCTTTCTGGCCTTGACACGGCCATGCTTCTTCCTCTCCACACTCCTCGGATCGCGCGTGACACAGCCAGCTGGACAGGGGGTTAGCAGAGGTCCCAGCCAAGTCAGCATAGCACTCACCTCTCCTCAACGCCGGCTTCAGGGCTGGCTCGTGGGCCATCAGCGCCTTTGAGATGGCCAGAGTGAGCGCCTCGGCCTGCCCGGTCGTGCCACCACCCTCAACCCGCGCCCAGACGTTATACTTGCTGAGCCGGTCCGTAGCATGCAGAGCCCACACCGCGCTCTCCCTGTCGTGGACCCGGCCAAAGTAATCCGACAGGGTCTTGCCGTTGACCAAAACCTGACCGTCGCCCTCGACGACAAATGCCCTGGCGGTGGACGCCTTTCTCTTGCCCACGCCCAGAGTTCGCCCAAACTTGTCGATGGGTATCGGGTTGGCCACGTTGAGATGTGCCTGGACGTCGCGCTTGAACATGCTCATGGCCTCGGTCACCTCGGCCGGCCGCAGTTCCGGGTGGATCAGGTGCAGGCTCTTGACGATGGCCAGGGACCGGGCGTAGTCGATCGCCCTCATCGATCGCCCTCACGGGCTCGCCAAACGAGTGCCGAAGGTCGGTCATGTTCTTCCACGAGACGCGCTCGGCATCGGCGGATGGGATCAGCGGGAGGTTGCTGTACGTCCTGGACAGCTTCTCGAGGACCAGGTAGCGGTCGTTGAATCGCGGGGTGCGCGAGAAGTAGGATGGCGAGACTGGCACCGGTCTGGCGTGCTTGGCTATCCGATGGTTCTTGCTGCGCAGCTCCTTGAAGTCGACTTCGGGGGCAGCGGTGATCGGAGGGGGAGGGTCGCTTAGGCCGGGCTCGGTTTCGGTGGAAAGACACCTCCTCCCCTGGACGGCAGCGGACGGGGTCAACCGCAGTGACTGGAATTGCTGCTCGAGAGAGCGTGATCTTGCGCCATTGAGGCACGTCGAGACGCCCCGAAGGGCGGAGGTGATGCCGTGGTTCGAAGATGCCATTATTTCGTGCGGGCCGCCCCCGTCATTATCGCGGTCGCGCCGGGGAGTGTCGTGGGCCAGCCGAGATCGTTTTGGCCGCCGGCGCCCCAGCGGAACAATTCGCAGGAATTTTTCCAGGAACTGCCAAGCCGAAGCTCGAACCACGGCGCGGCCCAAGCCCGCCGCCGCAACAGCCCACCACCGCTGGCCACTCAGAAAGGGGCAAGCTCGAGCCCCACCTCAAATTACCCCGCCACATAAATTTTCTGTCATTTACCTTCCCGCTCGTCGACAGCTTTCCTGCCCGACCTCCCTTCCTTCGAATAACCACCTTCAGTGCATCACAAGCAAAGATGGCGTTCGGCAAGCTCTATACCTACGCGGTATGTTGATTCTGATCTCTCGCTGCGCCGGCGATTCTCGCAATGGGCGGCTTTTCGTCTGCCCCTGCCTGAGGTTTTGTTTGCTGACTTTGGTGCGCTCTCCAGGGCAACTCCCGCTCCACGGCCATCCGCGCCGTCGCGAAGGCCAACAGCGTCGACCTCCAGGAGGTCGAGGTCGACACCACCAAGCCTACCGAGGAGTTCCTCAAGGCCAACCCCCCTCCACAAGGTCCCGACCTTCGTCGGCGCTGATGGCTTCGTCCTCACCGAGTGCATCGCCATCGCCGTCTACAGTAGGTGACGCTTTTCTGCCTTGTTCTGCGCTGCTCTCTTGCCCCGCACTTGCCAGCGGCGGCCTCGTCTGCCCCGCTCGCTTCCATGATGACCGAGACTTCTCAATAACAGTTATCCCTATCTGAAAATAACGGTGTTGACCTAGTTCTAACTTCTGACTGTCTACTTTCTTCACACTTTGATTGCTTTCTCATTCTCGTGTTGGGCATGAGCTAACAATCTCTCTCAGTCGCCTCCCAGAACGAGAAGACCACCCTCCTCGGCAAGACCAAGCAGGAGTAAGTCCACAACCAATCCCTTTTCAATTCATGCAGGAAGCTGACCAGCGTAGTTATGCCTCCATCCTGAGGTGGATGTCGTTCTTCAACAGCGAGGTGCTCCCCAAGTTCGGCGGCTGGTTCCGCCCCCTCGTCGGCAAGGACCCCTACAACAAGAAGTCCGTTGAGGAGAGCGAGAAGGCTGCTATCCGCGCCATCTCGGTCGTTGAGACCCACCTCCGCGACAACACCTACCTCGTCGGCGAGCGCATCACCCTCGCTGATATTTTTGCCGTTGGCATCATCTCGCGTGGCTTCGAGTACTTCTTCGGCAAGGAGTGGCGCCAGCAGTACCCCAACGTCTCACGTTGGTACTCCACCGTCTACAACCAGCCCATCTACTCGGCCGTTGCCCCCGAGTTCTCCCTCCTTGATACCCCCAAGTTGACCAACGTCGCCCCCAAGAAGCCTGAGCAGCCCAAGAAGGAGGCTCCCAAGCCCGCCCCGCTGCTGTTAAGCCCCAGGCTGCCGCCGAGGAGCCCGCCGAGGCCCCCAAGCCCAAGCACCCCTTGAGGCCCTTCCCCGTGCCTCCATGCCCCTTGACGAATGGAAGCGCCAGTACTCCAACCTGGAGACCCCTGAGGCCATGAAGTGGTTCTGGGAGAACGTCAACTTCGAGGAGTACTCTATCTGGAAGGGTGCTTACAAGTACAACGATGAGCTCACCATGACTTTCATGTCGAACAACCTCATCGGTGGCTTCAACAACCGCCTGGAGGCTTCCCGCAAGTACCTCTTCGGCTCGGCCTCCGTGTACGGCCAGAACAATGACTCCGTCATTGAGGGTGCTTTCGTCATCCGCGGCCAGGACTACCTGCCCGTCTTTAACGTTGCTCCCGACTATGAGAGCTACGAGTTCACCAAGCTCGACCCCACCAAGCCCGAGGACCGCGAATTTGTCGATTCCATGTGGTCGTGGGACCGCCCCGTCACTGTCAACGGCAAGGAGTACGCCCATGCCTCTGGCAAGGTCTTCAAATAAATTAAAAAAGCAAGCGCATTACAGGCCGGCAGTGGCGGTGTGCTAGACTATGGGATATGACTTACGAACGGTTGGGCAGTATGGGAAGGGTCACAGGCCCGCTGGTGGTTCACTGTGCTTGATGTCGCCAGTAGTATGAAACGAGTCGACGAAATAGACTAGCTGCCGCATCCGCGGGTCTGCTGATGAATGAAACCTTATGACCATCACTCGCGCTGCAAGTTGTGACTGAGACAAGCTGATTTCTCTTGACGTTGAGGGGTATTGAGTTACATGTGCCACAAGAAAAGAACAAAAGCCCAACCGAAGACAATCCAGTGCCCAGCTAACAGCGCTCAGCCAACAACATGAAAGCTCGTACTATCACCCTTTACTTGTCCCGCTCCTCCTCAACAACCGCCACCTCCTCCTCAGCCATCTTAAACGGCTTCGTCCTCATGTACGCGCTGACATCCGCATGCCACGCTACCTCATCCAAATACCTCTCTACCATCTCCAGCACCCTCCCCTCCTCCTTCACATCCCCCACAAACTCAGGCAGCGTCACCGCATTGTGCGGCTCACTCCGCGCCTTCTCAGCACTATCATCAATCAACACCGTATTACTCTGATCCCACACTTTTCCCTCATCCCGCCCCGGATGTGACGCCGCCACCTCCGGATCTGCCCACAGCCTGGTCAACCGCTTGTAGCACTGCGTGCGTCGGTTGTAGTCGTCGTGGGAGAGGCCGAAGCGGTCGCGGCCCCAGATTGCGACGACGCGAGACAGGGAGGACGGGGGGAGGAGTTGGGCGCACATGTGCGAGACGTTTTCGGGGCGCGCGGAGGACCAGATTGCGATGGTGTAGGCGTGGGTTTTGTTGGGGGGGGAGAGGAGGTGTTGGAGGAAGGTGCGCGCGTGGGGGCGCTCGATGAATCTGGAGGGGGCGCGTTTGTGTGGCCGGTGGAGGAGTGTTCCGTTGAGATCGATGATGATGAGGAGGGTTGGGGGATGGGAGGGGTTGGCGGGAGGAGGGTGCGGGTGAGGTAGGTGGAGGTGGGGAGGGGATGCCGCCTGAGGAGGGGAGGGGGCGGTGATGGGATCGCGGCGGGGTGAGGTGGTGGTAGGGGTTTGGGAGGAGGAGGAGGCTGCGGCGGCGGCGCGGGCTTTTGTTGGGCTTCTTCTTCTTGTTGTTGTTGTTGTTCTTCAAGAAGGGTTGGGTTGCGTGGAAGGGGCCAGCGGGTGGGTTGTTCATCGGGAAGAGTGGCGCTCCGCCGTCTTCGTCTTGATCTCTGAAGTTCCAAGTTGGGGCGATGGACCGGCGCTGCCCGGGCGTCTGGTATACTCCCTGGCCTTGTCCGTTGAAGCCGCCCTGTGGCGGCGGCGGCTGGTTATTAATGAAGTTATTGCGTTGAGGTGCTGGTCGGTCGTATGCTCCGTCGCGGCGGTCTCTGCTGTCGTAGTCGGTTTGACGACTGAAGCCGCCTTCGTATCGGTTGCGACTGCTGTATTGCTGGTTTTGGCGACCATACCTCGCGTCGCGCTGATCTCTCCTTTCATATGGTGCCCGTCGGTCAAAGGAACCTTGGTACCGATCTCTGTCGTTGTATTGGTCTCTGCCATTGTATTGGTCTCTGCCATCATACCCCGAGCTGCGATCAAAGCCGCCATCACGCCGGTCCCGGTAGTCATACGTGTCACCTCTACTAAACCGATCATCACGTCGGTCTCTGTAGTTATACTGTGGGTCAAACGCCCTCTCTCTCCATCTCTGGCTCTCATCCTGCCACGGCTGTTGGTTCGTCGTAGGGCCGCCATACTGGGAGGGTGGTTGTGTGTACTGGGGCGCCGGTTGCCCTGGTTGACTCCAGCTGGGATTGAAGTTAGGGGGCAGAGCAAATTGCATCCCATACGGGTTGGGGACATTCGGCTGGTTCCAACCATTTGAGGTTGGAGGAGCGGCCGGCGGAGCGTACCCGGCTTGGTGCTGCTGACTCCAATGCCAGGGCTGATTGGGATTCATCTTTGTTGATGTTGAGGTGTTGCCCTCGGCCGGATTGTGATCCGAGGGTAATTGCCTGCTCACTTTGGAATGAGCTGATTCCCGGTTAGTGAATGATGAGATGAAAGCAAGGTCTAAGAGATTGTGTTTACCGTGCGATTGTATCAACAATAACAACAATGGACCTTCAAGAGAGAAAGGGCGGGCAGCCGAGGCGTAGCTTTCACGTCGGATTGTTGCGGTGGCGGCGTGGAATAAACCCGAAAGATCGGTAGTCGGTTTTGCTCGATGTTGTTGGTTGGATGATAACAGTCGTGCATGGACAAGATGAAAAGCTGCCCTCGGCGCGCGAATTTGCGACACTAAAGTTCGACGCTGAGAATTGGGATGAGACTGTAATGTCAAGCCAAAGGGTAGTGGCCTTGTCCTCATTTGAAAAAATGAATTGCCGCCTTTTGGTGCCTAACGGCCTTCTCGTTCCAACCAACCACAACACACTACAAATATTTGTGTCTGCAGAGCGAGAGGTTGAGATTCCATATGCTGTTATAAATCGATCCAATTCTTTTCATCTTATGCCTCCCGAAGTCTCAAAGTTTCAGGGTCCAAGAATCAAGGGATTTGCCGCACGTGACAGTCCCAGATTGTGTCCATACATAACCCTGAGTTAACCCTGACTCTGCTTCTCACAACATCTGGGCATGAGCTCCGAGATAACAACCTTGCCGAACCTGAGACGGACCTCTTAGAGATCTGTACCTCACATCAGCAGTTAAAGGTCTTGTTGGCATGAATTTTCCTTTTGAAACCAAACTTGGCTCAAAGACTCACATCAAATTGATAATGGCAGGCACAGGCCAGCATTCACTCTCTCGTTTCAACCTTTCAGATTTTCAGATTTGAGACAGGGCGATGGTGCTGGGTCACTTACTCACTTCAGCTGGATACACACACAAGTCTCATAAGTATTTATTTATTTCTCTTTGCTCCTGGCAAACACATGCCCTCTGGTTGTCGAAACAAGAATGACCGCTCCATTAAAGACCCTAACCTAGACGATAACCTCCAACGCCCTGACATGCACCAAGAAAACATTCCCCAAAGAATACTACAATCTCCTTTCTCTTCTATTACCAGCAGCGTCTTATGTGGAATAAAACCAGTACCTATCATCCCTCGTTAGCATCTATCCCCAAACAATTTCATGCAAGGCAAACTCCGCGCCCGCCTTCGCATTCAACTTCAACGAGCATCCACCGGCGCCGGGGCGCTGCCATTCTTACCGCACGGGATCTCCCAGCTTCCACCCCTCAGTCACATCGAGGTTAAAAAAGGGCGTAGTAGCATCCATGAAGAAATGAACACCGCTGATGCCAAGGTTGGTGGATGGGGACAGGTGGCCTGTGGTCTGGCTCTGGGCGAGGGGGGATTGAGCGGCGCGGCCTGGACGGACGCGAGGTGCGGGGTTGTGGCGACGATGCACGAGGCGTTGAAGAGCGTGGCTACGGCGCCGGTGGCTTTGGGCGCGTCGAGAGGGTTGCCGCTGGCGCAGGTGTAGTTTTGCGTGCCCCGGCCGATGGCAATGTGCTTGAGGAGGAGGCCGGGGAGGGAGGGGGAAGGGAGGCGGCGCCTGAGGGAGGGGAGGAGGGTTAGTTTTGGGGTGGTGATTTGATGGAGGTGGGAGGGGAAAGTACCGGCTGGGAGGGAGACGTGGAGAGGTCGCACACTGGCGGGGTGGAGTGGCTTCGGCTCTTTTGGACCTCGGCGGCGAGGAGGTTGAAGTATTCCGAGATGGCCTTGATGTTCTCTGAAATGGCGGCGTCGGCGGTGACTTTAGGGAAGGTGGGCGCAGCCCAGGCTGTGGCGCTAAGCGCGGACAGGAGTAGCGAGGCACGCATGATGGGTTTTTGTGTGTCTGAGTTGTGTTTGAGTGTTGGTTTGGGGTTGAGATGGCGGATGATCGTCAATCGTCAAGGGGTATCTGGTATCACGAAACAGGAAAGAAACCCAAGAGACCCAGAGAGGTTGAGAGTCAAGCAGAGAGGAAGGAAACAAGAAACGCTCAAAAAAAAAGAGGAAAAGGAAAGCCAATCCTGAAAGATCAAAGACGGCTGGAGGGTATAGTTATATGGAGATAATATGAAGAGAGTACGACCACCTCGGCGGGAGGCCGGGTGGGTGTTATAGAAGCCGAGTGGCAGCAGCTATGGCGGCACACGGCAAGCCGTCCAGCCGCCTCGACGCCCCGCGGGCAGCAGTCAACCGTTCAGACCTGCAGGCCCGGCGCTGACATGGCCGGCAATGCACAACGTCGCTAGCCCGGTGGGCAGCCGCCGAGGACGCAGCATTGGCAGCGGGAGGAGGCCTTGGTCGTCGGATGCTGTGCTCTGAGTGGTTGTTGAAATCCCCGCGGACATTGAAGGGGTTGGCGGGTCCGTGTCCTTCTGACCCTTGCAAGCGCCGGAGCTTTCTTTGGATCTGTTTAACTCACCCCCCGTTGAGAGGGGTGGCTGACCGAGCAGGAAAAGCTGATGTGAGACTTGGCCTCTCCAGCCAGCCAGTAAAGCTTTCAGAACTCAACAGTTGCGTTATTGTGTGATAAGACGACACTAGGCAAAGGTTACATGTTTAAGGGACGGTGCGATGAGAGCGCGACGTTGCCTGATTGTGTCTCCTCAGCTCCCCTGACAGACGAGACCCTAAGGCGGGATGATGGGAGCATATTTGTGTTTGGGAGATTCTTCCTTTTTGTCATGAGGTCCCGGGGCGTTCAGCTGGACCGTCTAAACCATCGCAAGCTTGAGAATACTGTTCTGGAGCAGCGAGTTTGGCAACAATATCAGAAAGTGCGAGCGAGGTTGATGGAAACAGGGAGTGAGCTTATCCAGGGGCTTTCCAGAACGACAAGGGAAAGCAATATTGGGCTAATTTCTTCCGATTCTGAGAATTTACCCCTCAAAGTCTCGCTCCCTCATTGGTTGACCATTTAAGATGCTATTTTTGCCCACATTGCTTCCCCGCGCCTAACCCTGCGATTTGCAGCCCTTAACCGCCGGCACTTTCGCCTCCAATCCTTCCATCCAACCCTCGCCGTCAACGTTGCAAGCGGAAGTCGGCTCTTCAGATGACGAGGCCTTTCAAGTTGTCGGCCAGAGAAGCAGATTTTGGTAGCGACCCAATCCAGATTTCAGATCTCTTGCTGCAACTTTCCACGGAAGCCAGATCTTGCGAGGCGGTGTTGATAATCATTCTCCATCTGAACTTCTGAAGCTCCTTCGGATGTTCCTGAGCCGGCCCGGAAATGTCAGCTTCCGCTTCTTTATATGGTTCTCTCTGATATCGAGTCCAGATGAGGGGATCCGTAGATAGACATCTCTGAGAAGTCTCCTTCCCAAAACTCTCTTCTGGTGTATAATCCCATCTTAACGCCTGAGCTCGACCTCCAACCACCGCCCAAGTGAACTCTGATAGTCCTCGGAACAACCCGCCCCTCAAAAATCCCCGATCGAGACCACACGCGCCATCCAAAGCTTGGCCTCTCGGCAGCACTTGGCATCCCACTCATCAACCTTCCACCCACCCTTCCAAAAAAGAAAAAAAATGACTCGAGCCGCCCATGTGGCAACCCTGACAGCCACCGGGCGAGCCAACCAGCTAGAGGTTATGGAAAATGCCCGCAGGGATTTAGACGCTGGCCGCCCGCTGCGGCCAGGTCTCGCGTGCCCAGACCTGCTGCTACCCGTGTCCTCTGGACCCTATCCCATGCCTTTATGTCCTTTTTGGCTCCACTCACTTTTCAACATGCCATGTAACATGCTCGGGCGCGTGGAAGGCCTGGTGGTTGTAGATAGCAGAGGCTGTAGGTCGTAGACATGGGAGAAACACTCGTGATATTGACAGATGCTCTTGGCTTCTGAGCACTGGTTACTTCTTTACTAGAACGAGACTTCCGTCGAGACCGCGGGTAATCGGCACGGAGTAATCGGAGAAGTGAAGTTTTTTTTGCCCGCCGAGACTCTGCTCAGAAATGAGATCTGTTGTGCGTGGAGGACAGCGTGGTGCAGGCGGTTAGCTAGGCGTTTGAGTTCGAGGTTTGACGACAGACAACACAGCGCACAAGTGGATTGGGCCTCCTCAGTCATCGAAGGAGAGCGTTTACTGCTCACAGGAACTTAATTCCAAGCCACCCATGCCCATCTCTGTTCACACGTTCCTTCAATACATCGTCAAAATATGATACAACATTACAAGATGTAGCTTCCCCCGCCTTCCAAAAATCGCCGCACTCATCTATCTCATCAAGTCAACTTCGACACCGCATGGGAGACAAAGCGGGCCACAGCATCAGCCAATCCAAACCCCCATCTCTGCAGCCGCCGCCTCGACGGCTGGCTGCCGACACTCGACCATCTTGCCTTCCGAGATTGCAGGATCTCACCCGCCGGCTGGCCACTTGGATGTCTCCGTTGCCATCTGCACTTTCACAGGGTCTTGCACGTGTGTGCATCAACACACGTCATTCTTCTTTCTCCCCCGTCCCGAGATCACCCACATCGCAAAAGCTGCCATTTACAACAGCCAGCTCCTCCATCCCCTCACCCGCCCCATGTCAACTCACCAACTCACCCCCCAACTCCCTCCCCCCCTCCCCTTCACCGCCGCCCCTGCCCCAGAAACCACCCTCCCCGCCCCCGTCCGGCAGCCATCGCCGCCGCCCCTGTCATCCCCACCCTCCACCCCTCCCCACAACATAACAAACACCATCAAATGCAACACCACACAATAGAGCGCAAACAAATTCCTACTCGTCCTCGTCGCCAGCACTGCCCGCGTCACAGTATACACCACCCGCTCGGGTAAACTCATCCGCTTGTACGCCCTCGCCGACTCCCGCCCCGGAAGGCAGCGAAGGGCGACAGGTTTGATTCGTAGGCTTTTCGGTAGCGGTCGAGGGCAATTCCATTCCGCTGCCGCCGGGGCCGCCGAGGATGCCTGGGAGGTAAGGGGAGGTGGGGAGGTAGGGAGGTGATGTGGATGGAAGATGGGTTTGGGTTTGTGGAGGTGGAGGAGGGGGTAGGCGGAGGCAGAGGTGACGGCTGCGCTGCCGCGATTGTAGGTGGAGACGTAGCGGGTTTTTTCGTAGAGGTTGAGGTTGTCGCGCTGGAGGGCGGTGATTTCCTGGCGGAGCTGGGAGACAGTGCGGTGGGTTTCCGAGAGTTCCTGTTCGAGCTGGGCGTTGCGTTTTTTGAACCGGTCGCGTTGCGCGGTGATCATGGGGAGGATGCCTGAGTTGCTGCTGAGGGTGGGGCGTTCGTCGAAGGAGAAGTCGCGGGGGCTAAAGCCGCTGATGATGGAGGAGGTGGGGGAGGTGCGCCCGCCTTTGCCGCGCCCCGGGGCGATGGAAGGTGTGTAGCGGCTGACATAGGTGCCGGCGACGGAGGCGCCGGAGGGGAAGGCGTTGGGTGCTTCGGCCTGCACAGTGGAAAGCTCGTTTTCGAGCTTTTCGTTGAGGTTTTGGGACTTTTCGAGATCGGCATTTGTTCGGGAGAGATCTTCCTGTAGGCTCTGTAGCCTGCTCTGCAAGTCTTGGTGTGACACGCGCAGGATGGTGAGCTCGTCGCTCAGCTTCTTGTTGCGGGCAAGCAGCAGCTGCTCGAGTGTGTCCTTGCCCCCTGCCGCTGCGCCGTCCTGGTCGTCGGCAACCTCACGCGTTTCGTCATCGTCTCCGGTCGAGAACTCAATGCTTTTGAGCACTTCGAGCTCCTGCTTCACTTCGTCATAGTCGCTCCACTTTTGCACCTTCGCCTTCAGGGTATCCCTCTCCTCCTTGAGCAGGCCAGCCTCTCGCTCAAGGCCACGGAGTCTGGCGTCAAGATCCCTCTTCAGACCCTCCTTCTCCACCCTGGCAGCGTCGAGTTTCCGGATGAGAGACGAGTTTTCGGACCTCACACGCAGGAAGCCGGGCTCGTCCTCCAGAGCAGTCGTCGGTTGCGCCGGGACCTGCGACTTGGCCTGTGCAAGGTCAATACGCAACTGTTCATTACGAGCCTCAACCTCGGCAAGCCGCGCGCTCGTCCGCTCCAGGTCGGAGTGCACCATCTCCAGTTCTGCGCTAGTCACACTCCCGCGGCCTTCCTCGGCATCGTCGGACTTCCCTAACCGCTGGTTGACCTCGTAGCTGGCCTTGATCTCGTTGAGCAGGCGGTCTTGGTTCTCGACCTTGTCTTCCAGCGCCTTCTCCTTGGCGGCCCAGTTGTCCTTTTTCTCTTCCAGCACTGCTGTCCATGACTCCTCAACCTCCTTGACCTTGCTCTCGAGATTCTCCTCCAGCTTCCTCCGCGTGTCGCGTTCGGTTTGTAACCTGGACTCTGTGTCTTCGAGTTGGATGGTCATCCGGGAAACAGTCTCCTGCAGGTGCTGGTTTTCTTGGCTGAGTTTCGGCAGGGTTTCCTCAGAAACCAGCATCGAATCAACCGAGGCCTCGAGTAATGGGTAGGGGTCTGGCGCATCGGATAGTGCTGTGTAGGCGTGTAGGAACGTCGAGTTGACGGACTTGGAGTTGTTGGTCAGAAGGTCGATGAATGTTTGGTAGGCTATCTATGGTCAGTCCCAGCAAGTCTCGACGCGAGCGTTCTGACGCAAGACGCACCCTTAAGCAGGCCCTTGATTTCAGTGAGCTTGCTGGCATCGTCGAGCTTCCTAAATTCTTTTGTCTTCTGGGCCAGGTCCTTCCTCTGTACGGTTGAGTCCCGCTGGAAGGCCACGATCTCAGAGGCGGTGTTGTCGAAGTTGGAAACGAGGGAGGTGAAGTCGAGGGCTAGAGGCGCGTTAGATAGTTCCGGTCTTGCGTGTTAATAGAAAGGCATCGTACTCCTCCATTGTGAGATGGCGCTCTGGAACTTGTTGACGGCGCTGGCGGTAGTGGGTGTCGGCGGCGCGGGTGCCCCGGCAGCCGAGTCGGAGCTCGTTCTCCCGACCATCTTGTCGTGTTTGCTTGCGCAGTTGAGAGCCAAAGTCTACCAGAGACGGCGATGTGCCCAGTGTTGTGGCGCGAGGATCATGAACGTCGGTAGTGTTGGTTGCTGGGTAGGGTTTGCGGCTAGTGGATGTACGTGAATGTGCGTTGGATGGACGTTAATGCTGGACGTGGAGCGTGTCTGAAAGCTGTCCAAGTCACGGTTGGTGGCTCGCTGGCTGCAGGAACAGCGCCAAGACCCTGGATCCTGAACGGTCCAAACTGAAAGTGGGGCTGCGTCGTCTCAGTGGAGCCGCAGCATGTGCAAGGGTGCAACTGCCCTGTTGCTGCACCCTGGAACCTGCCAGACTCCAGTTCCAGTTCTCCAGTTGAAGCTCCCCTGCCCTGGCCATGGCACCATGACGGCTTCCTTCCTCCAACTCAGACGACACAACCACACAGAAACTCCCACTGAACGGTCTCGGCACCGAACCCCCCGGTGATTCCACATCCACCACCCGGCGACGATGGTTTGGGATGCGCAATGGCATCCGACCCTCAGAGGAACCAGGGCCAGGCAGTAGCACCACCACCATTACCAGGCGCACTCCCCGGCACCCGCCCCTATGCTTTGCGCCCACTGCTCCACGACGTGCCCCTGTCCGCCGACGGCGACAGCAAGGATATCAAGATAAACTGTGTCGAGTACCATGGTATGCGTCCAGTGGAGGTGACCTTTTCGAGACGAAGTGGGTGCTAATCCCCTCTCCTTATCAGACGGCAACCTCTACGTCGGCACCAGCGCATCCGAGCTCCTCCACTTCTTCCGCATCCCCCCAGACCCAAGCGATCCCAGCGGCCCCCCTACGTTTATTCTCGCCTCCCGTCT
The DNA here is from genome assembly GCA_027946355.1 of Collariella sp. IMI 366227. NCBI lineage: Eukaryota > Fungi > Ascomycota > Sordariomycetes > Sordariales > Chaetomiaceae > Collariella > Collariella sp. IMI 366227. Next base: position 576,964 of record JAPEUS010000004.1, on the reverse strand, counting down.
TCCCCCAGTATACTCTGAGCCTGCCGGCGGTTTCAATGGCTCCCGCCCAGGTGTCCAGCAGATCCTCCTGCTCCCGCGCGTCGGCAAGGCTTGCGTCCTCTGCAACTGGACCGTCACTTTCTACTCGCTCCCCGAGCTGAGCCCTGTCTTTGGCGCCACGCAGGTCAGGAACTGCAACTGGATCGGTGGTGTGGACTTGAACGACAACAACGGCGAGAGGTCGCCTGGCGTAACCATTCTCCTGTCTCTGAACAGGCGGATCCAGGTGGTGAGGATAGGGGAGGAGGATGCGCGTGTTATTCGGGTATGCTGCATGTCCTCAGCCCATTCAAAGCATGACCAGTCTAACAGAGGCTTCAGAAAATTGACTTCGCTGGAAGCACACTGTCGGTGCGCAGGGACTCGATCGCATGCGTGGCTGACGCAAGGAGCTACTCCTTGCTGGATGTTGACCGCCAGCTAAAGATCCCACTCATGAGCATATCTACCTCGGGTGACTCGCAACCAGATGCCGCTTTTGGTCAAGCTCAAAACATCGCCAGCGGTCCTGAAGGAGGTCTCTCGAGGAGTGTCTCTTCGTCAACAACGCGGCCATTGGCTAACTCGCAAGGTCATGCTAGGAGCACGAGCTTGGGCAACTTTATCTCCGGTATACGGAAAAACGACAGGCGAACCGGAGAGGCGGATGATCCCGTCTTTCAAGACTCCGATGCACCACCGGCGCCTCCGCGCAGTCCTGCGCCAGGAGACAAGCCCCTGCCTCCTCCGCCTCGGGACCCAGGGGCTCTGCTGACCCCACAGGCTGCTGCTGCTACGCCACCCCGGGTAGCGACACCACCCGTTCAAACAACAACCCCAAGGCCTGGCGCTGTCTTCCTAAAACCACACATCGTATCTCCCACCGCAGAAGAGTTCCTTCTTGTCACCGGCACCAGCCCCCTTGAACCAGGGATAGGCATGTTTGTCAATCTTGACGGAGACCCAACACGGCCTACACTTGAGTTCGAGAGGTATCCTCGTGAGATCGCTGTCGACGTGGGGTCAAACGACATCTCATCATCAGGGCCATCTCTGGGTGTTGAAGAGGAGGGCTATGTTCTTGCTTCCATGGCAAAGGAGGTTAAAGATGGGTTGCGCCATGGTCTCGAAATACAGCGCTTCGACGTCAATGTCGGTGAAGATGAGCCGGAAAAGTGGTGGCTGGAAGTCATGGACAGCGGAGCCAAGGGGTTGGATCCCACCACTCCCATAGGCATCCGGCCGTTGCTGCAGAGCGAGGAGATGCTGTTTGAGGATATCGTTCAGCGGTTGTGTCAAAGACGGTACTCCCCAATCAGGGATGATTCGCAGACCCCAACCATATCCCTCAGGAGCCAGGACTCGAGGACCGCGTTGTCGATACAACGGCTTTCTCAGGAGCAGGAACTGTTTGACCAAGATACCGAGTCGGAAAGCGAACAACCGCCGCATGATTGGGAGACAACCAGGAATCAGGAAGGAGAAGACTTTGTGCGACGATTGGCGAAGACAACCTCGCGCCTGGCTGTCTGGGCTGGGGGCCACATCTGGTGGGCGGTGCGGAATCCATTGCTCACACAACTGGATGCTGCTCTGGAGGTAGCCGCTCCCGGAGATTCACACGCAAGCGTAAATAATCTCGAGACAAGGCAGCAGCTCCTCTATTTGCTCGATACTATCAAGGACCGGGAACCGACAACCGAGCTCGAGTTTATGACGCTTGGATACATCAAACAGAAAGCGAGCGTCATGCTCTTGACCACATTCCTCGGGTCACCAGACCCGCCTTTCACCGAGGCTGAGACGAGAGCTATGGAGGAGAATCTCGTTGGCGGAGACCTGGACGCTAGAGTCGTCCTGTCCCTGATACCCGCTCTTCGCAACGAGCTCGTCGTGAGCGACAGGGGGATATGGATTTACGGCGGGATCAAGACCATTGTCGAGAGCTACGTCTCAGCCGAGCAAGATGGTCCGACGATGGGTGGAATCAGCTCCCTGACATACAGCGTCCTCCAATTTCTACGGCGTTTTCTCTCGGCTTGGAGGAAGAAGAAAGGGTTCGGTAGCATACCGGACGAGGTGTTCCGGACAGTGGACGCATCGCTTTTAATGGTGCTTCTTGAACTCGATCAACATACACCCAGCGGCCATAATGGCAAACCAAGTACAGTGCGCAAAGAGCTGTACGACTTGGTTGACCATGGGGTCGACTGCTTTGATCGAGCAGTAGAGCTGCTCGAGTCATACCGCCGCCTCTTCGTCCTCAGCCGGCTGTACCAGCACCGCAAGATGACGGCCGCCGTGCTCGGGACATGGAGGCGTATCATCGAGGGCGAAGAGGACAGGGGCGGCGAGCTCGGCGACGGCGAGCAGCGCGTCAGGAGCTACCTTTCCAACATCAGCAACCGGGGGCTGGTGCAAGAGTACGGCCTGTGGCTAGCCAGTCGGAATCCCAAACTCGGTGTCCAGGTCTTCACGGATGAGAAGGGCAAGGCCCCAAAATTCGAGCACACCCAGATCGTCGCCCTTCTTCGCGAGGCAGCGCCAGACGCGGTCAAGTACTATCTCGAGCACCTCGTTTTTGGCAAGGGCAATACGTCGTACGTCAACGAGCTCGTCACCTACTATCTCGATATCGTCATCACCGACTTGCAAACCTCGGCCGCCTCCCGCGACAACGTGGCTGCCTCGTACGACACGTACCGTGCTCTCGACGCGCCAAAGCCAACCTACCTCCGTTTCCTCGCCGACAACGCCCCGCCTGACAACGAAGTCTGGCAGGGCCGTCTACGCCTCTTGCAGCTCCTCGGCGGCGGTCACGACTTTGACGCAGACGCCATCCGTGAGCGCATCGACTCCGCCTTATCAGCCCTTCCCCAACCTCCACATCCAAACGGTAACGGCTTCGCCACCCACCCCAAATCCACCTTGAACCACCACCCTCCCCAACACCACCTCCTCGTCCCCGAATCCATCATCCTCTCCGCGCGCGCCCACAACCACCCCTCCGTCCTGCACCTCCTCGTCCACCGCCTCGGCGACTACGACACCGCCGTATCCTACTGCCTCCGCGGCAGCGCGGCCCTCACCCCCTCTTTCCCCATCCATCTTCTCCTCCACCCCTCTTCCCCCAATCTCAAAACCCACCCTCCCCCAACCACCACCAACCCAAGCAGAACAAACAACCCTCTTCCACACCCTCCTCAACGAATTCTTAAGTATATCAGACCCCGACGAACGCCTGACACAGACCAGCGCTCTGCTGGAGCGGTTCGGGGCGTGGTTTGATATTGCAGGGTCCTGGCGCTGGTACCTGAGGATTGGAGTGTGCAGGAGGTGGGGGGTTTTGGTGGGTGTTTGAGGAGGATGGTCAAGGAGAAGAGAGAGGCGGAGGTGGAGAGGGCGTTGTGTGGGGTTGAGGGGTTAAGGGTTGGTTGGGAGTGGAGCAGAGGGTTGAGGCGGGGAGAAGATTGTGGAGGTTGGGGATGGGGGTGCGGGTGGGACTGGGGCTGATATCGTGGGGATGTCAAGGGGTGTAAAGGGTGTGTAAGAGTATGTGAGGGTCTTGTGAGGGAGGGAGGTGGGGAGAGGGGGAAGGGGGTGGTTGGATTGAGTGCGGGAGTTGAATCTAGAGTATCAGGCTACTAATCTATTCCTTTTCGATGGTTATTTCCATGTCCGTCACACTCTTGCAGAAAGGATGTCGATCAACACCACGAGCCCTGCTGCCAATCATCAACGGCATACTCGACCCAGACGCGTCAGGACAAGGTCAGCTCTCGGACAGCTTCTGTGCACAGCCAAAGCTTCCCCTTGTCAACGTCCTGGGGATCTGCACATGGAACAGTCTGGGTTCTGAAACTCCCACGTCAACGCCGAAACGGATCAGCCGAGCGGCTTGGCGCTTCCAAGCAAGGGATGGGCCAACATGTTTGAAAAGAAAACCCAGTTCTAAACTGGGATTCCTTTGTTCGAGCGCAGAGTGGGTAAATTCAGCATTTCCTCGGTCAGTTCCTCGTCAACAATAGAGCTATGAGATGAAGGGTTTGACGTGGTCCCTGTTTGAAGGTTGTCATGATCCACCCTGGAGATGGCAGCGTTAACCCTGAACCTTGAGTTGCCAAGTCCGGAGCCGCTGTGGGGTTGGATCGCCGCTGGGCTTGGCTGCAGGGTATGATATGGCGAAGTTCATGGTTGAGGTCGGGGAGGCGGTGGGCGTGTGAGGGGTCCTCGAGGGGTGTTGATGGGAATGTTGCTGTTATGCGACTTTTCATCCGAAGATGGGTTTGTTTTCTCACGCGCTTACCTGGAGAGGGAGGGAGGTTCTCGCCCCTGAATGGTCTCGTTCCCTCAAAGGGTTGCTGACACCGAGGAACCCCTAGTCCAGGAGTGCTAGCTGAGGTGAGGTGACCGGTGAGGCTGTTATTCGGGTGTCATCAGACAAAGGAAATTTCCCGCAGATTCGGGTAGAGCTGCCGAGATGATCGGCGACTATTCTTCATGCTTGCCTGATACCACAGGGCTGTACGAATATTGAGGGGCCAGCTTAGCGAGATCGACTGAATGCAAGGAAGAAACAAGAACTGGTTTGTTGATAGGCTGTTTGAGAGCTGGGGGGGGGTTTGTTGCCATTTCTGGTCAAGATGATATCCATATCTGAATTCATGTATATCGAGTTTGCCACCAGCATTGCGCCAACGTCACCAAGCAGGGCTCGGCTGGATGGGCTTGTCGTCGGCGATTGGGAGCGACATCGAGATCGCACGCATTACATGCTCGATCGAGGTTGGGCCCAGAGAATTGTGTCGTGAAAGTGGACGGTGAGCCCTTCCTGATGAGGCAATGATTTGGATGTCTCTAATAAAAGAATCCTAGGGATCCTAGAGGGTTGAAGCAAGCGAACTGTTCTTCGAGTCAAGAGAAGGACGAAGCGTGTTCCGAGCGTGATCGAAAATATATCGCTGAATCTTAAAAGAAGGGAGCATATGCAAGGGTTTGTTGATGACTTTGAGTAATTTTTAGAGATGAGGAGCAAGTTGGGAATAGGATAGGGATGAGAGTGAAGCTGCCCCTTTTCATTTCTGCAACGGAAACGGTAGAAACGGGGAAAGAACTGAGCTGTCCACCGTTACTTCGTGCACGGAGTAAGCTAACGCAAATTATGGGGCACTTCCACGTGGTTGCTAGGTGGGTCGCTTCTCGAACTCGCAGCGTTTCGTTCTGCCACAACACAAATCCCATCAGAGTTACTCACCATCAAGGCGGCTTACTCGCGACAGCGCCTGGTATCCGGCGTCTCCAAGACCGCACGAACTAGCCGTTATCTAAAGCTCTTCCTCGCTCACAAGTACAGGCCACCCTTGAGCACCACCTTTCTCGGGTCTTCCGCCTTCTCCTTTCTGTGTGCGTGTGCGCTTCATGAGGCGGGAGCTGGGTGGGAGCGGCAAAGCCACTCCGTCATGATGAATCCAATGCTGCCCTAGACTTCAGGCTGTCAGGGTCCAAGGTTCTCGTTTGGCATCCTTGGATGGCTTCTTGTGCCAAGTCTGACTCGCATGCGGCCAAGCAAGGGCTACTCCCTGCCAGCAGAGCCTTAGCGTGTGGACCATGGAGAAATGGAGAAAGCGAAGCAGCCAACCTCAGCCAACGCCTGACCCCGCCATCACCAACGACCCAGACGCCATCCAGGGCCCATCCAGACCCATCCTCCATCATCTCCGCATCGATCCACTGGAAATGACTGCAGGACTGGCGTCTGCTCCTCGCCACAGGGTACGAGACACGCCGATGGCTTCCCCTTCGAGCTTCGAGTCTTCCCGCGAGGGCTGATCTACCCCAGGAAGCAGCAACAGCTTGACTCTGGGGTGCTCGCCACCATCCCATCCAGTTCCCAGCTTTCCACCAGCACCGCTAATCACTACCCAAAGCCGCTCAGTTCTTGAGTGTGCGGTTAGTACGCCCTTCTCTGGTCAAGCATTGTCCTGTCCTTTCGTCCATCTTGGCCAGGGCTGGCCGGACGGAAGCGCATGCCCTCTCTGGCTAGTGCCGCCCATTCCTGCACCTCTCATGCACTCCCCAGCCAGACAGGCGTGGTAGGGATGGCGGCGGTCGCCAAGAGGCGTGGTTGCGTGGTTCCGCATGAGATCCATGAGATCTCTCGAACGCCCGTTAGGTCGGCCCCATCTCAGCAAGGGGCAGACTGCGGATGGTGCTCCCACATCTCTCCCACATGTCTTCCAGCTAGCCCCTCTCGGCTATCGTATTGCTCTATTCGGCCTCGCTGTCGTGTGTTTCCTTGAAGGATCAGCCCGCAGCCGAGTACTTGAGATCCGGACTCCCCTCTTCACTGCCGGGCGAGTCCCGCTCCTCGACCAGATTGTTGGGACACCTCCCTCGACGACACCTGACGACACCCCAGGCGACATCACGAGCCACGACGGGCTTCAACAAACCTGAGCCCCATTTTGCCGTCTCGACGACCGTGAACAACCCGCTTTGCACGACGATTCCCTCATCAGGCTCGCCCCAAGGGCGCAACACGGGGCGGGGCCCTTCGATACCATCCCACCCGCGAAGCCTGCGTCGGTTGACGCCCTGATGCCAACATGGAGGACATGGTGCACCACGACCCAGGGCTGGACAACGAGCGGATCTTCAGTATCCTCGAACGTACCAGCTCCGCCTTCTCCATCATCGGATCCATAGTGGTCATTGCCACCTTTTGCCTCTCCAAGGCCTTTCACAAGCCCATCAACCGGCTGGTGTTCTACGCAACATTCGGCAACCTCATGACCAATGTATCCACCTTGATAGCTCTTTCGTTCATCAAAGACGCTCTCTCAGCCGGTTGCCAGTTCCAGGCCTTCCTCATCCAAATGTATGCTCTCTCAGGGCGGTGTGTTCAGGTTACGCTCCCGCTGACACATAGTTAGGTTCATGCCTGCCGATGCCTTCTGGACATTAGCCATGGCCCTGAACGTCTACCTAACTTTCTACTTCAAGTTCGACGCCCAGCAGTTACGGAGGATGGAAATCCCCTATCTCATCGCTTGCTACGGTGTCCCATTCATTGTCGGCCTGGTTTGCATCTTCATCTCGACTCCTGAAAAGGGGCGGATGTACGGCAATGCGACCTTGTGGTGCTGGATCGCGCCCAAGTGGGATATCTTTCGCATTTGCCTATTCTACGGCCCCATTTGGTATGTCCCGGCCACCCCTCAGAAAGGATGCACTTACTGACAATCCCAGGGTCGTCATCTTCATCACCTTCTTCATCTACGGCCGCGCCGGCCGAGAAATCTACAAGAAGCACAAACAGCTGAAGGAATTCAGCACCAGCCACCACGACCCAGACCCGCTGCCGCCTCTCGAGGATCTCTTCTCCTCTGTCAAGACCACCGAAGTCTTCGTCACGACCGAAGTCATCGACAAGGGCGCCACCATCGACCTCGCCCCGCTCGGCGAAGCCAACGAGCGCCACCCCGTCGCATCAAACCTCGCACCACCACAAAAACCTCAAAAAGCCGCCTACTCAGTCGTCATCTCAGCCCACCGCCGCGCCGAATCCCAAAGCGGCGACATCGAGCAACAACTCCCTATTCAAACCAACATCAGCACCGGGGGCCCCCAATCCCTCGACAACAACGGGCCGCGAAGCCCCTCCCTCGCCCGCATCGCCTCCAATACCACCCACCACACCGGCGCCCCCAACGCCCTCACCTCCATCAGCAGCAGCAACGGCACCACCGCCGCTGGCAGCAGCACCATGGGTCCCACCATAAAAACTACCACCACGGGCGCCACTCCCGGCGCCAACCGCCTCCGCCGCCGCGCCGCCTACGAGGCCAACAACGCCACTTGGTCGTACGCGAAGTGCGCCATCCTCTTTTTTACTGCTATGCTGGTCACCTGGATCCCATCGTCCGCCAACCGCGTGTACAGCGTCGTGCGCGGCGGGGAAGCGTCCCTCGCGCTCGAGTTCATGTCCTCATTCGTGCTGCCTCTGCAGGGATTCTGGAACGCCATTATCTACTGCGTGACGTCCTGGCGCGCGTGCCAGATCCTGTGGGAGGATATCAAGGGGTGGGTTGGGGGCAGTGATCGGTTGAGGAGTAGGCGGGGAGGAGGAGGAGGAGGAGGGAGGGCGGGATGCCCGATCCGCATGAGTTGATGCCGGGTGGGCCGGTCGTGGGATGCATATGATGCATGGCCATCATGGGAGGGGCGGGTTTCAGATGATGGGGTATGGAGGGAAGGGAGGGGATTCACATAAGACGTACGAGACGGAGAGTATGACGGAACTGGCAGGGAGTAGTAGGCCCGGATCGAGTAATGGAGCGCCGACGGTGGGGGGGAAGATGGAGAGGTGAGAGTGGTGGTGGTGGTTACTACTTAGATTTCTAAAGGGGTTCTTGATGGATGGCGCTTCTTTTCTTTTTTTGCACGATGAGGGACTACCACTATCTATTTTAAATCTAATAGGATGGCAGTGCCTCTGTTTCTTCCCTTCAAATTAAGACGTTAAAACAATTATATCTGCTCTTCTCTTTGCTGTGGACACGCTCTCTTTCTCGCGTTGCGCTGACTTCTCCTTTGGGAGGAAGACTTCACTCACTTCTTCCCTTGAGAGACGTCGTTGGGTTGCCTCTCTTGGCAACTTACGATACACCAACAATAAGTGGCATCCGATTACGACATACCCGCCACCTTTTCTCAGCAGCAACTTTCACAGCAGCCGAAGTCGGCCACCCCCATCATCTCTCTTTTTTTCCCCCTTCCATTCCCTTGCCACGTGTGGTGTATGTGGCAATGCATCTCAACGGACAGACCGGGGCTTACACTAACTCCCTCAGTTACCCACCCACACCTGCACTAGCCTTGCAGCAAAATGATTGGATCTGGGTGCAAGGGCGGATGGGTCAGGATTGAAATGGCATCATGGCTTTTTGGGCTCTCGGTGTCTGCGGACACCAGTCGTCTGCACAGGAGATGGGCTTGGTTGGGTTGCCCCTTTTGCAAGAATGGGCTGTTTTCTGGAAGGGGATGGTTGGAGATTTGGGGGGTGCAGATTGATAAACGAAGGGAGTGGGCATGGCATGGAATGGAATGGGAAGGGCATCTTGGTTCTGGTGGATAATGACAACCGAACCTCCTCTGCCGCATCTTACACACACACACTAACTATCCATCCCGTCACCGGGTTCTTGGGGAGTTTGGTTGCGAGCGCGGATTGTTGCATTCTCGGGAGTCCAATCGTGTGTGTTTATCTTGCTGGGGATTTGGAGGGGATATTGCTCGGCCTGGGCCGATGGGGTGTGGTTTTGGTGGTGGGGGGGAGGTGCATGGGGAATCGCTGATGATGAGCGCACTCTTCTGGAACCTCTGGCGATATCGAGATTGGGGTGAGGTGCCCAGCCGTTTGGTGGGGCGGTTCGGGAGGGGCGGGATCCTTGTTGATGATGATGGTGATGATGGTGATGATGGTGATGATGAGTGGTTGATTGCCCACCCCCTCTCCGCTGTTTGTGAAGAACTTGGGATTCCCTTCCTCAATTTTCTCTGGCTGTCGATGTCCTATTCTGGGATCTTGTGAGCTTTGCTTTTCCTCGAGCGGGACCCCCGCATTTTGGGCACGCGAGTTATCGAGGTTAGCGCGGTGGCTGGACAGGACTGGGCTGCCACGAGGCCGATCGTTCCATGGCGTGCGGTGTTTTCCGTCCACTCAGACAACACCAACGCTTCCAAATCGTTCGTTTTTGATGCCCTCCATCTTTTTGGGGTCATCACCGTCGGCCAAGAGCGTCGCATTCCCTTCAGCCTCGCTGACACCCCAACTTCAGACTGCCGCCCGTTGGCGCGCAGTCCGTGCTGAAAAAGGAGGGTGGTATGCAGCATAGCTTGTTTCCTCCCGCGCAGGCTCATCTCGGATGGGAGGAGGAGAGGTGATGCTGGAGTTGGCATGGCGCCGGCTGTGAGGGATTCTGGCGGTTCGGTCGCCGACATGGTTCGATTGTGCGCTGTCGCCGGTGAGCATGTGCCGCTAGCGGGTTAATGCTTGTTGGTTGGGTTTTAGGCGGCGGGCTGTTAATGGAAAATCACCATCTTCGCTCCCTATTTCTCGCTCATTTCGGCCACCTCTTCCTCTTGCAGGTCAACGACCCCATTGACGGGCCAGAACCCCATGGCCAGGCTGAGCCAGACATTCGTCAGCGACAGCCCGAAGCCAGCCATCTCGGGCCCCTCGGCCGGCTCACGTTACGATCTCGCTGCCTCGGCAAGGCAGTTAAATGCAGAGAAATCTCCGATGCGATGCCTCAGCAGCATCACCAACACCCACGCTAGCAAAGCGAGTGCCTGTGTCCCAAGATTGAAGATTGCCTGTTTTGGCGGCGGAGTCGCGAGTGGGTTCAGATCGTTTCTTAGCACACACCAAGAATCTGGGGAAAATCTGGGGTTTTTGGTGGTGCTTTTTATCTCCATATTGGCTCCATCCGACTCCATCGGCCGTTATGTGCGCTTTCGTCGTCCTGCATGCCCAGAAATCCCCCCATGGTTCGATTTGCCTGCAGTCCACAAATGCTCTCATCAGCATACTTGGCGGCTGCGTTCGAGACGCCTTGGCGAGACGAGATGCTGCGGTCGCATTCCTTTCGGCTGGGAGCTCCGAGGTGTGTTGGTGTCTCACCTTTGGATTCTCCTTACCTTGCCCGAGCCCTGCCATTGCCAAGGTGTGCCAAGAACGAGTAACCCACCGACCACCGTTTTCTCAACCGTTTTGGGCCCACGCGATCCCTGGACACAAGCAAAGGAAGCCACGATGCTTCGATTCAAGCCACCACGAGGGTCTGATTTTATGGCTGGCTCTCGACATGCAAACACAAATTTGCGGCAGCTGCTTCTTTAGTACGCTCCAAACCTTCGCGAGAAGGCCGAGAAATCAGTAACCGCCCCGGAAACAAGGACAGCGAGGACGGAAAGACTTCAAGCTGGGCAGCTTGAGACGACGGTGCACTCGGTGGCCGTTCAGGACCATGCTTGAACTATTCTGAGCCACTTACCAAGATATTGAGGCACCATGTTCTGAATCAGGGAAACTCAACATTGGGTCGGTATCCCGCTTCCAGAGATGCAGGGTGGCTGGTATCCAGATGTTGCACCGAAATCAGCACCACCGCCCAACCGGCTTCTCAGTTTTTGCGAGGAAACCACAAACAGACAACTTTTGGTAGAGCTTGGTGATGTTGCTATTATGTGTTTAGATTATCTCCGCGCCGTCCTGATTCAGATGTCAATCCGACCCCGAGCCTTACCTCCTCCCTCTCATTGGTTTACAAAGACTAGTTCTTCTAGCAACTCTTTGCCAGACATATCACACCACCAACCGCCATGCTGCGGTATTGACTTCAAAATTAGAAAGAAAATGCGTCCAAGTTGAAGTCCCTGCTGAATCAACTGGACGGTAATGGTGAGCGTAATGCCTTCTTCCGATGCGGGGGAAGAGGGGGTCTCTAACCAGCAAGCCGAATCTCGGTCGTTTCCCCTCACGTACCTACCTAGTCTTGAAACGACTCTGCCCATCTTGTCTCGCCAAGTTCATGCCTTGTCTCCAGATCGTAACACCTCGTCTTGGCACGCCCGGTGTGGGGTTCACTTACAACAAAACCTCACCTCATGAGGCGGACCAGCGGGGACCCGGGGGGATTTTCAACACATTTTGGGACTGTCTAGGATAAAGTTGTCTTGGTTCACAGAATCCTCTTTTCTTGGGACCGGTTGAACAAAATAAGCCTCTCGGGCCTAGGTATATTGCATTCCTCCTGGGAGCAAAGTTGTAGCATACAAACCATTATGTACCCCCAATAGAAACATCATTTGTAGTAACTCCTCCACGCGTCTTGCTCCTCTGGCTTATTTTCCGCCGGGCATGCTCAGCCAATGGTGGATGTTGAGTCCCTGTCAGCTCTTCCAATGCGTACCATGAGCTGAACTCCCGAACCCGGGGAATGGCAGTAGCTCTTTTCAACGCAGAGCCGCCAGCCGAAATGGGTGTTGGGCAATGCTTCCTGTTCGGTTTGTTCACCTCCTCGTGTGCCATTGCGCGGCAAACGATGCCATCATGTTCCAAGCCTCCCCTTTCTTGCGGGTGCATTTTCAGTTACAGATCCCAAAATAAGGTGTGCACAGAAGAATTGGTATGTACAAGAAGCTCAAACGCTCCAAGGTTAGATTGGTCCGGTGGTCGGGGACATGGTGCCCACGCGCGGGGACAAGGCGCGCACATGAGGGACCCCGTTTTCGATCGCTGAGCGCGTCTTTCGCATTGTGCGCAGCGTTGACTTTGCTGGAATCCGGGGCGCCTGTTGCTGCTCTCGCTGGTGGTTTTTCTGAAATTTTGTGGTTTCCCTGGCTGCCCACTGCTGAATGCGAAAGGATTCGAGTTTTGCGTCGATGGATTCCATAGGCTCCTCCTCTCTGTCTTTCCCTTTTCCTTTCCTCATGGGAGCACCAGGTGTTGGTTTGCTGGTGTAGTACTCGGTGAGATCCCAGTCTGCAGGTGTTCTCCAATCGTCCGGGTCGTCTGCCAGGAACCTTATCGCACGAATCCTAGACGGAAGGACGATCTCTCTGGATGCAGTTTGCCGATTCAGCCTCAGGGGAGCTGGCTGGTAAAGGTTAGGTGGTAGCAGAACAGTGCCTTGTCGAAGTGCCCCGATAGGATCTGGTTTGGGAAGGGTCCGGTTTGGTCCGTGCAAGGCCGTAAACCACTCGTCAATGGCCTCCGAGGCCAGCCCATTGTCGTGAGATGACTCTGTTGGTTGGGGCAAGGGGGGTAATTTTTGGGTCAGGGGGGACTTTGGGCTGGCCGAGATCCAGATGCCAGATCCAATCTGAGGAGAAACAGAGGAACTCCTTCTGCTGCGCCCGTAGGTTCTTTTGGTGGTTATTGCAGCGAAGAAGGTGCCGTCCTCATCCAGAGCTTGAACAAGCGCTGTGGTGGTGCGGGTACCGCTGGTGACCGAGTCCTCGCCGTGAGAATATCGCCCCGGGATAGTCAGCTGCGTCGTCTTTGACAGCATTGACTCTTGATGTTGGGTCAGTACAGGGTCGTCAACTACTGTTTGGGGGTCGACAACACACCTTTCGAAGATCGGTCCGGGGACCCTGGACCACTGTGGTCCGACAGATCAATTGTCGCTTTCTGGGAGATTTGACTCTGCATTGTGGATGATTTGCCTTCGGAAGTCATTGAGGCGCGATCGGGAAGCTTTGCTGGAAAACTCGTCACGGCCCGCAAAGTGCGAAGCGAGGCGCGGTTGATGTTCTCATCGTTCTTCGTCGACTTTGGGTTGGCCAGCTCTTGGCTAACCTGGCTTCTCGTTGAAATGGAAGAGGCGGCTTTGTTTCGTCCGATGTCGTCGAGAAATCCAGAATGCTGATTTCCGGATGTTTGTGACGACCTTGACGTCCGCATCGAAAGTGTGTCTTGAGTGCTGCCGGCATCCTCCTTCTTTGGGTCGCGCCCGACATATTTTCTTGCCCGCCTCTGACCGACGCGCTCCAGATCACAATCGGTCCAATCGACCTCAAACATTTTGACCGAGTACAAGCGTAACTGAGGTCATCGGGAACGCCGTCTGGAGCAGAGGGCACTGCAGTGAACCGAGAATGAGGGTAGTGAGTTGAAAATTTCCGAACCGGGGTGTAACTGGAGGTGTAATTTTGAGGCCGAGTGAAGACAATCTGCGGAGATTTTGTTGATTGACGCGGAAGTTCCTGAGACGCGGCCGAGGAGAAAAGAAACCAGTAGAAGTACCGAGTTTGGGATGCGTTGCTCGAGACTATCACCGAGTGAGCCCTGCGGCGCATACAAAGGCGGGGTTAGAAACAGAGGTTGTAAGGACTTCGCGGCAAAGATGCGATGACCACAGCAGAACAATGAGACTATGTCTCCTGATACCGACACAAAGTAAGATAGGGTAGGGTTGGTGGTTTGGCAGGGTTGAGTTTGGATGAAGAGTGAAGTGAGACAGGGAAAGTTTCTCGCGCTTCCACTTTTGGAAACCGCGTCGCGAGAAACAGAAAACCTGATGGCGGGAAACTTTTGCAAGGGGGTGGTTGCGCTTTCCTAATCCACCCATTTCCAACATAGACTCGACCAGGTCCTAAACTGGAAAGCCCGAGTTCAGTAAAAGGGGGAAAAAATGAACGGCATCAACTTGTCCAGACTGGGCGGGCTCTAGCTGCAGAATGCCCCTTTGCCCCTTTAACCTGCCGTCAAGATGTCTCGGCCGATACTATGCGGTTGGGATTTTCAAGGCCATGAGCAACCCTTGCTCGTACAACACGGTTCAGATAGTCTGAGCATTCCGCCTTTTGTTTCAGATTGCGTGCTTTGCGTACTGACTTACCAGATAGCGTCCTTGATTCCAAGTTTTGACTGTAACTAGCATGTCGAGACTGAGAGCAGGTGGCCATACCCTGGGAGTAGAGCACCCAACCAAGTCGTCATTGGATGGACATCCAAATATAAAAAATTCTGAGCCGTGGAACCGAACACGTCCAAGGCTTGGTATTTCAACGGCTTTCCGCGCTTCTAACGGCTGGTTGGTGGGACATGATGAGCGCGAAGGCAAAATCGTGTGGCTTTGGGGAATGACAAGACCGTCCCGGGACCAGGGAGTGCACGTCACATGTGGGACATCAAAGACATTGTCTTGACAGAGAAAGTGTCTTCCGGAGTTCAATTCCGAGAATTTCTGATCCATATTCAACGTTGTTTTCTTTTCCCTTTCTGGTGTCATTCTCAAGGGCTTGGTCGTCTGCTGAGAGAGCAACCGTTGGTAGTCCTCATTTCTTCTATGTTGTCGAGCGGAAGGACCCACCTGCAATCAACGAAGGCTGACGGGAGGAAGGCCCTGCCAAGACGATCCACATGCGAGCCGCCGGCCACAAACTTAAAAATGCTAGCCAATGAAAGGCCGCAGTTGCTATCGGCAAACCCTGATCTCGGCCCGCATTCTGGCTGCCAAGGACCGGAGCGCCAGTATCTGTCGATCTTCCGACCTCCCTCCATCAAGCTTCTTCATGCTGACTGGTTTTCCGTCTTTCGACATGAACCTGGACTTGGGCATGGCCGGCATGAAGTTTCTGTACACAGGATCTGGCATTTATCGGGAACTTCCGGGCCTCGGGCACCAGCAGTTAGTTGAAACCCATACAATGCAACGGAATCCTGCATCCCACCCTGGGCCAGTCTGCTTAGAACTTACATAAGGTACGGCAGAGGAACAGTTCCTGCATCATCGATGCAAAATATTCCGTGGGGCTACAGCATAGATTAACATTGGCGCAATTAGAGACGGGCGTCAAAAACGACGACAACCCCTTGACCAGCCATGGGTGCCAGGGTGTCCCCTCAACCCTCCTCTACCACATGGCTGTGAGATATGTGGCGCTGCGGGCCGTCGGACGCATCGGATCGCATCTTGGTAGTCTCAGATGCAAAACAAATGCCAAGAAAACTTCAATTTTGGCGGCAAACCCCTCAGGTTGCTTCAGCAGGTTGGGGGATGAGATTGACAAGATTTACTTGTCGGAAAAGGGCTGCACGTCGCTGAAAGGGGGGATCACAGCATTGGCCACGACCTGAGACAATGCAGCAAGGTGAGATTCGGCCAAGCACCTAACCCCTAATGCTTGACCGATCGTGATATAATTATAGTAGTGCTGTGGTACAAGCCGGCTTGCCATTTTGACTTTCTCATCCCTGTCTCTCATGGCACTGGGGAGTGCTGTTGGACATGTGGCGGCGTTGTTCAGATTCCTTGCAGTTGTTCTCAAGGCAGGGCTTGGAAGACAACCTGAAACCTCCAAGGCTTGCACGGTTTCTCACCTCCAACCGTTGACAATGGATAACCTATGGATTTGTTGCATCGGTTCGAAAAGTCAAAGCAAGGAATCTTCTTAGGCAGCAAGAGGCCAGGAACGTGCTGAAACATTTTGGACAAGATCCTTACTTGTCAGGCGTTTACCCTAGCGTCTTCACGCCTCAGGCCACAGGAACTTGCCCTTTCAATTTGGAACTCCTTCCTGCTCCTTCGGTTCTCTTGGAGTGTACATCTCTGAACCACAACGGCAAGAGAGCGCTTGATCAGCCTGCCCACCCGCGATGGTGACAAGAAAGCTTTCTTGAAAACTGCCCCTCTAGGATGTTCTTCATACCCCTGAATGACTGATATTGTGCCTCTTGCTGGTCCCTCTTCGGCTTCTTCCTCATGTCAATTATCTCCTTTTCACTGCCCTGTACAATCCTCTAGGCCTCCATGGCTTTGAATGCACTTTCCCTTCAGGCTGGATGTTCTCAACCATCCCCACACCCCAACTTCAAACCTGGAGATCCACATACGCCACGTTCATTCTGTCTCCCAACACATCTGCCTCAGCTTTGCAGGGGACTTTTTCAACTCTAAGCATCACATCACCGCCCCACTCCACCGATTTCAGATGATTTTACCCTCGATGGCCGACTGAACCTCGATCACACAAGAACATTGCGCCCAAGAACCACCTACATTATTCGATCTATCAATACCGCCTCTCTATTTCTTACTCCAACATACGATACAGTACAATATCCATCACGCACAATTAGAAAGAGGAGGAAGTGTCGCTCCGGCGACTTCTGCCCACCATGTTCCGCTGGCTCACCACCCGGATCCGGCAGGCTATGGTGCCCTCAATGCAGAGGATGTAAGTCAACCCCGGCTCGGTCCTCATGCCCCTGATCTCCGCAACAACCTACACCCCCGTCCTCTCCGGCTGTCGTGCGGATCCGCCCTGCCGGCTGCCGGTCGACTGGTGGGAGGGAGGGCTCCGCGCGCACTGCTTGGAGGGGTAACTTCCTGGATCAACACTGCAGTGCAACATTCCTTTCCAATAGTTCATCATCCTGTTGCGTTCTCTGGTGGGCGTCAATAGTCAGTCGCGAACTGTGGAACAAATTTGCGAAAGACATTGGTTTTCTCGAAAAGAATCGCCTTCCCTCAATCGTCCATCACAGGCCTCCAACAACTTCAACCATGTCTCAAAAGACCCCCGTTACTAACGCTCCCAGCGGCGAGGAACATGAGATGTACCCTCCTGGCAACAGTCGAAACCTCACTGGTGGTGCTAGACCTGGCATTCACCGCGGTGTGCGCTACTGGTTTCGACTGGCGGGTGAGAAGTTGTCGAACATGGTCAATCGCGTTGATGTCACAGTAAACCAGTCGCGTTTTGGCCGCTTTTTCCAGCTCATGGGCAGTCGCCATGTGAGTAAATTCTTCGGGAGATTTTGGTGTGCAGCCGCTGACAGGAATCCATGGCAGCCCAAGGAAATTGTGGACGCTCGCTTTGTGGTCGAGCTGCGCGCGGGTTTGACGACTTTCACAACCATGGCGTACATTATTGCGGTCAATGTAAGTGGTTTTTTGCATTTTTCCCTGTTTGTGCTCAAAAGTCTGACGACTACCAGGCCTTTATTCTCGCTGAGAGTGGTTATGGCTGTCCCTGTGACAAGCCTCACGACATGCAGGGCAATTGTGCCAACAAGGAAGAGTGGACGACCTGCTACAATGGTGAGAAAACTTGCGTTGAAAAACTCATAAAATTTGGATGCTAATGGCGTTCCTTGCCCAGATGTCAAACTCGACCTCATCACCGCCACAGCCGCAGTGGCGGGGTTCTCTAGCATTCTCTTCGGTCTTTTCACCAATCTTCCAGTCGTTCTGGGGTAAGAAGCTCCAGTTCCAGCCTGCGAAAGAGCGCTTCAACTGACAAATCCAGTCCCGGAATGGGCCTTAATGCCTATTTCACCTACCAAGTTGTCGGTGTCAAGGGCTCAGGCTCCATCAACTACAAGCTCGCACTGACTGCCGTCTTCCTGGAGGGCTGGATCTTCATGTTCCTCGCCCTGACCGGAATGCGTCACTGGCTCGTCAAGATCATTCCCAACACCATCAAGATTGCTAGTGGCGTGGGCATCGGTCTCTTCTTGACTCTCATCGGCATGTCGTATACTTCCGGCATTGGTCTTATTACCGGGGGCATCAACACGCCTCTCAACATTGGTGGTTGTCCCGTTGAGGATCTCAACGAGATTGGAGAGTGCGCGAGGAACTATATGACGAATCCAAAGGTGCGTCCTCAGACCTCTTGAACTCGTGTTACTGAGCTGACACACAAGCTAGATGTGGATTGGCGTCATCTTCGGTGGCATGCTGACCACCATCTTGATGGCCTACCGCGTCCGCGGCTCCATCATCATCGGAATCGCCCTCGTCTCGTTTCTGTCCTGGCCGTGAGTATACCTCCCAACCCCCTGGAACACCTTCTCCCCGACTAACAATTCCCCTCAGGCGCAACACCCCCTTCACGTACTTTCCCAACACCGCCGAGGGCGACCGCCGCTTCGAGTTTTTCTCCAAGGTTGTCAGCTTCCACCCAATCCACCACACGCTGGCCCAGCAGCAGTGGGATTTGAAGGGCGAGGGCGCCAAGTTTGCCATCGCTCTCTTCACTTTTCTCTACGTCGACATCATTGACTGCACGGCCACGCTGTACTCGATGGCCCGCTTCTGCAGCCGGGCGCGCAGGGACCGCAGGGACTTTCCCCGTTCGACGCTCGCCTTTTGCGTCGATGCCTTATGTATCTCGATGGGTGCTCTGCTTGGGTGCTCGCCGGTCACGGCTTTCATTGAGAGCAGCGCGGGTATTGCGGAGGGTGGCAGGACGGGATTGACGGCCATCGCAGCTGGGGTCTGTTTCTTGATCTCGTTGTTATTTGCGCCGCTGCTGGCGAGTATTCCGCCGTGGGCGACTGGGAGTACGCTGATTTTGGTGAGTTGTCTTCGCGCGACGGCGAAAGTGAGACGGAGCTGACAAGGTTGCAGGTTGGCTGTATGATGATCCGCCAGGTGACCAAGATCAACTGGGTCTACATCGGCGATGCCATCCCGTCTTTCATTACCCTGGCGTTCATCCCATTCAGCTACAGCGTCGCCTACGGTCTGATTGCGTACGTCACTCCCACCCCTCTCCACCACCCCCTCAAGCATCACTAACCCCCCTCCCAGCGGCCTGTTCACCTACACAGCCATCAACGGCACGATCTGGATCTGCATCAAGATCTCGCGCGAGCGCTACGCGCCCGAGAATTACGACCTGAAGGAGTACTGGACGTGGAAGCCGCCCGGCGCAAAGCCGTGGATCCTGCGCAAGGGCGTGGAGCTCTTCAACCGCATGCGGAACAAGAAGC
Source organism: Collariella sp. IMI 366227 (assembly GCA_027946355.1). Classification (NCBI taxonomy): domain Eukaryota; kingdom Fungi; phylum Ascomycota; class Sordariomycetes; order Sordariales; family Chaetomiaceae; genus Collariella; species Collariella sp. IMI 366227. The sequence goes on along the minus strand of JAPEUS010000004.1, from coordinate 557,652 downwards.
AGCAGGAGGGTACCGCGTCGCTGAATACGAGCGACGAGTACGCGAGCAACTACCACGTTCGCGACGAGGTGGTGATGCCCCATACCACGCCAAAGAGGACGGAGGATGGCGTGGATGTGATTCGGGTGGCCACGCCGGAGCCGTTTAGGCGCGTGTTTTGAGCGGGGTGAGAGATGGGTCCTCGGTGAGGGGGGTTTGTCTCTGACAATTTGCGCTTTTCATTGTTACTGGACATTTAAAGGTTTCTAGGTCTTTCGGCAAATCGGTTGGCTGCAGGATTGGCGGAGAAAAGGGTGTTGAAGAGAAGATGGTAACTTAGCAAGGGTTTTATGGCGGATGGCGATTTACACTCACCATCTGGAACTTCGTTTGTCCATAGCTGTGCGTCGTAGATATAGCGCATCATTGCTGATGACATTAGAACATTGAGAAAACAAGATTGATTTCAGTTTCCTGACACTGAGGCTTCGTCAAGTGCTCCATGTTGTTGGCTCTCCTTTTGTTGATGATTTTCCCGGATTGGACTCAGCTGTCAACACCTGTCCCAGCAACTGGAAGACCCACACCAGCTCAGGGCTTTATCTTATCGCAGGACAGGCAACGAGCAAACACAGCATCATCGTCCAGAGCTCCAGGGATTTGAAGAGACCCTGAATCTTGAATCGTGGTATTTCTGGGGAAACAGTCACACGTCCCGACTTGCGAGGCACTTTTCCACGCAATTTCTTAGACCCGACCGCAGCGCGGTCAGAACGAGCAAGATGAGTGGCGGTTGGAATACCAGTAAGCTTCATTCCTACTTCTAGGTATCCGCGAACTGTCACTGACCAACGAATCACAGTCGAGTCCGATGCAGTACGTTCCTCTCAGCAGCATGTTCTTGCCCGCGACGGGCAACAGCAGACATACACACCCCCACCACCATCAACAAAGGAACCACCTAGCTAACACCCAACCCCAGGGCGTCTTCACCTACCTCCTCGATAACCTCGGCGTAAAAGATGTCGAGTTTGAAGAGCTCCTCTCCCTCGACGCCGACGCCCTCGCCCAACTCTACCCCATCTACGGCGTCATCTTCCTCTTCAAATACCCCACCGACACCCCCTACCGGGCCACCGACAAGCCCCTCGACGGCACCTTCGACCACGATGCCTCGGAAAACATCTTCTTCGCCGCACAAACCATCCAAAACGCCTGCGGCACGCAGGCCCTCCTCTCCGTCCTCCTCAACAAAACCACCCCGTCCCTCCCCTCCTCAGACGACACAATCAACATCGGCCCCGCCCTAACCTCCTTCCGCGAATTCACCATGGCCCTGCCTCCGGAATACCGCGGCGAAGCCCTGTCCAACTCCGAACTAATCCGCGACGTGCACAACAGCTTCTCCAAATCCTCGCCCTTCGCCGACGAGACCCAGCGCAATCCCGACGAAGCCGACGCCGACGCCTTCCACTTCATCGCCTACACCCCCGTTAACGGGACGCTCTACGAGCTGGACGGCCTGCAGCCGGCACCCATCAGCCACGGGGCCTGCGCCCCGGGGGAGTTCCCCGCCAAGGTCATGGAGGTCCTTCGCCGGCGCGTCGCGCGGTATGATACCGCCGAGATCAGATTCAATCTGCTGGCGATGGTGCGCGACCTGCGGATCCGCGCGCGGGAGATTGGGGATGGGGAATTGCTCGCGCGTGAGGAAAGGAAGCGGAGGGATTGGCAGTTTGAGAACGCGCTGCGGAGGCATAATTTTGTGGGGTTTGCTGGGGAGGTGTTGAAGGGGGTTGTTGCGGCCAAGTTGAAGGAAAGTGAGGGGGGGTATGAGAAGTGGATTGACCAGGGGAAGGAGAAGGTGAGGAAGAGGATAGAGGAGCGGAAGAAGGGTGGTGGTGGGGGTGAGGAGGATGTTGAAATGGCTGGGTAGAAGGATGAAGGGTGATGGGGTTGGGGGTAACTGGGCGTATCAACATGATACAAGGTACTGAAGGTTGCGTCCCTTACGAGTAGCGAGTGGATTTGGAGCGTTGAGCATGCACACCTCCAAGATGAGGTCATTTAGCAATCCTCATTTGATAAGTTGGAACGGACGATGTGTTTTGAGAGGTCTATTAGACGGTGACATCACCACCGATTCCTGCGACCTGATCTCGAGTGCCCTGCTTGGCCACCACCCATCAACCCGTTCATAGACATGGTCCCCGTAGTAGTCACTAGCAACAATGGAGACCCGAAATGACGAGACGACGTATCTTCATTATCATCGAAGCGGTGCGTGGCGGCGGCTTTCGAGTCAAAGCAATGATATTCGGTTTAGCGCCATGTATCCCATCCGGCTCCGCGCGCACCCTTTATGGTCCTCAATGCTTCTTTTGTATTGAGTTTCGTGACCGACTCCGTGTTTTGTCGGAATCGCAGCCTTGACCCAGAAAAAATGCCATGCTCGCGTTGCACCGTACCGGAAGAAAGTCAAGCCCAGTCAAAAAAGATCCCCCTGTCCCCAACTCAGCCTCGCCGCCCTCAGCTTAGGCAGCGGTGATGGCCTGGCGGACGCGGGCACCGCGCTGCCTGGAGCTGAGGTGCTCGTCACGGACAACAGCCTCGGACTTCTGGACGGCCTCCTCGGCCTCGGTGAGGATGAGCTCGATGTGGCAGGGGTTGCTCATGTACGGGTTGATCTGCATGCGAGTTAGTTCTCTGGTGCCACATCATCACATTGGAAGAGAGTAACGTACGCGGCCGTGAGCGCGGTATGTGCGGCGGCGCTGCTTAGGGGCCTGGTTGACCTGGATGTGCTTGACGACCAGGTTGCCGGTGTCGAGACCCTTGGCATCGGCGTTGGCCTCAGCGTTCTTGAGGAGACCGAGAAGGAACTCGGCGGACTTGACGGGCCAGCGGGCGCGGGTGACACCGAACTGCTTGCCTGTTGCCGTAACAGTCAGCGTCAATCCTGAATTTCATGACCATCTCTCAATTCCAGCCCAGCCACAATTGGCCATCATGTCCTCCCCTTCCATATCCCAATGCTCGAACTGGGGTTTCGTCTTCTCGAATCGTACCTTGGGCGGTGCGGCCGATGGAGCCACAGTAGCGGCGCATAGGGACGGCCTCCTTCTTCTCGCAGACGTTCTCGAGGAAGGTCTGGGCGCGCTGGAGCTTCCAGCCGTTGATGGCCTGGGCAGTCTCGCGGGTGTTCTTGAAAGACACCCGGAGGTACGACCCGCGAGAGCGAGCCGACTTGGCCGGGGCAATCTCAGTCGCAGCGTACCGAACCTAGAGAATCGCAAAAACTCCGGTCAGCCTGGTCCCTGAGGAGCTCTTGACAGATTCCCGAGTTGGTCCAGCATTTCCCCCTCTTCCTTCCCGCAACTCAAACGGCGGAAATTCGAAACTGCGTTGGTTTTCGGTGCAATCGAGAAGAGTTCGTGCTCGCGAGGGTTACTGACCATCTTGACTGTTTTGTCGACGTGAAGACGGAATCGACCGAGTTTGAAGTTCGGGAATGATGGTTGTTACAATTTTTGGACCCAGATGCGAAATTCGCGATTAGGGCTCTGTGGGCTGTGATTGATTGGCTTGTGCTGCGGGATACTTGTGCCTGAGGCAGCCAGAAAAGAGCGCTGTCTGCCATCAGGAACAAGGGTCTGCTGCTAGGGTCAGTAACTTGACAAAACCGGATTTCTGTGGGAGTCAGTTATCGCTCGCAACAGCCGTCAAGTGGACCTGCAACTGGCCACTCAGAGTGCCGGAGAAATGCCAGCCGAGGAGGCCAAGAGTCGAGACTGGCCCGCTTTTTTTTCTTGAAGTTTGGGAAATTTTGCATCCAGCTCCATCGCAGCTTTTGACGACTTCGACAAGGCCGCGTCTTTGCACCCATTGTGTCTCAGGGGATTTCGCACGACAATTCATTCAGTACCGTTCCGAATACAACCAAGACAATATCGATACCCCGGTTTTCGACATCCTAATCAATCACAATGGGCTTCGAGCGTGGCGGCAGAGGTGGCGGTCGTGGAGGCAACTTCCGCGGTGGTGGTGATCGCGGTGGTCGCGGCGGCGCGCGCGGCGGCCGTGGTGGTGCTCCTGGTGGTAAGTCGCCCTGTTTGAGTTTGTACGGACCTGCTGTTTGTTCTTGATACGCTATGTGCGTGCCTTCACAGGCTTCGTACAATGCATTTTTTGGACTCTATGGCCTGGTCTTGACGGACGCCGTTCTGTCTGGCCCGGTTGACCAAGATCCGGACGCTAATCCAAGTCTTCCAGGCTTCGGCGGTCGTGGCGGTTTTGGTGCTCCCCGTGGTCGCGGTGGCCCTGCCGGTCGTGGCCGTGGTGGCCCCGGCGGTCGTGGCGGTCGCGGCGGTGCCCGTGGTGGTGCTAAGGGTGGTGCGGGCGGCAAGAAGGTCATCGTCGAGCCCCATCGTCACAAGGGCGTTTTCGTCGCTCGTGGCGGCAAGGAGGACCTGCTCGCCACCGTCAACCTGGTCCCCGGCGAGTCCGTTTATGGCGAGAAGAGAATCTCCGTCGAGAACGCCAGCAAGGGCGAGGATGCTGTCGCTACCAAGACCGAGTACCGCGTAAGTTCCCGCCTGTCTACCAGCAGCGTGCTAGCCAGTCATTGTATCTCTGATCACATGCTAACGCGAGGTTGTGCAGATTTGGAACCCTTTCCGCAGCAAGCTCGCTGCCGGTATCCTTGGTGGTCTTGAGACCATCTACATGAAGCCCGGCTCCAAGGTCCTCTACCTTGGTGCTGCTTCCGGTACCTCAGTCTCCCACGTTGCCGACATTGTCGGGCCCACAGGCTCTGTCTACGTAAGTCATTAACTTCGCCCCAAATTCCCGTCAAATCTCTAACGAAGACGTTTCAGGCCGTCGAGTTCTCTCACCGTTCCGGAAGAGATCTTATCAACATGGCGACCCGCCGCACCAATGTTATCCCGTAAGCAATCATCTTCACATGTCATCGGGGACCAGCATGGCTAACATCGAGCAGTATCGTTGAGGATGCCCGCAAGCCCATGGCTTACCGCATGCTTCTCCCGATGGTCGACGTCATCTTTGCCGATGTTGCCCAGCCCGATCAGGCCAGAATTGTCGGTATCAACGCCAAGCTCTTCCTGAAGCAGGGTGGTGGTCTCCTTATCTCCATCAAGGCCAGCTGCATTGACAGCACTGGTGAGTCCTCATCAAATTCTCTCTCTTGCGCACAGTTACTCACACCCTCTCAGCGCCCCCTGAGCAGGTCTTCGCCAGCGAGGTCCAGAAACTCCGCGAGGACAAGTTCTTCCCCAAGGAGCAGCTTACTCTGGAGCCGTACGAGCGTGATCACGCCATGGTGTCTTGCGTCTACCTGCAGAAGGAGTTCGAGGCCTAGGTCTGAACTCGGATCTCGGTGTCGTTCTTCACTATCTTCAGGGCGTTCTCACATTGGTTGGTGTTCAACAGGACGGTTGGCTTGTTTGAGTATGGGCGGCGAATGGCGTTTGGGGACATGGTTGTCAGCATGTGTGACTGTGACTAGATCTACAGGGTGTGAATGGACATGTTCTGTGAAGCAACCGCTCCTTCTGCCTGAGCTCTTCCCATGTCCGTCGGGGTCCATGGCTTTTCAAGAAGGCGAAGCGGCTCACCCGCTAAGAGGGGCAACTTAGGAGCGGCAAGTCCATGCCCTTCATGAGAGCTTGGGCTGGGCAGTGGGCGGTTGGGGGTGCGAGGTCTTGACTCGGGCAGAGCAGATAGACAGACCAGATGCTTCACGTCGTTATGTAATGCAATGATTTTCAGGATAGTTGGTTCTCTCCGTGTTGCCTGTGAGTGCAAATGGGTTGCATAGTTCTACGGTCGCCCCTCCAGCTCCTTCTGCGCATCGATAGGCCTCATGCCTTGAGGTAAGCCGGTGTTTATCTTCCTGGCGCGGTGAGAGCGATGCTAAAAGAGTTGTAGACATCGAAGACAGTTTGAAGAGGCTACTTTATATCGTTTCTACAACAAGTCGAATTACCTTTGAAGGAGCGGCATGGTTCCGGTTGAGAAAGATCCAACAAAGGGTTCCGTCCTTCCAACACCTCATTGAAAGCGATGAGAGACACCGCCGTCCGTTCAGAGATGGGACGAAGGCCAAAAGACATCCTCAAGATCGTCAAATGTGGAATCAAGTTTAAAATAGTTACACCAGGCGATTCGAAGAGGCTATTTTGCGGTGTCCCTGCGACAACTTACTGGTTCAAGGTGGCAGAACAGGTTTGCCAACCCCAGATGCGGGACAAACCTTGATCTCTTGAGTGTATCGAGTTCATAAGACGCTGACATGCGTAGTAAGAGCCTCCAGTGAGGCGGGCGGCCTATGCCCTTTCGACATTAGGGAAGATTCCGTTGATCCAAAACGTCGGCTCTGGATCTTCAACACGCCCTCTCTGAGCACTTTGTAGGAGCTAATGAAGGCCTGAAGGCAATGGGTGGATGAACATTACAAGGTCATCCATTAGTCCTTACCAAGTCTGTCTTATCACCGTTTGTTTGACCTTTGACACATGTCTATTCTCCCTGCCGCCATTGCTTCTCAACTGGCGGCTAAACAGAGCCTGGGTTGGATCAAACTTAAGAGCACATTCTCACGAGGCACTGAAGAAGCAAGAGGTACATTTGCCACCCCATCACCGACAAGTACTTGAGCACTTCAGGAAGTCACCCATTATGTTTTCCCTGAGGTCACATGCCCTCGAGTCTCTGTTCGATAAAGCGGTAGTTAGGGGGTGGCGTCTTTAGAGCTCCTCTTCGCTGGCGGAGTGGCTTCCGGCAGGAACTTCACTCCATAGGATTACCGCCCATCTCATCGGAAAAGGTTGGAAGAAGTCAGACAGACAGCAGTGACCGCCTGAATATTCTTTCTCATAATGGATGCTCGTGGTATTGATAGCTGAGCGATCTTGAAAGCTACGGTCCTCCAGGCCACACGTACAGAGCGCATGCTGTCCATCACCTCCCCTTCTCCTTAGCCACGGATATGACGGCCACGGCTCACCAAGAAAAAGTCCGCCCCCAACATGCAAGCAACGGCGATCACCCGTCCCATCCTCCCCACCCATCCCTCACCAGCCAGCCAGCGTCTACAACGGAGATCTGACGCCTCCTTCGCTTTTCCTCTCGCCAATCTCCCACAAGAAGCAACAACTGCAGCAGCAGCAGCAGCATCATCATCACCACCAACAGCAAATCTGTCAAGCCCTTTTCCTCACCGGTTTTAGCTCGACATGTCCTTGTCCAGGGGGTGATTTGCAGTCCTGTGACTCCATTCCAGTTACGTTTGCCTCGTCTCGCCGTGCCTTTTCATTTTTCTTCTTTCTGTATGTACTGTGACATTTTTAAGCTAGTGGCATGACAGACTCAACACGCCTGTTTCTGTGCCTTACAGAGCTACGTAATGCATTGGAGAAGCACCTTGGGCGGCGTGACAGTGACGAGGGCTGTGGGTGGTAGCCGGCTCTGGAAGTGAGGTGATGTATGTCTTGGGTTATTTGGGCATCTCCGGCCGGTGCTTGGTGAGTGAGTGGCTCACCGGTTTGGAGGCCCCATGCGGGCTTGTGGTGTGTCTGTGCTGTGAAAATCAAGCCACCGAGAAAGCCACCACGCTGTTGCAACGGGTGTCGCGATGGTCTTTCTCGCGAGGCCCGTGTGGCGTGGCAGGACCGGCAACTTGCGCACGGGAGAAAAAGGAAGACCACGTCAAGGACGCAAGTTTACGGGGGGTTACGGATAGCGTAGGCTGACTGGGCTAGGCGAGGGGAACAGTGAGGGGATCGCCGAGCCATCCCGTGCTTTTTCGCTCGTGGAGCGGTGTCCAAGCCTTGGTGCGATGTCACGCTGGGAAATGCGGTGGTGTTCGTCGCGACGCCAGCCGCTTCGAAACAACCCAGGGAGATGAGGGGGAAGGGAGGGTGTGATCACGAGTGGTGGTTCACTGCCAGGAAATAAAGCAAGACACCAAGCGAGCCAGCCCCAGTCCCAGCCCGCTGGGTTGGGATGAAGATCACGGCATGGCTCATCAACCGCCGGACACAAGCCAAGGCAAGGTGGCTGCTAAGGGAGAGAGGCCCGAGCAGACAGTGACCAGATCCTCGGAACCGCCCGTGGCCTCGGGATCGTCGCGCCGCTCACGAGCTTGGTGTTTGACATGCAGGGCGCTGGCTGGGCCGCCTGCGATGCTCTGCTGCGAGGGGACTGGACCGCTGCCCGGTGTTCCAGAACGGTTGTCTGTGATGATCCTGCACGGCCTCCTGTCTCTCGCTTGTAACTGCCATGAAGGGCGAGACCTGTGGTGTTAATGTTTCTCCACGGCTCCAACCAGACAATTTCCCTTCCCGTCAATACTATGCAAGAGGCAAATGCAGCGACCCCGAACGACGGATACCTCTCCCCGGGTACCTACCCAATCTGCCAGTTGCCGAATCAATTGGCAGCGAGGGGGGAAACCCGCAGAGTATCGGGTTCTCGCCGGAAGTGTTGGCGGGAAATGGCGTCGAGACATCACATCATGGGCCCGTGGATCGCCGACGGATGGCCTCCGCGGGAAGGGGGGCCATGTTGTTCGGCTGGAGGTGTTGGGGAGCCAGAGCTTCACGATTTGAGCTGATCGGAACCATGGCGCCGGGCGGCACTTGGGGGGGGCGATCCCGAACCATCCTGCTGGGTCAAGCCCCCAGGCACCCGGGGCGCTGGGTGCTGGGAAGCTGGCTGCTGCAAGTTGACGACCTGCCTCTTCTGGACAGCTCCAAGAGTCTAAACGACGCGGGCCCCTGGGAGCCGGAGGGGGAGCTGAAGGATGGCGCCGCGAGGTGTGTGTTTAGACGGGTTTCGATCCCGATCGCTGAGAACGTCAAACGGCGACCTCATCTCGTCAAAGCAAATCGTCTGCCAGCGACGTCGAGGTTGATGAAAAGTTTCGGCAATCTCGTGATGTCAGGGAGCACGCAGAAAAGTGTGGCTCTTGGCGCAAAGGTTCCCTTCGCTCGAAATCAATTGGCTTATGCACTCCACAACCCTCCACCACCGTCCGGCAGGGTTACGGATGTTTGTTGAGCTCGACCAAGTGTCAAACACCACGAGGAACAAGCAAGGATCGATTTTGAGATTACGGGGCCGTGGGTGGTGATCGGGGCCGACCAAGACGATAGTGCCGAAGGATGCTTCTGGGCTCTCCTGTTCGTGCCGTCACTGTGGTGTGCCATGTGTGGCTGCGGTTCTGGCTCGCCCATGTTTGTCTGATGGAGATGGACCCATCATCTGTCAATCCATCGTGGAGATTTCTGGTAATCGAGACAAGCGTGTCTTTGGCCCTGCTTCACTTGCCTCCGAAGCAATGGAACTGTGAGAGGGCCTGGACTGCAAGCCTCACGGCTTGCTTGTGATGGACATTCTGGGAGATCCCCAGGATCCGGGTCTGCTAGCGTCCCCATGAGCTTAATCTGCGGGGGGCGCCGCTGCCGCTGGGATGCCACGGGCGAGTCAATATCAACACGCGCTTGTGGTGTGATGGGAGCCGTGCCTCGCCGAGGCCGATGAGAGGTGGTGTGTCGGGGGCTGGGCTGCCCAATCGCAACAGATCTTGAATCTCCCTAGTTTCTCTCCTCCTCATCAGTAGAGTCCCACCCTGCCAGACCCGTGTGAGCCTCGACCGTTCTCCTTGCCGTTGCGCCCTCGGCGGCGTGGGGAAGAGCCTCCTTGTGGAAAGCCACGTGCTGATAGGTTGTGGGAACGAAGTAGCGCCGGAACCATGGGCTTCCGGGGAGAGAGGCCCACTTGGCCTCCGTTCCGGACCACCATCCCGGGTCCCTCCTTTTGCCTCATTTCCGATTTGGGGGCATTGAGTCGAAGGCGGTTGTCGACGGTGGTGATGTCGATATCGACTGGACCAAGCAATGCCCTGTCCCAAGACCGATCGTCCGGAGTGTTTCGTGTGTCCTCCGTCACAGCGGCCGTGTCGCATGAATGGACGGACCCTTGCGTTTTGGCCCCAAATATAGGCAGGGTTTGGGTGACATTCAATGTTACTGCCTCACCGGCGGGCCGCGGATCATCCCCCGCGAAGATCAGAGTGTCATGTGGCATGGCTGGTCCCCGTCCCCGGTCCGCTCCAAGCTCGCGTCATCCCGGTGTGCGGTGGGCGATCGACTGTCTTACCTAGCTAAGTGTCGAACTGCCCGGGACAAGATGAGGGGGCTCACAAGCCCAGCCTGGCTCCGCAAAGCAACCGTTTGTCACTCCATCCAGGAAATGATGTTGGTGGAGAAGAGAGCGTCGTATCCATGACTCCAGACTGCAGATGTGGATGTGTTGATTCAGGTCTGGTGACCTGTATGAATGCAACATTGGCTCGCCGGTGTGGTTCTTGGCATGGATTGGTCTCCTCCTCTGTCAGACATCGTCGCCATGGGGTTGACTGCAAGTTCCTGCACCATCGGAGAGAAACGGCTGGATGAAATGAAACATCAGTCTTTCAATGAAAAGAAGTGTCTGAAAAGTCTCTGCAAGGTGGAAAGATTATTACACTTTTTCAGGGTTTTGGCCTTGGCAATTACCAAAGAACGGGAGGATTGAAAGATTGCAAGGGCCGGCGCTGAGACCGCGGGCCGCTCATTGGCTGGACACCGCTGCTTTGGACATGCTCCCCGGTTAGGGCTGGGCTATGCCGAACAAGGCCAGGGCGCTGTTACACCCAGATGTTTCTCGTTTACACTTTCCCTCTTTGGCAAGCCCTGATTCACGCTGGGTGACGTTCTTGGCGGCACAGGGCTAGGGGAAGAAGCAAAGAGGAAAGGCGGCGAGCCCTGACGTGGCTTCAACCGTAAATTCCGAGTGGACTCGGCGCCTGTGCCGGCGTGGAGGAGGCCAGGCATTGGCTCCTGCGCGCCCACGTCCAAATCGTCAGTGGAGTTGACACGGAGTCGCCAATCTCAACATTCTCGCAAAAAAACAATAACAACAGAGGGTCTCGCTAACACGTTCATCAGTTCCCACTCCCTCCCGAGGCATATCCCTGAAACAAAGAGGAGTTTCTCGGCAAACCCCGTCCCATCGAGACAAGTTCGCGCGAAGGGACTTCAACAAACACCTGACACAAGGAACTTTGCTTTGACACGACAGGGGCACGAAGCGCGGAAGAACCCGAGGACAGACCAGAGCCGAAAGCCCCCATCTTTGTCTATGGTTGCCTTGAAAACTTCCCATCACTGAATTTCCAACATGCGATCGGTCTCCGTCTTAATCTTGAATCGGTTTAAAGCCAAAGCCCAGTCTATCAACTCAAAACAAGTCTCTTTGGAAAGGGCCGATCACCCGCAACACCCAGATCAACGCCGGCGAGATCGGCTTTTTTGATGACAGGGGAGCTGCCGCTAGCGCGGACCAAAACGCTGGGAAAGATCTTCGCCAAGTGATCGGCAGTCCCTTGGCTCGGAGTGGCCGTCTTGGCAGCCCCTTTGGGAAATTCCTCGTGCACGAGCCACATCCCGCGTCTGCCAGCGTCTCGACTTGCCAAGCAACAGACATGATCAGGCAAGAGGCGGTTAGCAATGTCTGATCAGGCGAGCAGTGGAACTGGCACTTGTGAACAAAGTTTGGCGTTCAGACCGTCTCGGGGAAATAGTGTTTCAAAGAAATGTGCAGCGATGAGTCCTTCAAGACAGTGTCCTTGCCGGGCTGGTTGCCCAAAACGGAGAGGGTGATAATGTCCTCAGGCACATCTACAGGATGCATGCAACCCTCAATCTAACCCTAGACAGTCCGGTAAAAATCAAAATCAAAACAGGGCATTGTGAGGCTCAAAAATTACCTGGCGAACTGCTTTGGGTAATTCGGTGACATGAACGGGACAACAAGTGGCGCAGCAAGTGCCCATCCAGCTGTGATCCTGCTCAGCCCTACTCCACATCTTACACCAAGGACCGAAAATTACCAGGCATGTAATCTCGAGGTGGAATCTGTCAACCACCACAGAATTACCCTCGAGATGCTCCAGCAAGTGGCTCTTGCAACATCACCCAAGTTGAGCATTGATATCATGGCTTTTTTTCTTCTTCTGTCTATCTTGTTGAGAAACAACGTGACGCGGCCGGTGGGAATGGCCCCTAGGTTGAGTTTGTCCGGTCTGACACTTCTTGACCGAGACACCATCCCGGTAGCAGTCTCATCCTCAGCACACGTGTCTGCACTGGAACATAAGCATGTAACCCTCATCTCCAAAGTATGTGCTGCGGGAACCTGGAGGCTGGGTCTCTGAATGGCCATGATGACCTCTCATCCTTCGTAGTTGAAAGACTCTGTCTCTGGCCGTTTGTTGGCTCGGACTGCTCCCGGGAACTGTTGATCTGCCCCCTTCAAACCGTCCTCATCAACCACGCCGCACATGGGTCTCTAAGATCTCCTTGTTCCTGCAGCAGTTCATAATAATCTACCGTCTTTCCCTGCCGCTTGGGCCCGCTGCTCACTCATCAGTTCGAGCAGACCACACACCCGCCGGCCCCCTTTTCCTCGCATATCGCGCACTCGTCTCGCACCCAATCATGAACCCCAGGGGTCCAAGTGCAGAAAGACAGAAACGGAGCGGGCTCCGGTGCTGGCGCCAGCTGGGCCACTATCGTTGCAAGGGAGTTGCCGAGCGGGCGATACGCCCAGAGATCAGGAACCATTCCCTCGGGAAGCTGGCTGACGCCATCACCCTCTAGTTAACCTCAAAGGAGTCGATAAACAATTTGTCTCGACGCCTCACACCAACGGTAAATAATAAAACCATGAGAGATGGCTTGGGCCCAGAACGATCTCTCCTCGTGCAAAGTACATACCGGCGGGGGTGGCGGAGCCCATTTCTACAGGCACCACCTGTCCGACCTCAGCTGGGGTGGAACATCAAGGGGAGAGGGTCCAGTGGGAACAAGCCCCGAGAACCAGCCAGCCGGTGATGATGGATGGCGCCAGGCCCACGGGCTTGCTGGTGGGAAACCAGGCGCCAGATCGACGGGCGGTCCACCACGCTTCCCGAGCTGCTGGGTCCTCCACAGGGCTGAGAAAGGCAGGCACACACGCAACAACTTTCGCCCGTTTGCTTCCCGTCAGCAGCCAGGGAAGCGGGATGTAAGAAAGTCTCACTTGATGCGTGCTGCAACCTCAAGGATGAGAACTCGTCTGCGGTGTACATCAGTCCGAGCCCGTGGCTGCGAGCACGGGGCTTTGTGAGTAAGGGGGTTGATTGGGCGCTTGTGAGACGGTTTTTCCGTTGTGTTGGACGGTTCGTCCCACAGACGGTTGCTGACCAGCACCATCTGGACCCGAGGAGGTAACCAGCCCGCCACGAGACCCGGTCAACTGGGACGGGCGGTGGCTGCTGTCGAAGCGAGTGGCGCCGAAGCTTGGCGGTGATAGTTTGTCTCTGGTTTGAACAAAAGAGGAGAGCCGTTTCCAGGGAGACTTGTCTTTCTTTTCTCCGAACGAGAGGGGGATACTTACACACCCTCTCATTAAGTCTCCAACAGGCCTTTCCAACCGTCAAAATGAACACCAACAGTCGCCTTTCTGAAAGATTCACTCTCGGTAGGCCCTTTTGACGTCAGCGTTCCAGCTCGCGGTCGCGTTGCACTGCGTCTCTGATGCCTGGATCTCTCCTCGTTTCCCCAGCCAATGACCTCGCTCCTCCAGAACAAGCGCGCACAGCGTCGGTACTCGGCTCCTCGGGGACACCACCATGACACAAATCGGCGACCTCCTGCGGGAAAGTGTGCGACAACAGACAGTTATTTTTCGCTGGCTGGTTGCGGATACCTGCATGATGCGTGCGCATGCCGTCCGTTTGGATGTCCTGTCGGTCGTCGGTGTGTACGAAAGGGCAAAAGGGAATTTTCAGGGTGCACGGGAACTGCAGGGACGGGCGACGCGGGAACCGGAGGGATGGGATCGGTGTCCAGGGTGTCTGTATCCTTGCAGGAAGCATCGTCATCTTTTGCTCCCTGTCGACAGCAGTGTTTTCGAAATCTTCCCTGGAGAGCTTCATTTGGGCGCCAACCTGCATCAGTCAGAAAATAAGAAATGCAGGCGATCAGCATCCCAGGCCATGCTGGATCCCGAGCATCTGCAACTGTGACGTGCTGCTGCCCACCATCGGGATGCATGGTGGCAGTTCAACAAGGCGGTCCCGGGACCAAGGTCGCCGTGTTGCACCGCCCCGTCCCGAAGGTTGTCATCGCCGGTTCTTTTTTTGGATTTTACCTTTTCTGCCCTCTTCCCCCACACACACCTGGGCGGTCGCCAGTGAAGCCAAGAGCACTCATCGAGCATGCCCCACAAGCCGTAAAGGAGCCACTGAGAAGCGAGCGAGCTGCCGGCTCAGCCATGGCTAGCCCTGATCTGGCATAGACCAGTCAAGCCTGCGTGGTGGGGTGTCGATCTTTGACAGGGCCCACAAGGCTCGCATGCTGGGAACTTTGCTCGTTTCCTCTCTCCAGACCTTGCCCTGGAGAATTCTCGCTTGTCGAAATTTCAACACCTTGGCGTTGAAAGACAGTTCACAACACCAACTGTCCCCAATATCGATCAATATCAAGGGTACGAGGACTTTGCCGTTGAGTCTCTCCACTGCCAATTTGACAGTGCAGATAACTGCTGGAGAACGATGCTCACCGCTTCGCTTCTTGCTGCCCGATCTACGCTGCCACTGGATCCGTCAAATCTCCATCGTGGAGGTCCTGCATTTGGTCATCTCGTCTGGACATGGCTCCACGTTGGCGAAACGTGTCGATCAGAGACAACCGTGCCGCACACCGCTGCTCCCGGAGAGAGCCCCGGAAACCAATTGATGGGCATGGCATCTGCCGGGATGGGACGGAGCCGTGGCACCGGGAAATTAACCAGGTCGTTGCCTTGCGCGCCGTTACATTACCGTGCTGGAGCCGGTTGCTCCGGCTTCCCGGATGGCATCGTTCTGAAGTTGTAAGTTGTGATCACAGAATACAACAGATTCAGCAACTCTGGTGCCTGAGCCGGCGGCGATATACTTGGAAATTCATGCCCGTGTGTTGTGCGACGTGTTGCCTGCTGACGCCCGTCCTCCGCCGTAATCTGCAACTCTTGATTTTTTTTTTCCGACGTTGGTTTCCCCCATGTCGCCGTCTTCTCGCTTGATGAAAACAAAAACAAAACTTTGGGCCAGGGTTATCAGCACTAACAAAAAGCTTGGCTATCAGAATCAAATTTGGCAGTGGTCACGTTATCGCGCGGTGAGATGGCCCCTGCGCCTCCTGATCCGGATAGGTTGGCACTTGTGACCTCAGACCTGCAACCCATTTCAATCGCGTCGCCAAGGAAGGTCCAGAGAGACGCGCAGATGCAAACCACCAGCCACGATTTCAAATATCCCGCCACGGCGTTCTATACCAGCTTGCCTGCTCCGAGAACCACCCAGATGGCGCCTGCACGTTCCTAATCGTCCTGTCTTATCGGCCTGGACGAGATGTTGTCGTCCCAGTTTCCGATCGGGAGGACAGCCGAGGCGTTTGGCGCGGTCTGCTCGGCCTTGCCCGGCTGGCGCTGCCATTGCGGGGACGAATGGGAGGGGGTAGCCTTTCTCCTCTTCCCAAAACGGTGCCTTCCCCCGCGAGATGTGCCCGTCCAGATGCTCGGATTGATGAGTTTGCGAGCATCCAGCGGTCTGATCGAACTATTAGACAGTCCGTTGCTCCTTCGAGCGCGGGCTAACGCTTCAGTCCTCGACTTGAGGTGTTGGGCCGGTCAAGGGCGAATGTCGGTAAACACATCATATGCAGGCCGTACTTTCAAGTGGCCTGCAGCGGGAGGTCATTGAAGACAACAAGGCTGCAAATAAGATCAGGGGCTCAATGAGCGTCTGTCTTTCCCATCGTCCTCGCTGTCGGAGGGGGTTGTGAACCCCTTGCGCCCACAGCATTGGGCGTCTCTGGACCGCCCGCGCTTGACAACACACCAAAGAGCCACAGATAGCAGGGAGAAGTGTGTGGTTAGCTGGGTCCCTGCGCGCCGGTCCCGAGACCAATGCCAGTGCTCAGACCAGTCCCAAGAAATTCATCAGAGCCCAGCGCGAGAAGCGACGAGAGCCTGCGGGGGTAAGAGTACCCGAATTATCAAACGAAGACGATTGTTTCAGTTGCTGGTGGTTCAACACGCGGGAAGGGAACGCCGCGGGCTGGCCGTCAGACTGGCCTCGCGGTCCCGAATCTCCCCTCGCCTGTGGTTGTCCACGTTATCTGGGCCCGTCAATACTTCGTCCTGGAGGCCCAGCCTCCCGGCCAAGCCAACCACAGGTTCGGACGCCGGGTGGTGGGCGGAGGACTTGCAGGGCCTCGCCGTCCAGGAGGGCGCCAATGTACCTTTGTACCTCCGTACCTGGGTGACACCCATCCCCTGTTGACCGGAGCCCAAAGAGACGCAGCCCCATGTCACCCAAGTCGCCAGGTATCCCTGTGCCCCCTGACCCCGGTCAACTCTCACGTCCCCTCCCATGCATTGGATTCACTGCCTCGCTGCACCAGGAGCCCTATGGGGACTGCGAGATCGTCCTCCACCAGCGTTCGGCCGAGGAGACGGTGGCCGGGAGTATATAGAAACCTCACCCCCTCCTGCCCCAAAGCACGTCCCCTTGGTTTACAT
Source organism: Collariella sp. IMI 366227 (assembly GCA_027946355.1). Lineage (NCBI taxonomy): Eukaryota > Fungi > Ascomycota > Sordariomycetes > Sordariales > Chaetomiaceae > Collariella > Collariella sp. IMI 366227. The sequence continues at coordinate 540,999 of JAPEUS010000004.1, read as the reverse complement.
TCTCATCCCGAGTTGAACATCACCAACACACAGGCCTTACACACCTACCAGCCTCAACTGAAACTCAAGAGACCCAAGGCTCCCTCCTCCGACTTCACCTCCCGCGACTCGAACTACCTTGTGGCAATACGGTAGCACCAAGAGAAGAGGATTTGGAATAAGAGATTTCAGGGCGAAACAGCGGTGCTCACTCACTCACACCCTCCGTCAAACCGGCCCCCTCAGCAAGGCCAACAACAACAACTGCGACCCTGCAATCACTCGGCACAGCAACGGACGAAACGAAGGCATCACCAACAGCCTCCCTTGGCATGCGCATCTGCGAAGGTCAGTTGCCAGCAGTTGGACACGCGCTCCTGGGAAGCGCAAGGACTGACTCGCCATCATCCAGCCTGAGGTTGCGGCTTTCTTGACTTCTCCCACGAGAGCGCCTGTTCCTTCACCCGAACCTACCATCACACACATGTCTGCCTTCGGCCGCCACGACACTGAAGCCTACACCATGACCTACCCAGAGCCTCCCCACTACTCCACAACAACAATGGACCTTGGTCTTTCCCCAGAACCGTACAGCGGCTACCCGCGGTCAGCACACGAGTACCCGACGACGATGGGCTATGACAACGGATTGTACGCGGATGCGCCTTACATGTACAACAACAGCGGGCGGGCATCACCGGGCTATTACGCTGACGACGGCGACGTTGTGCGCGGGCCGGCGTCCGAGCTCAGCATCCCGAGTGCCTCCTCCTCCAACATGGGCTCACCGCTCTCGAGCCACGGCCAGATGGCGCCGATCCCGGAGTGGGCCTCAGCACCTCACGGACTTGGCCTAACCCCGGGCATCGTCGACCAGAGCGACTATTTCCCCCGGCGAGTACTCGTTCACCCCCGGCGGCATCGACGCCTTCACCCCTTCCTACGACTTCCCCGCCACCAAGGCCCCCGGCTTCGTCGGTGAGTTATCAAACATCCCTAGGTCTTCTCGTCTTTCTGCGCGTTCGCCCAGCCGCCGCGGCGCCTCCACTTCCTCTTCTGTTTCCTCCCGCGCTTCCCGGTTCACTGTCAAACCGTCGAGCCCCGGACTGGCGCTCGACACGCGCCTGGCGCAGCAGGTCTCTGTCCCGGCATCCAGCTCTGCTTCTGCTTTCTCTTCCGCGTTGTCTTCTGGTCTGCTCATGACCCCGCCTGAGAACTCTGCTTCTTCCTTCTCTTCTTCCTCCCGCGGAGCCTCGAGCAGCCCGCCTGTGGGCTGCGGCTCGCCCGCGCGCCCCAGTGCCGCCAGATCACGCCTGGTTTCTTCTTTCTTCTCTCAGTCCAGCGGACATTTCATTCCTCCTCTCGAATCTACTTGTCGGTTTCCTCGCTCACAACACGCAACCTGGACTCGTGAGCGGCTCACTAACACGCCCTCCGCGCGCGCAGATCCCTCATTAATCCACCCTGACGTGAGGCCCATGGCGATGCCATATGAGCCCTCCTACCCGGCACCGCCCAACTCTGGGTATCCCACCTCGCCGGCCCTCTCAGTCTCCGCCTCTCCTCAGCTCAGGACCGGCAGCGCCTCGCCCTTCATGCACAACGGCTACCAGCCATACTCGCCCTTCCAGCCGCCCGTCGACCCACAACGGCGCGGCAGCCTCGTGTCTTACCAGTCCAACTACTCCGGGGAGCAGCCCTACAGCGGCGATGAGTTGAGGGAAAAGCAGCGCTGCCCCTCACCCCGACTGTGGCAAGGCTTTCAAGGACCTCAAGGCGCATATGCTCACGCATCAGACCGAGAGGCCCGAGAAGTGCCCCATCACGACGTGCGAGTATCATGTGAAGGGCTTTGCGAGGAAGTGAGCCATTCCCCGACCCCACTTGATATGACAGGATTCTAACTCGCCACCTCTAGGTATGACAAGAACCGCCATACTCTCACACACTACAAGGGGACGATGGTGTGCGGCTTCTGTCCGGGCTCCGGCTCGGCAGCGGAGAAGTCGTTCAACCGTGCCGACGTCTTCAAGAGGCACCTGACAGCCGTCCACGGCGTCGAGCAGACCCCACCCAACAGCCGCAAGAAGGCGGCCGGCAGCAACAGCAGTGCCAAGCTCACGGGGTACGCGCCCGACGCGACGGGCAAGTGCTCCACCTGCTCGCAGACGTTCAGCAACGCGCAGGATTTCTACGAGCATCTCGACGACTGCGTGCTGCGCATCGTGCAGCAGGAGGACCCGGCCGAGGCCATCAACGCCAAGCGCCTGGCCGAGGTCGAGAACGACCGCGACGTCGTCCAGACCCTCGAGAAGAACCATCTGCCCGCCACCACCATGGCCTCCACCGAGGACGCCGACGAAGACGACGAGAACATGGACGACGAGGACTTCGACGACGCCTCCAACAAGAACGACCGCAGCGGCAAGGGCTCGCTCGCCTCCCCCACCAAGCGCACCAAGGGCGGCCTCCCCGCCAACCCTGCCAACGGCGTGCAAAAGTCCCGCGGCATGACGCACTCGCGGGGCGGCGTCCCGCTGCAGACCAAAGTTCGCAGCCGCAAGAACCGGCGCGACTACCCTACCTCGTGGGGCTTCGACAAGGGCCAGATGACGATGAAGAAGCGGGTGCTGGCGGTGTTTGACGGCCCGCGGCGCCTCGCCAAGGACGACATGATGATGTCGACTGAGCAGGAGGTGCGCATCAAGCTCCAGGACGGCAAGGCGTACGTCACCGACCTGGACCTACAGACGCTTAAGCGCGCCGAGGGCTTCCATGGTGCGACTGATGAGGAGAAGGGGCCGTGGATTTCGGACGATCCGACTGAGGAGCAGATCAAGCAGATGCTTGAGTTTGCCGAGGTGCCGGTGGTTGCTGCGGCGCAATGATGGGGTGCTAGCTCTGTCTTTCTCTCTTCCTCTCTGTCTTCTCTTTAAAACCCTGTCGTCGTCCTATGATACCCGCGTCATCTCATCAGTATCTTGTTCATATACCATGTACTTAATAGCTTTCTTCATGTCTTCTTTTGACGTTTTACGTTACTACCTCCTCCAGCGAACCACATTGGACACGGGCTGGATTGGAATTGCATATGAGAGAGATCCAATACTATACAAATGGAAAACAAACACAAGAATCTCCTGGCTTTTTGGTGGTGTTTGGATGGAATGGAGCTGGGTTTGGTTGGGGTGGGGGTTGGGCTGGGCGGAGTGCAAGCGATGGTTTATACAGGCTCACTTCTCATACTTCATAATTTATATTTACTGATGATTTGCTCTCACTTAATTGCTCTTTTCTCTCTGCTACTTGGTTTAACTTGAGGCGGGTTTTTGATATACTGTGTCGGAGTCTGCTTTCTCTCAGTTCAGCAAGAGGCTCAGGCAGTTAAAACAAACACATCACATTTTGCAGCAACAAATAGGCTCCACTTATCCATGTTCCAACTGGGATCACCAGGTTTAACCGCCCGGTGGTCTGTTGTTGGACCGTGGATAAGCGGGGCCAGGTGACAGACAGGCGCCCACGTGCGTCTAGTGGGAGCCGAACCCGTCTCTCTAGTGGGAGCCCTGTCTGACCACTTACCGGCAGTTGGGAAGAGTCTTCTTGTTAGCGACTGAGCCCTCGCTCTCTTTATCCACCTCCCGACGGTCGACTTCATCGTTCCGTTCTCTCCTTCCCTCAACTCAACTCAAACAATCCGAGAAGAAAACACTTACCATTCGAAGTCATCCTCTCAAAAGAACCCATCACCGCCTTCTCTTCTCCTTCCAATCTTCCCTCCTTGTACTCTACGCTCTCCCCATTTTCAACCCCCTCCATCCTCTTAATATAACACCTCCACCCACCCAACCAAACAAAAATGCCCCTCCCAACCCGGCTAACCCCCTCCACCCCCTCCCACCTTTCGCCAGAGGACATCCTTTCTTCCTGTCTCAACATTATCAGGGTTGCTTGTTGCGGAGGGGTTGAGGGGACGCTTGGGGTGGGGGTGGGGTTTGAAGAGGAAGGGGAGGGAGGGAGGGGGAATGGGGAAGGGGAAGAAGAGGGGGTGATGGGGGTTGAGGGTGGACGGTGGATGGGCTAAGGGTTGTGGAATTGGGGGCAGGGACGGATTGGTGGGGATTATGGCGGGACTGATGGGCGCGAAGAAGGTGGTGGTGACGGATTATCCGGCGGGGGCGGTGATGGAGGCGTTGAGGGGGAATGTAAAGGGGTTGGTGAGAGAAGTTTGCACCCGAGGGGAGGTTTAGGGAGCCGGAGGTTGTGGTGGAGGGGCATGCGTGGGGTGAGGTGGACACGGAGTTTGCGAGGGCGAATAGGGGTGGGGATCGGGTGGTGGCGGCGGATTGTTTGTGGATGCCGTGGGAGCATGGGAATTTGAGGCGGTCGATAGAGTGGTTTTTGGCCGATGGAGAGGAGGCAAGGGCGTGGGTGGTTGCTGGGTTTCATACGGGGCGGGAGAACGTGGGCGCATTCTTTGAGGAGGCGGCACTGGCGGAAGTTGGGTTGGAAGTTGAGTATTTGTGGGAGCGAGACTGTGACGGTCGGGACCGGGAGTGGGCTTGGGATCGGGGGGTTGAGGATATTCGTGAGCGGAAGCGGTGGTTGGCCGTTGGCGTGTTGAGAAGGATACGGACGTCGAAAAGGGAGGGTGAGGAAAGGAGGTAAACGGGATGATGGAAGTTATATATACCCAGAGCTGAATCAAGGATGTTGTTCAGCTTCAGCCCGTCTTGGTCAAGCGCAATACTTGGGAGCAGCAGCTGAGTTCATCATGCCGAGCTCGCGGCAGTTGAAGTTGACTTCATGTAAGGTGAAACGCGAGTAAATAATCATGCCTATTACCGGGAAAGCGTGATGGACGACCTTTTTTTTTTGTTTCTGTTGGTGATCGTTGATTTGATGTGCCAAGCTCTTCTGCCTCAAGATCAACATGAGGGCTGTTCTCAACTTGCGATGCTGGCTTGGTTTCAGCTGGATGAGACTGATGAATCAGGAAACCCCAGAACCGTAGTAGTCCAGAAGAACGGGCCAATTCGGCCCCATGCTGACAGGCGTTTGGCAACCGGGCCCGAGATGGGTTGGATGGAGGCGGTGAGATGCTGTTGGAAAACCGAAGGATGAAACTGAAGAATTGACTAAACGGGGTTGTCAATTAACCCGCCTGGCTATGTGTGTTCGCCGCTACAAGCCAGCAACCTCATCCCTCCAACCAAACCCAGCTGGAGTGCTGGCGTTCAACATCTTCATGCCAGCCGCGGTGCAGATCTCAACAACCAAATTCCGCACCGCCTTCACCTCTTCGACTGTGGCGCCGCCGTTGAGAGCGCCCCTCAGATGGCCCTTCAACTGAGGGTTTACATCCTGGGGGATCAAGCCGGCAATCATGACATAGGAGGTCTCGACGGCGCTGAGAACGCTGGTGTTGCTCAAAACATGACCGTACATCAGGCGAGCCACCAAGCCCAGGTCTTCAGTGCCGGAGCGGTCCATCTGGCCCATGACGCGGCGGGTGATCCTGCCATAGATTGCCTCGAAGAAGCGCTGGCCGCGTTGCATGACCTGCGACGGGGGCGTGTCATAGAAGTCGGCACGGCGTCCAGTTGGAGAAAACGCCTCTGGCTCGTCCAGAAGGTCTTCTGGCGTTGCCTTCTTGAGCTCTAGCAAGGCATTGATGGTCTGGGCCGGGTCAGCCTGTGTTGGTGTCCAAGAGGAGACAAGCAGGGACCGATACTTTAGGTACGCCCCCAACAGCAGCGGCCTTGACTAGGGCTTCGCGCATTCGGCGCGACATGCGCAACTTCTCCTCGTGGCTCGGCACACCGTCTCTTTGAGTTGAGCCATGGTGCAAGGCGTGCTGGTAGACCTGTCGGATCTCGTCCGGGCGGTTCAGCTGGGAGAGGGTCGTGGCAACGATGAGGTACCAAGTACTGCTTGGCAAGTTTGGATAGCATCGGAGGGAGGAAAGAAGTGCTGGCGTGATGATGGCTGGAAGGGAGCTCATGATGCCAGCTTAACAAAATTAACAAAAGGGAAACTGAAAAATGGCAAAATAACACAATGCCGAAGAGAAGGAGATGACAGGATACAAAACAAGCCCCTGTTGAATAAAAGGACGAGAGAGGAAAAGGCGAAATATTCAAAGACACTTCTTTGCTGTCATAAGTCATAGAAATGCTCCTGAGAAATAACACCTTCCAAACTGTCTTTCGTTTCCTCGCTCAATTGACAATCTCCTCTTCATTTATTCCAGCATTGAAAGGAATGAACGGGAGTTGGCTCGTTCCAGTTCCAAGATCGACAACTGATGCACCGCCACACCTGTCTTCTCATCCAAGCGACCATTCCGGAACCGGTCAAGATGTGGCTGATCGCCCCACAAGCTGCGTCACCTCCTGGCGTGCTCGTCTTCCATAACGTGGCAACAACTTGGACCGAGCCACGGCTGCTTCATTCAAGCAGTTAATCAGCTGCAATCCCCCTGCGCTTCCAACGCTCCCGCTTCAACGCCCACCAGCAGCCCGCGACCACCATTGCTGCCACCTTTAACACCATGGACACCTGAATCTCCCGCCGCCACATTTTGACAACTGGTTCAACTTAGTAAGCGACACAACAGAACCGATGAAGATGCGGTTGGCGTGGTACGCAGGGGTACGTCGTCATCCCACTTGGAGACTTAAAGATTTGGAGATAGAGCTTTGGAGGAGCTATCCAGAGCTCCTTCGACCACGCCATCACATTCCCGATAGCTGACTTGCTTTTCCCAGGCCTCGACAGCCCTTGCGGGCGCCGTTGTGGCGTCCGCATTCTATCAACGATCCAATTTCTACTCGGCCATGGTCCATCTTGCCCAGAGCAACTTCTCGCTGATGGTGCGCCCCCCTCCGGCCCTTCCGAATCTATCACCTGGCCCTCAGCAATAGCTGACGATGCATACTACAGATTCTGGTCAATCTCATGTTCGTCATCTACACTGCCTTTATGTACGGCGTCCAGCGCCTCTGCTTCGGCCCCCTCCGCCCCACCGAGATCGAACAGCTCTACGAGAAGGCATGGTTCGCCGTTACCGAGACATGCCTGGCTATGACCGTCTTCCGCGAAGAGATCGGCGCCTTCTTCCTCGTCATGTTCACGTCCCTGGTCACCGGAAAGGTCTGGGGCTGGATTGGCGAGGGTCGCGTCGAAGTTCTCGAGCAGCAACCGCCTGCGAACCCCCGCCTCTTTCACACCCGCCTCGCCATCTCGCTCTTTGTCAGCGTTGCCTACGATTTCTGGCTCCTCGGATACGCCGTCAACGTGGTTGTACAGCAAGCCCGTCCTACCATGATGGTCATGTTCCTGTTCGAGTTCGCCATCCTGGCCGTGTCCTCGCTTCACACAGTTTCTCGCTACATCGTCTCGCTGGCAGAGCAGCAGGTCGTCAAGAAGCAAACACGCCAGCGCTTGGAGGACCAGAGGCGCCGCGTCAGAGAGCAGAGGGCTGAGATTCTGCGACGGAGAGACGCCGGCGAGGCTGGGGCCGAGAACGAGGAACTGCCGGACGAGAACGATGTGGACGAGATGGACATTGAAGTCCCCGGCTGGGAAGCTAAGGGCCAGTGGGTTCTGTCGCTGGACCTTTTTGCTGGTGCGTGGACTGGTTGTGGGTTGCTGAGACGTTCGCTGACTTGCCCCAGACTTCGTCAAGCTCGGCATCTATTTGGCATTCTTTTGCGTTATCCTTACATTCTACGGCCTTCCGATCCATATCATGCGCGACCTTTTCATGACGATGAGGTCCTTCGTGAAGAGGCTTCATGCCCTCATACGGTATCGGCAGGCCCTGAAACACATGCAGCAGTATCCGGACGCGACAGCTGAGGAGCTTACCCGCGAGGACACCTGCATCATCTGCCGCGAGGAGATGCGCCCTTGGGATCCTTCCGACATCACGCAGGTTGAGCGTAGCCGCGCGAAGAAGCTTCCTTGCGGCCATATTCTCCACTTCGGCTGTCTTAAGAGCTGGCTCGAGCGCCAACAGGTGTGCCCGACTTGCCGGCGTCCGGTTGCCAGAGAGGGCCCACAGCCGGCCGCCAACGGACAGGCTGTTATGTTCAGACTAGGGCTTAACTTCCCTGCGGGCCAGAATCAGCAGCAGCCACCTCAGCCGGCGGTGAACGGGCAAGCCCCTGGTGGCGGCCAGCCTGCTGCTCAAGGAGGAGCAGATGACCAAGCGAACGTTCAGAACCGCAACGTCAGGATGTTCAACCTCGGGCCCCTGAGACTCGGCTTTGCTCAGGGCGGAGTCGAGGAGATTCGGGAAATGGCTCAGAGACTGCGGGTTCCTCCAGATGCCGCTAATCCGCCTGCCCCGACGCCCACGACGCCAGCGCCGCAAGAAAATAATAACGATATAGACACCAACCTCGACCAGCTCCGGACTCAGCTTTCCTCTCTAGTCCAGCAAGTCCGGCAGGAGATGGCCCATGTGCACAGCGTGTCGCACGAGCTGCAACTCCTGACCATCTATATGAACGAGCTTACCCGCCTGCGACAGGCGCGACAACAGAACCTGAACCAGCAGCCAACACAACAACCAGCACCGGCTGCTCCTGGGCAACCACCATTACCACAAGGGGCGGAGAGCGTATCCATTCCATTGGCTCCGCAATTCGGCCAACCTCCTAATCTCCATGGAGCCCACCCTCCCGTCTTCCCCTCGCCAGCACTAATTCCCCATTTGGCCGCGAGACCCGGGACTGTTATTACCAGGCACGTCGCTCCCGCGTACGGGGCTGCGATCCCGGCCGGCAGTCCCGAGCTTCCCGAAGGACTGGTTATTCCGCAGGGCTGGTCATTGCTCCCACTCCAACGGATGGATGGCGAACAACACCCACCCGAAAACACAACACATAACACTCATCCGCCCAACCAAGACATGTTCCGGTCATTATTGCCACGACCCTCAAGCAACCCCCGGTCACGAGGGGCTAGCCCCGCCCCAGGAAGCAGCCTCGCTGCACAATTAGGAAGGCCTACCACGCAGCCACCAACATCATCAACAACAACACAACTCCCTGAAACAACCCGGGCGCCGACGCCGGCGAACCCCACATTCGCCGACATGACCGCGGCGCAAAACAGACAGCCAACCGTCACCGCTCCCACGCCAAGAGCTCCCATCTGGGGCGGCCAGTCGCAGCTATTCGGTGGCGGCAGTGGCAGTGGAGGTGATGGTTGGGGGGAGAGGGGCAGGTCTACGTTTGGATGGCAGGTTAACCGCAACCCTACACCGGGGGCTGCTCCACAGCAACAACAACAACAACAACAGCCACAGCCAGAGGTGCATAGGGAGGCGAGCAGTGGTGGCATTGGGGCGGTGGTGGATTCTCCTTCATTGGGAGCGGCGGGGGTGAATGGCACTGCTGCCTCTGGGGCCGAGGTGAACGGGAATGCGAATAATGCTGCGGGGAGTAGTAATGCGGGGAGGGATCCTGGGCCGGGTACAGTACCGAGGGCGGTGACGGTGGAGGAAGCGGAGGACGAGGATCAGGAGGTTCGGCAGTAGTTTGGAGGGGTCAAGTGATTGAATACATACATACCCCGAGTGTTATGGCAGAATAAGGGAGGAGCATTTGGCTTTTTTTGTTTTGTTTTAGTACCCCGTGGGGGATGTCCAATAGCGTTGTTTGGTGTTTTGGGAGTTGGGTTGTACATCATAGAGGGAATTGATGCGAGCACAGCCTCTCTTTGGTACTGTATCGGAAAGGGACTGTTTCTGAATCACTTAGGCTTGAGGTTGGAACCTGAAGTTGTTTGTGTCACGGGAGTTGTCCCTGGTGTGGTTGGCTGGTTTGTCCCTTCTCTTTCAACGACAAACTCAATGTTTCCAGACTCGCTGGCCGCCTCAGTCAGTTGGCAAGTGCAACTTGGACGGCATCACATCTTGGACAGTCAACCCGAGTCAGCAGGTAGGTGCTTTCTGGTTTGATTTCCAAATCTGCTCCCTGTCCTCCCTCGCACACTTCTCGCTCCGTGTTTTTGGGTTTGTTTCCCGCCGTCAACGCCATCATCGCCACCTTTGCCCCTTGTCATACTTGCAATGCTCTCTTACGATGCGCAAACCCTAGATCGTCAACTTATTTCATACCTAGAAACCCTCTACCTAAACATGCCGAGATAGAAATATGCTCCCCCCTCCAACCTCACCCGGCCAACTGTTTAACACGAACTCGACACGGAAGAACATGAAAACGTCCTGGGCACGTCTTATAACAACAGCAAATCTCACAAGGGCCGGGTAATCATCAACATAATCCGAAGTTTCCTGCTCACCCTCGGCTACACGGAGTCCGCCGAGTTTCGCCAATACCATCGCCTTGGGGACGACTACTCCGCCTACAATCTCCATTCCAACCCCTCCGGCGTCCGCAAACGCACCCATCCAGCCCTTACAAAATGACAGACGCCCGTCAGGACCCTCCACCGACCCCTTCGCCTCCCCATCCTCCCAGACCGAGCGACACGGAGGAGACCATTGGCTCCAGAGCTGCTACAATCACCTTCCCAGGGGGCTAGGATCCCCGCGCCACACTGCCTCAGTCAGTGCTCGACACTCCAAACCCGCTGACGTCGCATCCGGTGTCGTTTGAGGTCGTGGCACGAAACGATGAGAGTCAGTCGAGGGAAGAGAGTGCCTTGGATAAGTGGCTGCAGGAGCAGGTTGAGCTAGACTTGGAGGGGGGAGGTGGCAGTCAGAGAGTGATTCTGATATCTCATGCCAAGATGAATGGATGATGGGGGATGAAGTCGAGGTGCGAAGAACACGGCACCGTCGAGAAAGGGAACAGATTGGAGAGTCTCCAGACGCCTCAGAATGGCCGCCAACGAGGCCTACGACACAGCCAGAAAGGATAGACTTCGAAACTCTCAAGGTCATGAGAGCAGCATTGCGACGGGCTTCCATGGCCCATGAGAGGCCGCAAGTAAAACAACACCCCGAAAGTACACCAGTTCCTCCAGCAAGACTCCACGCCAGAGCTTTCCTTAACCTGCAAGACACAGCCAACCAGCTACATGACAACTCAACCGCAAACCCCGACTCCTGCGACCAAAACTTCGCTCAAGCCTACTCCCAAGTGTGCGAAAACACCCCCCCACACCCCTCCCCTCCACTCAATTTCATCTCCCAACCCTCGTTGCGCAAACGCGTCCGGGATTCTATTCAAAACCACCTCCGCCCTAGCTCCCCCCAGACACACCAGCTCAACTGCCTACCGCATCATCACGTTGAAGTACTTTCAACCCGGCCCACCAGAACTCCCACCTGGCCACCATCGTAACCATCAGCACCATCACGGCCCATCACAACAGCATCAACCACCACCACAATCCTCACAACCACCGCAACAGCCAGCACAAAAAGCAGCACAACAACAAACTCAACAACTACCACGTATACTGCCCCCACAACAACCACCACCACAACAACCACCACCACAACAACCACCGCCACAACAACAACCACCACAACAACAACCACCACCGCCCCCGCTCCCACAACCTCCTCCCCTCCAAAAGCACCGACCCCTCCTCGCAACACACCATCTACAGCCCAACCCGCCTCCTCGCCGCAGAAGAGGCAGCACGCGTCATCGTTGCCAGCTGTAGCGCGGAAAGATTGTCAAGCGCCGTCGGGGAGGGAGATGAGGGAACAGAGGGAGCTGAGGGAGTTGGGGAGGGTTTGGAGAGGGGGCTAGGCCGGGGTCTGGTTCGGGTGAGTGTGAGGTGGAAGGTTTGGCGGGTGGGTTTGAATCGGGAGTGGTAGGGGTTGCCTGGGGGTTGGCGGGAGGGTTGTTGGAGAGGGGCACGACTGCTGAGGGGTTTGGGCTGGGAGTTGTTTGGGGAGGGGAGGGAGAGTGTTGTGATGGAAATGCCCAGAGGGGAGGAGGTGATGGGGCGAGGGGTTTTCTGGTGGGTGGGGAGGGAGTTGACGGGGTGGTGGAGGAGAGGCCGAGGGAGGTTAGGGGAAGGGGCAAGTATGGTTACTGTTTCGACCACGGCGACAGACGGACTGATGAGATTCCGGATGGGGATCTGTTTCCGGGTTTTACATGGAGCTATGTAATGAGCGAAGGGAGAGGGAGGGGCACCAGAGGCGTTGGGGGTGGATAGGTACTGGGTTGTGGGGTTTTGGGCAGAGTAGTGGTGATAAGGGGGAGGAGAATGGGGATGTTGGGGCGAAGGAGAAGGGGAAAGGAGTGATGGGAAGATGAAGAAGGGGTGGAAGCGGGTGGAGGGGTTGGAGGGATTCTGTGCAGGCACTACGAAGCAAGAACTCTGGGAGTGGGAGCCAGACAGAAGTGATTGCGAAACAATCGCGGAGAGAGAAATTGAGCGGGTTGTTTGATAAACAGCGCTGGAAGACCAGGTTAACAGGCCAGAAAGAGCCATAGGGTGGTGCAACCGGCGAGGTTGAGGCAAACAACACTGGCGACTCCGACGCGAGCGGCGAGCATAGCATGGCTTCTGGACATCCACGCCTCCCAACGCTAAATTTCTCCCCGCTGAGACTCCAGGAAACGGTGGTGGACGCCGTCCTGGGCTCTCCAAAAGGTACACCGGAGGAAGATAACAACCTAGAAGCACGCTCCGAAAGCGACACCCTTGGCGGCCAGACTCTACGGAGAAACAAAGACAACGATTCAAGACCGCGCGAGGAACAAGAACCCGACAGCAGGCAGGTTTTTTACCCTGATTTTTGATGCAACGAGAAAGACTAGCTCATAGTCTGCCATCATCTTGTTTGTGGAGGAAAGGGAGCGGATGCGCGGTCGTTACAGCGTCTTCGTGAGATCTTCAGTTTTTCGACCGTCACATGGAAAAGAAAATTGCTTGTAGGTTGAGAACGGTTACTGGATATGCTGAGACTCTTGGACTGCAATTGTCGGTGTTGGGGAGAGGGGCTAGTGGGACATGTTTACCCCTGATTTGGGGTTCAGGGGCTCCATTGTCCGGTCAACACCGAAGTGTTTACTTTCTATCTCAAGCGGAATCAAATACAACAGCGACATTGCATTTCAGCACAAGAAGCTTAGTTCTTAAAATTTGTGTCACCCATATATCCAATACACCCCTGAGGACATGTGTCAGTATCCGTCACACTGCTCGAGACACGGCAGCATAAGCACAAAGAGTCTCGGGACGTAATACACCCGCCCTGTGTAATGCACACAGAGGCAAACTTTTTCCAAGAATAACTCGAGCAATCCTGGGGCGCGGCCGTAAGTCCCACCATACTCCGTGCCACTCACCGAGGTGACACCCAACTTCATCGGGCCTGACCTCCACAACCCGCAGCCATGCACTCACTGTCACACAGGGCGGGGGCCATCCGCACGTTTGGAACGCAGTCCAACTGTTCCATATATGAAAAGTACTCCAAGACAAACAGACATGATTGATGCATGGATGTCGTTGGTTCTCTCCATCTCGTCTCTCGGCTTGCTGCCTCCCCTCCAGGATCATGCACCCACCCACCCTGGCACTGTCGACACCCGTTGCAGCAACCGGGCAGCTCTCTGGCGTGTCACATGCGCCCGTGAAAACTGCAGTCATGTCCGTGGCGTCAAATCATGACCGTTTGTCTTGTTTAGGTGTCAAGTCAAGCCATACCCCTCCCTCACTTCTTGGTAAGAGATGAGGCTCAAACTCCGTGAGAGCAAATAGAAAATAGGCAGGCAGCAGAGTTGCGGTGAGAAAAACGCAAGAAGAGGAGATTAACTTGATAGCGGAAGAGGAACTTTCGGGGAAGTGACTGGGAGTGAAGTCTGGGACAAGGCTTCGCCCAGCAGGGCTGAGGGCCAATCGCCCAACACCATCATCTCGGGGAGAGGCGGGTAGAACGGCGAGGAGGGCGGGAGGTAACACAACCGGTCAGTTCTGGAACAAGGGTGATTTCTTCTTTGGAAAATTCCATCGTTGTGGAAATTCTCAACTAGACGCGACGAACCTACGAGGGCTGTTGCTCCCCCACACTCGACGCAGGGAAATGTGTCATCTGGTGAGCAATACCAGTTTGCAGCGTAGACGTGCAGACTTGGCATTCGGTGCCATGCAGACACCCCGACCACCTGATCTTGTTTCTTGGAGAAAGCTACCCCTACGTAGACTCAGAGCTGCATGTGTCCCGCCCGCCAGAGACAGGCAGCTGAGCGGGAGGTGCGGCTGCGGCAATAACCCGACGACAGAGCCTCCCCAGTCGTATACGCCTCTTCGGCATTTTCAACGGTATCTCCGAGCCGTTCAGAACGAATCAGTTCAAAAAAGGGAGGGACAGTATAGATACAGATACTATACACAGATATACTGCAAGAAAACCTAACGCACAACCCCTAAACGTGTGTTCCATTACGTCCTGTCCTACACCTCAGGTGTGTATCATCGGATGCCCACAACATGAACGCCATTCCCCAGCAGATAGACAATTCCATACGTCTTCAACATCCCTTTACAATTCCCGTGGTATCCCAGTCCTGCCAAGCAAAAGAGACGTTCTCAGTGTATAAAGCCAGCCCTGATTGCTGTACTGTAAAGCTGCCATCCATGGCACTACCGGACTCAGACCCGTAGAGCCCCTAAATGAAAACATGAGAGGAAATTCCGACAGAAAAAACACGACCTGGATATATCCCTTTCGAGCCCAATCTTTTCCAGCAGAAGAAAACAGAACGGACGTAAAAAGAGACTTCAACATCCTGCTATGCAATTTCCCAAGTGCCAAAAACAGTCCCAGCCCAGAACAAGATCCAATGGGAGAAGAAAAACGGTGATTGACGAATGGAAGAAGGAAAGACAGAAAAGAAAAACTACCCCCGAGAAACACCCCAAACACGTAGCACAACCTGCTCACACGCGACACAACCTCCTCTTCTCTCCTCAGCCCCAACTCCTCACCGACCTCGCCCTCGCCCTCGCCCTCCCCTTTCTCCAGGAAATTTCAACCCCCAGAATCCCACCCCTCACTCTTAACCCTCCTCCCCTCAATAACCGAATTCACCTTCCCCCAAACTCTCACCATCCTCCCCATCATCGTTCCCAGCCCAAACCCAAACAAATCCCCCTCCTGTCCCTCCCCATCCCCTTCAGCCCGCCCCCAACCCCCATCCCCCACCCCCATACCCCCGACACCCCGCCTTCCCCACCCTCAAACCTCCCCGCCTCATCCAACCTCCAAAAATACAACACCTCCTCCTGCCACCGCCTCAAATTCACCACCCGAAATTCCCCTCGCACATCGCCAACAACAACTCCACCTCCATCGGCGAGGTCCTCAGCCTATGAATCAGCCACCGGTTGATATAATCCGGCGTGTTCTCCGCTTTCGCCATCAGGTTGTCAATCCCCAGCTCCTTCAAACATTCCGCGCGACGCAGGGCGCTGGACGGGTCGTCTTTGGGAGGGAAAGCGCGTGTTGCATTGCTTGTAGGGGGTGAGGAGGGAGAGGTGTGGGATGGGTTGGAGAGGAGGATTGGGAAGCGGGGTGGGCGAGGGTGGGAGATGAGGAAGGGGAGGAGGTGCCAGGTGTGGGGAGGGGGTGGATCGATGGCCATGTTGCCGTCTTGCGGGAGGGGGACCAATCCGGGAAGAGGAGAAAATGGCGAGTTCTTCGTGGTAGGAGGTGTTTTTGCGCATGAGGCCGCGCTTGAGGCAGAGGCTGCGCAGGTGGGAGAGGGTTTGCGTGGCGGTGGAGAGGGATTGCTTCGCGTGGGTGGAAGCGGATTCGTAGTCGCGGAGGACTTCGAGGTCGTCTTCGGTGATGGTGATGCCGAAGCGGGCTTCAAAGTCGGCGGCGGAGGGGGGGACGTCGGCGAGGGAGGTACGTAGGGATTGGAGGTCTTGCTCGCTGATTTGGTTGCCTTGGTGCTCGCGGACGCGTTTGCGGTGGAGTTCGATCTCGAGATCGTAGAGGATCTTTTCGCGGTGCATCTCGATGTCTTCGGCGTATTCTTCGGCGAGTTGGCGGTCGCCGGCTACTTCAAGTAGTTCCTGGTAGAGGGGATGGATATCTTCGGGCAGGTCGCCTGATATGCCCAGCAGAGAAACAGGCGACGGTGGCGCCGATTCTTCTTCGTCACTGGATAGAACCCTTGATTTGTCCTCTATGATCCCGGGAACGGTCATGGTTGGCGGTGGTGGAGGAATCGAGAATTGTGGAGGCAAAGGAGCTTGTTCTCGAGGCATGCGAGTAAAATCAAGCTCCAGCATCTCAAGCGCCAACTCTTCGGTGTCCAGCTCCGTCTCCAGGAGCTCGTATGCGGACTCGGCGGCGTAGTACTCGTCTCGAATGCTCTGCATGTCCCGCAGTCTGTCTCCGAGGATGTCCATGGGGATCATGGCGACGCGGCTTTTGGATGTCAGGTGGGGCCTGAGGATCTGCATCAGAGAGTTGTCCGTGTCGTCCTTTTGGTGCCTGAGTTCACGCAGTTGTTTTCGCTTCTTGACCATGGCTTGTCTCAACTGCCAGATCCTCCGTTGCTTGACCTCCATCTTTTCCCTAATCTCATGGCGCCGCTCGCTGCCGGCAGATGAGCTCATCGCCTCTCCATCGGAGTCCTCTGACCCGGAATCGTAATCGAAATCGGCATCAGAGTCAGACTCGGACTCAACCTCCTCGGAAGCCGAGTCTACAGCCCGAACCTCGTGGAATGAGGCGGGCACAATGAGAGGCCCGGCATGAGGGTGCCAGGGTGGTGGAGGAGGAAAGTTCATTGCGCTGCGAGGGGGCAGTGGCTGTGGTGGTGGAACCGGGTGAAAGCGTCTCAAGGGCGCTGCTGGGGGCGAAGAGTACTCGCCCGAGCTGGTGTCTGAATCCTCCCTCGACCAGGGAGTAGAGTGGTTATTGGACAAGATAGTAGAATCGCCTGTGTTGTTGCGACTGCATGGCCGGTCCACGGCGCTGTGCAGGTCGCCCACGTTGCTGAAAGGGCCGTCGAGACCCCATGCTGGCGCCGGCTGTCCAGCATCGCGGCTGCCAATTTTTGAGCGGGTCAGGTCAATCCGAACGGTCGGAGGAGAGGCCGTTCTCGTGATTTGGAGCGGCGGAGTCATGGCGACGGCTCGGTGGTCATCGGAACCGTTCGCGTGGGCGGACGGGCGGGGAGACAAAGCAGGCGGCTTGGAAATGGATGTGGACGCCATGTAGGTTGAGGCGACGCATCCACGCTTGGGCAGCTCTCCCGACAGCCCATGCCATCGAGAGGTGCGCGGGGACGAGGGAGGCCTCGGGTGCGCATGCGAAGCGGCAGAAGTGGCCAGCGGAGACGACTAGGAGGAAGAGAAGCCGGGGCTTGTGACGGGAGGGCAGTTTCGCGCTTCGATCAAGAGGAATACGATATGCGCGACGGCAACGCGATGAGTGTTGTGTGTGTGTCGTCGCTCAGGGGCTCGCTCAGCTGGAGAAGACGAGACGTGGATGTCCTGAGACAAGAGATGAATGTGACGGAAATGGATGGTGCGAGCCCGGCAGCCTCACTGGTCGCAGTCCTAAGTCCATCCAGGGCAAGGCGGAGGGACAGGCCCAGGGTTGCGTCCGTCTGTAATTACCACAAGCCATTGGAGCGTCGGGTGTTTGCCGTGCCGCGTCCTGGATCAGCCCCAGTGCTGAATGTCAGCAGAGTGATATGGTGTTCTGTGGAAATTGTCTTTGTTTTCTTTTATTTTGAAAGCCGTTGGTGGTTCCTAATAAGCGCGTTTCCACGGTAATCGATGTCAGCAGCGAGATGCTGGAGCCACCCATTTCTCCTGAGAAACGGGTGACTGACCGAGGCGATCGTCGTTTGAGGCTGTGAACCGGTTCTTACGGTACTTCATAGTCAATGGGTATCACCAATTGGGATGGCTTTGCAACGGCTGGCTTCTCGTTCTTCCCCCAGTCACTACAAGGTTGCCCGCAGTGGGTCCAGGGTTCGTTCGTCTCATCCATCGATGGGCCCGGGAATCTGGAGATCGGAGTGGAGTCCAGACGACATGATGTGGTGAACCTTCAGCAAAGAACCTCTTGCCCCAGGCACAGTGTCCGTGGAAAGACATATATGTTTTTTTTTTTCCCTTCTCCCAACACTACTCCGTGGATATGGATTTTACTGACTTCTTTCGTTTCTCTTCATCTTCTTCCGTCAGTGTCTTGAAGATGCATCTCTCTTCAGCCCCCTGCCACTTGGTGGAGTCAAGCTTCCCGCCCGCATTTTCCATGCCGACCGCACATCATCGTCCCCACTGCCCAGTGCGCTGCGATGGTGGGGCACATGAAAATGTATGCACTTGGCTCTTTTCGGGAAGTGGCATTCAAGTTTGGCGTGGCCGTCGCCAGCGGCCCGCGACGGCAGGAGCTCCGCCGGCGGGTCTTTCCCTTTGCCCTTCCGATGGTTCTTGGCTCTGCCCCTCATCCTCCGCTCTCCTCTCTCCACTCTCCCCCTTCCATCCCTCGGCCCCTCTCTCCCACTGCTCCATCGTGTCCCTCCATTGCACAGCAGCGGACATTGGGTCACCCAGGCCCGCAGCCTGTGTCGAGTGTGTCAAGGCCTGACGTGCCACGGCTCCATCCCACGAGCAGGTTCCATTCGTTTATTGTTTTTTGGTTTTTTTTTTGGTTGGGACCCAGCCGGGACTACCCAGTGCCAGGTGCCCTCGACCAGACGGTAGTATCACCAGAGAGTGTGCCTCGGGGACTGTCTGTATTGGTTGTCCAGGACCGACCGTCCAAGATAAGAGCACGGAGACGTCCATCCTCTCCAGTGCCAGCTCACTCACTCAGTCCGGCCGAGGAGTCTGGATACTGGACCCCTCCTTTTCTACCCCGACAACCTCCTCCACTCTCCTGCGTCCATCCCCCTCAACTCGCCCACTCCCTCCACCCAGACAACGCACCAGGCAGCCCGTCATACTTGCGGCCACGCCATTCAGCCGGCGACAACGTTCGGCTGCCGCTGCGAATGAGAGGCCAGTCCAAGTGTCACCTGCTGCCCCCCACCAATTGCAGCTGCATTTAATATCCCCCGGAGCACGCCAGCGAAGGAGCTCAAGATCCCGCAACCTTGGGCCTCCCTGACACCCGCGAGCGGCCAGTCGCTGCCGAGCGCTGGACTGCGAGACAACCAACTCCTGCGAGTGGTGCGACTGGCGCCGGTGCGGCTCTGCGAACTGCCAGGGCCTTAATAAGGTCGCCGGCCGTTCGGGGCGTGCCAACTGTCCCATCATCGTCTGTCGTCACACCTCCGGACTGACTGACCTGGGATATTTGCCCTGCTTCTTTCGTGGGGTCTCGCTGCTGCTTGCCGCATGCCGGGCCAACGCGTGTCTGTTTCCATCCAAACCATCGGCACCGCGGAGCAGTTGGCCTGTCCCAGCAAATATCACTTCGATTTTCGATTCTGCCTCCTGCTTCCTTCTGAATAGCGCCTTTCCTCTCACATGTCGCTCCATCATTTATCTAGACTGCCACGCTGCAAGCCGCCAACCTTATCTTTTTCTTGTTTTCCATCACCCGAGGCCGTAGACCGTTATGGCTCCCATATGGGGCGAATGGACCGACTGGCAATGGGACCAGGCCCAAGCCCGCTACTGGAGGGCGCGACGGGACACCCAGGGTGTGTATGGCCCCCATCTCTCTTTGTCGGATCCGTTGTTGAGCACGATATTACAACAGGCAATATTGAATATGATTTCAACTTTCCCGCCCCGTCTGGCCAGGCCGCACCCCGCGACACAGCCGGGGACCTAGCCGATGCCTTGGGCAGCGTCAACATAAGTGGCCGAGATGCCACTTACACACAAGAGGGTGCCTACACCTACGGCGGTTCCGGCGCTGCTGGAGGCGCTGCCACGACTGCCGTCTACGCCGCCTCCTCCTCAAACCCTCCCATTGTCGTGTCCTCGATCCGCAAACCGAAGGCGGTTGTGCCACCCTCCAAGTCCAGATCCAAAAGCCACCGGGATGGGTACAAGGAAAACAAGGACAAGTCCAAGAAACACCGATCCAAGCCCGAGAAGAGCCTTGCCGACGACGTTCCCGAGACCCTCCCTGCCGATGACCCAAACCTCCGGCCGTTCTATGGCTCCGGGGACCCATCTAATGCTGAGCCCGGTTCCGTTCCTGCCTCTTCCACGGCCTATCCAACACGTCAGGACCCGGCTTACAAAGCGTCTTCCTTGAATGAAGAATCACCGTTCTACAACAGAACGGGAGATGCTGTCCCTGGACATGCGCCCGCAGCGGATTCCACTATACAGACATCACCAGGTCAGGACTCAATGTATGGAGCCTCTCCGCGTGGTTCTGTCCCTGCCTCTGGCCCTACCTTTGGCCGCTCACCCCCCGGCGCCTCCTCCTATGCCACAGGCACCGCCTCTTCCGTGCCCACGTATGAAGCCTCACCGCCTGGCTCCGGCTATCCAATCAGTACTTCCTCCTATCCGACCCAGCAGACGCCCTCCGAGCCTGCCTATGAGGCCTCGCCTCCTACCTCAGCCTATACAGCTGGTTTTGCATCAGGCGGTGCCAATCCCTACACGAATCAACAGGCGTTCTCCAACGCCGCATATAGAGCTTCGCCTCGCGACTCAACCTATGCCTCCAGCCGATCTCCGATCTCGGTTCCTTCCTATGCAACCCAGCAGTCCACTCCCCAATCACAGTATGGAGCCTCGCCGCGCGACTCAGGATACGGCTCAAGTCTTTCCCCAATCTCAGGCTCAGATCCGCGCTATGATCCAAGTATGGCAACTGTCATCTCCATAGTGAGATCTAATCGCTGACAAGAAACAGAGGCAACAAACCGCACCGATACTGAAATCCAACGTGATGAGTCGGGTCGACGCCCCCGTCGCGGTCAAGCGGCTTCTCCCGAGACTCGGCATTCCAGATCTGTCCAGGAAAACCCGTCAGCGGAAGACCATGGGTCAGATCGTTACTCAACGGGTGCCACTGCTGGTAAGCCGCCGTCCACCTGCACGGTTGCGTTTGGCTTGCTAACTTGGTGCTATTCAGCAGGCCCTGCCGCTTCCAAGGCCCCAAATAATGAGCTCCACGACGCCATATCTCAGGCCGACGCCTTCATGACCGGTGCGCCCTCTGCGATGTATTCAGGGGCGGGCTCATCATCGGCAGCCATGAGCCATCCCTACGCATCCTCGATGGCAGCGGCTCAGGGCTATTCCTCTTCGTCAGGCCAAAACTACGCTTCCTCCACAGCCACTGGTCAGAACTACTATTCCATGTATGACGAGAGTGGTCGGGCAACACCCAGACCCTTGACGCAAGGACCCACAACCGTACCGACCGCAGCTGCAGATCAATATCAATATGAGGACACTACCATCTCGAGACCTGGAAACAGCAGACAGGCTGACCTGCATGCTGGTGAGAGCATCCGCCCCCATGTTTTTTTTTTCTTTCTTTTTTTTTCTTTTTTTTTTCTTTCTTTTGTGCCATTTTCTAATATCTCTATTAGCGTTTGTGGTTGAGCATTCTACCAGGTTCCAGCCTGGGATGGTAAGGACACACCCTCAAAAGCACTCACAACCGTCTCAATACTCATTCCTCCCAGGTCTTCAAGATTGAGTGGTGCGAGCCTCTAGGCGCAGCCCCTCTCAGAAGCGAGGTAATCACAAACCCCGTCCGCATGGAGCAAGACGGGATGCAGTTCTACCAAGGAGTCCGGCGATTCATCGTGGTAGCCAACGACGAAGGACACTGCGCCTGCGTGTAAGCATCACCCGCCCACCCACCCAACCAAACCTACCCACCATCCACACCACACATCACTGACATAACCTTCCCCGCCCCCAGGCCCATCCTTACGTACGGCCACAAAGCCTGCACCAAGCGGGGCGTCAAGCCCCTGAAGCACGGCATCGTCTACCAGAGCGGCAAGCGGCCCCGGATGGTCGATAACGAGCCTTCGCTGGGCTTCCGCCCCATCGCTGTCGACCTCTATGAGCGGACGGAGAAGCTCGACAAGGAGTCGCGCGTTAACTATGCAAAGATTACCACTGTCGAACACAACTTCCGTGTGTTCTTCATTGGCTGTGTCACGCAAGCGGACTTCCATAATATCGTCAAGCCGGCGGTGGATCATTGTTGGGGGAAGAAGAAGCGGTGAGGTTACGGCAGACTGGACTGCGGCGGGGTTTGCCGCCATCGTGGTTGTCGTTGAGGGTCTTCTAGGGACTCGACACGACGCTACAAAAACGTTTTTTTTCTGGACGGCTTGCTGTCCTCCTCAGCTGACTACCAGCTGATGGTGTCTAAGATTTTTGCGAAATTGTATACGTTTGTTCACAGGGCACGTCGCCCCGATTGGAGACATCTTTGGGTGAGCCAGGGGTAAACTGACGTGGCTCGACATTTCTTCGCCATTTTGGAGGATACTCTTTCTTCTGACGATATCATCTTCTTATTTCCCTCTTTCTTCTTCTTCTTGGATGAAGGAGCAAAACAAAGGTTGTTGAAGTTTTACGGCTGGAAAGCGGTTTGGAACGGCATCACCAGCTCTGCTTCATTCTTCTGTTTTTACTTTTTCCTTCTTGGATACGCACATGTTGCGACTATTCCCTACTAACGAACCTTATGATCAGCAAACGATGTTATGTTTTCTTTTCTTGATGTCAATCTGTTTATCAAAAGTTTCGCTAGCGTTGAGGCAAGGCTTGAGCCAGAGTCGTCAAACAACAGGCACCCCGATTACAGAATGACAGCCTTTTGTTGGTGTCACACACAACCAGTTGGTGGTGAGATAGGGGGTCTTGGAAATATACACGCACTTCAGGGGAGCAGCAGCTATGGCATCTTTCCTGTGATACATCGTTTTCCTAACCTCTCCTTCGTCGGCTTCTCGAACTTCAAAGACGCCTAATGCCCCCTCAGAAATTCATCATAACTCCTAACCCCTCTTCCTCAGTCCCAGATTCCGTAATTATCCTTTCCATCAATTTCCCAACATTGACATATCCCTAGTCAACTTTCGTAGAGTAGCACTAACGTGCTTCTAAATAAAAATTAAAAACCGGCGAATTGTGAAGCTATTTGTAAGTGACGTTTCTTAAACAGTTCCGAGGTATCTTTCAACGTATTGTCTGTATTGTACATGCACCCACCTATTTCTTTGTCGCGAAAGAGCGGATCTTAGTCCTGTGATTGCTTCGCGAAACTCCCAGCTATCCCAAGGTGTACAGTCCATTGTATCCGTTGGGTATCAAAAAAAAAAAAAAAACTACTAAAAAAACTTGGATTGCTTAACAAGCTGGGGAATAACTCTACGCCGCTACATGCAAGCTGGACTGACGTACTTGAGCAAGGCAGCCATGATGGAACATGTAAGAATCTAACCGCCCGAAGAGATACACCACTGAATGTAATCATAACGAGTATTTGTCTAGCAGCCGGCCCGAGCCGATAATATAAACTCAAAACGCCCCAATATCCGCTGCGAATGCATGCATAGCGCCCCAACGCCGTCTCCTTTTCTCTTTGCCATCCCGGCCGTGAGATATTTGTTTAGTCTCCACGCCCTCGCCCATCCCCCTACTGCTCCCGCACACAAACACCCTCCCATCCACAGAATTAATAATATACCACACCAAATCCGCCTGCGCCTGGACCTCCTCCTGGACATACCGCCCCTCTCCCCTCCTGCTCTGCACAACGCGCTTGACCTCGTCCTCATGCACGCCCCACTCCCCGCTATACAGCTCATCAACAAGCGAATCACGAATCCCCTGCAGCACCCACACCTTGTTGGCGCAGTTGGCTGTCTTGAGGCGGCGCTGGACGAACCCGCGGAAGGGCGCGATGCCGACGCCGGCGCCGATGAGAAGCATAGGCCCGTCGGACACGAATTGCTTGGCGAGGGGGTTGGCCATCAGGCCCTTGAACATGGGGATGTAAAACTCGGGGTCCTTCTCCCCGCGCTGCTGCGCTTCGAGAAACGCGAGCGCTTGCCGCTGGAAGAAGCCCGAGCCGACACCGGCGCGGGCACCGGTGCGGAAGTCCGGGGTGGAGTGCACCGTGACGGCGATCTCGATGAGGCGGTGCTGCTTGCCGTCGCGGGTGAGGAAGGACTCGTGCGGGTCGTTGGATAGCGAGTAGAAGCGCGGCATGAGCGGCTGCAGGACGGAGAGGAGCAGGTCGAGCGGGGGCTTGGCGCTGGGGAAGGCGTACAGCAGCTGGTCGAGCGTGACGTGCGGGCCCGTGCGGAAGTCGCAGAACACGCCCTGGCCTTCGGCCGAGCACAGGAAGAGCAGGATCTTGCGCTCGTCGGGGTCGGTCGCATGCTCGGCGAGGATCCGGAGGAGCTGCTTGGTCGGCGGGTAGGACTGGATGTCGGAGCACCAGGTCAGGAGGTCCCGCCGGGTGGTGACGAGCTCGCGCGCTTGGTCGTCGCCCCAGACGGTGGGCCAGCGGCCCTTGGTAGTGCGCAAGAGGACAGGCTTGTCGCGTAAGAAACGCGGAACTAGGAGGAGGTCGAGGACTTCGTCGACCATGGCGGTCTCGTTAGGGGCCGAGACGCCAATGGCGCCGCCAACCTTAAAGTCGGTGTCCTCGCCGGCGGGATAGTTTGTGACATCAAGATCGAAGTGGAATGTCCGCTTCTCAGCGCCCGGCCGGGTCAGCTCGCGGGTGCTGTGGACTCGTGCGGGGAAGACGTGGTGCGGGGGGTGCGGCTGGACATATGAGGGTGGCTGTATCCGGGTATCGAGATCTTCCAGACTCAGGCTGTGTAACGTCTTCTCGATATCTGCCGTCCCCGGGGATGCGCCCTTCTCAACAAGCGAGGAGGCAGACTCGGTAGGGGATGGGACGGTTGACGGCCGGCGCACCGGCTGCAGGAAGGCCGTCTGCTCGGGCAAGTCGCACACGCCGTTCAGCGTCGCGGGAATCTGGTCGATCTTAAGACACAGGGACCGGTACGCGTCGTTGTCGGGGAACTCGATCTGCTCGAACAAGATGTCGTCCTTCTTGGGGCGGCCCAGACCGAGGCAGCAGCCGCCGCCGCAGCACCGCTGGATCAATTGGGTGGTGGTCTCGCCGGTGATGCGCTGTCAATTGGGTGGTGGTCTCGCCGGTGATGCGCTGCACATCAGCAGGGCTCTGGGCGATCAAGCGCGTCGAGGCGCGGCGGCGTCTCGGTTCGGGCTGGCGGGGCTCTTCCGCGTCTTGCTCATCGGACGAGTCCGAGTATGTAAGCGAGGGTGCGGCAGAAGGACCCGGCCGGGGCTCCTCCGGGATGCTCGCGGCCGAGTGCTCGGCGAGAATGCGGTCAATTCGGGTCGCCATTTTTCTGGGGCGTGTTTCGGCTGCTAGTAGGAGTCGAATTGGCGCGGATTGGGGGTGAGCAGCGCGAAAAGGGGCGACGAGAAGGGGCTTTGGTAGGAGTCAGAAGCCACGCCTCATGACCGAAAAAAATCAAGGACTGGGTTCAGTAGTCTTGGACGGTGTGGGCCAGCCTCAAGTACTGGAAACCGAGCTGTTTGCCCGTCTGTTTGGTTGTTTTTTGGCTGGAAAATTGGCCGTATTGACTCTCACGAAAAAATCTCGTCGGAGCCAGAAATCCAGGGAGCAAGGAGCAGTGCTGGGTGGGAGGTTGGTGATCTTTAACTCAGCACTTGTCATTGTGCAGGGCCGAGGGCAATCGTTGAGCTAAGCGAGTGGAGATCGGGCCACAGTGCGAGCCATCTGGGGTTCTGTTTGCCCTGTCTGGAGAAGATGCAGGGATCCACACAGCCGCGCCCTGTTCCGGCCAGCCGTTTCTTTCCGCTGTCCGCGGACATCGTGCTATTGCCTTGAGTCTGGCCGATGGGAACTGATTGTTTCTGTGGTTGACAGCGGACACTGTCTCGTATCTTGAATTTATTTAAATTCTTTTGCCTTGTTTTGGGTTTCATCGCGAGCGGTTGAGACCCATCCCACTCCCAGCATCGCGCTTCAGAGGAACTCGCCTCGGCATGTGCGATCGAGATGCTCCGCCATGCTAACCTCCCTTTGGCCATGCGGTCAGGAACCAGCATCAACCCCAGTAGTTGAACAGACGAACACAGCCGGTGTGTGTGTCTCTGATCAGGAGGAATGCAACATCGAACCACTGCCTATTGTCCTGGCACGGGAGCACTCTCACCCGGCGCAAAGGGTTTTCGCGATTATCAGACCACCCCGCGCTTCTCAGCCGAGACCTCGCCACCTTTCTCACCCCTTTTCCCCAAAAGCCAAGCCAAGTCCCGGCCTTGCAGCGCGCCAAAAGAAAAGACCCGCGTCCCCCCCAACTTTTGGGGCAAAGAGGTTGCATGAAGAGAGTGGAACTCAGCGGAGTTGTCTCAGCCTCGGGTGAGATTGATAAGAAGGCATCTCGTGTCTCCAAGTTGCCATCTTCCGTGGAGATGGGCACCGGTCTTGTCCCCATCCAATCCAGCCTTGAATTTCCTCCGAACTCGGCCAAAGCCCTGTTCCAGTTTGCTGCGGCAGACCGCACTCTGACCCGGACCCAATCCCCGGGCGCTTCTCAAACAGAAAAGCGGGCCCAATTCAGTGCCGTCCTCCTCGTGCAGATTGGGTGAGATTCGTGATCTGATAACCAGATGGCGGCAATGTGGGGATTAAGCCCTTGCCCGCATTTGCTGCGCTTCACGAACACGTGTCCGTCTGAATCTGGGGAGATCTGTTGAATGCTCCTGAACATCATGAAATTATCGCAGGTCATGAGATCCGCGGCCAATGCGGCCTTGTTTGGGGGTTGTTGAGATCTCGCTAGTCAATCCCTGTCGACGATTGCCGATGGAACTACTTCGTATGCCGGCAGTTTGGGGTCAGGAGGTTGGGTCAGTGTTGGATGGAAGAGCAAGCCGGAAGGAGCCGATCAGGATGGCATTTTGCTGTCATGAACACTGACGGGGGCAAATCAGGCATGATGCTTTTCCCGACGCAGATTTCCTCACATCTAACTAGATCTTGAGAGGGTGTGTAGGGGCCGAGATATTTGCATCGGAGATTCGTGAGTAACATCAGGAGCAAGGCAACTAGCCAGGTTGGGTTGGGGCTGTGTCTTCCGGCAGAGAACGCGGTCACGCGGTCTCTCGGCTACATAGCCAGGTTTTCTTTCCCAGGAAAACAACTCCCAATCACAAAAGAGGTACACATGGCCCAGTGGTGGAAGCGTAACTTCTCCCAAAGGGAGAAGACCGGCAGCCGCTTACCGTGGCAGCAGCGAGTAGGCTTCGAGGCGTGTCTTCGAGCTTGAAGCAATGTAAAAACTGAGTGTAAAGCGGGGCTTGTCTGAACTTCTCGAGGGCATCAATCCTTCCGGTGGTATTGACTACTTCCCAAACACGCAAAAAGCTCACCGCCCGCCGACTTGACCTCACGCAGCAGAGAAATTCCTGTACCTTGACGGCCTGATCTCTATCACCACTATCAGCTTCCACCATCCCGCTACGCCGGAGCAGCACAGAAAGTTTGACGTCCTCGATGGTCTGGGTTACCGCTATATGGGCCCGGGTCTGGCCATGACGAAGGCCAATGTGAACTATGACAAGCTATGGTTGTACGAACCTCAACTGGGGCCGACCGGCGAGAGGTTTGAGCAGGCCTTGGTACTTCACGAGTTGCGTGATGCTGACAGGAGGAGACATTGCCACAACGACTGGTAGGACAGCCAATCCTTTAATATTAAAACGAGCCCATCACCTGAGAGCCAATCATCTATAGGCCCAAGCGCTCAGCAGTCTGGGAGAAACGGCTGCTGGATCTTGGTGTCAGCTCCGTTGAAGAGATTGCCTTTTTGATTCATGTGGAACATGTTTATTCTGAGTTACATATTTTCCAGTTCTTTAGCAAGTTCTTAATTCAGGCGGGAGCGTGACAGCAGGCTGGGTTGTCTGACCACCAGGCTCAGGTTTCTGCTCTGACATGGTGGAAATTGGTAGATCACAAAGCAGTCGAGGAAGATTTGTTCGATATTTGCCACGGGAGGCCACACGATGCAATTGATTCACGGAGTTGAGTTTAGGAAAGTTGTTCGGAAACTGTAGCTGTTGGAGTTGGCTTGTTGGAGTTGGCTTGTTGGAGTTGGCCTGTTGGAGTTGGCTTGTTGGAGTTGGCTTGTTGGCTTGTTGGCTCACCCCGACATGGTTGTCAAACAACATCAACAGCAGCCCTGGTCGGCAATCACATCCCAACAGCTGAACAATTGGGACGATTGTCCCAACATAAACAAATGAAAAGTTTCAATAGGTGAAGAAACGTCTCTGTCGATAAGTGCCTTTCCGAGGAGAATATCAGAATGTTCGTCGCTGAAATCAACCACGGGGTTGGTCTTAGCCTAAGGTATCAGCAGTCTTCAATCAGGCTTGAGAGACTCTCAAGGGTTAGGGTATAGACTAAGCACAAGGTGCTCTTTCTGTCACGGAGATGTTGGCTTGGACAGTCTCCCCTTGAATGTTTGTTACTGGCGATAGGGGCCCTAGTCGCCAACTCGAGAAACCACCATTTAACAGCCAAATCAGCGCAAAACAGCGCCTTTAAAACGGACGGAAAAGAAGAAATTCTTATTGAATGAGAGAAAATCTTCCTGGTTCGAAGCTGTGCTTTTTTTTTTTTTTTTTTTTTGCAAAAGAATTGGCCGTTTTGCCGTTGAGTTGTCCGGACCCTGTTCACTTTGGCCCGTATGTACATACTCAGTGATCAGACAACAAGAGGTATGGGTCCATCTCTCATGAATATTGAAACTGGTAGAATAAAATCTCGATTTAGCATCTATCCTCCCCTCATTTCAGCAAACCTCAAATCACCCTTCCCAAAACAAAAGACAAAAACCCAACACTGATCTCAAACTCCATGCAATGCTATTTTAACCCCCCTTTCCCAAATCTAAGCACCGAAAACCTTCATCTTCTCCTCCAGCGGCAGGAACGTCTTCTCGCCCACTTCAGCAACGCTCTTCCCGCCAAACACCATCTGCGCGGTCAGCTTCCACGTCGCCGGCACGCCCCACGTCTCAGCCACCTTGGCATCGACCAGCGGGTTGTAGTGCTGCAGGTTGGCGCCGAGCCCCTCGGCCTCGAGCGCCGTCCACACCGCGAACTGCAGCATGGCTGAGGTGTGGCCTGCCCAGGGGGGGAAGCTGTTATTACTGTGTTAGCATACCATCTCTACAGCTGCCATAGTGGGTTGGTTTGATTTTGGGTGGACATACCGATCCGCATAAAGCGGAAACTTCGCCTGCATCCCCTCCACAACAGTCTGATCCTCGAAAAACATCACCGTCCCGGCCGCCCCCTTAAACATAGCCATCTTCCCACCCGTGGCCTCCCACGCCTCGGCAGGAACGATCGCCTTCAGAATCTCGGTCGTGATGTCCCAGAACTTGTCATGCTCGGCGCCGAAGAGGACAACGACGCGGTTCGACTGTGAGTTGAAGCTGGAGGGGATGTGCTGCAGGGACTCGGACACGATGGTTTGGATGCGGGCGGGCGAGATGGTTAGGGACTTGTTGCCGCGCGCGATTCCATCACAGTCTTCTCCCCCCGCCTGGATCCCCACTTAGCAACGGCCTCAAACTGGAACCAGCCGCGCGCGAGACGGATCTGGAATGTGTATGTAATCAAGTTTCATGGTGTAAGAGCGAAGCGCGAGGGGCCATTGTCCAATGGTTGCGGGTCCGGAGTCCAGATTGGGGAAAACAGGCGTTGAATTTGAGACGCACGGATGCATTTCAAATGCTGACGAGAGCGGAATGGCGAGATCGATCCCTGCTTGGCATCGCCGGTGGAGATCTGGCCAGGGCACTTTTTTTGAGCCGCGGCTTGGCGGGCCCTCATTTGGGTGGAGGGTTCTCGCGTCAGCACCCAACTTGCACTTCAACATCCGACTTCAAGAGATGGAGTAAATTATTTCTCTCATCATTTGTGATGGCGCCGATGAACAAGAGCATGGTGGAAACTATGTTGCTACTAATCATTCCGTTTAGATTGAAAGTATAACAACCCAACCTACCGAGCCTTGGTCAGTTGGTTTTGCCTCCCACATGTCTCTGAGCAAGGCGAGTTGAGTGGTTTAGATGAACAAAGCAGCTTTGTACCAACTCCAATCCAAGCCGAGGTGCTGGCTGAATCAGCGCCTCGATGACGAACGAAAATGCCCGGTCCCGAATCCAGGAAACTGCAGGTGATTGAAAAGAGGGAGCTACGAAAAGGCCAGAATATCAAAAACTCCCATTATTTTAAAACTCCCTGTTGAACTCATTATTACACCCCCAACTAGCCCGACAACAAGTTGATTGCCACATCGCGCATTACAAAGCGTTACCCAAATCCACCCACACCCCTTGCCCAAAGTACACTTTTCTGTTGTTACAACATATGTACCCAGCAATTATTTACCCCAGCCTCGGACATCCGACCTCTCAACCCCTCCTTCAAAGATCGACCTGCCCCAGCGCCTGTCCCACCCTCACTGTCTGCCCCTTCTCCACCGCCCACTGCCACCCCGCCGTATGCTTCCCCTGCTCATCATGCTCCGCAGCCGGCGCCTCAAACACCAAGACAATGGTACTCCCCAGCTGAAACCCGCCCATCTCCTCGCCCCTGCGCAGCGCATGGCCCGCCAGCACCTGGCTCGCAGCCTCATACGTCGCCTCAGCATACCCCAAGTACGGCTCACCGCGGCTCGCAGCCTCCTCGGCGGCCTTGTCAGCCTCGGTGTCCGTCGTCAGGCTGTTGGTGCGCAGCTCGCGGTCAAAGTTGATCTTGATGGACCCGACGTTGGTCGCGCCCACAGGCACGTAGCTGAAGAAGCCCCAACGCCAGCGGCCGAGCAGGACCACGCGCTCGTTGAGCGTGAAAAGACCTGGGAGTGTGCGTTGTAGGTAGGGAGAGACACTGTACAGCTCGCCGGCGAAGTGGCGGCGCCGCTCGACCACCCAGTTGGTGGGGGAGTGGAAACGGTGGTAGTCGCCGGGCGCGAGGTAGATGACGGCGTAGTAGAGCGTGTGTCGGCTGCCGGGCGTGAGGTAATCGAGCCAGGATTTCTCACCGAGGGCGAGCTCTGCGCGGACTTCCGACACGGAGTCGGCGGAGGGTGTCACGGACTCGTCCTTGGGGTGGTCAAGGCTGCTCTTGCGCTTTTTGGTCGAGCCTGAAAGGAGGTCGGGGAGGGTGTACGAGATGCCGTTGACGCGGGCGAATTCCTCGTCGCGCTGGACGAGCTCTTCGTCACCTTCGAGTTCGCGCGTGTTCGCCTTGCCGAGCTTATCGAGGGAGACCTGGCTGGACGAGAGGCTGGGCGTCGGGCTGTTCTGGCCAAGGAGCGCGTCGATGGTGTACGTCATGCCCTTGACCTGCTCGATGTCGCCGCCCTCGATCTGGCCGAACTGGAGGATGCGACCATCGGAGGGGGACAGAAGAGCGTTGGGGTTGGGGTCCAGGGGGCGCGCGCCAGGCTTCAGGGTCCGGTAGAAGAAGGCAGCCAGGTTCGGGAATTTGCGAAGGTCGGTCTCTTCCATCTCATCCAGGTTGACGCCGAAGAAGAACGAGTATAGTTTGAACCCGGGAACGCGGAGGAAGGTCGGGAGGGTGATCTCGTTGAACTTGCCCCATAGCCGGGACATGGCCTTCAGGGGAAGTGTAGACATAATCTGGACCTGCCTG
Source organism: Collariella sp. IMI 366227 (assembly GCA_027946355.1). Classification (NCBI taxonomy): domain Eukaryota; kingdom Fungi; phylum Ascomycota; class Sordariomycetes; order Sordariales; family Chaetomiaceae; genus Collariella; species Collariella sp. IMI 366227. The sequence goes on along the minus strand of JAPEUS010000004.1, from coordinate 509,346 downwards.
GACAATTGTCAACTCAAAGGCCAAATTAGGCTAACAAGTACCGTACCATGGTCCATCCGGCCGCACGCGCGGCCTGCGCTTAGGACGCTGCCCTGGCTCGCCATCCTCGGTCTCCTTCTCCTGTTCTCTGGTGTAGACTTTGTAGAACTGCACCAGCCCCAAGAACCCAACGCCGAGACCGACGGGGATGGGGTGCCAGCGGATCCCGGAGCGGTGCACTTTGGATTCGGCCCCTGGCCTGCGCGACTGCTGGGAAAAGGGACGGCGGCCGGGGACGCGGCGGGCGTGCTGCGCTCGGGGCGAGGCAGCGGTGTACGAAAGGTGGCGGCAGGAGGCGCAGGTCGAGGTCGTGGGCGGGCGGCGGGTGAGGGTCGAGCGAGCTAACCCGACGGTGGTCGAGACGGGGCCAATCTGGAAGGGCGCCATGGTGACTGTTTAACAAGGGCTGGCCCAGTTGCAATTGAGGGGAGGAAGTGGGAGTGAAGAACGGAGTAAGGGGGAACAATGGGGTGTTTGTCAAGAAGCAGGTGGTGAGAGGGTGAGGGCCAGTCGTCAACGAACCTGCATCATCAGCCCTTTCTGCAGAAAATGCAGAGCTTCCAAGCAACGCGCCAGCTGAGCGCCGTTTCACACCGAAAAGAGGGGGTCGAGGCGGGGAGGTCGCTGCACGGTCGGCTCAAGGCGTCGCTCTCATGACGCAGACTTGCATTCGGACGAAAGAACAGCAACCAGTGATGGAGCGGCGTTTCCCGCAGGCCCAGGAGCTTGGGACGGATCAGCTTTTGTAGACGGGGTGGTGGGTACCTGGACGTTGCCAATTTTGCATGATTGTACACTAAATGTGGTTGAGATGAGGCACGATTAGGGGTTTATATTGGCTGTCACATGCAACTTGCCCTTTTCTGTGGTCGACGGTGTGGCGCGGGTGGAGCCGTGTAGCACTACCCCGGTCTACTAAGTGGGCGACTGGATCCCTTGAATGGCAACGTGGAGGTTGCGTCTCGTTGGCTGCTGCTCAACACTCACTCAGTCAGCACTTGAAGGGGAACCTTCCCGCGACGACATCCTCCAACCTAGAGTTGATCACTTCAGCCCTGCAAATCAACAGTCTGGGATTCTTTTTATTAGCGAGGATACCCGGCTCCTTTTCTTCCTTTCGATTCTACAACAACCGCCGCCTCGCTGTAACAGACAGTGCCTAGCATGAGGTGGTTTCCAAGTTCTAGCAACAAGCTCACGGATTGACGAGCGATCCATCGCCCTCCCCGCAGCCCGCCCAAGGGGGCGGGCCCCTCGCCGTCAACCTCCAGATCGTGTCGCCTTCAGTCGGCGTGGGGAATCTGAGGTTTCCCGACCTCCCCGCCACTACGACTGTACGCCAGCTGAAGGAAAGGATTCGGGAGACGCTTCCATCGCGCCCGGCCGACGACCACCAGCGGTTGATCCACCGCGGCCGGCTTCTGGCTCGCGACACCGATACTCTCCAGGATGTATTTGGCGAGGAAACTGTGTGTCTCTTTTCACCCAATGTCTGCTTTTGCGCATGAGCTAACCTATCATGCTCCAGATCCGGTCATGCGATCAACAAACGGTTCATCTTGTCGTTCGAGACACCACCGAAGCCCCGAGAAGCGAAACTCCTTCAAGCGAAACCCAGTCGCGTCCACCGCCCGAGATCCGTCACCATTTCCAGCACCACGTCCTCCAGGGCATGCCCAATTCCGCCATCCCGCGGCCCGGCTCGGCACCGGTTGCTGTGTCACACGTCTCTACCCCACCAAACCACCCGCCCTCCCCAGAATTCGAACGCCAAATCGCTCTGTTGACTCAGCGTGCCCGCCAACTTGCTCAGCAACCGCCGAACCTCCAAACCCCAGCCGCGAACTTGGCCACAGACGACGGCGCCAATGCTGCTTCAGCCAACGCCGCGACCCCGACGGAAGGGCGGAACAGTCCTGCGAGACAGTCGATCCACACTATCACGCGCGAGAGCACTGGGCCCGACGGACAGCGGTTCAGTGTGAGGATCACAATGAACGACGGCATGGGACCCCCCGGGGCATCTTTGCATCCTCCCGCAGGAACGAGCCCGGCCACAGACCCCCTCGGCCACAGGCCACTCTCCGCCGCTGAAGTGCACAACATTCTCCACGGCGCAGACGCAGCCCGGGCTGCCCAGACCATGACCAATGCCATGGAACGCAACGCTTCGGGGCCGCCGTCTGCCGGGATCGCAGGCTTCGGTGGCGGCTCCATGTTCAACATGCCTGTCCGACCGATCCCACCAGGAGTCACAACTCCGATCTTCCCCGGGGTGTCAAGGAACGTCAGCCGGGTGGGCACACCCGATCTCTCAACGCGGTCGGCTAGTCACGGAAGCGGCACTATCCCCAGCAACTCGCATGCCCAACCACAGAGGCAGCCTCCACAAGGCCGCCCAGAGGTCTACATCCTCCACTCGCCTACTGGTCCACGCGGGCTGCTCATTAACGGCCCCTCGGAAATGTACACCACTCCCGTTGGGCGCACACAGTACACCCAGCAGTGGATGTCGCTCCCTTCCCGGATCCCAGTGGCGCCAAATCCAGCACAAATCGTCGATCACATCCTACAGCAAGGCCACTTGGCAACATTCCCCGCCCAAGCGGGCGTCGCACAGATGGAGCTCCAACACCAACACGTTGTCACTGGGTCTGGCAGCACTGGTTGTGCTGGCGATTAACACTGGGATATTCAATGCCATGGTGAATAATGCGTTCCACCCTGTGAGAGAGAGGGTGGAGGGGATGATTCCCTTGAGGATCCGGAGGAGGAGGGAGAGGTTAAGGCAAGGGCAGGGGCAGCAGGGGCAACTGGGACTAGGGGGTGGGGGAATGGTGGTAATGGAAATGGGGTGGTGTGGCGCCAGATCCGGCGCAGGTTGCTGCAAGGTTGGTTGCGCAGAGGAGGGTGCAGAATGGCGGTTGGTTGTGGGATCAGTATAGGCGGATTGAGCGGGCGAGCATCTTGTTTTGGCGAGCTTTGCGCCAGGCGTGGCGGAGAGAAATATTCAGCTGTTGGAGGAGAGGGAGAGGGCGGAGAGGAGGGCTGCGGAGGAGGCGAGGAGGTTGGCTGAGGAGGCCGAGACGGCAGCGCGGGAGAGGGCGGAAGCGGAGGCTGCGCAGGCGGCGGCGGGGAGGAGGATGGAGGGGATGATGATGGTCAGGCTCATGGTGAGCAGGGGGAGCAAAGGCAGATGAGGGATGCAGCGGGCGATGTTCAGGCTCAACCCCAGAGGCCACTCGTTGAGACGTAGGACAGCATTTGAGATTGGCATGGCGTTGGGGTTACTGGAGCTAGTTGTAAAACAAGCCAGCTTTTCTTCGCTTGGCGGCGTCTTTGGCTGGGTTATTGAGGGCCCTGTTCCTATGAATTGGGAATCTTGCCTTTTGGAACCAGGTATATTTGGGCGCCAACATGAAATCCAGCATACCACGGTTGAGGCGGACAAGCTTCCTATCGAGGGAGCTAAATGTACGGAGACCTCTGCCAGCGCCGTCTTCGTCGAGAGGGCTTAGTTATTAAGGCATGTCTTGCATAAATCCAGTCCATGCTCCGGACAGGCATAAGAGCCGAATAAATGAGCCATGATGCCAATGTTGACTTCCCTTAATGACTTTGGCAACGCCGACCAATGCCGGCATCGACTCTTGCCGCTCCCGAAACATGCCTCGGAGCTCCCCAGCCCCGGCTCTGCCGACAGCCGAGTGTGGGGCCGTGACGCCAATGGCCTGGTCTGGGGCGCGGTGCCGAGGCATGCCAGGATTCCCCGCAGAGTTACCCCGGCAGGGGCACCCTGATAAAGGCCAGGGGAAGGAACCTTGAGGGCTCTCAGGGGGGGTGTCGTATATATTTCACTGCTGCCACTCTCGTCGGCTCTAGATCTTTCCGGTCTTCACTTGATCTCGATCGCGAATCTTGCGATCGTGAGCTTCACTTACACCACATCCCACCACCACATCAGCACAGCCATGGCCGAAGCCGAGCTCCACGATTTCCCCTCCCTCTTCTCCCTTGAGGGCAAGGTCGCCGTCGTAACAGGCGGTTCCCGCGGCCTGGGTCTCTCCGCCGCGTCTGCGTGCGTTCCCCCTCTTTTCACCCCACCCCAACACCAAGACTAACATCTCTCTAGCCTCCTCCAAGCCGGCGCCTCCAAAGTCTTCATCTCCAGCCGCAAAGCCTCCGCCTGCACCGAAGCCTGCACCACCCTCAACGCCCTTCCCAACCTCCGCCCGGGCTCCGTCGCCATCCCCGTCCCCGCCGACAGCGCCACGCTTGAAGGGATCAAGCACCTCCTATCCGAAGTCTCGCGGCAAACCCCGCACGTCGACATCCTCCTCGCCAACGCGGGCGCCACGTGGGGCGAAGCCTTCGACACGCACCCCGACGCGGCCTTCGCCAAGGTCATGGACCTCAACGTGCGCGGCGTGTTCAACCTGATCCGGGAGTTTGCTCCCCTGCTGGAGAAGAGGAGCTGTGTGGAGGATCCGAGCAGGGTGGTGATTACAGCGAGCGTGGCTGGGTTGGGGATCGGGGGTTCTTTCCGAGTAAGATGAGTCAGGGGTTGTTGAAGATTGCTGGTGGGGTGGAGAAGATGGGGAAGGGCAATCCAATGGGGAGGTTGGGGCGGGCGGAGGACATCGCGGGCGTGGTGGTGTATTTGACGAGTAGGGCGGGCGCGCATGTGAATGGCGCGGCGATTGAGATTGATGGGGGGGCGATGTGGCAGAGGGGGGAGTTGAATGTTAAGTTGTGAGGTGGAAGGGTAGATTCTAGGCTAAGGCTACCAACCGTGTGGTGTAGATATTCGGTAGCTATGTACTAATAACTCATGCCGCCACCGCCGGCTTGCGCGCAACCCACGCGCTCGCCTTATACGTCGTCTGCAGCATCGACTCCGGGTCCGAAATATACGGCGCGTTGATGCCTGTCTCGCGCGCCACGATCTCAAACCCAACCTGCTCCAACAACGCCATCACCTCGTCGTCCGTCAGCTCAAAATTGCCTGGATCCGCGATGCCCGTCGTGTTATGGCTGTTCTCAGCGTCCCCCTCGTCGTCGTGCTCGTCCCTATCCCACACCCGCCCCTCAAAGTGCCAGAGCAGGGGGCCGATGTTAACCAAGATACCGCCTGGCTTCAACGTATGAAAGACAGTCTCCAGGTACCTGATCAGGTTCGGCGCGGTATCAACGAAAAACACCGCCGCCACCACATCATACGCCGCCGCCCGCTCCTCCTCCGCGTACAGGCACAGAAAATCCGCCGCGCTCATGCTCATAGTCCCGATCAGCTGCGACTTTTCAGTCTGTGTGAGGAGGCTGGCCGGGTGGATGTCGGGCACGGAATACCCGCGCAGGTGGTTCGCGCGCGACCGGTGGTTTGAGAAGGTGTGGATCCACGGGTAGATGGTGTGCTGCCGGGCGGCCTGGCAGCAGTTGAGCACGTACGAGGAGGCAAGCAGCTGGTGATACGAGATCTCGTTGCCCTCGGCGTCGTGGCCCACGAGGCACAGCTCGAAGACGAGGCGGCCGAGACCGGCGCCGGGGACGAGGATTTTGAGAGGGGGGTGCGAGGGTCCGCGGGCTTGCTTCTCGGCGTGGATGGCGCGCATCACAGGGCCGAAGCAGGCTTCGCGCTCGGCCGCGGCTTCGGCGGACCAGTCGCGATAGAACTGGCGGATGGTGCTGCGCGCTTTGTCGATGTCGCCGGGGCGGGCGGAGCCCTGCCATTGGGGTGGGAGCTTGAGCTCGCCTGTGCCCTCGTCCGGGACGCCGACGTGGAACATCTCAAGGCCTGTCTTGACAATCTTGCGGGCGAGCTCCGCGTTGGACTCGATGGCGGCATCGATCTTGTCTAAGGTCTCGAGGTAGTTGAAGGGAGGGGCGGCGAGACGCTGCCAGTGGGCCTGGGGCAGGGCGTAGAAGGCCTGGCGGCGGACATGTGTGGTTTGGAAGTGGGCGACCTTGGCATATTGTCTATGTGAAGTTAGGATAAATGGATATCAAATGAAATAAATACTGTGGTGTTGATTGCGATGGGAACTACAGCAGAGTTGAAAGGAAAGGGCGCGAGATGAGATGAGATGACATGAACACAGGGGCACTCACTGATAAGAATCAAGAGTCCTGTAAAGGACCTGAAGTTCCTCCGGGTCATCGATTCTGTTTTCAATGCCCTTCCATTGGGTGTCTTCTTCCATTGTCTATGTAGTCCGGGGCGTTGTTGATTGACAAAGTATGGGAAGTGAGGGGGATGTCAAGGACTCAACGAACGACTCAAGCTGAGATCGGCCGAGGAGAGCGGAGCCGGAAATTGGCGGGTGCCTGCCACCTTACTTGGAGAGAGAGATGACGGTGACACTTTCCTCACGACTCCAAAGTTAAACCCCTCACTCACTTCTCTCCAAAATTGTGAGTTTGCTCAGCATAAATGCGGACGGCAGATCTCTCAGACTCTGGAGCCAATGTTTTGTTTGGCCTGAGGAGTTGCAAATAACAAACGCCAAATTTTGAGGGCTGCAGCGTGGAGTTTCCCCCGAAACGGGGAGTATCTTCACGAATTTATCAGACCCTTCTAATGACTGTTGAATCCAAGTTCATATCACTGTTTATCTGCTTGCGCGATTAAGAAAATTGACAGTAATAAATGTGACATAGAAATCAAAGCAGCGTGGGAACTTGATGGAGTTGGGAGCTCCTGTGGTGGGGATGTAAACAACCCTAACCCTGTATTTTCCAAGAACTGCCAGCCCAACTGTTGGTTCATTCCGGTTGATCATTGTTGCTTCAACATCACCCACCACCAACAGACAGACAGACACCTCCATCTGCCCGCGAATAACAGCCAACTGTTTGCGTTTTATCTCACAATAATCAAGGCCGGAATAATTTATGAGAAAATGGAGGCGCCAATTCAGTTATCCTTTCCTCTGCCCCGCTCATTAGACACGCGCGTCTACCTCCATCTCACGGTTAAGGCCAAGGCCGTTCTCCTCTTCCTCACAACCGCGTCCATGGAGGAGGCGGGCTCACCAACTCCGCTAGGCTCATTCGTCTATGCTTTGCCCGATGTATGCCAGTTCACAGCCCGCCTCCCGAGTCCTGCTAATGTTCGCTCAGAGATACAACCCCAGTCAGCCTCTGTCGACGGCCCTTTGCACCGTGGAGCCAACCCTCGAGTTCACGACCCGGCTGGCAAAGCTGCTGGCAAGGAAGACGCAGCTTCCGACGTACGTGGGCAACTCGATTAGCCTTGCAAGCACCGGTCTCGGGGGCACTGTTGAGGAAGAGATGGACGCGTTCAAGAAGGTGGTTGAGGTCACCCTTGCCAACCTGAAGCCTATTCTTGAGACTGCTCAGACCCCCTCCGATGGTGTCCGTTCGTAGCAGTCACCATGTGGAAAGTTTGAAGCGTTCGAGAAGGCGTTTTTTCTCAGCTTGTCTCGTGCAAAATCAACGATCCAACCAACAGAACTACCGACAGGCCCCTGACATGGCGACACGACTCATCTTGAGAAAACTTCACTCTTGGTTCGCCTCATAGATCCGAAAATGGAGTTTTCAGCAAACGGCCCCTCAGACACACATACTGATACTAATCTAATACGGAGGCTATCTTTCTTGGGAAGATTCTGGTCAAAGACTACACGGTCTGGGTGATGTCCAAGCAAGCAGGCCAGGCCAAGGCGGCTGCACCGGATGGCCAACCCCATGTCTCACGTCTCGGAAACCGCCCTTGAAGGAAGCCACCGATGAAAGGGACAAAGTCAGGTCATGTTCTGTCCAACAGGGTCCTCCTCATTGTTGCACGGAAGTCGTGACGTGGGCCAGCACAAGTGCGCAACACAGCATTCGGTGAAATGAAGAGGAAATTCATCGATTGGCTGGGCGGGATGCCAGGCACTTCCGCCTTGTGAAGATCTTTCTTTAGCCTGGAGGAGGCTGAAGGGAATCAGTCATTCATGGACTTAAAAAGAATTGACGGAAACAATAATAAGAATGAGCACGTCAGGCGAACAGACAAACGGTTCTTGAGCAACACAAGGGATGTGTGTTGATGAGAGAGGAGGTGCTCTAAACGACCCTTCTCTGGTTGGCTGCCTTGTTCCAGACTGCTCCACTCGAACGGGTCCCTGCCTGCAGTGCCAGGGCCCAGACGGCGCAAAATTGCGGGCGGGCAAAGGCAGGGCAACTTCCCTCCAGTCGTGGATTTTGAAACACCCCACATTGCTGGGACATTGTCAGATCACGGGCCTATTGTCAAGAACCTGAACCTGGAATCCAACAGTCGGAGCAGGTTTCAAGGTACGTCAGCTCCAGGTTTAGAGTCCCCTACGCCTAGCTTTAGGTGGCGGTAAGGCGCATTGTTTCATTGTGTTCGCGCTTGACTTTCCTCTTTTGTGCCGCTCGATTTGCCTGATGATCGATGGCCCAACACGCTGCCGCTCTCATTCGTAGTTACCTGACTTAGTGCGGAAAGGCTAACAGCTTCTGCTTCACCCCACCTTGCGCAGCAGCCAGAGAAGAATGCCATCACCACCACCTCCCGCCAACCTCTAACCCCCCAACAACTCAACCCTACCATCGACAAAAAGGCTGTGCTTTGTCCTACGGCGCATTCTCGTCGAGGCGACCAGGCTATAGACTTTCCTGATATTTTCCGCCTTCACTCCCTTCCTGAGACTCTCCCCTCTTCGACCCCAGCGCTTGCCGCTGTCTGAGCCCACCCGCACCACCAGGCGCGCGCACCACACTTTGCCCCGCCCAGCGATACTCGACCACCACATTCGCCATGGCCTGGCAACCCAACCAGGAGTCTTTACAGACTCTGGCTGTCTGTCTAAAGGACTCGCTGAGCGGCTTCAATCAGGCTGCCCAGAAGCAGGCCGAGAGCGTGAGTTCTCGCAAAACACTTTGCGCCTGACGCCATGCCCAGACCGAACAGGAGACTGACGCGACCACCCCGCGCAGATGCTCTCGCAGGCGAAAGCGAGCCCGGATATCAACAATTACCTGGCCTACATCTTCTCGAGCCCCGAGCCGCCTGCCGGCCTGGCCGTAGCCCCCAATGACTGGCACACGGTGCGCTCGGCCGCCGCTCTCATGCTCAAGAACAACGTCCGCGCCGATTACAAGGACATCCCCGAAGCCAGCCTCACACTGATCAAGCTGGCCGTCCCGCTGGGCATCCAGGACAAAAACTCGCAGATTCGCAACCTTGCTGGCAACATTGCGACCGAGATGATCCGCCGTGGCGGCCTCTACAGCTGGCCGGAGCTGCTCCAGGAGTTACTGAAGCTGCTCAGCAACGAGGGCGGCCAAATCTCAAATGAGGCCCAGGAGGGCGCGATCGCCGCCATGGCCAAGATTTGCGAAGACAACACCAAGCTGCTGGAGCGCGAACACAACGGCCAGCGCCCGCTCAACGTGCTCCTCCCCCAAGCTCATCCAGGCGACCAAGAGCCCCTTGCCCAGGGTCCGCGCTCAGGCCCTGACCGCCATCAACGTCTTCACTCCCAGGAAATCCCAGGCCATGCTCAATTCCATCGACGACCTCCTGCAGCACCTCTTCTACCTCGCTGAGGATCCCGTTTCCGATGTCCGCCGCCAGGTTTGCCGCGCCTTTGTGCGCCTCGTCGAAACCCGCCCAGACAAGCTCGTTCCACACCTCCGCGGCTTGGTTGAGTACATCATCTCACAACAAAAGAACGAGGACGAAGACCTTGCCTGCGAAGCTGCCGAGTTCTGGCTATCGATTGGCGAGCATGACGACCTGTGGCAGAACCTGGAGCCTTACGTCCAAAAGATCATCCCGGTGCTTCTGGACTGCATGGTGTACAGCCCAGAGGACATTGCCATGTTGGGTGGCGCGTCGGACGACGAAGACGAAGAAGACAAGGTGCAGGACATCAAGCCCCAGTTCGCCAAAAAGAACTTGAAGCGCGGCGCCAACGGCGAGGGGAGGCAACGAGCCGGGCCAAGAAGGTGCCAACGCTTACGACAAGCTGGCGGGCATGGACGAGGACCTGGAGGAGGGCGAGATTGGTGATTCGGATGAAGAGGGTGGTGACGAGAACCCCGACGAGAAGTGGACTCTGAGGAAATGCTCAGCGGCCGCACTCGATGTTTTCGCTACTGACTTTGGCGCCTCCGTCTTCAACTGCATCCTGCCGTACCTCCAGACCAACCTCAAACACCAAGATTGGCCCCATCGTGAGGCTGCCGTCCTGGCCCTCGGCGCTGTTGCCGAGGGTTGCATGGATGTCGTGGTTCCCCACCTACCGGAGCTGATCCCCTACCTCATCACCCTCCTTGAAGACCCGGAGCCGGTCGTCAGGACAATAACGTGCTGGACGCTCGGCCGCTACTCTGCCTGGGCTGCCAACCTGCGGGATTCCGCCCAAAAACAGACTTACTTTGTGCCTCTTATGGACGGCATCCTCAGAAAAATGATTGATAAGAACAAGAAGGTGCAGGAGGCCGGTGCCTCAGCCATGGCAAACCTGGAGGAGAAAGCAGGGAAGCACTTGGACCCTTACTGCGGACCCATCATCCAACAGTTTGTCCTCTGTTTCAGCAAGTACAAGGACAAGAACAGATGGGTCCTCTACGACTGCGTCCAGACCCTCGCCGAGCACGTCGGCCCCACGCTGGCTCGGCCCGAGTTCTGCAACCAGCTCATGCCCGCTCTCATCGACCGCTGGCACAAGGTGCCGGATCAGTCGCGGGAGATGTTTCCGCTGCTTGAGTGCCTGTCTTATGTGGCCATCGCTCTCGGCGACGCCTTCACCCCCTTCGCTGAACCCATCTTTGGCCGCTGCGTCAACGTCATCCACCAGAACCTGGAGCAGACCATGGCCGCCAACAACAACCCCGAGTACGACCAGCCCGACAAGGACTTCCTGGTCACCAGTCTCGACCTCTTGAGCGCCATTATCCAAGCCCTCGATGATGCCAAGGCCGTCAAGCTGGTCCAGAACAGCCAGCCCGCTTTCTTCGAGCTCCTAGGCTTCTGCATGGAGGACCCCACCGACGAGGTACAGCAGTCCGCCTACGCCCTCCTCGGCGATTGCTCCAAATTTGTCTTTGAGCAGCTCAAGCCGTTCCTGCCCTCGATCCTGCCGATCTTGCTCAAGCGCCTCGATCTCGAGAACATCCTCGACGAGGAGGTCGAGGGCAGCTTCAGCGTGGTCAACAACGCGTGCTGGAGCGCGGGCGAAATCTCCATGCAGTACGGGTCGGGCATGGCGCCCTTCGTGCCGGAGGTGCTCCAGCGCTGCGTTGAGATTATCTCCAACCCGGGCGTGCCTCCCGGCGTCAGCGAGAACGCGGCCATCGCCCTTGGCAGGCTGGGTCTTGGAAACTCCGAGCTCCTTGCCCCGCACCTATCCAAGTTCTCTGAGGAGTTCCTCAAGGCTATGGATGAGATCGACCCGTCGGAGGAGAAGGCGACGGCCTTCAGGGGCTTCAGCATGGTGGTCGCGCAGAACCCGCAGGCGATGGAGAAGGATCTGCTGCGTTTCTTCACGGCCATTGCGCGGTATCGCGATCTGAAGTTGCAGAACCCGATCAAGCGGGATTTGCATGAGGTTCTGCAGAACGTGAGTGCCTCTTTTCCTGTTTATCTCTGGTAACATCGAACTAACAATCCCGTAGGTCCTCAACATCTACCGCCAACTCATCCCCCAGTTCAACAACTTCATCGCCCAGCTCCAGCCCGAGGACCAGCAGGCCCTCAAGGCCACCTATGCCTTGTGATCTACTTCCTCAGCAGCAGCAGATCGATCATTTACAAACAAGTCAAAGCAAAAGAAGAAACAAAATGGAAATTACTTCCCTTCCTGCCCCACCTGAAACCACAACATGATTTGCACAACTGCTTCCTGCACCCTCCTGCATTACCTACTGTATGTAGGCAGTGAGTGAGTGTGATTTTCTAGGTGACCCATTTCGCACGTTCACTACCCTCTTCCCAAACAACACATCTTGGGATTGCAGCCCCCGACACTGCGATAAAATCTCAAACCCCACAACGAGATAGCTCCTCTCTTTTCTCTTCTCCGATCCTAGTTTTTTTTTCTTTTGGGGGGTGGGGGCGGGTCAAAAGAGAATGATACCCCCGTGGCATGGCATGGAGGCATGGAGTGGAAGGAGGGGATTGGCTGCAGCAGGGCCAGGTCGGGCTCACGGGGATGGGTGAATGGATGTGTTGCTTCAGAGGAGAGATCAAATGGGAATGAGGGGGTGGGTGGACGATACGAGGGGGAAATGGGATTCTTGCGTGGGAATAGCTAGATAGCTGGCCGTATCTCTGGGATCTCTTCTCTTTTCTTTATTCCTTCCTCTTTTCTTTTTGATGGTTTGACGTGAGGGAGGAGAATGGTTGTGTTGGGCAGGTGGCAAGACTATGCACTTGCTGTAAGGGATGGGTTGAGGGAACAGGGGACTTGGTCAACTTGATCAGGCTGGTATGTATCGGTGGGATGATGGGTAGATGAGTTGGATGGATGGGAATACTTTGTGATGCGCGGATCTTGCTGCCGCCCTCGGAGGCCGATCGCGCTTATGGCGAGCAAACATGGCGGATATCTTTGCGGATCGGCCAGGCGGGCGGTTGGGACGCGCTTGCATGCTGGCATATTGCGGGATGAGGGAGGGGATTGTCGGGCAGCGAGGGAGGATATTGTTAGGGTTTGGACTGGTATGGACTGTGATCAATTGATATGGATCAAGGGATGAAGGGAGAAAGGGATGGAAACAAGCTTGAAGCGGATAGGGTACATAGGAGGAACAAAGCATAAGGGTAGATAGATAATGTAGTGTAGATAGCTGGTGGGCGTGGGACTGTTGCTGCATTTGCATCTGCGCACTTAGATAGGTCATTAGATAGCTAGTAGGTAGCTCTGGTGTGCTTTGTGGAGTTGAAGGAGTTTGATCTTTGTTCTCGATCATAGACTGGGCTGTCTTGGGTATAAGATGCTGTTTACTGTGTCCTTGTCGTTGCTGTGGTCTGGGACAAGGTGTTTTCTCCAAACCCCGAGCTGATGCACACTCCAGCTAAATCATGGTTCTTCCGAAAGTGAGGCTGTGGGGCCTACAATGCAGTCTCAAGATTCCTTGCTGTTTATAGACGAAGCAAGCTGCATGGTAATGTGGCCTAGGCTTCTCTGTCTTGCTGGACACTCTGACAGCTTGCTATGGCGGACTTGCCACTCCTCGAGGGATGGCCATGCTTTTTTCTGGGGGGATCAACCAGATGTCTTGCAGCAGCATGTTGCCCTGACGGAGTCAACAAGCGGGTATTTTTAAATTCCATATGTTCGCACAGATGGCTTCTTAAGCACGGCCGCAAGACAGTCCTGCTGATTCCCTTCCTGTTTGATGATTTAGCCATATATACATGCCATGTTTGGTTAATACTTGACGTCGAAGCAGCCCAGAATTACTATGAAAACGGCAAGCATCTTGTAGTTGTGTCCGTACCTGCCGCGGTGGTGGAGAAAGAAGATAATCAACAGCAACTGGTCAGGAACGTCTCAACTAGAGCCGCAAGACAGAAGACCGAACAATGGACGTCTCCATATCTCAAGGAGAGTGGCTACACACAGCGTACGTACAGTATACAAGAATCATTTTGCCCATCGTTCGCCTGTCCGGATCTTGACTTGAAGTTACTAACGCAGGCACCTGGTGTTTGTTTACCCTGCCATCAGATCGCTGATAAACCGGCACTCTGCCAGCAGCAAGAGGCACAGAAAGGAAACGAAAGGGAAGCGCGGTCACAAGACACCGGAGCTGTCGGTCTGCCAGCCCTACGATTAAACCGCACGTCATGCCGCAATTGCGGAACTGAACCGGAGACGGCGGCACACCTTGGGAGGCGGCTGCGCCCCCTTCTTCGGCGGGTTCTCGGCGTAGTGGCGCTTGTCAGCGGCAACCGCAGCGTCTACGGTGTGTAATTTACTGGTGCTATTCCGCGGACGATGTGCGTCCGCCTCCCATATGATGTGGGAGAGAGACGAGTGGATGGGACTCAGCGAGAGGGCAATGTCGTGTTGAGCGGTGGCCGTGGCTGTGTGCAGAAAGGCGCGTGCCAGGAACGAACGGGAGAGAACCTCGGTAACTGGCCTCGCCAACGGGACAGTACTATTGGTTTATTACGACATTGGATATTTGTGGTGTGCTGCTGAGGGCATTGGTGCTCGTGACTCGTCAGGTGCTGCTGTGTTGCTGTCCAGCTTGTTCGCCTCGGTTCCTGATGTGATGGTCAGGGGACTGCAAGGTCCCGGGGGGAACTTCCACTGCCTCCCGCCGCGGAAACAGTTCCTGTCAGGACCCATTGCTGTGCATTTGCCCCCAAGATCTTCTTACCCAATCAAAATTGGGACTTGTCCTGTCACACAAGGAAGTCGGTCCGGCGTGGGATGTCCATGACCCTTTCATCTGCCGTGTCTTCCATTCTGATTTTAGTCCAAGTTGTACATAAGCTCCCCTCGCTCTCGCGTCGAATCGTTCCAGTTTCGAAGGCTCCAGGGGCGATAGCTTGGAAAAACCGTTGCTCATGGTGGATTCTCGCGATGATCATTTTGTGCCTCAACATATCCCGATCAGGTAATCTTTCCCAAAGGGGCAGGTTGTCGGTGAAAAGCTTTCGGGCGACCAGCCAGCCAGGGTCCCTCTTCCGGGCCTAGAGCAGCTTCAGAATCATGAACCACGTTGAGGCTTTACATAAACTATTAGAGTTCTTATGGGTAGTTATCTTGGGAACACACTTGTCAGGGGTAGATAAAATCATAAAATACCCCTTGACCGTCCAAACCTCCTAACCCGTCCCGTCTCGACAACCCCTGGAATATCCAAGGTGTTCCGTGTAAGTGGAATTGACGTAGCTGTAACCACTTCAAGCGGTGCTGAGACCAAATCCAAGACCTCGCACGTTCTAGAATCCACCACAAGGAACAAGTCAAGCATGTCATCGCCAGCCACAGGCAACCGAGGCGCTCGAGTACCGAGACACGGCCCCAGGCACAACAGCAAGCCATGAGGAGCAAGCCATGAGAAGCAAGGAAGTGCCGTGTACAGAGTTGTCGATCCCTTCGACAACCGCTCCATCGAACCCTTCTGAATCTCCCCATCCAGGCTTCATCGACAACCACCCTCTCCCAACCCATCATTGGACACCCCACCAAATAAAACCCGCCCCTTGCGTTCCCGCCCGAGACATACCTGACCGCACCTTACCTACCATCCGGCTACCCACGCCACCCCCATCTCACATTGCATTTCCGCCCGCCGCCTGTCCGTCAGCAAAGCAAAGCAAAGCAAAGCAGGTACAATCTCCCGGCAGCCAGCCGGACTCAGATCGGTGTTCCGAGGACGTGCTGCGGTGTAATGTTGCTTGCTTGCCTGCTTGCTGCTGCTCTTTTCGTCACCATCTCAAGCGGTTGACTGGCTCTCAACCCAAGATCATCTGTCTGTGTGACTCGGAACTTTTCCCCTTCTACCTTCCCCTTTCCTGCTGGTGGTGCAGCTTTCGCTTTGCAACGGCAACCTAAGGTAGCCAACGAGAATTGTCTCATGTTCCTTGCTGGATTTGGATGCAAGGCGACTCACCGCGCTTTGGGGTTTGACGGCAGGAGTAGTAGCAGCCGGGTGCAATCTCCCTGTGGTGGTGGTATGCACGCCCCGGTGTGGATTGGTAGAGGAGGACGGTTGAGTAAGTAAACTGCGTAGTGATTGTGGAGGGACGATGCCTCGATGGAGAAGGGGGGTGATGGTGATGTGTGGCGTCAGGCAACGTTCTCTGAGTCTGCAAACTAAGGGAGTGGAAGTCAATAAACTGCTGCCCAAACGGCCAATGGAGTTGGGGATCGGGATGGGGATTGGTTGTCTCAGATGTAGCTGTCTGGTTCGGGACTTCGGGTCTGACTTACCCCAGACAAACGGGCTGGTCCATCTGCCCCATCGTTGACGCCATCTTGTGCTATATTTACACTTTCTCCAAGGCGGAGCACGCGACAGCAATAACTTCTCATGAAGCAGCCCGTGGCAGGACATCTTCGGCAATTGGCCCAAGAACGAGACCAGGCGGTGAGTTTCGGTGTTGCTGTGGTGTTATAAAGAAAAGAATATTGAAATGAGGAGCAACGAACACAAAGACCATTGGACACAGCCATCTCCAAAGCCCGTATCACTCCATCATCATGCCGTGAAGCCGCCGTGGCCCATGACTCCCATGGCCAAGCAGAGCGTTGGTTGAGTTACGTAGCCCCCATAAGCCTCAGCCGCGGTCAGCACACCACGCATCGCCCACTGCCATCACCTGGTCCAATCCGCCCACGCGCAGGACCCCAATCGGGAAAACGAGCAGGCGGCGGAGGGCTATATTTAGAAGAGCCAGTAGGAGGCGGTACCCGGGACGTGGTTTGCCCTGGTCTGGATGCCCCCCCGGCGAGGTGCCGGAGATGCTTTGCAGCCTCTGCTGTTGGCCGAAGGCAAGGGCGGGTGGGTGATAACGTTAGGTTGAAGAATGGGATTTTTCGGCGGGTGTTTACATTTCGGTTTGATTTGTGAAACGGATACAAGCACCAGTCTCCTGAGTGAGGTGGGGTTCTTGATATCGCCGTTGAAGCTCAGGGTTACCACTGCCTCACCCCCTTTTCCCTCTCCCGGAAGTAGTTCGGCACAGCGGGCAAAGTCTTGATGAAACTCGGCATTTGGAATTAATTGTTGTGTCACAAAACATAATTACCTACCTGCCCTCAAGTTCCTTCGGGCAACCTTGTAGGGGCGTATTTGCATAACGGGTTGTTGTCTCTGTGTCTGGCATGCCCCTGAACCGAGACTCACCGCTTCGGCGGGAAGATTACTCTCATTAAGCTTTGTGGAAGCTGCGTTGGCTGTCCCAAGGAGACACGGCAGCAATTCCATCCGATCGGATTTGGCCGTGGAAGGCGGCAGCATGCAGGTCGAGGCGGATGGCAGGACACAGGGGCGGATGCAATGAATTTGTCGACGAGGAGGCATCACGGTTGCCTTACCAGACGAGGACACATCTCGATTGAAGCATGGGACAGATCCACCGTCGGTTGCTCATGGGTTGCAGGTCCGGCGAGCAGCGTGGAGGTTGACACTCTGCCTGATGCATGAAGCAGGCGGCGGCGGGGATCGTGATGTGTGCCGAGAAACGGCCATGGTCGGGGCATGGCGTCGGCTCCGCGGTTGTCGATTGGCGATTGGCGAAGAATTTTTGACAATCGCAGTTGAATTTATGCCCCTCGGCGCATATCGGTGGTGGGCTTGTCGTGCCGGTTCCCGGCGATGCCGCTTTTCCTGCTGCCTGGAGGAAAACCCCGCCCTGCCCTCCATGTCGCTGTGCGGTCTCTCAACAGCGGATCCATCTCCAAGCTGAATCCTCGCGGTGGTTGACCTCCTCGACACCTGAGTCAGGCCATGGCGCACATTGACCCGATGTTCTGGTTCGGTTTCGGCCAGCAGCGAAAATCACAACAATCTGGCGGGTTCAA
This sequence comes from Collariella sp. IMI 366227, assembly GCA_027946355.1. Lineage (NCBI taxonomy): Eukaryota > Fungi > Ascomycota > Sordariomycetes > Sordariales > Chaetomiaceae > Collariella > Collariella sp. IMI 366227. The sequence goes on along the minus strand of JAPEUS010000004.1, from coordinate 491,782 downwards.
CCGAGGAGAGGTTTCCGATCGGCACTTTGGTCGCCTGGAGAGAGTGGGGGGGCCCTTGAGACTTCAGGTGGCCACGAGAGAGTGGAAACGCTGGCGTTGGCCTGCGGATGTGGCCTGTTGCGTCGCTGATTGGCTCGGCGGCAGACTTTCGCCAAACTCGGCCAAATGTGGCAGGCGACGTCAGAGCGGAGGAAGTGCCGGAAGAAGGCCAAGAGAAAGCGAAAGGGAAAATCGCTGGAAGGTTAAGTGCAAGAATAGAAGCGCGCTATCCTCAAAGCGGCCAAGCCGTGGTTCGCCTGTGTGGTCACCGCGGGCCGCGGGATGGTTCGATGGGGGACACTGGCGGGGGCCATTTGAGGACTGATTCGCACAACTGAGATGGTGAGGGTTGGTGGGATGAATTTGGAGGCTTGGTTGAAGCCAGACCACATCGTCACCCTTCCCTCTTCACCATATAGACATAGAATATCACGACGGGCTGCGGCAGTGCGGGCCACGAACCCGAGTCCCTGGTCAGTTGAAGATCAAACAAGAAGCGACTGCGCTGGCAGAAATTCAGAATGGGGAAGATGAGAGCGGTGAAAAAAAAACGGCGTCCCATTGAGAGTGGAGACGGGACTTCGAACGGATGGGATGCACCGCCTCCACCGGCTAAGCGAAAGCCCCAACCCATCCCAGGAAATGCATGATGAATAAGGAAATATGGATATTTCAATCCTTTCGAGCCCCTTTCTTTGGACGGCCGACGCCCTCGATATCTAGATCGCGAGATGGGACCGGGCGACGCAACCGACGGCGAGGTGGAGCAGACGAGAGAAGTCGATGAAAATCGGAGAGGGCCAAAAAGTTGGGGGAGTGAGGGGAAAATGCAAGTGTGCGCGGGTTGCAAGGGCCTGCGACGGCAAGGCGGGAAGCCAAAAATGGACACGAGAAAACCGTTGCATCGGCCAATCAACGGCAGCGACGCGCCTAAAAACCCCCGATCCACCACCGACCAAGGGTTGCGGACAAGGGCTCTGCATCTTGCAGCACATCTGCGCTGATCGCTGGGGACGGGCATGGAAAGAGGCTTTTTCATGTCAGAGACGGAGTGTGGGGTTGGTTGACTCGGACACTCCATTGCGCCTCTATTGCTGTTTGGCTCTTCCATGAACCCGTCAGGTCAGATCTTGAGTGCTCTACTTGCGCTTCACTTCCATCCCACGCTATGTTTCGGCCAAGGGAGCACTCCGCTCTGAGCGCTACCCTGGCGGCCTGCAACGACGGGACCTCCCCTTGAACCGGGATCCACCAAACAACTCTCGCGGAAGATGGATCTGGGACAGCCGAGGTGGAAGTGGACATGTTTCATAGCTGTTGTTCTTCTTCAGCATGACATAATCGCCCATGCTTGGCTTTCCAAAGTTCTGTGGTGTGGCAGTGGTTTTGTCGAGCCACAACAACAGAACAAGACCAGATGAACGCCGAGCTGTCCCGGAGTCGCAGGCCCATCCATCCTGGCCTCGGGGAAGCGTTGGCCGAGCATCTCCGACGTCAACCAATGCCAGAGGGTTGATGTTTGCGTTGATGAGGATCGCTCGACATTAACCCTTGACAAACAATAAATACACAGTACAAGTACAATATCGACGATCGGTGGCCCACGGCCTTTGAAAGATAACAAAGGCTCACTCGATGAAGAAGATGACGTCTTGCGCGGACCACCGGCTGAACGGGGGTTGTCATCTGGCGAGATGGCTTGACTTGGCTGAACGATACCCGATCCACGTGGGCATCAGACGATGGCAGTGACCGCCACGCCCCCGGATTTGCGCGGCGTGAAGCCCAGTGCCCAGTGTCCAGCTTGACAACGGTCTTGCACGCAGCAGCCCAACCCAACCCCCATCACACAACTCAGACGAGATGTTCGCCTGCCTGCTCCGCCCCGGCCCAGCGTGCTAGTCTCAGACCGGCTAGTCAGCACACTTGCCGGTCCCAAGCACACCAAAGACCTGTTCCGCTGTGTTTTCTCCCTCACCTGAGCGAACTGCAACCCAAGGGATGTGGCGGTGGAGAAGGGAAGCACTCGCCCGGAGCAAACCTGGGGCAAACTCGCCGGATGGTCAATATCTTTCTAAGAGATGACAGTGCACGTCGAAACAGGCTCAGGAGCTAATGTACCTTATTGTGTAAGCGAGTGTCAGTTAACTGCGGATTGCTAACGTGATGTGGAGGATTCCAGGCTGCCAGTTGTGAGTAAGCAGCCGGCCCGACACCATCGCCCCAGGTCGGAGTCTAAACGTCTTTTGGGCAGGCCGAGTTAACGTAGCATTGCTCTCTCAGCTGCCGCAGGATGCCTTTCGACTGGCTGCACGACGCCGCCGGACACCGACATTGGTCAGACACTCGGGGGCGGCGACAGCATGCGGCACGATGCCCGCATGAACTGGCATTTCAGGCCGCAGAGCAGCGAGACACCACCGTCCGAGGCCGTCCATGGCCGTCCATGGCTGTCTGTCTGCGTCTGCTGAGCGGCTTCCACAGCGCTTCGATTGTCGATTTGTGTGTGTACAGATCCTGCATGGTCCCAACGCCTGGCCACCACCTCCCGAAAGTCAGCACTGCCGTCGGCACTAGCTCAGCTTCCCTCATCCTTTCAGAGCCGATCACTGTATCGTCCTCCAACGGCCAGCCGAGCTCGCCTTGTCCCTCTCCCGCTCGCTAGCTGCCGGCTGGACTGAGCCACATCCGTCTGTCTTCCCACCGTCCCCATTCTATATCCTCCGCGCCCGCCGTCGGCACCCAAGCCCTGGTCGTTTGGCGGCTGACCCATCGTCCCAGAAATCTGGCTCATCGCTGACAGCCAGGCCAGTCACTGTACCTCAACCCACTCACCTTCGCTTTAAGCAACTCACTCCAAGGAAGTCCTCGTTGACTCCTGTCATTCGCTTGTTTCTTTTTTTGTTTTGTGTATTGGAGAGAACCGAGTCCGAGATCCGAAAACCCGCACCCTCCTCACTCACCGCGAAAACAGTCTCCGTATCACGCATTTTCGCTCCCCACCGCTTTGAGTGACCGTCTTGTAGCCGCCACCATCTGCTGCCTTAACCACCTCCCAACAACGCCAGAGAGAAAGCAGATAGATGCCTGTCTGCAAGGCCTAGCTCACTCGCTACCAACCCACTCTCGCTCACCCGTTCTGGTATCTCTCTCAAACGCAAGAAGTATTCGACGATCGCTACTGTGAGGGAACGGAGGAAAGGAAAGGAAGAAAGAGAAAGAGACCTGGAACCGAGACGGAAGACGTTGAGACTCGAGGCTTGATCAAGGAAGAAAGAATTGGCTCACTCGCTCGCCGAAACCCAAATCCGCACTCAACCCACTTCTGTTCTGGTTGTTTGAATCCTCAGGTGTGATGAGAACTTCCCTCAGTGGTAAGCCCAGCTTTCAACCCTACCCCCTCCCTGACGGCTCCTGAGCTAACATGAGCCAGCCGCAACTGCACCAAGCATAAGATTCGCTGCCCGTACAACGATGTCCCAGTCCCCGAGGACAGGGCCGGCTCGCCCGACAAGCCCGATCTCATGTGGACGCCGGAAATCGAGGCCACCATCGACCAGTGGCGCCGCACGGGCATGTTCCCGTTCCCCAGCCTGGGCATCTATCCGGCTCCCGCGCCTCAGCTCTTGACGGTTGAGAACATGAGGTTGATCCACCACGTTGCCTCGATCAGCCACCAGATGCAGGAAATCGACGCCAATGACTTCACCCTCTGGACCCGGCAGATCCCCACGTAAGGCTCCCTGCCGAGACAACCGGAAATGGCCTTGTCATACTGACGGATTTTTCCAGAATCATCAGGATCGGCGCGACCCATAGCTATGTCTTGCATGCCCTGCTGGCTTTCTCTGCCATGCATCTCGCCTACCTGACCGGCTGCCCCGCCGTCGGCAACATGGCGTACGAGCACCGCGGCATCGCCTTGAAGGGCCTCCAGGAAGCCATCAGCACCTTCTCCCGGGAGACTTCCGATGCCGTCCTCGCCGCCTCGCTTGTCCTCTCATGGCAGGCCACAGATTGGTAAGCAATATAACGCACCTACCCGGGCTACACCGACCAGGGGGACTGACCGACATGCAGGCGCAGCTGGACCCAACTCATGCAGGGAACCTCATCTGTAAGTCATATGAATAGCTGCAAGGACTCGGGAACAAGCACTAACGCATATGACAAACAGGTCATCGATGCCATGGATCCCTGGAAACACGAGTCTCAGTTTGGCGACTTCATTGCCGAGAGCAGCACCTTCCCAACCGCCCCGCCCTCGCCCAGACCCGACCACCAGCCCAGCCAGCCCCGCGAAGACGACCTCGAGGCCTTCCAGCGTGCCCTGCAGCAGCTCCAGAAGCTTGAGGCCTACCTCAAGAAGAACCGGGAAGACACGAAGCCGGTGGCCCAGCTCATCACCTTCATGAAGGGCTCCCGCAAGGTCACCTCATCCCTGTCAGTAGCCCAGCAGTTTGATCGCCTCAAGCCCCTGCGCACCTGGCTCTTCTGGCTGCCTGTCATGTACTTGCAGCGGAACGGTACATCGCCAAACGCTCTAGTCGTGATTGCTCACTACTACACGGCTGCCCTGCTGATGGAACGTCTTTTTCCCGAGATTGGTGCCGCTTACTTTGGGAGCATGGCCATCGGCCCGGTCGAGGACATTGCTCGCCGCCTCTACGCCATCCGCAACTCGGGCGTTCTCGAAGGGGACCTCCAGACCCCGCTCAACCTCATGGAGTTCCCCATTGAGACAGTCAACGAGTTCCGCTCGCGGATGGGTTGGGTGCAGCCCGTGCGCACGCCCTCGTTCCCTCAGTTCGAGACGCCCAACTTCTACATGAACGAGGGCTCTCCGCTGATGCTGTCCAACAACTTGTCTTCCGAGTACCTGCCGTACGGGGACAACGTCGCCTTCAGCTACAGCACCGAGGACCTGTCCGTCATTCCCGAGTCTGGCCCCGCCAACGCCATCAGCCCGCTCCAGCTGTCGTCACCCTATGTCAACCCGCATTATCTCAACATTCCCAGCCCGTCGTACGGTGGCTACAGCCCTGCCTCGAGCACCTATGGCGACTTTGGCGACGCGTCTCCACTCGTCTACAGCGACGCCGAAGACTCTGGCTCCTACGGCATCGGTTACACGGCCACCTCACCAATGCTGGGCGGTGCCAACACTTATGGCGTCGGGTTCGTTTCTCCAATCCAGACTGTGTGGGCCTGATCCCCAGGTCGCACCAAGGGCTGCTACCCGCCTTGCGCAGGGCAAACATTGACCGACAACCAGGCCTTCGTATCTGAGCACCAGCCCGGACTACCCGCCCCCGGAGGACTTCTACTCTTGGCTGCCCACTCCCCACCCGACCTTCGCGCCTTCCCCCTTCCTGGCCTCCCAACAGCCCCTGTTCCCTGAGTCGCCGAGCTCCCAGTTTGTCTCTGTTGGGACCCCGAGTCGGGAGGAGAGCGTCCCGGCTTCCATTCCTACGTCCTCGGCCCCGCAAAGTCCTAAGGGAAAGGGGAAGGAGAAGAGCAGGTGACGGCGTCATCTATCTCTCTCTCCTCCGGTTACGACATTTCACGACTTTTTTTCCTCTTTTTGTTTTGTCAAGCATCCGAGCTGCTTGCTGCTTTTTCTGCACCTCAACACAGACGCCAATGTATACCACCTTCCTTCTATCGACCACACACACACACACACACACACACACCCAACCGTCGACTCAGCATCATTCCGCGCCATGCGCCATGGCCGCATTTCACTCCTTTCACGACTGCGACGACATACAACATTACAATCTAAACCTAATATATTTGCATCTAATTCTTGCAAACAACGACGCTCCTTTAGCCCAACACTCCTTTTTACATCATCAGAGATACCCACTTACGACGCTCTTTGCATCAAACCGGCTGGTCCAACCCGTTCAACTATAGACTTTCCTTTTCTGACACGCATCTTTCTGGGGCGGAACCCGGATCGGACGGTTCTTGGTTTTTGCTTTTTGGTTTCAATACCCACCCCTGCAACGGGATAGACACTCCTTTGACGATACACACACACACACACACACACACACACACACACACACACTTGTACCACATGGATGGGCATAGATTATTCGCTCCTTACGGAATCTTTTTGGGGGATACGATACCCAACTGCATAGCGACTGTTGTTTTGGTTTTGGTTTTGGCTTTGGCTTTGGTTGGCAATTGCTTTTTTTGGTTAGTTTTGGGTTTTTGGGTTTTGGGTTTGTCTTGGAATTGCCTGTTTTTTTGTTTGTATGGCTGTTGACGGATGTCCGGCCTTGTGTTTTGTTGTGTCTTTCGTGTTGTGGTTTCGGGAGAAAAAACGTGGATTTGTTTTTGGATTTGTTTGGATTTACTGGTGTTCGGTTGCATTGGGCGGCGTTTATATTGGGAAGCAATTGTTGGTCCTGTACCTACACCTATCTGCCTGCCTGCCTGTAGTAATTGGGGATGTGAGGGAATAATGTACATCAAGCATGGAAGCTTAACTGGTTGGCTGGTTGGTTCATTTGAGTGTTGAGACTGAGTTGGAGTGTGATTGTGTCGAGATTGCTAATGTGTGTTGAGTGCTCTTCTTCAATCACTGCTTGATATTGTATGAACAGACCAGTGACACATATGTCTCCACTCTCATGGAACTCAATTGCATCATGGTGGTTGAGTCAAGTTAACTTCTTGTGTCCCAATCGAGGGAACAAAACCAAGTGTCGACAAAGACTTGTTGAAGGATCAAAGTTTGAGAGCTTCCCTAATGAAAAAAACAGACGCTTTTTTTATGCTAAGTCTTTTTAAGATTGTATTAGAGATGCAGTCAATGTGAATATGCTCAGGTGTCTCTTAGACTGGTTCTCATGAAGGTGAGGTTCTACTCACTGGAATTCAGTTCTCGGTTTTTATTGGTTTTTTTTTTAAAGGAAACGGTAGGGAATAGATGGTGTTTCAAGGGGTGGCCAGTTTGGATTTGATGAATGCCTGTTTACGCTATCATAGGTAGGGTTTGAGTCTAGAGGCCGTATACTAACTTCCTTTCCATTGTTGTGGTGTCCGGTTGGGTGGTCTGGTTCCCTGTAAGGATGCCTGTGACAGGTCAAGGTGTTCGTCGCTCTCTTATATCTCCCTGGCCCTAATGAAACTCGTTGCGGAGGGGTTGGAGTTCTGCCAAAGTTTCATTTTTTCCTACCAGATTCAAGTAGCAGCTGAGCCAGAATACTCTCAGAAGAATATCCCGATTGCTAGTACGATTTGGTACCTTCAAGGAACCTATTGCCCCCCAACATAGCTACTGGGGCTAGTGCTACCGCAGACAGATGAGAATGCATCGTGCGCAAAAGAGAATAATCCCGAGGGAGGATGTTGATTGTTACGGTAATATTTGGGCAGAAAGACCGGGACAATTCTACTCGTGTGCGGTTTACTGTTGGTCGTTGAGATGGCGATGGGCAAGCAATCCGGATCGTTGATACGTACAGTGGGTAGTGGGAACACGACGTGAGCAGATAGATATTACACAGGAAGCTGTTAATCCTGGGGTTGGGAGAGGGAGGTACGGATTTGCAAATCAAAAGAGAAAGTGGCACTTCTTCCCCTGACCTTAGCCCCACATCACAGCCACTAACACAACTCGAACATCACGAAACCCGCGGTAGGTAGCGCATGTATGTTTCTCATTCCCAACCCCTTCCCCCCTTGCCATGCTGCTATAATCCAATCCCTATCCCATTGCAATCCCAAAAAGAACCTACCCACCCCCCAATCCATGTGCCATATGCCATGCGTCCCAAACTCTCGTAGTATAAACTCCATTCACCGCTGACCCCACCCTTCCCAAATAAAGCTGGAAACAACAAGATGACAGCTCTTCTAGGGTTCAAAAGCAAAGACGTTGTTCGTCCCTCCCATAAGACAAGGAAACAGGGAAATTGAGAGGTGGTATAGGAGGTGATAACGGCGCTTTGGTACCGTGTCCCCAAACTCCTTTCCAACCACAGCCGGCCACACAGTCAACAGCCAGCCCCAGAGGTATAACCACCATCTTATCCCTTACCTCCCTGAGCTCCACCGCGGTCGCACCACAGTCAGAAAACCTTCAACCCCTCACCTTCCCTCCCCCCGCTCCTCCCACTAGCACTCCTCTCCTCCCCATCGCCGACCCCGCCCCTGCCTAATCGCATCCTGATACGTCGGAATCGGCGGACTCGGCGGAGACCTATTACTATTCGCCCTCTCCGGCCTCACAGTAGCCGACGACGCCTGGCGGCTGCGGTTGCTGGTAGTCGTGAGACGCAGCAGCGGGGCCGTCTCGCCGCTATCCCTGGCACTCCCCGCGCCTGTTCCTCTCCTCCTCCTTCTGGAGTTGCTGCTGCTTCTGCTACTGTTGGTGTTTGAGTTGCTGTTATCGTCCGACTCTCCCTCCTCGTCAACGTCCGAGTGTTCCGGGCTGGTGTACTCGGGCGGGGGCGGTTGTCGGCATCGATGACGCTGGCGATGGTGGGTTGTTGGTCGTGGGGGTGGAACAGTTTGGACGAGGGCGGCGGCGCTGCTGCTTGCTTCGGCGCTGTCGTCGGTGGGGACGAGGTGGGCGAGGAAATGTCGGTTGGGCTGCGCAGGGGCCCGGGGCTGGTGGGGGAGAGGACGCGGAAGTTGCCTGACCGTGAGCGGCCGTGGCTGACGTGGGATGGGTTGGCGCCTTGGCGGTAGAGTTGGGCGGACTGGCTGTATTGGTGTCCGCGGGGTTGGGTGTTTGTGAAGCCGTCCTTTGTTCCTGTTTCGAGGAGGACGGTGTCGGCTTCGACGCCGTAGGGTGGTGGTGGCGCAAGGGAGCCCGTCATGGGTGCGAGGCCCCATTTTTTTACGTTGGCTTCGATGAAGACGAAGCCAGCTTGGCCAAAGTTGACGTGGACGATGCATGGCCCGTTGGCGCCGATGGACGGGAAGAAGTTCTGCGACTTCAGGCCGTGAACCACATCCTCCAATTTCTTGCCGTTTCGTGTGAAGAAAATGGTGCCGGTCCGGGGACGGTAGCCGACGCCAATAACGTCACCCTGCACGATGTGCGGGCCATAAGGGGTTGCGGCAAATGGCTGGTTATAGCGGCGAGTGCCGTTGGAGAGGTAGGCGGCCGAGTACTTGTGGAAGCCTGTTCTCGTTAGCTGAATGTTCAAAACGCAGCCAGGGCACGACCACCTACCTGGTAACCGGAACAGCGGATACGGCTTGGTCGCCATACCTATGCTGACCAACGAGCTCTCGGGCTTGTCATAGATCTTTGCCTCCCAGTAATAAACATCGTTTTGTTTTGGCACGGGCAGGTTGCTCATGACTGTGCACTCAGAGTCGAAGAACTCAACCTCGGTCCGGGCCTCGACAAAGCAGTTGGCGATCTCGAGCTCGGGCTCGAACTCCCAAGCTGACACGCCCTTCTCCTGAATGGCCAAGTACTGTGATAACGAGATATCGGTTTGCACGGACTCGGGAGGGTTCGCTGCGATGAAGGCTGTTCGTCACTGTCAGCACAAGCTCACGGAATGGGGAACCATGACCACACACCCTTAGCCCTGAGATATTCTGTCCTCTGCAAATCATCCATAACCTCAAGAGCCTCGGCCTCCTCGCGCGCAAAAGCTTGTTCATCGTCATATTCGCCAGGGCGGCCGATCCGGTCGAGAAAGATGCGGCCGGACGCTGTGTACCTGAAAAAGTAGAAGGCGAGGAAGATGCATAATATGAGGATTGCGGATCCGAAAGAGGATAGTAGGCCTATGATGACGCCATTAAGGCCTGGGTTGTTGTAGTCGGCCATTTTTGAAGAGTGAGATGAACAATCAGGTCGGGAGTGCAGCGTCGCCTGCTTCGATATCGGATACGAGCAAGCGGTCGAGTGGCGGCCGCCGCGCGTCAGCGACAGATGGTGAGACGGCTAGATAAGCCTCACGCCCGTCTTCTTAATCCTCTCCAGCTATGTTGTTGCAGCGTTCGAATCACCCGCTGCGGTGTTTATTATTGCTCGTCGTTCCAGAGATGAGACTGCAGCGAGTCAGAGGCGCAGAAGTCGTCGTCCGATTCGAGGGTCGGGAAGGACCAGACGCGGCGAGATGCAGTGGTCGCAGGGAGGACGGGTAGGCGTCGCTGGGGAAGGATAACCGGGTGGGTGGTTCGTTGCTCAGTCGTGAGACGCTGCAGGTGTTCGGTGGATGGAGGTCGGGCGCAGGCGATCGGAGGGCTTTGGTGTGTGACGGTGGCTGGCGGGGAGAGAGATGGAGCGCCGAGAGGCGATGACGAAAGCAGGGAACTGGAGCCCGGAACTGATGAGGGAAAGACACCGCCCGCTCGTTGGGGTGCGTTCGAAAAAAAAAAAAACAACAGATGAAAGGGAGAATAACTGGACTGAAAAGGACAAAAAGGCGGATTGGTCGTACAAACAATGCCGTAGGATGATTGTTGGGAGAGAAGGAAGAAAGAGGGATGAATGGATCCTGGAATGGACGGAATGGAGATTGCCAACGCCTGATGTCGCCCAGAGGAGGGAATCCTGGCTGCGAAGTGGCAGAAATGATTGAAACTATATCGAAGATGTTTGTCTTTCAAGTTGCCGTCTATGTTCAAATGGTACCTGGACCAACCGATATTGGACATGTCTCAGCGGGGCCTGTGCCTGATTTGGATGATTCAAGTCCATAAACTGGGAGCTCAAGTTCAGGAGTTGACATGGCAGCGCTTTGACATGCCCAGCTCCTGAAGGGTTGTTGAGTTCCAAGCGCGGCACCATGGCTGCGTCAGGCACAGGCCATGAGATTGATGTGTTTCACATCCAGTCTGCCGCATGGATGGACCCTTCTGCACGAAACCAACTGTTTGGAAGTGACCGCATCTTGCCGGCTTCGCCAGATATCTCTCAAAAGAGCATTTGAGCGCTGACATGGCGAGACCAGCGGACCGAAAGCTGTTCGTTGATCTGTTGTCCTCTCCAGACCCCTGAGCCATGTCAGCCAACGGTTTTTTAACAGTCCGCTTTCACCATCACAAGGGACCCTTGAAATGTATCTCCCGACAGCTGTCCCTGAAGCACGGCAGCTCTTGTGGTGAGGAGGGTACTTCCAGATCGGTACGGTTGTGTTGTCACTGCTCAAGCCTGAGATACGAGCCACAATCAACCACCACAACTTCAAGACCTCCCTGTTCTGTTTTGGCCAGGGTGGACTCTCGGAAGCTCCGAGTGACCCGGGACAACTGGCCAGAGATTCGGTCTTGGCCCGCCGACTGACCCGGCTTGGATCTGCACCAGGGTCCCACGTCGGCCGGCCAGCCTCGGAGTCACCAACCTTGATGAACCCAGGGGAGCCGTTTAGCGAATGAAAAGTAAGGCACCTTGTAATAATTCATCCCTAAACAAAAGCAGGCTTGCTGACATACCGCCCATCGTGTGCTCTACATGAAGTTCATATCCCGACAGAAAACCCACTCAAACATTAACACAACACGACGCTCTTGCCATAAAACGCCCGCCCATAATCCCATTCATCCCACACTGCTATCAATATCCAGAACCATCCATTCCCCCATTCCTTATCCCATCATCAGCCACCCCACCCCCTCCATTCAACCCTCCTAGGTATAACCCCTACTCTCTCCCCTCCTCGCCCCCGCCCCACCTCTCTTCTTCCTCTTCTCCTCCGCATACGACATCTCACCCCCGGTCCCAGTAACCGAGCTCCTGTCACCGAACTGCCCGCCACCGGAATATGATGCGAGTGCCTGTACACCTTGGTCCCAACATCGCTCGCACTCCCCACCTCACTCCACCCAGCTGCCCGGCACCCCCTTGAATCCCACTAGCCACCGTCGACGGCGGCGAGATGATAGCGCAGCAGCAGCGGGGCTGCACTGCGGCGGTGGCGGGAGCGGGAGCGCGGGCGGGAGGACTTTTGGGGGTGGTGGTAGGGTAGTTCTCCGTGTATGCGGACGAGGGCGCTGACACGACGCTCTCTTCGGCGATGGGGCTTTTCGATGCGGCGCAGGGCCATGGTCTCTTCGGCGCCGTGGGTGAAGCTGAAGTCGCGGCGGGGCGGTTTGGAGGCGGCCGCGGCCCGGCCTTTCTCCTGCAGCCTGCGGGCCTCGGCGCGGATGCGCTCGTTCTCGCGCGCGGTGTTCTTGTCTGCGGTGGAGTACACCTTGCGGATGCCGGCGGGTTTGGTGGGCGTGCTGGTGGGAGTGCGCTGGCGGTGACCCATGAGGTCGTCTGTGACAGTGCTGCCCGTGTCGCCGGTGGAGGAGGGGGCCGCGTGGGAGGGGACATGGTTGACCAGCTGGGGTTGGTCGAGCCGTCCCACTGGGAGCTGTCAGCCTCGCGGTTGATGCCGCCGACGCGCGCGGGCTTTTCGTGGCGGTAGTTGCGGAGATGTTCTTGGGCTTCCTGCTCGGCGTCCTCGTCGACGATGACGCCGTCGGCGTCGACCTTGCGGCGGGACTTGTTCTTGCGCTCTTCCTTCTCGCGCGCCTTTTCTTCGCGGCGGCGTTCCTTTTCGCGCTCCCTTTTCTCGCGCTTCTGGCGCCGCTTTTCGCGACCCGAGAAGTCTGAGACGCCGCCCGTGATGCCTGTGATGCCGGTTGTGGCGCTGACAACCGTGGTCAAGTCGTCGCCCGTGGTTGTGGTGCGGTCGTCGATGTCCTTGTAAACGCTGCCGCCGCCGAGAACGGTGCTGGGGGTTGCGTCGGTGTAGATGGTGCCGTTGGGCCCAACCTTGCGCCGCATAACAGTGGATTTGTAGTCGTCCCAGTCGTTCTTCTTGAAGTAGAAGCCGCCGTTCTTGGCCCAGAAGAAGAACCAGATGCCGACCACGACAAAGGCAGCGCCGAGGATGCCGAAGATTGCAAACACGGCATTGTTATTGATTGCTTGGGGTCGAATGGCGCCTGTTGTAGGGTCACGATGCTGCTCGGACGCGTCTCGGGCAAGGAGAACTGAACGTGCAGCGAGCGGCCCCAGCGAGGCGGCGTCGGACCGGCCGCTGAGCAGGTTAAGGATGGCGGGCGCCATGACGACGCTCGCACTAACCCAGAAACCGGGAGGTTGGGGCCAGGATGCAAGAGGCTGGGAAGGGCACAAAACCAGGGCAGCCAGTCAAGAACTCAAGGCCAGACTCAGCCTTGTGGATTGCCCCGTCAACCACTCAGACAAGTTTTAGGAGCGCGTTCCTGGTCCCTGTCTCGTTCCTTTTGCAACCCCTCTTGCCATTCCAGTCGTCTTCCCCCAGGATAATGACGTCGGTAAACAATTTTACCTCGTCACCCAGCAACCAATAGGCTCCGCTTTTACAGCCAATCAGCTCTTGGTAGGTGCCAAGCCCTCTGCCCCACATCTGCGACCAGTCCGCTGGCTTGCTCCCCGCATAGTGCCTCAACGTGCGTTTCATCCTCTTCCACCAAAAAGCTTCCCAACGTCCTCTCCGTCTTGGATCTTCCCCTGCCACACATGGCATGTTACAAATTGATTACATACACACCTGAAGCGACACCGTTGCCTCAGCTACGAGGGGAGTGTATCGTCAAGAATGATTTGGTTCCTTTTGAGGCTAATTACTCGCATGAACGCACAGAAGCTACAAGGACCCTTTCGGGAGGGGGAGGTTATTGTGGTCGAGGGCTTCAACGCAGTCGAGGGGTTTGAAAGACATTGCGAAATTTTGAGGGAGCGTCCACCGCCCCTTTAAGCCCCCTCTAGTGAGAACCTCCAGCTCACCACTTGCCACCTTGCCCCGTCATCCACCCCCTCCTCCGTCCTCCGGTGTCCTTCACCCTGCAACGCAATGCAATGCTGCGTACCCCGCCCACTTGCGGCTCTCCAGGTGCTTCCACGTGTTAGTCTGACAGAATCCAGACTGCCAGCCAGCCCCGTAACTGGCACGATGTACATACATGCATTGAATGCATTGTCAAATCGAGGCAGGCGGTATGTCCGAGAGGACAGCCTTCCCCTTCACCGTCTATTTCCTTGCTGCAAGAATGATACATCTGTTTTACTGCAAAGCCACATGTTTCAAAGCTCCAAAGGAGCACCGCCAAATAACTGGTGGTAGAGGTTGATGAACCGCGTACCTACCCGGTGGAAAAGACTTGGCAGCGGTGACTAATTCAGCACATGTCTGTACCAGGAGGCTCTCTGCTTGGTATGACAGTCTCATTTCACAGAGCATAAAGATGGATGTGTCACAACCAGTAGATGACGCGGCCAGTTTGAATGGTTGCTGTCATCTGTCAGACGGAATATGTCTCTGCTTTGTGATATGTCTGGAAGGGCAACTGGACTCGAACACAAGGGCCAAAGCATGCACGATGTGAGCTTATGCCATGAGAGATGAGATGGTGACGATTACTTGCATCATCTTCCCTTATTTCGAGCAGAAGGGTGAAAGAAGACGGTGCATCTGCCTTTAGTATCTCCTAGAGTGGTAGTTCTTCGCGAATCCAACCAAACCGAGGGTTGAGCCCCGCACATGCCGAAGAGTCTCTTCAAACCATCCTGCCCAGGCTCTGTACAGAATTCATGATACTTTCTCCCAAAACGGATGGTTGGTGTAAAGCGACGATAGACGTGGCATGACCAGGGGTCCGTGTAAAGACGTCTTGAAAGGGGGGGTGTAGTGATGCCCATTTCGATGTCCCAAACTTCTGACCCAGCTGCGAAACACAACCCAACGAAAAAGAGCGAGAAAAGAGAAGAAGTGGTGATAATATTAGAGTCGCCCTTCTTATCCTCCATTGCTAGCCATGCTCAGAAGAGGGTAATCCGCTTTTGTCTCGTCTGTTTGTCTGTCTGCAAGGAAGACACCGACGTAGAAAATAAGAAGAGTGAGACCGCCATGTTTTTAAGAAAGAACACAAGAGAAGGCCACCTCATCCAGACCAAAACATGAGGTGGATAAGAGAAGAAGAAACGGAGTGGTATAAGGAGAACAGAATCCGCCCGCAGCTGCTAAACAAAACTTCAAAGCAGAAATGAAGAGAAAGAAGCAGACAAAGCCAAACGCTCGCTCAGATCGAATTGAGATATCCAAAAACCACAACGCAAAACTCAAACAAAACACAGAACAAATGCCGGCCGTTATGCTCACGTAAACAAAACCACCAACCAAAATTACCCAGCCAAAAACGTCGTCATTATCATCATCTTCTCATCCCAACCATCACCCCACCCCCTCAAAAAAAACTCCAGCGGGTCCCTGGCCCCATGCATCGATCCATCATCATCAGTTTTCATCAACATCGTTACTCATCGCTTCTGCCAACCGGGGCCAGCCAATCAATCCCTCATGATCCCGCCACATCCACCCTGCCCTCTCCAACCGCATCACGCACTTTCCCGCAGCTATCTCAAACCACTCTCCCGCTTTGACGTGCTCGCACCGCCCCGGCGATCAAGGGGCCCCATAGTAGCCATCCCGATAAGACCCATACGACGCGCCCAGGGTGGGATACTCAGGCGGCGGCGGCGGCGACCCGTACGGATAGACATCATACTCGGTGCCGGGCGACCCGACGCCAATGGCATCATACCTAGATGCACCGTACGGCGGCTGCTGCTGCTGCTGCGGCGGCGGCGCAGGCCTGGAC
The DNA here is from genome assembly GCA_027946355.1 of Collariella sp. IMI 366227. NCBI lineage: Eukaryota > Fungi > Ascomycota > Sordariomycetes > Sordariales > Chaetomiaceae > Collariella > Collariella sp. IMI 366227. The sequence continues at coordinate 476,119 of JAPEUS010000004.1, read as the reverse complement.
CTCGCGCGGGACTTCGCCCTGGACTGGGCCCTCTGGCGCTGAGTCGGCATGTCAACCCTCGTCCTGCGGTCGTCGTGCGGGTCCATGTAGCTCGAGGCGCGGTCGCTGCCGCCGACGGTAGTGCGGATCTCGGCGGACGAGGCGACGCCGCCGCGCGAGGTGATGTTGATCTCGGCACCGTCGGGGCACTGCATCTCCGAGTTTCCGAATTTGAAGTAGGCGCCGCCCTTGATGCGAATGGTGACGTCCTCGTCGGGGCCGTTGGGGGCCGTGGAGCGGGTGGTGCGGGTGGTGGCCGACTGGCGGTACTCGCTCTCGTCGTGGCTGCCCGAGCTGCGCGTCGAACGGCTGCTGGCGCCGCTGCGGCCGGCGCGGCGGAGGCTCTCGGCGGTAAGGGTCATGGCTGGCCCGCCGGTCACGTCGTCTTGGTAGCGGGCGGCCAGCCGCATCTTGTCCTCGTAGGCGCTGCCCGACGAGGTCGACAGTATCCCGCCACCGTAGTACGAGTTGCGCCGGCGGGTTTTGCCGGCGACTTCGGTGCGGTAGTCGGGCAAATACCGGTCTACTTCTCCCGTGAACCGTGGCCGTGGCTGGAAGGGGCTTGAAGGAGGGAAGGGGTCGTAGCTGGATGACAGCGGCCCGGCGGCAGGCGAATTGTCGTTGAAGAAAGGCATGTGGTCGGGGTCTTCATCGTCGTACGCAACCATCCCTCCTCGCTTGGATGGCGTTGATGGTGGCGGCCGGTAAGCGAGCGTGGTACTAGTTGGTCGGGCAGAGGCAGGCCTACGTGGCGGGGCCATGGAAGGGGGGGCCATGGACCGCCTGTCATCCTCGATCTTGGACAGCCTGCGATTTGTCGATGGCCGACGCGCAATTGTCCTCTCTGGCATATGCCTCTCCTGGAAAGAGTCGTCGTAGTCGCGATCATACTCGATCGCACGAGGTTGTTGTCGAATGCCCATTGAGGACTGCGGACGGGGGCCGGCCCCAAAGGAACCTCCAAAGCGAGACTCGAGAGGGCGAGTTGGAGGAGGGGGGAAGTACTCGCCGTGTTGAGGTGGAGTCTGGTGCATCACTAGAGGAGACGGGGACGGCGAGCCATAGTGCGGCATCGGCATGGGCGGGCCTGGCATGTGGCCCGGGACTGGGCTTGGGCCGCCTGCCCAAGGAGGCGCGAACATAGGAGGGGGCGGGCCTGGTGGATAGAAGCGTGAATTTGATGGTGGTGGCCTCGAAGATGGCGGTGCATACATGCTATTCGGTCTCGACTGGGCCCGGGGGCGGGATGTCGCCGACGTAACGCTTGGATCAAGGCCATAGTAGGCTGCCTCGTCTCTCCTTGGTATGCCCATGGGCGTGGTCTTCGCATGCTTTACCGATGGTCGGGAGGCCATGAGGGCCTTTTTGGTGCCCGAAAGCGACTTCTCGCGGTCCCGGCTAGACTTCTTCAGGGAGTCCTTCTGCGGGTGTACGGTGGTGTCGGAGTCGGTAAGGGCAGAATTGGTTAATGGCGAAGACGAATCTCTCCTCGTGTCGCCTCTCCTCGCTCGGCCAGTGTTTGGTTGCTCTTTCGCTGGGCTGCCTGGGGCTTGGGATGATGCGTAGCGGGGACCACCAATGGGGTTTTCGTTCTCGTCGACGTCTTCGACGTGCGCAACGTTCGTTCGCCTCGACGACATGACGGGACGAGCCCAGGCCAGTGGTATGGTAGTATGGCTGCTCAGGGGCGAGCGGTAGATCGTTACAAACGAGGCAACGATGCCTCAAGTTGGAGGCGGCCAGTGCCGGCGAGGCGCAGCGGTTGAGCGGTGGTTCGATGTCAAAGGCGGTTGTTCGACGGGCGTTAGGTGGTGCTTTAGGGAAGTGGTAGCGGTGACAATGAATTGTCGAAGTCAAGATCAGATGAAAGCAGCCAGTGCTGGTGATATCGTTGGGATCAGCGACAGGGAAGTGGTAGACATCGGTTCGTGGTTGAGACGGGATGGGGTGGCAGGGTGGGCGAGGGCGGGCGGAAATAATTGGGATGAAATGTCAGGCTCCAGGGAACAAAAAAGGTGGAGGAACAGGACAGTGACGAGTTTTATTCCACTGCGGGGGTGCAAGCAACGTGAGTGGAGGGACGGGATGGCACGACGGGCAGGGACCGCTGCCTGGCTCCGCCGAGAGCAGGGCTCAGTTCTGGGGAAGCACCGACAAGCAACAGCAGGCCGAGACGGGGACAGGGGAGCTGGACGGGGAGGACATAGAATCATCGAGGGGGGAAGAGGAGGGGTCTCTATGCCGAAAGACGGGAGAGACTGCTCACGGTAACGAGACAATGGAACTGACACCACCTCTTCCCGTCTTCTTCCCAACAACAAGCGATGAATGGTCTTGGTCTTGTCCTTGCTGCCGATGATGATCCAGGCAGGCGAGAACCAAGCAGGCAAAGACGCAGTCAGCACGCACCGGCTGGCCGCAGGGGCGGTTTGGGGCTCCGTGGCTTGCCTTGTTGGCTTTCATCGCCGTGGGGGAGATCGATCGAAGCCGGAAAAGAAGGCTGGAATGGGGATCGTTTCAGTTGTTGGCAACCGGCCAACCCTGCTGGTCAGCCCAGATCCCAGGACACGCAGTTTGAGATCTGAAGACAGACAGACAGACAGACAGACAGACAGACAGACAGACAGACAGACAGACAGACAGACAGACAGACAGACAGACGGGGCGGACGGACAACAAAGCCAGCCTGATCGCTACAATGTCTCGTCCTCCCCGGGCTGTCAACCCTAGAACAACACTAGGTGACCCTCTTCCCGCCGCCAGTCTTCGTACCCAACTGACGCTCTTGGGTACCAATTCGCAAGACACGACGTCAATGAGAGAGCGAGTCTGTCTTTGGAAAACCAGAAATCAGGGATGCACACGGCCGCTGCGTTGAGCGGCGTTGCAGCTGCGCGAGCTGCTCCTCCAGCCCGGGCAGGGTCTACATCGACCAGCACGTGGAGCCGTGGAATCGCCGTGAAGCATCGAGAAGAGGCAAGACGACAGACGGACGCGGGCCACCAGACGGGACGGGGGGAATGGGGGTCGAATGATGCCTTTTCCCCAGGCAGCGGCAAGCAGGACGCACGCCAGCACACCACTCCCGTCCAGGCCTGGAGGCGCTCTGGGCCGCCATTGGAGCCGTCGGGCTTGGAATGCAGACTTTCTGCAGCCCGAAACCGCGGACGACTGCTCATAGGGCGGCCAGCCCGTGGGAGTCAAGTCTGACATCTGCGCACCGCAGTCATCGGTCTTGGATCGTGATGTCGGCTTGCTGCAACCAGCTCTTTGGGATGCTGTTCTCCCCCCAAACCGCAGCTGTCGCCGTTCCCTTCGATATTCTGCATCGGCCGGATAGCATGACATGACGATAACTCATCCGCGATGCGGCCACGCTGGGACCATGGTTATCTGAGCGATTGGGGGTCACCGTCGCCTCGCTGTTGGTTTCCCCGGCGACCCGGAGCACCGGCCGACGATGATCTCATGCGGGAAAAATTCGCGGTACGACCTTGATTCTCGATCGAACGTTGCCGGGGCGCTGATATCTCCCGAACTCGCTCAACCAAGGGATGAATGAGGCCGTCACCAGTCGCGAATTGTGTTTCTCGGTTCCCACTTTCGCCGTCGCCATCCCATTGGCCTCGGCCGCGGGTCATGTTGACCGGCAGACGACCAATGGCCCCCGACTTATACCCTCCAACCCGGCGTTAACGGGGGTTCTGACTGGAAGATCGGAGTCTCTCTCCGACCGCAATGCCGTGACGCTGGACACGGTATCCTCGGCGACAACGCTGTGCAAGGCAATCTCCCTCTCGGTTGGACACGCCGCCGCAGCACTGGCTGTCCATCGCCGTCGCAAATGCGCGAGAGGCCATGCATCTTCAAGCCGCATCATCATATCGATCCAGTAGCAGGCTGGCTGATCAGGCCGGCGTCCGCCAGGCAACCGGATGTCTCCGCAGGTTTTCTCAAAAAAAAAACAAAAAAAACAGACACGACCTGCTGCAGTCGACGAGTGATGAGTCAAGTTGATCTCGCGGGGGGAGCATTCCTCGGGGGCCTACACCAGTCCCAGCTTGGTCTGGCGTTGATGCTCTGCATACAATGCATTAAGACCCGGAAGCGATGGCGGGGTTCCACACCGCTTGTCTTGTGCTGCCTCTTGCCCTGCAAGGCACTACTCTATCGTGCGTCAAGTGACACGACACAAAACTTTGTTGCACCGTCTGCCCGGCAACCGGTCGGTAAACCGGGTAGTGAGGCGTGCAAGTGAACATGGAAGCGGGGTGTTAAAAGAGAGGTGATGACCAGGAGACTTTCGCCCCGCATTAAGCCGCCCCAAATTCCAATGCTGCCAGCCGCTTCTTCCCGACTCCCGAGCCTCAGAGAACATTCCGTGGTGATCTTCCTCGTATGACAGCCTAGGCATGGGCAGACAGGAACGCCGGCCGCGTGATTCTCGCTGCCGTGCAATGTGAGCCATCGTTCTCGGGGCGGAACGATGCCTAGCAGACAGAATGCGGGCCGGGTCCAGGATGGTGTCGTCCTTGTGGCAAGATGGAGGGGCGGGTCGGAAGGCAGGCCGATTCACATGGCTGCCTGGACTGGGACCTCCACGTCTGCAACCACAGGCCGATGGTCTGACAAGAAGACCTTGTCGTCAAAAACGTTGGGGAGGATGCTGAACGTCAAGAACCGGAACCGTTCTGGGTTCCGAACGAAAAGAAAATCGATGCGCTTCGGCTCCTCGCTGCCGTCTCCGAAGGTGGTGTAGGTGACCTCTCTGTTGCCATATTTCCCCTCTTCCGCCGCGAGGTCGGAAATGTCCGTTATTCCTGAGCCAGGCTCAACCAGAATATTGTACGCTCGGCCGGTCGGGGTGCTGTTAAAGTCGCCACCGAGGAATACAGGAGAAGGCGCTACCCTGTGGGAAGGTTGCTCAGGCCAGGTCCTGGCTAGGCTGATGAGCAGCCGGGCGCTCTGCTCGCGAGCAACCTCGCCTCTGTGATCGAGATGCGTGCTCATGACAACCACCACCGTCCCAGTTGCCCGGTGTCGGAAAGATCCCATTGTCACAATTCTCTCCAGAGCTGCATCCCAACCACGCGAAGGCGTGTCCGGCGTCGGAGATAACCAAAGCGTCCTGCTCCGCTCGCACTCCCAGCGGTCCGCGCGAAAGAAAATGGGCGAGTGCTCCCCCAGCTTCTTTGCCGTCCTCACGCCCGTGGCCGATATGGCTCCATGACGGGCCAAGACGTGCTTGGATATCGGTGAGCTGGCAATGAAGGGCTTCCTGGAGACAGATGAAGGGCGAGTCCTGGCCAGAGGTGATGAACCTAAGCTGGGCGCAGAGTCTTGGGCACCGGACCGCCCATGGCTCCTCTCCGGGGCCTGGGCGCTTGGTAGCATACCGGATGTTGAGGGTGACGAGACGGACCTGGAGGGGGTCCAAGGGCCTGGCACCGTCTGGAAGGGAGGTGTTTGGTGGGGACGTCATGGTTGCGCGTGGTGTCTATTTTCAGAACAGCTGAGTTGAGAGGCGACTGGATGCAGATTTGAACCTGGACAGGCAGTGTTTTTCACGGTCCAGGACCCTCGACCTTGTGCGGATGGATGACGGATGTTGTGGAAGGTCCAAGCAGCTGGCAGCAGATTGGGGGCCAGTTGTCAGTTGCAACCGAACACCACCCCGCACCCCTCTTCATCATCTCATGTTAGCCATAGGTCTGCTCCATCTTCATGTCTTTGGAAATACAACCGCAAATAAACGAAATATAGAGCAAATGACAATCAGCTGGCAAGTCCTATAGTCCGATTGAACGAGGATTACTATGTCAGCGCACAACGGCCATGGCCCAATGCCGACAAGGCAAGACATGGTGAGACAGTTTATGGAACTCCAAGCGCACAACCAACGCGCCCGATTTTTTGGCTCAGCAAGCTGGGATCTATAACCCAGGGCCTGTTATCCTTCACCGCCCGGTGGACGAGCGCGCACTTCTCCCAGCACAAGCGCGCTCAACAGAAGAGTACCCGCTCACCGAGGCCGAGGAAGACAAGGATGCAATCATCCGCGTTGCGACCTTCCACCGCAAGGAGTACGACATCGCTCTCATAACCATCGGTGCCTGGTCATCGTCAAAGATCCGTCTCTTGTTTCGGGACACGTTTCCATCAACCCCGGCGGCGAGTCTGGGCTCCCTCGACCGCGAGTTGCCAACCGAGATGCTTTGCGCAGTCATTCGCTATCTTGATCTTTCCTCAATGCTTCGCTTCAGGCAAGTCAACCGCCGCGCACGGCAGCTTGCGACCGCTATGCCAGAATACCAAGTGGTCACAAAATATGCCATGGACGCGCTGCTCGCATTACACAAAACCTTGCTCGCAGCGGACTTCACGCTCACCGACATCCGGACCGCCTTGACCACCGAGAACTGTCGATTCTGCGGCGAATTCGGCGGGTTCGTTTCTCTTCTGGGATTCCAGAGGTGCTGTTTCCCCTGCCTGCAACTCGCACCCGAACTCACTGTCTATCTGGCACGCAACAGAAACACCAAGAGGCTTCGGGACGCCCTTGTGCTCAGGAGCCTCCCGGGACGGTATGGTCTGGTTGAGACGCTCGTTACAAAGCGCTCTTGGCTGACCGCCACCAAACCAAGCAATGCCTCCAGGCCGTCTAACTACGACCGCATGTTGACCGGGATGGCGCTCCCGCACGTGGACTTTGGCCCCAGGGAGCCCCGCGTCGAGCCTGGAGTATGCTGCAATGGATGCCAGGTTTCTATCGAAAAAGACGAGTTGATGCGTGGCGATGTTGAGGGTTATGGGATCCGTCAACTCCGTGACCGTGCCTATTCTCGCGAAGGGTACTTGGGGCACTTTCGGTGGTGCCGGGAGGCCCAAGCCCTGTGGAAGGCCAGTCACGGCGGAACGGTTCCCGTGCGGATACCAGATGAAGCTACTTGGGGAAGACGCCTCGGCTTTCAGAGGGACAATGATCTTGACTCTGACGACGAATGAGCAATGCTGCTTAGAGACGTGGAAGAGTATTTAAGTAAGTATCTCGTCCTAGAACCTTCTCCTAGAGGCCTAGGGGGGTGGAGGTATCTTTGGAGAGCATGGCTTCTAGATGAATTTTTGGCCCATGGGGCTGTACTTTTCGCTTCTGTGGCAGTATCTGAATCCTCTTGTTCTTGTTTGAGTCTTGGGCCGGGGGCTCAGTTTTGTTTGCAAGTCAGACATTCCATCTCGGTGGCTCCAACATCAAGCAACCCAACTTTTCCCTTTTTCCTTCAAAGCTGCTGAGGGCTCATGGGTTCTTCATCTCTCGCTGTCCAGAGGGTACAGTTATTTATTTGCCTTAAGGGACTTGAAACCCTCTTCCATCTCAATATGGCGTCGCTCTGGTCCAAGAATCTCGGTGCTGATTCCTCCCTTCTTTGATGGAATTAAAACAGAGTTCAGTTGTAATACACCCTTTGAGACCCCAAAACCCAAGATTCCCTTTAAACTGATACTGGTTGCAACTGAGACGGACAGGTGGTGGTGGCTGTGAGAAGATGTCACGTGAAGACAGGGTTAGGGTAAAGGAGATGGCGACCTTCTGGTCTACGTCATATATATGGGGGCCTTATCGCCGAGATAAGTTTGGGCAGCCTTGTTGCTCTCTTGAAGCTCTCTCACCATCTGACCAACAGCTCCCACACCTCACACAGAACGCCAGTCAGGTTTCTATTCACACATTCGGCATTCCGTCCTTGATACCGGGAGTTTTACTTCTGAGGTCAGCTCAAAGTTTTCACGGCAAGCGCCGACTCGCCGGGCGAGCCTCAGCGTTTGACTGGCGTCTGGCCCGTGGGCGTGGATGGTCACCTAGTTGCGCTCGGTCGCCTTGCATCGCAGCCTGGCGAGCCTGGCGAGCCTGGCTGCTGGAAGCCTGCGAGATCCATGTTGTTCCTGCTTTCTGAGGCGAGATCGACTGCCAGGACTTCCGACTCGCCAGCGCCCTCGCATGACCCCGATCTTCTGTCCTCGCTCGATCTCCAATGTGAATCACCCGCAGAGCGATGGGTGGGCGAGCCTGGTCATCTGCCAGTTATACGACTTGGCGGATACACTATGCAGGTACGTCGTGAGCACTCACCATGTCGAGCACCATTACTGGGCAGTCTACGAAGATCGCCGGTCAACGAACGACCTGAGCCTGTGCCAGGCCTCCCCTCCAGTTCGGATCAATGAGCCTCAGCGAACACCCCGGCTACATCGGCAAGTGTTCCTTTTTCCTAATGGGGAAGTGAACAGTCAGATTCTCGGACTGGGCGCTTCTCGTTCCATGCCTCGTCCTGCTCAGCCTGCTGAGACTTGTCACGCGTCGAGTCACAGCGAGCATCCACGAGCGTGAATCCCATGAGACTCGTAATCGAGCTCCGTTCTTCCCGGGCTCTTCTTGTTTATCCTCATTCCTGTCCAAGTATTTTCAGACATATTAGCCCTCTCCACCTCCCCGTGATGCCGTTTCCTGTCCAGTGAGCGTTCCTGTCCTTGGAACGCCCACACACAAGGGCGTGGAGGCGTAGCATCACGGCCCAATAACTCCGACACAACTTGCCGAGATGGAGGGAGGGCGCCTTGTATTGCCCCGCCATATTTCAGACTAGTCACCTTGCTTGACCGATGACCAGGCCGAAAAGTGACCGCGCCATCCATTTTCTTCACTTGATGGTGGGAAGCCGGCACCAGCAGCAGTACGGGCTGAGGTGCTGAGCTGAGTACATATGCGGTCGGCATTCCCGTTTTCAGCCGGCCACTTCCTCCATCCTTCTTCCCCTTTCATGCTGTCGAGTTGCACAGCATTAGGGCATACCCATCTTCCCAGCTCCCATACGCTCGCTCCTGAAAGCGGTTTTCTGAGCCGGCTAGGCCGGCGCCGGGCTTGTCCACCATTTGCATTCACGGACGGCCCTACTCTCGGAGCTTCACTGGCGTCCTCCGTCGCCGTCGTGCCCACAAAAGCCCAGCTTCTTCTCCCCGTTGTTTGATCATCAAGCACCGGACAAACAGCAACAAACAAAAATGCCACCCTCACGATCCAACCCACAAGACCCCCAACGCACCTCCTGGCTCCCAGCACAAACCCTCCTCCATCCCAGAGCCCTCAACGACGCCGACATCACCACCCTCGACCTCTCCACTATGGCCTCAGGCGACGACCCCCTCATCTACTTCCTCACCCCTGCCCCATTACCCCTTCTTCCCCTCCTCCTCTTCTTCCTACCCCGGAGCAGCCATGGACTTCGCCGACATGGACATGGATATGGACATGGACTTCGACGCGGGCATCGAAGACACCAAGCGGCATCCGCCGACGCAAATCGTCCGCAGCATCAGCCCGTCTTCTCTGGGTGGGTTTGGTCGGCCGCCGCCTACTCCGAGGCCACCGACTCCGCCGAAGTCGCCGGGGACGCCGGATCTGGAGTTTGATTTGTATGGCGCGACACCGGAGGAGGAGGAGTATGATTATTATATGGATAAGAACAACTCCGCCGTGGCCTGGCCGTCGCTGGCTGGTGGAACGGGGAGGGCGAGGGAGAAGTTCAGCAAGAAGCAGGAGTTTGGTGGGTATGGGGATGGAGAGAGTCTGGCTGTCCCGTTGCCAAGGCAGTATATGGCACGGCCATCGTCGCCCCGCGGCCGCGCTGTGTCTAGGGCAGTGACGGGTGGTGTGGGTGTTGCTGCTGCTGCTGCGAGGGCAAGGCCAAAGCCGGCGAGGCTGTCGCCGCATGCGTGGCGCGAGCCGAGCCCGGATGTGTGGGATATTGAGGAGGAGAGGGAGGGGAGGAGGTGGTGGGGGCCAAGGGGCAGGGTAAGGGGAGGTGTGGATGGTACTGGGAAGGTGAAGGCGGTAGATATCCCGGCTGCGAAGCCTAAGAAGAAGAAGAGGGTGAGGTTTGTTTTGCCTTGAGGGGGTTTAGATGTCCTTTTGTTTCTATGTCGTTGGGATGGTTGCATTTGCATCTCTGGTTTGGTTGGAGGTTGGTGCATGTTCAAGGAGTTTGGCTGGTGGCTCTCTGTCTTGAGTTGGATTTGGGTAGTTGCTGTTGGCTTGGGAGGAATTGGGATTGCATGATACGGAGGCAGATTGTTTCGAACTTGGAAGGAATGGATGAAATATGTGTTGTTTGCACTCCCAAATCTCAACTTTGATCTCGGCATGTGCTTCAAAACTGGAACCGACCATGGCCTTCTATATATTGTGGTGTTTGCCGTCGTCCTGGTAAGGTCGTCTGTCTCACTGTGGACCGTCTTCAATGCTGTCTCTGTCCAATGACCTGGCCTTGAACCAGTTTTTGGTCCTGGTTCACATGTCTCAGTTGGTTGATGCTCTCGTATTGCAGTGCCATCAGATTGTCCACAAGCGCCAGCCTGTGTGGGGGTTTTTGGATGGTTCACCTTGACAAGTGCCGGAACTCATGATCTGATGTCTTCCAGCCTGAAATTAGACCCTTGCTCCTCAATCTGCATAATCTCTCAATTTTCGGACAATCCGGGTGGTTCGGGATGCAGGTGCATGCAGCAGGCCGCTCCACGCGGAAGCTGTCATGCTCTCCAGGGTTTGTGTGCCATGATACTTAGGTCTCAAGGGTGAGGTGTCCGAGGCGACTGCTTTATACTCACAAAACTCGGAGGTGGAAAGTCATTAATGCCATGGTCCCTCATGAACTCTTAAACTCTCCATCTTCCACCCGGGTCCCTGTGGGCCCTGTCCCGGCCTCCCGGTGAGACCCCGGAGCGGCCCCCCCAGACAGCGGATGATGTCAGTCAGGGACCGGAACCACTGACCAGGGCCTCGCTGTCAAGGTGGAGATAAAAATGCAACTGTTGCGGTGAGGATTCTTTTTTCTGGCGGTTAGTCAGGACCTCTCGACGGTGAGGGCATCTGAGTGATCGAGAGAGAAACAACTGTAACCACACGATCCACAAATTTCCCGATTGATGGATGTGCGTGAAAGGAAGGAGAGCTTCAACGCCGTTTCCAATGCCCGGGGTGCGTTCTTTCTTTGCCTCTTGACTGTTCCCGTTTGATTGTTCACCTCTTTGCGCAGATCACCTCGACATCTCTTCCAGATTCTCACTGATTAGCCTCCAGCTTCTCCGGGTCTTCCTGTCGCACAGCAGCCTAGTGGGTGCTCGCTGTGGGCGGAGTCCTGCAGCGGGCCGTCGACCAAGCTGCAGCCCATTTCAAGTTTTGAGTTCCGCAAGCCTTGAGCTATCTTCTCCCTTTCTCTCTCTGCGCAACGTCATTGTCAATCTGTCAAATTCATCCATCATTCGACTCTGTCCATGATTGCCTTCAACCCCTTACAATCTCAGCCAGCCTCAATTATTTGCGGAGCGGACAAGCCCGATTTGGATTGCAGATCGATCTTCGGCATGTGGCTCACCTCGGTGAGTGGGGCGCCCTAGGTGAGTCCCCGATTCGTTGCCCTGGAGACATTGGCTTTGTTGATCTTCCCCCCAAAACGTCAGCCCCAGCTTCAGGTGGAATGCACCTCCGATTGGCGCTTCCACTATCAGCCAAGGATTCAACGGGTGAATGCTTCCTTGTCAACAAAAAAGTCCCGGGATTCACACGTCATGTTACAACGCGATATTGCTGGCTTCGAGGATTGCAGGTGATGCTGACCGAAGACTCTTCTTCTCCTGCGGTTTAGAACCATGTCTCCGCCAAACCAGGACGAGGCGCGAGTCGCCGACCCAGAAACACCACGGCGCATCACAACGCAAAAACCTACCAATCCGACGACACCGACGAATAAACGCGCGTCGGCTCCAGTTAATGCGACCCCCAAGAGCGCACCTGCCGCCGCCAGCAATGGCGCATCTAACAAGAAGAAGGTCGAGCCGAGCCTTCTGGGCGACTTCTTCCTTGGCCGACCATCGCCCGCCCGCGTGGCAGCACAGCGGGATGCCGCGAAGCAGCGCCGAAAGAGCATGGCCGCAGATGCTGCCAACGTGCGCGAAGAACTGCGCCAGGAGATGCGCGCCGCTGCGGTGCGGAGGCTCCAGCAACCGAACGGAGTGACGGACCGAGTCAAGGCATGGCAGAAGGGAAACGCGGTAGCCATGAAGAGGCAAGGAGGCGGAGTACCACATGCCGAAGATGTCGCGAGCGAGCCGACCGTGGTAGCCGCCCACATCGCCCCTGACAGCGTGACCGAGGAGGACCGGGTGCGCATCAAATTGCGCCAAAAAGCCAAGAAGAGGAAGCCCAAGGTAGAAAGGGTTGAGGATAAGGAGAACCAGAGCGCGGGCGACAGCGAAGAGACGGAGAAGGAAAAGCCTGCCGTTCCCAAGCCACCTGCCTATCCACCGCAGGTTGTCAAACTGGCGCCAAAGAAGAGGATTGTTAGCGACGACAACTGGATGAAGCGCAGGAAAGGGAGGAGCCCACCACGAAATATCTCACCGAAACCGAAGGTCGAAGCCAACCCAACACCCATTCCGAAGGACTTTTTACAAAAAACAGCACAGAACCCGTCCGTGCAAAGCAAGATCAAGGACTGGGCTGAGAGAGTGGAAATTCCTGAACCTGAGCCACCACGAGTGAAGAAGTATCGCCACAAGAACTCCGGAGCAACCGTCACAGTTGAGGAGGACACCCCAAGCGTGGTAACATCTGACTCTGGGGCTACGTCAAAGGCCCCAGTCGACGATGGCATTCGCGTCAGGCCGATGAAACCGAGGAAACCAAAGTCCGACGACGACGACATTAGGATAACCCCAATTCGGAAGAAGGAGCTGCTTGATGATGGAATCAGAGTACGGCCCATTCAGAAAAATATCCCAGACGATGGCATTCGAGTCCGGCCGATTACCGACCCGGCGGACGACGGCATCAGAGTCTGTCCATGTGAGCCGACATCGTCTGATGAAGCGTCCACCCGCCCCCCGCCTAGGCCGAAATCCACAGAGAGAGGCGTCAGAGCTTCGAGTGCAAGACGGCCCCAGTCACCGCCACCAGAAGACATCATCGAGGTCGTCGAGGAGGCAGAAAGCCGAGTTGAGACCCCAACAAAGCGGAAGACCTCTCGCCGCCGCTCAAAGCGACGAAGTCGCAGTTCTAGTCCAATTGTGGTGACCGTAAAGCCACCCGAGGATCGACACGCAGAGGCTGAGTCAACACGCCACGTTTCTCCACGAGCCGCCTCTGATGACGAGTCAGAGATGATCCCCCCAACTGTATTGGGGAACAAGTCCCTGGCCGACATTCCAGTTGGATTCTCGGCCTTCAGCGAGCTCATGCTACCCGTGGGTACCGATGCCCGGGTAAATACCAAGAGGCCCAAGGCTGAGCGGACTGGGAGTTTCAAGGCAGTGCCGAAGGTGTTCAAGAAGGTCATGACGAACGCCAAGGACATCATTCAAGAGATGGCTGAGCCTCCGCGTCCTGTAGTGGCCAATAAGCCCCAGAGCATTGAGTCATGGCTGAACGGGACCGTTGATCCGTTTGTGGAATCTCCATCCCAACCACCTACCCCGGAGGAGGTGCCACCGACGCCGACAGTCAAGGCCCCATTAGTGAAGGAGAGAGAATTGACTCCTGAGCCACCGAAACCAGAGCCGGAGAGGGAGAGGCGGTCTTCGTCAAAGCCGCCCGCTGACCCGCCAAAGGTGGCACCGGAGAAAGAGAAACGAACATCATCGAAGCCGCCGCCGGAGAGCCGACCGAAAGAACCAATTGTTGTTGCAGCACCAAGGAAATCCGTGTCTGACGAGAGTTCAGGATCCAAAGACAGCGACGCCACAACCAAGAAGGGCAAATCTTCCGCCACTCCGTCGGCAGGCCTGAAGAGGAGACGCGCAACTAGGGTAGCTGCATCTCCGGTCAAGCCGAGCGGCAGGAAGCCGTTCCGGGAGCTCCTCAAGGAAGCCTTCCGGGGAGAGTCCGGCGGCCACAAACTCCCGCCCACCGTCTACCCCAGCTGCGAGACCGATGATGACGGGAGCGATTACGATGACGACGACTGGGAGTCGGCAGCGGACGATCGCCGCCGTCCTGCAAACCCAACCGAGTCCGACTACTCCTCATACTATTCCTCCACCTACGACTCGACGCTCTCCTCCGATCTCTCAGGCCAGAGCCAGGGCCCGCCGCGCCGCCGGCCGCCACCAACCAACGGCGTCCACGAGCTGTCGACGATCGTGTCTGAAGCATCCGGCAGCACGGTTGGCTCCGAGACACTCTCCGAGGTGTCTCAGACCACGGTCACGCAGACCACCACCTTCACCAAGTCGACCGAGCCGCCCGCGAGGCAAAGGAGCCAGAAGCCGTCTACGGGTCTCAAGCGCCGGTTGACAAAACACTCGGATCTTGTATCGGTGCTCTCGCTCCCGGATGATGGCCAATTGGTCCCTCCCAGCCGGTCGCGCAGCGTCAAGTCAGCAAGGAGTCTTCACCGCAGGCCGAGCAAAGCGCACAGGGGCAGGGCGGATGAGCTGCTGGATGAGTTTGCGGATGATGAGCATTTCTACGGGCGGGAATTGAAGGCTCTGGTAGATGGTGTTGTACCGGTGTTGCTGAGAGATGTCATGGGTGGTGACGGGAAGGAGGCAAAGGCTGATGTTATGGGCAAGGCGGTCGTCAACATGGGCATGGTGCTGGAGAAGCTGAGGGACTTCCATCGCCGGGTACCGTTGGGGGATATCAACGACCTGCTTTTCTGGCTGGAGACGGTGGCGCCGATTTATGATCACTACCTCGATGTTTGGCGGCTTGGGTTTCAGGGGTTGATCATCAACCTTGCGCCAGTGCAGGGTCGGTTTGATGACGATGATTCGCTGCTGAACGCGCTGCCTCTGAATGAGGATGGCGATGTAGTTGGGGAGAATGGGGAGCGGGTTGATGTTGCGTACCTGCTGAAGAGGCCGCTGATCCGGGTCAAGTGGATGGTCAAGTTTCTCAAAGTGAGTTTATCTCTTTTGTCACTGACAGGCTTATGCTGACTCAAACAGGCCGCGGTCGGAGTAACTGGGCATCATGACACCGAGCACCTCCTCTCGGTATTCGAGGCCATCCAGGAAAAGGCCCGCAAGCGGCACCGGGAGGAGAATGCTCGCATGATGGACGAGGATGCGAACAACACCGACACCACCCGCTGCCGAGATTTGAGGAATTTGCTCTCACTCGGCGGTGTCCTCATCAACCAGACACGCCAGGTTGCCGCCCTAGACGTGTTTTCCCTTGACCTGGATCATTCCAGCGGTCAACGACTAGCATGCGAAGTCGAGTTGATCTTCAGGGATAGTCCGTCGAACCCTGGAGACAAGGGAGACATTCTCATTAGAGAGATCGGCAACGGCGCCCGATCATACCTTCTCTTTCCGCCAGTGCCCAGGCAGTACATCTCCGCCCGTCTGGGCGACGACGATGACTCGCTTGTCATCATGATCCGTGGCACGCACAATAACAACGACTGGTATGAGCTGCTCACCATCTCAACAAACAACGAAGAGCAGATCGACTACTGGCTGCGCGTCCTGGGGTGCTCTCCCATGCCGCCAGTGACTCGGAGGAGGTCGAGCAGCACAGTGCTGGAGTCAACATCGCCGAGATCGAGCACGCGGGATATTCCCGTTGGTGAGCGCAGACGTAGTTCGTCTGGCTCAGGGGTATCAGACAATGAGAGACCCCAGACACCAACAGAACATCAGCCATCGCAGTATGACAGGGATACGTCGCCAGGTTCGGCTGCGGACGTGTCCCCGGATAGGACGCCTACCAAGGCGAGATACGCTCCGAAATCAGAGGGCCAAAGACATACTTCGTGGGAGCATTCTGCCTCGGAAGTGCTCAAGGTCTCGAGGCCAACGCCCAACTCAACACCCTTCCGTGAGGACGGCGCTCCTCCGCCGCCTATTCATCGCACATTGACCGCGAAGAACTCGGGCAAGCTCGCTCCTCCTGTCAAGAAGATTGGCAAAGGCCGGTTGGAGCGCAAGGGCTCGTCCCCGCTCAAACACGAGTACCATCCTTCCGACGTCTCGTCCGAAGAGAGCGTGAGTTCAATCAGCGAGTCCGAAACCGAGTCTGAGTCGTCGCTGTCTTCCGGCGATGAACTTGATGAGGATGAGGTGCCAGATACCATTCCGGGCTACAGCATCAGGGAGTCGGAGCCAGTTCAGATCGAGTCGGTTGTGTCGGACAATAGCATTACGCCGTCAAACTCGGCGTCGCAGGTGGCAGTTCCAGGCGAGATTAACGAAAAGAAAGAACGGCCTGTGCAGAGGTTTGTTGCGACCGTGTCGTATTGGTCGAGCAGGAAGGGCCTTTGGAAGGATGTCAACAACGGTCAGCTGGCGTCCATTGTGCTGCACCCCGGGTGCATGGAAGTACACCATCTCAGCGAGCAGAACTCCAACCGTCAGGCATATCCGCTGCAATCATCGGGTACATCAGAGGTTGACAACAGCAACAAGGACGCCGGGACCATTGTGCCACTCGTCGTCCTGGCCCTGACTCCCGTGGTCATGATCCGCCGTAGCACGGCTCTCGACCTCGAAGTCCGCAGTCCGGCATCCCCAGAGGCACGCCTCAGGATCGAGGCCAGCATGTTCCGCTTCCGTGCGGGCAGCCAGACCGAGGCCAAGGATCTCTACGAGGCGGTGCACATCAGCCGCCTCAACAATGCGCGATACATTCAGCTCAGCGAGGAAGCCCGCGTTCGGTCCTTCGGACAAATGCAGCCCGTCCCCGGCGAAGGCAGTGCCGACGGCGAATCCTCCGGCCGTCGCGGCGGCTGGCTAGGCCGCAAGAACAGCTACCGCGCCTCAACCCGCGCCCCGAGCATCTCCCAAGCCAGCGTGTCCACCACCCGTTCAGCAGCCAGCTTCCTCCGCCGCCTCATGGGCGGCGGCAACAACAACATGTCCTACAACATCGAAGAATCCACCCTCGACAAACTGCAACGCCCCGGCTCCGCCCCCGGGCCCGGGACCAGCGGCGGCCACTCCGGCAGCCTGTACACGTCCTCCTCGGGCTCGGGCTCGGGCTCCCCCCCGCGCAGCGTCTCCCTCTCCGGAAGCCAGAGTATGAGCCGCTGGTCTTCGGGCCTCGCCAAGCCGTTCTCCCCAGACCAGCCCCTCGAAATCCGCTGCCACCTCAACGTGCACAACAACCGCTGGGCCGACAAGGGCGACTGCGTGCTGCACATCAGCCGGCCGCCGCCTGGCGTGCGCCAGGAGCTGGCGCTGTACAATGGGCTGGAGAAGAGGGTGATTGTGACGCACGCGACAAGGAAGAGCGGGGATGCGCCCTTGATTCTGTTGGATGCGGTGCTCGGGAGCAAGTGCTTTGGGATGTTGGGGAGTAAGGGGGTGATGTGTAGTGTTTGGGAGAATTTGAGGGATGAGGAGGGGAATGTCGGGGTGGCGCCGAGGAATGGCGCGACGGCCGGGAAGGTGACTAAGTGGTGCTTTCAGTGCAAGAGTTTGCAGCAGGCAGAGTGGATTATGAAGTTGTTGACGGCGGAGGTGCCGTTGACTATGGGGTAGGGAGAGGAAAGGGGAATGGGAGGTGGGGGTGGGGGTTAAAGGAATCGTGGTTTTCTTGGTGGAAACACCGTGAGCGAGATGAGGGTATCTACCACGTTGAATTTTGGAGGGGAGGAGTTGGTATCTGGGCTTGTGTTTACTTTGATTTTTTCATTTGTTTGGTTCCTCATACTATACCCATGTCTGGCGATAGACTTGCTTTGTACTTTGCATAGCGAACTTGCTTGGTTGACTTATACCTCACAACACGGACTATTGAGATGATGTTCTTTCTTTCCCAAGATTTACAATTGAGGCTGTCTTTCCGGACCGTAGGTTGTGTCTCCCCGGACTGTAGACCCACCTGTCTGTCTCCTCGAGCCGAGTCGAGGCGACACTCTTACCACCAACACTCGATTTGATTTTCTCAATGCTCATTCACCGCCTCTTAATGGTTTTCAGAAGAAACTTGTTTCGAAGAAAACTCTCTTGTGCTATCAACCGTCTGCCCATCGACCAGCTCTTTTAGTCCTGAAGTGGGTGCCTAGAAAGGGGAAGGAGGTTGGTGAGTGTAAGAGTGGGAAGGAGAAGGGGGATGGGGGAGATGTGCAGATTCGGTGTTTAGTGGCAATGGGCAGTGTGGATAAGGTGGTGAGTCTTTTTGCGGATTAAAGAGGAGCTTTTGGTGATGATAAGATTGATGAGCGGTTGGCATTGTGCTTGTTGAGTTGGCTATTGGTGGAAGTTTGGAACTCCCTAGGGATGTGGTGAATGATATTTACGTACCGGGGTAACTATTGTGAAGGGGCTGAATGAGCATCAATGCACAAAAGAACAATACCCGATTAAACAATCAATAGGAAAGCACACCCCTGTCGGCAGAACCAAGCTTCCAGCTGTCGCAGCTGAATCTGTGATGCAACAACGCGTTTCCTGCGCGCCCATCCTTCAACTACAAAGACCACAACCATCCTTCGACTCCAGCCTCGACCAGCGCTCCCACAAACTTGGCATCAACACAATCACTGTTCTCCAAGATCTACCTTTGCGACACTGCTTGACGCATAATCTACTCGAATTTCCTCAATTCTTTCCCCATTCCGCGCTCCACCAGCGCCCTCCATCTTTCGTCATGGCCGACTACAACTCCATGAAGGTCCCTGAGCTCAAGAAGCTTCTCACTGAGCGTGGCCTCCCTCATACCGGCAACAAGGCCGATCTCATTGCCCGTCTCACCGGGAATGACAAGCAGAACGCCGGTGATGCTGCGGAGCCGCAGGCCGGTAAGCCTTCCCCGACTTCCCTGGAACTCCTGAGCCCTGCGTCGCATGCGATAAAGGCGGCTTTGTCGTCAATCGCATCAATATAACCATCTTCGCTGGCATGTCTCAGACTCTCTGATGGCAGGGGCGCTTCTGCGATTCGCTTGGCTGGCTTTGAATGCTGCGCGCGACGTCTGGGCTCAACTTCAACAGTGCCTGGCCCCTTTCCCAATTGCCACCTGCTGACCTCAATTACCCCCAGACTCCAAGCCTGCCGTCGAGGACGAAATCGACTACGAGGATGACGATGTTCCCACCACCGCAGCCAAATCCACCGTTGTGACTGAGACAAAGCCCACCGCTGAGACCGCTCCCACCGAGGAGAAGGCCGAAACTGCGGCCGTTGAAGAAATAACCACCGCCGAGGAACCCACGGCCGAGGAACAACCCGCCGCCGCCGCAACAGAGGAGGCTGAGTCGGCCAAGCCCGCCTTCACCCAGAACCTCGCGCCAACCAACGCCAAGACAGAGGCCGAGAAGCGCGCGGCGCGCGCGGCGCGCTTCGGCATCGCCACTGAGGAGAACTCAGAGGAGGGCAAGAAAGCAGAGCGCGCCTCCCGCTTCGGCCTGGCTAATGACCAGGTCTCGGCGCTTGACAGTGCGCTGCCCGACCGGCCCCTTCGCAAGCGCGGCCGTGGCGAGGCTGCTGCTGGCGAGGCTAAGGAGGAGGAGAGGGGTGGGAAGAAGCCTAACCGCGGCGCTGGGAGACAGGGTCAGCAACAACAGGGGCAGGGGCAGCAGCAGAGGGTGGGAGGGGGCAGCAGGGTGGTAGGAGGCAAGGTGGTGGGAACCGGGGTGGGAACGCGCAGAAGGGTGGGAATAAGCCCCGGACTGTGACAGAGGATCCGGCGGAGAAGGCTAAGAGGGAGGCGAGGGCGAAGAGGTTTGCTGCCGCGGCTTCGTCTTGAGCGGCAGATTTTATCTAGGGGGGTTTCTCTTGAGGCCTTTCGGCCTGCCTCTGTCGGGTCCGGAACGGGTCACTCCACCAACTTCGCATCTCCTACTTTCTTTGTGGAGGAGGACTTGATGAATCTCTCCCCTCTTTCACTCTCGCCTGTCCCTTCTTGAGGCTCTACTAGACGGTCTCACAGCGGAAGGTTGGCGGTAAGGATGGACGATGGGGCGGGGTATTCAGCGGGGGGAAACGGAGTCTGCGGGCTTCTCACAGCTTGTAACCATACCATACCCCGTTCTTCCTCAACAGCTTCACCTATTTTAGACCTTGACCTTGTTCATTTTTTCCTATGTCGCGGGATTCTACGGCTGGTCGTAGAATAATATGGAACAGATAGTTTCTCTGCTAGTATGGCGCTCCGGTTCGTTTTTTGAGTCTTGAACTGCTTCATGTCTTGTGCTCCATTATTGCTTGATTGAGTCCTTGTTGATCGGTGAGGTGGTGATGAAGAGGTCCCCCAGGTTCTAAGAATGATGGGGAAACCCGGGAGCCCTAACCCTTGAATATGCTCGGTGCATGGCTCATCCAAAAGTGGAAAAGCAAAGACAGTGCAAAAGACAGTGACAACTCCTGAAGTGCCATGATTGCATGGCATCACAAACCCACAGAACGAAGAGAGCTAGGAGCCACATCTCAACACAGCAAGTCAGCGGTGATCAATTTGTTTGAGGTTTGAAAAGGTCAATTTCTTTCTCCTGGCCACCGTCCCATACTCCCCTCTTTCTTTCATCCCATCCTTGGTCCTGCCAGTAAGCTCATACATTACACTGGACTGGTAAACATGGTGATCCTCCACGAGTTGGTCGGGCCCCAGTGCCAGGCCCTCAACCTGTCTGACGGCCAGCGGTGCGTAGCCGAGGCCACAGCCCACGACAATCTTTTCTGCCACTTTCACGCCAAACAATGCTTTGGTCTGTACATGGGCTACAAGCGGCGCAACGCCGAGCTGGACGCACTGGCAGCCCAGGAGCCGCCCTTCCTCCACGCCTCCAAGGCCTCGCTGGCGAGCCAGACCTTCAAGAGCCTCGCCTCCGAACCCGAGGTGCACGCCGTGCACGAGTACCTCTTCCAGCAGTACGTCCTGCTTGGCAAGGTCATCTCAGCCCGCAAGCTGCACCACAAGCATTTCTTTTCGCTGGAAATGGACTACGGCCACAAGGCCTACCTTGACAAGCTCGTCAGCACACGTCACTCGGTGCTCAAGGCTCTCGAGAATCTCGAGCGCCGTACCGCCGAGCTGCTGTACGAGAAGGAGAATTGGTACTCCTGGGTTCGCCAAGTCCAGGACAACGAGGACCAGAACCGCGAGAAGGAGCAGAAGAAGGTGAAGCTCGAAGCTGCTCTGTTTCGTCGCCACTGGCGCGAGATGGAGATGCGGCTGGCGGCTGCGAGGGAGAAGGAGGAGCAGAGGAGGCAGGAAGTTTATCTGGATGAGGCGTGGAAGGAGAGGATGATGGCGCAGCCGGATGCTGAGGATGCGGCGTGGGATCCGATTGAGGATGTGTTTGATGAGGATAGGGAGAGGTATCTCGATCTTATTCGGCACTTCCTGTGGATGGAGGTTGCAGAGGCAGAGAAGGGTGCTGCAGCAGAGAAGGGTGAAGTAGAAGAGAAGGGTGTGGTGGAATTGGATGGTCTGGCAACTGCTGCTGCGCCCCCTGGCGGCGCTCTGGCCGTCAAAGACCATGATGAGGAGGCCACAACGGGGGAAGAGACCGCAGCTGCAGTGGCCAGCGAGCAGCCATCAAGCCAGGCAAAGAAGCCCAAGAAACGCGGGGGCAAGAAAAAAAACAAGACCAAGCAGACAAACGATAATCCCATCCATCCTCCAAAACTGGTTGATGCGGCTCGGCTTAACCAGAAGAGCGACAAGTCGAACCAAGAGCAAGAACCAAGTAAGACCGGCATTGAGAGCAAGGACGAGATCCGAAAAAGACTTAGGGAGGGCATCGAGAAGGACTACAGCCATATCAACGGACCGATGATTGTAGGGACCGCCCTCAACCCACCAGAGCTGCTCAAGAGAACAGCCCCTGTCAAGGACGAAGACATTACCCAGCTCATTAGCGAGATCACCGAAATCAAAATGCTCCTGTTCTGCCGTCAGATCATGTCTCACTCGGCCCTCTTGCCAGCGGCATTACGGGCGAACAGCGTTGAGGAGTTCCTCTCTGACCCATCTATCGCCGACTCAGATCTTCGGGACCTTTGCCTCCAAGTTGAGCAGCCAACTCTGCAAGCGCTCCGCGACGCCTGCGCCGACTTTACCCGCGGAGACGCTCCAGATGATGACGAAGAGGAACAGCCTGACGCGAAGGTTGACTTGCGGTCCGCTGCTGAGTTTATTCGTCACCAAATCCGGTATGACGATCTCGAGCCCCATTTCCTCCTCCGAGCCCTGGAGACCGCCTACAAGGGAAAACCCATCCCGAAGGAGCTTCAAGATGCCGTGAAAAACGGAAGCGAGCCCGCGGACAAGAAGATAAAGGTGCGCATTTGCGGCCGCAGCATCTGGAACCACGCCAGCCAGAGAAGTATGGCTCGAGATGGTTGGCTGCAGTTCTCCATCATGGCCAAGGACTGTTCCTTCGAGGACGCCATTGGTCTCTGCCGCAATTGGGACGAGTTCTTTGAGATCCATTTGCTGTCCCTGTGGCAGTACTTCCCTGCCTCCAAGTGGACGGGCTGGAGCGGCAACGCCCTTACTGAGGAGCTGACCCAAATGGTGAGTTTTGTCCTTCTTTTTTCTCTTTTGGGGTGGCATGGAAGTTAATTGACTGTTTCGTCTAAGGGCTTCATACCTTTCCACATGAACTTCTCGGCCGAGGAAAACACCACGTACTCGCACCTCCCGAGCATGTCACGCAAGAACATCCGGCGCCAGCAGATCGTCGTCGAATCGCGCAACGCTGTGTGCGCATACATGAAGCGCAACGATCCCTTCACGCACCGTTTTATTCAGTATGCCAAGATGCGTTCATGTGAGTTCTTTATTTTAGTGCGAGATGGCAAGGACGGCCGCATCATCACGGCCCCAGACAGGGACCAGCGCTGGATTCGCCGCTCAAGGCGTGGCATCAGCGCCACGGGTCCCTCCAGATACGAAGATAACTGGGATGTTGAAATCGATGTCGGCCCTCTCTTTTTCGATATTGCCGAGCTGTCACGCAAGTGGCATTTCAACTTTGACAGCTACTATGAGGTCTACATCTGGGACTTTATCCCAGGCAGGCCGGCCATTGACTTGTATCACCACCTCCGGGACACGTTGAGCAAAGCCCGCCGGATCAAGACAAACCGGGGCAAGTATGCACACATGAAGTACATCATGGAGACGCTCACGCGAGAGCCAGACAGCAAACGAGTCCGCCAGCTCAAGCCTGGGGAAGATTCCCGGAGTTTGTATGACGAGCTTTGTGGACCAGATGCCGAGTTCTGGATGAAGACGACCAACACAGCCCCAGTCATGACAAAAGAGGACATCACACCGGGTGTGAGCCCGTATCTCTACTACAACGATACCGATGCTGCCGAGGACGCTGTCCTGTTCGAGGAGGAGATGCTCAAGGGCTTTCCCCAAGACATGCCCTTCGCAGAGATCAAGAACCCGATTCAGCAACTCGAATCCTCGCGCCTGCCCCTGAGCGTTCTCAACAAAAGAGTCAAGGAGTTGGAAGAGAAGATGGCCGCGGTACTGGAAAACCCATTTGGCTTCAAAAGGCTTGAAGGAAAAGAAACCAGAGTATCGACATCGACTGACACCCCTTTCATGTCCGACCTCCAGCCGTATGAGCCGGGCTCTGACCAGTTCCCCTACTCGGTGCCACCCATCTGGGAGCAAGCCTACAAGATTATCGAAGCACAAGATTGGGATGACGAGCGCAAAGACTTGAGGGATAGAATCGAGTTTGATTTTGCAGAACTCGCGATACCTGAAGAGGAGCTCGGGCAAATGGCTGACACGCAAGAAATTATGGAAAGGGAGAGAGCATACGGTAAATAACTCACGCCCTTCAGTCTCTTGAATTGCTCGACTGATGTACTACATACAGTGTACAAGGACTCGTTCCACCTCGCCGATCTCGAACCTGGCGCGCAGGAGCGGTACAAGGAAGCCATGAAGCTCATCATCGGCGGGCAAAAGTACCAGTCCCCCAACCCTCATGATCACATCCACTGGGCCTGGTTCTGCATGGAGCTTCTGGATTGGATGAACCTCGAGCTTTGCTACGACGAGTACAGCCCGGAGCCCATCAGCCCCTGGCCGCACCGGTACATTGCGCATGACATTGTCCAGGCCTTCATGATGATGGGCCTGTTCTTCCCAAATGTCAAGGAGACGTCCATCATTCAGGAGTATCTCGGCACTGAGGAAGGGAAAGCGTTCAAGGACAGCAAGCTCTTCGACGCAGCCGCTCGGTCCGCAAAGCGGCCTGATGTCCGGACTTCAAGGAGCACAAACTATCGCCCCAAGTCCTTCTGGAACGAATGGTATAAGCACTACAACGGTGACGAACATTGGCTGGATGCATACCCCTGGGACTGGGCCATGACCATCCGACCCATCATCGCAAAGCGTACGCCAACTTCCCCCTTTCTCTACCACCCCTTTCACTACCCCTTGCTAACTCGCAACCAGTTTACAAAGCAGGCATGATTGGCCCCGCCCCGCGCGAAGCCCACTCCTCCATCATCCCCGGCTTTGCAACGGGCAACACGGAACCCCCACCGCCCCTCCCAACTCGACCTCTTCATCAACTACAAAAATGCCGAACAATTTCGCCTCTCCACCCCGCCCACCTACATCGACTACAAAGACTGGCCGCAGCTCCTCCCCGCGGCCCGCAAATTCGGGCCTCCCACCCCAAAACAAGTCCCCCGATTCGCCCTCCTCCGCATCTGGTCCGCCCCGCACTTCTACCCCTCATGATGACGCTCCCCAGCCGGCCCTCTGCCTCCTTCATCGACCCCGTCGGGCGTGCCTGGGAGTGGAAGTTCATCCCCAAGGACATGGCGCTCAGCGAGTGGAGCATCCACAACACGTTGATGCTGCGGCTGGGGTACCTGCGGGAGCAGATGATGGGGCTTGGTTTGGGCGGCAGTGAGTTCATGACGCCGGCGGATAAGGAGCGCGGGAAGCAGTGGGCGCATGTGAAGTATAGTGGGCAGGATAAGTGGAGGCATGGGAGGTGTGAGCTGGATGAGAGGGTTGTGCAGAGGGGGATTTGGTGCTGGTGATGGGGTGGATGAGAGGGATTTGTTGAGGTGGTGTACGGTGGTGGCGTTTGCGCTGCAGATTTGGAGTTTTTGGAGGGGTTGGATGGGTTTTGGTTGGATTAGAGGGGGTTAGGGGTTAGGGGGTTGGGTGTTGGGTAGAAGATATGTGAGGGTAAGAAGGGTTGGAGTTGAATGGGTATAGATGATTGAGCATGTACAATCCATGCTGAAAGGAAGCTTGTCAAGTTCTATTCACCTCACCATGGTTTGTGCAGATTAAACGTCTCTAGTCCTACCACTGACAGATATATCTCGCCAACTACAGAGTGATGATCAGGTCCAAAACAAGAACTGCGACTACTTTGACTCCGGACCAACCCTTCAAAACTTCACTACCATCTTGAGATCATCCCCAAACTCACTGGCTGCTGGCTGCTGGCCTGATAATCCATCCATGTTCATGTTCATGTTCAGACCTCAGACAGAATTTTGCAAGGCCAAAACTCTCCCACTCTCATCCAGAACAGCACCCTCAAAAAGCTGAAGAGTGCTTTCCAACCTTCATTACATCACCAGTGTGTTCTTCGCTGCCAATTACCTGAGTGAGCCAACCGGAACGCGCATGGCGGCGCCCCGGCACCTTAAAATGTTCCTGATCTCAAGCGTGACGGGTGTCATCACCTCGCATCCGCAGCATGGAACACTTGCACGTCATATCACTCGCAGAAGGCACCAGGACCATGGCACTGCGCTAATCTGTGGTTGTCGTCGATGGGAGTAATTGGGACAATACCTGCAGCTGAAGCGGCTGGAAGAGGTATGGTGGAGGGATCTTTTGTTTCGAGGCTAGGGGATGGATGTGAAGAGCGGTATTGAAGATGTGAAGGGTGACTCGCAGCTCGTTCCAGAGGTGACTGATGGTGCGAGTCGGGGGAGGGATGAAGAAGTGAGCTATCGGCAGGCGGCAGCAGAAACGGTCACCAATACTTTTTCGAAGGATGCGTGCTTGGGGTGGGTGTCTGCATGGCAGGTTGGCGGCGGATAGCCTTCTGAGAGCACCCATAGGCTGGAGCATGCTGCTCCCCCTCCTTCAACAGGATCCTTGGCGCATGCGTCCGAAGTCACTGGATCTGGACCCTCAGGAGGGGGAGGGAGGGAATTTATCTTATCAGGGCAGACGAGAGGGAAGGCTGAAAAGTCATGGAAAGGAGTCATTGAAAATGTTCACATCGACTCAGCGACGCCCTAGTTCCTGACCGGACACTGGGCGGAACGGTCCATGATTATCAATGGCCCTCAACGGAACGTGGCGTCGGCCGACACTTGAATGCGCAAAGGGACAAAATCTGGATTTCTGGCGTTGATTCGCGGAGAGGAAACAAGGAGCGGCAGCTTGCTGGGATAGGGGGTAGCGGGTCAGACCGTGGCAGATGACCATGGTTTGCCGGTCCCCGACTGTTGAAGCGCCTTCCTTTTCCTCGCCCGGCAAGGACTGGCCGTTGTCGAGCCCTATGAGGTGAAACGTTGTGGCTTCGGAGAGTCGCCGAGGGGCAAAGTCAACAAGGGTGATGATAAGACGTGAAAGGAAAATCCAGCGTGAATGGGAACGTGAACACGTGAGGGATTACAGCATCCGGACAAGTGGGCAGCCGAAGAGGGGCAGAAAGAGCCTGTACGGCTGAGTGGTGCTGATTAGGGTAGAAGACGGTTATAGTAGTGGCTGAGAAGTATGCAGAATGGGACCATGAATCGGGATTGTCGTTGCAGGTTGGTGGCCGATGAGACGCTGGCAGCAACTCATGTCGCAGACCGACGGTATCATGGCACATGACTTGGCTCTCGTTGACTGTTGGCTGTTGGGTATGGTGAGACGACGCGTCTATGCCGCGTGACTGGCTGGTGATCGGTCGGCCAAAACGGCTGCAGTATGCCGTCGGGGAGAGCTGGAGCGTCATCGGCGTGGTCTGAGAGGAGGACGTCGGAGGACAAACATGCCATTTTCTGGTGTTCAGCTCTACGCAAGAGACGCCAGCGAACGATTTGACGACTCCAACGCCGATATGAAAAGCGATACCGGACACACGGCTGGCTTCAGGTGTTGAAGTTTGTGTGGCTTCACACCATCTTCACACCCTCTTGCAATCACGCTGTTGGTGAAGGAGGACGCCAACGATGGATCGTGGAAGATCCTGCCCGCCGCCTCTCGCACCTGCTGCCAATAAGGTTTGCGAGACCCTTGCTCACCTGGGATAAACCCATGTCAATTTGGGCTTGGCGGTAGCGCGGGGCACGAACATGGACCAGGGTAATTTTTTCGGTTCGAGCCACCAAACGGCAATCTCCATCTTCAACCACAACCTTTCCAAATCTGTCATCGAACCTTGTCACGCAAGAGAAGAAAGACCACGCCCTGGTATTGCGCGTTTCCGCTGTCATGGCAATTTCTTGAGAGGCAGCCATCGATGATACGCCGCCCATCATGCCACGTCACCAGCCTCAGCGATCTCTCGGCGGCGACCGAACCAGAAACCCTGGAGTGGCTGTGGCTGAGTGCAGATTCGCGAGCAGCTCTGGTTTTGGCAACGGCCAGCCCGCGACGACGCACTCGCCACACTTTGACGACCCAACAGCCGGCCCTGCAGGAATTCAGAATTCAGAATCTTGGAATCCAGACAGTCGGTGCCGCTCACCGTCGGCCGAGCCGGTCTTTTGTTGCCCGACCTTGCTGCAGACCTCGCTGAATTCGCCTTGCCCCGTGCTGAAGAGCCTCACCAAAGTCCATCACAAGTGCCAACTCATCCCTTTTCAGCTACCTCGACGCCCATCTGCATGAAATACGTCAACCCGATCTTCATTCTGCAGGTCCCAGGCCCTGCAGGCGGACTGTTCCACCGACAATGGTGAACGGTCCTGTCCGACACCCTGACCGCCGCCGATTTGATTCCGGTACCTCGTCGTTGGCGCCGCCAACCCCACTTGTGCAGGAGAGGCACACTCGCCATGCTCCGTCACTGTCGATCCTCCTCTCGGACCAGAGCCGGACCACGGCAGCACACCCTCTGTTTGCAGTCAGCGCCATGCTGCAGGTGGTTTGCATGTCTGGGTGAGACATGCATGCAGACGGAAAGATCAAGAACGATCCAAAGGTGGTGTCCGGATTGCTGTGGAGGGCCTTTCGCAAGCAAAGACCAGATTCAAGCCATGCACCCGGCGAATCCAGGATGGAAAAGGGAAAAATCAGGGGTTCTTTTGCCCATCCCATCTGGAAAACTGCTTCTGATTGGTTCTTAATCTAAGTATTTTGGCCAATCAGAGAATTCAGTGAACGACAGGCAAGCCGCTGTGGGGCCATCTTGTTTCGACGACGAATCACTCCGGGGCACTCGGCGGCTGTTCAATACCATCATCCAGTTGGTTCGGAGCTAATTTCTGGCGAAAAGACGACGAGACAGACGGACGAGCTATCATCTTGTGTTTCCATAGAGAAGGAACTGTTCGTATCCGGGAAGAACGGCGGCGTTCCGGGCTCTGTGCTCCCGACCAAGTCTTGAAAGTTCTTACCTCGGGCGAGAAATACACCGTTCCGTCCTGTCTCCCCACCCGTTTGAACGAACCCGACGGCGTGGGCGGTTCAGCGGTGGCGTCCTCTCGTGGTCTCGACCTCGTGGAGCTCCACTGTTCCAGAGGACCAAAAGGGGCCCCGGGGGATCGTCGCCATGGTTCAAGCACTGAATTGGCTGTGGCAGAGCTTGCCGAGCTGAGACAATTCCGTGGGAACTCAACAATCGCAAACATCTTCCCCCCAATGGCTGATGTTCCTCGTGGGAAATCCATCAAAAATGGGAAACGGAGGCGCAGCTATGGCTTGTCTCTCCGGGTCCGGGTCCCGCAATTAGGGCAGCCGAGACAGGCTCCACTCGCGCCGGTTTTATCCCGTTGGCGCCGCCCGAGCTCGGCACGAGGTGGCGACACCGTTTCCCGCTTTCAGCCGCGCTCTGCTCCCAACCCAATTCGTAAACCTGGAAAGCTTTGAGAGAGAATTCTCTGACTGTTTGTCGAGTGTACACATCGATCTCAGCACCTCTGGGAAGGGGTTTCCAAAGCTCTGACGAACCCCTAAATCACTCCGATACAGAGTTTGTTCCAGGTGCAATTCTCCATCTCGAGGGATCCCCAATTCAGCAAATTTCCCCGCTGAGCATCGAGGGTCTGCTGCCCAATGGCACCGCAAAAAGTGCCCTTTGCGCGCTCATAGGGTCTGCTCTCATGCAGCGTCCGGGGCTGTCTTGGGCGCATGGCGGCGCAGCCCTGGTGCCGTCCAGTGAAGTCTCAGTGGAGGATGCCGCCCTGCAGGGAATCGACAGGACCTGAGGGGCTCCCGCGCTGGTGAGAATCAGTGGGGCCGTGATCCACCGGGGCGCGCTTGTTCTTTCTGCATAGGATGCTCCTGCCGCCGGTTGCCTCGACCCCACCTGAGCCCACCTCCACTCTTCCTCCTCGCGGCTTCCTGCACTCGGCTGCTCTGCATGGCTCGCCCTGCTCAGTCTGTGGCTTTCTGTCCATCCTTCCCGCATCGCGTCTCCCGTGGGTGAGTCAAGCTTGGACTGTTCGTCCTGCAGCCTCGCGCCCAATCCAGCTGTCTCCCCCGGTCTTTTCTCTGGGCTCCCCCGTCCACATGACTTTGCCGGCATCGTCCACGGTTCTCTCTGGTCGGCAGCCCAGCCCAGGGCCCTGATGATACGCCACTCTGGCGACAGTTGGGAATCAAGAGACCAGTGTCCCTCTGTGCCCCCCTGTCTTCTTTCAATGTCAATGTATCTTCTTGCCGCTTCATTGATATCTTGCTACTTTCCCCTGTCTATTCCCATTCTTCCCCTCCAGTCCCTCTTCCAAGCCCTCTCCCGTTTCTTAATATTGATATCAGGAGGCGAACTCTCTCGCCTGCGCCTCTCTTGGTTTACCATTCGACCACCCTAGTTCTCAACGACACTTCCAGTCCGACTTCTTGCTTCCTTCGATCCTCCTGAGCCACATCTCAGGGGACTTGAAAGGCCAGACCAGATTCAAGCAGACCCACGACGGCGCCAGCGCTTCCTGCCGCCCCCCCCACCCTTCCACCCGCGTGTGGATCCTGGACCGCACACCCTCCCACCCCCCCTCCACCTCTCTCTAACTCTTGGGGGTTCTGGTTGATAACTCTATTGTGGTCCTGGAGACTCGTCATTTTCGTCCTGTCCTGTTCTGGTTGTTTACTCATTTTTTTGCTTTCTGATAATTCTGCTCGGCTCGCTCGAGTCCTGCCATTGCCCTGTCGCCATCTGCTCTCAGGGATTAATCTTCTTCTCACGGCTGGACCACCAGGTCGCTGAATAAGGCGACCTAATATTCACTCTTGTGGCGTCGTGCCCTTTGCCCCAGCCCAGTCGCGTTTGAGGCCCATACGTAACCGCTGAGGGTATCCCCTTACCGGTTCCCGACTGTCTGGTAATCACTCAGACCTAGAAAGCAATCCGCCAAACATATCCTTCCCATTCCCATACTCCAAACTCCCCAGCCCAAAAAATCTCCGCCAGGTCCACCTTTCTCTTCTGGCTCGCCGCTTGGCTTAAGGTTGTTCCCATCACCCTCGCCTGCTTGCTCCTCTCCCTGCTAACTTACGCTTCAGGAGTAATACTTCCTTGGCCTTACACCAGTCCCAATGGTTTTAAAGCCGTGTTTATTATGAGCCAAGGTTCCGAACGTCAACACCAAGACACAGAAACACGATGGCTTCCAGGAGGCCACCACCCCAGAGCTTCGGTTGGTCAGGGAGTACGAGGCCCAGGGACATACGGGTTGTTGCGGAGACACCCAAGGAAGAGGCCAGGGGAAACATTAGGTGGAATGCTGGAAAAGGACCTGAAGCCAGCCGCCAACCCTCGAGGACCATCCCACAACCGACTTCGTCGAGCCGATTACCACATGCACCCGCCTACCGCAGGCCATCCGATAGCCAGCCAGAGCAACCACGTTTCGTTCGGCACTCACGGATTCCAAGCTCCATTGGAAGTGCAAATGGCTCTGCCGTGGGGAGTACAGACGGGACACCTTCGTCTACAACAGCCTCGAGCAGGCTTACAGGTCCTGGTTTGAAGCCTCGGAATGTGCTCCGGCGAAAACGATCGGGGTTGTCGCAGGATGCAGGAAACGACCGGAATAACTCGAATGGCACAAGCTCGTCCGACTCCAACCCTCGGTCTCAGACACCGCTGGACCCTCTTCATCTCGACCGCGAGCTGACTCAAAGCCCTATGGAAATCCGGATCGCACACCATGTAGAAATCCCGACGACGAAGGCCCAGACCGTGACGATATATCCGGAACTGGACCGATACCGTGACTACATACCACCAGCTCAGTTTGACAGTCCCGGCTTAAACCTCCCCTATCGGCTCGCGACGCATGACCTTCCACCACCCACGCCCTTGTTCTCTGGAACCAGTAGTCAGGTCAGCGCCTTCAGCGGGAGCCCATCCACAAGATGGTCCGAATCACCAGGTCCGGGCCCATACAGCCGAGACACCACGCCAACCTCCATCTCCTCACAATCTCCAGGTCTGGTTGTTCCAATTCGGATACCCCCGCCTGGGTCCAGAATACGACAAGCCGACCCATCGTTGACACGGCCACCTGTCACCCGAAGGAGAGCCGGGAGCATCTCAAACGAAGTCGGCTCTGTTGTCAGTCCTGATCCGCAAGGCCTCTCAGTTGTCAGGGAGCTATCGACCTCGTCTTCCTCCAACTCAACCGTCCGCGCTGGAGGAAATACGAAGGAGAAGAAGAGCAAACGCGCCCCGAGTCCACCACCGCGAAAGTCGTCTCAAAAGCCCAAGGAGAGCCGGGATGCAGTCATATCTCCCCCCAGGCCTGCCCGCAAGATGGCTCAGCCAGGCACAACATCCCCGCCACCCAAGATCTCGTCATATTCCCGGCCTCGGCCCGTTCAGCGGCCACCGATCACTGCCTCTCCCAAGCCGGTCCCCGTTCAGCGTCCACAGACCACTGCATCTCCCAAGCTAAACCCGCCTGTGCGACCTAGCCGTGATGGTACTGCCAATCTTCAGCCTAGCCGGATTATCCCTATCGTTCACAGCAACCTCTCCTCGACCTCGTTGTCGGAAAGACGCCAGAGTGGCCTCATGGCCCCGGGTCAGCTTGGTCGCACCGCTGTGTCATCGACCGCCCCTGACCGGTCAGGTTACTTGACCCAGCGCCCTCCAGCTAGAGAGCCTACTCCTGCTCCCAAGCCATCCACCTCTGTTGATGTGATGAGTACTTCAGGAACGACAAGGCCTGCCCGCACACCGAGTCCGAGTGTGTCAATTTTCAAGTCCAGGTTCCCCCTTTTCGGGCGACGAACGAAGACGGTGCCTGAGCCCACGCAACAGGACAAGAAGGAGAAGCCAGCGAGGAAGGGACCGGCAGCTGGGACAGGCCACGAGGGATACGGACGACTTGGCCACATCCGACGGAAAAGCAACACCACTCGGGTGATTCCAGGCACGATGTCGTCGCAGGAGAGCTTGGGCACTTACGATCCCTTCTTTGCGCAGAGGATGGCCCCGGTCATTATCGCTGGCGGAGAGGTCGTCGAAAACCGAAACACCAGCTCAGAACTGACGCGCACTGAGAGCAACCAGAGCTCGGCTTTTAGGAGACCCAGCATCGAGTCTCGCAACAGCTCACAAGTTTCATTGTCTGCAAACCACGAGGAGCAACGCAAGACACTTTGGCCGTCACCCTTCCCCCGCGGGCATGCGCGGACAGCTTCGTCAAGCAGTCGTCAGCTATCCGAGAGTAGCGACAACGAGGCCCTCGCCATGAAGCCTACTCTGGCCCTCAGGAGATCCATACAGCGACTCCAGTCTGGCGGCCAGGAGCCCCCGAGGCTTCCTAAGCCGATTGTCACCCGGGCCCAGGTCGTCTCGCCCGCCATGACCAGCTTTGATACCACCATCATGTCCGATGACTCGATGTTTGATCCCTCTGCTGCCCAAGCTGTGGCCACCAAAGAGACAGACGCCACGACGACATCCGGCCCCAAGAGGCTGTTGAGGCGAGCCCGTTCTCCCCACAAGTGGAACATCTTTGGCCGCTCCCACAAACAGCCCGTTGTTGAGAAGAAGGAGGACACATCCCGGACTGTGGCCGCGACGGTCAAGGTGGTGCAGAGCAAGCCGGTGGCGTTCTACACCATGATGGACTCGTCTGAGGACAGCGGCCCGGTTGACCTTGAAGAGCTCCTTAGCGAGGCACGGGGCATTGCTATCTCAACCCCTGAGCCGGATTTGGTGGTGGAGCCTGAGAGTAGGAGGCCTTCGCTGGCGGAGAACAGACGACCTTCAGTGGGAGATAGCAGACGACCTTCCGTCGCGGAAAGCAGGAGACCCTCGGCAGTGGAAATGAGGAGGCCTTCCTTGACTGAACCGTCAGCAGCACCAAGTCCGCCGAGGCCTCAACACGCTGAGCAGCAGCGGCCTGCGATACCCCAGCAAGCCGTCACTGCCCCTGTCACCCTCCCCATTCCGCTGGCCCCTGAACCGAAGCTTGCGCCAAAGCCTGAGCGCGCACCGGCTCAGCAGCATGTCCAGCAGGTACCAGTACCTCGCCACGCCCCCGCCCGCCCCAGCAGACTGCCCCAGGTTGGCCGCATCCCGAAGGTTGTTAGCGCCAGAGCCGAGCACATCTCCCCCAAGAGCTTCTCGCGACCCTTTCACAGGCTTAGTGTCCATCTGGCTCCTGTCAGACCTAACGTTCAGGATGAGGAATCAGTGGCCAAGGGACCGAGCCCCACGAAGCCGTCAACACCGGAGCCCCTTTACGAGGAACCATTGCCAGCGGACGAGTCACACTTTGCTGCTTTGGTCTATGGTGTTCCGAGGCTGTCTCCTCCACCTATCAGTCCGCCGAGACGAGAATTCCTCTCCTTCTCGCCGCGCAAGGACTCACAGGGCACCACTACAACTTGCTCCAGCAGCTCTGGAGGCATCAACAGCTACGCTGTTGCCACTGCTGTCGTGCCGGAACCGAACGCACCGCTTGCCGAAGACGAGATCTGGGACGAGTACAACGACCTGCTCGGCGAAGAGACGATGCGGTTCTCGAAGGCAGAGGTCCCATCTTGGCCGAAGCCTCTGCGACTTGAGGGCTCCGCGAAAGCGAGAGTGAAGTTGATCCCGCCGCCTTTGGAATCGCCCACGCTCAGCCCACCTCCACTGCCGAGCCTTGTCGCGACGTTGCGGGCAGGAATGGAACACACTTCGCTTAGTGTCCGTGGCTCGGACGTTGCCCTTGAGGTTAAGCGGATGCTCGACTACGGCCCGACTCCAGAAACCTCGATGGTCTTCCGAGATTCTGTGTGCAGTCAAGACGAGAAAGCCCAGACCGTCGACGCCAGCAAGCAGCCGGAGGAGCCGGTGCCCGCACAACGGAACAGCTGCTCCTCTGTTCACCAGACTCGGCGGTCTGACGCCAGCGGCAGTACTCAGGGGTCAGAGGATAGTTCGCCTTTGGCTCAAGTCAACTTGCGGGTTGGGTCGATGACCGTCAGCAAGTGGCTCACGTTTGGTCATGTTCTCTTCAGCCCGGTTAGGGATGAGCTTATCTCTGATGTCGGCTCGCTCAAGCGCCCGTCGATTCTCGTGGTCGACGGGCTGGGCAACGACGACTGGTCTTTCTACGCAGCAGAAACGTACCCAGCAGCTACGTTCTTTAACCTCTCGCCGCGCGCTCCCCTCCCAGCAGAGCACCGCAACGAGACATCCTTCCCACTCAGCCCTCCCAATCACCATCAGGTGCAGTATCTCTCCCACACAGCCAAATTTCCTTTCGGCGCGCAGAGCTTCACAGCCGTCGTCTTCCGCTTCCCCGTCGCGGCCCCCGAGGGCCACTACCGCAACATCATCTCGGAGGCGCGGCGCGTGCTCGCAACCGCTGCCGCCGCACCGTGCGCCGCCTCAAGGAACGCATCCACGCCACCGCGCCCGACACCAGCCTCGCCTCGACGTCAGACCTCATCCTCCGCCTGATCGGTCGCCGCGGCTTCCAGGATGTGAAGACGTGCCGTGTTGGGGTGCCGGTTGCGAGCGCGATTGCTAGGACGTCGTCGTCGGGTGGGAGCAGGGATAGTGTTGGGAAGCGAAATTCTGTCACCGCGTCCGGCCTTCCCAAACAAGATAAGAAACTGAAGGCTAAGAGGGACGACCGCAGCCTGCCCGAGATGATCAACGACGAGTCACCCGTCGCGGACGCGAGCATCGCGCAGTCGGTTGCGCGTGTTGGGCGCTGGTGGTACAGCCGGTGCTACGAGAGCCCGGTGGTGACCATGGCGCCGGGCGCGGAGCCGTCGACGTTGGGTGCGAGTATCTGGCGTGATAAAGCGCTGCTGGCGGAGTGTCAGGCGTGGGGCACGAGCTTGAAGCTGATGGTGTGCCATGCGAGGGTGCCCGATGGGAGGGCGAGGGTGGCGAGTATCTGAGAGCTGCTCTGGCCGGTGGCCTTTTATTACTCACCGACCTGACGGGCTTGGGTTTGGTTTTATTCATCAACACAGCATACACCGCGGATCGAAAGACGATGACGCGAAGAACGAACGGGACGCGCAAGCAACACAACAGCATTTTCACCATCAAACAACTTTCTTGTTTTCAGACTTGCATACACTTCTACAACATCATCATCAACGACACCAAGACCAAGAGGGCGCGAGCCCGAGGTTGTCTCATCTCATCTTATTCCCCCCTCATCAACACCCAACATAATACACACCGGACAGGATCCTCTTCACTTCATTTTCCTCCTCTCCCTCTTCCAACATCGACAGGAACGAAACGAAAGCGGGACCGGGGCGTTATTTAATTCTTTTTTTCGTCTTTTTCTTCTCAGTTTTTCTTTTCTTTTCTTTTTTACTCCCACCTAACGAACTGGCTTGGTGGGCGGGAGGGTTATTAAATGGTGGTTCATCCACGGCTGGACATGGAAGGACAATTAATACTTTAACGTGGTGGTTTGGTGGATAGGTTTTCCCCGCTGGCTGGGCTGGACTTGGACCGTTTGTTTTCGTTGTTAGGATGGGGGTTTGACTTGCTCGGGATGCTTTTGGATGCGGTTATGAGATGTTTATGATGTATGGCGTTGGGTTGATTGCGCGTGTATTTGGGTTGGGTTTCGTTGGCTTTGGTGTCGAGGAGGGCGCGAGCATCCGAAGAGAGTGTATACCCCCGGTTTAGGTCGGTCCTTTTCCAGCTGGCAGGAAGGGAGGATGGGATTGATAGATGGATGAGGTTACGTACATAGTATGATGTGATGTGATGAATGATGATAATTCAGATTTTATATTTCTGTGCTATTTTTTCCCTCTCTTTTAACTATTTTTGAAGGGTTCCGAAGGGTTTTGCCGTTCTTGGACGGGACGGACTGCCGCGGAGACGTTCAAACCCCAGACTCGGGGCGGTCTTTTGCAGGTTTTGTGCCACATCCTGTGGATAGGGCAGTCGGCGCCTTTCCGGCGGTTTGGGATGCCGTGCTTGGGACAGGGTTGTTGGTGAAACTCAACAAGTCCTTGAACTTTGATGCCTCTTGTTGTTCGACTCGGGAGTTCAACATAAACGCCACGAATAGTTTTCAGTCCAGTGTATATGGCGAATAGTCGCTTAGATCAGAGAACTGGATGTTCTCTCTTTTCATCTGTTCAAGTTCAAGACTACACGCCATCATCGGGCATCATCGAGGTCTCCCGCACAGTCATTCTTCTTTGTGCCACCAGCGAAACCCCTTGACTGATGCTGCGTGTCATCCAGAGGCGGGAACCCTGATTTCCCCCCAGTTTTCTTTGCTATGTGGTTGCCTATGGAGCTTGTTTTTCTATTTGTATTCATCGTTTTTCTCTTTCGATGTCGTATTTTTGTGTCTTGAGATCAAGGCCGTGACCTCGTGACCTTGATGAGGACAGGAGGTGTTGGGTGGAAGTACCCCTGTGTTGCCATGTTCCGGCAGGCTGGGTTTTGGCGGGGCAGGTTCCCCGGATTGGCGGCCCACTTTGGGCAGGCCAGGCCCAGCCGATTTCCCGACTCCCTGCAGCAGGGTCGAGACAGCACAGGCCGCCACACTTTTCTCCCAAGACCCCTGTCCAGCCGCAGCTGCCGACACCACAATCTCTCAATCTCTCCTTCAACAACCCTCCACAATTATCCCATCGCCGGCTTCAACATTCAAGGGAACGAATTTACTCGCTACCTGGCGCAAAAGAAACGATCCAGACATAGCATACCGCTTCTATTAAAGCGCATATCCGTCCCTCGCCACCGTGTCTGTGACATGGTCGAAGATGGGCAGTGACCTGCGACTGCCCCGATTGTTCACCAGAGACGAGCACGCGTGCATTGTTTCAAACACTTCCTTGGATAATTAAGTTCGGCAGACCCGGCAGAGACAGCCCAAGACGACCCCTGCGAGAAAAGGCCACGAGGCCGATGCCCGTTCGTCGCATATACACAGAAAAGGGCCGTCGACACTCGCATACGTATTCTACTCCTTCATCAACCCCACCACCATGACGCGACGCATTGTACGTGCCCCTTCTCACGCCCCGGCGCATCAACACCCCTAACCAACACCCTCCTCCAGGTCCGCACAATCGTGCACATCTCCGCCACCGCCCTCTTCACCTTCATTTTCATCTTCTTCCTCGACCGCAACTTCCGCGTCCTGCCCAATGCCATCCATGGCTACCTGCCCACCCACCACGCCGGCTCCGTCATCACCGACATCACCATCGCCAAGTGCTCCTCTATCAACGTCTTCTCGTCCTGCACCCTCGACCAGACCGTGTGGCGCCGCGTCGAGAAGGAGCTGTTCCTAGTGTGGGAGGTTGAATCCGCAGTTGGCGGGGGATAAGAAGAAGAAGCATGGGGCTGGCGAGAAAGAGGAGGAGCCGTGGGAGGCAAGGCCGGGGGGGTTGTGGATCAAGAGGAGTAATAGGCGTGGCGTGAGCGATTCGGAACACGCAGTGACGGCAGTGGATGTGTTGTTTGGGGATGATGCGGTCGAGGCGAGGCCTGGGTGGGAGGTTACGGGCATGCCGCTGCTGCTGGACGGCGGGACTAAGATTCCTTCGGCGCAGCTCACGGTTCGGCGGGGCGCTCCAAAGGAGATTCCTAAACCTGTGCCGAAGATTGGGGATAACGGGCGGTTTAAGATTGTGCAATTGGCGGATCTGCATTTGAGTACGGGAGTGGGCAACTGCCGGGATGCGGTGCCTGAGGACTGGAATGGGGGGAAATGCGAAGCCGATCCGAGAACCTTGGATTTTGTTAATAAGGTGCTCGAGGAGGAGAGGCCAAATCTGGTGGTGCTCAGCGGAGACCAGGTGAACGGTGATACGGCGCCAGACGTGCAGACGGTAAGCTATGGTGTTTTTCCACGGGATAACACACCGCTGACATGCCCCAGGCAATCTTCAAGTACGCGCAGCTGCTTATTAAGCGCAAGATTCCCTACGTCTCCATCTTCGGCAACCACGACGACGAAGGGACCATGTCGCGGGCGGCGCAGATGGAACTGATTGAGGCGCTCCCGTACTCGCTCTCCAAGGCCGGGCCCCCTGAAATTGATGGCGTGGGCAACTACTACATTGAGGTCCTGGCGCGCGGCAGCTCGGGCCACTCGGCCATCACGGTCTACCTTCTCGACTCCCACGCCTACTCACCCAACGAGCGCAAATATCCAGGCTACGACTGGATCAAAAAGAACCAGATCGACTGGTTCCGCGCGACCGCCCAGGGTCTCAAGAAGCAGCACCGCGACTACACCCACCACCATATGGATGTCGCATTCATCCACATCCCCATCCCGGAGTACGTCGACGTGAACGCCACCCGCGTTGGCAACTGGGGCGAGCCCAGCACAATACCGCAGTATAACTCGGGCTTTTATGAGGCCATGACTGCGGAGGGCGTGGCTATGGTGAGCTGTGGACAGTATGTTTCCCCCTTTTTTAAAAATTTTTTTTTTTAAAAAAATTCGTCCCACCCAAAACCATCACCTTGCTAACCTCTACCCTCGCAGCGACCACGTAAACGAATACTGCGCCCTTCCCCAGCAGCCAGAGGGGGAGAAGAGTAAAATCGGCCCCTGGATGTGCTACGCTGGCGGCACTGGCTTTGGCGGTTACGCAGGCTACGGCGGCTTCGTCCGCAGGATACGCGTCTTCGACTTTGACATGAACGAGGCGCGCATCACGACCTGGAAAAGGGTTGAGCACGGCGAGGATGTGGGCAAGAGGGTCGACGAGCTGATATTAGTCGATGGCGGGAGGCCCGTGCGGCCGCCGCCGCCCGAGGAGGAGGAACAACAATCTGAAGCGTAAAGAGTGGTATATGGGATGGGCTACCACTACTATTGCTGGGTGGTGGTGGGTAGTTTGTATTATCTTTCTTCGTCTTTTTTTTTTTCTTTATTGCGGCAACAAAACTGGGCTGGATCAACGGATGGCAGGCAGGCAGGCAGGCAGGCAGGCATAGCCGGCGTTCTTTGGGTCTGGGTGTCTATATCTTGGTTTGCGCTTTTCTGGCGAATGTTTACAACGCATCACATTGGAGGTGGTTGAGCATTGGGTATATTTTGCCGCTCCTCGGTCCAGCGCAGTGTCTTGACGCCTGCTGGAACCTGAGCTTTGTCGGTT
The DNA here is from genome assembly GCA_027946355.1 of Collariella sp. IMI 366227. NCBI lineage: Eukaryota > Fungi > Ascomycota > Sordariomycetes > Sordariales > Chaetomiaceae > Collariella > Collariella sp. IMI 366227. The sequence goes on along the minus strand of JAPEUS010000004.1, from coordinate 436,353 downwards.
TGAATGGAACGAAGTCCTTCGTCTGACCGCGCTCTTTGCATATGAGGTAGTGAGCGTTGTGCGCCTGAGGTGAGACTTGTGATATGTACGGACATTTAGATTCTGTATGTACCATGCTCTATCCGACGACGATCTATGTAATATATCTGCTGGACATAATGGAACTTTTGTTCCCCAACCCCTCCATGTACTCCACGCTCTAGTTCGTAAAAAGTCCTGCCATCCAAATCCTCCAAACCAAACCAAACCCCCTGACATATCAGAATTAACCATTATTTACTACCCCCTTTTTCAACTCCAACCAGCCAACCGACCCAAAAAAAAAAGAAAAGAAAAGAACTCTCCGTGATACAGGTCGCTCAAGTCCTCGTAATAATAACCTCCACCTTCTTTCTAATGCCCTCACCCCGTCCCCTCTCTTCCTCCACTGAGACTCGAGCTGTCCAATATCGAATCCATACCATTCCTCGAGCTCCGCTCGTTGTAGCACTTGACCAAGGGCGCGAGCGTGGGGACGTTGGCGACGATGATGCCCAGGTTGTTTTCGACGGTGGACCAGAGGATGAGCGGCGCGCTGTCTATGTAGTTGGCGAGCCGCTTGACGGTCATGATGCGGATGATCTGGATGATGGTGATGAAGACGCCAAGACCGAAGAGCCCGAGGAGGACGAGCTTTTTGCGGTTTTGGATTCGGGCGGAGATGAGGACTGGGAAGGGAGGAGCATGCTGGGAGGCTTTTGTAAGCTATGAGGTTGGGAGAGATTGGGTGGGAGAAACGGGGTGGGGGAGTAGGGGAAGGGGACATACACAATCACGTCAAAGATGATTGTAATTGAAGCCATCGAGGTGTAGAACGGCACGCCGGGGATGCATTTTCCCCATGTTACCGCCGGGTCCCATTGTTGACGGACCGGCTGGCACAGGTTGATCTGCACGAGCAGGAATGAGAGATGAAACGCAACGCACGCCCCGATGACGCCAAAGATGATGTAGCGGTAGGAGCCAATCGGGACGAAGCGCAGGTAGGAGCAGAGAAGAGCGAGTTTGAAACCGAGGATGCTGGTGATGTAGCTGGGGATGGTGTTAGTTGAGGGTATGCTCTCCTGTTGTTTTCGAGGATGGAACTGACAATGGAGCGCCCATGTATTGAAGCTGTGAGGGTTGTTTGTTAGTCTCTCGTTCTTGAGGTGTAGGTTGGCAAGGGCTTACCAAGCCAAAGTTATAGATATCCTCATTAGGCAGGTCGTCGATGTGCTGCAGACCGAGACCCCATTTTGTTTCTAACGGACAGTCAGTTCCTCATGGCACCAAATACCTGAGAGGAGAGTCCCTTACGAATGACGGAGACAATAGAAAATCCAGCCGCACAAAACTGGATTTGTTAAAACAAATTCTCCTAACAAATTTTCCTTTGATTTTGAGGCTGCTCATCAAACTCGACTCACCCATGTTACGAGTATAATCCAGTCATCTGTTTCCCCTCGGGTAAGCCACGCTGCATCACACTACCGAGGGCCAGAGAAACCTACCAACGCCTAAGGCCCGGATGAGAAAGGCCCGGACATAGGTCCGGAGACACACGGTGACGAGGGAGAGGAAGGTGAGGGCGGTGGCAACGCCGGTGATCAGAGGCCCTATTGTAGGGGCATCAGGGTCGACGGTGTTGTATGTCCAGCCCATCTTGGCTGGCGCTCCGACGGGAAGGTATGACGGGGGAAACGCTCTGGGAATGGGGTGACCCGGGGGATCGGTTCGTATTATAGCGTCAACTTTGTTGGTGCTGTCCAAGGTGCACTGAGATTCGAGTGTGGGGCTCTTGATCGACGGCCGGATCCGGGTCTGGGGGAAAGGAGAGAGGAAGATAACAATGAACACGGGGGTTTCCTAGGACTTGCCCGGGCTCATCATGGATGAGAGATCGTCAGATATGGGGTTTGGTGACAGCTCAAGGTCAACTGGGCACCCTCCAACCTGAAGGTTGAATGAAAGCCTCGAATGAGAGGGGCTTGGGAGGGTTCTCGGCTGCGGCAACAGACCCGAATCTCGAAGCCAGATGCATGGAAAGTTACATCACAGGTGGACCGGCAAACATCCAGGGGTTTTCTTTGCAAGGGGCTTCCATCAGGCCGGGATACTCGCTGCTTTGCTCTCACGCCATGAAGAGACGCACGAAACCCAGAAAAGCAATGTCTCATCTCAGGACTGCAGCTTTCTCCAGGACTCCAACCTGCGGTGTTCGATGTGGCAGCATGACACCCACTCGGATGAGGGAGGCGAATTGCCGATCCCTGGTGAAGGGGGAGACCCTGTGGCAGGTGAAGGGGATTGAGATGATCGGACGAAGAAGCCTTCTTGACCGTTTGAATTCGAGTCGGCCCATGTGGTGCTAGTGAGTGAGCCCGAAGAAGATGGGTGATCTTAGTAGGGGGCGTGGGGGGATTGGTCGACCTGACGGCTTATTCGTAGACACGACATCTGGATGCGGATTTCCAGCTGGAGCCAGCCCACAAGGTGTCGGTGAAGAAAAGAGAGGCGGGCGTCCTTCCAAGCTCTCGTATCAACAGAGGCCGAGGCCCTCTCTCTTCGAGAGACTAAATCCTCCGCTATCAGAATGCGCCGGCCAGGTTCCCGCACCCACCGGCGGGTTACGGAGGGGGCTTGCGGTTGTTAGCGTGAGGCTCTTGTTTCCAAGATTTCCAAAAGATTGGTAATTATCGATGCCTGGGCAACGAGAAAGAAAGCGCGCAAGACGAAGGAAAGTGGCCCCCATGGGCCCATGATCGAGATCAGCGAGATGCTCGGCGCTGCAGGAGAGAGGGGACTGGGGAGAGTTGCCATTGGTCACGCGGTTGAGAGAAGTCGCATCTCTTCTTCTGTATCTAAGAGTAGTTTCCCCTTTAAGCCGACACGTTCCTGCATAAATCCCGGGTTCTCTGTTGGCCAAGCTGGCGTCGCCGACATCTTGCTTGTGGCATCGCCGGCGTTGCGGCCAGCATGCCTTGGCAACGGCGGCCGCCCAATCAACCACGATGTTCCTTGTTCTGGATCGATGGCGTTTGCGGTGGTCAGCACACGTGTCGGGGACGCCAGAAAGGACAGTTTCTGGGAGACGGAGGTCGGGAAGTGGGCGAGAGTGGGACGGGGGCGGCCCTGGAAAAAGCTGAGGCCATTTTCTGACAAGCGACGAGATGACGGGCAGAAACGTGGTGGAAGGCATGTGGAGAGCATCAGGCCGAGGGCAAGGGATCCACGCCCAGAAGATCGGGGATCTGTTGGATCGGCGACCTCACGAAGGAATTACCCAGTTGGGATTTCGGGGGGTAGCCGGAGGGTTCCGCTGCAGTTGAGATGCTCTCACCGGATTGCCGGGCGTGCTCGAGGCGTGCCGAGTTCTGACCAAAACCATCTCTCGGCAATTGGTTTGGTGGAGAACGATCAAACTGGAATCCTCAGTCCCGGCATCGGGTTGGTTATCGTGAACTGCCCGATTTCGTCGCCGACGAGGTTAGCCTCACGCTTGAAGTTCAATCAGAGTTGTGGGAAAAGCAAATATGAGGAGGCTTGGCGTGTGTTATCAGCTACCGAGAACATCCGTAATCGATGGTCTCTTCGCTCCTTTCCCTTTTCGTTTTTCGGTTCATTCCTTCGGGACTTGGTTTAACGGTTGTGGGCGTTGAAAGAGCCAGGATTAAGCATCTTGTGCCTGGCTCGCCAGCCAATCGCATCTCCCAATTCAGACTGCGACGCCCCGCTAGCATGGGCTCCACACTGCCATGCGGGAGGCGCTGGTCCCGAGATTTGGCAGGAACAAGAAACATCATTCATCCCGTGCTCTGGCTTCCCAAAATCAACGTCGAAGCGTGATTCACAATGGGCGATCGTTGTCTTTCCCAAGCATGAATTCAACAACCCATTTTGGCTGCTGATGGCCACAGGGGCTTTCCACGTGCACACTGCAGATCGATAACTCTTGTTTTCCTACCGTGTGGGGAGCACTTGGGAGGGGACGAGAGATGAGAGGAGAGGTCTCACTCTCATCGCCCTTGACCCCCCTCCCCTCTCCGATGTTGCTCTTCCCGTTCCACTCCCCAAAGGTGACAGTGTGGGCCCCCCAGGAGAAATTGTTTCTGCTCAACCCCCCGGGCTCACAGAGATGCCGTACCCACGACCGTCTGCAGGAGCACCCCGGCCTGACCCTTCTGGTCCCTCTCCGGCCTCCCGGCCCCGGGATGATATGTTCATGGCAACAAGGGCCGCTACACTATTGACGAGGAAAGGGGAGTCCGGCGGAGCATTAAACGAAACCCATGTAAATGTCTCGGCCGCTTCGCGTCCCGTACCGTGGCCATGTTTCTCTCATAGGATATTGAGATCGCGCCCGTCGCTCCCCTCCCTTCCGCTCGTTTCTTGTCTTTTGACACCCTCACTCTCTGTCACTCATCTGTCACAGCCATGAAGGCCACATTCCTTGCCGCCGCCGGCCTGCTTGCCGCCGGCGTCTTCGCTGAAGAGGCTGCCTCCTCCAACAGCACCCAGAGCCGCATCAAGTGCAAGTGCTTCCCCGGCGATAGCTGCTGGCCGTCGGCCAACGAGTGGAATGCCCTGAACCAGACCGTCAGTGGCCGCTTGATTGCGACTGTCCCGCTTGCCCAGGCCTGCCACGACCCCAACTACGACCCTGCGAGGTGCAAGACTCTCCAGGATGGTTGGCAGAACCCCGCGACTCAGTAAGATATGCCTCCCGCCGGATTCCGATCGGCGGTCTCTATCCGTGTAGATCACTAACCACCATCATGTCCGTAGCATGGACGACTCTGCCTCGCTCATGGCCCCCTTCTTTGCCAACCAGAGCTGCGACCCCTTCACCGCTCAGAACAAGCCGTGCACCCTGGGCAACTATGTGAGGTATGCCGTCGAGGCGCACTCGGCCGCCGACTTGGCCGCCACTATCAAGTTCGCCAAGAACCATAACATTCGCTTCGTCATCCGCAACACTGGCCATGACTACCTTGGCCGCTCCACCGGTGCCGGTGCCCTCTCGGTCTGGACCCACAAGATGAACGACATCGTCTTCAAGGACTGGAGCGACAAGTACTACAAGGGCAAGGCCGTCAAGCTCGGTGCCGGCGTTCAGGGTTTCGAGGTTCTCCAGGCCGGTCTTGACAAGAAGCAGATCATCGTCGGCGGTGAGTGCCCGACCGTCGGTGTTGCTGGTGGCTATACCCAGGGCGGTGGCCACTCCGCTCTTAGCACCTCGTTTGGCCTGTCTGCCGACAACACGCTCGAGTTTGAGGTTGTCACGGCTGCTGGCAAGCTCCTCACTGCCTCCCGCACCGCGAACCAGGACCTCTACTGGGCCCTGTCGGGCGGTGGCCCTGGCAACTATGGCGTCGTCGTCAGCATGACCGTCAAGTCATTCCCTGATGCTCACATTGGCGGCGCTTCCCTGACCTTTTACGCCAGCGAGAACCCCACTGACGTCTTCTACGGCGCCATTGATACATTCCACAGCTTCCTCCCCGGTCTTGTCGAGGCCGGCGCCATGGTCGTCTACTACTTCACCTCGAGCTTCTTCATGATCGCTCCCCTGACCGCCTACGGCAAAACCTCTGCTGAGGTCGAGGTCATGATGGCGCCCCTCATCGCCAAGTTCAACGAGATGGGCGTCAAGCACACGGCCGCCTACACCGAGACGGCTACCTACTACGAGGTACGCAACAATTTCCGCTGTTTTTGCCTGCCCCATTTCCAGCTGTCTCGAGAGCAGTTTTGCCCTTGAGACCAGCACTTTGCTCCCGAACTGCTCTTAAAACACCCCAATCCGGAATGAAATAGCTGACATTGTTGGTAGCACTACGACAAGTCCTTCGGGCCCCTCCCGGTTGGAAACATCCAGGTTGGCATCGCCCAGTACGGCGGCCGCCTCGTGCCCCTGGACGCCTTCACCAAGAACAGCACGGGCATGTCTGCCGTCACCCGCTACATCGCCGAGAAGGGCGTGACCTGGATCGGCGTCGGCACCGACGTCTCGCCCTTCGGCAAGAACAATGTCAACGCCGTCCTCCCGGCCTGGCGCAAACCCCTCATCCACGCCACCCTCACCACCGAGTGGTCTTTCGACCCCGCGAAGTGGGAAAAGATGCTTGACAACCAGCGCCTGATGACGTACGATGTCATGCCCGCCCTCGAGGCCGTCACCCCCGGCTCTGGCGCCTACATGAACGAGGCCGATTTCCAGCAGCCCGGCTTCCAGGACGCCTTCTTCGGCTCCAACTACAATCAGCTCCTGTGCATCAAGCGCAAGTACGACCCCGAGAACTTCTTTTATGCCCGCAATGCCGTCGGCAGCGAGAAGTGGACTGTGGCCGGTGACGGCCGGATGTGCAAGGTCAACTAAGGTGGCGATGGGCCATGTGTCGATGAGCGAAGATAGTAGCGATTTAGGTTCTGTGGGTATTGTTAATATTGTAACTTAATGGTATTATCAGGGGGACGGCTGTACATTCAATGGAGATCACGATTGTCTCGATCCATTTCTTGGTCTCCCTTCGAATCGCATCACTGTTGTCTCGTAATTCCGTTGGTCTCCAGTCGGGTTGGGGTCTCGGTCCGTTAGTGAACTTCAGGCAACAAACTGCGTCTCACTCAAAATTTTGGGTCATCTCCCGTCCGACTAACTCAAAACGCGCATCTTCCACGGGAGACAACACTCTGTGTCTGCAAACTTGTCTTGATGATGTCGATGATGTGGATTTGTAACAATTGGGGAACTTCCCCTCTTTCAGCGGAGTCGTCTCCAAGGAATCTTTGACGCGGGGGGCGGCATGTCCTGATTTATAATCCCCGCACGCTCTAGTCTGTCTCATTTATCCATCCATCTTCAGAGACATAAAACATCTGAACTCGTTTGTAAGGTGATAAGTCTCACAGCCGAGAAAGTCAATGCAACGAGTTGCTCTTCTTGGATCACACTTGGCATCAAACTACTCCACCAAATCCTCAGACACCAACTTCAACACCACCACCACCATGGCCGACACAAAGCCAAACATCCACCTCTACACGGCCGCCACGCCGAACGGGATCAAAGTGTCCATGCTTCTCGAGGAACTGGGTCTGCCTTATGAGGTAACACACCCCCAACCCTTTTCTCATAACGATGAGATAGTTTGCTAACACAGCCCAGGTAACCGCCATCGAACTCGGCAAGAACACCCAAAAGGAGCCTTGGTTTCTCGAGATCAACCCCAACGGCCGCATCCCCGCCCTGACCGACACCTTCACCGACGGCCAACAGATCCGCCTGTTTGAGAGCGGCTCCATCCTGCAATACCTTGTTGACCGCTATGACCCGGAGCACAAGGTGTCGTATCCGAGGGAGTCGAGGGAGTATTGGGAGGTGAACAACTGGGTGAGTATTGTCCTTGGATTATGAGAGGGGAGAGGATCAACCATTGCTGACGATGAATTAGTTGTTCTGGCAAATGGGTGGGCTGGGCCCGATGCAGGGGTGAGTTCCCTGACTGTTGGTAAGACGGGAGGAAGAAAACTGACAGTGAGATGTAGTCAAGCGAACCACTTCGCCAGTATGCCAGCCCCATTTAGTACCCTTCAGCTTCATAATCTTCAGCTAGACTAATACCATCCAGGATATTGCCCCGAAAAGATCCAGTACGGCATCGACCGCTACCAAAACGAAACCCGCCGCCTCTACCGCGTCATGGAGACCCAGCTCAGCAAGTCCACGTCGGGCTACCTCGTCGGCGACAGGTGCACTATTGCCGATATCTCCTGTTGGGGTTGGGTGGCATCAGCCTGTATGTCTTCTTCTTCTAGCCTCTATTGACCGAACGCTTATAAACAATAGACTGGGCTGGTGTTTCCCTCGACGACTTCCCCCACGTCAACGCCTGGATCGACAAGGTCGTGTCCCGCCCTGGCTGTGAAAAGGGCCGGCACGTGCCGAAGCCGCATACGGCGCTTGAGAACAGGCACAAGACTGAGGAAGAGCTGGACAGGGTTGCTGAGCAGACAAGGGCTTGTAAGTTTTGTTATTTTTTTTTCTTCCCCCTCTCCCCCCGGCCAATCCTTGCAGCTTCGAATCCATCGGGGGGACCGAAAGGACTGACACTGTCTGTAGGGGTTCAGCAGGGGATGAAGGAGGATGCGAAGAAATGAGTGAGATGGCAAGGGAGTTGACGCTGAAGGGGGGGCACTGATTATCTCGGGTTGACAGTTCACAGTAGGTGCTACGGCATTGTGAGGATTGCAATAAACAAAGATTCGTACCAGGGAGGCAAGAGAAAGCTTGATTCAAATGAATGTGTACAAAGTAGGTTATGCTATGTAATGGACACGACCTCTACCTAAGCTCAAGCAGCCTAAACCCCCTCCTCTTCAATCTCAACCCCCTTACTGAGGATCCGTCCTCACCATCACAAAATCATCCATATAAATCGTATTCTTGCCTCCCTCCGAATCCCTCGGCGCCTTCACATTACACGAATACGTCACAGATACCACCGCGAACGTCCCCACCGCCTGGTACGTAAACCCTATCTCCCGCCACACCCCGCCAGGCACGGTCTCCAGGTCTATCACCGGCATACCGCTCACCGCACCACCGAGGGGGCGCACCGCGAGCGAGATGGTACAGGCCGGGTTGCCCGGGTTCTCGTGGCTGAACCACATGGACATGGTGTAGTTCGCCCCCGGCACCACAGGCACCGTCTGTAGCATGACGGTGTGGTGGCCGTTTTCGTTGAGGAACACGGCGCGGAAGGCGTGCGTGCCGGAGCGCGCCCGCACCGGACTAGCCTCCTCGGGCGTGAACGGCTTCAGGCGCTCCTGGAAGACCCAATTTGTTGTGTCGCCGGACTCGAAGCCGCCGTTTTGGAAGACGTTGGTGGGGGATGTGGGTGAGATGGTGGTGGTGGTTGCTGCGGGGGTGGATGTGGGCTCCTGGCCGACGGTATAGGTGGCGGTGACGCAGTCGCTCGCGTAGCTGCAGATGGCCGCCGTCTTCAGGCAGCTGTAGATTCCGGGTGCCGCCTGGGCGATGATACCGATGGGTGTGGGGAAGCAGGTAGCGATGTTTGTGGGGAGGGGTCTTCCGAGCGAATTGGTGCACATTAATAGTGACCCTGCAAGGTTGGTTAGTGGTGTAGCGCCCAGTCCCTCGCAGGCTCGAGGCATTGTAGCCAAGCAGCTGGTTTGGGAACCGCCCACCATGGTCAGGCCCGAACAGTGGGTGACTGTCGTTAGCTCTGGGGCGGCTGTGGTGGCCGGGGGTGCAACATCGGAGGAGGAAACAAGATCGGTTGATGTCGAGGATGGTTCGATTGTCGACGTCACCAAAGAGTCGGTAGTCGACAAGACCGATGTTGATGACGGGGATGAAGAGTCGTCTGCTGATGAGCTTGTGGATGAGGCCTCGGTGGATATCTCGGTGGACGACTCGGTGGACGTCTCGGTGGACGTCTCGGTGGACGACTCGGTGGACGTCTTGGTGGACGTCTCGGTGGACGTCTCGGTGGACGTCTCAGTTGGAGACGATGTGACTGTGGGCAATGGTAGGACGTCTGACGACGAGGTTACCGTCGAATCCGAAGGGATTGAATCGGATGTAACCGAAGAGGGAGTCGGGTGTTCTTCAGACGTCGACGGGATAGAGGATGTTGACGTAGGCGGGATGTCAGACGAGGACGCGGTCATTGAGTCCGAGGAGATCAAGGTTGATGTTGCTAGCGTGACGACAGATGAAGAGATTGTAGTAGTGATTGGGTTGGTGGCGTAGAGATTCAACCGGTTGGGACCTCCGCACCATTGCGAATGATTACCAGCACAAAGTTCGCTGCAGTCCTCCTCAGCCGCCGACTGGCCACCAGCGAGCTCATCGCCACAAAAGCATTCGGTTGTGTACTCAACACCAAAGAAGGCATGGCCATTGCAGAAGGCAGCGCACCTGTCTACCGTCATGTCGTTGCTCGCCTCGGTCTTTCCGGTGAGTGAGCGAGCACCCACGGCATCGGTCCAGCATGACTGGTAGGTGAAGGTACCAATGGTCTCGGGGCTGGACGGCGCACCAGATGTTGTCTTCTTGTAGACCGTCAGGCGGTTCGCATCACCACAAATGAGTGACTCGTCGCCACCGCACTTCATCGAGCAGTCTCCCTCAGGAGACTTGATGCCGGAGGGATCCAGGCTCATGCCGCAAAAGCACTGGTTACCGTTCTCAAGACCAAAGTAAGTATACCCAGCGCAGGTGGCAGCGCAAGAGGCGAGGGTCATGTCGGGGTTGGTCAGAGTATATCCGGACAGAACGCGCAGAACGACTGAGTCCGTGTAGCAGCCGTCGTAAGTGAAGCTGCCGACAGTAGTCGGGTTGGTAGGGGGATCGGGTGGTGGTGTCGTGCCAACGGGTCCATAGACGCTCAAGCGCATGCTGGCACCACACATCTCGGCCGGGTTACCCGAGCAAGACATGTTGCACTCAGACTCTGTAGCCTGATTGTCCGGTGCCGTATGGCCGCAGTAGCATTCACGGCCCCATTGCGTTCCAAAGTAGGCGTAGCCCGCACAGTTGGCGGCACATTTCGCCGCCGTCATGTCGTCCTCTGAGATGATATGCTCGGGCAGCGCGCGGGCAGGGATATCAATGAAGCAGCCAAGGTAAGGAACTCCAGCGGGTGCCGTGTTGCCAGGATTTGGGACAACATAGTTGTTGTTGGTGTAGAGGTCCAGTCGCACGCCAGCACCGCAGGTCTGGGCAGCATCGCCGGCGCAGGGAAAGCTGCAGTCGGTATCGAGAACAACGACGGAAGAGGCGTCACGATCGTTGCCACAGTAGCACTCACGGCCATACTCGACACCAAAGTACCGGTATGCCGAGCAGTAGGAGGCGCACATCTCAATGGTCATGCTGTCGTCAGCCTTGGAGTCGGCTGTGAGAGCACGCGGCACCCCGTCGGTGAAGCAGCCTAAACGAGTGTAGGCATCACGGGCGGATATCGGCCGTCTGCTGGGTAGGGCAGAGGCAGTCGAGAGGAGGAGGGAGCAAAGGAGTGGCGCGGCCAAATGGCCAACCAAGAGGGACGCCATGGCGATGACGGGTCAGTGCTACGCGGCGATGCGTTTCGACGGGGGGCTATGTGATAGCTTCGACCCAACCGGGACCCGGGGGAAAGCATTGTTTAAGTATGGACGTCGGTGTGCCTCCGGTCCAGGTAATCCCATGCTCCTCTGCTGGACCACTTGGGTCTGATCATTGATTCAATACCAAGCCAATCCAGCTCTCCCTGGGCTCGACTAACGGTTCCCTGGGCCGGCGCGACCCGCAAATGCCAAAGAACCATGGGTCTTCATGATTTGCAGGGACCTGCAACTTGTTGTTTTCTACCCCTCCCGGTCATTGAAGAAAATGTCTTGAATGGCGGCACTTCGTACTTTGTCCAATATCTACCCAGGCTCGCCAGGGACGGCGAGGTGGTTCGTGTCTCTCTCTCTTTCTCTGGTCACTCTGGTCACTTGAGTTCCAGGTACTACACGAGTGAACCTGATGGCAAGCGCCTCAAGAAGTCAGAATTTGACACCCCCGATCATGCGGCTGCCCCTTAACTGGTTCCAGACTCCAGCTGGTGCCTCCCATCTTCGGTCTCGACCTGTCGATGTGCAGCTGGAGCGAACTATCGAAGGGATGCTCCGAATTGGGACTTGGCAGGGCGGAACTGGGGTGGAGCACCGCCAAGCCCAACTCGACTAAACCATTGGGTCGGTAATGAAATAATGGGGCGTGGAATTCCTCTGAGATGATGGAAATAGAAAGGAAAATATAAACCCAAAGGGACAGTAAACAGTCTGATGAAGTATCCAATCGAAGTGACACTTCCTACACAGCAGTGAGTCAGTGACTTCTGTGGGCATTCGGCACTGCTGCCTGGACGAAGAACAGTTGCTTGTTTCGGCATTCATGGCCGAATGTGTGTGTGAGAGATGGGACTGATGAGATGACGAGGTCGCATCCACCCTTGACAATAGTTGGTGGTTCAAGGGTTAGGGTTGATGGTGCAATCTACACGTGACACCTTCTGGGCCTGAATCCAGATTGGGCTAGTGGCGAACCTTAACATTTCGTCGCCGCGTCTCCCAAATCTTGGACCATCCCACATCCCTTCCACCAACCCACCTTCACCAGTCGACAATTCACCATCACCGACAAGATGGCGTGGAGAAACCAAGGCATTACTGGATCCAACAACATTCCCTTGGGGAAGCGCCGTTTTGCTGGCGACGAGGAGGACGGCATCCCTAACGGCGGCAGCGCATCGCCGAATGGTTTCGCAAATGGCGACCACCACCACGCCGACCACGACCGTGATCGCAACATCGATCGCGACGTCAAGCGCGGCCGCAGCCCTGAGCGTGTGTTTTTTCCCGCTTACTCCTTTTTTTTTGTAGTGTGAATACACTGACACGCATTCTGCAGGTGCCGAGCATGACGGTCCGAGACGCCGCAAGAAGCGCAACCGCTGGGGCGAGGCCACTGAGAACAAGGCTGCTGGACTAATGGGTCTGCCCACCGCCATCGTCGCCGACATGACCAGCGAGCAACTTGAGGCATACACTCTGCACCTGCGTATCGAGGAAATCACCCAGAAGCTCAAGATTGACGATGTCGTCCCCGCCGACGGAGACAGGTATGTTGCACCCTCATTGTGCTCAGTCATTGAATGCCAATCCTGACACCCTCCTGTAGGTCGCCGTCCCTTCCCCCGCAGTACGACAACCACGGCCGCCGCGTCAACACTCGCGAATACCGCTACCGGAAGCGCCTCGAGGACGAGCGCCACAAGCTGATTGAGAAGGCCATGAAGACCATCCCCAACTACCACCCGCCTCAGGACTACCGCCGCCCGACCAAGACCCAGGAGAAGGTCTACGTGCCGGTCAACGACTATCCAGAGATTAACTTCAGTATGATTGCTAACCCTCTAACCTCTCTAACCTTTCCATATCCCCCCTCCCTTTGGTTACCTGCCAGGCATTTGTGTCAGCATCCTGCCGTGATGCTGCGCGTTGCAGGCTGACGCCGTTGGATACTCTAACCCGGTCACTGCTTTGTTATTTGATCCAGACACTAACACTTAGCTCTCCCTACTAAAGTTGGTTTACTCATCGGACCTCGTGGCAACACGCTCAAGAAAATGGAAGCAGAGTCCGGCGCCAAGATTGCCATCCGCGGAAAGGGTTCCGTCAAGGAAGGCAAGGGCCGCTCTGATGCCGCCCACTCCAGCAACCAGGAAGAGGATTTGCATTGTCTCATCATGGCCGACACAGAGGACAAGGTTAACAAGGCGAAGAAGCTGATCCACAATGTCATTGAGACGGTACGTGCTTTCTCCCTCAAGTGCTCAGCCAACCTCAGTGCTAATCAGGTCACCAGGCTGCATCTATCCCGGAGGGTCAGAACGAGCTCAAGCGTAACCAGCTGCGTGAGCTTGCTGCCCTGAACGGTACCTTGCGTGACGACGAGAACCAGGCATGCCAGAACTGCGGCCAAATCGGTCACCGCAAGTACGACTGTCCCGAGAAGCAGAACTTCACAGCCAACATCATCTGCCGCGTCTGCGGTAACGCCGGCCATATGGCTCGTGATTGCCCTGACAGGCAGCGGGGCGCTAGCTGGCGCAACGACGGCCCCGTGGGTCGCCCTGGCGCACCTGGCGGACGCTTCCCCGCTGTCGGCGGCGGTGGCGATGCTGTGGATCGCGAGTACGAGGTATGTTGACCCCTTAGCATTTACACCTATCGTTGCCATACTCACACACCCCAGCAACTCATGCAAGAACTCGGCGGCACTGGCGCGGCGCCTGCACGCATTGAGGCCGGCCCCATTCCCAATGGCCCCAGCGGTGGTAACGACGCTCGACCCTGGGCTCGTGGGCCGACCGGCGGGCCTGCTCCTTGGCGTTCCCGGGACAACGACCGCGGCCACGAGGGCGGACCTTCCGGTGGCCCCGCTCCCTGGGCTCGCGACCGCGACCGCGACCGCGGTGATAGGGACCGGGGCTATCGTGGCTCCGACGGTCGCGACGGTCGCGACGGCCGTGATGGGGGCGACAGCTATTACCCCAGCCACGGCTCTTATGGTGGTGCTCCCTCTGCGCCCTCTGCACCCGGCACCGCTCCTTGGCACCAGCCCATGGCTGCTCCGGCCGGCCCGGCCGGGTACGGTGGCTACCCTGGCTATGGCGGCTACGGCGCTCCTGGTGCTCCTCCTGGCATGGGCGGTGCTCCTCCCGGTTTGCCTCCTCCGCCTCCAGGGGGCGCGCCCCCTGGCCTTCCTGGTGGGCTCAATGCGCTCATCCAGCAATACGCCAATGCGGCCCCGCCTCCCCTCCGCCGCCGTCTGGAGACGCTCCGCCCCGCCCCCGCCCATGGACCTGCCGCCTCCTCCTCCTGGTGCTTAGTATGGACACTAGGCCACTAACATGTGCTGCGGTGCGGTTCGCATCGGGCAGTGGAATTGCTACTGACTGATAGGGAGTTTGATTGATTGACCCGCTCTTTCTCACATTCTCTTAGCACACCTGGCATTTTCAGTGTTGTCGATAGGACCTCTGGCTACGAATGAAGGGATGGTGGGCACTAACTATTGCGGATAATTGCTTCATGTAGTATTTTGTTCACACTTTTTGCTTGACGCCTGGATTCGTGGTGTTGCCATGTCCAATCATCGTCTTTTTGAGGTCTCTCTTGTGTTTTCGTGCATGCCACTTGACCTCTCGGGCGTCGGTGTTAGCAGCACCGAAGAAGAGACCAGGGTCGTGTGACATCACACTGGAGCTTGGGCCACTCTCACCCTGAAGCTCGCTCCCCGCAGCGTTCCGATGCTGCAGCGCTGCCTCCAGTCCACATCTTCACCTTCCAGCTTCACCCTCACATCACCCCTTTCAGGGACTTTTCCGTTTGATCCCATCTCTCCCGTTCGCGGTGCCTGACTCTCTGAACCGGTTCTGGCGATTTGGACTGTATAGTGGAAACCGGAATCTTTGTGTGGGGGCACCTCCGCATTCCGACCTCACCAACGTCGTTGGTCCGCGACAAAGACAACACCACCACCGAAGCCCAGACACGGATTGTGTGTTGCCTAAACTTTTTACCACCACATCCCGCTCCCTGTTGGTTCCAATATTTATGTGCCATCCATAGCATCTCGAGAATCTTGCAGTCGTTTCTTGCTTTCCAATACTCGGAGATCTCATGTCACCCAGCTCTGCTCTGTCTCGTTGATGAGCTGACGAAGCGTGTCGTGAGGCTTATCTTGCTTTGAGCTTGCCTCTTTCCACGTCTCCCGCGTCGCAGTGGCAGCAAGACGCGCCAACATGATCAACCCATTCTCATTCCGGCCGGGCCAGGTCACCTTTTGGACGACCGTCACATACCTCGCCTTGCTCATCCCCATCATCGTCATCAACGAGCAGACGCCGCCAGCCCCGAGCAATGAGGCCCCGGTAGAGGGCGTCAACTTTACACAGGCCTGGCTCGACTTGACTACAATTACCAAGGGTTATCACCCGTACAACAGCCGCTACAATGACGAGCTTCGGGAGTATTTCCTCCAGCGCATACACACGATCCTGGATGATAATCGCGTGACTTGGATGACTGATGGGTAAGCCGAATGCAGCCCTATGGTGTTGGGTTGTGGCTAACATGAACTTAGAGCTGAGACTGATAACACGGACGCTGCTGTTACCGTCTTCGATGACATGACCTCCAACTGCACCTTTCTCATGGCCTCGGGTGTCGTCCCCAACCCTACCACACCCCAGGTAGCCGCCTACTTTGAGGGCACCAACATCCTTGTTTACATCAGGGGTAAGCAGGACGACGAGGGCAATTGGTGGAAGACTGCCGGTGCACATGACACCAATCGCAATGAGAAGGGCCTGACGCTGGTCAACGCCCACTACGACTCGTACGTGCTCTTCCTCCCCTCCCCATCCTCGGTTTCATCCGAACCAACCATATTCCAGCGTATCCACCGGTTATGGCGCCACCGACGACGGCATGGGCGTCGTCACCTGTCTGCAACTCCTCCAGCACTTCACTCACTCCTCCCACCAACCCGAGCACGGCATCCTCATCCTCCTCAACAACGGCGAGGAAGACTACCTCTACGGCGCCCGCGCTCTGGGCCAGCACCCACTCAACCCATACATCCACACCTTCCTCAACCTTGAGGGCGCCGGCGCCGGCGGCCGCGCCATCCTCTTCCGCTCCACCGACCGCGAGGTGACGGCCGCGTACGCCGGCTCCCCGGACCCCTTCGGCACCGTCATCGGCTCCGACGCGTTTGGCCTCGGCTTCATCCGCAGCGGCACCGACTACTCGGTGCTCTACGACATTTTCGGCCAGCGCGGCCTCGATCTGGCTTTCTTCAGGCCCCGCGCTCGCTACCACACCAACCAGGACGATGCGAGGCACGCGAGCAGGGGCAGCTTGTGGCATATGCTTTCTGCCGCGCTGCACACGACCAGAAAGCTGTCTGGCAATACGGGGGAGACGTTCATCGGTCCCAGACCGGATGGAGCCAGGGGGAAGGTCCATAATGGGCGGGCGAGCGACGGCGTGTGGTTTGACTTGTTCGGGAAGGGGTTTGTGTTGTTTGGGTTAAGGGGCATGTTCGCGTGGAGCTTGACCGTGTTGGTGGCGACGCCGCTGATCTTGGTGTTGGTTACCTATCTGCTGCATAGGGCGGATAAGTATTACCTTTTTAGCTCGGCTGTGAAGGTTGGCGGGGAGCAGGCGGATGAGGGTGAGGCATTAACGGTGCCCCTTGGCGGGTGGAAGGGGTTCTTCAGATTTCCGTTTGCGTTGCTGATGGCTGGGAGCTTGACGCTGGGTGCGGCTTTCTTGATGAGGAAGGTTAACCCGTTTGTGATTTATGGGAACCGGTACACGGTGTAAGTCCCACTTTACTGATGATGACGCGGAGGGATGTGGGTGCTGACCTGAAACTAGTCTGACCATGATGGTTTCGCTGTTTTACTTCACCTTCTGGGCCATCATGCGCGGCGCCGACTTTGCACGGCCCAGCGCTCTGCACAGGATTTACGTCCAGATTTGGCTGTTCATCCTGGGATGGACCATGCTCGTGGCAGTCACTGTCGCGGAGGATCGGCTCAGGATCGGTGCTGGCTACATGTTTGTCTTCCTTCAGTCAGCTCTCTTCCTGTCCTTGTTCATCGCGCTCTGCGAGATGTTCGCCCTGCCCAGGAAGAGCGACTGGGCGCAGAAGCTCCGCGAAGCTGAGGAAGAGAGGAGCCTGTACCGTGATCATCCTCACGACGACCTCTCGTCCTCGGGGCTCCCACCCCCCATTCCTCACCACGAGTCAACGTCTCCCACCATCCCGGCAGCTCCCAACCAAACCACCACCACCAACGACGATGAAGCCGACCCCGAACCCACCGAACGCACCCCCCTCGTCGGCGGCGCCGCCAACGGCACCTCTCCCACGCGCACAACCTTCGCCACCACCTACCGGCGCTCCATCTCAGCCCTCGTCAACGGCGCCCGCCGCTACAGCGGCTCATCTTCCGCCTCCAGCACTGACCATAAGCCCTTTGAGCACGAACAGCCCTGGTCCGGCCGCCTGCCCACCTGGACCTGGCTCCCGCAGTTCCTGCTGCTCGGGCCCTTTACAATCGTCCTGGTGGGGCAGACAGCCCTGATGCTGGTTGACGCCGTGCACCAGACGGGCGCGGACGGGAGCAGCCTACTGCTGCCGTATTTGCTTGCGTTTATGTGTACTGTGTTGTTGATCTTGCCGCTGGCGCCGTTTGTGCACCGCGTGACGCATCATGTGCCGGTGGCGTTGGGCGTGGTGTTTGTGGGGGTGTTGGTGTGGAATTTGGTGGTGTTTCCGTTTGGGGCGGGGGAGAGGTATAAGGTGTATTTTGTGCAGAGGGTGGAGATTGGTGAGGGGAGCAGTGGTAATAATACGGTGTGCTATAACGGGGTGGAGGAGTATGTGAGGGGGATTGTGAGGGAGTTGCCGAGTGCCAGTGGGACGGAGGTGGTGTGTGGGGAGAGTAAGAGGTCAGGGTTGACGAGTTGCTGTTTTGATGGGAGTAGCGTGCCACCGAGGTTGGTGAATGAAGGGGATGATTATGCTGGGTTGGTTACCGTCAATGCCACACGCACTGCGGGGAATGCGGCGAGGATTCGTCTTGCCGCGAACAACACCAAGGCGTGCTTCCTTGAATTCGACCGCCCAGTCACAGGGCTGCGCGTGCACGGCAGCTCGGAGTGGGACGACAGGTTTGGACAGTTCCCGGAGGCGGGCGTCAAGAGCTTGAGGTTGTGGCATCGGAAGTGGGAGGGGGAGTGGGTTGTGGATGTGGAGTGGAAGGATAGCGCGCCGGCGAGGACGCCTCTGATGGAGGATGGACAGACTGGGGTGCTGAGAGACGGGGAGTTGAGGAAGAGGGAGGACAAGGAAAGGGGGTTGGAGGGGACTGTTGTGTGCATGTGGAGCGATGCGAATGTTCCCGGGACGATACCCGCCTTCGATGAGGCGGTGCAGTATGCGCCAGCGTGGGTCGCGGTGACGAAGTTTGCCGAGGGGCTGGTGGAGGGGAGGAAGAGGTTTAGGGTGTGAGGTTGTCATTGGAAAGGAGTAAGGGGCAGGGGTTGAAGGGTGTAAGTCATGATGGAGAGCAAGTGCCTTGTTTGGAGTCTCGTCTAGGTCGGGTTTAATTGCAAGCGGTTGACTCGAGGTTTCTTTTCCTTCGGAGCATCTCTGTCTGCCGTCGATGTACCAGTAATACAATTCTAAGTCATCTTCCACGTAATCGCCCACCTCGTGGGCTCAGAAACATGAAGGTCGTAAGACTAAAATGTCTGATTCATAATTCTCCTGAGCAGGAGCCGAGACATATTGCATCATCAGAGTCGTCGGAGGTTGGAGAATCTGGTGAGTGTCGCGATGTTTCCAGGCCCTCCATAGTTGTTGTTTCGGACCGAAGGCTCCTCTTCCTCGGTAGCCAAGTTTCACAGTGTTTACCTGAGAGGGGTTTGCCTCAAGATCTGCCTCCTTGTCTGCGTCGTCTCGTCTGACTTTAACTGTTGTGTACGGTTGTCTCTGATCTCCCGATGGCGCAGCCATCCATCCGTGTTGCGTGACGGGAACCTGGGTTGAGGTGGCACGGGAAGTTCGTGGTGTACAGATTTTGATATGAGGACGCAATATTCTTGAGTCTTGAGGATCTGGTCCTGGACCTGGACATGGATATGGTGAGCAATACGGAACCTCTCCATATGCTAAGTGCGATGCTATCCCAAAAATACTCGATTTTGATAAATTGGGTTTCTTCCCAGTGGCAAATAGAGTCAACGACCGACAGACAAGACAAGATCATGCCCGGGACCTGAATAAGACCGTTTAGACGAGTCCGGCAGTCATCATCAGGTGTTACTGGGCCTGTGTTGCAGCCAGGAGGACGCAAACAAGGCCCAAATCCTCGACTCCTGTGACCGCTGACACATAGGCTTGTCATTTGTGCCTGGATTGTGGCATCGAGAGACTCGGTGGGTTGTACTGACGGAACAGCCAGGAGAAACAGGCAATTCGGCGAAGTTGAGGGATGGATGGGGGTGGTGGAATGGGTGGCGGTGATGAAGGGGCAAGGCTTCTTCCCTTCCACCCCAAGAAAGTTACTCGCGTCATGGTCGACATCAACCCATCACATTAACTCACCTTCTTGACAACCCATCCCAGGGAACTCTTTTCGTGTTTTTTTTTCATGTTTTGTGCTCAGTAGCACCGACTTGATCGCACTGGGTTGATCGACGGCAGACCTTGAGGAAAGCCCTTGTTCCGGATCTCGCTCTTTCCGTTCCATCTCGATCACCGACCACGCCAAAATTTCTACTTTCTTGTCAAAAAGACCCTTCTGGAACCGCCATCATCCGACTTTCATCAAAGAGAGAATTCCCACCACCGACCTACAAAACACTCGCTTTCTCTCCTTCACCCTCCACACTCGCTTCTCCTTTATCACATCCCACCACCTACGACACCATCCAGCCTACAGCAACTCATCTCGTCAACCAACCTACCTCACGATGTTCTCCATCAAGAAGCTCACCACCCTCCTTTTCTCCACCTCCTTCGCCTCGCTGGCGACCGCTGCAGCGGCTCCGGTCAAAGTCGTCGAGCGCAGCCTTCCATTTCAGGCGACCGCCACCCGCGAGGCCATGGCAGCCGCTTGCACCAACGGCCTGCCTGCCTCTAAGCAGCACGTCGCAGCCGCCGCGGCCAACTACCCGATCAACAACTACACGGTGGTTACACCGGAGGAGGTTGGGATCATGGGTTGGACGTCGTATGGTATCAACCAGGACTGGGCTGCAGAGCACTTCCTTTCGGGTCCTCATGTGAGTTTTCTCCCAAGTCTAGCAATAGGTAGGGGTGGGCAGTGGGGGGGGGAATGCTGACGAGAAATAAATAAACCACAGGTCATGAGCTTCACACACAAGAGCGACCCGTATGGCCCATTCAAGTGCCAGTACACGTGCAATGCGAACGAGAACTGCAATGCCTACTTTGTGTCGTACGGTGAGTACACAACCTCAATCATCATAACCAATGGTAGGGTGGATGTGGGCTCACTTAAATTGTAGAAAACGTCGGAACCGACGACGAGCACCTGAACTGTGTTCTTTTCGATGCGGTGTAAGCCCCTTCCACCCGACAGACACTACATAATACCAAAACTAACATCCCACAGCGTCCCGCCTTCGGTCTTCGTCCAGACCAACGATGGCAGTCTCGCCAAGGGAGCCTATGACAGGCTTTGCGACCGCGTTTCGGTTTAGGGTAACTTGTGTAGAAGCCGAGAGGAGTGCTTTTGCCATGGACGGAAGGCCCCCTGGCTCGTTTGGGAGAACAACAGTATCAGTTTGCGTGTCTGGGATTTGCTTTCTGGTGCGGGGCTCCACAGGTTGTCCGGCCCTGCAGGATTCGGGTCTCTGAATGTCTGCATTTCTGGTGTGTTCAGCTGTTCGATGGCTGGAGGAGGCGACTGTAATGATGTCTGGATGTAATCTGGAGCAGTTTTCCCAAGCAACGAGGTCGCAGTCGCATCATTTTGCCGACTTACAATGTTGAGCATAAGTGTCTGATGACAGGGAAAGAAAAAAAAAAGGTCGATACCTGATGATACTGACTGCCAAAGTCCCAAGGGTATATCCCCAACCCCCTTCCCATCCTAATAACGCCAACGTCCAGCCCAATCCAACCCCATACCCCATGCTAAAACGCCTTTTGTCAAAAACCCACCCTCCCTACTCCTCCATCCGATCCTCCCTTCCCCTCTCTAATACAACATCCTTTACTGCTTGTGCTTCTGTCTCGCCGACGCCGCCGCCGCTGCGCAGCGTGATGATGCCTGCTTCTTCCATCGCTAGGATTTGTCGGGTCAGGTGCTTGTCGATGCGGTCGATTGTGTTGAAGAAGGAGGTCTGGGAGGAGCGGAAGGCTTCGAGAGGGTCGGAGGAGGAGGTGGCGTCGTCGTCGTTTGTGGGGGTGGTGGTGCCGCCGGGGTGTGGCTAGGCGCGCATTGCGGAGGAGAGGTGGGTGAGGAGGGTGGCTACGTCCTGGAGGGGGGTTAGCGGGCTGTGGTTGGTGCAGGTGGACGAAATGAAAGGTTGAGGATTGGACTGACATTGTCGATGTTGCTGAGCTGTTGGATGCGCTCAGCTGTGGTGAAGGGTTGGTGGATGTCGGTTGCTCCGTTGTGGCTGATGTTGTTGGGCGGGGGTGGGTGCGTGCCGTTCATGATGGATGTTGGTGGACAGAAAGTGAGAGTTATGTTAGCACTTCAATCCTTTTATGTGGGTTTGAGGCTGAATGGTCTCAGACGCTGCTTCTTGTGGGGAACGAGCTTTGAAAAAAAGAGACGAGAGGCGATGAGAAGGGCGACGAGAGCTTCGAGAAGCGCGATGTTAGAGCGAGACCTGGTTCCATATCTAACCCTAACCCAAGTTTGATAACTCTCATGTGGATCTCGGGTTGGGCGTCAATGTGGGGTGGCGGGGCACAGACCCGACATGCAGCCAAGAGCCTGAATCCATGCACGGAAATCTCCGTGCGGCGCCTGGCGGTCTTGGGAACTGGGGCCAAGTCCCACCTCATTCATCAACCATCATCTGAAAGCAGCATCGACAAACATCACTTATCAACCTTAAGAATCCCACACGAACCTCGAAGCCTTCGTCAAAACCAAATGCGAGCCATATGACTGCATTTTGAGCTATCATCATCAGAACTTTGGGGACCCGAGTGTATGGAATCAACGACGGCGGGGAGACGCGCCCCAGACATTGGCCGCCGCTGCCCCCCACGCGAATAAGAGACGAAAAGACGAGACCCAGGAAGACTCTCGGGTTTACGTCTATTTGCTAGACCCGACATACCCTACACATTGCCGTCATGTCGAATCCAGGCCCCCAGGGCGGTGTGCCAGGCTCAGCCGGAGGGCCATATGGCGGCCAACCTCCCTCAGCAGGAGGCGCCGGAAGCAGTACTGGAGCAGGGACGACGAGCACCCAGAGCGCGCCGTCCGCCCAGAATCTGAATCAAATTGTGAGTAGCCGCGAGTTTCCATCCCTCCTATGCCGTTTTTTAATTCTCGGGTTTCCTTTCTTTCTTGGTTTCCCCGTGCCCTTTTTCGTTCTTCCCAAACGGCCACTGTCCATCAGACCGTCGGGATAAGTGTTGCCAAAGCACTCCCCAGAATCCTCACCATGACAACACCTACCAGCTCTGCTTTTTCTCCAGGGCAGATTGTGCCCTCAAGACATGCGGAATTCGTGAATATAGTAAGTGCTGCGCTGCGGGCTTTTGTCTGCTGGTCCCTGAGCCGGAGTCGGTCTCGGAGGGGTGTTATTGTGCTTTTCAAGCCTCTCTCCTGTTGCCATTGTTCCATTCACTCAATAGCAGTAATTGGAAAGGCGACTCGGCACGGCAGCCCCGCAGCAGTCCATCACCTTACAGAACTCCCATCTTTTTATCTCTATTCTCATTTCCTTTCTCATCCTTACTGCTCTCCCCAACCCTTCACAGAATCGCAAACCCTCGCGCAATCGCTCCCGAAATGGCTCCCCGGCCGCACACCTCATACCCTTCTGCTGGTCCGGCTTCTGCCGAGGAATGGTGCCTCAAGCCTATGAACAACGGCCGACAGCAGCCCACGGCTAGTTACTTGCCGCTGCCTATTGGCGCTAGCTACCGCTACGTAAATGCCGACCCATCCCTAACCGATTACCAGGTCACAGATTATCTGAAGAAGAAAGGTTTCTCCAAGACGGAAGCCGTCTTCCGCCGAGAGACAGCCTATCTGGGCCCTGATGGGAGGCCCGCCCAACGGAACGAGGAGACCGGCCCGAAGAAATACTTGAAGGCCTTCGTTTTGCTGAAGAACTGGATTGAGAACAATCTTGACATTTACAAGGTGAGCAGTTCCTTGGAGTCCTTTGCATGAGCAATGACTGACTGCCCTCCAGTTCGAACTGAGGAAGCTTCTGTGGCCCGTCTTTATTTACTCGTACCTCGAGCTCGTCAGCGAAGGCTACACCGATGACGCAGAACACCTGATCAACACCCTGAGGCCATGTTTCGACGCAGCCTATCAAGAGAGCCTGGCCGTTCTGGCCACAGTGACCCTTCCCCAGCACGTCAACCAGAACCAAACGACCCGTCTCTACCGCGAGAACAAGTACCGCATCCCTCTTAACCAGTCGCTTGCCGGCAATCTCTTCCACTTCCTTGAACGCGAGGCCGATGAGGGCGGCGCGACTATCACCTACATTCTACAAACCCACTGCAAAATTGAATCGAGCGCACGTGGGCCCATCGAGCCCTACAGCTTCGAGGCCATCTATCGTCGCGCGCAGAATCTCAACTTGGATGAGGTAGATGCGCAAGAGGGCATTCCGGGCGTCTTTACGGGTGTCTCCAACCGCGATGTCCTCGATACCAGCGCCAAGCTCAAGCTCGGCCCCATGCCGATGGAGGCTGAACTGAGGGAGGATGTTAGGGCGGAACTGGAGGACGAAGACCAGCGGCATCCGCCGGCTGACGGCCGGCTAAGTCTTGTTGACGAGTTCGACAAGCGCATCAAGCGTGAGGAGAGCGCGGATGCGCCTTCACGCACAGACATCCCGCTTCCCCCTTCGCGGGCGCGAGATGTCGTGATGGAGATGCAGAAGGTTCGCGAGAACAGGGACCGGTTCCAAATTGAGGGGCGCACCGGCGGCGTCGGCATCCCGGTATCGGCCTGCATGTTCACTTTCCACAACACTCTGGGGAGGTGAGTAATCCTCTTGTTCACCGACTGGGTGCTGTTACTGACGAGGAGCGTTAGTGTGTCCTGCATGGACTTTTCAAACGACCATCAGCTGGTGGCTGCTGGCACGATGGACTCGTACATCAGGGTTTGGTCCCTCGATGGCAAGCCGCTCAAGAGCAGCCTGGAGAATGAGAAGGATCTTAAGGTCAACAATCGGAAGCTCATCGGGCACTCTGGCCCTGTGTACGGGGTTTCGTTCTCAGACTCCATCTCCAACCTCAAGCGCAACATCTATGGAGAGACGGACGAGAAGAAGCCTGACACAAGCACAAAGCTGCTGCTGTCATGTTCCGCAGACGGCCAGATCCGGCTTTGGTCTTTGGACGTCTGGGCGTGTCTTTGCATCTACAAGGCACACGACGGTCCAGTCTTCCGGGTCCTCTGGGGCCCCCACGGACACTATTTTGCGTCAGCTGGCTGGGACAAGACTGTCCGTATCTTTTCCCAGGATCACGCCTCGGCGCAGCGTCTCCTGGTTGGCCACGACACCAGCATTTCGGCACTTGCATGGCATCCCAACGGCACGTACGTGTTCTCGGCATCCGACGAGATGGACAAGTCGATCCGCATGTGGTCTATCATTACGGGCAACTGCGTCCGTATCTTCACGGGCCACACGCACTACATCAGCGCGCTTCAGTGCGCGCATAACGGCAAGATATTGGCCAGCGCCGACGCCGGGGGTAACATCTTTCTCTGGGACATCGACAAGGGCACTCGCATCAAGCGGTGTCGCGGCCACGGTAAGGGCGGCATTCCGTCGCTCAGCTTCAGCGCCGAGTCCAACGTCCTCGTGTCGGGTGGCCTCGACGGCACCGTCCGCGTTTGGGACGTTGAGCTGCCCGCAGACCCCAACAAGGCGAATCCCTTGATGGGCGGCACCGCGCAGACGGGTGCACAGGCGGATGGCACAGTGGCGGGCGACAGCATCGCCGTTGGAGGTTCCTCTGATAGCCGCAGCATCACGGTGGGTGGCCAGACGGCGCAGGCACCGGGTGCGAGCACATCCGGGGGTGGTGTGGGCGCCGGCGGAGGCGGTGGTGGCAAGAAGAAGGCGAAGGAGGTGCAGATTACACCAGACCAGATCAGCGCGTTCGCGACCAAGAAGACGCCCGTGATGAAGGTGCAGTTCACGAGAATGAATCTGATTGTGGCGGGCGGGTGCTACGACCCCGAGCGGTAGGAACGTCAGGGATAGGACAGCTTGGGTTCTCGCGGGCTTGATGGTGGTGGAGTGTGGGAGATGCGGTGGTGGAGGAAGTGGTAGAGGGTTTTCTGGACTGGAGGGTTACGGAAAGATCGAGCTTGGAGTTTGGGACATGTGTAGTGCTAAAAGGTGCAGGGGACTACCTAGATATCCATCGCGCGTAGGTCTAATTTTGAGACGGCTTGAGGACCATCAGCAATGCTAGACAATACGATCCCTACCATATGTGAACTTGTGAAGCGCAATGGGGTGAGGTCGAATACAGGCAGACAACAGCAGCTTCTCGCGTCGCATCTGGACCACCTGGCATTCCATTATCACACTCGGCGCCATCTTGCTTGAGATTCGGAAGCATTATATTCTGCGTCGCATTGCGTCCTCTATTCCCAATCAAGACCCAATCGCCAACCAACCCACCAACCCCCCACCATAACATCTCCCTGCGACAATGGAAGACCCCTGGGCCGACTCGGCCGGCACCGCCTCGCAACAGAGCGTCGACAGCACCACCACGTCCACCACCACCGCTCCCACGGCTCCCACCGCCCCCTCCGCAGCTTCCTCCTCTTCCTCCACCGCCCGCCCCTCCCGCCTCACCCCGCGCCGCCTCGTCGCCCAGCCCACCCGTCTCAAGCAGTCGAGGACCCGCTCGGCCCGCTCGGCGCGCCCCTTCCACCACCACCACCCCCAGGCGGCGGCGATGCCTTCCACGATGCTACCAATACTGGGAAACCGCCCGTCCCCCTCTCAAGGAACAACTTCCCCTGCGCACGACCATGCCACCGCCGCCTTCGCGCCGCGGCACCGGCGGTGTGAGGATCCGCATCGAATTGAGGATGATGATGAGGAGCAGGGGGAATGGAGAGGGGGAAGTGGTGGGTTGTTTGGGGCTGCGCGTCAGCCGCCCCTGTGCAGGCTGCGCTGCCGAGTCCTGTGAGGTCAACGGCGGCCCCGAGTATGAGCGTTGAACAGGCG
Organism: Collariella sp. IMI 366227; assembly: GCA_027946355.1. NCBI lineage: Eukaryota > Fungi > Ascomycota > Sordariomycetes > Sordariales > Chaetomiaceae > Collariella > Collariella sp. IMI 366227. Next base: position 409,752 of record JAPEUS010000004.1, on the reverse strand, counting down.
GCCAGGCCGAGCTTTCATATCACGGTGGGGGATCCGCATAAGGTGGGGGATTTGACGAGCAGTCATATTGTTTATTCGGTGAGGACGAAGGTATGTCTTTCCTTGTGAAAGAGGTGAAGGGGCGAGGGGGGATGCTGATGGTGGTAGACTACGTCCAAGGCGTACAAGATGCCCGAGTTTGAGGTCAAGCGCCGCTATCGCGACTTTCTTTGGTTGTACAACACCATGCACGGCAACAATCCCGGCGTGGTGGTCCCCCCGCCGCCTGACAAGCAGGCTGTGGGGCGGTTTGAGAGCAACTTCGTCGAGTCACGCCGTGCGGCTCTCGAGAAGATGCTCAACAAGATTGCCGCCCATCCGACGTTGCAGCTGGACGGGGATCTGAAGCTGTTTCTCGAGAGCGAGGCGTTCAATGTCGACGTCAAGCACAAGGAGCGCAAGGAGCCGGCGTTGGGCGAGAGCAAGAGCGTGCTGGGTTCGTTTGGGTTCGGTGTGGGCGGGGGGAACAAGTTTGTTGAGCAGGATGATGTAAGTGCCAGACCTTTGCCAGGGGTGGGGTATGCCTGGAGTTGGTGTTGACAGTAAGGCAGTGGTTTCACGACCGCCGGGTCTACCTCGACGCACTGGAGAACCAGCTCAAGGCGCTCCTCAAGGCCATGGACGGCATGGTTGCGCAGCGCAAGGCCATGGCTGAGGCCGCGGGCGACTTCTCGGCGTCGCTGCACGCGCTCTCAACCGTTGAACTCTCACCGACCCTCTCAGGCCCGCTGGACGCGCTCTCGGAGCTCCAGCTCACGATCCGCGACGTGTACGACCGCCAGGCGCAGCAGGACGTACTCACGCTCGGCATCATCATTGAGGAGTACATCCGTCTGATCGGGAGCGTCAAGCAGGCGTTTGCGCAGCGCCAGAAGGCGTTCCACAGCTGGCACGCCGCCGAGAGCGAGCTGGCCAAGCGCAAGGCCAGCCAGGACAAGCTGCTGCGCCAGGGCAAGAGCCAGCAGGACCGGCTCAACCAGGTCAACGCCGAGGTCGCCGACGCTGAGCGCAAGGTGCACCAGGCGAGGCTGCTGTTTGAGGATATGGGCCGGTTGATGCGCGCCGAGCTGGACCGGTTCGAGAGGGAGAAGGTGGAGGATTTCAAGTCGGGGGTTGAGACGTTCTTGGAGAGTGCTGTCGAGGCGCAGAAGGAGGTGTGTCTTGTTGCTGACATTTGAGTTGTTGCACTCTTGATACTGACAGACTGCAGTTGATCGAAAAGTGGGAGACGTTCCTCATGCAGCTCGACGCCGAGGATGACGAGGCCGTCTTCTACCGGCCGCCTGTTGTTCAGAGCAACAAGCCGGCCGGCAACACGGCGGTCGACCGGGCGCGGGCGAGGATCGATGAGGATTCGGACTAGGTGTTCGTGAAGGGCCGTCAAACAGTGAAAGAGAGGAAGGAAGTGCTAGTAGACCAGGCACTCTAGGGAGGAATCCATTGGTCCGGCGTCGGATGGATGATATGAATTTCAGTAGGTGCCTGTATGGCAAATGTTGTCATTGTATTATACACAGCCGCCCACATGCCTGTCCCCTCGGTTTATGAATCCATCCATCCATCTATACGGTACAACAGACTTGCAAGCCGTCGTCTCGGCTCTCAAAATACAAAGATTGGCTTTCTATGTTACAGTCCGCTCCTCTCCTTTTCATACACCATCCCGCCGCGAGCGGGGGACGAAAGTCGCGTGGCGGACCTGCGAGCTGAGGCATTGTGGTGGGTACGGTTGTTGGTTTCGTGATTGTGCTGCCAGGTGTGTTGGGGAAGGGATTGTGGGGAGGTGCCCGGCCAGCGAGGGCCGGCGGAGGAGGGTGGAGGAGTTTCCCCATGGTTGAGAGAGGGTCGGGTTGGGAGGGTTGGGGGTGGTTTTGGGGTGTTGGGGCGCAGATGAGAGCTGGAGCCGGCAGAAGAGGGTTTCGGTAGCGCAAGTGGCCGTTCGGTGCGCCGTGTCCGCCGGTCCGGGTGGTGCTGTCTGTCGCCCGGTGTGGTCTGCGGTCGGCTGCGGAGCGTGTTTCGCGTGCCGGAGCAGGAGTCGAGGTTGAAATTTTGGTACGGGAGTGCAGATGGACCAGCTGCGCAGCGCTAACCCGGGGAACCAATTCAGGGTTGTTATCGACTTGCTTATCGCCGGCAGGGTTCCGTCGGCCGAACCGGTCCTGTTCCTGGCTTTTGCGACAAAATTTCGGTCGCAGAAGCCGACTTTCACTCTCTCCCCCAGCGCCAAAGCGCATACAAAAAAAAAAAAAACCACACCTGCTGCTGGCTCATCGCAAGCCACGACATTCATGGGGTTGAGATGAGCAGTCGCCGCGTCCTGGTGGGCTGTGCTGCCGAGCGCGCACTCTCCCCGACCACCCTCCTTCTCCGGCGCACCCATGGCTCCGCCCCGGCTTGCGCCGCGATGCAGCGGCGGACGGTCGCCGAACCGTCCCTGAAGAGCTTCGCCCGTCACCAGGGTAAATAGATTTCCAGCATTGGCTCTCCAACTTTCCCTCCAACTAACCCTCTCCCTCCTCCTAGCCCCCCCATCTCTCTTTCTCAACAGACGAACCATCCACACCACCCGCGCCCTCTCCTCAACCTCACCCTCCCGCCGCCCGCGTCCTTTCCACCTCACCCCTCCCGCCCTCCTCCATCCACCCTCACTCCTCCGCCTCCCAACCGAAGTCTTGCCCTCCCCGAACAATTCCGCTCCCTCATGCGCCTCGTCACCCACTCCGTCGTGGTCTGCACTTCCACCCACCCGGGGACCCCTCCACACCAAGAGCCAAACCCACCCCGCGCGCCATGACAATGTCCTCCTTCACCTCCTCGCCCTGACCCCGCCCTCCCCGTTGTCAGCTTCAACATCGCGGTGCCCTCGCGCACCCACGACGCGGTCGCCGCCAGCAGGCACTTCAACATCCACGTGCTCGCCGACGACGCGGGGGCGCCCGGGTGGCGGATTGGTTGGCGGGGGCAATGTGGCGGGCGAAGAGGTGTTTGATAAGTTGGTGCAGGAGGGGGCGTGCGAGGTGACATACCCCGACGGGGGTGAGGGGGCGCCGGTGTTGATGGGGATGGGGTGCTGTATGTGCTGCGGTGTAGGCTGTTGGATGATGAGCCGTGTAGGGGACTGGTGAGGGTGAGGGACCATGTTATTGTGCTGGGGAGGTGTTGAGATCGTGGAGGGTATTACGCCGGGGGAGAAGAAACGGGTGGTAGAAGAACAGAATGGGAGGTGATGATGGGATATATGTGTACAATGCTGAGTGTAAGTTATGGGCTTGGGTTCACATGGCGACGGCGTTTGGCGGCATTATACTAAGCGCATAGACTGTACATGCAACTCGAGAGGTATATAGAAGCATTGGGAGAAGTGGACTGGAAGAGGCGTTGATTCTAAACCTGCATGCCGCGGACTCCGTGCTAACCCATGTTACCACTGCATCAAGCCCTCAATTCCAGAAAGCCCAGCACCGCCGAGATGTGCCCGCCGCTTACTCGCCCTTGGTGACACCCTTGATGGAGACGAGCTCGGTCTCGAAGATAAGAGTCGAGTTGGCGGGGATGACGCCGCCGACGGCGCGGTTGCCGTAGGCGAGCTCGGGCTGGATGGTGAGGAGGCGCTTCTCGCCAATCTTCATGCCGAGCAGGCCCTCGTCCCAGCCCTTGATAACCTGGCCGGAGCCAACCTGGAAGTTGAGCGGCGAGTTGCGGTCGTAGCTCGAGTCGAACTTCTTGCCGTTGGTCAGAGTGCCCTTGTAGTGAACGTCGATGCTGTCACCTGTCGTACTCGTCAGTAAAAAGAAGCCCTGGTTGTTGCGTCTGGCTAGCGCGATGCATGTGCCGAGCTGGGTCGGGCCCGAAAGGGTGCCGTGGTGCGTGGCAGACTCGTGGAACGCAGGCACACAGCGCAGGCGACATTGGCGGGGTCAAAAAGCTGCAAAAACTCACCGCGCTTGGTCTCGCGGCTGCCGACACCCTCAGCCTGGACCTCGACCTTAAGACCCTCAAGCTCCGGAACAGTCATTTTGGTTGAGAAGATTGGGTTTTTTTCTAAACAGAAGGCAATTGAATGGACGCAAAGTTGAATGAGCGAGGAATTGCGAGTTTGCGAAAGATGAAGAAGAGAAGAAGGAGAGGGGGAGGGGAAGGGTAGGAGCTGGGGATCAATCAACAAACAAGGTGGGGTAACCGTGCGTGACGCAATTGGAAGGAGGGGGAGGGCTGAGCTCTTGCAGCTGCACTGTGCTGCAGCACGCACCAGCGCATCCTGCAGCCTTGATGCCATCTATTTATGTCCGTCCATTGCCAGCGTCTGAACGCAAGGGATGAGCGGTGGAAAGACGGCTGGATGCACCGCAGAGGGCTCATCATTTTCCCTTTGCGTCGTCACATTTGCCACAAACCCCGATGCCTTGTGTCCAACTGCAATCGGTCCTAGCGCATCGTGGGCTTCCGGGTTGACCGAAATTCTCAGGGTTAGGGTGTGCTCTGGCAGACCTCTTTCGACCTTGCACCTCCCAGGGGCATGCCATGGATGTCTCCCTTTCGATAACGGAAGAGGCGCGTGGAACTTGGAACTTGGGATGAACTCCTTCCACAGTTGTACCGTACGATACGGGCAATATGATGTACTGAACCCGTCTCAACATCTGGCGGCTTACTCATGCCCACAGAGATACGGATCCCCAAAGGGGGAGCGAGGTATGAATGTGGCAGTTTTTTTCAGAGTAATAAAAGCTTGGGGGGTACTATCTGTAGACATGTGAAGGCATTCAAGTCGGAACTGGGCAGCAGCAACAATGGATACAGAGAAGCAGCTAGGATCTCAGCCAGCAGGAGTTGGTGTCAGCATTACTCCTTTCCCTGCAGCTCGACACCCTAAGATGGCAGGTCATCAAAGCTTCGATGGCGCCTTCGAAGGCTCCTTTGCCGGTGCAGCGCGAGACATTACAGTCCGCCATGTCCAGCCGTGGTACCGTCGTCGAGAGTACTATCTCGACGGGTGGACAGACCCGGTCATCTGGCGGAGTGCTGTAAGTGCCTGTCTCAAATCTATTCGTAAATTGATCTTGTTCTAATAAGTGGCTTCAGGTCGTCGAGTGTGTTGCCACGGCATGCTTGACCTACCTCTCTGGGCAGTTCGGTATGACACTGATGAACAGTGGTGTCACCCCAATCGCAGCATATGTCGGCATCTTCAATGCAGCCCTTCTGGCTCTCCTCATCTATGCCACGGCCACAGCAACCGGAGGCCACTTGAACCCCTCTATTACATTTACCACCGTACTATGCGGCATCACACCGGTAGCAAGAGGTAAGTGAAAGACCGCACCCAGAGGCTTGTGAAAACCTTCGGCCACTGACAGACGGCCAAGGTGTTGTGTTGATGGCAGCTCAGACACTTGGTGGCAGCCTCGCTGGAGGGGTGTTGCGTGGGTGCTGGGGTACTGAGAAAGCTGTCTCGTAAGTTCTTGGCGCCCCCTTGACTTGCTGCCGTGCTGATATGAGTGTATCCCGTGTAGCCATATGGGGGGAGGGAACTTCTTTGACTCGAGCAAGATCACGCCCGGTCAAGTCTTTTTGGTCGAGACCATGTCATCTCTGAGCTTACTGTAAGCCTCAATCCCTCACCGGCAAGCCATGGAACCGAAGAATTGAACGACCCAGTCTTCTCGCAGTTGGGACTGGGCTCGACCCTCGACAACAAGTCCTGTATGGGCGCCAACTTGGTCCTTTCCTTGTAGGGCTCAGCTTGGGGCTTGTCTCCTGCGCAACGACCGGAACTACGCCAGGGTACAGCGGAGCGGGTTTGAACCCAGCCCGTGCAATTGGTCTGGCCATTGCCGGGTCGAACTGGCACCGTAAGTTTTCCAGCCTCGTCCCTAGCTAGCCTCCCGAGAGACGCTGACCAGCATCGCCTGCGCAGATCACTGGATATGGTGGCTTGGCCCAGTAAGCAGCAGTCCTTTCCCAGAAAACACTCGATGTGCCAGCTTAGACTAACAAATCGATGCTTCCAGGCGCTCGGGTCGATGCTCGTTGCCCTAATGTACCGGTTCGCGCCGCCGTCCCATGCCGAGAGGGTGAGGCCGAAGATGGAGCACATGGTGGCGCCGCACGCGGGGAACAGAGCAGCCGTATGAACGCCCAGCCTGAGTGCAATTGGCGTGCTGGAATTTTTTGGAACACTTTTTTAGGGGTGGCGAGGCAACTCGATGGAGATAGAGACCATGATGGAGAAGCTTCTCTGCCGCCGCCCAACAACCAACCGCCTCGGCGCTTGGTGGGGAAACGCCAGGCTGCAGAGCTGCCCCGCAATGTGTCGGGTTGGCAGGCAGCGACACGCCGCCACAAACGACTGCGTGGCATCGAGGCAGACTTCAATTCACAGAATGGGAGCCTCAATAGCTGCGCCTATGGAAATCCAATCATTCTGATTGCTCCCTCTCGTGGCCTGTCACTGTTTCGTGGCTCTACTCGTGGCTCAGACAAGAAGCTTAGAAGGCTCCCAGGCAAGTGCGGGGCAGTTGGCGGCAAGGACCAGCCTCGTTTCAGCCTCGCAAGCGGGGTTCTGGCTCGTCTGGGCCCTTCTCAGATTGCCGGGCCAGAACAACGAGAAACAGCCGAACTGCTGCTCTGGATGCCTCTGGAAGCTTGAGCTCGTCTTGGAAAATCCCCCCCAAATGGAAATCTCGAAATGCTGAGAACGTGCTGGCACAGTCGCCCTCTCCGCCCCTGGCTGGCAGCTGCGGCCTCGGGTGGGTCCCTGCCTGGGGAGCTTCCTCAATCGGCCAATCAACAGTATCCACCCGTTGCTGTGGAGGCGGATAGAAACGAATCAGAAGAACGCCGCAGAATTTTGGGCGATAGAATCTCGTGGAAACTCTCCTGTGAGCACCGCCCAGGGCCCTGAAAGACATTTTAGCTGCTGCTGTTCCTCCTGTCGACTCTCTCCCAGTTCTCCTTCTCCATCTTCCAAACCACTTCTCTTCTTCTCACCAGCTCTCTCTCACATTCAGCGAGGTCTTCGAGGCGTTGACTGTTGACCATCTTTCCAATAATCTTCCTTTTGGTAAGTCCAACTCACTGAATCGCGAGCTCCGGTTACCCCTCAGCCTCGTCAACGACTGCCTCCCACCTCCCGCCGTCGCCCACTGCCCAATGCTTCCAAATTCACAACACTCCGTCTCTCCTGGTCGCATCACAGTTTCCAATTTACATCTTGCTCAATCCCTTACTCCAAAAATTGGATTGTTTTGCTGTATCTCCGGTGCAGCAACCGATTCGATCATCACCCCGCACTCGACTGGCGCCGAAGCCCCTCGACCGACTTGACTCGCAGAAGACTGACTCCCACCCGACAGATACCCCACACGTCACACATATACCATCAAGATGGCTGAGACCTTCGAGTTCCAGGCTGAGATTTCTCAGCTGCTCTCGCTGATCATCAACACCGTCTACTCCAACAAGGAGATCTTCCTCCGTGAGCTCGTCTCCAACGCCTCCGATGCGCTCGACAAGATCCGCTATGAGTCCCTGTCGGACCCCAGCAAGCTGGACTCCGGCAAGGATCTCCGCATCGACATCATCCCCAACAAGGAGAACAAGACCCTCACTATCCAGGATACCGGTATCGGTATGACCAAGGCTGTATGTTTTGCCTACTGCCACCAGCGAATTTGCGCGTGCTGACAACATCCCAGGACCTCGTCAACAACCTTGGTACTATTGCCCGCTCCGGCACCAAGCAGTTTATGGAGGCCCTCACCGCTGGCGCTGATATCTCCATGATCGGCCAGTTCGGTGTCGGTTTCTACTCTGCCTACCTCGTTGCCGACCGCGTCACCGTCATCTCCAAGAACAACGATGACGAGCAGTACATCTGGGAGTCTTCCGCTGGCGGCACCTTCAACATCACCCCCGACACCGAGGGCGAGCAGATCGGCCGCGGCACCAAGATCATCCTCCACCTCAAGGATGAGCAGATGGACTACCTCAATGAGAGCCGCATCAAGGAGGTGATCAAGAAGCACTCTGAGTTCATTTCCTACCCCATCTACCTCCACGTCCAGAAGGAGACCGAGAAGGAGGTCCCCGATGAGGAGGCTGAGGAGGCTGCCGAGGGCGACGACAAGAAGCCCCGCATCGAGGAGGTTGAGGACGAGGAGGAGGACAAGGAGAAGAAGAAGAAGACCAAGACCATCAAGGAGACCAAGATCGAGGAAGAGGAGCTCAACAAGCAGAAGCCCATTTGGACTCGCAACCCCCAGGACATTACCCAGGAGGAGTATGCCGCCTTCTACAAGTCGCTCTCCAACGACTGGGAGGACCACCTCGCTGTCAAGCACTTCTCGGTTGAGGGTCAGCTCGAGTTCCGTGCCATCCTCTTCGTTCCCAAGCGCGCCCCCTTCGACCTGTTCGAGACCAAGAAGACCAAGAACAACATCAAGCTCTACGTCCGCCGCGTCTTCATCACCGACGATGCCACCGACCTCGTCCCCGAGTGGCTCAGCTTCGTCAAGGGTGTTGTCGACTCTGAGGATCTTCCCCTCAACCTGTCGCGTGAGACCCTCCAGCAGAACAAGATCATGAAGGTCATCAAGAAGAACATTGTCAAGAAGTCCATCGAGCTCTTCAACGAGATTGCCGAGGACAAGGAGCAGTTCGACAAGTTCTACAGCGCTTTCTCCAAGAACCTCAAGCTTGGCATCCACGAGGACTCGCAGAACCGCCCCACTCTTGCCAAGCTCCTCCGCTTCAACTCGACCAAGTCTGGCGACGAGATGACCTCGCTCACCGACTACGTCACCCGCATGCCCGAGCACCAGAAGAACATGTACTACATCACTGGCGAGTCGCTCAAGGCCGTCCAGAAGTCCCCCTTCCTTGACTCCCTCAAGGAGAAGGGCTTTGAGGTCCTCTTCCTTGTCGACCCCATTGATGAGTACGCCATGACTCAGCTCAAGGAGTTCGAGGGCAAGAAGCTCGTCGACATCACCAAGGACTTCGAGCTTGAGGAGACCGAGGAGGAGAAGAAGCAGCGTGAGGAGGAGGAGAAGGAGTACGAGGGTCTCGCCAAGGCTCTCAAGAACGTCCTTGGCGACAAGGTTGAGAAGGTTGTCGTCTCTCACAAGCTGGTTGGCGCTCCCCTGCGCCATCCGTACCGGCCAGTTCGGTTGGTCCGCCAACATGGAGCGCATCATGAAGGCCCAGGCCCTCCGTGACACCTCCATGTCCAGCTACATGTCTTCCAAGAAGACCTTCGAGATCTCCCCCAAGAGCCCCATCATCAAGGAGCTCAAGAAGAAGGTCGAGGCTGACGGCGAGAACGACAAGACTGTCAAGTCCATCGTTCAGCTCCTCTTCGAGACCTCTCTCCTGGTCTCTGGCTTCACCATTGAGGAGCCTGCTGGTTTCGCCGAGCGCATCCACAAGCTCGTGTCTCTCGGCCTCAACCTCGACGAGGAGCCCGAGGCTGCTGCCGACGCCCCGGCTGCTGACGAGAGCGTCCCTGCCGCGGAGACCGGCGACAGCGCCATGGAGGAGGTTGACTAAATGATGACATGACTGGGAAATGAAAAACGGGTCTTTGGGAATCGGAGTTGGGCGGGTTTTGACGTTTTTTTTATGGCTCTTTCTAGTTACCCATTTGCATCAGTTGCCGGCCTCAGCCTAATTCCTTCACAGCCTCGCTGTGTAACTGTAGTCTCGGACGCGGGGATCATGATCTTGACGTAGACATGAATACACAACGGTTAGATGGAATTGAGGTCTTGATACAATTTTTGTTCTCAGTGTTAACGTGGCAACAAACTTGCTCGTGGATTGTTCAATGCCCACGTCTTCCTTTCAGGTTCGCCGATGAGGAAGGAAGAGGATGAGGTCTGATCATACTACCACTCTTTATCAAAAGATACCTTTTTGAAAGAACCCAACAACCTCTTCTACTAAGTAGCAGCAAGCAAGCTGACTTGGATATACCACAAGCATCAAGAACATATTTTACATCTCATTAAAACAACCATCTACCTGACCTCTGCCACCACAAACACAAAATGCTCCCTGCTTCCCCCGTTCCAAATTCCAGAAACAATGCCGAATACCATCAACTCACAACAAATAATGATGATACCTTGGAACACCCCTCAAAAGAAAGCGTACACCATAAAGAAGAATGAAAAAAGAACCTTACAACACCATCGCTGATACCCTCGTACACAAATAGTTAGAAGAACCAGGCTCCTTTTCTCTCCCCTCCTTCTCCTTTCTCCATCTCGTTTCTTCTGACTTCTTCTCTGGCTCTCTCTGTATCATCGTCATCAGTCATGAAGAAGAAGAAAAAAGAAGAAAAAAGAAGAAGAAAAAAAGAAGAAGAATAGACAGATAATGTAACACAAACAGAAAGAAAAATGAGAAAAGAAACAAGTCTACACCTGACAGGATTGGTTTGTTTAGCCCCCCAACATGTTCTCAGTTTTTGCTTTCGGAGAGCCACCGCGGTGGGACAAGAGTGAATGGAAACCAAATGTCTTTGTTAGAAAGTTACGTTCGAACGAGACAACACCATCCCAACCATGAAAAAGAAACAGAAGAGGAGGAAGAAGGTGTATGAGGTGGTGTTGGGTATGAAAAAGACCAAATCTAAACGTTTTAAACCCTTTTGGTCGTTCGTTCGTCAGTCAAGCAGTCAAGCAGTCAGCTGCAACAATTATTAGCTCTCCCTCTCTTTCTCTCAGTCTCTCTTTAGTTCAAAGAACCTTCGCCCCCCCCCCTCTGCTTAATAAGGGTATCGGCATCTCACCGACACCCGGCTCTCTCCAGCCCCGAAGCAACCAGGCGAGAAATTAAGAGGGCAGGGAGAGATTACACCTCCTCTCCCTCCTCCTCCTCCCTTTCCCTCACCCCGCCTTCCACATCTACCCCGCCGGCTACCCACTCCGTCGCCTTAACCTTCCCCAATGGCCACCTACTCCTCGCCCTCTTCAACAACCCTTCCACAACTTCCATCGCCCCAGCAACCCCTTCGCCTCAAACCTGCCCAAATCCGCCTCATGGTCCCCTCACCCTCCTCCCCCTCCCAGCCCCAAACTCAAACCACCTCCACTCGACCCTTGCAATGCGATGGCTCGTGCGACTGCGCATGCGCATCTGCATGGCATGGTCAAGCCCGCCGGGCCCGCAGGGGGCGGGTCGAAGGGCAGGCGGGCCTCGAGCAGAGCGTACAGCAGCACGCCAACCGACCAGGCGTCGGTGGCGCGGCCGTCGTAGGGCTGGCCCATAATGACCTCGGGGGCGGCATAGTCGTCGGAACCGCAGCGGGTTTCGAGGCGCTCGTCGTGCGAGGCGACGCGCCGTGACAGACCGAGATCTGTGAGCGTGATGACCGGGTGCGGGTGGGTTGTCCAGTTGGTGGTGGAGGAGGCGAGTTCGGTGGGGTGAGGTTGACGAGGACGTCTGGGGAGGAGGGGTTAGTATGAGATGGGGTAGAGAAAAGGGGGTTGGGGGTTGGGGCATACTCTCGAGTTTGATGTCGCGGTGGACAATCTTTTGGTCGTGGAGGTAGGTGACGGCGCCGACAAGCTCGGAGAACATGCGGCGAATCAGGACGGGAGTGAGGACATCGCGATGGCGGGTTGCCACGTCGAATAGGTCGCCGCCAGGGTAGTAGCTCAGTACAAGAATCGCGCGAGACGGCTCTATGCTCCAGGCCTTGAGATGGACGAGCGACGGGTGGCGTATGCTCTGCATGATCTCGAGCTCACGCTTGAGGCTCATCTCGATTCGGTCCTCGGAGGCGCCTCCGCGCGGGCCATGCTCACAGATCTTGACGGCCACAAGGGACCGCCGATCGGGTATTGGGGGGCGGATCTGGTTGCTGTGTGCCTGGACTGCAATCTTCATCGTCTGATGGTAGCAAAGATGTTTGGCTCGTAGCCAAGTAGACTTGGCTGAAGGTGCCCTGGCCGAGCACCCTGACGGACCGCCAACGTCGCCGTTTTTGGTCGTACCGTCCATATGCTTCAAAGTACTCGGCTCCGGGCCGTGTACCTCCTGTCCTCGACCCAAAGCCGGGGATCAATGAAGGATCTGCCCCGCTCTGTGATGACTCGCTTGGAGGTGGCGTCGGCGGCTTTTCGATGGGTGGCAGGCCCCTGGCCTCTCCGAGGTGGGGCTCCCGGCGCATCTGTCCCTGTCCCTCCGCTCCTTCGGTGATGTTGGGCTTGGGCCGGGTGCCGGACACGGTCGACATGCGCTTCGGTATTAACATGGGGTCCGGGATGTATTCGCTAGTACTCCTGTTCCTGGTGTGTGTCCGAGGGTGAGGGAGGACGCCATCGTGGCTCCGTGTGGTGTCCCGTGTCGGTTCCGGGCCTGGTGTAAGCACCGCAAATGGTTTCTTCGTGCTTCTGGACGGAATCGGACTGTCGGCTGGGTCGCTGTGGGTCAAGGGCGAGTGAAAGAAGGGCGTCTCGCGGGACTCCCGTCTTGCCAGTTGCTTCCAGGGCCCTGGCGAGTCGCTTGCCAGCAGGGGTGAAGGAAGAGGTGTGACTTCGCCCATGGCAGAGATGACGGGACTAGCAACGGTCGAGCTGGCCGCCGAGGCGGAGCCAAAGGGCCCGTAGAAGCTGCCGGTTTTGAGACTCGGGGTCCTCGATATTGGGTGCAGTGACTGAGTTGAGGATTTGCGATGGAGGCCAAGGTCCGGGCGTTTTATCGGCCTCGCGGGGGTCGCATAGCTATGTGTCGAATGCGGTATTTGGGGCCACAGTTCGGTCTGTAGGTGTAAGGGCGAATGTCTCGAGCAGGGTCGGTGGTCAGGAGAATGAGGTTCTTGGGCGGAAACACGGACCGGTTCATGGGTGACGGTGTTCGGGGACCGAGCGCGGGGACCGGGAGCCGGCACGCGTGGCGACGGAGCAAAGGTGTAGGAGCGGAATTGCAGCGGGCTCGCGGATGTTGTGGAACGTGCGGTGCAGGAGGACATGTCTGACGATGACGGTGGTGGAGGCGGAGGAGGACGAGCAGCCATGTGGACGTCGAGGGCGCTGCTTGGCTGGGCAAGGTGCTTGTCGAGGGCGTCGGCCACGGCTACCGCAGCCGCCGGATCCAAGGAATGTCCATTCTGCTCGATTGTATCGTCGCCTGTGGTGACGGAAAGCGACTGTCGTACGGATTGGCCGTCGTCGAGATGTTGTGAGGACATGGTTGTGCGTGGGAGTTGAGGTTAACAAAGGCGCAGATCCAAATCGAAAGGGCGTCGAGACCTCAGGTCGCCAGAACGGCGCGGCGGTGGGTGGTCGTGTCCAGCAGATGTTCCTCTGTCCGGGGGGAGGGCCGGGGGTTCCTTCAGCGCCCTGTGACTCTGACCAGTGGGTCGTTCCCTGGAACTTGGCGATCCTTGGCGCTGCGATGGGCGGCAAGTGGGGCCACCTCCAGGTTTCTTGCTGCCAGTACGGATACTGAGACCTTGCTCAGGCGAGGAGTGTGTCTCGGCAAGCGGGCGAAAAAGCGGTACCGAGAAGGGAGGACTAGGAAATCGACGGCTGTGTGTGGTGATGATTTCCGGTCTTCGAAGGTGTGTTCGGATAAGACTGCTGCTATTGATACCTGAAGTGCGATTTATTGATATGCGCGTCGACGTGGTCACCGGGGAGCAAGATCCATGATATGTTGTGGCCTCGGAAGAGGGAACGGAGGAAGGAAGGTCACCAGACTTGATATTAGATTGCTTCTTGAAAAAGTAGAAAAATGGAAGCCGGGTTTTGAGCGTGCTCCCCGGTCAACACTCCACTTCGCGGCGTTGGGGTCTCCGGGGTATCCAGAGGTGCACCGGGCCAGAGGTAACGTTGATTCAAGGTCTCAAGGTGCAGTTTGACGTGCAGGGAAGGCAAACCTTAATTCCCGCCGATGGAAGAGCGCTGTCTGGACTCGACTCGAAATATTGCTGCCTCGGCCGGCTCCCATCGGGCCACATCATCGGTCTCAACAATGCACATCGTGAGACACAGCACAGACAGAGAGGAAAAAGAAGCGAACAGGCTCGAGTTCTCACAAAATTGGAGATTGGACGTCAAGGGGAGGGTGTGTTTGGCTTACATGGGTGCGGTTGATGGACCCTCATTGCCAAGACACAGCACGATCAATGGAAAGTTCGACGGCCCACCCCAATTTCAGAATTTCAGCGGGAGAAGCATTGTGATGGTTGATGGCGGGATTTGTCTCAGTGAACCGCTGAGGGCAAAATACCACCTTCTTGTCGAAGATGCATGCTAATGCGTTTCCTTGAACTTCATTGCTGCGGGATGAGCGCTTACCCTGGTCCCTGATGACTGCGAGATAGGCGGGCTGTCCCCAGATAGAGAGATATCAGAGCTGAGGTCCAGACACAGTCTTGCTGGTCTTATCACGTCCATCCCGCCCAGCCTCGACCAGGCCGATCCGTCATAGGATTTTCATCCAGAGCTGCGACATCTTGTCCAGACTCATGCCCATCTGAGATTGCCAGGCTGACGGAAAGTCGAGACTCAAGTCCATGAGGGGGCGGAGGTAGCCCCTCGTTGAGCCCCGCAACACCACGATGGCCGATCCTCGACAGTAATTGGTCCCCCTCTTTGAATATCACGACGTCCAAAGATAGATGACATTGCAGCTCGAGGCCGACGTTGTGCGGCACAAACTGCACTGCCTCGGTGCAGAATTGATGCGACTGTCTCCCAACTCTCTCGCCCGAGACAGGAGGCCGTCCGTCATGCAACCAACGACCTTCTGACAAATATCTGACGATTGGCTTCCCCGAGAAGCCTGTCGGATTGCCTGGAGCAGCACCCGGTTGCCGGATATCCGTTGCTAACTTTTGGTTGATACTCATTTCCGTCGTGAACGTCATCGAAAGATTATCCCCTCGCGCTTCCGGATGTGATCCTTTAACAAAGTAAAGCTGGGAATGTCGAACGCAAGGCCAAACCAACAACATCCGTTGGCGATTCCCAAACGGGGAGAGCGAAAGTGGTCAGGTGCCCTGTCGCGATTTGAATCTGCATCCACTTTCGGCGCGTCAAAAGCCACATCCCTGTCTCCCCTGTCTCCCCTGTCCGTCTCAGACAAGTCACGTGGAAGTGACGTAGTGGTTTTCCACGTTGGGAGCTGTCGCCGACCGAGGCGCGTTCGGCACAGATGGAACAGAACAGAGGCGATCCAAGGAATCCATGCGGAAACTCCAACTCCAAGATCCATGATCCATCCCTCGAAGGGTCGCGCCGTACTCACCGTCTATCCAATGGCTGCTGAGCCTCGGGAAACACGGCTGACGACCAGATCTCCAAGTTCCATAAAGATTATGTTGGTTAATGGCACTGAATCTTGAGCACCCAACTGGACCGTCAATTAGTGTTTTCCAACCGCGAACCGCCCGTCGATCCATCCCAACTTTCCACAACTCATCTCCGTTGCGATTTGCGACCGAATTTGGCCTGATTTCTCGGGAGACGCGGAACACGACACAACATCGGCCTGCTCGCAAAGACTGGCGCTCGACGCGGCTGGGTTAATAAATAAGACGGCAGGGGAGACGCTGTGCACAGCACGATCCCGCCAACACCTCCGTCAACGCCGCCATCATGGCTTCCACCTCGACCGATGTCGCCAATACGGCCGCCGATCAGCTCCTCCGGCCGCGACCCCGAAAACCCCTCCATTCTCAAATTTCGCACATCAGTAATATCTCCGAACCGAACGGCGCGCTCGAGACGCCCAGCGATGGCCTTGGGACCGACACGACAAGGTAAGAGCGAGGTGGTCTAGGGCATCAAGTAAGGGGAGGAGCTCACCGTTTCGTTCTCGCAGTGGCCGCTCGACACCCGTACCCCTCGACGCGCCGCCATCCGTCAAGTCGCTCTCGACCGCTCGCAAACAAGTGCGCGCCGAACAGCGCCGTCGCATCTTCCCGACCATCGAGTACGCAAGTCGCCTCTCTCACTTCGACCCCAAGAGCGACTATCGCGACTTTCATGGTTTCTTCAACCTCTTCTGGATCGGCCTCGCCATCATGGCCATAACAACCATGCTGCGCAACATCAAGGACACCGGATACCCGCTCCGCGTCGAGATCTGGAGTCTGTTCACTGTCAAGCTTTGGCACTTGGCCATCGCCGACTTTCTCATGGTCGCCACCACCGCCATATCCCTACCCTTACAAAGAGTCTTCCGCGCTGCCCCTTCTGGTGGACCTCTGACGTGGGGTAATGGGGGCATAGCCATTATGAGCGTCTACCAAGTCCTGTGGTTGGGCTTTTGGATCGCGGTGCCCTTCGTTCTGGACTGGACATGGACCGCCCAGGTCTTCCTGCTGCTCCACACCATGGTTCTTCTGATGAAGATGCATTCCTATGTCTCCTACAACGGCCACCTGAGCGAGACCGAGAAGCGGCTGCGAGCCCTCGACGACCCATCCACAGCCTCTCGCGCACCGGCCTACCTCTATCCGACACCTGAAAACCCGATGGGCAAACTGGCCAGCCCAAAGCGAGCCGAGGCCAGGGGGAAAGGCGAAAAGGAAGACGGGGTGTTTGGCGGGGATGCCGACGAGGTTGCCCAGTTGCGCGAGGACCTGGCCCGCGAGTTGACCAGCCCCATCGGCAACATCACCTACCCTGCAAACCTCACGTGGACAAACTACGTGGACTACATCTGCTGCCCAACCCTCTGCTATGAGATTGAATATCCGCGCACCGAGCGCATCGACTGGCAGAACCTCTTCTCCAAGATCACTGCCATCTTTGGTTGCATCTTCCTGCTGACCATCATATCGGAGGAGTTCATCCTGCCGGCACTAGTCGACGCGTCGCAGCGCCTCGACCCTACCTTCCGTAACCCCGCCTCGCCCCTCACCGCGCTCGAGGTGCTCCTCATCCTAGCCGAGACCATCTCCTGGCTGCTCTTCCCCTTCATGCTCACCTTCCTCCTCGTCTTCCTCGTCATTTTCGAGTACGTCCTCGGCGCGTGCGCGGAGCTCACCCGCTTCGCGGACCGCCTCTTCTACAGCGACTGGTGGAACAGCACCGACTGGATGGAGTTCTCGCGCGAGTGGAACGTGCCCGTCTACAGCTTCCTGCGCCGCCACGTCTACAGCGCCAGCCGGCCCCACATCGGCAAGGCCAGCGCCACAGCCGTGACGTTCCTCATCAGCGCCGTGGGGCACGAGATCGTCATGGCGTGCATCACCAAGAAGCTGAGGGGGTATGGGTTCGTGTGCCAGATGCTGCAGCTGCCGATTGTGGTGCTGCAGCGCACGAAGTGGGTTAGTGGGAGGAAGACGTTCAATAACGTGTGCTTTTGGTGTAGTATGATTATGGGGCTGAGCTTGGTACGCGTCCTTTTTGTTTCCCTCCGACGGAGAATATGAGGCTAACCGACCGGCAGATCTGCTCACTCTATGTGCTGGTATGAGGGAAGTGGCAATATGGACATGGCCACGTGGTTTGCTGCGCCTCATTTTCAAGGCGACTCGATCGACCATGTTGCCGTCGGACCCGGAGAGGCGTTGAGTCAAATGGAGAGTTGGAATCCGGGGATATCCGGGTATGAGGTTTGTTGGAGGCCTCATTCAAATGAAGCGGGCGCATGACGGCATTGGGTTTGGGAGGATTTTATGGTGACTGGATACCCGTTAGACTTGGCTGGGATTTCAATCGGATGGGTTTGTATGTACAGGATGTACATCGTGGGCAGGTAGACAGACAGGTGGCGGTCGTATGGACATATGCATGGTGGTAAATAGATGGGGTTCATCAACGGCAAAACGACATGTTTCATTCATCCTATCCCTCCTCTAAGGATCCCGTTGACAGGTGGTGGTTGACTCTTGAGGCGGGAAGATCTGATGTGCTCATTTGCATTCGAGTATAGAAGAGAAGAATCCGAATCCCCAAAAGGGAGGCCGGGTTTATGGTACTCGGGGAAAACGAAACCATGACGTGAGTGACGGTTTCTCTCCATGGGCAAGTAGTTGTGGAACGCTTTTTCCTCTTGCTGTGCGAAGAGCATCCAGGCTGAAGCTGGAATAGGGTAATCACGACCTGCATCTATTCATGCTCCTTCTTGCAATCAGCCGTAACTGCCGTTTCAGTTCGCAGCGTCCTCAACCTCAAAAGTTCATAGCCTTGAAGATCTGCATTCGTCTTTCAGCCGATGCTAGTAGCGATGCCATATGGCCCGTGCAGACCTTGTGGGATAATCACTCCAGCAAGCATACGCAACTTCCGGGGCCTGACGTTGGCCTAGTCCACCAGACAAGGAGGGAGGAGACATGAAAGCCCCTACCCTGAGTGTGAGAAGACGCGAAACTTGTAAGTCAAGCCACACACCAGTACTGGCAACAAATCTAGAGTGACATTTGCCTACCTCCTATACCACGCAAGTTCGCTCTTTCCACTTAGGAACCCATTGCACTACGTCCGTCGAGTTCTCACCAGTGTAACTTCCCCAGTTCCTTCACGCCTGACACTTGACCACGCTCACTTGCTCCCCTCCATCACCACTTGAGCTCATCTCAGGGGTGACGCTTGCTCCTCTCTATTCTAACTGGCGGTTCAAACAGCATTTGGCCAACAATACCTACCCGAAAAATAATTGAATTGCGGGATTTGGGGACTTGTTGGAGCAAGTGGGTTCCTATTCGCCGAGCCGCGACATATTTGCTCATGGCAAGTACAACGAAAGGAATGGTTTGTATTGGACGAGCGGCTCGTAGGAGTAAGCTGGTTAAGAGGGCAAGGGCGGTATCTAGCTCGCCTAGATAGCAAGAGCAATCCCGATCTGCAACTACGAGAAGTGTGAGTCGTCAGTGAGCCGTCAACCAACCGTCAACTTTTGGTTTTAAGTGGTGTTAGGTGGGTTTGATAAGTAATACGGTACATATTTCCGCAGAACCTCGAGCGGTTTGGGGTTTTCAGTCTCGGATGTCCACGGTAATAGATGGAGAATGGATAAAATGAGTCTCAAGGTTGTTGTTATGTGAAGACTTTTAAGAGGGGGTGTGATAAACAAAGTGAGGAGGGACAGGAGGGCGAAATAGCTGTGGGTTACGGCCACAAACGACTAGAAAATAGGACAAGGTGATGTGCATCATCCTGTGTCTTCATTTGTAGTATGCTATGTATATTGTAGGTAGATAGATAGATAAGGTAGGGACGGACACCTCACCATCCCCCGTCATCATCAGCAAACAAACAAGCTAAGTACGTACAGAAAGAGATATGGGGAGAGGAAAAAGACCAGGAACCAGAAACCAACGACAAGAAACAAGAATCCAATGAAAAGATGCTCGCTCATCCAGGCGTCATATGTCATGTCCAAATCCCCTTTACCTATCCCTATGCTCCTCCCTCCCATAAATGCCCCATGCCATGACCGAGGCGCATCATGCCCAAGCGAGACATCTCTGCCCGCAACCTCAAGATCCTCACTCTCCCATGCCCCCGTCTCCCCTCTCATTCCTCCTCTGCCAGGGACCTGCCATCCGCCCAATGCCAACCCACCCGCTGCAAATGCCATCGTCATAATCGAGATAAGAACACGACTGTTTCGTTACTGAATTCTTCATGAAGCTCTTGATCGCGTTCATGGTAGGATGGGAGGAAGTACGTATGGAAACCAGAACAGGAAAAAATCGCAAACAAAGACTGGGAAAAATCCAAATACTCCAAAAAGACGCCCCTTTCCACTAATCCCTTGAACGCCAGCGACAAAAAGAGAGGAAATTGAACAGCGATCTCGCTTGCTCGCTCGCAATCATCTGCGTCGTCATAACCCATCCAACCACCCATCTCTGTTCACCCTAAAATTGATTCATCCACTCATTAAAGATTATAAGAAAAAAAGAAACAAATGGTTCAAAAATATACACTGAGCTCACTATGCCCCAGCCGTCGTGACACCGTAGCTAGACTGCTCATAATATGCTGCCGGGCTGTACTCGGTATACTTGACGTCGCTGGGGCCGTACTTCTTGCCCTCCTTGACATGACGGAAGACCGTCGCGCCATGGTACGTCGTCGAACCCGGCGAGTGCGAGCCGTGCGGGTCAATGATGTCCGCCGCGGACACGTATCGCCGAGCCGAAGTTGGCGACCCGGTGGCAGTGTACGGAGTGTACTGCTCGAGTTTTGCCGTCTTGCCAATATCAACGATCTTGTACCGATGTGTCGCCTGGGTTGAGGGGGAGCGGTGACGGTGGCTGCGGTGGCGGTGACGCCGTTCTCTGTCGTCGTCCGACTCGTACTCATAGTGTGCGTAGTCAGCCGTGGAGCGGCTGTCGTCGGCACCGCTGGCGGCCCAGGTCTTGTTCCGCGAGAGGGTTGGGATCGGGCGGCTGAACGCCTCATGCGTAGTCTGGGCGCGGTTTACGCGGGGAGGTGATTCAGGAACCGGAGGGGGCGTGCTGTAGGAATGCTTCAGGCCCGGGATGGGCCTGCCACCTGTTGGGATCTGGACGAACTCAAATCTCAGGTCTCCCTTGGACCTGGCGGCGTCATTTGACGAGCGACGGGTTGCGGCGCGGGCCGAGGAACGGCGGATGCTTTCCTCCTCGGGGTCCACGGGCGGCGGTGTCGGAGCGAGCGGCTTCTGGTAAGACGTGTCCGGCTTGAGGAAGGACGGATCCGGAGGAGTCTGGTCCGACTTCCCAGAAGGCAGTGGTGTTTGTGGGCAGAGAACCAACTTGAGAGCCAATGTAGCTGGCAGCGTGCTCAAAGAGATCGACGTGTTTCCTCTCTGTGTTCAAATTCGGGGACTTGGTCCGGCGCGAGGTTGACTTGTCCCGTTCCCGCTCACGTTCACGCTCACGTTCACGCTCACGTCCCTCGCCCTTTTTCCTGCTCGACGACCGCTTCTTCTCTGACCGCGACGTCGATGTGCCGTACTTCTCGTCGTCGAACATCGACTCGGCCATGTACTCGGCAGCGTAGGGCTCTTCCACGTAGGGAGACTTGTGCCGGCGGGACTTGTCCTCGGCATCCCGCCTCCGCTCCTTCTCACGCTCCTTGTCAAGCTTGTCCAGGCGCTTCTTCTCGGCCTTGCGGGCCTCACGGTCTTTCTCCTTCTCGCGGTCGCGGTCTTCCCGGTCCTTTTCGCGAAACCTGGCCAACTCCTCTTCTTCTCTCCTGCGTCTGCGCTCTGCTTTGTCCCTGTCGCGCCTCTCGTCGTCCCGCTTGGACGGCTTCTCGTACTTCTCGTAGCTCGCTGCCCTGCGGGCGTGTTTGTCGCTCTCCTCGTAAATCATAAAGGTTCGCTGTGAGGGCATCTCTTCGTGAGACCTGGTGTGGGTCGAGGTGTAGTGTGTGTAGACTTTGCCGCTTGTCGGGGAGCTCTTGTGGCGCGACGTCGGCTCCGAGGGGCGGACATCGTAGGTGGCGGCGTACTTGGAGGACGAGCGCGGAACCGAGATGTTAGGCGCGCTCTTGACATCCTGCTCGACCTTGGCGGCCCGCAGCTCTGCAAGCCTCAGCTTCTGCTCGTACTTTGCCTTCTCGGCATCGTTATTGAGCAGCTCATACGCCTGCTGCACCTTCTGGAACTCATCGACCTTCTGCTGCTTGAGCGTCGGATCCTGCACCTTGTCCGGATGGCACTTGAGCACGAGCTTCTTGTACGCAGCGCGGATGTCGGTTTTGTCTGCGTCTCTCTCGACGCCGAGAGCTTTCCAAGGATCTGGCGGAAGAGCGCTGGTCATTGTGGGTGTGTGTCGGGTTGTTCGACGGTGTTGTGTTTCCGGCTGAGTACCAGCAAGGGGTCTGGTGCTGAGAGCGGAAACGGGGGATGTTGGCCCAACGAGGCAATTAGCTGGTGGATGGTCGATGTGTGGGTGTGGGATGGGGAGCCAGCAGTCGTCGGTCGACTCCTGGGGGATGCTATTGCATTGAGGGGGTAGTGGTCTGTCTTTGGTGGGAACGTGAAAGGAACGTGGATGGTTGTGTAAGAAGGTCTCTGAGAGAGGCGTGAGCGGCGGTGATGGAATGAAGGAAGGCTGGCTGGTGGTGGTGGGGTCGGCGGCCGGCGGCACAGTCGGAAGGAACTGCGACAGGAATGTTCGTAGGTGCTTTGTGATGATGAGCTGAGGGGTTGGTGTTGTTGCAAATGAAGCTGTGGAACAGCGAGCGGGGGCAAATGGGACCAGGAGGGAGGGCGCGAAGACCAGACGAGACGGGTCTGGATGAATATGGGATGAACCACTTCGGGCTGGTGGAGTCAGGTACGACGCCCCTAGCACCAAGCAACCGTCGTTGCCGTCGATGGATCGGGGAGCGTGGCTCGGCCCCCGTTGTCTCTGGTGCCGTGACTACAGCACCCGTGCAGGAATACAAAGAGCTAAAAAAGAACAGCCTGCTTTGTCGTGGTGTTGGTCCAAGTTCAGGTTGTCGTGGACTGTCACTGAGTGTGTAAGGTGATGGGGGGAGCCCGAGAGGGAACAGGCGATGAGATCACCCGCAACTGGCAGGCTCGGGGACAAAGGTGGGATGGGATGTCTGGCTTGTCGGGCAGCGGGCGGGTGAGGGGGTCACCTTCCCGGGTCCCCGTTCCCGCAGAACCTGGAAGCCAAAAACGAGAAAGAATGGCTTCGACTGGGGGCAACAATGGCGGCCGTGTGCAAGAGGGGAGCATCGCCCTGGCACAGCGATGAGTGGCTCGCCCAGCCTGCAGCCCAGGTCGTCCAGGTCCATTGACACAGGATGCTGCTGAAGGGCCAGTGGAGAGGAGGTGGGTCACTGAGCAACTCTCTGGACGCATCCCATTGGCTGAACTGGCTGAGGGTTCCCGTTATGGATGGCTTACGGCATCTTCCTCAGCGGGCCAGGGTCTGTCACGGCCGTCCCTTCCCTTCCGTCGGCTTCTGTGTCCTCCGCCGTCTGAGGTCCTTCCGTCAGCTTCCACGTTCCTGCCACGCTCGCTACTGTCGCTAACAACGCAGCTCTTCAAGGACCACTCGTTTTGCCAAAAATTATGAGATACTTCAGCCTCAACGGGCGAGCTGGCAGTGCCCAGCTTGTGTGTTCAACGTCGTAATTCGCCCAGTCCGCAGCCTCACCTCTGGGTCTCGGTTGGCAAAGACCACCCGTGCTGGGCTGGGATAGGTACAGCAACAAAAATTTCCATCATCTCGCCCACACAACGGCCGGGCAAGGCCGCACACAATCCTTGCCCAAGCGGCCTCCTCTTCCTCCACGGCTTCGGCAAGCAAAACGAACAAGCCACAGCCGAGACCCACAGATCCGTCGCCCTGTGAGCCTGTGTGGCAACGAGGCAACGTGGAAACCAGATGCTGGGAAGAAAAAGGTCCGTCCCTTGACGGTGAGAGGCTGGCAAGGTTGATGCTTTCGAGTTGATGGATGTTCAAGATCGCCCAGGCTCGAGAACCGACAAAACCAATGAGGCCGCCGCGCCACACCGAGATCTTGACGCTTGGTCCCAACAGATTCATGGGGCTTCCGCTGGTGGCTGTGGCGGGAAACGAGGACCAGAGCTCGTTGGTTGTGGCAAGGCAGCCGTGAAATCTTCCATGTCCGTTCCGCGCCCCAGATCCCCTTCCAAGTTAACCACGGCGATTTCTCGACTTGGCAACGGCCAAGGCCACTCAGCGATGGGGGATCTGGCAACTCCTGTGGTGGGCCGATAGCGGCCGATACGCGACGAGTCTGATGGACGAGCTGCGGCCGGTGTTTCAAAGCGGCATAACAACGAGGTAATCGGCGGTGAAGATGCAGCTCCTCCCCAGCAACGGCAGCGAGACCCTGGAATGTCCATCTGCCTCTCCCATATCCCATCAATCAACGGTCCAGTTCCGGATGCGGAGCCCTGAAATTTTCCGAAGAGACAGGAGATGGGGCCGTCGTCCCAGTGCGACGGTTGACCGTGAGAAGCGAACCCGATGAACGACCTTCAACGAGGTTTCGATTGAGTCAGCCTCAACACCTTAATCCTGAAGCAGCCCAAGCAACCACAGACACGTTCAGCACATCCATTGTTGTACTGTTGTGCTGTGATGGCCAACCTGACCAGCGCTCTTATTAGCTAGTCTCTTCCCCTTCCTAGGAGCCTTGATCACGAGTTCATCGCATCTCCCATCTCTCGCACATACAAGCGGGGCGCAACCCCGCCTGTCACACATCTCGCCTGACCCAGCATGAGGCACGTTCCTCAACCTGCCCGGCAGGCTCCGCCGACCTGGGCGCGTATCGAGCTGCGGAAGATGCAAGATCGGGGGTCATGTCTCGAGAGCATGCAGGGCCTCGCCCACGCGGCAATTCGCAGCCAGATCATCTCTTTCTCCCCCCTCCCAGTCTGGTCCGAGAGTCATCCAGCGTTGCACTGCTCTCGTTGAACTAAGCCCTCTCGACTCCCGATTTGACAAATGAGGTGATTCAGGGCTGAGAATTGCGCCGGCCAGTTTGGTGCAACCAGCAGAAGACACAACACGACGCAGCCCAGGAATGCGCGGCGACTTGGCCACCATCCTGTGGCTCCTCGCCAACCATCCCCCTTCGGCTTCGGCTGTGATGTCCTGCAGGAGACGAGTACGGTTCAACCCCATTGGCAGCCCCGCGCGCCTCCTCCCAAGCGCACACTTTGGAGGGACCTCTTCGCCCAAATGGGATCTCCCCGAGGCATATTCAGGGTGGCGATCGACAAACCATCGTCAAGCGTCGGCCAATTGAGTCCCATTGTTTTTTCTATTCAATTTGGCAGTAGTCGCGCACTCCCTCCCTCTCCTGAACTGGAACTTTCGGGATCGGATGACAGCTTTAAAAGGCACCACTCACTGCATGTGGCCGGTCACTCCTCCGTACAACCTCCCCTCCAGAGAACGAGGCTTTGCCCCGCAAGCCACATTCTTGGTTCAACGACAAGGCTTCTGCGCCGTGGCATCAGGATCTGGCCACTGCAATGGGCGACCACCTTGGACAGCTAGACTAGCAGGAGCAATCTGGCATTGCCGGGTCCCCTTCTACTCCTCTCACAAGGCCATCAGCCATGCAGCACCGACACCCTGGGACGGCCACGATTGGTTGCGCCATCACTCCAACAGCACGCCTTGTGCCACATCCCCCTCCCAGTTGGAATCGGAGGAGGGAAGCACGCGGACCACTCTGGGCCCCAATCCCAGAATCCATGATGATGCGAGACAGGATGGAGGAGGGTTGCGTCCCATGTGGCCGCTGACTATCCCCCAAGCCCGCAGTGTCGATGCAGGTCTCGCCGTTCTGGCCCATCACTGGCTGGGACGGCCATGTGTTTCGTGATGGGGGCCGGGGGGAACCTATCACCACTAAAAACGCGGGGCAGCCGGAAGTCAGCGGCAGTCGAATGGGGTGGCCGCCGCGGGGGTGCCGGTGGCCGCGGCCAGCCACGGGGGTTCTCATGTTGAGCCGATCGGGTTGCGGTTGTTGGTCTTCTTCTCCCACAGGATCAGCCCGCTTCTTCAAGGCCAGATCAGGCCAAGACTGCCACAATGCCTGAGGTTTTCCATCATCTGAGTCTCCTATTGATGGCACCGGCACCGGCACCGGCACCCGTTAGCGAGTGTGGCCGGTTGGTCATCGAGGCCTCGATGACGCAGGTCCGGTTCCTGACAGGTCAAAGCTGGCCTTCTCCGCGCTGTTTCAAGGCCCATGGAGGGGGACTGTTGTTTCGCCATCATGGCCTCAGTGGCACCAGCGATGATCTTGAAAAACATGAAAGTGAGACGGGAGGAGCTGTGCCCCCCACATCTCCACACAGAGCTTCCTCGACAGGGGAAGCCGTGTTTCCCGGGTCTTGCTTGAAGTGATCCTCTTTCTGCAGCGCTCAGGAGATGTATCCCGAGGGAAGCGGGCGAGTCGGATTCCAGAAGCTGGAGCTGACATGCTCCGACCCCGCCAGAACCACGCGAGGGCTTTCGTTGACCATTGACTTACACGATGGACCGAAGTTACATTACCCCTCATTGATCCGCTTGGACATGCCAGACATCATCCTTGTCCCGATCCCCTTGTCGGCGGGAAGGACGTTTGGATCAAGCTTGAGGCGTGGGGTTTTATGTAACCACAAACAGATCGACAGAAGGACCGTTCCGAGAGACAAAGTCTATTCTCGAGGTTTGTGGCCCCGAGACGGTGAGACGAGGGTTGGACGGCCTTCTCTTCTCGAGATAGACTCTGTCCTCCAATTCGCGGACGAGCAGGACTGATGCATCCAACTGGAATGTCCCTTGGTCATGCTTGGTGAGGCGGTGAACAGTCTTCGTGAGCTCCAATTCGTTCCTCGAGCTGTGCGACAGGAAGCTTCTGCGCCTTCTCACTCGTCTGCTCACGATGCATCGTGCCAAATTGGGAGATCGGCTTGGCCGTTTGTTAAAGCCTCAGGCATGGTTTTGTCTTCACATCTGGACTTGAGTCCCGAGGTCTGCCCGAAGGACCCGGGGCTCTCCTCTCGGAGTCGTCAACATCGCCAGACCGGTTGCCCGGATGCCCCGAGGCGCGTCTGGGCATCGTCAATGTCGTATGCATCTCAACACCGCGCCACTAGTCCGGGCATTAGCTCAACAGGTGAAAATGGCTCATCACACTGATTCTCAAGTAAACATGCCGGCAGCTGGATATGGAGACAGGAATTGGGGTCTTGGTGTTTGTCAAACGGGCCAGTCTGCCGTCATCCAGACCCCTTGGAACTCCATGTCGGGAGACCATCAGTCGTTCGAACTTCGTCTCAAGATCTCATGGTCTGTTCCCCCACGATTGGAACCAGCAATTGGAGACGCATGCTTGAGCCGCTGTCCATTGGTGCCCCCCCAACCTGCATTAGTGCATCTCATGACCTCGCCAAACCCAAGCTCAAAGTGAATCTTAATGGTGCGAAGCTCGCGCTCACGTGGGGTCTTTTGGAGCCATTGAATTGAGTCTAGTCGAAGCTCTGAGCTCTGAAGCAACTGACCTGTCGTTGGCTCAATGGTCTCGGGGCTTGCCAAACCAACAACACCATTCCAGCCGTCAAGGGGTTTGGACTGGAAACACTTGGAGGTCAGATGGACCTGCTGGGTTGATGCAATGACCATTTATGAGGCTTGATCATGGTTGCTGATATCCCAATGAGGCCATGACAGATGGATATTCGGGATAGTCTTCCCCCAAACGGGTCCTGTGGGACTTGAGAGTGCCGCCTCGGGCGTATAAGGATGCCACGTTTTGGGGGCGATCAGTGGCTGCTAGGTGTATCAAGTGTCCTATGACAACTCCATGATCTCATGACCTTGCGTCAGTCGTCATAACACTGCACCAGCGGGTTAGGCGGGAGACACATGGCAGATGACGAGAAACCCATCATCACTCGGAAGTCAAAGACGGAGCCAGAGCATCAGTAACTGAAGAGGTGGCAGACAGGTCCTGGCTGCCAGGAGTCTGTCCGGTGCTTCCATGTTGACCGAGGCTAAAGCACGTACTGCTGGATGTGCTATGAGAGAGGCTTCGATGATGTTATGAGAAGGGTCTGTACCACGCCCGGCCTTTCAAGCAAGCCCCGGATGAAGTCAAAGATCTTTCAACTCCACACGGGCAAGTCAATGTCAACCACGATGGGTTTGTGGAACCGCTTCCCGCCAATGTGAGGCCAGCTATTGGCAACGATGGCGCAGTTGACGACACACGTCTCCCGCCGGCCCGCGCGGTCCATCGTAACCGGCTGCTCCGTACTTTTTGTTGTGTCCCCAGATTTGGGATCATGAACGGGGCCAGTACTGCCGGGACCCCCAGGACCCTCCGCTGGATCGTCCGATCCCACCCTGTCCTGAGACTCGGATACCCGTTGTATCGGGTCCGGCAAGTCAGGGGCGCCACACTCAGGCCCGGCAGCAGAAGCTGGCGCCGAGTGGAAGTCAAGAGGCCGCTTCCCACCCCGAGCTGTTAGGTCGACCAAGCTCATCTTTGCAGAAGCTGGATCAGGGTTTGGGTCAACCCATTTCTCCACAGAGATTTCAGCCGCAGCATCTTCCGTTGAACTAAGACCATCGGTATCCCATCTGACGCGCTCGGCACCCCTCCCTTGGTGGACATGGCCACACACATGGAGCCGAGGCCGTACCCGAGAAAGTGTCTCTTGCAGAGCGTCGCAGCCGTAGGTATCATCGCAATGGGTGCGTGGGGGTGTATGAGTGACGAGAATGTCGATATCCGAGGGGATGGCAGCCCAGAGCTGTGTTGCGCTTGGACTTGTGGCGGTTGAGGTCTCTGGGTGGCTTTGGCCTTGGCGAGGGTACATAAATGCCCAGGTGTGGTACTCGGGACAAGTAGGGGGAGCCGAAGACAGTGAACTCGGTGCCAGGGCCGTCATCGCGTGTGAGCCAAATAGTGGCGCTGCCGTGTTGAAGGTAGGTGATGGTTGAACTGGAGTCGAACAGCGAACGACACTTCGCTGGGTCTTCGAGCTTTTTGTTGTGGAAGCTGTCCCCATGTTTCGAATAGAAGGCGGGGTCCAAGGTGATATCGTGGTTTCCTGGTTATGTGTGAGCCGCCAGACCTAAGATATTTCGAAAGTTATGCTATTACCTGCAATGACAATCTTTGCCTCGAAGTCGGCCTTCTCCAGCCATTGGACAGCCTTGGAAAGCTGATACGGCGGGAAGGTCAGTCAGTATGCCGTGATATTTTTTTTATTTTATTTATTGCATTTCCAGTACATGGCCGATGTGTAACGGTGTGGGCTGAGGCTGCCTACCTCGGAGTAGCTCCCCTGGTTCGTAAGGTCGCCGGCATGGATCAGCACATCGCCCTTGGGCAACTTGGGGGTGGAATTATGAGTGTCACCGATACACACGATCCTGGTCCTCCGGGTTGGACGAGGAGGAGGGGGGGATGGCGAGGTAGACACCGCTTTTTTATTCATGGCTCCTTACGGGGTTACAGCGAGGAAATGCGAAGATGAAAGTGCCGTATGAAACCAGTTGACTGCTGCCTGAGCTGTGAGCTGGGGCACAAGGAAAAGGACAGAAGGAGCAAGTGACAGAATAAAAAAAAGAGCGTTTGAAGTTTGATGGTATATTATTCTTTTCGATTCGGATCTCAGAAGTCGGCAGGCGCGATGTCAGATCCAGGCCCCCTCCAAAGATGATGAAAGCGGCGGTCAAATCGCAGCCGCAGGTGGATGAGTGGTTGAGATGAGTGGATGGAGGTTGTCGACAGGTGATTTCTGTCTTTGGTGAAGCGAGACCCTGGAACCCACACCGCCCAGCGTCATTGGCCAATAGTGCGGCAGAGGCAGATTAATTACTGGAGCTTGGTCCCCTGCAGCCGGCCCATTGACCGGATTGACCGTGGACCCAACCCAAGAGCGCACTCACCCCTGCTCCCAATGCTGCGCTGCCCCCTACTCGCTGCGAATTCTCGAAGCTCTCGGGCGAGAAAGGCCACTCAGAGCCTGCCACTCATGAGCTTCCTGTGACATGCTGCTTTGGCCTTGGGATTTGGGATGCCCTCGAGCCGGCGAGATTGAACAGAAAAAAGCAAAGCCAAAATAACGAACCGCCAGCGACCCTCCGCACGGCTCCGACCCTCCAGCGCCCCTCACGCAACCCACACGCTCGCACGCACGCACTTCGGCACATCATCTTTCATCGCCCATCCTCCTTTTTTATTTATCATCGCTGCCGAATCTCACAATCCGCAATCTCGGACATTTCGCGTGCCAGACCCCACGACTCTTTCTCTGCCCCATCGTCGCGCCGCCCTCGGCAAACAGAAAAGAAAGAAATCGCCTATCACCAGCCCCTCAAAATCAACCATCGATCCCTGGCCGCCAGTTTGGGGTTGGTTGGCAATCAGTCCTCGTGGGAACAGACGCAACCTCCGATTTTCGATCCAGCAACTGCATCCCGTGATCAAAAACGCCACCCTCAGAGAAAAAACGCGCCGAACCCCCACATCGCGAGATAGGCGTTGAGATCGCGATCATTCTTCTCGTCGATACGCGTGAATGGTGAGAGCGGATCGGCCGAGCACTTGACACGCCGTTGGCCGATTCTGGCCTGCTGGGAGGCTGGGCGGCGAGCGCTCTCTAGTGTGGACGGGGTTTCGGTGCGCATCGCGATACAGTCCTCCGCCTCGTGACCTCGAAGGACCGACATTTGCCGTTGTGGAACATCGCAACCGTCGGACATCGCGGCATCGGTGCAACGGACCATGGCTGCGGTATCCCAGATGACGACGACCCTGACGTCGTCTCCTTTCGTGTGGGAAGACGCCCGGCCCACTGAAACAGAGGTGAGATTCCGTCCCACATCCTACCAACAACAAAGCCACTCCGCCTTTCTCTTTGCGCCGACAAACGCCGGGCTGACACGTCTTTGCCCACAGGCGCCGCCTCACGGCGACAAGACACAAATAGCCAACGGCGACTTCCACACGCTCGATCGGCCTCCGCTGGCATTCCAGAATGGGAACTCGACGTTGCGTGGTGCCATGAGCTCGGATCCAGCCTCGCGACGGTACAGCAGTGAGGGACTAGAGCCTGTTCAGAAAGCGAACGGCTTCGAGATCACCCTAAACGATTCCAAGGATTGCAAAACCCAAAGTATCAAGGATCACCCGAACTCGGATAACGTGCTGGAGGTACAGGGCCGCCTGAGCGGAGAACGAGGCGAGGGCACGCTGAAGAGGGCGCCGGGCGACAGGTACCCGGACTCGGACAACGACGAGAATTCGAAATGGATCCACAAGATGAACGGGTCAGGCAGGTCTATCACAGGCTCTGAGCAGACTGCCCCGCGGTCTAGGAAGAACTCGACGGCAACCTCGACGGAAACGCGGACTCTAGAACTTACAACAATCCCCACTTGGGATCTTAGGCGGCCCCAGGAGATTTTGGAGGAGGGAAGCGGACATGGCGCGAACAACGGCGGGAAAGCCTCGTCTCGGATACCCGTGGCCAAAATCAGCGGCGTCCCGATACCGAGCGAGCATCTCGCACGGGATACACGGATTCCTCGAAAGCGTGACAACAGCCCTGGCGTTGAAGACTCCATTACGTATCCTAAACCGCGCGCTAGAAGCGGCAGCACGGGCAACGCTCTCGCGAAAGCGACGACCATCGCCCCCACTTCGCAAACTAACAAGCGACCCGACTCGTCCCCGAAGAAGCCCCCCAACAACGGCGGCAACCCGAAAACCAAAGCCGGCCAACGGGGCCGCTGGACGACCGAAGACGCGAGGCGGGCCGAGCAAGGATTCGACGAGCAGCGGGACTGGGACCACGCGGCCATCAACGAGGTCTGGCGAACGCGAATTCTCGAGCAGCAACAGCAGGCCAATGGAGGGTGAGCCTCCATGGATGATCTCGGCCTACCGCCCTGACCCGCGTCTGCCTCCGGATCAGCAACTCCTCCCGACGGTGGCCAAACGGCTGCAGCAGGAGAAGTGGGAGCGGGAGGGGAAATTTGGGAGCATCTACGATAAAGAGTTTAGGCCGCTCACGGACGAGGGCTTTCTCAAGCCGCCCGAAACTGCTGCTTCTCCCGACAAGGAGGCCGAGGATGAGGCCGAAAAGGAGGAGCAGAAGGATGGGCAAGGAGAGTGGCCGCTCAAGGCAGAACCCAAGAGCCCAACAATTCCTGGGAGGACGAACTCGTACTCGACCATGCCCAAGATTTCCGAGCCGCCAGCCAATCCTCTTCCCACTACAAGGGCACCCTCGCGGCAAGCCAAGCCATCGGCAACTGTTAGGGTACCGGAGCCCCCTGAGGAGCCAGCAGAAAAGAAGGGTTGCGGTTGCTGTATTGTGATGTGATCGTTGCTTGCTTCCGGCAGCAACAAGCATGCAAATTCACCACACCTGCCGGCCTCAGCACTCCCTTCAACGTCCAACCCACAACAGTGTGCAACGGGCATACCCACACCACCATCTGATTCAAACCTCCGGACTAGCACTTTCCGACTTACGACGAGACGATTTTTTCTTGCTTCCCGGCGCATTTCAGCAGTATCGATTCCCTCGCACTTTTTGGCACACACGAGGACTGCAACCCACAGACCACCGGTCCCCATCTCTTTCCTTTGTCTTTTTTCTGCATTTCCGCTTGGAGAGTCGCCTGTGTATCAAGCTGCGTTCTCAACATCAAAGGGACCGAAGAAAGCCTGATACCACATGACGGAGCCCTGAGAAGTCAACAATCAGTACATACCCCCCATGGCCAGGAGCTGCGGGAACCCTTTTTTTAATGCAGTGTGGGGGAGGGTTCTTTTTGTTTTAAACCGTCTACGTCTACATCAGATCTACTTTTTCACCTTTCCTTATTATTGTTCCGCATCGCCCAGCCTACCCCGCTGGATGCCAATTGGAGATTATCTTGTGCTAGTCGTTTTTTTATTATTTTATTTTATCAAAACAACCGGGCGTTCATCAGAACAAGTTTGACTTTTATCTTTTTTGCTGTTTCTTGCCTCGGCGATGGAATTGTTATTTATGTTCTTGCTTTGCTTTCATTGCGGTTGACAAAAGAGAGAAGGCATGGAATGCAGCACTGAGTTGCTGCCTACTTCCTTATGTCAGGTTGCCGAGGATGCATTCTATCTGCTCCATCGTTTTCCTACCCTTTGGTTTGTACAGCTAGATCACGGGGTGGTTGGGGGTCGTTTGAATTTTGTGCTGTTGGCCACTGTTTTTGCTTTCTGTTGACTAGGAGGGTGAAGGAGAAGGGGCGTTTGATAGTTGGCTTTTTGCTGTTGTAGTCGTTGCTGCGGTCAGGAAGAGATAGTGATGCCTTTACGTCTGTGTCCTATGGCGTCCCATGATGGTGATGGAGTGTGACTGTGGTTGGTAGGGTTGAGGAGAGAAGGGGAAGGGGAGAAGTGGGAGGGTAGGGAGAGGCGGAAGGTAAATGGAGATCTCGGCGCTGGCACTTCTCCCGCCTTGGGCCGAAATAACTTCTCTCCCGTCTCAGTCTCAGGTATGTGAGAAGCACTGGCAGGTCAGGTGAGCGTCATGAGTTGGTGAGGCAGCTTGTTCTCAAGCTTCCATCACCATCAGATTATCTCCAATGCTGATCATGGTCTGCTGCTTGCTGCTTTTCCGTACTATACCCACTGACCTCAACATCGCATCCAAGCAGCGGAAGATGCCGACAACAACGAAGCTCAACGTCAACGTCCTCTCGTCCTCCAAGTGAAGGCTGGAGACTGGTGGCATGATCTGACTGTCGATCACCAGTTACGTCTCCGCGACGGTTGTCTGTGCGCCCGGCTGAGGAAGACCAGATACGTCCTCTTTTTTCTCATTTTCTCAACTTCTCAACTTCTCAACTTCTCAACTTCTCAATCTACATAGATGGGGTTAGATGGGACTGCCATGGCGAGGAGTTTGGATTGAAGCAAGGGGATGGATCAGATCAGATGAGATTGCGGCAAAACATGCGGCCCAATAACTATGTGTTTAAGGCTGTGGCTGGCTGGTTATTGAGGATCACGAAAGTCGCAGGTACGTACTGATCGCACAGACACACCTACGGCTCGACAGGCTACGGCCAGATGGAGATACAAAGATCAGATCAGATTGGCAGATCGTGGCGAACACGGAAGGAAACAAGCTTTGTGGCTGAGTCCAAATTCTGGAGAATGGGGAAATGGATGGGGAAATGGATGGGGGCCGTGGGAGCGCCTTGGGTCAGTGCGATGCGTTACTGTGGCGATGATAAAAGTTTGGCTGTGCTAGAGCTGGTTTGGATATGGCTTGAACGGGTTCTGGATTCATACGGACGGGCTGGTCCGGGTGGCGATAGATGCGTGCTTGTTGTAGATGTTGTGTTTGTGGTTCCTGCTGATCTGATGAGGACAGGAGCCCAGATCCAAGGAACTTTGCCAGATGATGTTGAAGGGCATACATAGCCTTTGTGAGACAATAGCTCCCAAGTGTAAGTTCATGGAGTTCATGGCAGCGCTCTGCGTCTGACTAATAACAGATGATGTACGAAGTAGTTGGATTCTCTTGCTGACAGCTCCCAGAAGGCTTTGGGCAGTCTGGCCTGTGCTTTGAATCTAAAAGGCAAGATCCCTCCCGTTGGGAGTGTTGTTTCTTGTCAAGTGCCCATCCCAGCATGGACATGGATGCGGGCGTCCAGTGCCCGACTTCAACCGCCATCTCATCTTTCGCGCATTTCTCGGCCGTTGTAATAACGGTAATACGGAGGAATGCATCAAGGAAGCCGGGTAGGCCTGTCGTGGAATGCGATGCAGTTTGATGGGTGCCTCGTCAAATTCTCGATCGATCTTTTGCTGACTTAATGTTCGGGTGTGAGTCAAGCAAGGTCATGGTACCCTGTGGTCAGCACTTGACGGGTGTGTACGCGTCACGGTGGTCTGTCAAACAGTGTACGTTGAGAGGTGGAAGATGGATGGAGAGGACACAGGTGACAGCTTGGTCAGCACTTTTTGAGGGTGTCACGGGTGCGTACCGGTTTTTGGGCGCTGGCTCCAGGCCCTGATGGAAGATGTAAGAAAGATTTCCTGGAAACAGGTTCTAGACTCTGGTAAAGGAAAAAAAGAGTGTAACACTGGCTCAGCAAACCTGCCACTCAATCAGTGCCCCCTGGTCATCGTGGTTTCGATCCCAACTTGTCGATCGAAGATCAATGCAGCTGAACTGGTTCATACCGAGCCCAAAAACCCAACATCCACAGTCGGATAACAACAGGGAGGAGCTCCTTACACGTACCGGCCATAATGAACCACATTTGGAGCACAACCTTCGAAAGGTTGTCGATCTTCATGGAAGTTAAGAGAAGGATGCAAGTTGGGGGGAGGTTCGAAGCTGAAACAAGAGGCAATACCCCAGCTTGAACAACGGCGGAGGGGATTGATAAGCCACATCTCAGTTAGCCAACGGAGACAAATGATGCATCGAAGCCACTCGGGTTCCCAGGCACTAGGGCCAGGCTCGGCCAGCTCGGATTCCCTGGAGTTGAAAGGGCGGTAGAGTGTGACCCAAGCTTCGGAAGCAAGACATGTGCGGTCTGTGTTGGCACCCAGCAGCAGCCCGAGCGGCCCGGCGGAGGCATGGGATGGATGGCCGAGTTAGTTTGGTGAAACTCTTTGTGTTGGAATTGTGGATAACCCCAAAGGCTGGACCGTGAGCTAGCCAGACACTATGTCCATCTCCATGGAGGTCCAGAGGTCCAGACCAGCGGCGCGGCGAGCTCACCCGCGGCTTCCTACCGACCGCGAGACGCGATAGCGTAACTGCTGACGAGGGTCCGGCAGTCGACTGCTCGCATGTTCGGATGGATGATGTACGAAGTACGTATAGCCCGTTGATAGGGAGTCGAACAGTCATCGTCCTCCCATCGAGATGTGGGCAGGTCATCGGGCGAGACAATGGAGAAGTTCGCAAATGGCGGGATCGGGGGCTCCTCGTTGACCCATACCGCGTGTCTGATCGTCGCGACAATGGAGGCTCGGTCGAATGTGCTGCTGCTTGCACCTTCTCAGAAGGGAGGGAGATCTGCAAAAGATTTGTGGGCGGTTGGCTGATGTGGTGAAATTTGATCGATCGGTCTCGAACATGGAGAATGTTCGGGCGGGGTGAGCACCTCGCATGCCAAGCGCGGGAGATGGCTGAGGCAGGCGGGGCAAAGGATAGGGCTGGAAGGCATGGCCCCTGTCAAATCATTCGGATGCCTGCCGTGCGCGTGCCTGCTCGGGCTGTCAGGCTCGAGGGTCGCGCTGTCGACAGAGAATGGATGAGGCGGCAAGGCCTGAGTTGCGGATCGTTATGAAAATTGCGAAAAATTGGCAGAATAAAAGAAACCAGCACGAACCCTCTCTTTTTGCCTTTCCAGTCTTGAACTTTTGAACCTGACCATCAGAAGTGTCCACTCGGCAGGTTTTGAGCTTTTCAAGAGATTGGGCAGCTTCGGGTGGGTCCCAACGTGAAACATTCCCGCATCCCACCGGGAATTGCGCGTAATTTAAGGTCGGACAGCTGGACCCGCCAACAGAAGGGGAAAAGGCTTCCATGGATGAAATGACGCCTTGTTCGGCGAGGGACAGACTGGCCTCGTCGTCAGAAAAGGGGACAAATGGCTGCCTCTGGGGTCGAGGCTGGGCCGCAGCGGCGGGAATTACGCGGGTTTGCTGTAATACCCCAATACGCTGTCTGCCAGACTGCTTGGCAAAGCTTGGTCTAGACTTGGCGGCCAACCAGTGAATGAGGTGGCTCCAAAATGATCCGTTGCGCAGTGCAATGCCCTCGGTCCAACACAAGTGCTCCCGATGGCTTACACAGTAACAGAGCGGCCCGATTGGGGCTGCTAAGGGACAGCAAAATCAGCTACGATGGCCAACGATGCTGAAACTGTCTGTTCACAGATTCGTGCGATCATGGCAAACAGCACATTTCTCGGTATCGATCGCGAATTCCCATCGCCACCCATCCGATCCCAACGGCGCGCCAAAAACGGGCCCCCAAGCCAAACCACAGCGGACGTGGAGGGGTTTCCATGCATGCCGTCCATGGGCATCTCAGCAGCACGGGCACTGGTGAGTCAGCACGTGGACTGTTTGCCGCACTTGTCGGGCCAGATTGGAGGGTTTCAGCTCATTGTCCGAATCAGCTACTGGCAACTCTAGGCCGGAGCCGTGAGGAGCTGTGTTGCGAGAGGAGAGTGGAGCGTGTTGAGAGCAATATGGATGGACTCGCATCCAGTCGCAGGTTCAGTGGTTTGTCTGGAAGCTTTGGGTTTTTTTTTTGGAGATTTGTCCAGAGTGCCCTCGCCGTGTAATTCCGTACGGCAGCGTAATTTATGAAACAACGCACACCCCTGCTGTCCAGGCAACGTCGGGCTTTGCACCCCACCTTGAGCCCACCAGCCCCATCCCCATGTCCCAGCCCTTCCGTTGGATGGGGTCCAGGACCAGAACCAGGCCTTGGTCTGGGCCCAGCCCATCTCCCGCAAGTGGAAATCCACTGCCCCCCAAAACATTAAAGCCCAGACAACCCCCCCAGGCTAGCTCTCGCAGCCTGCGATCCAGAACATGCCCAGACTTCTCCCACCACCGCCTCTCCATTCTCCATTTTCCAATGGTTGACACCTGGCTCCGGCCTCGAATCGCGAGATAAATACAGCACATCCTCTGATCGACGGGCCTACCCTCTCTTTCCCAACATGTCCACTCGCCCACCAACGGTCCCTTATACAGGCGGTGACTCTGTATCTTCGACTTCCTCCTCTTCCTCTTCCTCTTCATCCTCGGCATTCTCGGCTTCCGACCTCGATCTTCCCGCATCCAACTCGGCAACAAACGCGGGCTCAGCAGCACAGCGCAGCATGGACTCGACACCACGCCCGGTGCAGGTCGCTGTCATCCGCTGCCTGCGGTGCGCAAAGGCCGAGGAGATCACCACGACTGACGACCCCAGCCTATCCGGCATGGTCCAGATTGGCGTCAACATCTATTACTGCAACCGCTGCGCCAAGATGGTCGGCTACACGTGAAGTAGCGTGCCCCGGAGGTACGCTCGGGGAAAGAGCACGACGGACGGCAGGCGAACCATGGTATGAATGGAAGGGAATGGAAGGAGAACTTCCCCTGCACGACAACCTTGTGGCCGCCAACCGGATGACGAGTACTACACGCCGCTTTGCGACGCTTTCTAGTTTGGGAAGTGTTCGCGCCTCATATCGAGTGGCCTTGCTGAAAGGTCCACTACATGAGATGCGACTAAACCGGGGATATCTGGAGCCCTCGGCAGATGCCGAAAACCAAGGACATGCAATCGATTCCCTTCTGGAACGACAATCGGAGCGCCCGGAATCATTCGATGTCCAGGGAGTCAGCCGCTTCCAACGACCGGCGTCTCCGGAGCTCACTAACCGCGCAAACTCGCATCGGTGGAAGTCGCTCCGGCTGACACACGCCAAATTCAATTCTATCCCTCTCCTGCCGGGCACGGAGAGGCCTGTTTACCAAAAACATCTCAACGACACGACATCTCGGATTCATCGCGAGGGAGTCGAAAATTACCCCGGAAGCGACCCAAACGCGAGCAGCAAACACCTCTGCACCCGACCGCACACGATGCGACACGGACGAGGTGGCAGCAGCAACAGCACCAGCAGCTCAGCCAACACTCAACAGCCCATTCATCATTGCGCGCCAGGTTTGCTGCAGGCTGCACCTGGCCGCTGTCCCCATTGGGCGCTGGACACACCATTTCCGCCAATGGCGGGGGTCACAATCCAGAACCCCCCTCCACCCCCCCTGTCAGGTCGCCAAGCCGCTGACGTCGTCGTGCTTGAACGCTTCGTGGCCGGCTGATCTCGTGGGATGCAGGAGGGGTTGGCCGATGGAACACCAACTTCCCACCGCCCTTTTCCATTTGCGGGTCGGGTTGGGTCTAGACCTGGAAAGGGTCGCCGACCGACGACTGTGCTTGAGGGTTTTTCTTCGCTCCGCCGATTCTCTCGCATTCGGCCAGGTCAACAAATTTCACTTCACTCCACCACAGCTGCATCTCGAAGATGCTTGCGTTCTGTCGGTGTTTATCCCGCTAGCTCCAGAGACGGGCCAGACTCTGCTTCTTTTTATTTCTCTTGTTTTTTTTTATAGTTTTTTTTTATTGTTTTTTTTTTCAAGTCCTGTGGGGTCTCGGGTGGATGTTCTTGGGTCTCTCTTATCTTCTTTTGGCTTTTGATTCATTTGAGCGATGGCGTCTTGGGAACGGGCCGCCAAAAATCAGGAATGATTGGAGGGACCAAACACTGCGTTGTCACCACACCAAGGAAAGACACATGCGGCGGAAGGAAACGGGACGAGATACCTTTCGGGACTGGTTTTTTAGGATTAGACGCACGATACCAATTTTTGTTGTACATAGCATGGCATTCTCGCGATGAGATTGATGAACCATACCAAAAACAAATCAAGAAAGGGTTTCACCACCTTCAACAATTTTCCAGTTCCCCGCTTCTGTCTTTGCCTCTGTCTCTGCGTCAGACATGCAGACAGCGACCTGCTGCTGTGTCATGTCACTGCCCTGAATCGTGCAGTTAGATCTCCCTCCCTAAGCCTTGCTCCACGTGTCTTACTGGAAATGTTGAATGGGGCTTGAGCGCGAGCTTCTTCACCCCGCGAGCAAACTGGATGGCATGTTTTAGTTACCAGCGTGAGCTGCATGCTTGCCAACTGGAAACGGAACAATCTGCTACTGCAAACGGTCCCACTCGATGACCGCTGTAGCTCGCATCGTAGGGTTCCACCTCCTGCGTGACGGAGAGCACACGACCCTGATTTCCTTGCATCAGACCTCGTTTTGAGGGTCCTGACTGGACCCTTGGTCCAACAGGCCATCGTGAGCTTGCAGGTGCTGCTTTCCTTTTACATTTCTTTGTGCAGGAGATGGATTTGATTTGACGCTGCCACACTCTGTTGTATTCTGCAAATGGGGGATAGTGAGGTCGTCGACTTACACGGGCTCGCTTCCGGAAGGGATCTGCATCTCCCTCACCTGTACAGCACTTGACGACTATGTACTAACTTTTTACTTGGCCAGGGAAGATTTCTCTGGCAATTTTTATCTTGATCTTGAAAGAGTTGCGAACCCTCATCATCATCACTTTTTCACTCCTACCTACCTCCCTCATCTACACATTCCCTGCTGTTCTCACTACTATCACCATCTTACCAACCAACCGGCACTCACAGCTCGGCACTCCTAGCTCAACACGCGAGCCGGCAATGCCGCCGATCCAGGGTCCTCACACATGCACACCGTCGTCACTGACGTCTAGAATAGATGCAGAAGGGTGGTGTTGCGTCACAAGCCGAACAGGGGGTTTCAAGGTGTAAAGATGTAAAGAAGAAAAGGAGAAAAGAGAAAAGAGAATCAAAGATGAAAGACGTCGGTCTCCTGATTCTCCCCCAGCCTCATGAGATGCAAAACGACCACGTCGGCATGCACTTGGGTTGCAAGATGCCGATCAGATAACCCCCCATCCCGAACTTCACGCCATGTCCATCCTTGGCAGGCACCGGAAGACAGGACGTCAACCTCGTCGTCAATGACGTTCAGTCGGGAACGTGCTGCTCATGCACCCTCGCGTGTCTGGCAACAGCATCAGGCGGAACCCACTCCGTTTTGCAACGCCGGCCCTCCGAGCCGGGACGAAAGTGACAGGGCCGGGGGGGGGTCCGGCCATGGGGAACCCCTCACACACAAC
Source organism: Collariella sp. IMI 366227 (assembly GCA_027946355.1). Classification (NCBI taxonomy): domain Eukaryota; kingdom Fungi; phylum Ascomycota; class Sordariomycetes; order Sordariales; family Chaetomiaceae; genus Collariella; species Collariella sp. IMI 366227. The sequence continues at coordinate 369,497 of JAPEUS010000004.1, read as the reverse complement.
CTTAAAACCTTTTTCTTGACCCGCAGGATGACCTCATGGTGCATCTGGGCCCGTTGCTCTCAAATTTGGTTTTTTTTTTACCGTCATATAATCCCGCGATGCCGAAGCCCCCCTGTCCACTCACATGCGGAGGTTCGCGTCTCGCGAGCAAAGCAAGCGGGATGCTCCTCCAAGAGCGTGCTGGTCAGGTAGTTTCCCCTCTGTGTGAGAGGGATCCAATTCGGTGGGCCACAGCGTCAGGGCGAGACACCCGAGTCGGAGTCGAGGTTGTTGAGAGCCGAGGATGTCTCGAGCAAGGGAAAAAAGTACGGCCAAAGAGTCCCACGAACAAGATCAACTCGGCCCAACCTTGTCGCCTCATACAATAACGACACTCGGAATCTCCTCAACTGGGAAAAAAAAAAAAAAAAAAAAAGGTAAGAATGAGCTTCCAGAATGACCAGAAAGGGTGCCAAGAGCAGAACAACATCACCGGGCCGTTCCCTCCGTGTCAGTGAACAAAACGATCAGAAAACTTGGAAGCTGCATGTCGCTTGCAGTTTTCGGCTGGCGCCGAAGGACCGTTGAGCTCCACCGAAACTTACAACCAGGGGGTTGAAAGGAGCGCGTAACAATCGGTAAAATAAACGCTCGATGAGGTCGAGATCGTGGCTTTTGCTGCGGTTGCTTTGGATCGGTGGAATGCGCGTAGGATCGAGAGCGATCGGAGGATCGCCAAAGGCTCCTCATCGTTACAATACCATACCAGCGATATGACAATCACGTGACCACACACTGCTTCGATCTGATGGATGGCCCAGAACGATGATCATGTGGGTTCACTTATCGAACATGGCAACAAGCAAGCTGAAGTAGTGGAAGCGCATTGACATTCCTGAATAAACAAGCCATCGCAGTAAATCAATTGCCCGTCCCTCTCCTCCCAAGACGCCTGTCCAATTCACACGCAAGGCTGTTGCTGCTGCTGGTACTGTACCCTGACCAAACATCCCACATCCTGCAACACTACCTTCCAACGCGCCATCCCTCACGCCCTTCTTCTGCAGACACGCATCACTCAGGTCGTCATGATAACCAGCTAACCCTGCCACTCACCACACCCTCTCACATCCTGGCTATGACCCTTCCATCTTGACGTCCTTCTTCTGCTTGTCCATATTCTTGAGCAGGTAACTCCGTTTGAAATACTCGTTGGGGTGCACAATCGTCTCAAGCTGCGCTGCCGTCATGACGCCCTCTTCCTTGGCCCGTTTAATTTCGGCCTTGTGGACATGTTCGAATACGCTATGATGAAGTTAGCTTCCACGCCTTGCAAGGGGTAAGATGTGAAAGACATACCGGTTGCACGCCATATGGAACTTCTGACTCTCCTTATCCTCCTTCACCCCCTTCAGCACCGCCGGGTCATTCACCCCTGTCGAGCGCAACAGCGTCGTCAGATTCTCCATGCTAAAATGCCGGTACGGGCAGCCGTGCGCGTCTCCGGGGCCGGGCGCGTGCTCAGTCAGGATCTTCTGGCAGCTATACGGGCTGTAGCCGCCGCTGCGCCTGTTGCTGTCGCCGCCCACGTCGCCGTACACATGCCGCACGTTGTACCGGTACTCCTTGTTGAACGTGTCGTCCGTGATCTTGCTGAAGCTCGCCCTCCAGAACACGAGGCACTCCTCCAGGCTCAGCCCGAGGCACTCCTCCAGGCTCAGCCCGATGCCCTTGAGGAAGAGCGTGTACTGTAGCCGCCCGAAGTGCTTCAGGTGCGCGTCGCGCCGCAGCGATTTGTGAAGATGCAGCATGCACATGGGGAAGTGCTGCGAGAGGTTGTCCATATTGCGTGCCGTGATCTCGGCGCCCTCGATCGCTTGCCCGCTGCCAGTGTAGCTGGCGTCTGGCGCAATGAAGTTCTTGGAGAGGTGGTTGAGGATGGGTGTCAGACGGTCGTCTTCGTCGAGGCGTGGCAACGCCCGGGCTGTGAGCTATATGTCCGTTAGCAGCGTGCCGATCCATCTAAGCAGCAAGATTCACATACCTCTAACGCCTTCTCCAACCTCCCCGTAAACGCATTCAACACCATACTCTGCTGTTCCCTTCCCGGCACATACGCCTTCCCCCCTTTCACAAACACCTTCCTCCCCTCCACCAAATCCGGCACCTTGGTCCACTCCACCCTACACCACTCCTCATCCATTACCCTCTGCACCGCCTTCCCCCCAAACCCAAACCCCACCGTTGTCGCCAGCTGGCCCGCCAGCGCCCTCTTCTCCTCCTCGCCGACTGACTCCCAGTCCAGGTTCAGCGTGCGCACAAACGCGGCGCGCTCGCGCGAGTCGTCCGTCTGGAAGCGAAGCCGGAACAACATCGTCTCGACGCGCGCGAACCGCCGCCGCAGGTCCTCGGTCGACGCGAACGCCAGCCGCAGGATAAAGTGGCTGTAGTGATCCTTTTGCCGCTGCGCGTGCAGCTGCGAGTGGGAGGATGAGGTCGCGTCCAGCGGGAGGTACTTGTCAAGGAGCGGCTTCATGTGCAGGGCGGTCTCGGGGGGGGATTTGTTGCGGAAGGAGCAGGCTTCGAGTTCGGCGAGGACTGGATGGGAATAGAAGTTAGAATTCTGGAGTTTAAGGCGGGATATAAGGGAAAGGAGGCATACTCCGGAGCCGGTCGATGGCCCATTGTTCGAATTGTTCCAGTGTGATATCGGCGGTCGGCGGGGTCGCGTAGAAATTGAGACGGTGCGGGTATTGTGTCTCCTTGTACGCTGGGTCCGCGAACTGCTTCTTGCGGTGGTCAAGTACATTTCGCCGTTTTACATCGATCCGATTCATTTTGGCTGGTGCAGTTCTGAGAGCCCGTGGTTGCTGGGAAGCTGTCAATGTGGACTCACGGAGCGAATAGTGTGGGTTGGGAGACGCGTCGCGACGCGCTGCCAAATCAATTAGAGCCTGTCATTTCGGCCCGTAGACTTTGTCAACGCGGACCGTCTCCCCACATAGTTTAAGCCAGATTCGGTCTAGCATCTGACCTTAAACTCGCACCCAGCCAATCATTGATAGCATTTTCAGTCTCGCAACCACCACCGCCAAATTGAAGTGTCAAACCAGAACAGACAACTTTTGTAAGAGCCCCAGCAACGCAACCAAGCCAGGCGAGCATAAGGTTAAGACCTGAACGGCCATGAGGAAGAGATCTCGTTGATTTGAGGAGATGGGGATACAAATTGAAAATGAAACCAAGTATTGCTTGCAAAAAGCGTGGCTTCGACTTGGCTCGAGGAGTCAGGTGAGGCTACGGTCCGCGGTGACAAAGCCTACGGTCCGAAATGACAGGGCTCATTAATTAATCGAGCGGCCAGTTAGCGCGTACTGTGTACCACTTCCAGCGTCTGACCCTAACCCTGTGTTGGCCTGACCTCAACACTACACAGCACCAGCACCTGGAAGAAAGGAAATGACAGAGGAAAAGGAGAAGAATGAACGAGGATTAATAAATGAAATGAGAACTGAGTGGTAGAAGATGAACTTTGAAGAAAGTAAGAAAAGAGAAACAATGTTTATGAAAAACGAGAGGAAAGCATGCAATGGGGAAGAAAGATAGACAAAGACGGCCTCCGTTTTGTCTGGAAACATCGTTTTGATGTTTCCCTTTTTGTAAGGCCGACGCTGGAGTTGAATCCATGACCTTCGAGAGGTCTTCTTTAGTTTTATCCTGTTTTTTTGAGATGTTTACGCTCCCACTGCTGGCTACTTTTAGTGCCTCTTGTGCAGTGGGTGAAAGTCAGTGAGGAGGATGCTGCACGTGTACCGAGAGGTCGAAGGCAAGCCCATCTGCCTCGCGGGTTTGTCTCTTCTCATTTTTGCCAACCCCAATTAATCTATGTCTTTCCGCTTGTGCCTTTCGAAAACCTCCTCGGATGCAGCGAAGTGGCGGCCAAACTCTTGAAGCCTTCCCATTCTACACAAACTGCGAAGCCAATCTCGACCACCAACACTTGCTGCCGCGATGGCAGGGTCTGAATAAACAAACCATCCATATGACACCCCTGGTTATCCCTTTCAACGAGTCCATGGCACACTCGTTAACACTCAAATCGCTGAGCAAACGGTTCAGATTCGTGCCCTTTTGGTTTCCGGCGTCTCTTCTGACGGCTCATCATGCCCAACCGACTTCTCATCCCACAACATATACCCCTGCAACTTCCACAGCAGCATTTGCAACTGGATGCTCCCCAACCTGCCCAGCAAGAACAGCGACCCTTCTCTTAACAACTTAGACTCCCTCCTAAACCGCTCAACATTCTCACTCCCCAAAATCACCGGCAGATTATGCACCGCGAGCGTCCCCCACTTGCCCTCCTCACCAACATGCGTCGTCGACAGTCTCGGCGGCCCCCCTTTCCCCTGCCCTCCTTCGGGACCAAGCCAAAGCAAACAGCCGCGATGATTCCAAATCTCCGCCTCGCTCCACTTCTCCAGTCTAATCACGTACTCCCGCTCGCCGCCCTCCGACATGCGCGCAAAGTGCGCCAGGCCCTCGATGGCGCGGCGACGCATCAGTCTGAGTAGTACATCATCCATGTCGGTGCGCCACTTGGCGTCGTTGATGATGGCCGTGAGCCCGCCGCTGCCGTGGTCGCTCATGCGTAGGAGTTTGCGGTTTTGCTTGGAGAAGGGCGAGTTTGGCGCTTGCAGTTCTTGGAAGAGGCGTTGACGGGAGAGGACGTAGGCGGATGGGCCTCTGCTGGTGGAGGTGGGGGTATGGGTGGTGGTGGTGGTGGTGGTGGTGGTGGCCGGGGTACTGGATGCTGCTGCGTCTTCGTCGGCGTCCGGAGAGGGGGGCGATGGAAAGGAGGGAGAAGGTGCTTTGCTGGCAAGGTCTTGTGGCACGAAGTAAGGTTCGTGGGTGTCTGGGTGAGTTTCCAAAGTGAAGCGCTGGAGGAAAAAGTTGGGGAGGCTCGTAGACGAGATCGGGCACCGCCGTACGGGTGTGGCGAGAGCGAGGGCTGGAGATAATGTTAGAAATGGGGGCTGTTTGGGCATAAAGAGTGGTAGATAGGGCAGTTTACCGTAGGGATTGCGAGCCAACTTTCGTTGAAACTTGGTTGTTGGGTATTTGGATTTTGCTGGTTTTGGTTTTGGCTTCTGGAACCTCTGGCGGGCTTCATGGAACGAAGGGTCCATCAGTGGAGAGATGGGCAAGTTCCCAACGGCAGTTGTAACGGTTTTCTTCTTGGGATCAATCTCAACTGCCGAGTAGAGGCCATCTGAAGGTGTGTGAGTGCTTTGTGGCTGATCCGGCTTGCCACTGGGCTTGATGCTACTGAAGTGAAAGCTGCGGCTCGCCATGAACCAAACAGTACCATTATGGGTGGTTGATAATGGTGGCCTGTAACAGACCCTACTGAGGCCCTTCATATTGCTTTCGTTTTATTTCAGTTGGGTGGGGATGAAGGTCAATTGAGTGCTTAAGATGTGAGAGAGATGAGACTCAGATGTGGTCAAAATTGTTGCAGCTGTTTCGTTGATTAATTGCCAAGTGACTAACTGGATATGGTTATATCTCGATGAGGAGGAAGAGATGAGAAACGCAGGTTGATGCAAAGAGAGGAGAGCCGGACCATAGCCGTGCAAACAGTGAACACGTTTACTGAACCTACTATCTCATTGTCGAAGATGCAGGGAGTCTATGAAATCCTGGGTCAGAGAACCTTGTTTGGTGGTTGCCCGTTTGATCGAGACATGTGTGTCAAAGCCTCGAACACAGTAGGTCTACATGTCAGCTGTGCGAACTACGAAAATGCACAGAGCTCTACGTAACTGACCCGGAGCAATGTCAAAATGTAACCTGAATTTATGGGCACCTCATAGCACAATATTCACCGTTGTTGACTGGAAAACTGACTATGTTGTCTGATTGCGAGAAAGAGGAAAGAAAAGCCTCTCAGAAGTAGGTATTCTGCACTGTGGGAGTCCGTGCCTGGGCGGAAGTTCAATTCTTGGCAGTCAACCTGAACTGCTTGGGTCTTGCCAAGCCAGGTGGAAGGTGAGCTCCACCCAGCAATTGCCGACGCGCACCCTCTTAGACTTCTCCCCATCCCACCTTCCTAAGACACAACCGATCACCATGAACTCCCAACGAACGGCGTTGCGCTTCCTTCAGAGGATAGGCGTGTCGCAATGCCGAAAGTTTCATAGATTTGGCGCGCCTTTGGGGCCAACGCCACTAACGGGCGGCGTCCCGATGCCTTACATCACAGAGGTCACTGTACGTTGGCACAGTCGAGCTCCCCTCTGCGTCCATGACTGACAGATTAGGCCGGTGGTTGGAGGACATGTATGTTTGAGTAGGCGAGCATCTCCCAAGACGAACTGGCGCTGATCCCACTTCAAGCCGATATCTTCTCCAAGCTGCTCCAAGTCAGTGACCCCGCGGTCGGTTAGCTTCGCCCTGCCTAAATCTGACACCAACAGGAACGGATAGTATGTCTCAACGGAGCGATCGATGATACCGTGTCTGCCTCGATAGTCTCCCAGCTTCTGTGGCTCGAGTCGGACAACCCAGACAAGCCCATCACCATGTACATCAACTCGCCCGGCGGCGAGGTGAGCTCGGGGCTCGCCATCTACGACACTATGACCTACATCAAGTCGCCCGTCTCGACAGTGTGTGTGGGCGGTGCCGCATCCATGGCTGCGATCCTCCTCATCGGCGGCGAGCCTGGCAAGCGGTATGCGCTGCCGCACAGCTCAATCATGGTTCATCAACCACTGGGCGGGACAAGGGGACAGGCGGCCGACATCCTGATCTATGCCACTCAAATCCAGAGGGTGCGCGAGCAGATTAACAAGATTGTGCAGGGCCATCTCAACAAGTCGTTCGGCTACGAGAAATACGACATGCAGGCCGTCAACGACATGATGGAGCGCGACAAGTACCTGACCGCCGACGAGGCGAAGGAGTACGGGATTGTCGACGAAATTTTACATCGGAGGGAAAAGGGGGATGACAAAAAGGGGACCGTTTCGAAGGGCGTCAAGCCATAAGACAGGACGCGGTGAAGGGAGGGGATGGGCTGTGCGAGGGGCCGATCCCGGTGGCTGGATGCGAGGCACGACGGCATGCATCAACAACAGCAAGCGCCCGGTTTATTCCTGTCTGAAGACACGGCTGACCTTGACTCTGAAGGAGAGATGGACGGCCAGAAACGGGACGGGCTTGCAGTCAACCACCACCCAACGTCAACTGGTATCCTCCCTGTTTGCGCGCAGGTATGCGAGGGCCACGGACCGAGAGACCGGATGAGCTGGAAAAAAGCCATCTAGAGTCGAATTCGGCGGGGTTATAGCTGTCTTGTATATACAAGCCTCGAGGCCCTCTTGAATGGATCCAATTCGAATTTGACTTCACAACTCGCCGAATTTGTTCCCTCACGATCGCGACAAGTCATCGTCCGGTCATAGCTCCTCAGTCGCAAGAAAACAACCAATCGGGCGGCTTGTATATGGGTGCAGCTCTTGCGGGGATCCTGCGGGGACCCCTGTTCTGTCCCTGTGACTTGGGAACACAAGCGCATTTAAGCTCCGACTTCGCCCAAAAGTTCGACTCACCCAAACAACAGAACATTCCACATTCCCAGACATCGCACCAACCGAGGGCCAATTGCTGCTCTTCCTGCCACCGGATCAAGCCAGAGGCTGTTCAGACATCGCTGACACCAATTGGTCTTTCTATCTTCTTATTCTCTCAGTGATACCCTCTTCCGAGTCCCTTGCTGGCCAGCCATCATGTTGTCACCGTCTCTTTTGCGCACCGGCGCCCCTCGGGCTCTGGCCGCCAGCCGCGCCCTCCCTCTGAGGAATCAGCTGTACGTTGAAACCATGACTATGCCTGCTCTGTGATTCCATGCTCATGATAGTCCAGCCGCCTCCTTTCCACCACTCCCCGCCGGTATGCCGACGAGAAGCTCAACCGGGTGTCGTCCCAAATCACACAGCCGAAGTCGCAGGGCGCGTCACAGGCCATGCTTTACGCCACCGGCTTGACAGAAGAAGACATGTCCAAGGCGCAGATTGGCATCTCGTCCGTCTGGTACGAGGGCAACCCCTGCAACATGCACCTCCTCGACCTCTCCAAGCTCGTCCGCGACAGCGTCGCCAAGGCTGGCCTCGTCCCCATGCGCTTCAACACCATCGGCGTCTCGGACGGTATCAGCATGGGTACCACAGGCATGCGCTACAGTTTGCAGAGCAGAGAGATCATTGCCGACTCCATTGAGACAGTCATGCAGGGCCAGTGGTACGATGCCAACGTGTCCCTTCCCGGCTGCGACAAGAACATGCCCGGCGTGCTCATTGCCATGGGCCGCGTCAACCGGCCCAGCATCATGGTGTATGGCGGCACGATCAAGCCCGGCTGCAGCATGAAGGGCGAGCCGATCGACATCGTCAGCGCCTTCCAGGCCTACGGCCAGTACATCTCGGGCGAGATTGATGAGAAGCAGCGCTTCGACATCATCCGCAACGCCTGCCCTGGCGGCGGCGCGTGCGGTGGCATGTACACGGCTAACACCATGGCGTCGGCCATCGAGACCCTCGGCATGACGCTCCCCGGCAGCAGCAGCTTCCCTGCTGTGTCCCCGGAGAAGAAGGCCGAGTGCTCGCGCGTCGGCGAGGCCATCAAGAACCTTTTGCGGGAGGACATTAAGCCTAGGGATATCTTAACGCGGCAGGCGTTCGAGAACGCCATGGTGGTCGTCAGCATCCTCGGCGGCAGCACCAACGCGGTGCTGCACCTGATCGCCATGGCCGACTCGGTCGGCATCAAGCTCACCATCGATGACTTCCAGGCCGTCTCGGACCGCACCCCGCTGCTCGCTGACCTGAAGCCGTCGGGCAAGTACGTCATGGAGGACTTGTGCAACATCGGGGGCACGCCGGCGCTGCTCAAGTTCCTGCTTAAGGAGGGCATCATCGACGGCTCGGGCGTGACGGTCACGGGCAAGACCATGAAGGAGAACGTGTCGAATCTCCCGTCCTTCCCTGAGGACCAGCCCATTATCCGGCCTCTCAGCAACCCGCTCAAGCCCACGGGCCATATCCAGATCCTGCGCGGCTCGCTCGCGCCGGGTGGGTCGGTCGGCAAGATCACGGGCAAGGAGGGCTTGCGGTTCGAGGGCTCGGCGCGGGTGTTCAACAACGAGGACGGCTTTATCGAGGCGCTCGAGCGCGGCGAAATTAAGAAGGGCGAGAAGACGGTTGTCGTCATCCGCTACGAGGGCCCCAAAGGCGGGCCGGGCATGCCTGAGATGCTCAAGCCCAGCTCTGCCATCATGGGCGCTGGCCTTGGCAAAGACGTGGCGCTCATTACCGATGGCCGCTTCTCGGGCGGCAGCCACGGGTTCCTGATCGGCCATATTGTGCCCGAGGCCATGGAGGGCGGCCCGATCGGCCTGGTCCAGGATGGCGACAAGATCATCATCGACGCGGAGCAGCGTGTACTCGACCTGGAGGTGCCGGCCGAGGAGTTGGCGAGGCGGCGGAAGGAGTGGAAGGCGCCCGAGGCCAAGGCCAGCCGGGGAACGCTGAGGAAGTACGCGATGCTGGTGAGCGATGCCAGCCAGGGCTGTGTGACTGACAAGCACTGAGGATACCGAGGGAGATTGTGAATATTTGTTGTACATATTTTGTCTTGTATCTGGGCTCGGAAAAAGGCGCTTGCTATGCCCCCTTTTGGTGGTCAAAAGATATACCAGGTTGTTGTCTGGATTTAATAAAGTCTCTTGTTGGCTCTTTACATTCAATTTGAGAGTGTGTTGACTGTCCTTGCAAACCGCATCGTGTAGAAATCCGCCCTCAGGCCTTCCTAATAATTAGAATTAAGATTAATCCATCTCACTCTCCTCAAGCGCCCCCTCCATTCTGTCCCCTAGCTCACTTCCTCTTCGCCCAAGCCGCCACAAACGCCTTCTTCTCCTTCAGCGTCAATCCCACCCTCTTCGCCCTCCCCAACCTCGCCAACGCCTCCGCCACGCGATCCAACAACCGCTGCTCCTCCGCCGTCGGCTCCTCCCCGCTCCTCATATCCCCATGCCCCGCCGTCGCCTCCGGAGAAACCCCATTCACCGCCCTCGTCGTGTTATACACGGCCTCTGCGATCCGCACCCGGATGGTGTGCGTCGGCCGGCCGAGCACCTTCCACACGAAGCCGGCACAGCCCTTCCATCCGGGGACCGGCGTCGTCACGTCGGGCGGGGTGTAGCGCATGCTGACGGGGAAGAGGGCGGCGTCGGCGGGGTGGATAGCAGGCACGGGCTGAGCGGCAGGATGCCCTTGCCGTTGGTGGTGCCGCACTCTGCAAAAACAGCGATGACGCGGTCGGGATGTTGGGCGAGGAGGGATTGAAGCGTAGTTAGTTTCCCGCTGCTGGATGACTCCCATTCGGCCAGGGTGGAGAGCTGGGCGGAGGGGGAGAGGGCTGCGCAGATGGCGGAAAGAAGGAGATGCGCCGGACTTTGCGGGAGGCGGGGTGGGTGGCGACGAAGAGGGGTCAAAGACGGCTGCGAGATAGAGGGCGTCGATGGGGAGGTGAAGTTGGCGGCGATAATGGATTTGGGGTGGGGACGCGCGAGCGGGGTTGTTGGGAGAGGCAGCGCTTGACTCCGTCGAGTTGTAGGTCGACCCACCAGATGCCTGGGATGGCGAGGAGTAGCCAGAGGAGGAGCTTGCGGGCGACGGCGGGAGAGGGAGGTGTTGCAAGAGGAGGAAGTAGAGCGTGCCGTAGGTGAGGAACAGCGGGAGGCGGAAGAGGAAGAGGACGGCGTGGAAGAGGGTGGCCGGGAGAGGGGAGGAGTGGTAACCGGGAGAAAGGGGACACGCCCGAGCCTGTTGTTAAAAGGAAAGTTAGTTGTGAATTCGGTGGGTTGTTGTGATGGATAGGGGTGGGAAAGGGGAGGGAGCTTGCCTCTGTCGCGGTACTGGGAGAACTTCTCCATGATGGTTGAGTACCTTAATTAGAGTTTATGCCGCCAGAAAGGGTTCAAGCCGTATGCAGTCAATTACTGCTGCATGGACCCTGCAGGACGGCGGCGTGGGTTGGCGTTGGTTGACCTGGAGACCGACCCTGACAACTCGCAACTTGCGGCTTGGAGTGGCACGTGTGAGTTCAAGGTTGCCCTGCCCGGTTCTGGCCTGATGCTGGATTCTGGGGAGGTCGGAAACCCTAACCCTTTTTCAATGTGCAACTCCAATGGTCCGACCTCAGGACCCGAGATATGCGCGTTTCTCGCCGCGACGGGCTCAAGTTCCAGATGGGCGATCTCAGTCATTCGAGGTCTCAGATGGAAATCCATGGGCCGATTCGCTGCTGCAGGCTCTGCTCAAACTGAGACGCATTCGCGGACCGACGGAGGGCGCAGGAGGGCGAACAAGAGATATTGCCCCACCCGCGTGGGACACTTTTTGGGACAATTGGGAGCGAGTGGTACGATGACAGCGTCAAGAACAAGGAGATTTCCGGATGGCGCTGTCGCATGGGTTGATGGGCCATCAGCTGTGCGTGTGTGTGCCGATAACTGGCAGCTAATTAGGACTCGCGAGAATAAAAGCACTCAGACCAAAAAAAAAAATCCCAGCCATACATATACGCCGACAGGGACTCGATGGCGCGCGATGCCGGCTCCTGCTTGCGATCAGGATGCTTCTGCTGCTGCTGCTGCCGCGCCCAGAGTTGCAGTTGAGAAGACGACGAGGCCTGCTGGCCCCACCGCCCACAGCATCATGATGGATCACGGCCCGCCCTCATTGGCCCCCGCGCTGCTTCTCGGTTGCCGGGGCGACCTGCGCCGTAAACTCAACCTGGGCTTCACCCCTTCTGCGCTACACCCATTGCGGCGAAGAGCAAATAGCCATCCCCCCCGACCAGACCCGACAACACCATCACCACGACCGCCCGCCCTCGCGACAACGTTGCCCACAACCTCGTCCAACCCCGGAGCGCTGCTCCTCTCGTCATACTTGCTCGTCCACTTCCTTCTCCCGCGCATGCGCACCCTCAGCATGGACGCCTCCGAGAACGCGGTACGCTCGCCACTTTCGCACTCCCGCCCTCAATACTTGAGCCGCTGCGGTACTAACACGCCGTCGCGCTCCCAGACCTTCCGGTCCGGCATTCGGCCGCCCTCCCAGATCCGGCCCCCCGCATCAGCGACCCTCAAGGAGATGAGTGGCTCCCAAACAAATGCGCGCGCCCACATCGCTGGCATGACAGGAATCCCGCTTAAGCGCAACCACGCGGGAAGCAGTATGTTTTGTTTTGCCCCGTCTCTTGCTGGACACTGCTGATGAGGGCTTTTTTGCGCAGTCTCCCACCCAGAACCCAGCGTCAAGCGCAAGACACTGGCCGAACAGGCCGGCGAACCCCACAAGCTGCACCATCCCTCAACAACATTCGGTATTCCACGACCTGCCACCACAAGCCTCAAGGGCGCATCCATATCGTCTCTATCATCTACCAAACCGCCAATCGCATCATCACGACATGCGCCTTCTAGCGGCTTCGCCAAGAGCGTTGGCCCTGGTGCGCGCCCACCCACAACCACGAGAGCCCCGACATCAATGGGCTTCACTCAATCCACAAACACCCGCCCACGAGGTCTTACGCGCACACGCGCCACCACCGCCATGGGGCACCGCGAGGCGGACGATGAACCAGCGCAGGCCGCACAACCAAAGGGTACGAAGGATTTTCCTCCTTTTCAACAGCTATTTTTTCACCGCCAGACTTCGCGACAGGCGCTCTCTCAGCAGAGAGCACCGTCGAATTCTCGCAAACCAAGCGGGGGTATTACGGCGCTCAGCAAGGGGCTTCAGAAACTCTCTTTGGAGGATCCAGCAAAAGATGGCTCTGTTGGAGGCCGAGTGGTATCCAAGCAAGCCGAACTGCCTCCCTCTCGCCCATCTTAGTCGGAGGACGAGAGGAGAAGCGCAATTCCCATCAAGACTCGTCAAGAAGAAGCAGCCGAATCCAGCCAACCGGGGCCTGCCGGTTCGCAAGAACCCTGCGCTCCCTTACCCAAAACTCCTCGCGTTATGGACGGATGGGCGGCACTGGAAGCCATGGGTTCCATGATAAGCACCAGAACTCTTTTGTCACCAACCAAGGCTTCTTCTCCTACAAAGCGTCTATTTTTGTCCAAAGACTCAACTTTAACCAATTTTGCAGGATGGGACGTCGATGGCCGCCTCAACGAGTTCGAGACACAATTCAAAGTCATGAAGGAGGCCTTCGAGGGGACCATGACCGACAGGAAAGCCATGGAGGAAGCAATTGACTTGGCCAAGAACAGGGGTATGTTGTGTCTGAGTTGGTGGACAACTAGCTGCTGACAACTTGACAGCGAGTGACCTCGAACGGGAACAACACAGGTTAATAGACCAAACCGCACAACTACAAGCCCAGCTTGAACAGCAACGGCAGGAGAACTACTCACTGCAGCAAGACAAGCAAACAATGACTCTCCAAATGGAGGGAGAGCAGAGGATGCACAGATACGACCTTGAGGACAAGCAACGGGAACACAAACTTCAAGTCGATGAGTTACGACGCGAGCTCAAGACCGAAGTTGACCAGCTGAAGAGGGAGCATCGCGAGGCTATGGAAGCCTTGGAGAGGCATTTCCGGACGAAGATGGCAGATGAACAATCGCAAAAGTCCAGGGAGCTGCAAGAGTTGCGCGCCAGGTTAGGCACAGAGCAGCAGGATATGAACGTCGAGCTCCTGAAGAAAGAGCGGGAGGTCCAAGAGATGCGGTCGCAAGTCGAGGCCCTCAAATCAGATCTCGACCGCGAGCAGACCATCCGGAGCACGCTCCAACAACAGATTGCCGAGATGTCAACGACCAACATGGCCCTGGAGGATCGCATGCGCGGCCTGCGAGCAAAGATAGAGTTCCTCGAATCCGACAGCAAGCAACAATCCGACTCGTTCGCCACGATGGAGGCCCGCCTCCAGGAGGCGCTGCGCGTCGCCGAGGAAGCGCGCCAGAAACTTATCAAGGAGGAGACGGAGCGGCGCGTGCTCTTCAACAAATATCAGGAGCTCAAGGGCAACATCCGTGTTATGTGCAGAGTGCGGCCGGTCCTTGATTCCTCAGAGGGCGACGAGGCCAAACTCGCATTCCCCGACACCAAGACATCCGCCCAGATCGACGTCACCGGCCCCGAGGAGAAGAGCAGCCTCGGCGTGGTCACCCGCAAAATGATTCCCTTTGAGTTTGATCGCGTGTTCGACCCGTCGGTCCACAATGAGGAGGTCTTTGGCGAGATCTCCCAACTTGTACAGAGCGCCCTGGACGGTTACAATGTGTGCATCTTTTGCTACGGCCAGACCGGCTCTGGCAAGACGTACACCATGTCCTCGCCCGATGGCATGATCCCGCGCGCCACCCACATGATCTACGACACCATCACCAAGCTCAAGGAGAAATCCTGGACCTACACCATGGAGGGCAGCTTTGTTGAGGTCTACAACGAAGAGCTCAACGACCTCCTCACCCCCGCCTCCGACCCAGGCAAGAAAAAGCTCGAAATCCGCCACGATGACACCCGCAAGCAAACCACCGTCCTCAACTGCAAGTCCGTCGCGCTCGACACCCCAGACAAGGTCGAGGTCATGCTGCGCCAAGCCCAATCCAACCGCAGCGTCGCCGCAACCAAAGCCAACGAGCGCTCCTCCCGCTCGCACTCCGTCTTCGTCCTCAAGCTCGTCGGCGAGAACGCCGCCACCGGCGAGCGCTGCGAGGGCACCCTCAACCTTGTCGATCTCGCCGGATCCGAGCGCCTCAAGCACTCACAGGCCGAGGGCGACCGCATGAAGGAGACACAGAACATCAACAAATCGCTGGCGTGTTTGGGTGACGTGATTGAGGCGCTGGGGAGGGGCTCGGCGCATGTGCCGTACCGCAATAGCAAGTTGACGCATCTGCTGCAGTACTCGCTGGGCGGGAACTCGAAGACGCTCATGTTTGTTATGGTGAGCCCGCTTGAAGCGCATTTGAAGGAGACAATTACTAGTTTGCGGTTTGCAACCAAGGTGAGTCTAAACCCTGACTGTCAGCTTTGAGATGGGTGGCGAGACTGACTGTTTGTGTGATAAACAGGTTCATAATACCCATATCGGCACGGCCAAGTCGACCAAGAAGTTGCGCGCTGCAACACCAGACTCGGGACGGGACTCGAGGTGATATGTTGTTCAGCGTGGGTGGAAGATTGTGCTTTGGGTGGGAGGGAGTTACTGTGGAGGGCTGTTATGATACCATGAATCTCTTGGGAGTATGTGTAGCTCTCGTGGGAACTGTACGGCCAAAGTGCCGCTGTCGGTCATTGTTTATGTTGGGCGTTTTGTTGATATAGTTTTCAGGGGCTACTACTCAGGGCTGGCTAGCCTTCTCAGGGGTGTTGGAGGGGAGAGGGCTGGCTT
Organism: Collariella sp. IMI 366227; assembly: GCA_027946355.1. Classification (NCBI taxonomy): domain Eukaryota; kingdom Fungi; phylum Ascomycota; class Sordariomycetes; order Sordariales; family Chaetomiaceae; genus Collariella; species Collariella sp. IMI 366227. The sequence continues at coordinate 354,035 of JAPEUS010000004.1, read as the reverse complement.
ACGACAACTGCCTTGGTGTTGGGATTGTATATCCGGAATGGGTGGCTAGCTCCTGCTTTTGGTCTCTTCTCTCTGTTTAAAAAGACGTTTTGTTGACTCCTAGCCCAATGGGCCGTTCATTTGTGGCTGTGTTTTCCCCGAGATCTGTGGCTGGCTCTTGAGGGTGGTGCTTCTCTGCTGCAGGCTGATTAAAAGGTTGAAACGGTACGCAGGTTGTGTGCCTGGGCTTTCTCCACGACTCCACGAGCGGGGGTAGACTGGCACAGCCACATCATCGAGCTCCCGTTCATTCCCTTGGCCCCCAAGTCAAGGGCTTTTGGAGAGACCCCAACTGTCTGTTTTTGCCTTTATCTATCTCTTCCTCGTCTTTCTCCTCTTCCTGTTTGACTTCTGTTTCGTTGTCTCTGACATTAACTTACCCTGTCACAAGTTGTATCGTGTTTGCTGTAAGTAGTCTTTTTCCTTCCAACCTGGAGACACCTACTAATTGATAAACAGGTCTCATTGCTTATTATGACTGATGAAGAACGCCTGCCGTGCGACTCGGCTCCCACAGACGAGCAACCGAGCGAGGGCTCAATCTATTCTCCGCTCCTAGCAGACGAGCTGCGGCTGGTGGTGTTGCGAAAGGCAGACGGCTTCCATGAATCTCTAGAGGCTGGCCTGCTCACAGTCAAATCCGGTCATTCTCCATCCTATGAAGCGGTGTCTTATGTTTGGGGAAACCCAACATTTCAGAGGAGTATCCTCGTTTCGGCGGGGGAGAGACCCCCGAAACTACTTCCGGTTGCCCTCAACCTCGACTCAGCTTTGCGTCATCTCCGCCGCCCTGATCGAGACAGAGTCCTCTGGATCGATGCGCTTTGTATCGACCAGCACGATATGGAAGAGAAGGAGCAGCAAGTCAGGAAGATGGATCAGATCTATCAAGAAGCAGACAGTGTCTGTGTATGGCTTGGCCCGGCTTCGTCCAACAGTGACAGAGGGATGGATGCTGTCCAGCAGATTCTCTACTCTGTTAACACTACCCCTTCTGCCGAGAGTTGGCAAAGCCCGACAAATATCTGGGCCAAGTTTGGTTGCTTGCTGCAGCGGGAATGGTTTAAAAGGCGTTGGGTGGTCCAAGAGATTGCCCTAGCAAAGAAGGCTACAGTCCACTGTGGCTACCGCGAGGTTTCATGGGCTGATCTCTCCGACGCAATCAGCCTCTACGACACCCACTTCGCAAATGACTCGATAGCGAGGGCTCTTGATGCAGGCGCGCTGGGAGCTCTCAGCCTGAGCTACCTAGCGGAGAATGGCTTGAGGAAAGACGCCCAAGGGAACGTCCTCGAGCGCCGCTGGACAATGGGAGAGCTATTACCCCGGCTGCCCATGTTTCAAGTCCAAAACCATCATGACGTTGTGTACGCCATCCTTTCGTTGGCTTCGGACAGCCTCCCGCTCCAGTCGGTCGATTACAGCCAACCGTACGAGGTTCTTGTTTCGAAAGTCTTCAAGGCAGTTGCAACAGCTTCTCAATCTCTCGACATAATGTTCCGGCCCTGGGCACTGGCTGAGCCCGGACAGAAGCTACCTTCATTCATCGCTCCCGCCTCTCGCTATAGCGCCTTAAGCGATGTCAAAGGCTCACATCAGAGGATCTACCACGCAACGCCGCACCTAGCTACGTCCCCAATTTTGACGCTACCTTTTGACGGCCCCGACCTTCCGGACCTAAGAGCTAATCCGTTTGAAGTTAACTGGCCAGCGGAGCTGGACAGGTGCGGTGATGCCCAGATCAGAACACTTGTTGCCAAAGGTGTGGTCTGCGCCTTCATCGACAGGGTTAGTGAAGTGTCGGGGAAGGGGACAATACCCAAGCGGTGGTTTTTGAATGAAACGCCTGAGCGTCTCCGGGAACTCTGGCGCGTCCTCGTATGCGGGCGCTCCCATGACGGAATGATGGCGCCGAACTGGTACCGACGGGTCTTTGAGCACACCTTTGGCAGCCAAAAGCCAGAAGATTATTGGCTCGACATGCCTGGCTCAAAGCTGGACGTGCGGCATATGATTGAAACAGCTCCGTCAATTCATATTGCCGACTTCCTCCGCCGCGTCAACACTTGCGTGCAAGAGCGTCGATACCTCGCCTCTACCTGCGACAGGCCGGGTTATTTTGGTCTCGTTCCAAGAGCAGCTGCGCCAGGAGACATGATATGCCTCCTGGAAGGCTGTAGCATGCCCATGGTTATTCGTGGGAAGAGCATGCTAGAGGTGGCGGAACAGGCGCTTCGAACCGCTCTATTTTCAACCCCAGGGCAATTTGTGTCCCCAGATATTCAGACAGAAATTGTGTTTTCACTGCAGAGCACGGTGGGTGAGTGGCTTCTGAATACACAAATCACAAACCACACCAGGGGCCGCTTTTTGGAGCTCGGTGGCCCCTTTGCTGAAGCGATCCGGGGTATAAACATCGGAGAGTTCACTGACAACGAGTATGTCCACGAGCTACGACTGCATGGTAAAACGTTCTACCGGGAACAGCTGGCGGGCAGGTTGATAGACATAGGAAACACAACATTGGGAGATATCTCAAAGCATTCCACAGACACTCTGTTTGAGGAAGCCCTAAAGACTTTGTTCGAGCAACTACTGGCCAACTCAGTAGGGGGGCCAGAAAGCCTTGTCCCCCCTTCTGTTAATGCCATGTCCGATTTGGGATTAGGATGGGCTGATGGCCGGCTCGGCGATGAGTTCCAAAAATGGCTTCTACAGGCATTCGAACGCGAAGTGGAGAACATGTGGCGAAACGAGACCAAAAGGAGTCTCAAACATACGTTTGCCGAAGACAAAGACCATGTCTTCCCTCCCGAGATATATTTTCGGGACCTTGGCCTTCGGGATCGAGCCATCGTTGACGTTGACAAAGATGCCTGGGGGTCTGTGTGGGAAACAGTCTGGGCCGCCTCCAAAGCAAAGGGGGCAGTGGCAAATCTGTGTTCCAGGAGAATGGGCAATGAAGTCTGGGAAAGGGCGTTGATGAGGGCGTTGAAGACATGGGCTGGGAAGCTCATTGGAACGACGCGAGCTCATGGAGGAGAAGTCATCGGAGAGTGCTATATCCAGGGCTTGATGGATGGGGAGTGGTGGAACGCGGAAGATACCAAGAGCGAGCCTTACAGCATCTTCATTATCGGATAGCTAGTAGCTTATAATTGAAATGGAGAAATTCAGACAGGGCCAAGACTTGAAGCAGAAAATACTAATGTTAAAACGGTGTGTCGTTTCCCTTCTCTGCAGTAAAAAGAGACTATTGGTCAAGCTGACTGGCGCCAAGTGTATACACGCTCGGCATTTCTTCATAAAAGTCATGCTCAAAAATTAAGAAATCATTTATCCTCTTTCTTGCTTGTTCCTTGTCTCTAACTTGTAGATGAGGAAGAGAGAAGAAAAGAAGAGGGAAGGAAAGAAGAAATAGAGATAAAGGGAAGAGAAAGAAAAAAAAGGTCAGAGGAAATGAGATAGTCATTACAAAGGTTTCTTGGTTTATTGTTGATTATGTCTTCCACCTTCTTTTTTATTTACGTTTAACTTATGTCATCATGTAGTATTTGCGCCAGCTCCCACTCATCAAGGTAGGTATCTTTCTCCATGAGAATTGCTTGGCCTATGAACTCCCATACATCGACGACCTTGAAATCATATGTACCCCCATCTGCTAAGCAATGTCCTCATGGTTAAGTTGCAGTGCCTCAATCTCCAAACAGGCTTTCTTGATCCCTGCCGTTGCAATTTCCAAAGCCTCTTCCGTATGAAAAATGTTGAAGTGGTGGCCGGGGATCTCCAGCACCTTGGTGATCAAGCCCTTCCTGTAGTTTCCCCAACCGAGAAGCTCATCTTCCCGATGAATATCTACTCGGCTAACCCCTTCCCCCAACACAGGTACAGACTCCGTTGCCCGGAGCAGAATGACAGGTGGTGGTCCCGGTTTCAAGATTCCCACTACTCCAAGAAGACCATTTCGTTCATCCACCTCCTGCGTCTCCTCATCGCCCCAGATCGGAAGCGTCCACTCCCTAACCATCCTTGTTGCGTCCACAAAACACCGCATCACCTTCTCCTTTGTATCCTGCTTGGTGTGCTCACCCCATTGCATAGCATGTTGCACAACCGGCACCGTTGACTCAGCTGTGACTAACGGGCACACCGAATCTACCATGACAATCCCCAGCAGGTTCAGGCCGTTCAGTCCCATGTTCTCCTCCTCTGCGAGCTGCCGCGCCACCTCCAGTGAGATCAGCCCCCCAAGCGACCACCCGCCGATGATGATGTCACCTTTTGGCACCGCCTTTTTGATGAACTTGATGTACTCGCGTGTCATTTGGGGGATGCCGCCCTCCCAGGTGTTGCCGGTCTGAAAGCGCGGGTTTGAAATGCCGTAGAGCGGGCGACCAAGGTCGCTGAGGCAATAGTAAGAGAAGATTGTTCCACCACCATCGTGGATGAGGACGAGAGGCGTCGGCTTTCTGGTCCAGGGTGAAGCGTTTTCAGGAGGGTGGTACTCTTGGATGAGGTTCGGGTTGGTATCAAACATTCTGTGTTTTGCTGATGATGGCCAGCCGGCGGTGGAACGACGAAGAATGAGTGTTCCGATGCTCTGCGACTGGCCATAAGTATTTGAACTCTAAATCTTGTGTCCGAGTATACTTACCGGAGATCAAAGTCGGTTACGGTTGAATGATATATAGTGAGTCGCAGTCAATAGAACAAATACAATTCTTGAACTGGTTTGGACTGATGTGTTCTGAACCAAGTGGTAGATGCCAGAAGTGATGGTGAAGTTGTCGGGGGCTCGGTGTGCCAGTCGAAAGCAAAAAGACCGCAATTAGGACTCGGGAGGTGTGACGTTTAACAACGAACATGACTTGCCCTGGGAGATGTTAAAGGATGTGCCCAGATTGATGTTCAGACGAAAACACCCAACAGGTCTGAGCGGGCCGGGACCTGGATTGGGTGCTTGAAGTTGATGGGCTGTGTCATGGAAGTTCATGGAAAGTTGGATGCAGTTTTTCGGCACAGCAGAGCTGAGCGGGTCCAGCCTCATCGGTGGCCGAGTTCGGCTTCAATGCCATTGCTGACTTCTGAGACAAGAGGGCGACATCTCAGTGGCCCAAGAGCAGCACAGCCCCTGAATTGCAACATGAGCAGAGTGAACAACAACCTGAAGGCATCTATGGCCGTATGGCGTAGCAACTAGATGTCCATAAATCAATGGCTATCTTGCAGTGTCAGCAGTGAAGACAGAATACATTGAAAACCTTGAGAATCTAGAAAAGGCGAAGAATCATCCCACATATTTGTACAGACCATCAGGTTGGCAAAGTCCTGTTCAAGATATTTACCTACACACACTCCCAACTCTTTTCCCTCCCCGAAGTTCAAGAGAAAAGAAGAGGAAAAGAAAAAGATAGTTACAGTAAAATCAAAGATAAACAACAATCCGATCTTCTCTTCTTCTTGCCTTTTCTCTTCTCATTTCTCCTTTCTCCTTCAAACCGATGCTGAAATTGAGAGGGTTCTCAACAAAATGACTAGACCTTCTACTATTACTTCAGAGAAGGCCGAGGAGTAGCTGACAAAGCCAGCAGATCAAGGATGCCTTGAAGTAGCTTGAAAGAACAACAGTTCAACAAGAGAGGAAAGGGGAAAAAATACTCATTAAGAACTGGTAAATATGGGAACCATCTGCTTGTGTCAAATTCTCCCCAGGATTCCTTCAAACAATTTGACCACAACGCAAACTCCCACAACAGCACAAACAACAGAAGACAAACGCCGTCGTGGCCCTGACTCAGGGGCAACCGCAGGAGAGACCAAATATTCTTCCAGAAAAGCAAGCAATTGATCCAAATTCGCCAACGGCCCAAGATACGCCACATAACCATCCGGCCTCACAAGCACATACCCACCCTTCCTTCCAAACCCAAACCTGTCATGCAACATCCCTCCCTCATCTGCATACCACTCCTCTCCTTTGCCAATGACCTCTTGACCCTTCACAACACAATGCACCGTCATTTCCACCCTACACGCCTCCACCACCCTCTCCACCACCTCCTCCAGCCTACTCTCCTCCTCCCCGTCCCCAGAGAACAAAACAAGTGATGCGCTCTCCTCCACAGACCCTCTGCAACCTCGTCACCCTTCCCTCCCATCCCTAACCCCCATCAGGCAGCCTATCCCCACCCCTCACCCTCTCCTCCCTTCCCCATCCCCACACTCCTCAACCCCCAACCCAAACCACGCCCCCCACCCCGTCCGCCTGCCCCACAATACTGCTCCTTCCCCTGTAATTCACCCCAACTGCGTAATAAACAAAAACATCCTCCTTCTCCTCTCCCTACTTCGATTGACGCGCGGCAAAACATGCCTCAGAAACCAGTTGCGGAAGGGTACCCACCACGGCGACGGGCTGCTGACAAAACTGAAGATCTTGTCGGTGCCGCGGAGGAGGGCGAGGCCGACGGGACGGCGCTCGAGGTTATAGGTGTCGAGGAGAGCGGATGCTGCTGCTTTGAGTAGGCTTGGGTCCCCCTGACTTGTCCATGGGAGGGGTGGGTTGGGCCTGTGACTGTAAGGAAAGAGCGGCCGCCAGTTTCCAACCCAGGTTGACGGCGTCGCCGATGCCGGCGTTCATGCCCTGGCCCCCCGGCCGGGGAGTGGATGTGAGCAGCGTCGCCCGCGACGAACAGACGCCCATCCCGGTACTGGTTGACGCAGCGGTGGTGCAGGCGGAAGCGGGTTAGCCAGATGGGGTCGTGGAGGGTGCCCGAGCCGGGGGGTGTCATGAGGGTAAAGTAGGACTGGAGCTGGGGGAGGGTCGGGATGTCCTGAGACTGTTCTTTGATGAAGGTTGGGTTGCGTGAGGCGACGATGCGCACGATGCCCTTGCGTAGCGGGAGGATAGCGAGGATGCCCTCGTTGCTGAGGTACAAGGTCAAACGGTTCTGGTTGAGGTTGGAGTCGTGGAGTTGGACGTCGCAGAGGATAAAGTCTTGTGGGTAGACGTCGCCCTCGAAAGTCATGTGCGAGGAGGCGTGGCGGACGACGCTGTGGGCGCCATCGCAACCGACAACATACTTTGAGAGGATGGTCTTGGTCTGTCCGTTTGGCAGCTGCACTGTGGTGGCGACGCCGTTGTCGTCTTGGACGATAGTGGTGGCTGTGACGGGGCGCTCAACGTTGAGACCGTACTTGGCGAGGCATTCGTCGAGGAATGACTCCGTCTCGACTTGCGAGATGTTCAGCGGTAGGGCGAACTCGGTGTCAGTGACGCCAAGGTCGTCAAGGTCGAGGCTGGCCGCGAGCTGCTTGTTGATGAACACTGAGCCGCCCCGGAGGATGCGTCCTCGCTGAATGAGGGAATCCGCGGCGCCGTGGCGATTTAGGAGCTCCCAAGGTGCGAGGGTGTACAACCAAGGCGCGGCTTTTGTCGTTTCGGATGGGCACACAGTCGATGATGCGGAACGAGACGCCCTGCATGGCGAGCTCGAGGGCCAAAACGCCGCCTACCGGGCCGGCGCCGACCACGAGGACATCGCAGTCATATGCAATGGTGGACATGGTGCCCTGCAGATTGTTGAGGAGATATTTTTGGAAGCTGAGAGAGTGACGGGAGGTATGATGAAGAGGGGTTAAATTGGTACTAATGAAACTGGTATGTACAACAAACTCAAGACAGCCAGATCATCCCTAGAACAAAGGGGACGGTAGCACTCTTATCCTCTCGAGCATTGTGACGAGGATGTGGTGGTAGGATGCTGGTCCTCGAGGCTCACCTTGGGAGCGGATGCAACCGTTGCAGCAGCCAAGGCACTGGATCGGCGCTCCCAGACCGATAAACCCGAACGCAGCCGCGGATTCGCAGCCGCTGACGGGTCCGAAGTGCGAGGACCAATCTTGGTCGGAAGCGCGAGTCGCCGTCATGGCCATGGCTTCGTCCCAAGTCCGAGGTCAGCAAGGAGGGAGGGCCCAAAGGTGGTGCTCGTGCTGATGGTCAACTCGAGGAATACCCGTATTCTCTTGGCTTCCGTGCCGGAGATACGTAAGAATGGTATGGTATGACCATCACCGATCCCCTCCAAGAGCCCATCGCTTGACTTGTGTGCAATCGTGAAGATCACTTGCCACAAACCCTGAGGATGGTAAGAGGGACGATGCAGGTTCTGAGAACCGCCAGTGATGCTAGGCTGCAGTCACCCCGCAAGCCACATTAGATGGCCCCACTCTACTCCGTGCCCCACCCTAGACTTGCAGGGGCAGCAGGAGAACGGCTCGAAACACCATGACCTGCTTGAGCCCACGACAAAAGAGAGTGAAAAAAAAACAGAAAAAGAGGGTGGTAAAGTTTTGGCAGGAGAACGGAAATTAAATGCCAAGTTTTGTTTAGTATGACTTTTTACAAGAGAGGAGAACCAAGTCAATTCCAAGCCAATCATCAGGAATTCAAGAATCAGGATCGTCGATTTTCTTCTTTTTTTCTTTCCTCTTCTTCCTCCTCTTCCCCCCTTTCTCTCTTCTTCATCTTCTTTCTCTTCTACTTCTTCTTCTTTCTCTCCTTTCTCTCCTTTCTATCCTTTCTATTTCCTTCCTGATAATGCCATCTCTCTCTCTCTTTCTACTAACTACTCTCTTTATTCTCTCCTTTCCTCTTTCTTTATCTTCTCTTTCCCAACCACTGATAGTTAGTTCTTTTAAAATTAAGCTCGTATCTTATGAAATCTTACTCTCACCTTGTCTTTCAATTATTTTCCCTTTTTTTTGTTATCGCTCTTGATCGCCGAGGGCCGGCCACTGCCTACCTCGACTCTGAAGTTGTTCCAATGTTATTCAAACCTGTTACTCTAGTTATTTCAACTGTGGTGTTATTGGGGACAATGTCTCAAAATGCCTCCCAGGAACGGGTACCTTTTTATTAATCAGACAGAGAACTTGAACGACAGGAAAGCAAGACGACAATGAGAGACTATTGCAACATAGCAAGACCGAGAGACAACGCCGTATGCTGCATCATCCATGAAGGGCCAAAAGAGGCCAACAGGATGTCCCACTCTCATTCAGGTGGCCCACTTACTTGTGCCCCACCAGCGCACAGACAATTGCAGCAACGACGAAACTTTGCAGATGTGCACAGACCAGCTGGGATGGAGTATTTAACATTGTCCTCCCCCCTAAATCTTCCTCTTCTTCTTTTTTTCTTCTTTAGCTCTCTTTGCCTTTTGGCTTAGATCAAGTGTAGTATCTGTTCTTTTCAGTTTAATCTCTGAAACTGCTCTACGGAGCAGAATCGTGATTATTCCAATTTTTTAATCTCGGTTTTCGGCCTCTGGGGCTTGCTCCATGCTGAATACCACAGTGTCCCTGGTATTACACTGCCTCCAGGCGACGCGAACTCTTTTTTCATTGCGCTCCTGGGCTTGCTCAGGACGCGGGGAAGAGAAAACTGCCCTTTCATGGTCTCTTGGTGGTCGTTTACTGTATAATGGCTGGATGGGCCTTCAACGTGCTCTTGGTAGCTGTCTTGGCATGACGTGACGCTAGAGGACAAAGACGAGACGATGTTCGGGAGGCGGACAAAGCTGCCCTTCACCAGCGCTTGCATCTGAACGTGTATCAATCGAACACGGTGACAGGCATGGACAGGTTCCCATCTTAAGCCACCCTTTGTCTTTGCAATGACTTGCCCTTGCCCCTTGTTGAGCTTGCTGCCAGATGGCCGACTCTCTGCTTGTGATATCAGTGGAGCAACGCGACCAGCTCATGAGGACCCTGACTCCTCGACGCCGGCCTCTTCCGATCAGCCATTGATATCTACACTCCTGCACATTCACATGCGAAATCAATCGACGACATTCATATCAACATTTTAGATACCATCTACTATGCGTGGCCTTGCCAACTCGCGCTGGGCGCCTATCAAGCATGACGCGCCCCAGACCGAGCGCGTCACCCCAAGCCTTCCACTTCCCCTCCGACCCGCGCCCGCGCCCGCGGTTCAAATCACGACCACCAGCCCTCAAGCCTCGATTGCCGCCAGCCCTTCACCTCCAAGCCCCGCAACCGTATACCCGTTTGCGAACGGCACGACAACTATCCCGGCCGCCATCCCCGTTGCCGCCCCTGCCACAGACGAACATGCCACCCAGCATGACCACAATAACAACAACAACCACCACTCCCACCACCGCTCCCACCCTCCACACCACAAACCCCACCAAGAACAAGGCCCGAACCACAATCCCCTAGTACCATCTCAGCCAACCCCTGAAGACGATGCCAACCCCGCCGCCCGCGAAGAACTCGCCCGCTGCGCAAAGCTGCTGAGCCGTCTGCAATTGAAACGGTGCCTCCTCAGCTATGCCTACAACCTCGCCACTGGCGGCGTCGACGCCGCCTCCGCGACCCCCGCTGAGAAGAAGATCATGAACACGCCCAAGAGCGTGATCCTGTTCAAACTCGAGTTCTTCGAGTTCTACATGCTGGTCGAGCGGTTTGTGGTGCACCTGCTGCTCGTGTATGGAGTGGAGGTGAAGAGGGGTGGGGGCAAGAGCTTGGAGGGTGTACACGGAGAACAACAAGAAGGTGGGGAAGAAGGGCCAAGTGGGAAAGGGCTGGCGGTGAGTCGGTGGAACAAAGCGGCGAGGCATCGGTACCATGCGAACGTGCTCGCCATGCTGGATGACGAGAAATGCGATCTGCACTACACTCTCGGGGTAAAGAAGGTTAGGGAGCAACTGGGGAGGGCGAAGGATCTGCGAAATCGGTGGAAGACGGCGGAGGACGAGGACGAAGAGGAAGAACAAGACCATCGGGATGGGTCACCGAAAAAGGATGCGGACGATGCAAGAGATCGGCGGCTGAGGAAGGACGCCACCCCGTTGAAGAACTACCGCCTGGAAGATATGCTAGACACCATCTTCGATGGGTTTGGCGCGGCATATACGGGCGCGGAGCTACATGTCAAGGGGCGGCTGAACCACTGGGATGAGGACGTTGAGATGCGCGAGGAGGATGACTGGGCCGACGAGGACCAGTGGGGATTTATGGTGGATGCTATGGATTGGGAGGCTGTCTAAGGGCAGTGTTTGGCTCGACAAGTCATGTGCCATATTCCCAGGCATTTTGGGTACATCAAAGCTGACACAGGCATAGAGCAGAGCTGCATTGCATGGAAGGTAGCAGGCACTGGCTTTTGATCATTGAGACTTTCAATATGAGACCTGCAGGCGTTATTCTCTCTGTTGTCTTGTGTTCCTGTTCCTTTTCACATTATCTTGTCTCTTTTTTTATTCTTTCCTTCTTTCATTCTCTGTCTCTATTTTCTCTAACGTTATCTGTTGCTTCCTCCTTGCTGCCTCCTTGCTTCCTCCTTTTTCCTTTCTTTTTCTGGGCCCTTTCTTCTCCACAAAAGACAACGAGAATTCATTCTCAAACGCGAGCTGATCCGAGATATTGGATATTGGATCGTGGCACAACGGCATCACGGTGATGCCACACATGTGTCTCTCGGGTCCCAGAGGAATTCTCCGTCCTTCCAGGTCAGCCTTCAGTTGCCACCTAATGCTTGAAGGCAAAAGGCCCAGGTTCGAAATCGAAGAAAAGAATGGGCCGATGCGGTATCACGCTTGGATATGAACGCGGAACACAAGAGAACCCTATTGACGAGCCGGCCCGGCGCTGCCTGTGGTGCTCGCCGAGTAACTTGCCATCAAAAAGAATTTGGAAGAGGCAAAACTACAAATGAAGGGACTGGTGTTGACAACTGTTGAGGAGGCAGCTCCAGACCAGTTTACCCAACAACCTCAACGGCCGGCAGCAGAAACGAACGGACCGGGAATGCCCGTCTTCAGCGGAGCCGAATGGCGGCTTCGGAACGGTGTTTGCATTTTGATGGTTCGGCAGTGCCGGGCCCCGCCGGTCCGGATCCAATACGCAATGCTGCAGTGTCTCGCGCGGGTGTGGCTTTGTGCTCCATCGCGAGTGGCACAGCGACCGAACCACCCGTGGGAATACGAGGTGGGCTGGCACTGGCTGGCAAACAAGAACCGCAAGGTGGGCAGTGAGGGGGCCTGACTGCCGATCACTTGCTGTGGGATCGTCTTTGGATGTGCTCGCTGCTGACTGCATCTCTCCATCGCTTTGCAGTCGTTGGTTTTGTTAATTGGGAATACGAAGCTTGCAGCGGCAACGGATTCCTGCTGCCCGCATGCATTGGAGAAGAGGTCACGATGCTGCCAGGAAGACGGAAATAGGGTGACGTCTGCAGCTTGGCAAGGGTCCATCCCGAGGATGGAAGGGCGAAGTGCCGACTATCGCCGTGCCATGACGACAGAGACGAAGGAAGTCGTCGTATCGTGGCCGATCAAAGCCGACAGCGCGGGTCAGAGAGTGAGGAGGAGGCTCGTGGTTGCCGAAGAAGAGGTGGGCCTGGCAACGGCATCTTAAACGTGGAAAGTGTTGGAGGAAGCAGGATAGAGTTTCAAGATCTATAAGAGGGAGGCTCGTCCTGGCCTCTTTGCTTCCTGCTCCAACTCATCATCAAACTCGCCTTGACAACATCGTCACCAGCAGATTACAGCAACAGTCCATCCTCAACCGCAATCTCCAACCAGTCTCCATCTTGCACAATACCAGCCATCAACATGCAGCTCTCCAAGGTTCTCAGCATTTTCTCTCTCCTCGCCGCTTCCTCGGCCACCTCAGGTCTGCCGTCACCCATCCTACCCTCTTGACACCAAACTAACTTTCCTCCAGTCTCGTACGATATCGGCTACGACGACGCGGGTCGATCGCTCACCAACGTGGCGTGCTCGGACGGCAACAACGGCGTCATGTGGAAGTACAACTGGAAGGTACAGGGCGACGTGAAGAACTTCCCGTACATCGGCGGCGCCGAGGCGGTCGGCGGTTGGAACTCGCCCAGCTGCGGCTCTTGCTGGCGCGCCACCTACAACGGCAAGTCGATTCACGTGCTGGCTATCGACCACGCGGGCTCCGGCCTTAACATCGGCCTCGCTGCCATGAACGACCTGACCAACAATCACGCGACCGAGCTCGGCCGCGTCGATGCCACTGTTGAGCAGGTGGCGCTTGGCAACTGCGGTCTGTGAGGGTTGTTGAGGGAGGGAGAGATCTTGGTGTGAAGGCTTTTGGGGGCTGTGTCGACTTGTATTGGTGGTCTGGGCTACGTTAAATACTGCATGGGCATCATGGTGGGCTTGGTAATGGGATAGCATAGGGCAGGTACTTAGAGTTATGGTAATGCAGTAATGACAATTATGAAATGAAATCTCCTCGTATTTTTTCAGTCAGTCGTGTCTGTCGGAGGCAAGACATGTTGCTACCATAGATGGATAGCGCGGGTTCTACTAGTGATATCCCTTCAATCAACCTTGGACTTCGTGGTAACGTGTTTGATAAGCGAGCGGAACACTTCTTACTACCCTTCGAACACTATCCTCAATTTAATAAGCTCCCTCAACATCCACGGCCATCTACCCTGGTATGCTATGCGCATCATATGCAGCAAGTAACATTGAAGTCCGGGGGCTGTTTTGATGGGTGATAATGCGACTCTTGATGAGCATTGACTGCGAGTTGGTTTCTCGGGGTTTATGGGGTGTCTGGAAAACCCAAGAGTGTGAAGTGCCGGGTCGTAAATTTGGGGGGTGTTAATGTTCGAAGCTTGATATCCAACTTGGAAAGTCCCCTTTCTGAATCGGATGGCAGAAGGCCGGCTCCTGTAAAGCTACCACGTATATTTCTTCTCCGTCATAGTGACGAAGAAGACCTCGCGGAAGGCGTAGAGGAACTCGAGCTTGCTCGCGTGATTGATGTGCATACGCATCAAATCCTCGATCTGGCGACCGTACGCTTGCTTTAGCGGCCCAAAGCAGCCAACATCGAGTGGCTGGAGGAGGTGGGAGAAATGTGGAGGCATACAAAACGTGATGATATTGTTCTGCTGGCAATAGAGCTCGAATTTGGTCGTGGTGGCTCTCGTGGCCGCCGAGCGGCGAGGACCGAAGATTCACAACCGGTATTTGCCCTTTGTCCGGGGCGCGGTAGAGTAGTCGAAGTGCTTGATCCAATTAAGACCTATAGCATTGGTAGTCCAGCTATTGTCGGTGGTTGCGATGCGCCAGCCAACTGGGAGGTTGTACTCAGTTTACCAGTTGGCGAGGTGGTGCTTCGAGGCCTAGGTAATGAACGGAGGGGTAGCCCAGCCGAGGGCATTGACTCCCTGGATCACCGTTGCCCATTCGCGGTTGCCAGGCTGGGCTAGCATTGCCTTACCAAGGCCACCTGAGGTTGTAACTACCATCCCCGCGAAGATGATACCTATCATGAACTTAGTCTCGTCAAAGTTGTAGGTATCATCCTCCAGAATACCATACTCGACCATCATATTCTGTGCGAGCGTAAACCACGCGCCAAGGACATCTGGATCCTCGCACTTGGCCCTCTGGTAGTCGTATCTACGCGTATAACGCGTTCAGAGCTCTGGCTGGCGTTTGACGAAGTTACGTGCCCAGCGTTTGCCGACAGGGGGCGCATCGCGTTCGCGCAGCAGTTCGTTGGCCATATCTTTCAGTTTAGGGGGAAATGCCCGAGTATATAGCTCAATCACATACTTAACTATTGTCTGCTCTTCCAGATCCGTTAGACTGCGTGAGTTGGCTGGATTATCGCGTCGTGCAGGCCGGCCAGTACGTCGGTAAGAGAGAGTTAACCCGGTACATTATAGAGCTTAGCTGCAGCTCGAAGGTTTAGGTTTTTGTTGTTTTCCAGGGCTTCGAGGGCTAGGACAACCCTGGCTCCTGTTAAAGTAGAAGACATAACTATTGGTTATTGAGAAAATCAGGGTTGAGCGTAGAGGTGTCGCGTCGCTTGGAAAAGTGTTCCGCTCGCTTATCAAACATGTTAACGTTGTACAATTTCTCTTTAACTTTCTCATTTATTTTCTTTTTTCCTTTGTTTCTCACCTTCTCTATAACCTTTTCCTTTTTTTTTCTTCTAACGTTACTTACTATCTTCTCTTTCTTTTATCTCCTCTTTTTCTTTTCTTTTTCTTTTTCTTCTCTTCTCTTTTCTTACTTTCTCTTTTGATTTTTTCTTTTTGATTTCTCTTTTATTAAAGTACCTAAGTTAGTTACTCTTTTCTTATTTCTCCTTTCTTTTCTTACCTTCTTTTTTACTTTCTCTTTCTTTCCTTTCCTATAACTAATCTTTTAATAATTACTCAAGATTAGAAACGAGAGTTGCTAGTCTGGCATTGATTACCTTCTGCCTGGCCTCGAACCTCTCGAGCATCGGAGTGGCAAGAATCTCAGAAGCCACTCGCCCCCTGATCCGGGAAACTTGCCGTGGGGCATCAAAGAAAAGGGACTGGGCAGCGAGAAGGGGCACAGATTGCCGATTGCCCACTTTGAACATCAAGGCGAGCCAAGTTTAGATGCCCTTACTCAGCCACGACAATTTAATTTGAAGGTGGATTCCATCTTTGCCGAGTTCTCCTCAAAGATTCCCACAATACCTACCGCCGTAGAATCCAAACAAACCTCAGCGTGCAGCTCATGACTCTTCTCGGAGTTGCCGAAATAGATTACACGGCAGCATCCTGCTTCTAGAACAAATTCATCTCGTGAGGTTCTTGTTTTGGTTTCAGGTGACGGCTGCGTCGAAGCTACTGCCGTTGGGAATCCACCGAGAGAACAACAATGCAGACTGGGATTGATAGTAGTCTTCCGTTCCCATCTACTCTCGTGTTCCCAGAATTGATGAAGACCTGAAACTCTCGGCCCGCTGAAGGGCATCATGAAGCCGGCCAACCGTGGCAACGTGGAATACAAGCAGATGGGGCGGACGGCACAAAGAGGACAGGGGGAACCAGCTGAGCAGCGTCGCCTGCTCGACCCAACGGGTGAAGACGATCCAGGGGACGCGGCGAGGGTCCTCAATTTGAAGACTGAACGAATAGCAGACGATGTTCCCCTGAGCTGAGAGGTGTGTGACCCCATGACGATGGGGAAAGCTGCAAGCTGCAGGCTGCAA
Source organism: Collariella sp. IMI 366227 (assembly GCA_027946355.1). NCBI lineage: Eukaryota > Fungi > Ascomycota > Sordariomycetes > Sordariales > Chaetomiaceae > Collariella > Collariella sp. IMI 366227. The sequence goes on along the minus strand of JAPEUS010000004.1, from coordinate 337,940 downwards.
GCGAGCTCGTCAAAGGGTCGGCTGGCCAGCATCGGCCTCCTCAACCTCCAACCTGGGAGGTCATGGCGTCGTCCTGAGCCGCACTTCCATCTCTTCCCCGTCTTCTCGAACTCGCCACCTTGCCCGTCCTAGTGGCGTCGTCACTCGTCACCCGCTCTCTTTGAGGCACTATGCGCCTTCCCACTTCCAATCTCGCCAGCACCTCTCGGGCGCAGCATCAACCCCCAAACAACCGTGCGGGCCGACTTGCATATTGGCTTCACATCACCATCCCCCCCCTCCCAGCCACACCAGCAGCACGCAGGCGGGGACGATCGCCTCGTCTCAGATCGATCAGGTCCCCATTCGACCTAGCCAATGACGAAAGTTGAGGATCGGGCAGGCAGAGGCCACCCTTTCCGGAGGCTCTCGCACGGATGTCGACAAGCCTGCGGCTAACGAAGAAGGGGCAAATGGCCGGCGGGGTAGTATCGACGACGCGCCAACGAGGAGCGTCCAGATCGGACAGCTTAAGCGCGTCACGCGTGAACGGCGGTCTCATGAGGCGGCACCAAGATCTGCGGCGGCGGAGTCAGACTCCGTCATCCGGTGGCCGGACCTCTGATCGTCTCTAGCAGGAAACTCAAAATCCTCTTCATGGCAAACGGTGACTAGCGGGTTTCGAAAGTGAGGGGCGAGCAAGAATTCGAAGCTTCGTCGAACACCGGCACTTGCTTGGCCGGCCGAGCGCCTGCATGGATCAACATCACGTTGTCGACAACACCACCACCCGACTTGCTCTGCTGGCGGAGCCGTTGCCGGACCCCGGCCGGGACCTGCAGGAGGATGTGTGGTGCGGGAGAAGGGGGGGGGGACTCGGGCTCGCAGAACGCAGCAAATAGATCGGACCGAAGCCCAAGGCCTTGGACAACACCTTGTGCGGTGGATGGGACTATGGGTGCTAGCGTCTGTGCAGTGCTGCAGTGCTGCAGGATCGATTGTGGCCTGGAGAAGCAGAAAGTGGCGCGGGTTGTCTGAGGGTTTTGTGCCTAGTTCGGCCCTTCTGGTGGGATGGGAGCTTGGTTGGTGTTGGGTTTTGCGGGGGGGATGGCTCGCGGGGATGGTGCCATGGCGCGGTGGGGCCCACTATGACCCCAAGGGGGACATCCGGGGAACGGCTGGTGGTGAGGAGGTTGAGTGCGGAGAAGATTCGGGGGGGCACTGAAGTGGGCAGGAAACGGTGAGGTCGGCTGGTGGTTGTTTGTAGCCTGTTTGTTGATGCCGGGGTCAGACGAGGCTGAAATCATGCTGCCTTGTCTTGTACTCCAACCCAGCGCAAGGCTGGGGTGATTCTCAGCCCTGTGGCCCGTGACCGTAGCACCAGATCGACATGGAGGCACATTTACTCTGACCTTTAGAGACAATTTTGGTGCGCAAAACGAAGCATTCCTGGCGCGGTGCGAGGTGAGGTTGCTGATGTCGCACTTCAGCTGACACCTTGTACGAGCCAAGGAATGAGGCTTCGAAGGCCCAGCGCGTGGTTTTCGTCTCCGGCAGACCATCAAAGGTCACAGCCTTGTCGGACCGATTGTGGGGGGGGCTTGGGGTGAGAGCACACTCTCTCCTCCGCCCCAACTCCGCCTTTGCAGGACAGAGGCACCCCAGACAACCCCAGCTTTTCCCGCATCGGAGAATGGAAACGGTTTCTATCGAGATGGTGGCTTTGGCGGAATGTCAAAGCACATTTCCTTGTCGATGAGACGGAGATTTGTCCAGAGGCCAGAGAACGGATGCAGAGTCCCACAGCGCTGGTGGTTGTGGGCCTGCCCTGACCCGTCGTGTTGGCTCACTGGGCCACAGATCAAGGCGGTGGTGCATCAGACGAGATTCCGAGAATCCGGAGATCCGGGGACCCCGTCCATCCACCATGGCACAGTTCAGCGGAATGTCGGGAGAAAGAGGGAACACCATGGAGAAAGAGGTCCGGCAATGGCGGAGTGGGGCACCATGACCGGCAGCTGGACACTCGGAAACGGTGGGCGCAAGAGGGAAAGATGATTTCCGAGGGCGTCAAGATTCCCGAGGCTGAAGTGGGTCTCGCTTTGAGGCTTGGCAGAATTCGGCGAGAACGGCAGAGCGAGCTGGAAGCAGGCGTTGTGGCGGCAGGCGGAGGCACTGAAAAATGCTTCGAGTGGGAAAAAGTGGGAAACGCTTTTGTTGAATTTGGTCGAGTTCGGTCGACGGAGCCCAGAACAACCAAGCCATTCCTGACCATGTGCATGAACCTCCTCTCAGAGCTGGGGCTTGTGATTGGTTGTTAATCGGGGATCTCCCACCGCTTAACCCTAAATGTGATGCAGCTTGCAGAGCGAACAGGAACTGGGCTATCGATGCACTCACAGCCGTGAGGTTCCTCAACTGCTTCTTTTCCTGGTGCTCCCGTTTTCCGACCCAGCGGTCTGGCCTCGGGAGAGACAGGAGACACGTTGGTCGTAGCACAATGGCGAGTGAAACATTTTTGATCCTCGCATGGCCCAGCGCGGCTGGACACAGGCGGTGACCGGCAGTCGGTGTTGTCCACAACCTCAGATGAGGTGATGCCTGCGGTCGTGAACCCAGAGAATCCAAAGATGGCAACGGGAAACCGGAACGCCTGAAAATGGCAAATCGTGACCGGCTCCGTTTCTACCTCTCAGTCCGCGCCATTCCCAAATTGAATTGTTGCTCGCTGCGTCCATGGAAGTGCAAGGCAGGGCAACGCACTGACCAGGCGATGGCCCCGCTCTGTTTGGCGCAAATTGCCTGGTCCAGCGACTTGCAGGGTTTGGTTGCTCGGACGGTGGGTCCCATTCCCCGTCTCCCCTTGCTGGTCCATGCGCCCATGCGCCCTGCGCCCTAGCCTCCCCTTCTTTCGTCTCATTTCTCGTCGCTTTCCCCTTCCTGTCGCCGTTGCCGTGCCCTTCCTTGCTCCCGACAACTCAACCACATCCCCAGCCAACCCACACAACCATTCTCTTAAACCTCCCACCACCAGGTCGAACTCAACCCCGAGTCCAAGTTCAATCCAACACACAACAACAACAACAACGCTCTTTTATTCCATCTCATCGACGACCCTATCCATCCCCTGCCACCCGTCCCATATCGCTTCGACAGCCGAGTCCCAGCAACAACGGGCCGAATTCCCCAGATCGCTGGCGATTGACTTCCTGGAGTCCCCACGATTTCGCACCGTCACCCCGTCACCCCAAACTGCCCCGGCCCGGCGCCCTGGATTTTTTCATCTGAACAAGGCGGTGGATGCTGGCATTGTGACACGCCCTCCCCGCTGTCGCGTTCAGCAATTGAAGGACAGGACACACACAGGGGGTAACACGGCGCGCCCCGAACCATCACCATGACCACCGCCGTCAAGCGCGCCTGCGACGCTTGCCACCGTCGCAAGGTCAAGTGCGACGGAATCAACCCGTGCCGGAATTGCTCGGCCTCGCAGCTGGCCTGCACCTACAATGCCATCCCCCAGAAGAAGGGCCCCAAGGGGTCGCGCGCAAAGGTCATCAACGAGCTGAAGGAGAACCAGCGCCAGACCAGCCTCTCGGCCAAGCTGCAGAACGGCATCAGCACCCCGAGCGCCACCCTCGCCCCGACCCGCGGCCTGCTCAACAAGGAGACCCTCAAGGCCTGCATCGACTTTTTCTTCGCCCACGTCTACCCGCTGGCCCCGATCCTCGACCGCCAGCGCCTTGAGCAGGAAGCCATGTACATGGACCAGAACCTCGACACCTACTGCCTGCTCACCTCTCTCTGTGCATTCGTCTGCCTGCAGCCGGGCATGGCCATTCCCGGCATCGCCATGAATGACCCCTTCAACCCGGACATGATGTTTGGCGGCAACATTGTCGTCAGCTCGAATCTGATGGAGGAGACGATCCGCGTCCGGAAGGGTTTCGACTACGTTGCTTCGCCCACCGTCAACAGCCTCTGCACGAGCTATTTCCTGTTTGCCGTCCACCACGCCCTGGAGATGCAGGACAAGGCCTGGTTCCATCTGCGCGAGGCCACCACCTTGGCACACATGCTCAGGATGAACGAGGAACAGGCCTATATGCAGTACGACAGGAACGACGGCGTTGATGGGTTGCGCCGCAGACGCCTGTACTGGCTGCTCTATGTTACCGAACGGTATGTTGCCTTGCTTTAATTGCTTGCCCAGGGTGCTAATTTATTTGTTTGCATCAGTGCATACGCCCTGCAGCACCGCCGACCGTTGACTCTCCAGGCAACCGTCAACCTGCCGCCTCCCAGCGACCACCCTACCGACACTTTCTCGCACAGCGGCACCAATCTGCTGCGCATGGTTTCCGTCTTCCGAGGCTTCGACGAGGTCCTTCTCCCACTGTGGATGAAGACAAAGGGCGAGTGTTCCGACCACTACCTCGCAGCCCTCGAAAAGCAGCTGCAGGACATCCTCCCGTCCTACCTCAACGACACCCAGACCCAGCTGTCCGAGATGCCTCTGAACCAGCAGTGGCTCAAGCACAAGGCATGGGAAATCGGCGTAGCCAACGGCAACTGCAACGACGCTACGCTCTCCTACATGGATACCATTCACGGCCTTCTTCCCATGGTGTCTCACTTCCCCGGCAATCTCGGCCTGCACGGCCTCAACCTCTTGGAGCAGCTTCTGAATGTCACTTGCTCCTTGGCCGAGGTCCTCTCCATGCTGCCGGCGCCAAGAACGCCCTTCACCCCTGGGCCTGCCGATCAGCTCCGCAAGATCCTCAACATCGTCACTGTCGTCCGCAACGGCGATCATCGCTTCCTGCCCCTGCTGCTGAGCAAGGTCCACTTGGCCCTTCCGAAGCTCGCAAGCCCGATTCTGTTGAACGCCCCAGACACTCCTGCCCCGGCTTGCGAGATCGATCTTTTTGACGGCTTTGGCAACCCCGGCATGAACCAGTCGTCGTGCTACCCCTCCGCCGACTTTGACAACAAGTTTGGCATTCCCCGGCTTGACGACCTTAGCTCGGATTCCAACAGCCCCAACGGCCCTCCCTCGAGCAACGATATGAACTCGCCGTTTGCTAGCTCCCCCGGGGTCATGTCTCCTGGTCCCCACCGCCTGCCTCATAGCTTGCAGACCGACTTCACATCCATGCCTGAGATGGTCATGAGCCCAATCAGCCATGCACCCTCTCAATCCTCCATGGGAGCTCAGCAATCGCAGCACACCCCATTATCACCATTTCCAACCTCGAACCCGCAGATGCACAACAACATCAACCCGCCATCCAACATCAGCATCTCGGCCCAGATGCACTTGAGTCCAGGCATCAGCAGCCATGGGTTGAACAGCATGTCCCACAACAGTACTATGATGGTCAGGGCACCCCAGCCACAACGAGCACACACATTTGCTATGGGCCTGCCCCAGATACGAACCGTCAGCGACTTCCAGTCCTTGCAACGAACCAACTCGGACATGAATGGCATGAGCTCGTTGGGCATGAGCCCGCTGGGGCCCGACTTGGACTTCAACACCATCTCGAGGTAGCCAGGCTGTGGCGATGACGTCGCGGCCGAGCTGGACTCACGTGCATTATTCACCACCCCCCCTACCATTTCCCCTATCTCTTTTCCTCCATCATAAAATCTACGTTTGTCCGTTACCCAGCATCTTGCATCTGTTACGGAGTATCTTTGGCATTTTGATTTACTTCCCCATCTACTCGCCTGCTGTGGGCGTCCCCATTCATGGAATTTTGGATATGATTCACGATTTCCTGGGACTTGGGAAACAGCACCACCCGCACATCAGACTGCGCGACACCAACCTTTTTCATTTGTCTGTAACACTGGCAGTTGGTGTGTTAGTTTTGGATATGATGGCTTTATTTTTTATTTTATTTTTTAGAATCACATAGCTAGGTGGGAGTTGTTGTTATGGGAAGCGATGCCGGTTGTTTCGGGTAGGATATCCTAATGGTGGATATTATTTGGGGGGTTTCGGGCATGTAGTAACGTCAAGTGGAGCGAACAGCGAGCGGGTTGTTCATCTATGGCTTCCACGATACCTTCATCAAGTGTTCTTAATCGACGGGGATGGTTCTAGGTAGTCTGGCTTGGCTGGTGTAAGAATAGAAATTGGATACTTAGGCACACTTGTTTGATCCTCTTGCTCTGTGCGTTCCTCGCTGCCCACATCATCCCATCACCGTGCGGACTTTATGCCGCAGTCCCGGAGGACCAACCTCCGTCACATTTCAGCAGCCCAAGTCCCCAGAACTCTCTCCATATCAACTGGTCAGTCAAGGAGGATGAGTTGCCCAGAATAAACGCCGTCGATGTTGACGGGACGAACCAGTTCACAGACACGTCGAAAAGGCACAAATTAGGGAGAGTTTATGTTTATACTACCCCAGGCTATCACTACCGGAAGTACGACTCATTCCACAGCCGAATGTCCCCCACCGGTCCGTGGATGTTTGCCATGCCCGAGAGGCTGTAGCAGAATAACTCCCACAACTCCTTTCTCTTCCGCTTCCGTCTTGCGATCTTCTTCCGGAGCACCTGCAACTCTGCGGCCGAAAGCTGCGCCCTCTCCTCGGCACCCGAAGAGGATCCCGACGAGAGCCGCCTCCAGCCAGATTTGCATTTCTCCTGGATCCAAGACCCTCTCTTGTTCGCGGTCTGCGGCAACTCATCGTTGCCGCCCGTGCCAACACTTCTCCGTTCCTCATCTTCCACCACCGCCTCCTCCACCTCATCCCTCCCACTCTCCATCGTCTGCCGTTCTGGCAGTTCCTCATTCACCCTCCTCACCCCCTCTTCACCTCTCTCCCCCAATCTAGGCATCATACCCATCCCCAATCGCCTTCCCCAGCCTCTTCCTGAAAACCCCCGCGATCGCCTCCGGCAACGGCGTAAACGGCCCGCCGCTCTTCAGCACATCCAGCTTCCCACACTTGACAAACTTGACGCTATCCTTGCCCTTCCCTCCGGCCTTCTCAACGGCCTCCTCCACGCACGACACGATCGCGTTGTACTCCTTGTCAGTGAAGGAACCGCCAAAGAAGACGGCGGCGGGCGTGCGCCGCCGCTTGGCTGGATCAGTTGTGTGTGCGTTGGTGCCGAGGCCTGAGACGGGAGCAGGGATGGAGGGGAGTTGGGGTTGAGTGGGGATTGGGCGGTGTTGGTAAAGAGGGCCGGGAGCTCGGCGAGGGCAGTGGAGAGGTCAAGGCAGACGTGAATTACTGGTGGGGGGGTGTTAGTCGGGGCAGTGAGTCTGAAGTGTATGAGGTAATGAGAGAGGACAGTGAGGAGGTGGGTATTAGGAAGAGATGGGGTAAAGCGAGGATGAGAGTAATTAAAGGAGACGGTACGTTGATGCAAGGGAGGACAGATGACCAGGAACAATGAGACGACTCACCTTCGATATCAGGCAGCAGCTTGTCGATGACGTTCTTGGCCATCTTCGGGTCCTTGCCAAAGGTCACGACCGGAACGGGGTACGGAAGGTTGTTCATCGTGAGCTTCATTGCAAGAAATGAGTACGCAGAGCCGAGAATAGATGGAAGACGGGTTGGAATTGTACCGAGACGTAGTATGCCGCGCAACCAAAGGACCGTTCCTCGTTATGGTTTGTCGATCAGCAGAGACAGAGGAAAAGAGAAGCTCAAGCAACTCTATATACGCTCCAAGCAAGCAAGGGGCCCACGGTGAGATCACCTGGAGGTCGTCCTGTGGATGTGTCCTGCACCCTCGGGTGGCTCCTTAGGGCTGAAGACGGCCCGCCGAAGCCACCTCTCGCAAAATGATACTGGGAGCCATCCTGATGTTTGAGCGAGGGTCCGGCCACCGCCGAACTGCGCTTATGGAGCGCTCCATCAAGCTGTCTCCGCCGCTGACAGGCAGGGCAAAACAGACGAAGAATCTGGTCGGCCACCGTGCGAGCAGGACGCATCATCGACTACGACCGGTAACAGTGGGCTTGAACGCGCGAGCGGGGTTCCCAACGATGATGTTTCCAAGTCACTACTGGGTGGATATCGGAATGGGGGAAGGCCGGGTCCAGAGAGCCTCGACCTCCAGAGACGTGCCGCCCACCGGCGTCATAAAGGGTCATCGCTGGGCAGTGCCCCCACGTTATTTAACCGAAGATGATTCGAGGAAACCGTTGATGCTGTGTACAAGCCATAAGCGTCCTACGGGTTGTGGTCAACTGTCTATCCCTACCTCCGGGTTGGTTGTCGATGCGTGTTGAGGAGCGTGGGTGATACTCAGAGCGGGTGCGGTAATATGCCGTTGGCCTGCTGTGCCTTGTCAGCCGTTGTGCTTGTGATGCGGACAATGCCCGATGTCCGGCCGGCTTTGTTGACGGAGATGATGAACTTGACTCCCTAACTTGCCACTTTTCAACATGTCTGTGAACTGGTTTGTAAAAAAAAAAAAACCGACGGCGTTCATTCTGGACAGCCTATCCTCCTTGACTGGTGGCCCTGGTTTACTGATTCTTGCTTCTCGTAAGCTCCGGCCTGTGAACAATGCTGTAGGAAAAAGAGCATCTAAAGATGCCATCAATTCTATCAGCTTGAAATTGAATCTCAACCGCAGTAATGCCAAACCTTGCTCTCCCATGACATGCAGGTGACTGACCCAAACACGCACAGCAGAACCAACCAACACCCATCACACATCCATCAAAGGCAACAAAATACACAAGCAAACAAGCAGCAAGAACTGGCAAAACGCACAAAAGCAGCGGTTATATTCCTACATGATCCCTCAAAGCCTCCCATCCACATTGCCCCCTATGTGTCCGTCCCGCCTCCACACTGCCGAACTCAAAGCCAGCCGGACCCCCATTCAACCCCACCCTTTGCCGCCCGATTCAACCCGCTTGGGAACCAAACCAAACCAACCATGATGTGCTATGGAACGCGCCTCCCCAGCCCGCCTGCCTGCCTCCCAGTCCCCGCCAACCAACGAACCAACCAACGACCCAGCCAGCCAAACGCTCGAACCAACCCGACCCAGAACAAGAAAGGACGTGAACGATGATGAGAGAAGACCCAAGTAGAGAATGGAGAGAGCAAAGGAGAAGCTGAAATCAGCCCCTTCTGTCGCCGCTCCCCGACCCAAAGTCCGGCTCCACCAGCTTCTTGTTGTCCTTCCTCGCCTTGATGACCAGCTCCGCCATGATCTGGATGTGATCGGCGGGGAAATGATAGTTCGGAAAGCCGGGCACCCTCTTCAGATAGTCCTTGTCGGGAGGACCCAGCAGGCTGACCACCTCGAGCGTGTTAGTCGAGTACCAGATGTAGTCGATGACCTCGGCAAAGTTGGGCACGTAGTTGGTGAAGGAGAGATCCTCGGGCATCCCCTCAAGAGCCTTGTAGGCCGAGCGCATGCTGAAGGGGTGCTGGACACCATCTCGCGTGAAGCTGCCATACTGGTGGTTGTCAAACTCCTTATGGTTATGGCTCACGCCGCCCTCGGACAGCAGCTGGTACACGGAGCTACTCTTAGTCGAGTTGTAGTCGCCGCACACAACGAGGGGAATGTCTGTATTGTTGCGGTACTCCTGCGACGGGGCCGGCTCGGGCACCTCGGCACGCTCCTCACCTTCCTCGACTGGCAACTGGATCATCTTCTTGTCTTTGAGCGGTGGCATCCTGGTCCACCTCTCAGCTAGTCGGGTGATGTTCTCCATCATGATGGCCGTCTGGACAAGCTTGACGTCGGCAAGCGTGGGCTCCCAAGCCAAATGTGTGTTCGCCACGATGACGCGAGCGCCCGTCCTACGGCTCTCGAAGAAGCAGATGACGCCAATATTGTCCTTGGGCATCACGCGGTTGAAGATGTCGTGGTGGTTCTTCATGTCCGGACGGTTGATGGCGATGTTTGCATAGTCAAGGAGGTGCTTGTCAAGCAGAATCCACTTGCTGGCCTTGTAGAAGATGGCACAACCATCAACAGCCGCGGCGTCCTTCTCTGACATGGTCTTGGCCTTGGGCCTTGGCCAGTGCACCCCCTTGTATCCGTTCTGGGCCAGTTCCGGGCTGAAGAAATCGCGGAAGACATCGGTGGCGATCTCCTGCAGACACAACATGTCGGCATTCCTAACCCGCAGTTCCTCCAGGATCATGTCCTTCCGGTAATCCCACGACAGCACTGATGGGGGGGTGTAGCCGTAGATGGTTGACGTGGCGAACTTGTCGCAGAGGATGTTCCACGTGAGCACCGAGATCTTTTCGAGGTTTTGCGACACATCTTCTTGAACTGTGACGGGTTGCCTCTCGGCGGGAGGTGCGGGCGCTTCAAAGTCAAGGCATCAGTAAGGGCTTAAACAACGTGGGGAGAACACAGGGAAGTGTGAGCTTACGTGGAGCGTTCAAGAGCAGCTTGTTGACCAAGCTCTTCGTGCTACCGCTCATTATCTCCTCTTTCAGCTTGGGATCGAGGGGGTTGCCTTCAATACCCAGCATCTCTAATTTGTGAAGCGACCCCAGCTCGGCAGGCAGGTCGCGGATCTGGTTATTGAACAGGTACAGGTTCTCAAGGGGAGTGCACATGCCAATCTCTGGGGGCAGCTCAGAGATGAGGTTGTGCGAAGCATCCAGATGGCGCAGATGACGCAGCTTCCCAATATCGGCAGGAAGAAAAGTCAGCCGGTTAGAGGCAATGTAGAGCTCCTGGAGGAAAGCATAGGCGAACAGGGGGGGCGCAAGAACGCGCAGGCCTTGGCCGCTCATGTCGAGGTTGTACCAGTCCTGCCGTTTAGGCTTCTCCAGACTGTAAGGCCTTCTCCTATCGTCCTCGCCGTCGACCGAGTTGCTAGCGTCACCCCCGGCGCTAGAAGCACCGCCAATGCCCCTGTTTTCAGCGGCCTTGAGCCTGGCATAAAAATGCGGCTGGTGCTGCTCAGTCATAGTGGCATGCGCCCGCTCCGCGTCTTTGTACAGCCGCAACTGTTCGCCCCAGTGTTCGCTGATCTGCTGGGCCTGGCCCCCCCTCGTAGTCGACCCATGGCCATTCTGAAGGTTGCCCGCCGAGTAAGGACTGGCGTTCTGCATGACGCCGCTCGAGAAGGCCGAGTGGCCCATGAGAGCGGCGCCGGCGCCATGGCCGCTGTGGTCGGGCTGGATGGCCTGGTGGTGCTGGGCGTGGGCCTGGTGCGGGTGGGCAGCCTGCTGCTGGAAGTTGTACAGCATGGGCATAGCCTGCTGGCGGCCGGGGGCGCCATTGATGCGGGAGTTGTGCCCCTGCTGGTGGTTCTGGCTGTACATGCCGCGCGTGTTCTGGCTCGCGGAGCCGTGAGCGGCGGTCTTGGAGAGCGACGGCGGCTGGGCAGCGACGAGATGGTTGAGGATGGTGTTTAGAAAGAGCCCGTTAGCGAGCTGTTCGCTAGAGATGCCGTTCGAAGAAAGCGGGTTCGAGTAGGCGTGCAACAGATGGCGGTGACCATCTGACAGACCAATTGCAGCGCCCGAAACAGCCTAGCCCGGGGAAAAGTCTGCGTCGCCGGGGCTCACCTATGAGAAAATAGAGATGGAAAGCAAAAAGAGAAAATAACAACCTTTGCTGGCGATACTAGGGAGTCTGCCAATGGATACTGCTGGTGCAAAGGATATGGTCTGCGAAGGTTGGAAGGTGGGCTGCGGCGTGCGTGGATCACAATGGGATGTGTCAACGTCTCAGCAACCAACCTGGAACTTGGGCCTCTCCTGTTGTGGCCCGCTTGTGATGGAGTCTGACGGGATGGCCTCGCTTATTGGCTGGCTTTATTGTGCTGCCACGTGATGATACGCCTCAGCCTCGTGCCTTGCAGGTCCAGTTGCAGCTCGCTATGATGGTTCGTGCACTGATGCTGGTCCAAAAGCCAAGCATCGTGAAGCATGCATGGGCCAACAACGGAACCTTTCTCTCAGACAAGAGGCACCCCAACCTGGAAGGTGCCTCAGCCGTCGTCGAGATTCCTTAACGGCTTTGCCTTGTAGCTTCTCATTTGCTTTTTTGGTCTGAATCCTTAGCGGCATTTTTTTTTTCTCTGCCTTTCTTCCTCTTTCCTGTCTTTCCTTTCCCCCCTTCTCCTTTGCTGTCTGTTGTTGTCCTCCTCCCTTTGAGAAGTTGAGAGACGGGATTTGGGCGACTGCATTCATCTTCTCCTTTTTTACCTTGTGTTCACTCTGGGTTTCCCGCCTTAGACCGTCCCTCTTTCACTTGTTGGTCAAAGATACCATGGTACCGGCTTTTTAGGGCCTGTCGCCGCAATGCAATGCATAAAGTCGGCTGCATGGTGGTAAGACTGGCTCTTACTTCCAACAGCAGGAAAGGACCATTTATTACCCTTCAATAAGCTCTTAACCACAAGTCAGGTCTGGCATTCCAGGACTCGACCGGTGACCTGTCTTGGACGCTCGGCCAGGATTCCGACTTGGCTCTCGGTTTTGAAATACCCGTCGGCATGCAAACCCTCTCGCGCACACACACGAAACACTCGGTTGCCTCTCTGGAGGCCTGGAAATCTTGGAAGAATGGCTGCAGCGCTGCAGCAACTCTGCAGTGTGGGTGTTGCCCAGTCTCGAAAGCACCTGGCAGTCCGGTTTGAGCCTGCGATGGCTTGCAAGCCACCCTCTCAGAGCTGCCGATTCAGGCGCTTGGCATTCCAGACACCAGCTCGATGCTCTGCTGCAGCATTGTCTCTCACCAGCCAATGAGCACTAGGATCCGTCGTGTCTCCTGCCTGTCTTCGGCGCCGGGCAGGGGAGGGACCAGGCAATCGACTCCCGGAGCAGCCAATCCATGACAGAGATCGCAATGCGGGGCATCCCACGAGAAGTCCATCGACCTCAGCTCCACACCACTTGCACCGCAAAGGGACGCCAGCTCGCCAGGTGAAGCCGGCGGCCGGGACCGGGGAAAGCTGGGGGAGGCTAGAACATCATGGGTCCGGATGTCGAGCAGAATGCGGTCGTAGGGGAATAAAACCGCATGGGAACGCCGTGCAATCGGCGGCGTGCCTGTGTCCCTTCAACGCTGGCACCGCCCAGCCTCTCTCGCGGTCAATCTCTGCCTCTGTCCCACCAACAAAAAGCTGCTCTCTGCCGTCGCTCTGCCGCTCCTCTATTTCGAGTCCTTGATGTCGCTTCCTGCCGAAAATATTACGCAATCGCAGCCAGCAACCGCGCGGGACATCGTGAAGTTTCCTGCTTCGGACCGTCGCGGCCGCTGAGCCCCACCTCCGAAACAGCTGAGGGAGCGCGTCATCAAGCTCCGAGTCTTTGCTGGTCGCCGCTCTTGGACTGGGCTTGCTAGAGCCTGCCAGAGATCGGAGCCAGAGCACCGGAAGCGAACTGCTAGGTGCCGTCAAGTTGTCAATAATAAGTCGGCTTGCGCCATGCGGAACAACGCCTGGCTTCGACCCTGCTGCTTGCCACTGTCGAAGACATCCTAAGCTTACCAGGGGCGATACCAAGAGAGCTGAGAACCCTGGACACTCGCGGAGTTGAGGCATCACTTATACACTCCCACGCCGGCCAACAACCAACGTCGGACGACCGAACACCCCACCCGCGCCTCCCCTCAGGCTGATGCTCTGGCGCGCCATACGTTGCATCTGTGGCTACTCGCTGCTCTGCCGCCTGCAATTCCACTCAGCTGGGGGCGACCTGTCATCGCCACTTGAGGGAGCTGTCTGAAAGACAGGGGTAGAAGCAGGCGAGAAGGGATCAAGACGTAGCAGACAAGGAGACAGTGGAGGATCTCACAAGCGGCAGGGACACGAAACACACACCCAACCTGAGGGTCACCAGAGAGGGGCCATATCCACGCCGGATCACACCGAAGCCCCGGCGATCCTGTTGACCGGTTTGGGGTCTTTCGCGACGGTCAGGGGCCGAGCGAGCACATCCTGGGGATTCTGGCGACGCTTGTCGTTGAACGGGAAGGTCTGGCACCGCAAAGGACGCAAAGGAGGCAAAACAGAAGCAGCCAATTTCCGCATGCCCTTTGGGCGGAATCGCGACCCCGAAACGAGACGACCGGAGGGTGCTAGAACGAGGCCTCGTGCGAGAATCTAACGGTTTAGCGGCAGCACCCACTGGAGCTGCAGCATCCAACGCACCGGAACCTTCGCCGCGGGTCGGCCAGGCGGGGCCCTCGACAACCCCAGTGAACCCCCATCCCACCCCCCGGTGACCGGCGACGCCCCTGGCTGACAGTGAGGGAGAAAAAGTTTCGGCTGGATCCAGAATGGAGTTCCTCTCTGGCTACGCGGCGGCCAAGCCTTATCTCACCTATGAAGTTGAGCCATCCCCCCATTCGAGCCGCGCCAAACCATCCCGCTCCAATTCGACGTCTGGGAACGCCGCCTTGAACAAGAAGCGAGTGCGCATCCCTGGACACGCCAGAACCAACAGCGTGGGCACTAACAGCAGCGGCGGCCACACCGACAACAACCAGCCATCGCCGCACAGTGCTGGCGGGCGCCTACAGCGCTCGGGCGGTGCTGATGCCAGCGGGGCCCGAGTCGACCCATCAGTGACATCAAACTGTGCGGATCCACCGCCGCTCGCCGCAACATGCCGCCATGTTTCCCTACCCAGACCCGAGCCTAGGAAAGGGCGGTCGCGCCGAGAGCGTGTCCAGCATCTCGGGGGCCACCACCATGAGCCACCGCACGATGCACTCGACCGAGCAGGGTCCCGAGTCTGCGCACCAGCTCCGGCCCTTCGTCACCCGTAACGGACGCACATACCTCGCCGACCCGAGCCTCCCATACCCCCTGCCGGTCGACCTGGAGGAGATCCACCGTCAGAGCCTCAAGACGATGCTGCTGCTCCAGCTCTTCGGGCGCCCAATATGCTCGCCGGCTTTCATTGACAAGCCACCACCGCGGATCCTCGACATCGGCTGCGGCACCGGTTTCTGGAGCATGATGTGCCACCGCTACTACGAGGCGCGGGGCACACACCACGGCATGCAATTCACCGGCATTGACATCGTCCCTCTCCCACCCAGCGCAAACGGCATCACCGCTCTCCCCCCGCCCTCCTCTGGCGACCTCTCCACCGACACGCGGCCGGAAAAAAACATGAACTGGCGTTTCGTGCAACACGACCTCCGCAAGATGCCTCTCCCCTTCCCCGACGAGTCCTTTGACTTCGTCATGGTCAAGGACATGGGCCTAGCCATCTCGATGGCCATGCAACAAGGCCTCATCGAAGAGTACATCCGCATCCTAACCCCCGGCGGCACCGTCGAGATCTGGGAAACAGACCACATCCTGCGTATGCTGCGCCCCCACGTCCTGGACTGCGCTACCACCTCCGGCCCAATCCTCGACCACCCATCCCCATTATCCAACCCCCTCCCACAACCACCACCGCCACCACCACCACCACCATCACAACACCCTCCGACCCCTCCCACCCCTCATCAATAGGCGGCGCCTACGTCATGACCGCGCACACGCCCCTCTCCACCCCCTCAACACCTTCTGGTTGAGTACAACGGCTGGATCGCGCGCGCTCTCGAAGCCCGGCTGCTGTGCGCCATGCCCTGCACCGTAATCGGCCCGCTGCTCGTGCAGGAGGCTGAAGTGCTCACAGGGGTCGGCAGTCGCCGGCTGGCGGTGCCGCTGTCTGAGATTCGGTGGGAGAGGAGGGGGTGGGCGGTGTGGTGACCAAGGATGGGAAGAGTTATATTGATACTGCGGCGAGGGTGCGGGGCAGATCTTCGGGTGGGAAAGATGGCGGGTTGGG
This sequence comes from Collariella sp. IMI 366227, assembly GCA_027946355.1. Lineage (NCBI taxonomy): Eukaryota > Fungi > Ascomycota > Sordariomycetes > Sordariales > Chaetomiaceae > Collariella > Collariella sp. IMI 366227. Next base: position 322,197 of record JAPEUS010000004.1, on the reverse strand, counting down.
GAGTGCTGGAGGTGGGGTGGGTTGGAGCCGGCGGCTGCGGCGTTGAGGAGGACGGCGCTGATGCAGGTTGTGCAGCAGATTCAGGCGATGGAGCCGATGTTGAGGGAGGTTAGTGGGAAGAGTCAGGATGAGTGGGATACGTGGCTGGGGAAGATGATGAATGATTTGGTGAGGAGAATGGGACCAGTTGGGGGAGTGTTTGGAGGTGGGGGCGTGGTGGGCGAGGAAGAGGTGATTTTGGCCCATGGGGGACTGGGAGTGGAAGGGAGAGAAGGGCGAGGTTGGCTGCAATGACTGGCTGCTTCGGCTTTTGGCTATTTGTGGAGGGAGAGGAAGGGAGGGTGGAATCGATCTACAGAACGCTGTGCTATCAACAGATGGGTGTATGATCATGGGTTTCCTGTTTCGCTAAGCTCTACATGCTACGCCCCGTCATATCTCTTTCTCAGTGTCCGGTATCGTTTGAGGTAGTACCTGGTGGGAGGCTTTGTTAGTGTCTTGGGCAACGAGCGATGAAGGGTTGATGGGAATGGATGGAGGGGTTTGAGTGAGGACTAATGGGGGTTTGTGTATGAAGGGCAGAGGATCATGTGTTTGTGTATGGACGTGTGGATGTGGTTCTTTGTTTTGTTGTATATTCTTCTTGACCTGAGTGGCAGTTCATGGCAAGAACGAGGCCGGGTCTCCTTGTCCCTGCTGGGCTTGGTTGTTGCAATTTGTTTTGTACATAAATGGTTTCTTCGGGAAGATCTATGAAAGTGAAAACAAGTGGACTTACAAGGCCTCAATCTCTAATGTTTTGGACATGACCTCGTCAGCTCTCGAATTATCCAGCACGGCATCACAGAATGGGCAACTTCTTTCGCCTCCTACTCGGTTACACGCTGGGGATTGAGCCGGCAGAAGCCATACCTTTTTTTACGAACTCGGCTCGGGCGATGCCCTGGCGGATCTCCCCTTCGTCCGTGACATTCGCCTTGGACATAAAGGCGCGGTGCAGCCTGCCCCGGAAATAGTCAAAACCCAGGGGGTATTCGCGACCCATGAACAGCAGTTCTGAAGCGCGGATCCAGTGTAAGCGGTGAATGTCATGGACCTGGAGTGACTATGGACATGGATGGGATACTTGCGCTTGTAGATGGCAATGACCTGCCTCCGCAGCTCTGGGTTAGGAGCAGAGGCCATCTTGACTGAATGCGAGGCGGGAAGGATGGCTATCGTGCTACCTATTCATGTCGCTAGGGTTGTGCTAAGGCTGATGTTGACCCCAGGCTTCTGTCGCAGCGTGTTTCGTGAGAGCTTCAAGAGAACCCTGGCCCCTGAAGGACGGAGAAGACCCCAGTGACGACATGCCCTCCACCTGGCTCCTCGGCCCGCTTATCTTATCGGAAGCTACCACAAAGACAAGAGACAGTCAAGACAAGTTCGGGCTTTGACACCAGCCGTCTGAACTCACTTATACAGGAAACGGGGTCAAATTCCCCATTAGGGTCCGATGTCAAAGTGACAGTCTAACTCGCAAACGTGAACCCGTCCATTTTCCTTCTGAACATGTGCTTAAGGACCACAACCCCAACATCTTTCCCTCCGGTTGACATCACCCGGCTGGCGTCGGCGGACAGGGATCCCCACATTCTCGCTCCCTGCCGAGAGCCCGAGCCGATGTCGCGACCACCAACTCCGGCCTGGACGACAAACCCCCGTCCCAAGGATTCGGACCTGCCATGACGGTACAACTGCCATTTGAACATCATCTCTGCCGCTCCCAACTGAAAGCTCCCTCTCTCGCTCATTCAACACCCCATCCCACTTCCCACCACTCACCACCGACCTCGACCTAACAATGCCGCCCTCCCTCTTCCCTCCGGCGCGCCTGCGCCTGGCCTCATCCCTCTCCCGCCATGCGCCAACGATAACAACAGCCCCCTCCACATTCGCCATGTCACTCCGATCATTATCCCTCTACGCCCTCCCCATCAACCCCACCAACACAAGAGAGCCTCCCACCCCCGCCCCCTCGCGCTGGATCTCGACCTGCCCGCCCGCATAGGCAAGTGTCTGACGTTTGGTTGCAGCAAGCAACAGACCGGGGAGGCAGCGGCGGTGCTGCGCGCCATTGCGACTGAGTGGAGGCTATTGCTGGCGGGGAGTGACGGGTTCTTGACGGGGAGGAGGGGGTTGGATGGGAGGCAGATTGCGTGGGGAGAGATGGATAGTTTTGTGAGTTTTTCTTGCTACTCTATTTTATTGGAAGGGGCGGGGGTGTGGTTGGTTTTGGGGCGCTGGGGTCAGTGATTTTGGTCGGGAGGTAATGAGGAGTGGTGGTTGTGGGACGAGTGACATTGGAGGGTGAGGGTGACGATGTTGAAGCCGTGGCTGACTTTCTGGCGGCAAGCAACATGTGAACAACGTCAACTACTACCGCTATGCTGAGTCGGCGCGCGTCAACTGGATCACCAACTTTGCAGTGCACGTTGACCCGCAGCACCGCCAGGCGTGGGAAGAGCTGATGACGCCCAAGAGCAAGGGGCTGATCATGCGGAGCCTGAAGGCCGATTTCAAATTTGTCAGTCTCCCCAAAACACCCCTATCACCTTTGTCATATGTCACTGTCAGTACTAACGCCCACCAGCCCATGGTCTACCCCGACAAGATCTCAGTCTACCACAAACTGCGCACCCGGCCCGAGGGCAACCCCGGCCCAAGCTCCTTCTACCTCGACTGCATCGTGCTGTCGCACCAGCACCGGCGTGTGGCCTGCCGGCTAGAGGAGGACATTGTCGTGTACGACTACCAGGCCGCCGGGAAGGCGAGCATGCCGGACTTCATGGTGGAGCTGTTCCAGCAGACGTGGAGCATGCAGGAGACCGCGCGACTGAGGGCGCGCACGAGGATCTGGGAGCTGTGCGCGGCGGTTGAGAGGCTGGAGAAGGAGACGTGGGATCGGCCGGGTGCCGTGGAGGATATGGGGAATGCGAAGAAGAGCGCGTAGGGGCTGCTCTGGGCTGGGGATAGACGGCGTGCGCAGGCATGGGTCTCCGTAGAGTTATAGAGTTGGATTAAATTCAAGGCATGGGGCTTCCGAGGACGAGTCAACTTATCACCAGATATGTCAGTCCCGGATGAGTTTAAAAATCGAGAGGTCCCCTGAAAGCCCGTTGTTGAGTCGGTCTCACAAACATGGAACTGAATGAATCCGACTGAGCCAGCCCGGCCGGGGCGGACAGATCGGGTTGGAGCAGCCCATGAACTCTGCTGAAAGTCAACTTTCTCCTTCTGACAGTTGACCGGAGGCATCAGGATGTTGTCCGCGTCTGGTCAACCCCCCGCGCGGGGGAACGACCGTGGTGGTGAGTATTTGGACATTCGAACTAGGCAGCGCATCCCTAGCTGACGACTTGAAGCCCTTTGGTCCTTCGTTCACTACCTGATCCGCAAACCTCTCTGCCTAGAGTTGAGCCCAGAGCGTCTCGCGGCTCCAAGGAAAAGGCACACAGTGCCAGCTGACCTGCACGATCAGGCTAGCCCGCCCTTTCCCCACACTTACATACGGGGCAAAACCCAATCACAGCGGCCGAAAAGGAAAGATGCAGCTGGGCTGCATCCAAGCCATCCAAGCCTGGCCAAGAGATCCCGCCAAGCGCCGTCCCGTGACAGGGACCGCGGGATTTGCGGAGACGACGGCCCTTCTGTTTGGCTGACTGCTTGACGACAGGCGTGGTGCGTGCGAATGAACCAGCTTTTGGGTTGGTGCGAGGAGGAAGGAAGAGAAAGTTGGTGGGAGAGGAGCATGCCAGTGCCGGCGTGGTGGTGGGCCAGATTGCCTGCGCTGGCCAATCCGGACGATGGGTGTGGACAAGTGCCGACGATGCTCAACGGTTGCTGTCTTCGCCGTGAGCGCAATGAGGGTTGCTAGCAAATGATGGCCTCGTGCTGCTCTCGGCCGGGTCAGCCGTTATCGAGACGATCCGGTTGATAAGCCCTGCAGCATTGTCTCCTCCTGACGGCGAGGATCAACCTAGACGTTGGTCTCGACCGACTCCATCTCATAGAAGTCTCTGCCGAAGGGCCTTCTGCCGGTGGAGTCGTCTTCTGCATCGCTTTGGGAGATCCGGGTGTCCGCTTTTGACAGCACACGATGTGGCGCAGTTAGGATCAGGAAGAAGTTGAGCTGGGTGCAGAAGCTTGGTGTTGTTGGCGTCCGTGAGACGCTGCAGTGATCGACGTGTGGGTGAGAGGTCACCGCCTCCCCGCACTGCGCATATGACGGGATTCACGCCTGCTTCGGTATTTCCCGGCAGCCGCACCTTGCTTGCCGTGGGTGCGAGAATGGACGAGTCTTTTTGATAGACCGCCTCAGCATCGTAGGGTTGAGATCAGAGGGCAAGACGTTTGTTTGTTTTGCGTCGGTGTCGTTCCGTATCGGCAACTGCGCAGTCGTGAAATGTGAGGTCGGCGCAGGCTGGACCGGCTGCTTGCCTGGCTGGATGGAGATGGTCGATGAACGGGAAATTGTCTGCAGTGCCCACTTGCAACTTTCAACTTTCAAGCAGTGGATCCCTTCAGTTCTGGCAATTGGAAGAGTCCACCCGGCGAGGCGAATGACAGCCAAGTGATCGCCGCGAGTCCATGACTGGCGCTGGAGACCTCGGATATGATGAGGGATCCCCCACGTTGTTTTGATTTCGCACAGGGATTTCTCTGAACCTGGAGCCGCGTTCTGTCTGCTCGAATGGGCCTGACTCATCTGCATGAACAGCACGGAACGGTCGTCCTTCGGTCGTCGACGGCCCACCCGCACCCACCGTTCTTGCTTCACGTTCCAGCCAAGGAGGCACTGGGCTGACACTGTGCTCTGGCTCCTCGTGGGCGCCTGGCTCCTGCTCCAAAATCCTCCCTCCGCCAAAAGCCAAAAATCCGCTTTTCTCCTTTTAATGCGATCCCAAACCAACCTGCACCGCCGCGAGCAGGGCCGCAGCAATTAGACCGCATTCCCTACCCACGCCCTCGGCGCTGCGACGGTATATACTAAACGAACGACGAGCGCCCCGGCACTCGGAACCCTGGTTGGGCGCGACGCAGACCCATCCCTTTCGACCCGAATTGGAAGACAGGAGGGGACACTCGCCAACGACGGACCGAGGGACGCCCGGAACGCGTGGAAGCCAACCCGACACCTCCTCGTCTGGCTCAGAACTCGCTTCTGGGTCGGCGCATGCGCATGCCTCGCGCGTCAAACTCGGCAAAGCGACAGCAGGGAGCAAGCAATCAGCGCGACACCCGACATGAGAATGGCCTGGTAGGCCCCGGCCGCCGTGTCGTCAGGAAGCAAAAGAGCCAGGGCCAGCTTGATGGCAGCGCCAGATCCGTTGCCGACAGCGCCTCCGTGCCCCCCGTCCCAACCCTACCAGCGACTGCGAATGGTTTCCCCGTCCTCCCCGACGACATGGCCCCCGAACGCAAGGCAACCGAGCTCCTGCCCCGGGCCTCGCTAGCCACCTCCTCCGAGTTCTCGTCGGCCGATTCGCTCCCTGTTCTGTCAGCGAATGCCACCCCCGAAGAAGGCCACCGCAGGATCGACGTCAACGATGCGAAGAACACCAATGTGCACCGGGACACCGGCCCGCTGGACTTCGCCTTCACCGTCCTCCGGTCCTGTCCTTTGCACGACACCATCGCCATCTTGATCATTCTCATGCAGGCGTCGCCCGCCGTACTGGCCACCATCTACATGCTCTTCACCTTCCTCACCTTCGTCCCCCCGGTCACCACCAGCTCCGGCCTCAGCATCGCCGAGATCTTCGATGGCAGCCAGGGCACCCCCTCCCTGACCACCCTGATATGTATGGACGTTATAATGCTGGGCATCTGGGTGTTTCTTTGGGCTCCGATACAGCAGTTTATTCTGGACCTCGCCCAGGTTGTCATCTCGTTGACCCTGGGCGGCGGAGGCACTTCAAGGCAGGGCACCACGAGTAACATCGTGCTCTGCGTTGCCCTTGTTGGACTCTCCCATTGGACCCAGTATGCCAGGTGGAACGGCTTCTCCCAGATTACTGCCATGTTTGGTTCGAATCGCTTTCTGTCCTCCCACACCGATTCCAAGATACGCGCTTTCGACAAGAAGGGTCCTTACGCATGGGTCAGGAGCGTCTTGGCGATTCATATTCTCACTCAAGGTCTAGTCCGATGTATCCGGGAGTGGTATCTGCGCAGAGAACGTCGGGACCAGCAGTCTCAAGGCGTGCTGGATCCCGAAGTGGGCAAAACCGTCACCTTCCCTCCCGAGGGCTGCTCCGACGTTGCACTCATGGCTGCCGACAGCGACGCCCACCTGCAGACCAGCGCAGCTCACCTCACCAGTAAGAAACGGCGCAAGCAGAGCGCGCAGGTTAGGATACGGCAACCTCTGTGGGCTGCGCTCGCCAGTACCAAGATTGTCATGGTCAAGGAGTACGAATTGTCGCACGCAGCAAGCGAGTCGGCCGGCTCCAACGCTACCGACATCCACAATCTCGGCAACGCCCCTTTCAACACCCAACCTGAGCAGATTTGGATCTGCTACGTCGGCTGCGACGAGGTGTGCTTTAATACGAGCCACTTCCCAGATGTCTCCGACGGGGAGGCGTCCCAGGAGGAGGACAAGCCAGGAGTTGACACTTCTAAGCCTTTTTACGTCAGGGTCAACAAGGCAGTTTGGCAACCAACGCGCATCATCCCGATTGAGAATCCGGAGGAGGAGAATTACGAAGGGACTCGATGGACCGGCGACATTTATGGACTCACCCCCCTTTCCAACTACGAGTGCGAGTTCGTCAGTACGCGGACGGGCGAAGTCATCTTTGCCACAAGCGTCAGGACTATCCAAGCGAAAAGCAAGGACCCCGAAGCCGCGCCCAAGGCGCCCAGCAATTCCCGCTCGCACGCCCGCCACGACTCCCCGGCAACGACCTTGCGGGCATCCATCGTTGCGGCTGAGGTGAAGCTGGCCGAGGAGAAGTCTCGTCTCAAGTCCTCGAGAAAGGACAACAACCGCAAGCTAAATGCGGCGCGGAAAGAGATCGAGAAGCTTACATCGGCCGTCCAGTCAGCCGGCGGAGACGACGAGAAGCTGCGGCAGAAGATTGCGCAGAATAAGATTCAGGAGAAGCGAGCCGAGGAATCTATCAAAGAGCTAGAGACAGATCTGAAGGAGCTGGAGACGGTGCCGGAGGAGCTGCGTACCGAGCACCGGGCTAAGCACAGCGCGTGGACCGAGGAGAAGATTAAGTTCGACCAGGCCCGTGCCGACTTCAAGGGTTTCAAGGCATCCATTGGCAAGGAGGTCAAGGCGCTTGAGGACGAGAAGTCAACGCTGCAGGCCAAAAGGAACAAGATTGCCGCACGCATCGCCAAGGTCGACGAGGAGCACGCCCGCATCACCGACGCCAACGCACGCGGCCTCAACGAGGCCGAGCGCCGTAGGCAGGAGCGGGCCGCTTTGGAAGCCGAGCTTGTGAGGGCGGAGCAGAACCTCAGAGATCGGATCGAGTCCCTCCGCGCCAGCAACGCCGCCAAGCAGGGCACCATCCACGAAGCCGCCGGTCGGATGCAAGCCTACCTGTCCAGCTTCCAGGACGACACCATGGCTTACGACATTGCCCCCCAGCCCAACCCTTACGCTTCTGCCGGTCCCTGGGGGCCGCTGCCAACTAATACTACGACGTCGTATTCCACAAACCAGTCCATCTGGCCCCCCGTCTCCCTTGCCACCCAAACCAACCCCTCATAGCGAACACCCAGCTCCCCTCCACCTCCTCCCCTTCGCCCACGCATCCGCCACCGCGACTATGGGCACCCCACCTCAGCACCGCCGCCGCGGCCGCCTCGTCAATGCTCAGCAACGTCTCGGGCTTTACCCAGTCCACCGACGACGACGCCGAGCACGACAGCGGCAGCAACCCGGCCAGCACCGTCATCGGCTCCTCGCATGCACACTCACGCCCACCACCACCGGCACGGACACCTGGGAAACTACAGCGGCGGTGGAGGCAGCAATGCTACCCACGGCAGCACGCCCGCATCGTCGAGTCTCTTTTCCTCGCGCGGCCCGCCGCCGGGGTTCGCACCGCATGCGTACTCGTCGCATGTCAAGGGCACCGGGTCGGCCGGGTCGGGGTCGGCCGGGTCCGGGCTGTCATCGTCGTCGGCGTCGGGTGCGTCGGGGTCTGGGTCTGGTTCCGGGCGCAGTAGCGTGCGATCGGGGAGTGGCAGCGGGGCGAGTTTGGTGGCGGGGTTGTTGGGGGAGGTTTGGGCGCGGTGGGGAGTGGTGAGGGGAGTCCGGTTTGATCTGTGATCATGAGCGGGCTGGGGTGGGCTGGGGGTGGCTTGCTGTTGTTGAGTTGTGAGGCTGAGAGGTCTCGCGCTCTAATGGCTGTCTGTCTCTGTCTCTGCCTACCTCAGCCGGTCTACCTGACCTCTTTCCTTCTCACTTGTCTCGTTCTACCTACTGTAGTCTCCGCCTGTTTTCGCTCTTCTCTGCGCTTGTCTACGCCTTCTGTCTATCTGCGCTGTAATTGTCCTGCTCGTGGGTTCGTCTTGGATCTTGGCCTGTCCTATACCCCCTCCCTGTAACATTAAGCGTTTTGGGGGGGCGCTGGCCTTTGCCTAGTTTTTGTTGCCTCTCGGCTGGGAAAGCTGGAGATAAAGTTACAAGGAATGTTGCTACTGTGTCTTATACGAGACGGGTCCATAGAGCATGGTGCATTGCATTGGATTGGATGGATGGGATGTAAGCGTTGGTCAAATGCTAAAAAGTTGTTGGCTTTCTTTTCTGATCAAAAAATCTCTGGCTCTGAGGGTGTGTGATTTTGTGCATGTGTTATTGCCCAGGTGGGAGTGTGGTTATATTGTCGTGGTGCCGATCTGCCCCTGACAGTGTGCCCCTGATGCTTTGACAATGCCTTAGATTGTGATCATGTCCCCTTGTTCCAGGTCTCTCTGGTTTTTTTTTTTCTGGACAAATGCCCCGAGGTCTGATCATGGGCATCTCATGCTGGACAAACAGGCACAGGATGCCTTGCCTCCGGCAATAATGACGCTGGGCGGGATCCCCATGTCATATGGTTGTGTCTCCTTCCTATTCTGTCTGGTTAAAAATAGGGGTTAAAAGTCCCGGTGGCAATGACACTCTGTTGGTTGATTCTTTTGCTCCCTCTTTTCCTTTGGTTGCCCCCCAACAGGTAATGGTTTGAAGGCGATGGTTCACTCGCTTGAGTCGCTTCCCTTCTCGCTCGGTTAATAAAAGTTTGTGCTATGAGCTTTGGGCAGCCAGGGCAGGTGGCTCTTCGCCCCCAATGCTAAGCTTCTTGACATGTGACAAACGGAGGGTTATTGAAAGCCAGCTTATTCCCGTGAGAACACAAGGCAAGGGTGGATGAAGCGCACAGCTTGTTGTGCCAGTCTGGAGCCTCAGCTTGTTTTCTGTTAGAGATAATGAATGGCTTGTTGAGTCTCGGTACCCGTCTTGTTTGGCCTTCTCTCATTGATAAGGGATTTATAGATAAGGGATTCTGAATAGTGAAATAGAGTGCCTTGGTGCTTGATGAGTAGTTATCTTGACTATGTGCATAACATCTGCGAGATTCGTTGTCCACAACTATGACAGCAGTCAAGGGGGTGACGCTTTGAAAGACTGTTCACTAGACATAGCCATTCCTTTCCTGTCAATCAGTGTGCAGCTGGATTCTGTCTTCCTGGTGTTGTTGTCGTTGGAATACGCCGCTTCACTTAGTTGAAATCAAGCGCCTTTATTTATAAAATCTGAAATCCACTCGAATATCACATTGACATTGCATCCAAATTTCCGGTCACAACCCGGGCCCTTCCCATCTCCTCGGTGCTCACACAGACCGCCTTGGGGACCCGCTTGCCGCAATCACTTAGCTGCTTGGTCACGAGGCTAAATTCCAACAGAAAGTAAGTGGAGGTGGTCATTCGGCGTCACACGTCGCCACTTGGCTGCCTTCACATCAGACCTCAAGAGGCTAATGTTCAACTCCCAGAAACTGCACTGCTCGAGCCAAGTTCACCTGCTGGTGCAGCCCCTGCAGTCTCAAGAGCGTAAGACTGAGTATCGTCCTCCTTAGGATGTCTTGACACTAACACTGTCATTGTAGACTGGAGGAGGGGGCTGTAGGGAGCATCATTAGAGGCCCTGATCGCCGGAGTCAGTCGCGTGAGGCCCTCCAAAGACTAGAGAGGGTATCCGCCCAGCCCAACGCCGCGTGAGGCTTCCGGGCTGGGTACGTTTCATATGTCAGTCAGTTTCAATTCTCTTCAAGAGAAAAAAATCAAACAAGCCAAAAAAAAAGTTGAAACCGAAAAAAGACAACAAAAAATAAATAAATACGGAGCAGAAGCCGGCGAATGACAACCACCATCGAGCAGGTAAGTACCCAACCCCCCTGACCACCACCACAAGCTCTCTGTTTCTCTTTTTCCTCTTCGCTTTTCTGCTCCTTCCTGCTCCTGCATCCCAGCGCTTGGCATTGTGAAATCACAAGCCCCAAGACTCCCAACTCTCTGAGAGCGCCATCTCATTGACACCCAACGCATGCAAGCTGCAACGCGATCGTCTTGCCCCTGAATAACCGACATCATCAAGGAGAGTGTCAAGACACCAAACTCTGAAATTGGATGCCGCCAGAAAAAGAAGCTTCTGGACACCACCACCCTTTGAAGGATGCCGCGTCGCCGTCCCGCTGAACCCGCCGGGTCATTGGCCCCACCCGTCAAAAACGAAAGCGAAAGGTGGCCGGCGGCCGAAGCGCGAACAGCGGGCGATCCCACGATCATATGTCTCTTGGCGGCCTGATGTCTCCCTCGGCATCCTCACCAACGCAGGCACTGGGAGGCGCTTGTGTTGACAGAAGTTGACAAAAAGCGACAAGGGGAGGGCAGGGTTGGGATCCACCCTGACGCCAGAATAAGTCTGGGGAAAAGGAAGCCAGTGGCTGCAGGAAGCCGGGAAGGGACAGGGACAGGGTGGCTTCCCACAGAATGGCAGCGGGTCAGATGTGGAGGGGCGCGGCTCTAGGCCGGATGCAGGGGAAGGCCCGCGATGTGGACAGGGAGGGAGGGACGGGAGGGGATGGTGGGTTGTCTGGCTTGTCTCTCCTCGATTTCACCGAGTTGATGAAACGGAGGATGTTTTTGATGGTGTCGAAAGGGGTTGGGTTATTGGTCAGACTGCCAGAGAGGGTAAAAGGGATTGTCGGAGTCACGACATCGCAGCTCTGGAATTTACAGATGCTGCCGCATGTTTGAGATTGCATGGCGAGATGGCATGATGCCGCTGTGCCGGCACCTGCCTCGTGCGGACATTGAATGCAAATTACCTTAGCTCAGACTGGGCCATTGGGTCACGTTGAACTCCAAGGATCGAGGCGGATGGCGGGTAGCCCGGCCTGTTGGCCGACATCATCGGAGCATTCAATATTTTTCCACGGCCAACAACAAGAGCCCGGCCTCAAGCGAATCCTCCCGCAGCACTCACCGCACATGGCCGTCTGGCCCCCATCATGCTATCCAGCGACGACAGTCCCACCCAAGCCTGCCACGAACCATCCAAGGGAGGGACCAAGACTCGCAGCGGGCTAGGCTAGCTCGATCCTCTGACTCAATTATTGCTCCGTAGTCGGGACGGGCAGCAGCGTAATCTCAACGGCCCTGGAGATGATCACTCCCACTCCCTCTTCCCTTTCTTCTGTGCCACAAAGGCGCCCAAGACGCAGGAGACGCTGGGGATAAGCCTCAAGGAGCACAGAACCTGTTTCGGCCAGCCCTTGCCCAAACAAGACATTGGGGCCGAGGTCCCCTCTCTCCTCTGCCTTGTGAGCGATCATATGCAAAGCCGTTCCCACTTCCCCAGACTGCTTGGCCTTGCCTCCAGGAGATCCCCTGTGGCGACTCCGTCTGGGGAAAAGTCCATCCCGTTGCATCCAGGAACAGGGAATCCCGTCCACACCTCCCACAACGCCTTGCCTGCGAGAGGGTGGACCAATGGTCGATGTTCCTGCGTCCGCTCCCAACCAGCTCCACACCCTCACAGCCATCGGGGCGCGACGGAGAGCTTGACTGTTCCTTGGCCACCCGCGCATGGCAAATTCCTGCCCTCCCCCTGCCGTATAAAGGCCCCTCCGCCTCGCCCACCACCTGTCCCCCTCTCCTCTTTCCTTTCCCCATCACACTCGTTCAGTGACTATCAGACGCTCGTTGTCTTTGATCTTTTCCCCGTTGCAAGATACCCCAGACCACCGCAGTCTACCTTAATACTCCCAACCCAACCTTCAAAATGAAGTACTCCGCCGCCCTCGTCGCCGCCCTGGCCGCCTTCGCCACCGCTGCCGACCTCTCCATCTTCCCCGAGTGCTCGCGCCAATGCATCACTGACGCCGCCGCCAAGGCTACCACCTGCGGCACCGACTACGCCTGCGTGTGCGAGAAGATGAACGCCGTTAAGGAAGCTGCTGTCCCCTGCGTGCTTGAGAAGTGCGGCGCCGACGTCGGCATCGGTAAACCCCCTCCCCTTCTTCCCCTTCTTTCACTTCTTCCCCCGCCTCCCTCCTCCAACCTCACCACCCACCCTTCCACACCACATCACTAACACTCACCCACAGGCCAGGTCCTCCCCGCCGCGGACAAGTTCTGCGACGAAGTCAGGCCAACCCGCCCACGCCGTCGTCCTCCGAGGCCCCGCCTGCATCCTCCAGCGCCGCCCCGAGCCCACCAAGTCCGAGGAGGAGCCCCCGCGACCACCTCCAGCCCGCCGCCCGGCCCACCGATGACGAGGAGGAGGAGGAGCCCACCAGCGCCCCAGGCTCCAGCATCACCTCCGTCACGCCCCCACCAAGACCAACGAGCCCCCCAAGTCCACCAGCTCCGTCGCTACTGGCGGTGCCGCTGGTAAGGTCATGGGCCTGGGTATGGTTGTGCTGGGCGCTGTTGCTGCCCTCTAAGTGGCTGGTGGTTTGATGGTGGAGGGAGTTCTGTTGGAGTATGAGTGGGTGAGGGAGGGAAAGAGGGAGCGAGAGGGGATGGGTTACGTTCTTGAGGGAGGGATGGTGAAGGATCTTTTTCAGATGGTGTCCACGAGGGGAATGTCCGATGGGATAAAAGAAAACTAGCCGTCGTTGATGATGCCCTTCGTTTGGTGTTTGTAGTAAGGTAATTGAGTGTAATGATTGGATGATGGCCATGGCATTTTGAGATTGATCTGAAACTGTGTTGAAATGGCCAATTTGTTGTCCTTGTTACAATTACTGTGACACTTCTGCGATTTGAAAAAGTTCTTCGAGGCTTTGTTCAATCGAATAAATTTTCGTTGTTGTTCGGGTACCTACCTAGCTGAGATCGTCATGACTGAACTGAAACCTGTCAGAAATGAACTAATTGATCTCGAAATCCGTTTCTCTCACCTTCATATCATGCTTATGTCTGTTCTTTGAATGATGATAGGATCTCGTGAAACATCGTCCAAACCTCCATCGCAGAAGTCAGTCCCTTTGTCCAGTCAACAAGACCAAAATCAAATCACCGATATCAGCCCGCTGGCCTTCATATACAACGGTTGTTCAATGCTTTCTCTGGGTATCAAATCCAACCACTCCAATCTTACACTCCCGTATCCATCCTCCTCAATTTACACATCTCGACCCCTATGGCTCCTCCACCGGCTCCCCAAACGGATAATTAAACTTCAACAACCCATTCAGTCCCCCAACCCACGAATCATCATCCTCCGCAAACCCATCACTCTCACCCCCTCGACGACGCCCTTATCACACGGCACCCCGCCCCTCCACCCATCAACCCCTTTCTCCAACCTTTCCCCTCCACCCGCACCTCCATTCCAATCGTTACCGCGACCCTCCTCTTCCCATCAATACTCACCGGCAACTCACGCCCCCTGTTCCGCTTGCTCAGCCTCAGCACAACCTTAGTATGCAGCGGCAGCACCAGCGGGCGGAAACTCAGGCTGCGCGGGCTGATGGGCGTGATGAGGAGAGACTTGACGAGGGGGTGGACGATGGACCCGCCCGCGGAGAGCGAGTAGGCGGTGGAGCCGGTCGGCGTGCTGATCAGGATGCCATCGGCCACGGCCTCGGTGAGGAAGTGGCCGTTGACGTAGATGTCGATGATGGCTAGGTGGGGGTGCGAGCCGCGGTCGATGGAGAGCTCGTTGATGGCGTGGATGTAGGGGGGATTCTCAAGGGTTGGGGGAGTGGAGAAGTGGTTGGGGGTTGTGAGGTGCGCGACAGAGGGCCCGAGGTCGGGTTCGGCGGCTGAGGTCGGGAGGAGTTGCTCGTTGATGTTGCGGCCTTGGGTGTCGTAGATGCCGACTCGGAGGCGGTTGCGTAGGAGGATTTTGGAGGTGCGGCCTGGTCCCATGCATTTGCCGTTGCCCCGGACCGTGTCCCAGGCTTCGAGCGGGGTGTAATCCGGGTTGGGGGGCTGGTTGTGGTCGGCCACGGAGGCGCGGGTGTGCGGGTCCGCGACGGCTTCCATGTCGACGGAGCAGCCGCTCATGTAGCACTCTCTCCAGGCGCGCTTGTATTCGTCGAATTTCCACTCGCCCAGGAAACCGAGCGTGCCCATGCTGAAGGAGAGGATAGGTGGGACGCTGTTGTGCATGGAGAAGAGGCTTGCCGCGCGTAAGATGGTGCCGTCGCCGCCCATGGTCGTGACAAGGTCAATCTTTTTCGCGAAGAGTGTCGGCGCATCGCTCGGGGAGGTCGTGTAGATGGGAAACGGGAGTGTCTCGTGGATGTCTCGAGCGATGTGCTCCTCAAAGATGAGATTCAGGCCGGGGTAGTTGCTGTATATGTGCTTCGCAAACTCGACGGCTTTGACGGTAACCTTGGGGGCGTGGAGCTTGGGCATGAGCAGGATGTTGCGTGGAGGCGCAGCCCAGTACAGCGAGAGGAGCGACGAGGTCTTGGTCTGCTGGTAGTGGGGAATCGTGCGGTCTGGGAGCGTCGCGGCATCGAGAATCTCCCTGCGGGCAGCCGACACAGAAAAGAGTCGTTGGCCTAGTGCTATCGCTGATGGTTTTCCGAGGGCCGGACCAGCGCGTCTCAGCGCCGCGATGGAGGAGGATCTCAGGGCCATGTTGGTGAGAAGGGGGAGGTGGCGGTATCGAGCCAGAAGTGACGACTTCGACATGCGAACATGGTCGGTGCCGAGTCTGCCTCTCGTCTGCGCGTCTGGAAAGGGATGAACTCTGGGAATGGTGTGTCGCGATGACACAGCTTCTTTCAAGCTCCAGGGTCTGCTTGCTGGTGGCCGTTGTCGGTGGACCAGAGCCGAAAGAAAGCTCCAAGTGCCAAGAACGATGACAACCGAAGGGACCCTCGTCCGCTGCAGTGTGCCTATCAGAGGTCGCTGAATTCTGGATGTCTCCGTCTCAGCCGCTGAGCCGGGCTCTGAATGGCCCAGGCTCAGCAAAGCTAAGCCTTTCGGAACGGCGTTTCGTATTTTTCCAGCACTTTTGGGTGGGGCTTGGCGCTCGGCAGCTGGTGGTGGGCCAGCTGCAGGCTGCATCCGAAGTGTCGCATTTGAACCCACAACAATCCCACATGGCTCCTCAGCTTCATGCTTTAGTGAACCAGGCGGGACAAGCACATGTCCGTCCGATAAGCCCGCTGTGCTCGCCTCGAGTCATTCGACTGACTGAGCCTTGGTTGTTTGCTTGGGCCAGCGGTTAATAACCAACAAGGGATGTCATCGACGGCGGCTAGGGCAACACAAGACATACACCGTTGGCGGATTGTTGCAGATATCAACCCTGTGACGAGGCTCTTTGTGTTCTGCCCAGCTGCTCCTCCAGGTTGTGTCGTTGGGGGCTCCCTGCAACCCAACCCAGGCCTGGGCCTGGTGTCATCGGTTCGAGCTCCGGAACTGGCGGATCGCCCTGCAGCAACCAGCTCAGCGCGCGCCTGCGGCTGCCTACCTGCCTTGCCGTCAACCTCGACCTCACGAGCCTCACAAAACTCGGCCGCCGCCCGGGTTGACGTCCATCTCTGACCTCCGCCCTTTGCTTTTCTGTCTAGTATTTCCCTGCGCCCACACTCTCGCTCGCCACAGGACGACACCTCGGCTCCATCTCAAATCCTTGACCCAATCTCTTGGCGCCGTTAGCGGGCGATCTGCGTCATCGTGCGCCATCAAATGGCCGTCGAACTCGACCCTCCCGCCGCCGTGCTGCCTCCGGTTGCCCACCCCTCTGGGCGCGAGAAGCACGGCCGGCTGGTCCAGGTGCTGCGGACGGTCTCGGTCGCTGCTTATTTTTTAATCGGTGCCGTTGCGTGAGCACCCTGTCCCGCCCTTTGCCCTCGCCTGTTGACGTTGCTGACAACCACACTCTGGACCGCAGTATTGTTGCGACCCAGCTCCTCGGCGCCCCCCCTCTACTGGATCAACCGCGAACTCTACTATGCCTACATGTCCCTCACGAAACAGTCCTTCGGGTTGCTCATCACCACCATGACGCACTGGTGGGGCCCGACAACGATACGCATCAGCGGCGATGCCTCGGTTGCCAACCAGTTGCGCAAGACGGAGGACGGCTTGGTCGAGTTTTCGTTTCCTGAGCGCATGGTCATGATTGCGAACCACCAGGTACGCCGGGTACATGGCTTAGGGCATGCTGGCTGGTGCTGATATGCCGCAGATCTACACAGACTGGCTCTACCTCTGGTGGGTGGGCTACGCGAATGCCCCCAAAATGCACGGGTCTATCTACATAATCTTGAAGGAGTCGCTCAAATACATACCCATAGTAGGGACCGGCATGATGTTCTACGGCTTCATCTTCATGTCCCGGAAGATGGCTGTGGACCAGCCCCGCCTGGCCCACCGTCTGGGAAAGCTCAAGACGCAGCACACGGCCCCGGATGGGAAGAAATATCTTGACCCCATGTGGCTGCTGTTGTTCCCCGAGGGGACCAACGCCTCGCAGAACGGCAAGAACAAGTCATCAAAGTGGGCCGAGAAGATCGGGGTGAAGAATCCAGAGCATATGCTATTGCCGCGGAGCACAGGCACTTACTTCTGCCTCAACGAGCTCAAGGGCACCGTTGAATATGTTTATGACTGCACCGTTGCCTATGAAGGTGTTCCGTAAGTTTACCTTGACACAGTATCTTGTGTAACTGATCTGACAGCCAGGACAGACGGGGTAAATTCGGTGAAAGAATCTTCACCCTGGGTGGCACATACATTCGGGGACAGCCACCAAAGTCAGTGAACTTTTACTGGCGTCGCTTCCGCCTCGCAGACATTCCGCTGGACAGCCCCGAGGTATTCGACCTCTGGCTGCGCGAGCGGTGGTACGAAAAGGACGCCTTCATGGAGCAGTACGTGTCGACCGGCCGCTTCCCCGCCAGCCCCGTAGCTGTCCTCACAAAGGGGCAAGAGCCCTTCCTCGAGACCGAAGTCCGCACTCGATACCCGTGGGAAATCCTCCAGATCTTCACTGTTCTCGGAGCATTTGGCTTGGTCGTCAGCTTCCTGCTTAACTTATGGAATCGGTTTACCTCGGCGCTCCCGGTGATTTAGGCGCCAGATACTCCTTTCCCGTCTTATCTCTCGAAGAAACATACAAAATCGGCCGAAATAGGCTTGAGGACCTCCGTACCATGATAGCATCAGCATTATGCGGCTCATGAAACAAGGAACGAGCGATCGACTTTCTTACTTGGATCCGGTGCTTTGGAAGGTTACGCAATAGTTGTTGACAGATACCGTCGGTTTTGCATTCGATACCTTGGTTCGGCGTTATGATAGGTAGGGGGGCAGCATGGAACTTTGGGGGGAATAAGCGTGCCGTTTCAAAGTCTTATCAAGTCCGCGGATATCCTTTCTTAGCAGTGCTCTTTGGAATCTATTTGTTTCTCACCGTCTGTTTCCGTTGCACCCGCACTTGCACATACGCACTGCCTGTCCTGCGGTCATTTTGCCCTCTTTCCCACTCCTTAACTCAACTCACGATCCTTTCGACAGGCAGCAGAGTTCGGCAACGTAATGCCGAAAAAGACGTTTATGACTAACTTCGGCACATTTCCCCTCCCGACTCGGGATCAGTACCTCGTTTCTCCCTCACAAACCGGATCGATACCGGAGCCATGCTACGGGGCTGTTGTCCCGACTCGGGACGCCCCAGTACCGAACCGGTGTCCCTTCCCCGGCAACCCGGGCATATGACCCTCGTGCAGCGGTCGGGAACCAATCGGGTCAATGTTCCTGCCGGCCCGGACATGGAAAGGGCGCGCAAGTCTTCTTTCCTTGAAGGGGGGTGAGTTACCGTACCCTGGCTGGGGGTTGAAGCCTTCGACGGTACCTGGCTGTGATTGGGGCGAAGGGGTGAGGGAATGGGTTACACCGCTTTGTTTGGGACCTGCAGGGGGTTCTGGACTGGAATGTTGATTTCAAGATAGTCATGGGATGGAGAGGGGGTTTTGTTCGTGAAGAGGCAGCAAAAGGGTAGAGGTCAAGATTGTGCTGAGGAAAAGGCTTTCGTTTCTGGAGAGACTCGGGTGAAGTGGCACCGAAGATCCGAATCTTGGTTGGGCGCTGACTTGACTTACACGGGGACTTATTCCCGGACCAGCACCAACAACGACGGCGACATTCAAGCAAAGAACAAAACATGTTTCCCTTCCCGCGCTTTGTAATAATACTCTGGAAAATACAACTCATCTCCCCATAACCGTCAGAATGTCACCCCCAGCACTGACCTGTAGAGAACGGACAGCAGCACACAGACCGCCCATCGCCCATTCATCACCAATACCCGCCGGATCGGAGCGATCACAACAGGCTTGACACGCTAGACCCACCTCTCCGAGTCCACCGGAGCCCTATCGGACCTCTCCGACCCGGGTGCCGACGCCGTCATCGGACAGTCATGACGCTGGCAATGCTCGAAGGGTGATAGTATGTTGTACTGGACACACCAGGGGTTGTGGATGGTGAGTAATAAGAGTAGCAGGTGATGAAAGGCTTGGGGTGGTGATATCAACGGCTAACACGAAAGGCCGAGCGAAAGAGTGGGATATGGTAGGGTCGGATGGGGGTGTCGGCAGTCACAGATTTGACAGAGGCAAAGATGCAAAACGATACTAGGCTTCTAGAATTCTACAAGCTGCATATACGCCGACAATTATCAAGTCAGAATCCCTGCTTCCGCTGCTGGATCGGAGTTACGATGCGATGGTGTTGCGTTGGGGTCCTCAGGACTGAGGAAACGACCTGGCAGTCGATGAGAAAGGGAACGGGCTCGCGGAAGATCGAGATGATCATAAATATCCCACTGTGTGCCGGGCCTGGAGCTTTGTATCCCCACATCAAGGGCTGGAATCACTTACACCGTGCTTGCTGACTTAAGTCAGATTTCTCAGACACCTGACGTCCGCCCATACACGCACTTGCTTGATGGACCGACGGTCTTGAGCTTTCCTTGTCCAAACCCCAAACTTCGGAGCACCATGGATCAACCAAGATCGACCAACGAACACAATATAAACCAGAAGGTTGACACAATCGAGGTGTCGACGAGCAGCAGCAGCTCCGGCAACACTAGCACCAGAAGCGAGCGAGCGCTGCCCTTGGCAGACCATGCGAGTCACCCACCATCTCCTCCGTCCACCGAGGACGACGTTACCTTCGTCTCATTTGAGCCCAACGATCCGGGAAACCCTCACAACTGGTCTACAGTAAGCCATCAAGACTTTTTTTGCTTGTATCTCTCTTGGCTGCCTAAACTTTTTTTTTTTCCCGCCCGCGATTTCGCAACCTCTTCTTGACACTTATTTCTTTTGTTATTTATCAATTTGAATGCGTCCTTTATCCGGCCGTCCATTTTAATTGATCTATTTTTATTCAAGCTCTGAATAGTGAATATTGACTAACCCTTTACAACAGCTAACCAAGTTTATCATCTTTCTCTCGGCCTTCACCTCCACCTCGACGACCTCCTTCTACTCCACCCTCACCTCCAACTTCTCGCCATCCCTCCCTGTTGTCTTCGAGGTGGCAAACCCGGCCGGGCTGCAGAGGGTGTTGCCGGCGTCGCTGTACCTGGCAGGGTTTGTTTTTGGACCTCTTGTGTGGTGAGTGTTCGATTTCCGTTGTCAGAAGGTTATTTTTTCTTCAAATTCGGATTAAATTCACTGGGTAATTCGAAGTGACGTTAGACATAATCAAAAACGCTTTGTTTTTGTCTCCGAGTCCCCTTCCCGCGTTTTGCTTCTGAACGGCCTTTAGATGAAAAGCCCATATCTAACAACATCCATTACACCCTGGAGATGCTAACACTCTTCTTCCCAGGGCACCCCTCTCTGAATCTCCCCGCATTGGAAGGTGGCCAGTTCTTACCACTGGCGCTGTTCTCTTTGTGATCATGTCCATCGGCCAGGCAGTTGCGCAAAATTGGGCTGGGTTCTTGGTTCTCCGGTTCCTTGCGGGCGTCACTGGTTCACCGCCTGTGAGTGTGTTTGGTGGAGTTATTGCGGACTTGTTTGAGGGCGAGGTTGTGAGGGGGCGGGTGATGATGTATTGGTGAGTTTGAACTGTTTCTCCGTCCATTTCTTGTCACTCTTGAGACTCCCTTCCCTCAGCCAAAGGGTATGACACATAGGAAGGAAGAGGAAAAACTAGGGAACCAGAAAGAGAGAACATAATTCTCGGTTTTGGACCGTTGTAGCTAACTAAATTATTCTCATAGGTCCGTAACAACCTTCATCGGACCCCTAGGCGCCCCAATCATTGCAGGATTTGCAAGCATGAAGCTAGGATGGCGGGCGGTTTTCTGGCGAGTTTATCCAGACTTTACTTTTGCTTGTGTTGCTGCCCATTCGGGCTATTGCTAACTTGTCTATTTCCAAGGATTGTGTTGTCTCTTTCTGTGGCCTCACTGGCTGGTGTGGCATTCCTTCCTGAGACATTGGCATCGGCTATCTTGAAGCGGAGAGCAGCAAAACGCAACAAAGAGAACCCAAACACCAGCAGGCGGTTTGTAGCTCCGTCGGATCTGAAAAAGGAGAGTGCTTGGACAGCATATGTGAGTGCTGGGTGGCTTAAGGTCTGTCCCTCCAAAAGAGTCCCCGCGCTGATATTGGACAGAAAACGACCTTGTCGAGACCCTGGCGTCTGCTCTTCGGCGAGATGGTTGTATCTTTATCCTGCGCATATCTGGGCTTTGTGTATGCTGTATTCTACATGTGAGTCTTCCAAACTTCAGATCTTTCCCGTTACCGTTGACAAACTGCTGACCGCGTGGCAGGGTAATCCAAATCTTCCCTCGCATCTTCCAAGGCGTATACGGTTTTACCCCTGGAATGTCAGGCGTTCTCTTCACAATTAGTTCGTCCTCTCAGTCTCATTCGCCCTTTCTCAGCATAAATGCATGGCTAACAAAAACACAGTGGGCGCTGGCACAATCCTCGGATCCCTCATCATCCTCCGGTACGACAGCTACGCGCCGCGGCTCACGACCAAGTACCCAACCAAGCGCGAGGAGTACCTCCGACTCCCTCTTGTCTGCGCGGGCGGCCCCATCTACGTCCTCGCTATGCTCTGGCTTGGCTGGTCGGCGCGTACCGAGATCCACTGGGCGGTACCACTCGCCGCGATGGTCCCCTATGGTATGGCCTACCAGCTGATCTACGTTCCCATCATCAACGTACGTGCTAAACACCCGGCATCTCTTCTCCCCTTCCGCCACTCCGCCACCTTCGCTAACAACACATTGTTGACAGTACGTCGCCGACGCCTACGGCATCTACTCTGCCTCCGCCCTCGCGGCAATGAGCATGACGCGCAGCATGGCCGGCGCGCTCCTGCCGCTGGCTATTGAAGACATGGTAGAGGGACTGGGCATTGCGGTGCCGTTTGCGTTTATTGGGTACGGAGAGAGGATACGGGCGGGGAGCCAGTTCAGCAAGGCATTAAGGAAAGCTGATACTGACGGCGATGGAAGAGCCCGGGAGCAGAAGGACCAGGAGGGCCAGAAGGAGGACGGGGGCGGGTTAGGCAGGGTAACGAGTTTGTCGGCTGTTTGAGGAGTGGGATGGGAAAAGTTCTTGGGGTGAGGTCTTATGTGAATCGATATGAGTCGGTTGTGTCGTGTGGCCCGTGAGTGGCTTTGGCACATTTGGGTTGGAAGTGACACAAACAATTGTTGCCACATTTGAACAAAACAGGGTGGAATGGGGAAAAGAGCTACACCAACTAAGGTGGTTTTCGCTGACAATTTTGAGATGATAACACTGCTTCTAATTTTAACTTTATAATACACCCCTTCTCAAAAAAATTCAAATGGCCGACCTCTTTCACCAGCACAAAGTTGAGGCTCACGTTTGATTCTTTGTTTAACCACATAGTTATCTGATCTGGGACTCATCGCTCTTTGTGGTTTGCCAAACCCCTACTTTATTTCCTCCAGTTTGCGGTCGTGTCCCCGGAGTAGTCTCATGCTCGGCCTCACTTCCACGATGCTCTCTTTCACTTCTGACCGGGCCCCGGCCGCTGAAGACGCGTCGGTTGTTAAGTTTATCTCAAAGACCTACAAGAAGGAGGGCAAAAGGGGCGTCGACCCTGAACGACGCTCTCTCAGCTTGATTCTTCGTGCTCCGTCTGCTGGTCTAAAGTGGCGTCTCAAAGTCACCGTCCTTGGTACCATCAGGGGATCCCAAGACCTGCCTGTAAAAGCCTGGCTTGGCAGGAAAAACGACCTGGAGGGCCTTTGCTGCTGCATCAATCTCAAGCAAATCCAAATTCTGCCTGACACCGTCACCGAAGCCATCATTTCTTGTACTTCTAGCGAGGAAGTTCTGACCATCAGGTTTGCCATTCCAGGCATAGCCGGCGCAAGAGAGCGATTACGCCCCGATTATTCGTCATTTATTTATGCGAGCCAAAGAGAATCCGCTCCGGACACGCTTTCCGGTATTTACCTGTGGCACGGAAATACAAACTAGGGACTTGTCCGACATCACGGAGAGGAAACTACTCGATGTAGGCATTCACAAAGTTTATCTCAGCCATGACGAAGCACACTACGTATTGAAGACATTGAAGAACCCCTTCTACATTTCTCCAAATAGCGATAATTGCTTTGGTACAGGAGCTGCAGAACCTTTCTCTCTTCCGCAACAAGGGCGTCAGCATTGTCTTCAGGAACCCGTATCAAATTGATGACTCAATCCAGGGGCCGGCCTCGACCGTTCTCCGGGGACTTCTTCTCAAATACCACCCGAACGGTGACTTCGCAACGGTGATCAATTTCCCCCAGCTATGGGCAAATTACCGTTGGCTTTGATGGGCTTTCCAGATCGTCCAAGCCCTTGTCCATCTCCACCAGCATGGGATCGCTCATATGAACTTTAAGCTTTCCAATGTCGTCACTGGCGTTGACTTCAACGCGGTTCTGATCGACATCAGCGGAGCTGGGGGCTTTACTTCCCCAGTGGCTCTCGCCGGAGATGCGGAATGAGAAGGCACCACTGGTTTAAAATATGGGGGCACGGCAGAAAGATGACATTTGGGCTCTTGGCCAGTTGATATCAACAATGGCCGATGCTCATTGCAATGAAGAGGACGGGCAGCTGCTTAGGAAAATTGCTCATTCCGCCACGAGACCCCTTTCTAGTCGTTTCTCCCTGGTGATGCCATCGCCGCCTTGTCGGGTTTCCTTTGTAGATAGTCTTAGAGCTTACCCTTGAGTCTGACCCTTAATCGATGTGGAGTGATTGGGGATACAGAAGCAAAGTTATGGACGGGACGGGCTTGTGCAAGTTTATGCTTGAAGCCTCCTATGCAATGCCACTTGAGAACCCAAACTAGCATAGAATAGAAAGACCGCCTTTTTTTTTGACGTGGAGATCAGACAAAACAACGGGGGCAACAGAGTCACCAGGGAGCAGCCCAGAAGAGGTAGTCTGTTAGTTCTATGCTGCCGCTCTCATGACGGCGCCTGGGTTGTTCTTAGAGATCCGAAACATGTACTAAAAACGGATAAACCTACTAAAAACAGGGAGAGAAAAATGAATTCACCAAGAAAAGGAACGAAGGAGAGGGGAGGAAAGAGACCCAGAACCAGGTCGGCCCAGGTTATGACATGGCCAGAAAGGGCCTTGAAGGCTTCACACAGAGCCGCACGGTGATGTATCTTGCATGGTTCTCGCATACGAAGACTGAGAACTGACCGATTTGTAGACGCGCCCATGTGGGTGATAAAAGTGATCACTTCTTGGCCGTATATTCAACGAATGAGGAGTCTGAAAAAACACAGGGCAGTTCATCACGTCATGAAAGACTTGCAGAAGGATCTGGACTATCTTGAGGTGGCATTCAAGTCTGGGCATTCTTATATCGGGGCTGTTGGTTGTCTTGAGTCTGTAGAAAGACGAAAGAGGGAAGAATAATCCTCGTCCTGCGCCACCAGGATGCATTGAACTTGGAACTCTCTGCAGAAGATGATCCTGATTGATATCGGGGAATTTTGTTGATGCGGGGTACATCTCCCTTGCTCTCAAACGTGGAAAGGCGTAACGTGGCAACCGTTGCTGCAGTGGCTCAGCTGAAAGGTGAGGGGGTGCGAGGATCTGTTCGTGATCGGAAAGTATTGGAGGGTGCCTCTTCAGCATCCGTGGTGGTGCCACAAGAGATCAGAACAACAAGGCAGGGTGCCTTATCCTCAACCTCTGTGGTTAACTGTAATCATGATGAATATAAAGGGTTCACACTTCAGAAGACATCTTGTTGATCTGGGGTTTTGGCTCCCTTCTGTCTGACTCTGGTATTAGGAGTTGTGTTTTTGTGTTCAGAACGTGTGAGTTAGCTGGTTGAAAACCAAGATTTACTTCGTACTTCGTTTCATAAAGTGACTTTTTCATACCCCCCGGGTTAGAGTAAGACACAAGACACGCAAGAGAGGGTGTGAGAGTAGGAGAGCCGCCGCTGTGTCACCACTGATCGTGATTGTGATACCTCACTGCAACCTCGGCGTGCCGACCCCGGACTCTAGGGGTCACCGGCTTCAGGAAAATGTCCAATCCGCGGAGATGGAAAGCCGGCCTCAACCGTGAAAGCCTTGTTAGTTCGGGGGCTGCACCGGAAGGCCGCAGAATAAGCCGGACAACACCAGCCTCAAGTACAGAGGGGGTGTCATTGATTCTTCCCAGAGCTCTTTTGCGGCCTTGCTCCGCCATTGAGCCCATCGGGCTTGCGTGTGCCACCAACCTGGGTTTGTTTGCCATCACGGGATGGGTTGTGGGGCATGGGCTCGATGCGGGAGGACTATGGGCCGTCCCTTTCGCTTCCGGGCCGATGTCGATTGACGATGATGCTTATTATGCATGGGCCTTGAGTCTGTTAACCCGTCTCGGCAGAGAAAGTTTGACAGCGTGCTTTTTGGCTTGCCTAAGCTGCATGCGCCCATCGCGATTCCCAAGCGCCGCTTGAGCAAACGCGGAAGAGAGCAACCGGTGAGGCCAAGGTTCGGCGTGCCCAAGTACTCCAGCCAGTTCCGAGATCTCGATCATACAAGCTTCTGGTTCCGAGATCTCAATCACACAAAATTCTGATTCCATATCTGACATGTGTTGCTTGCAGTTGTCGCGTCGTTAACTTTAGATTGGACACACGATCTGGGAATGCTGGGAGCCTGGGAATTTGGGTTGAGATATGGTGAATGTTAGGATTATGGCAGCCCTCTTGGGCTTGTGATGATGACATTTCACCTTTCCGATCTGCTACCCGATCAGGACTTCAACAAAGTGCTTGACGCGGGGTACGCATGAAGGAGGCTGAGAGGGAGGTTCGGCTGTGGGACTGAGATAGCGGTGAGTGTTATTGACCAAGGGCGGCATCCGGCTTGTGGCTCTTGAGTCTTGAGGTGATAGCTCAGATTGATTTTTGGCGACAATCCGGCTGATCTCTGACCGGTGACACGGCTCGCCATTGAGGAGTCGACGTTTGGCGAGAGGGCATAAGCGAAGCAATCATTTCTCCCGCAAGGTCTTCCAACAGCTATCACTGTGCAGACAGCCTCTGATTGAGAGTTTGCGAGGAATATGAAAAATGGGGCAGCACGTTGAAGCGGTCTAATTCCGATGGGTTTCGGTCTATGGAGGGTCAAAAGAGAAACCGACGATGTCGGAAGAGAGGTGACATTATTGTTTTCCAAGTCACTAGTGGAGGGGAGCTGCTGCAGGGCTCACTAGGATTGGGACAGAAGATAGGGACTTGAAACCGGGGAGTCATGTCTTTGTTGATGTGCTGTTCAGAGGTTAACTTGTCAATGCTTGATGACCAGTGAATGGGCTGGGCCGGATGGCGTGAAAAGACAGTCCTCTTGTAATAATGTTTCATTTGAAGCTGTCCTTGTACATGACAATGACAGGCTTTCCACTTGGTGTTGTAAGTTACTGAGACATTGAGGCAAAAATATTCGAGAAAAATGAATGTCATGACGTCGTTACTGGGCTAAGTGTTGTGGTAAGACTAAGCTTGAAAGAAACAACCCAGACCCTTTTGAGACCATTCCGAAGTTTGACTACCAGAAGTCATTGACTAAACCTAAAGAAAGACGTAGAGAGTGTTTCCTCAGGTTGAGCCCTCCCCATTGACGTCCTCGCTGTCTTCGAGCACAAAAGCTGCGGAGCCAGCTGTGTATTTGGGTGGCTTGTACTTCAGGGTTGGGTGAACGGGATAATTCTTCTCAAGACCCGGAAAACCTTTGCCTTCTGATCCGTAGGCCGCCTCCCATGGCGTCCGCATTGCTTGAGGAATGTTCCAAGCCAGCTCCGGATTCCGCAACCACAGTCGTACGAAGTGGCGTCCAGGCCCCTCCTTAGGATCGGTGTATGCGTCGCGGGCGTGCAAAAGAGAGAGGTTGTTAATGAAGATCATGTCCCCCTGTTTCGTATCCAGACAATGGCGGTGTTTGGAAGCGAGTTTGGAGAGCACCTCAAGTGCCTCGAGCTGTGTCGAAGTCAAGGCTGGGACAGGTGACCCTTGACCGGTCTTCGCGGTCGCAGGGTGGAGGCCCAGGCGGCCTGGGTCGAAGCTGATCACGATCTTGTTCTCGGAAACGTGCAGCAGTGGCGCGGTGATGTATCGAGGCGGATTACCCGATCTGAAATGCACAAGATTAGCGTTTATCCGCCGAAAAGCCTGAGACACCACAGGAGATAAAACCAATGCCAGACAGGGGGCGGGACTAACACCTGGATGGGCCAAGTAGAGTCGCAGAGAGACTGGAGAACCTCGGGATACGACACTACCAACTCGTTGTAGATGGTCCATGACGAAGCTACGAATGTGTTGCCGCCCGTTTCAGCAAGAGAACGGACGTGGAGAGCGAGGACATCTGTCCCCATATCGCAGTGCCAAGCCTGAGAATCACATCAGCACGACGTCTAGGGGCGTATTCGCAGGATGTATTTTTACCAAGCCGGTGGTGGTATGAATCCCGTGGCGCATCTCAGGGGGCGTCGTCCAGACCTTAGAGTCCGTCACATGGGCTAAGTAAAGTCAGCATCGCCAGTGGAGACGAGTTCGAAAGGAGTGATCATACTCAGCATGGAACCCTTCTTGTCTTGCAGACCTCTTTGGTCGCCGATGTAGTTGGCGATTCCGAGGAAGATTGTGACATTGTCTTTGTCCGAGTACTTGCGGGGATCAAGACCCCTAACAACGGCAAGGCCGCGACCTTGATGAATGTCCAAGGAGGCTTGGGCAAGCTGCGCCTTGATGGTTGGAAGGGGAAATAAGTCGCGAGTCACGGCATCCGCGCCGACTCCACGTTCTGTTTATCATCAGGTTCCGACCAGGGTAAAGGGAGAGTATGGAGCTAACGTTTAAAACTGTTCAGGGCGTCCTCCACCTCAGAAACCCCTTGCTCATCCACTTGAAGGACATACAAAGGTCGCGCTCCAGTACCGTGTAGGCCGTCGGATGTCCAGGCCATGGAATGATGCTTCAAGGTGTCCATGATGTTTGAGAGCTCGGGTGATCCAAGGAGTTAGTACTCTTGGAAGGCGTCAGGGGACGATGGTCTGGAGATCGAGAGATGAGCGCAGTTTTGCAAAATTAGACACGAGAAGGTCGCTCTTGCTGAAGTCGAAAGGGGCTGGCGCGTCGAGAAGCGTCTTCCCTCGGGTTCAAGTACCCGTCATCTGTCGACTTTGCGCGGGGTCCATCGTAGAGATGGCAGAAGCAAAATGCCAAAGTTGATTGGCTTGATGGATCAAGCTCCGTGTTTCTTCGAGAGGATGCGCGCGAGGGAGAAACGGGAGGTCGACAGGAGGGGTGTGTCGTTCAACAGAGTCGAATACACCAATCTTCATTCGTCGAGAGGAGGTTGGTGCTGCGTCGGCGGCAGTTTGCTTCGTGTGAGCTGCGGAAGTCATGTACGCCATTGCCGTCGTCAACTGTAGTCAACTGAATTGGGTCTTGGGCTCCTGTCGGTTTGATGAAAAGAGGGAGGTGAAGCAAGCGAGGAATGGAAAGAAGTCGGCTAGATGGTGCGGCCCGTGTGTCCAAGGGAAAGCCGAGCCGGGGGTGACAGAAGGGATTAGTCACGTTCTGAGGCCTCGATCATCTCCCCCGGTCTTGGAGCTGAAGCACAGCTTTCAGGCCGGGGAAGTCATGGCGTCAAACGAAGTTGTGACACCCCTGAACGACGTTTGCTAGGAAGTGTCTGCCGCGGTCTGCAAGTCATCCCTCTGGGGTGCTGGAGCCATGCAAACCATCTCCAGCCCCTGCAGTAAAAAGAACGCCCATCAGCAGCACGTTCGTTTTTCCGACCAAGATGGGGAGAGGGTGTTCTCTGTTCTCCGCCCCCCAGGTGTCTAGCAGCATCCTTTCCATTGAAGCCCGAAACACCAGCACATTATCGCCCCCGAACAGGCTAAGCGCAAGGGACTTTGCTAAGTCGTCGCGACTGAGAAACTGGGTTAATGTATGTACTTGACCTGGAGCGCGGAACACAGCCTAAGTTCCGGCAAGACGATTCTGACTGAGGGGTCAGCCGCCGGGGAGATCTTCCCGGATCAGAGCGATCCGCCGGCCGAGCCCATGCCTGAACGGGATGACCACACCAGTATCAGGAAGCTTTTGGCAGATAAGACACAGTTATTCTGCATCTGTCCCAGCGTCCAACATCTCGATGGCGGTCGAGCGAAGTTCGGACTGGTTCGTGGCGGGCGCTTGATTTTGCTCTGGTCGTCAAAGACCTGGCTGCCACACCCCCCTGGTATTTTTGCTTGGACAAGCGACAAATCTTTGTCGTCTCGGCGCTCGCTAGTTCCTTCTGGCTCTTCCTCGGCCGATCTCCGTCTGCAGCTCAACCGGAGATAACCAACTGACACTGTGCCGTAACTGTCATCAACCCAACGGCTCTGCCGGGGACTGGAGCCGTGGAGCTAACGACTGCCCCTTCCAAGGCATTCGGCGCGGTCCCCGAATGGCTGCTGCGTTTAGCCGGCTCAACATCATGGGTTGACAGGCCTAAACGACGGGCAGATCCCTGGAATCACCAAGAAGCGACGTTGAAGTACCGGTTAAGCGAATATTGCGGGCGGTAGTGCGTCTCGAGGCGAATTTGGCTGCATGCCGGGTGACATCTATGTATGTACATACCCTGTAAAACAAAAAATATAAACACCAGTTGGTTTGGGCATTTAGCTTCCTGCGGGAAGCACGGGGTGCATGTCATCATCATCATCTGGGTTCGAGACTTTCTTCTCTGAAGACTGTCGACTCCAGGCAGTGCCAGCAGCCGCCAGCAGTCGGCAGCTGACACACCCAATATGCACAACTCGCAGGCAGGCACGGGCCATGCGCCCCTGCAGCGAACGCAACCCAAATGCAGCAACCTGCATGCTCACCGGTCGATGAAAGAACCCACTCCTCCCTCCTGCCTGCCACTCCTGCCACTGTCGACTCACAATCAGGGTGCCTGTCTCAAGATGGAAAGAGCACAAAGTGCCCATGGCAGGTACCCTAGCAGTCCAAGGGGAAGGAAGTTACGAGACCATGTCCTTTCCATCGTCCATCTCAGGTTGCCTCCTTGCGCTCTCTACCCTCATCCCCAGCGACTGATGATGACGGTTGAGTCTTCCTCCGTCTCACCATTTTCCGTCTAATGATGAACGTCGGGACTTTGGGCATCATCTTCTTGGGATCTGCCATCCTTTCTCCTGGAAAGGCCGACAAGAGCTGCTCACCGCGGAGATAGGAGCCCATTTAATCCATGCGTGGGGTGAGATGGTGGTGATTCTGGAGAGTTGACGAGCTGGAGATCCGAGGCCTGAGTCGGAGACAAGAGAGTTTTATGCCATCGGGCGGCACTGTGACGCCTGTGATTTGTGGTTCCTAGACGACCAGGGTTGCATTTCGCTGCCCCTGCTGTCACACTCTCGCTCGACCGCAGGATCGATGAGCTTGGCGTGATCTTCATCAACCAGGCCCAATCTCCTGACTGGCCTTGAGCGCCGGCACACCAGGGACCTCTCTTTGGCTCGTCCTCCCCCCCAGTTCCCGGTCTCACTTCTCAAAATCTCGCACCTGCAAACTTAGCCAGGACACCAAGACCCAGCGCTTGCAGGTGTTGTGCTCCCATTTCTGCCGTCGCACAGTGGCACAAGTCAAACACACCGGCTTCCTTCCCTGCCACAGGGCCGAGCCCTCTCTCTCTTCAACTCGCGCAGCCTTTCCAGATCGAGACAGCCCCTGAGCCACCGTCGGGGCCATCCGCCCCGTTTGAGTGCTCGGTATCGCTGCCCTGCCTCACCGCTCGCTTGTACCACACACACCGACTGCCGAAAGGGCCCCCCAGACGCAGCTCCTCCGGCATCAACAACACGATTCTGCCGCATTGCCGGCTGGCACTCGGAACCAGCTCCGAGCCAGTGCCGCGGCGCCGGGCTCGTCGCCCCCTCCTCCCCCCTTGGTCCTACGCTGGACCTGCTGGTGCCACAGGCAGGGGCCCGAACGACCGCTTGACGATCGGCACAGGAGCAGCTGAGAACAGCTTTTCTCCTTGGTCGAAGCCTGCCGGCGAGCCCAGCAATGGAAGCCAACCTCCAGACTCTCCCCAAGCCTCTTCATGCATTTGTAAACATCCACCTTCTCCCCCATCCCACCCCGGTCCTTGTTGCTTGTCACTCGGCGGTGGTACAGGTTTTGTTAACCGTCCACTCTTCATCCAGGCCGGCCCGAGTGTGCTACCCAGCAGCCCCGCGGATGCAGTGGCCCGCCCGTCAAAGAAGCGTCGCCCGAACCTAGCGTTTGAGCCAGCAGCTGGACTTCGGACGGCCCTACCTGTCTTGGGTTACAGTCCAGTCTTACCACAGGGAGAGGCCACACCATACACTGCTCCTCTCCGTCCCGCAGGAGATGCCCATGGGTTGACTGCGTCTGGCGACATCGCCGTGTGGTCTGCCACGGAACTGGCAACATCAGGGCAGCTCTTCTACCCACCAGAAAACGCATGTGTTGTTCCGGCAACCGACACATCACAGTTTCAGCAGATTTCTTCATGGAGAGGGCCTGCGCCAGAGGAAGGAAACCAGCTGGCTGAGCCTCCCCCATGGCCGGGTACCTTTGCCAAACCCCCGGGCCAGATGTCATGGGGTCCGATTACTCCCTCACCGGTTGATCAGATCAGTCATGGATATTTGCATTGCGATTGGCCTACAGGGCAATCTGTTTTCCCACCAGCGGCTGCCGGTCAGAACACCTATGACCAGTCCCCATCCACTATTACTTTCAGCCCCTGGCCTCCTCTCCCCACCTCAACACACCAGCCCATAGGAGCTGATTTTCCTCTAATACCAATGGATGCCACTTGGCTGCCAGTGGCTCAGCCGGGGTATGGGCACGAGGTGGTTAACAGCCACGCCAGCTACCAGTCATGGACACAACAGTTAGAAGAGTCTACGGAGACGGTCTTGGGCAACGCTACGGCAGCCAACTTCAATCATCTCCAGGGTCTCGCTGTTTCCAATCCTGTGTTGAACACTTACCACTCGCCCGTCAGCCTCCGGCAGTCTGTTTCAAGCGACGACAGCGTGACTCAAATAACGGTCTCCCATCTGACTCGGCCATATGTCGGAGTTGGGAAGCAACCAGAGGAAGCCGTTTGGATCAAGAAAGAGCAAGCGGACGATGCCGAGCAAAGCGGACCGGGGTTTGCGAGCAGCTCAGTCATCCTGGTGCCAGAGAGACCGCCTCGCCCCGGCGGTGATGTGGACGGTGAGGGATCGAGAGACCGAAAGCGGCGGGCCAGATTTAACGAACATTTGCGGAAAGAGACTCGGACACCAGCCGGAAATATAAAGCAACCAGAGGATGGCATTGTGATTAAGGAAGAGTACGCGGACGACCTTGAGCAGAGCAGGCAGGGTTCGATGATCGGCTCATTCATGCCAACGGCAGAAGAACCCATGGGACCAGAGGGTAATGCGGAGGGCGGCGAGGGCTCTAAAGACAAAGACCGAAAGCCGCGGGGCCGTTTTGACGAGGGCTTGCGGAAAGAGACGTCGAACACACGAACCATGGGCGCTTGCCTGCGATGTCACAACCAACGCGTCCGCGTAAGTGATACAGCAGACTCCCCTCCATCAGGCCTTTGAGCTGACGTCGTGAAGTGTATCCCCAACAAACAAGACGCGAATAGCCCCATTGCGCCCTGTGAGACATGTCTCAGGGTGCGGAGGGACTCCAAGAAGACCATCCATTTTATCCCATGCCTCCGGTTCAAGGTGACATCGATGGTGGCGAACCGCCCCGGCGGGCTGGGTTACACCAGGCGGTTTGACCACACGAAAGTGGTGAACATCACTGACTTCGTCGACAATACCGTCTTCGACATTGAGATGACCCAGGGCCTCTGCCGCCTTCCTGTGCGACTCCGGGTTCGGCGTTTCAAGCCAGCCGACACTGACATCTCACACCGCTGGTACCTGGAAAACGGCATCCCTAAGAGACAAGAGCTTGGAGCCTTTTGCCTTGCCGATGTGGAAAAGACAGCCCGGGAGTTCAACGAGTACATTAGCCACAATGCTCTCGACGGCCTCGGCGAAGCTGTGAGAGGGTCGGACGATATTGTCAAGGATACTTTGAGTATGATTGTGAGGCACTGTAGCTCTCTCCCAGTAAGGCTCCCTTCATAGTCCTTCCGATGCTATTTTTACTGAGACAATGACAGGATGTAATCAAGGTTGAGGGTGGGCACACTGCCAAGGAGGCGAGAAAGAAGTCATTGAAGGACCAGAAGGACTTTTTGCAGAAGATCGTCCGCCTCTGGTTTGCCGTTCGTATGTGGTTTTAACCCTCCCAAAATATTCTGGCCACGTTACTCACGCCCGTCTCCCAGGTCATGGAACAGGCTCAGCATATCTCTGCGGCAAGGAACATCTGGGCATGACCCCCGATAAAGGATTCCTCCAACCGTACATCCCCCGGATGATCGTGGCCCAATTCGACAGCATCAGGAGCGAGCGCATCTGGAAGCGGCTTGCCCCGGAGGTCCTGCGGGCGTTCGACACACTCCTCACGTCGTGCAACAAAGAGGCCTGGTTCACCGTCTTCCTGGCGACTTTCTTACTCCTGTACCAGGTCGCCTGCACCTCCCAGGACCGCTACCGGCACGTCAGGCAAAACTTCGAGGGGAAGCCGCAGGTGGGTTCTTCGCTCGGAGCCCTCGACCACCATCACCCCGACGGCGGCGGGGAGGGGACGGACGCACCAGTTGTGGCAGCAGAAGCTCACACAGTCGTTACCCAGGACACCCGCTATGGCCCGCTCAACCACCCGCTGACTTCCTTCGTTGAGGACGTTCATCACGGTGCTGTTATGCTCCTGGCTCATTGGCAGTACTTCAAGCGCTGCGATTTGATGAACTTCGACTGGGACAATCTGGAGGACTCAGCGTTGGGGCATCTGGAGAGCTATCAGGTTGAGTTTTTGAGGGTGATTACGGGGAGGTTGACGGAGAAGTGTGAGTGGGCCTCGGTGAAGCCAGCGGCAAGATTGCTTTTTCCCTGAGTCAGGCATGCTAACTGATGTATCGCGGCAGTGGATTCAATTCCGAAAACACCAGCGGAAGGGTGCTGGGAACATGAGCTTTTCTGGGTTTCCAAGATGTTTGTCTCGGACCCATCACGGAAGTCGGATTGGTCCCCACCGGAGTCGTTTACGAGGGCGAAACCCAGTGTTGGAAGGGAGTGATTGAGTTCGATGGGCAGTATCAGGTGCTGATGCGGGTAGACATACGCTTGACAGTTCCGGGTTTGATTAATTTCTTGGTGGTCTTTTGGTTAGGGTTTGGGAGGTCACAGCGTTGCTATTTATTCTGTTTCATTCGCATACCACAGAATTTTTGAGGAAGATTGGGCTATCAGTTGAATAGAGGAGCGGTTAGATACTGCCCAGAAATAAACTAACGCTTGATGGTCTTTTGATCGGTCATATGGCATGCCCTGGAGATCGGCAAATCTGAGAACGAGGGCTGAAACCTGAGGGACTTGGTGGTTGCACAAGAGAATGTCGAAAGACCCCGATTCCCAAACCATTTAAATTAAAACAGAAACATCCATTTTGGAATAAATTCGCGACGGGATGCAGCCTCTCTCGATTCTTCAGGTTTCTCCTCCAAGCAATTGTTAGACCAAGCATTCCATTGTTTACTTTCCTGGCCCAGAAAAGGGGTAAAAGTGGAGCTCCACGGGCCGGATGGCGATAAGATAAGGATTTCTGGGGAGGTGAACTGGCCAGGTCATCATCCATCCACAGCTGTCCTTTGAACTGGCGGCGTCCTGAATCGAACCCGCTCCAAGATACCCAACTCCAAATCGAGACCGATCACTCCAGCCGACAAGCGTTTTGCAAGTCTTCGGCTCAATCTTCACTGCCGCCACAGTCATAAACAACAATTTGACTCTGCGCCCCCAAACCACCCATACATCGACCGCCAGTTGAACGAGCCACATCCACACCACCCCCAAATCCTCGCCCACCATGTCCGACCCAGACACATTCGACTTTATCCCCCTCACCATCGACCCCAAATCCAAAGCCATCAGCACCCCGACACCCTCCAACCGCGTCCTCGAAGCCGAACTCGCCGCGCTCAACACCCTCCACCGCGCCCTGCACGCCCTCGAGCCCCCGCACTCGTCCCCTCCCCAGTCCCCGTCAACCCCAAGCGTAGCGCCAACCTCTCCAAGCTCCGCGAGAGCGGCAACGCCGAGTACCGCCGGGGCCACTACCCGGAAGCCATCAAACTGTACACCCTGGGGCTGCAGATGGCGCTGACCCGGCCCGCATGGGAGCCCTCCCAGCTCGTGCGCGAGGAGGCGCACGCGCTGTACAGCAACCGCGCGCAGGCGCACATGCACCTGGGGAACTGGGCCGAGGGCGCGGTGGATGCGGAGGCCAGCGTGGAGGCCAAGAGGCAGGGGAACGCAAAGGCGTGGTTTCGGCGGGGGAAGTGTCTTGTAGAGATGGGGCGGTTGCATGAGGCAAGGGAGTGGGTCGGGAAGGGGCTGGAATTTGAGGGGAGGAGAAGGAATTGAGTGAGTTGTTGAGGGAGGTGGAGGGGAGGATTGAGGAGGAGAGGGTGAAGAGGGATGCTTGAGAGCTCGATCTGGAGCGCTGCAGGGAGGGGATAGGAGAAGCGAGCGCTAGAGAAGCGGGTGCTTGTTTTTCAGTCACGATGATGGGTTGTTCGGTTTACAGGCTAGGCGTTAGGGAATTTCCATTGCTTGAGACAGATCAAGGTTGTTCTTGTAAAAACTTCGAATGGGGGTGTTCAAACATAGCGGCTTCCAGCCCATATCACGCTGTCGATCTTGATATACACAAAAAGAGACCTCCTTCCCAGCAGGCAGTAAAACGTCCCGCTGAACCCTTCAGCCGGGATGGAGTTGTGTTCATTGCCCATTAAGCCCTTAATATCCATTGCAACGTCCCAGCTTGAAACCCGTATAACCTCACTCCTTTGAAAGAAACGATGCCGCAAGATGATGCCGGAAACACACAAAACGAAAACAGCAGAAACCCAAGCATGCGATTAAAACACCCCCCTACTCCGTCCCGTAATCTCCATCCGTCGCGTGCCACAAATGCCTAGCCGGCTTTGGTCTGCGAGCGACCGGGGTGTCTTCCCACTCCCGCGCTTCCTTCCGGCCATCCGCCATTGAGACCTCCAAACCTTTTTCCACCGAACGTATTATGCTCTCCCTTCAAGCCTTCTCCTTCTCGCTCATAACCTCCGTCTCAATCGCAGCCGCCGCCGACGGCTTCCGGGGGCGCATCACGGCGTCCTGCGAAGTCATGCGGCGGGCGAGGGCGCGGTCGAGCTTGGCGCTCAGGGCCAGCTTGGCCAGGTTGGTCGTCTGCTCCTCGTTGAGGAACACGCGCTGCTGGGCGAGCGGTGGGTTCTTGAGCCGCTCGAGCCCGTCGACGATGGGGCGGATCTCGGCCGTCATGCTGTCGGTGCTGAGGACGCTCGGGGAGACGGACGGCGCGGCCATGCTATAGGCGCTGTAGCGGACTGAGTCGCGGTTCTGTGGCAATTGGGAAGGGGCGTCAGTTGAGTGTGGTTTGAATTGAATTGTGTTCGTTGGTTGGTTGGTTTGATGGAGAGGTTGTGTTTGGATTCAACGTTGCGCCGGACGAGAGAGGGGAAGACATACAGAGGGAGCCATGATTGGGCGAGACGAATCCAGTGAGGTGGGCATGGCGTAGGTGGTACGAGCGTGCGATCGCTCCTCTTTTTGAAGTGGGCTTTGTTGACGCTGGAAGCCTGTCGCAACTTGAAACACCGGTGGGAGTCAGATGATGGCAGGTGGAGGAGTTGCTGCGGTTGTCGGGGGGGGGTCTCGCTCGTTCGGTCGGGGATCGGCGGATGTCGTAGGAACACGTTTATCGCGCGGGTATTTCGAGGGTAATTCGAGGGTATTTGGCAAATTGCTGAGGGTGTCGCAGATGGGACGAAATGATGGAATGGACGGACGAGCGGTGGATGGAGGACAGGAAATGTGAAATGGATGGAGGTGGCACCAGCAGCAGGGCGCAGTGGGACAGTGGGACGGGAGGGACCGGGGCAGCCTGCAGCGGGACGCCCATGTGGGATGGCTGCAGTGGTGTGGCCAGCCTGCCAAAACATCCAATGAGGCGCCCTTTTTCAAGACGAAAAATGGGTCACAGGGGTTAGCGACTGGTCAACCAAACCGAGAGAACCACCTCACTCATTCATCCATCCACGAATTGCACTCATCGTCCATCGCTAGACGAAGCACCTGTGCCGGAGAGGCGATCACGGGACAAATCTCGATCCGGCTGCTTCTTCAGGGCAATTATCCTTTTTGCTCGACTAGTCCGTCGGTGGCTTTCGGCCATTTTTAACGGTCCAACTTGGACCCAGGAGACCCTCACGATAATGGAACCTGGAATGCCATTGAGCATCTCAGCTGGCTCCCTGGACCCGGGCCCAACCTTGTTCTCGCACAGCCTCTGCTTTTCATTGAGGGACAACCCATCGATCCCGCCAATCGGACTCGTGACTCAACCACCGGTCAGGCGAGTCTGGAAAAGCAGAACGTCCACCCAATCTCCGCCTGCCCGCCCTTCCCGCCCAGGGAGCTGGAGATGATGGTTATGTACGCAGGACAGAGTTGTCCAACGATCCAAACGCATGACCGGGGGGAGGAGAGTTTGGTACGACTGGCTCCAAGTTTGATGTTCTCGGTAATCTTTCGGACCGCGGGACATGTGATGCAGCCGGGGCCTGGCCGGGTCTCCTGCAAGGAAGCGGTGGACGCACGTGGCGTTTGATCGGGCAGAGCCGACATTAAAATCCTCGAACCAAGAGAAAAACACCGGGTAAGAAACCCGATCACCCAAACAGAACAGCGATGACTTACTCCGTAGTATGTACAACAGAATTGCCAAGGCTATGGAATAGTCGATCCATTGGCCGATGTAGTTGGTAGTGTTGTATCGTTGTTCGAGATCCCTTCTGTAAGTAATTGTAGGAAATACCAGGTACCGCGATACATTGGAAACACAGAGCAAATACCCTCTTCTCTTGAGAGGGACGTGCAAATTGGTGGTTCAGGTGGATCATATTCTCTTCCTCTTTTAAGAGGGGAAGAATGAGGGGGTGCGGACATTGCAGCTTAAGCAGCGGTCCCCGAGGCCCTAGGCCGCGTGACTACTTCCCCGGTAATAACCCCCCCCTGTTGCGTCGTCCTGCCCGGACTGGACTCTGGCGTAGATATTCCAACAGTAATTAGGAACAACGTCCCAGGCAGACCAGTTCGTTCATCGTTGTCTATCATCGGCCCTCAACGGCGGAAGAAACAAACAACAGAACCTCGAAACTCCGGTAATGGTGCAGACAATGTACATGGTAATGACACACGACTTGAAAACGACTTGAACCTTAAGATTCACCTGACTTTGAACTTGTGGTTCTCATTGATTTTTTACCCACACTGACTGAACTCCTAACTGTTACAATAAAAAGGGCAGAAATCAGGTAATTATCTCCCCCAAACCACCGAGATTTTACCATTGAAATCACTCTTTACACGAATAAGGATGTTCGATAACTAGTGAGAATCCACCAGCCGCAGCTGCACAACTCGAAGACTCCGGTCAGAGCCTCACCAGGTAACACCTCGATGCGATGATCTCGAGGGCAGTGACGTAATGTGTTAGCGGAAGTATGGTAATTCCAACTCCTCCAGTAAGACCTCACGAAATAGCCATGGCACCCCTTCATCTGACGCCAAACACCTGACAAAGGATAGAGCCGCCAAGTCGAAACGAGCAACATCTTGCGCGACCATGACACGACTGGCAGATGCAGGGATCGCACCTGGGCTGCCCCAGGCTTTCTATAAATATTATTATTCCTACGCCGCTGTGCCCTGCGGGCATGTCGGACCCTCAGCTATTTACTGTACAGGAAAACCGCGCCCTTGCGGGTCGGGTGAAAAACCTGTACCGACGATTAAGGTAAGAAATCAGTGAATGAGCCTGCGAAATACAAAAGGAGAAGGCCTCTTGGCCTTCGACGAGTCAGAGTCAGATTGCCTACTCCAGCTCGAGCTTCCTAGCCAAGCTGTACATCGGCAGTTTTCCTGAATCCATCAGCCAGCCCAGTATCCTTCTCGTCAGCCGAGCAGTCGAAGGACTGGCACCCTGTAGAACAGAGTAAAAGTCCCGTCGCGTCCTGACTTCTGTTCTCTCCCACGTCCGAGTCAACGGCGGGGCCAAACACCACATCACCAGGTGTTCGACAGTCTCCCGCCCTTCCCCGCACTCGCAGCAGGGCGTCAGCACACTCGGACTCCCCGTTTGAACAAGAAGTCCCGGAGGCCTATGTCCCCAGTTCGGATCTGGACCAACAACGAGCTCTTCGCTTTGCTCAGTCCCTCGTGCTTCTTAAGAGTCTTGTCCTTGAATAGAGTCTCCCGTTGGTGGTCGAGGTCATCCGCTGGTCTCATCGTCGCCCGACTGTCTCGTCCCTTTAGCCATCTCTCTCTCCAAGCCTCTTCAACTACCCTGTCCGTGTCGGTGGTTCCCCCGGTCCAACGCGCTATTACTCCTGCGGCCTCTTCTACCGCTGTCGGCCTCTGTGGCCTTAAGGCCCGTGGTCGGCCCCTGTTGCTCGGCCTTAAGGAAAACCTCCGGCGTATCTTGCTGCAAGCTGCATGGACAATGGTCCCTGGGGCCTTTTTATCTCCTTGGCCGTCGTCGAGAGCGGGTTGTTGAAGCCTGGTTTCGAAGTCGGCAAGTCGTTTGTTGAGGTATAGGTCCAATGGCGGCACCCATGTTTCTGTCTCAAGATTGCGGATTGGGGTGGACTTGAAAGCTCCTGCCACGATCCGCAAGCAGGAGTTTTGGGCCTTCCCAAGATCCTTGGTGATCCCCTTCGTTGCTGGCTTGCCTCCTTTTTCTGTGGGGATGTGGAAAGATGAAGCCCCATAAGCTAGCGCCGACCGGATGCATTTTGAGTACACCTCCCGTGCCTTAGCCAGACCCAGTCCCCACGTCTTGGCTGCGATTCTTGACAGAGCATAGCTTTGGGTCACCAGTTTCCGTTCCACTGCCCTCAGGTGGGCTTTCCAGTTGAGCCTCCAGTCCAGCCAGACACCTAGGAATCTAGCTGATTCTGTCGGCTTCACTGGACTGGTGCCTCTCCCCCGGCTGGGAGAGGTCGAGCTGGTTGGTCCACTGCCGTCGTCCCTTGTTGAAGTGAATCAGTTCGCTCTTCTCGGGAGCGAATGCCATCCCTCGGGTGTCCGCCCACCGCAGACATGTCTCCCAGGCCGCCTCCAGCTGTCGGACGTTGGTCTCCGGGTTTCGGCCAAAGACTAAGAGATTGGTGTCATCTGCAAAGCCTGCTATCGCTAGATGGGGGTGCTGTTCTTTCAGCTGCTTGTATAGAGAGGCGATATAGAGAATGAAAAGAGCCGGAGAAAGGGGAGAACCCTGAGGCACTCCAGCCCGTATGGCTGTCGGGGAGGCTGCCTGGCCGTCAAAGTGAAGGGTTGCCTCCCGTCCGGTTAGCCAGTCTTGTATCCATAGGACCAACCATTTTGGAAAGCCCAACTCTCGAAGAGTGGCAAGTAGTCGGGGATGGTTAACCGTGTCGAAGGCTCCTGAGATGTCCAGCTGGAGTAGCGATGCTGTTGCTTTCTGCCTCCACGCTTCTTGGACCTGAGCTACTACTAGTCGGACCGCGAGCTCTGTTGACCGGTGTGCTCTGTTGCCCATCTGTTCGTCCGGAAGTAGGCCGTTGGTCTCTGCGGCTTGGGTAACCTTCTCAGCCACCACCGACTCTATTATTTTCCCGAGGGTTGGTAGTAAAGCGATCGGCCTATAACCTCCTGGTGTCTGATAAGCTAGCGGAGTTTTGCCCGGCTTTGGCAGAACCACGGTCTTTGCTCTCTTGAACCGGCTCGGAAACCATCCCAACTGCAGACACCTTGTAGCTAGTATAGCCAGTACGTTGGCCAGCGGCTTCCCGCACGCTTTCAAGAAGCCTGTAGGAAGCAAGTCTTCGCCCGGTGCTTTCCAGGGGCTCGCCTTTCTCATTGCTTGCGCAACTTCGGCCGGTGTTACCCTCTGTTGGACACTGAACCTTGGCTCCCAGTCATCACGGAAAGCTTGGTCTTGGATGTCGGTAAGGTTAGCTGGAGGGTTTGGAAAGAACCTCCCAGCTAGAGCCTCGGCCTTCTGGCTGTGGTCCGTAGCTGTTATCTGTCCCGAGGCGTCTCTGAATGCTGGCAGCCTCGGAGGTTCTGGTGGTAGAAAGCTCCGTAGTCTGGCCCATCTCTCGAACGCCCACATCTTGTCCGGCTTCTTCGCCTCGCTTGCCTCCTGAATCCCATCCCTCCAAGTTCTTGTCCGGGCCTTCTGGATAGCTCTAGTACGTTCCTTGAGCCTCTTGTTTAGTTCCTCCTGGTGGTAGTCTGTGTGGGCCTGTCTGGCTAGTCTCTCGGCTCTCCTCGCCTCTCGAGCTGTTTGCTCGACCTCCGGAGTCCACCAGGGAGAGCTGAATCCGCAGTTCGCCTTCTTGTGAGGAGTGCTTTCCTCTGCAACCCAAGTCAGCCAGCCTACCAGATCGTCGAAAGCTTTGCTAAGGCCCTCAACTGTCCGGATCCTGACCGCTAAGCGGTTGGGACCTGGGTCTGTGAGGCCAATGAATCTGTAGAGCAGCTTCGACTCGGCTTCTACTCTCCCCTTGTCCATCTTCTTCCAGGACCACCCAGCTGGCTGGGTCAGTCTCGGTCCATCTCCTTCTCCTATCTCGAGTGCTTGTGGGTAGTGATCTGAGTTGCCGCGGCAATTCTCGCCATTGTACACTGCTTGGAGTTCCTCTGAAGTCCAGATGTGATCAATAGTTGACGTACGGCCTCGCTGCTGTCCTTGGGGGGCTCGGGTAATTGCTCCCCTTGCTCGTACCTCCCGAACTCGTCCCATAGTGGGTGATGTAAGTTGAAGTCTCCTGCTAGGACCACCGGGTAAGCCGGCCTTGGCCGGCCACAGAGAGCGCCTGGCACCTCCTTGCTGCTCGGTGGGTTGTAGATAGACCACAGTTCGAGCCCG
Organism: Collariella sp. IMI 366227; assembly: GCA_027946355.1. Taxonomy (NCBI): domain Eukaryota; kingdom Fungi; phylum Ascomycota; class Sordariomycetes; order Sordariales; family Chaetomiaceae; genus Collariella; species Collariella sp. IMI 366227. The sequence goes on along the minus strand of JAPEUS010000004.1, from coordinate 280,023 downwards.
CGGCTTCCCTGGCCAAGGTCCACCTCTGGGAACCATACACGGCACCAGTTTTCTGAGACCTCAAAATCCCACTGACCCACCTCGAATTGCTTGCTGATGTATATTGCTGCCCTGCCCTCGAGCTGGAACACCAGATGGTATTTGCTGCTTCGGGGCAATACGTGGACCTTGTCTCTTTGTTAATCCACGGTTCCTGTACTGCGAGGAGGTCGTATCTGGCTTCCTCAAGCAGAACTTCCAGGGCTTGTTTGTTTCCTTCGGTGTTCCAGAGTAAGATTTTAAATCTCATCCCCTGGTGCTCGCCACCGCTGGGCTTCCGATCCGCGCCTCAGCCGGCATGAAGCTGATCCTTGTTTGCTGCGCGTCCCGGAGAGCTCGATACTGGGCCGCAGCTGCGTTGGTCGGCCTCCCTCTCATCCTCTTCCGGCCAACCACTTGATAGTCGTCGTCCTGTTCGCCTCCGTGAGTGAAGTCGATCCGCATAGGGGCAGCGATAGTTTCCGTGTTGCAAGGAGTCCTCGCAGCGTCCTCGAAAGTCCGCGGCCGGAACTGGTAGGCCTCCTTGGCCCTTGCGAGGACCTTCGACTTTTCCGAACACTCTCCTGACCAAGCTGGGTGTCTTCCCCCCGCAGACCGGGCAGCGGACTGGGATCTCATCGGTGTGAGTAGGGCACTGAGCCTCGCCGTCTCTGCCACCCTCTCCATGTGCCTTGGTTCCACAACGCGGGCACAACGGGGTCGCCTTGCAGTAGTGTTGTGTGTGCCCCCACTTCCAGCACTTGTAGCACTGTACCGGGTTGAGAGGGGCCCAGTACGGCTCGCAGTCCAGTAGTTGGGCCTTCCAAATCACGCCCTCGTCGCACGCCTTGCGTGCCTCCTCCTGAGAGGTCAGGGCTACCAGCACTGTAGCCCGAGTCGCTTCCTGGTGTCTTGGAATCCTGAACTTGACTTTGTCCACCGTCTGAAGGCCGGCCTCCTTCCCGAACGTCTCCTCGGTAACCCCTTGAAGGTCGTTCTTCCGTATCCCCTTCAGTAAAACTGCAAAGGTCCGCTTGCTCTCTTCGGCTTGTTCTCCGAACGCTTCCTTGATCCAACCGGAGTTTGTGGAGTGCCAATCTCTGGCCGTAGCACTTTGAAATGTGATAGTGGTATCGCCGCTAGGGAGCCTTCGGGCTGCAACTGCCCCTTTCTTCATCGACACTCTGTTGATAGCCTGGACGGTCTCCTGTGGGGTCCGTCTGGCTAGGTCGGCAGGCATTCCTCTGCTCCTGACGAGAATCTCCCTGTTCGCGCGGGCTGGCACTACCTTCGTTGGTATAGTCGGCTGTACCTGGGCGGGAACAGCTCCCTTGGAAGCCACTGCAGCCCAGGAGCTCTTGTCCTGGGCTCCGGTGACAGCCGCCTTGAGTTCTTCTTTCACCACCTTACGGAGGTTGGCCAGTGAAATGTTTCCAGTCTGGGTCTGGGCTGCAGTATGCATTTTACAGACAGCTGCGAGGATGTCCCTCCCCTTGCCGTGGGCTCTTCCTTTCTTCTGCGGGTCTGCCAACCTCACCAGCTCGTCGACCAGTTTCTTGATAGCTTCGATGTCGGGAGTCAAGGAGGAAAGAGAGGGGGTATTGTCGCGGTGTTGTTAGAGTGTCGGGATTCGTCTAGTCCCCTTCCTCCCCCGTTGGTCGTGGGGGTAGGGGCGGCCATCTCGTCCCGCTCAGGGGTAACAGTTGTCCGAGCAACTGCAGGTGGGGAGCAGTTTGGTCTGTGCGTCAAAGAGATTTTCGAGGTGTCTCCGATGCCTCAGATCCCCCTACCTCTCACGCCCGCTGCGGCCGCGGCGGTTTGCGCGGCAGTGCAGGAAGTGTGATTAGGTAGAGTTTTGTGAGGGCTTTTGAGCGATGCCAGTTCTGAGTATTTTGGCTAAATTTTTCCTCATCCCAATCCCGGCAAAGTCCCTTACCTGAGTATTCTTTCTATAAATACTGGCTCCCAGGTGCTAGGTAGGCCAATCGTCTTGAATATGGAAGATTCTGGTGTCCAGCGAGATTCCTAGATTAATGGGTTTTGATGAGGCGAAGAGGACCCGTGGTTTTGAGACGCCATCTCCTGTCTGCCTGCTCGAGGTGGACTGGGCTTGAACTCCTTCCCGCAACCCCCTTCCCCTCACAACAGAACGAAACAACCTGGCAAGCTTTCTCACAAAGCAACCACGATCACACTTCTTTTTTCAATCAAGGGTGGACGCCTCCTTCCGCTCATCGAGATTTTTCATCACGGAACTCTTCCAACAGACCTCACTTTGCGCCGTTCGAGTTCTCCTGTGCCATGGTGGATAGCATTTGATATTGCAAAAAAGAAACAGCCAGTGAGAAACAAATTGAAACTGACATTGATCTTCCATTACAAATAACCGCGGCCAGCGCGGATCATGGAGAAATCTCTACCTAAGAGCCAACAAGTTATCCTTGTTTCTCTGGCAAGAGCGATTTCGGCCAAAGGGGGTATCTTAAAACACCACGCCGTCATCTCTTGCGAGTCTTCCCGATCTTCCGGTCCAATACATTCAAAGCAGTTAACACCCTTATTCCCATTCTGTCCGCCAGAGACCCTCTTCCAGCAGCCCCAAACGCCTTTGATGTCGATGACATTAACTAATTCACCTTTAGACGCCGCCGGCCAAATCATTTCCTCCGCGACGCTTTTGAATCCTTCTCCTTTCTGGAAGACCCTCGCACATCCTTTCCGCTGTAGTCCAGCGTGATGTTGTACATGGCATTTGGGTCGACGTCGGACGAAGCGTTCTGGCGGTGCTTCCGGGAGTCCTTCCCCTTTCTCGCGTCCTTGCGACTCGATTCGCCTGAGTTGGGTTGGGCTTGGGCGAAGTCAGAGTGTGGTCAAGTTGGAAGCGCGAGAACAAGGAATAAACTAACAGTCTTTGCTACAGCTCCTGCAGCACCCATGGTCGCACCTCTCGATATACTCCATCTCATTCGTCACCGGGTTCTTTTCCCATTTCGGATGGGCCGACAAGTTCTTGCACCACCCGCTGTTGTTCCGCCCCCCACACTGGCAGCACGTCCAAGCGCCATTCCCTGCGTTGCGGTAGTCGCAGTTTATCAAGGGGCATTTGGATGTGACCGCTTGCGATGCGGCGAAAGTGATGTTGGGACACGGCGTCTGGTAACCAGTCTGCAGGTCTATGAGGGCCGAGGGGCAGTAGTGCCATGTCACAGACTGGTGGCCGCAGGCGTGGTAATGGGGATGTCCGTTACACATGGTTGGAGATGAGGAGTAGCGGCGGAAGAGGCTGTGGTTCAACGAGATGACGGAGTTGTCTGTGTTTCTTCGAAAGATGTTGAGCTGAACTGATGAGTGGATCGTAGAAGACGTTTGTACGCCCACCGGAAAGCAAAAGACGTCAGCTTGGGATATTTATACAGCCACCATTCTGCGACCAGAAGCAGGGTCCGTTCGGACCGCTCCGGTTGCCGTCATCAAAAACCGAGACTAGTTGAGCCACCGATCCTCAGCTCCGGGCTCTTAGCCTTGGTCTTGGTACTGGTGGGACTGGGCTTGAGCCCGGGGACCTTGATTTGATGCGGAAAAGGAAAATACCGTCAAAAGTTCGATCGGCACCTTGCTTCACCCTCGCTTGCTGTTGATTGATAGGCGGGGATAATACCCTGGCCGAGTACCGACGGAGCGCCAGTAGCCAGCCCTGTCCGCCGGTCATTCGCGTCAGATCCAGTGCTCGAAAAGTCGTACGAGAAACACAGTTATGTCTCAAAGATTCAAGTCCCCCCGGGAATCTCAACCTCGCCCTACTCCCACCTCAATCATTTGGCATGGTCAGGGCGGCCCTGACCCCTGCCAGATCTGGCAGATCTCGACAAATCACCTGGGCTCTCGTGAATCGGCGAAAGCTGCCAGATCCTTGGGCCCCATTTTCCTAGGCGCGGAAACCAGATTGAGATTCCCGGGCTCGATGGCGGATCGACAACAAGCAAAATCATTGGCTGCCAGCCCGCCCAGACCGCTTTATTTGGACCGCCCTGCTCCCTCTTCCCCTGAACTTTGCAAAAAAAGCAAACTTCCTCGATCTCGGGAGAGACAGTTACCGGTTATCGACACGGGGATGGAAGTGCTTGAGCCGTTCTTCCTGGCCGTCACCCTCGTCACATCGCATTGTCAGGTCTGGATCGGTCTTGCAGCCACCAAGGCGCAGTGATCGGAGTCCAGCAGGATCTGGGCGGCAGGTGTGCGACACAAGATCTAGCGACTTTCGAATCACTTGATCGCCCCGGGTTCAGGTCCGTACCATGGGACTGGAACGGAACAGGGCGGAGGGGATTCCGCAAGCGGCAACACCCATTGATCGGCGGTTGACCCAGGGCTCTGGGAGAGCATCTGTGTCTCTGAATGGACTGATTACTCGACAGGAATCACTCAGATGATCGCCCTGTTTTATCCGCAGCTAAGTGATCCGCACCCTGACCCATGGCCCTGGAGACGGGCTCAGCGCCTCATCGGTTACGCGCCGAGCGAAGTCTGCACGTCTGGTTCCGCACCCATATGGAGGGGCGTACGCTAAATCGGGCTTCCTGCAAGATAGGCGAATCAATGTCCCTGGTTGACTGGGCAAAGCGGCTGGATGCACACCCGTTCCCATCTTGGCTATGGTTCCCGAGCAGGAATCGATGATCGAAGCCTCATCTGCAAGCAAATTCCCGCCTTCTCGCACACCCACGACACAGGAAACCGCCATTGCGAGTGACCATCACGAGTCAAGTGAATCAGTATTCGTACTTCCAGCGCCTCTCCCACGCCATTCCCAAGTCCTGGATGGGCCGATACATACCCATCCTAATGTCAGATATCGCGGAATTACCGGTCCTCTGTGAACCGATACGGGTCTGTGGCTGCACCAAGGACCGAACAGTTGGGAGAAGTTTGGCAAAAGAGGCTTACTTACAAGGCCGGTGAGGAGGAAGATGTGCACTCGAGATCTCCGCTGTGTTTTAAACGCCATCCCCCCCCCCCCCCCCCCCAAAAGGCCGGCTCGGCCGGCTCGGCCGGATGGCTCCGGCTGTCGTCTAGACTTCGTGCTAGGACATGCAGGTCACTCCTGTCTCCCTGCTACGCCTCATTATGGAGGATCTCCATCTCTTTAACACCGGACCTGGCTTCGGCTCTTTGAGCCAGAAGCCCATCACGTATCAGAGTCTAGTAAACCCAGCAGTTTCAGCTAAGGTTGCTTCAAGGGGGTGACTGGATCCCATTCTGGTTTGATTATCCTCCAACACACTCTCGGCTTCTTCTATGCTGGTTTGTACCTTTTCCCGGGACACAGCATTCCAATTCCAGGCAGGGCTGCGCTTACCTGCAGGAGCAGTTGGTCTAGAAACCAGCCATGTAGTCAGCCTCGGAGACGGGACGCACCGGACAGGTCATCTTCCGGGTTCGAGCTTGCCGAGAAAAAACATCGCTCTCGGTTTTCAGCGATCCGATTCAGCTTTCCCATCTGCCGTGCTCCACTAGTTGACAGGGCGAACCATCCTCCAGAGATTCCCATAATATTAGCCTGCTTGGCGGAGCTATCAAGCGCCACCAGCAGGCACGCCAGAACTCGGGGAACCTCCCGGAACTCGGAGGCTTTCCCCTCTTGGAGTCTAGTGTCTTATTTACGCTCTCGATTAGGTGGTGGCAGAATCGCTTCGCTCTGTTCTCCGGCATCCCTGACGGCGAGATCAGCCCTCTTGCTGGCGGCGGTTCCTGATCGATTATCGATGACCAGCCAGTGAAAGAAATCGGATTTGAAGCAGGGCTGGTTGATTTGCAACCGCCCGGAAGCTGCCGGCTGAACCGAATCTTGTCAAAACCGGTGATCTTCAAAGCCAACCCCGATCAGATCCACGGACCGGGGCGCCGGGAGAGATCTCCAAAACACCGAAAACCGCAACCTGCTCGCCCTGCTACTGGGAACCCTGCGGGACGGGCAAGGTCAGCACCAATAAAGATTTCCAGCAGGCAATCACAAGGGCCATCTCGATCTTATTCAACCAACCCTTCACCCCTGTGACGACAAATCACCCGCACCCTGCGATCGGTGGCTGCAGATGCTGCCTGATCCCCTGAGCGAGCAAGGGTAGATAAAGCCTCACGGGTGGGCGCCCTGGTGTCTCAGACATCTGATGACAGTTGGATGACAGATCTGTCTTGCTGGGACTCGGGGAGAGTCTCGAACAAAGAGAATCTCCGAGGGATATCCTTGCATTTAAAAAAGAGCAACTGAAGGTCGAGTACTGAATACAAGCAAGAAAAGACGAAAAAGAAAAACAAGACAACAACTCGCCAACAGTCCAATGAAGGTCCGACAAGCATCGGGCTGAGACCCCGGAAAGACAACGCAGCCCAGGCTCAACACCACCTGTTCGGGGAATCGTCACCGGCATGCATGCAAAGTGCAGCTCTACCCCCGCTCGTCCTCTTTTGGACCAAAGCCTCGATCGTCGATCGATTTCCTTCACCCTCACACATGAATCCAACCCACAATCATCCTCATACAGTGAACACCACCGCCACCACCACCACCCCATGCCCACCTCCATCCCCATCCCACAACCCACCTCCTCCGTAACCCTCACCAATGACTATCCGCCCCACACCCATAGCAACACGTATGATAACACAGCGTATCCGGACTATGGTTCTCCACATGCACACAATATCTGTACTCATGTCCGCCGCACCGGCAGCAGCGCCAGCACCCGCCCAGCTCGCGCACGCGGCACACCCCCGCCGCGCAGTCGCCCGACTGCGGGCAGTACGGGTAGGTCGTGGCGCAGGGTCCATGGCGTCCATTACGGGCGCGTTTGGATCGGGGCGGGCGTTGGGGCAGGGGTTCGGGTGTTGGTGGTTGGGTCGATGGGGCTGGCGGAGGACAGAAGGTGTAGGCAACTGTGATCTCGATGCCGTTGTTGGAGGGTTGCGGGCCTTGGCAGGGAGGGAGGTCTAGAGGGGGAAGGGGTGGGTTAATGAGTGTCGGGTGGGATGTGGGAGTCGAGGCGGGAGGGGTGGATGGGGGTTGAGGCCGTGAGGGGGTGTGAGTAAAAGCGAGGGATGGGGGTGTGCATGAAGTGGTGGGATGGGAGGTGTGAGAGCGGTGATGTGACCTGTCGACAAATCTGAGGCCAGGTCTCAGAATCTCAACCTCGCGGTGGTGATGGCGTGAGTTCTCGGACGACCTGCAGCCTCCATGAGGGCATAGGACGGAATCTCGGTGGCAGGGCAATCCCGACTCCGAGACGGTGTAAGCCCCGAGAGTGCCAAAAAAAAAGGGAACTTGAGAAGGCCACATGTTCTGAGGGGGCGATGAGAGGAGGACTTACGGTGTTGGTGGGACAAAGTAAAAGTACACATGTTGAGCTCTTCTTGACTTTTTCTGTTCTGTTCTCTGGCACAATCTCCTTCTTTTCTATGGGCCTTCAGTTGACTTCAAGCTGTCTCGGGCTTAATAACCAGAGATATCAGTAAGTCTGAACGTCTTTCTGTTTGTCGTTTTCCGTTCCTTTTATTCCTTTGTTGTCACTCTGCCTCGAAGAAGTCTTCGTTGAGCCGGAGGGTTCCTGGAGACTGGAGTCTGACAAGGCGGGACAGGACGGCTTCGTCTGCCAGCTAAAACTGGAGCAACACGTCTTGGGTTGTGGAGTAGAGAAAGGTAACTGTCCACCCCCAAACACGAGGTTGATGAGAGAGAAAGGACAACGTGGTGGCGTGTTGTGTCAGGAACAGGATAACGGCCGCCAGTCGTATGATATTCAGCAATGCGGGTGTCTTCAAGTGGGCTGTTGAGACAATGTCCAGTGGATGCGTTCTCTCTGCCTGTTTGCGGTGGAAGTTGGACCCAGGTGGACTCGTCTTCAAACCCGAAACGGGAGGTCGTTGGCGGTCGTGGGATAGCTCTGGATCTTTCGTTCAGTCAGTTTATTGTACGAATTATGGCGTCAAGCGACGGACCTCAAGTTGAAGTTGGTCTCGGAGAAAAGCCAACTCCTGGCGACAAGAGTGTTGTCGTCAAGCTGGCGGAGGAGTTTGTTTAGCGGGCAGAGCGAAGGATAGTGGTGACAAGGAGCCTTGGACAGAGTTGGCTTTTGGCTTGAAGACTTGAAAAGAGAGTTGAGTTGCGACGGGGTTCAGGTTTGTTGGGCGACGATGGCAGGATGAGGAGTCGTTGTGATGGCTCAGAGGAAGGTGGTAATGTTGAACTCTTTCCATCATCCGCCGTTGAGCAACCCTCAACAGCTCTTTATATTGAGCTTTGGTCGTGATTTGGAACCTTGAACGGCATGCAAGGCTGACATCGACCAGCGCAGGAACCATACGGCACAGCATCACCGGTGAAGTCGGTGTGACCGTGTCTGAGTTCAGGCTGTCAGCGGCACACCGTTCTTCTCTCCCCCCCCCCAGCACGACTGGGCTTCATAGTCATGAAGTTTCCGTGCCAGTAGCTACGCCGTCAGCCCGAAACCTTGGCATTGGCCAGTTTGGAGAGCCTTGTGTTCAGGGGTCGTGGAAAAAGCGTTCGTCACCACGCCAGATGAGGAAATCTTAGGCGCCCGGCTGCTCCAATGTGTGTCTTTTCCAGCCTCGAGGCCATTATTGACAGCCATTGTCCACCCTGTCGGCGCCAGCACGTGGCACTGCGGCCATCCGTGCGCGTGCCTGCCGCCGGAGGCGTGGGAGAAACGTGGGCAGTGCCGGGTATGAGCGCGAGACAGGAGTGACACAAAGCTGAGACATGACCGGCTCTCACCCCCACAGTGGCTCGGATAGAGCACTATCAGCAACTTTGGGCCCCGAAATAGGTCGGACAAGGCTTTTGCGCTGCACCTGCTGACCTTCCAAACAGGGACCGGCTTGACATGTTAAGTTTTTGCTTGCTTTTGCCGCCGGTCGCCTTGGTTCAGCCCCGGCGGCAGAGCCGAGAATTCGGGTCCGCCACCGGCTCGGGGCACTTTTTCCAAGCACGGCCTCCGGAACTTGCCAGAGCAGCCCGGCTGAAGAAGCTATCTATTAATATTCCATGGCGGTTTCTGTCCCAGCTGAGGTGGCTTCTCCGCTCATCTCTTGTTGAACCCTAGCTCCAGAATCTAGTGTTCAGTCACTCCTCACGACCTACCCAAACTCTCCTCTCATTGAGACACGCAAGGGGACATTCCGACGCAACGGAACCGAGCTCAAACCTGGCGTGAAGCACAGATCTGCAGTCTTGCACTGCCACAACTTTGCAGACTGAATAAAGCCAGTCTAAGCTGGATTAACCATGTCAAGCTGGCCTCGCACGTTACGGCCATCTCCTTTCTCAGCAACAGCCTCACCACTGGGCTGGGTTCTACGGAGCTGACATCAGGGCCATACGCCATAGCTTATACCGAATTTAAGTGGTGCTGAAATTCGAATCAACAGCAAGGGCTATCAATGAGATGCCGTTTTCACCGATCATTTTTGAAAGGTCGATCAGAACCATCGGACGGTTTGTGGAATTGCTGGAATATGTTATGCAAATACAGGCTGAGACAGCTTTTACTTCAATCTGCGTTCAGTGAAGGACCGCAGCCGGGCCTGTCGTGCTGCCAGATGTTGAAGCACAAATTCGAGTCGGGGAGATAGCTTCATGCCTTGATTTTGAGTATGGCAATAACATTACTGCAATCAAAGTGATATTTTGAAGTGAAGTTCGCTCTGATAAATCTGGGCAATCGTTCTTCTCCAAATTCTGAGAACATGATAGATACAAAACCTGTCATATGCTCGCCGCACTTACCACTCCCTTACAAATCGTTAGAGACTTACTATCATGAAGTGCGAGAGGGTATGTTGAAACAGAACACTTCCCCTGTACGTCATTGCTCACTTTCTAATATCAAATAAGGAGGATCGAGTACACTCATAACTCGTATCTTTACATAACCAGTTTGTCTACGCTTGACCAGCCGGCCTGATATGATATCAGGCCGGGTGGTGATATCAGTGATATCACCACCCGCTTTCAAGGACTTTAAGTTCCTCACAACCTCGGGCCTTCAACCACAACGCCGTCATCTTCGATCTCTGTATTACTGCTCACCGCAATATTCCGGTTACTCACTATCAGGGTCTTCGTGCTACGGTGTCACAAAACCCCTTCGGATCCTCAGGGACTTCGGGTCAAGGTGAAACAACAGGATCGTCGGGAGCAACCTTGTAGGACAAATAGCTGGGGCTTTAACGACAAAAAGAAAGGAAAGCCGGCTGATCCTACACTGGCCGGGTCGCTCGGGGTTATTAATAGCCATGCATGCACTCTACCAAACAGGACGCAACACAAAGAGTTGGAAATAAGACTTGAATTTGGCATGTGAAGTGGACATGGCACTTTGAAGACCTCTTTTATGCTCGCTGACCTTAGGACCCCCCCGCCAAACGATAATCTGATCTGTACAAGAGATTGAGTTTTGACATATTCGCTCTTCTCTTGAGCGAAAGAAACAGAAATTCTGAAACTGCATGTTCCGTCGAGTCTCGCAATATCTTCACAGCTTCAGATGACGAAGTCACCCTTGAAAATCATCTACACCGCTTCTTCCATCAGCCCATTGTCTTTGAATCGCGTTGCAACTGGGTTCATACGGAAAAAGGAATGCCTCACCATCCAGATTAATCCAACGACTAACTACATCGGACCGTTCTCTTCAAGTACGACCTTCAGGCACAAACGCTCCGGGGCGTCCGTTGAAGTAGTCTTCGCTGGGATCTGAATGTCGTCGGGATAAAGATTCTAGAATCTAATTTGAATCATGCCCAGAATATTGTGCGATTGAACACGCAGGTCTCAGACACAGGAATACAAGACCATTGCGCTGCTGGTAATACTCTCGCCTTGCAGGGAAACGTCATCCGATCATTCCTAGTATCATTGCAGATCATTTGTCTATAGGATACAAGATCACATCATCCAGCACGCCGTGCTACATCAAGTTTGCTAGCATCATGTCCCCTTCGAGAAAGAAACAACCGCCCACTTCCCGTTCCAAGCCCACTTCCGCGCCCCTGAATCACCACCACCGCCCTCCATCGCCTTCAACTTCTCATCTTCCCCAGACTTCAAACCCACCACAACATCAGCCTTGCATGTCCTGAGGGCAAGCACGTTGACGCCCGAGCCAGGGCCAAGCGGCCCGATCGCCTCGGTAAACGGCGTTGTGGCATCCCAGGCAACCTGTTTATGTCAGCAAATATCCCCCCCCCCCAAAAAAAAACACCAGAAAGAAACTCACATCGCCCACCAATTTCCGATAATTCAAATCCCCCTTAAACACCACCAGTTCTGCCTCCTTAAAATCCCCCACCACCTCCTTCTCCTCCTCCGGCAGCCTCCAAAAACTCCCGGGCCCCGTCCACGCCCGATTCGGCCTCATCATCAACATGCCCTCCGCATGAAACCGACTCCACTCCGCAAACAAAAACTCCAACTCCCCCACCTCCTTCTCGCTCAACCCCACAGGCGTCTTCCCCTGCAACACATCCTCGTCACTGGGCGTCTCGTAAAAGTGCCGCGGCCCCGCCAGCGCGTTCAGCAGCGCGGCGAAATCCGCCGGGAGCACGTCCGACACGAACCAGGGGATAGATTTGGGATGCAGCACAACGGTGGTTGCCAGTCCGGGAGGAGAGGAGATACCCGGCCAGGACGAGGTCGACGTACAGTTCGAAGCCGGCGTTGTCGAGCACGATGTCGACCCTGCGCTCCTTGTTCTTTTTGGCTGGGTCGTTCTTGGCGGCGAGGAGGTGCTCGTGCACAGCGGGGAGGTCGTTGACGAGGATGTTTTTCTCGGCGGCGAGGCGCGCCTCGGAGCCTTGGAGCTTTTGGATGTCCTCGTAGGTGAGTGAGGTGAGGAGCGAGAGGTCGGTGGCGTTGCCCCAGAGGCAGACCTCGCACATCTCGGCGAAGAGGAGGCGGTCGGCGTCGGGGTCGTGCGGGGTGGTGGAAGATTTGGTGCGGAGCTGGGTTACGAGGTCTTTGTAGCGCGCGGCAAGCTCGAGGACGGCAGGGCGCGAGGAGCGAAAGGTTTTGATCTTTTGGCGGGCAAAGACGTCGTAGGTTTTCCAGCGGGTGGAGAGGGTGAAGGAGGTGGACATGCGGCTGAATAAAAGTGGTGATTAGAGGGTAGGGGCAAAGGGGTTGGGGAGGGAGGATGTACCGGAAGAGATAGCACTCAGTGAAGAGCCAGGGGGCTTTCAACCAGGTGAGGGGGCTAAGCTGCTCGAGCTCCTTGTTGTACCCGGCCACGTCGGCGTAGCCATCATCGCGGATCGGCCTGGTTTATCGCCTTCAGTAATTCCACCCCACGGGCCTGGTTTTGGAGGATATGTAACGCACGTCAACGCCCGATCGTGCTGAACCTCGTACTTGAGCTGGGCCAGCTCAGCGAGGATCTTCTTGCCCTCCGCACTCTTCTCACCATCATCGGAGACGCCCACGGTGCGGTAAACATCGTCAATCGCTTGCGTCTGCGGGTATGAGCGTCAGAGAAAGGCATGCCGGATGTGGGAGGCTGGGGGCTGACGATGATGATGGGCCATCTCTCGCGGGCCGTGGGGTACGCAAACGAAGTCGGGTCGCCGGTAGAGTAGGCCGCTGCAGCAATTGGGGTCAGGTCGGAGTATCAGGAGTGGGAGGCAGCACTTACGAAGCTTGGGATCGAGCTCCATCTTGAATATCTGGGCACGAGCGTTGGTTTTGGGGTTGGCAACAAGGGGGTTGAGCTTGGGGTGTTGTTGTTTTGGCGGGGTAGCTCTAGAGGGGTCGACCTGATAAGCGATATCGGTGCTCGGCGTTAACTGCCCCGGCCTCTGGCTTCTGGCTGCCAAAGAGGACGACGACAAGCCAGGCGGGAAGGAAGGGCTTATGAAGTCAGATCACTGATTTAGGCCATGAGTTCAATCAATTAATTGAAGTTCGCAGACAACGGGCAACCAATCCGCACCAGGCGAAGACGGCACTTGACATCCCCATCTCCCCTTGCCCCTGAGAAGCAACCAAGAAACGCCAACCCACCCACCTTCCCGCCAGATCCCGTGGTATCACCTAAAAAGCAAATCCCAGGCCAGCAAACCATCCATACCACCCAAATCATCACCTCAACAGTTCCACACCTCAATACCCCTCCCCGTAACAGCCCCCACAGCCAAAACCTCAATCCTCCCCGCATACAACCTCATCATATGCGCCACCGATCCCCCCACACCACGCCCCTCAGCTGCTCGTCTGTAACGATCTGTGCCACAACCCCCTCCTGCAGCCTCTCTTCCACCGTACTCTCCTTTGTCCTACCCTTCACTTTCGCGGCCCTTGGCTGGCCGGAGCGGAGAACTACGATGCGGCCTGCGCAGCTGAGGGTGGAGGGGATTTTCCAGGTTGGGCACGGGGTGTTGGTGGTTGAGGATGTGGTGGTGATAATGATGGGGGCTGGGCGGATCGGCGTGGTCTCTTTGAAGTGCTGTCGGTTGGTTTGGGGTTGGTGAAGGTGGTTTGATGCGCGGGGGCGCCGGCGCGGCGAAGAGTTCGAGCAGGCTCTTGACGTAAGCCTTGTCGGCGCGGGTGACGGGGTCGCCTTCGTTAACAAAGTTCATGAAAAGGCTCTTTTTGAACTGGGGGCGGCGGGCGAAGTCGGTGGGCTTGGTGAGTGGGACAAGGCTGATGGGGGGTGTGCCGAAGGTGATGCAATGGATGCGCTTGAAACAGCCGGCAACAGCGTTGAGTTCGCTCGAGGCGGTGTTGGAGCTGGCGTGCATGTGGCTGTAGAGCAGGGCGGCGACCGCGCCGCCCGCACTGTGGCCGGTGATGAGTAGTGAGTAGGAAGCGCGGCTGGGGTCTTCTTCAAGAAGTTGGCGCAGGCGGCTGGCTACGGGGGTGACCATTTTGCGAGCGACTGAGAGGAAGCCGGCATGGCAGAGGTTGAATGGGTCGTCCTGGTTCAGTTAGGGCTTTGCATGGTTGGTAGTCATAGGGAGCAGAGGAGAGCGTACCAAGAAGCCCGCAGGGGATGTTGGCGCCGTGTTCAAGTTGACTGCCCAGTCCATAAATGTCGCAGTTCCCCGAATGGCAAAGACGATGGTGTTCATGCAGTCCATGGGAACTGACTTGATCACCATGGCTTTGGTGCCCATCCTCCAGTCAGCGTCCACGTGGGCATCCCGCTCGGCACGCGCACTCGGCGGCTCATAGACCCTCTCAGAGTACTGAGCTGCCAGACAGAGCAGAGGGTAGGTCGGAATGTACCTGGCGTTATGTTAGAAAGTCTCCGAGAAATGGTAAGAGACAGCTTCCGTACAGTCTAAGAGGCGGCAAGTTCATGGGCAGCCTCGAGTTTGCGTATCGGTCCACCTTTGAGAAAAAGCTCTCCGAGATGACACATGGTGCCGCTGTTGGTGTTTGCCCCTTTGGATGGTCTTTCCCATGGCGTTTTCTGCCTATCTTGGGCAGACCCCTTTCCCCCATGGATGTCATTGATGCTTGTGAATATGCCGGCGGTTGTTCTGGTTGCCAGGCGAAAATGTCTTGTTCCTTGCCGTTATACCCGCCTTGGTCAATCTTTGTCAAGACATTGTCGAAGCGGTTGGAGATCTCGCCCATCACGGCGTTGCCTTGGTGGGCCAGATGGCTTCCGCAACTGTGCCATCGTGGCAAGGCGCTGTACGCATCATCCAAGAGCTTTGGGATGCATGTCCCTTGACACAGCTCCTTGGCCAAGTCCACAGCAGACCCGAGATTCAGCTTTGAAAGAGACGCGTTGCCATAGTGAGAGCGGTCTGGGGCCTGTGGGGAGGGGGAGGGGCAAGGTAGTAATGGTGCTGGTTCACGACGATGGGAGGATACGCCCCATGATGGTGGTGGTAGGGGTTGGGAGGTTGCGATGGCGCAGTGTTCCAACGAGGAGGTGGTGGAAGAAGGCCTGCTGGCTGGAAAGGGACAGGCTGTTGGTATGGACTTGCGGGATGCCAGCTCTGCGAGATCTGAGTCGGCGGCGATGGGGGCTGATATTGCGGTGGTGGTGGCCTGCGATCCCTAGATCGAGGTGGTGGTGAGTCTTTCTTCACCTTCTTGGACCTGACGAAGAAACCCATGTTGAGGCCGGGTCTCTGGCAGCATCAACAGGGAGCGGTTTGTAACTCGAAGGCTCCTCTGGGAAAATGAAAACTGCACTAAGGAAACTTGGGAAAGACGGCGAGGCAAAGACAGAGATGCGAGAGTCACTGGAGCTCTGCTGGGTGATGTCAAAGCTTGAGCAAGCCAAGAGGGGCGACCGGCCTTTGTGAGTCTGGTGACACCAGGTCAAATCGAGGGTTGACCATGGCCGAGGCGCGAGTGCCTTGCTACATCCTGCGGGCAAGGTGCGGCGACATCCCAGCCAGAGGGCGTTTGTGTGCTCCCATTCGCTGCCGTGGAACTGCTTCGCCTCGAATCACGATCCGCGGTGGCGGGTTCGCAAATCCGGCAGTGCCCGGCTCCCAGGCTCGAGCCAGGGTCAATTCTTACACGTGCATGCTGAACCACAGAGAACGCGGGGGTTGTCCTCCCAGAGCCGCCGTGACCATGATTGGATTGGGGAATGCTTCAACACTCGATGGCGAGACTTGGCTGCTCCCTCGAAGACGAGCGCAGTAGACAGACCTGCAAACAGCCGACTGCAGGTTACCGGCGAGTGGGACACGATACAGATAGCCAAGACACGACCGTTGAGCGCTATCATAATACCATAGCCGTGATGCCTTCCACGAAGTCAGGTGTTGGTGACAGCTCCAATCTGGAATCAATTCTGAGAAAATGTAGAAATTCCAGTCAGAAACTCCTCCAAAAACCGGGATCGCTTGGGCTTGTCTGCCATCGTAGAAGATAATTACCGAAAACGAGAGAAAACAGCCGGCGAATCAGTGCTACGCCCAAAGCATGTAATCGAGTTTTTTTTTTTTTTTTTTTTAAAGGAAAGGGAGCAAAAGACGACGACTTGTAGAGTTCTGGCTCTTCTGATGATGGGGAGTTGGAAGAAGTTGATGATGATAAGCTCAGGAAGGAAGAGGAAGGGGAGAAGAGAGAGGAAGAGTGGGCCCTGCCTGGCTTGGCCTCGTGGGGGCTGTGGGGCGTCAGGGAAACCCTGACAGGACGTGCCAAGCAGCTGCCGGCCGAGAAGGAAACGACAGTGGGACTCTGGGCCTGATCTACCTGCTTGATCGACCAATCCCCAAACCGTGACACAATACAGACAGTTCATGCGACAGCGCAAGAGCTCCCAGCCAGAAGATTTGCGGTTTACATAGCATCTACTGCTTCTCGAGATGCGTCCGCAAACACCATGGATTTTGTGAGTGGCCTTGTTCCCAATTCCCAATGCTCCCCACTGTCCCTCCAGTGTCCCACGCATGATGACTGACGATCCGTCACCCAGTGGTCGCGCCTCCTAGCACACACGCCGCTCGCGTCGGCAGCCTCGCGCAAAGACTCGGCAAAAGATCCCGCCCGCCGACTGCAGCGATTTGAGAAAGAGTACAGCCAGCTGCTGGTGAGCATCGTCTCCGCAGGAAGAGGGCCGCCCCGCTGACCTAGCCAGCACACATGGCGCAATTCTTCTAACATCGCCCACGACGACGAAGCCGCCGAGCGCATTGAGATCCATCTCCAGGAACTGACGAGTCTCCTAAGCGACGAGTCCCGCCGACCTCTCCCGCACCCCTGCATTGCCTTTGCTGCCGCCAAGCAGGTCTACATCCCCGTGGCCAAGATAGCCACGAGTTCCTTCACAGAATGGATCATCAAGGAGGCGGTGCTCTTCTTTGCGAGCCTGATCGAGAGCGAGGAGGAAGCATTTGTTGAGAACCACGCCTTTGCCGCCAGCCTGACGAACCTGCTGGTGCGCACAACTGGCCCCAACACCATCAGGCTCGGCCCCGATACCGAGGCCCGCATCGTCGAACTCGCCTTCAACGTCACCACCAAGATCCGCCTCGACCCCGAAATCCTGTGTGCCTGGTTCAAAAGCCGCCAAAATGGCCCATCCGATACAAGGCAAATGGACAACCGCGAGAGGTTTGCAGGGAGGACACAGAAACAAGACTTTCCGCTGTTCTACTTGCTCATGGACTACATCCACCATGAAGGGAAGGTTGGCGACTTTGCGAGGACTGGTATTCTCTACATTATCGAAGCCGCCTCGCACTCGGTTCAGTTGGAGCAATGGATTGTCGAAAGCGATCTCTCGACACTGATGGCTACGGGACTTGGGGCTCTGTATAGTCAGCTGAGCCGCAAGCTTGTGATCGACCATCCACCGAACGAACTCCCCCCTATCCTCGCCTTTTCCGACTATCAACATCCCAAGTCCAACTACGAAGTTGTCAGCTCCTGTTCGTTTCAGTTCCAGTCCCACTTGGACACTTTCCTCTCCCACCTCCTCTTCTGGCAGGATGTCTTGAACCACTGTAAGTCGGTAGAGGTCAAGTCAACTCTGTTGGAACATTTCCAAGTCATTTTCTTGCAACAATTATTGTAAGCTCCATGTCATGCCTGGCCGGCACCCACGCTTACCTCTTGCAGATACCCCTCTTTGCTCGAATCTTCGGATGTCGACGGCGGCTCTTCCGTGGCCGTCTTGACTTACCTTCGCCGTACCTTGGAGTCGCTGGACCATCCCGACATGATCAATCTCATCCTTCATTACCTACTGGGTCTGCCCGACATCGTTGGGTCTGTCAACTCCGAATCAAAAGACGTTGTCAGCGCCGCCCGTAGGCGGAAGTCGCTCGACCTCGCTACCATGATGGCCTCCAAGGGCGAAGCCGCTGCTGACCCTTTGCTCTTTAACCTCGTTGATCTGATCCTGGCCTGTCTTCGGTCGCAAAACAATCAGACCGTTTACGTCACCCTCCAGCTCGTCTCAGTGATCCTTAAGCGGCATCACCGATACGCAGTCATCACTCTGCTTTACACCGAAGGCGTCCTCGGGGACGCCCTCCACCGGACATCAGGCGCCCACCAACAAGAAGTCGAGTACCTCCTGTCTCTAGCAGGAAATATTGGAGGACAGGACAATTTTGACGAAATCTACGATAACATCCTGAAAGACACAATGGTGCGCCTTGAGAACCATCCATGTTCCCTCAAGCTGGTTACACCAAGGACTTCAATACACAATCGCGAGCTACCTGCTCTTCCTGGCACCCTTCCGGGGGCACCAAGGGACGTTCGCCCTCACACCCTTCACCCTACCGATCCCTTGCTCAACATCATACTTGACCGTCTCGAGACGTTCTTCCTTAACTCAGTCGACACTAACCTAGCCCTGACTGAAGCCATCTTTGACCTCTCTGTCTGTGGCTATATGCACCTGGAAGGCTGGTTCTTGCGCAGCCCCCTGAACTACGATTACGAAGAGGATGATGACAGTCCGCCTCTGCCCGACCCCCCGCTGGACCCCGAGTCCCGAGAGTACATCGAGTACAAACAGATGCAGTTTATGCAGGAGTCGCGCCGGCGGCCGCGATGGACCCAGTCGAGCCTCCCTCGCCTACTGAAGGTTCTGCAAACCCTCTCCGACCAAGTAGCAGCCTACCGAGAAACTATTCCCCGCTTTGACGACCTGCTCCAACAACGCCGCGAAGCCTTCCAAATAGCCGACTGCGCCAGCCAAATCCTCCCCTCCACCCCCACGAACACAGACCCCTGTCTCCCAATCCTCAATAACCACCACCACCCCCACCACCGACCGCCCCTCCCTCTTCCCCCGGACGAAACTCGCAACCCTCCCGCGGCGAACGCCCCTCCGGTCTTGAAGGCTTCGCCCAGCGCATCTTCTCCGAGCTCGGCAGCACCCCAACCCGCTCCGGCAGTCCCTCGGCCGCAAGGAAGCCAAGCGCACCGTCTCCGACCGCTCATTCCCCGCTTCCAACGACAGCCCTCTGCGCCCGCCACCACAGCAGGGAAGCCGCTCCTTCTCCCCGGGCGTCGTCCCGCCCCCTGGGAGTCGCCATCCCGCCCCGACCCCATCGCAAGCCAGGCCAGGGCGTTCCAGGCCGTGGATCAGAGCATCCTTGCGCGGAGAGTTGGGATTCCGGATATTCGCGGCGTGGAGACATCGCATGTGTCGCCAGTGGCGCTGAGTTTTGACCGACAGCGGACTGCGGGGGCGTGTCGACGGCTGGTGAGAAGCTTGCCGCGGACGAGGAGGAGGCGACGGCGGAGGAGGGTGGGGGAGGATGCGTTGCTTGCGCCATCGGAGGATGGGGAGGGGAGGAGGAGGGTGGGGTGGGAGAAACTGGAAGTGGTGGGGGTAGGGGTGGGGGATGGGGACAGGACGCCGACGGGGAGGGTGGTGTCGGTGTCGCATGTGCTGACGAATGTTATTGTGCTGCAGGCGTTTTTGTTGGAGATGGCGAGTGTGGTGCAGGTGAGGGCGGGGTTGTTTAATGAGGTTAGGTTTGTTTAGGGAGGTGTCAGGGAGAGGGGAGGGAGGGAGGTGGTGAGGTGTGGAAAAGGGGCTGGGGATTGCATGGCTTGGCGGAGTTGGTGGCTCGCTGGTGCTGGATTATTACTCTTTCTCTGTCTCGAAAAATTCTAGGACGACTACATTTATGGACATCACATTCGTACACTGGCTTCCTCTAAAACGGGACAGCTTAATACAAGGTAGGTGTGAGGCTCCTCCCGAATAGTTTTCCTGAAGTTGCAATAGCATACTTGTAAAGTGTGTTTTGTAGTACATTCCAACCAATTACATTGCCCGATTAGCTCAGCTGGTTAGAGCGTCGTACTAATACCGGTTATCCCCGTATATGGTATGCGAAGGTCAACAGTTCAATCCTGTTATTGGGCACCATTCCTTTTGCAAATATTCTCATCACTCTTTTGCTTTCTCATCCTACTTTTGTCTGCCTTGGTCTGCAACGATTTCAGACTTCACATTGACAAGAATCTGGGTACATTGTCACCAGATTATATCTACAGGGCGAAGGGCAAAACCTAGGTAGCTCCCCAAGCCTCAAGGTTCGGACAAACCATGGGTGGAAGGACTCAGCACTCTATGCCTGAGATATTCGTACAGGGCAAATAATTGCAGTGCCCTCGATATCCAAACCAATTCCATCTCTTGCCGGTGACTGTGTTGGGAGTCCTTCATAATCCGCATCGACTGATCCCCTTGGCCCCCATTATACAGCGCAGTCATTCTCACAGGCTGACGTTGGGGCTGTGCTGGCACAACCGGTGACCGCCTCTGATGATAATGTTTTCGAGTTTGAACATCACAATTTAAGTTTCAACTCAACACTTTCAACTCGCTCACCCCCGCCCCTTTGTTCCTCGTATTTATTTAGACAACATCACTTGTCATTGGGATATAGAGCCCAGCTGATTCATAAACTCTATTTAGCACCGTCATCTCGAGTCCAAAGACATTACAATGAAATTCGTCAAACTCAACCTTGCCATGGTCTCGGCTTCCCTCAAAGAGCACGAAGAAACAGACGCCCCCATCCACCCCAACACCTCCTACCACCCCACGCCAAAGCTCCCTACCTCATCTGCCTCAACGACGCATTTTACGTCTTCAAACGCTGACTCGCTCTCATCCTACGCACCAGCCGCCAACCCACTCCTCCCTACCCCTTCCGCAATGCCCCCAACTCCAAAACCTCCTCCTCACCCTCCGCCAACGCATCTCCTCCTCGCCGCAACAGCAGCCTCCTCCTCACCCAATAAATCAACCGCATCTACCGCGAAGGCCTCTCCGACTCCATCCTCCCAGCCCTCTCCACGCTGCCCTTCCCCCCGCAGGGTCTCTTCCTCCGCCTGGACGCGTGCTCGCCAAGGATTGGACGGGGCCGTTGGCGCTGAGAACGCCGGGGGATTTGTTATTGATGTTGGTGACGTCTATGAGGGCGAGGAATGCGTTGTTGAAAGTGGAGGAGGGGGACTGAGAAGGGGTGGAGTTGTTCTTTGCCATTTGATGAGCGGATGGGGTTGGATAAGAAGTGTAGGGTTTGTTGCGCGCCGGTTGTGGAGGATGAGAAAGGGGAGCCGGTGATAACGGGGTAAGCCAGTATAGGTGGTATCGATTGTGGCGGTTTGAGGGGTTGGATGAGGCTGGGCAGAGGAGGTTTGCGGAGAGGATTTTGGGGGGCGACTAAGCTGAGGGTGCTAATTTTGGAGATGGTCACGAAGAGGGAGAAGGAAAAGGGGGTAGATGAGGGGAGAAGGAGCCGGATCGGTTGATGATGAGGCAGGGTTTCCCTTGATTTGTTTTATGACGAGTGGCGGATAGGTGTGAGCTTGTGGAGCTGAACACGTTTGGGGTAAGAGGTGCATGCGGGTCGTGTTTGTTGCATGGGTGGATAATTGGGATGTGCTGTATGGGACGCCCCGGGTGGGGTCGTCCTGGGTTTCGGGTGGCGGTGGAAACGGGGATGTTTAGCCCAAATGGGGCGCCGTTAGACCCGGAGACGGTGAAGCTGTCGTATTTGAACAAGCGAGATAAGAAGAGTTGGAAGATTGTACACGAGGGAAAAGGATGGCCATGTAAGTGGCTCGAGAGAGACAGCTCTTGTTGGAATCTCAAGATCATGCTCCGGTTGCAGCGTTTGTAGGAATACGAGGTGGTTCATCACAGTTCCACAATACTGTGGAAAAATTTCAATTGTGTTTCAATTATATAAACGCTGTGCCTGTGTTGCTTGATCGCACAAAATCCGTATGCTCTGCTGGTTGTGGATGGTTCGTAGAGCCCAACACCGCCTCCCAATGCACGCGAAAGACGTCTTCAGCCTGTCGTCCTTCCAGCCAAAGAACGTTCCGCACGTGGTAGAAAGCATCATCCCAACTTCCAATTTGTAATGGAGGGGAGATCTCTCTCGCTCTATCCAGAAGCCACCCATAGTGAGTGGTCCCTACCGAGGATACCATCCCCACCGCCAGAAGCCAGACGTCGATTGAATCGTGGGCTTGGCACCGGAACTCTAGCTGTTTCACATAGTGAACATATTTGTCTAGAATCTGGCTGAATATGACAGCATGTGAGTAATATGTCGGGCCCTGGACAAGGAACATGTAAAGGATGACGGCGTAGCGAATTGACTCGGCCAGGGGTGAGGTGTCGACGCCCGGCGACTCCGGTATTGAATGGAGAAGTCGATGAATCACAAAACATGTTAGATCATGGAGGCCAGTGGAGCTGAGAGGCTTTTGACGCGCCCGCTGGAAAACGTTCCGGAGACGAACGAAAATGTTGCCGATGTGGTGGTTCACGCCGAGGAGACTGAAGCCAAGGGTGATGTCTGGTGGTTGAGGCGACTCCGACCATTCTGGAATTGGGGGAATTCCCAGCCCTATGCCGGCATCATCTTGGGTCTCAAATTGGGGATAGCCCATAATGAGCATTGATACCCTAAAAGTATGTGAGCAGTCTGCCTTGGTGCTGTTCAATGAGTGACTGACCAGCTAACCATCCTCGCGGTTAGGGGGCTAGTCTGCCTCACTGAGCGGATGCCGCCCCTCAGGTCAACCAGTTTCTTCACACCCTTTACGTGCATTTCTGCAACCTTAATGTTGCCCTTGCCATACTAGAAGCCGTATGTCAGTTATGATTGGCCGGATTTGAGGGCTATTTGTCTCACCTCAATGGTTGCTAGGGTGATGACAGAGTTCATGGTTCCGTCTTGCACTGCCAACGACTCATCCCCAACCTTGTGTCGGAGTAAGGCGACTGAATCCGCCATGAGAAGCTCTGACGTGTGAAACCCTTTCTGGGCCAGCAATTCCTCGTCGAGACATGCTGTTTGCAGTGAGACGTGAAATAAGGCGGAGTCCTCCAACGCCAAGGGCCACCAGGACACGAGGAAGGGGTTTGTCGTTGAATTGAGGTCAAGGGGGTAGTATTGGAAAGCGATCTTGTGGAGAACTTAACACATTAGTCAGTCAATATAAGTCAGCAGGACCAAGACTCAAGTGCCATGTGAGAGTGAAAGCTAAGAGGCCCAGGGTTCAGAGATGCACGAAATTAGTTACATACAGTTGTGAATTAAACGATTGACATGTTCCCGTGGAAGTCGAGTTGGCGGATAAGAGTCGAAGGGATCGAGAGTTGTGAGTCTGTAATTCGTCAAGGCGCCGGATGACTCGGATCCTGGACCCGGAGTCTGCGCTGTCAGGGGTTCGTTCGCATAGACGCATTCGACTTTTCGTTTAATACAGCGGGAACAGCGAGGGGTGGCAAGGTCACAGCTGTGTTTGGATTTGGCGCAAGCACCACAGGAGCGTCGTAAGGTGTGGCGCATTGTGAGATGTTGAGGTCGAGTGAGAAGTGAGCAGCCAAAGAAGACGAGACGAGAGCTTAAAGTGGAACAATAGGCGCGATATTGCCCCACTGTGGCTTACACAGAGCCAGGAACAGGTGATTTTGAGGAGGATCAAAAAAGACAGCACAACTCAGGCCATTGGCGAAAAAGACGCGGAGAATTGGAATGACTGTTTTGTCCCCTCTGCGCCTTCCTCCTCACCTTGAGCAGTACAAATTCGCGTGATGTGCTGCCGAGCGTTCCAGGCAGAAAAAAGACGGAAAAGAGCCCCCTGGATCAGATGCACTTGGCTAAGATAGGACTAGTCTCCGCCGTCACTTCTCCCAGCACCACAATCGGAGACTAGTCCCAATCTAGCCGTCGAGAGTGAAGCCACCCCGGCGCCGCGGAGGCCCGTCCCGCACCCCTATCTCCGGGTGAAGGCAGGTAGGTGTAAGTCAAAACCATGAAAGCGCAGAGATTTTTTCCGCCGAGTGGTGGAGAGATTTTCTCTGCAAAATACACCTTTGAAATGGCCGCCGCCAAACATGTCAACGCCTCCTTCGGCTCCTCTGAGCTGCCGGCAGCTTCGCCTGGGTGGTCCTCATGGAGCTCCCCACGGCAGTTGCAAAGCATAGGGGGCGGAATTCTTTGCGCAATGGCATGCCTGGCAGTATGTCATGACCTTCTTGCTTGGATTGGTGGTTTATGACCAAAGTAGGTCGCCCAGCTTCTCGTTTCCACGACGATTTCCCCGGCTAACGGTGCTTCTCAGTCATGTACCTTCACCGGAAGGGTTCGATCATAGGTCCTCAGTTCAAAATTCCGCTCACCGGCCCCTTCATTCAAGCACTGCACCCAAAATTCGAAGCGTACCTTGCCCAGTGGGCAAGCGGCCCTCTCAGCTGTGTCTCCGTCTTCCACAAGTAAGTTAACAGAGAGCCACGACAGAACTCTTGAACACTCTTCTGACACCCACCTCACAGATTCGTCGTCCTCGTCTCCGACCGTGATCTCGCCCACAAAGTCTTCAAATCCCCGACCTACACCGAACCCTGCATCGTTCCGCTCGCAAAGGACATCATCGGCCACAAAGCCTGGGTCTTCCTCCAAGGCAAAGCCCACACCGAATACCGGCGCGGCCTCACCCCCCTCTTCACAAACAAAGCCATGGCTACCTACCTCCCCGCCCACGAAGCCGTCCTCTCCACCTACTTCTCCGAGTTCATCGCCGCCAGCGAGGCCAACTCCAACCACCCCTTCCCCTTCATGACCCTCTTCCGCGAGATCAACTGCGCCCTCTCCCTGCGCACCTTTTTTGGCGACCTCATCTCCCCCTCGGCCGTCAAAAAAATTGCCGACGACTTCTACCTCGCCACCGCCGCCCTTGAGCTCGTCAACGTCCCCCTCTCCATCCACATCCCCTTCACCAAGCCCTGGCGCGGCAAACGCACCGCCGACGCTGTCCACGCTGAGTTTGCGCGTTGTGCGGCGGCGTGTAAGCGGCGCATGGCGCAGCCTGGGGTGAAGCCAAATTCGATTGTGGATCATTGGGTGAAGCATATGTTTGAGTCTAACAGATACCGCGAGCGGGTGGCTGGTGGGGAGGAGGGGGTGGAGAAGCCGACGAATTTGATTAGGGAGTTTACGAATGAGGAGATTTCGGAGACGCTGTTTACGTTTTTGTTCGCGTCGCAGGATGCGTCGAGCAGCGCAACGACGTGGTTGTTTCAGATTCTAGCGCAGCGGCCGGATGTGTTGGATCGGTTGAGGGAGGAAAACCTTGCTGCGAGAGGCGGGGATCCGTACCGGCCGTTTGATCTTGAGATGTTGGAGGGCCTGACGTACACAAACGCGGTTATTAAGGAGTTGTTACGTCACAGACCGCCGGTTATCTTCGTTCCGTACCTGGCGACAAAGGCGTTTCCGGTCACACCGGAGTACACCGTCCCTAAGGGGGCTATGGTCATTCCCTCGTGCTATCCGGCGCTGCACGACCCGGTGGCGTATCCCAATCCGGATGTGTTCAATCCGGAGAGGTGGATTACGGGTGACGCCGAGAGCAAGACGAAGAACTGGTTAGTATTTGGGACCGGGGCTCATGATTGCCTTGCAAGGAGGTATGTCCCGCTGGCCATGGCGGCCATGATTGGCAAAGCGGCGTTGGAGTTGGAGTGGGAGCATGTGGCTACGGAGAAGTCGGAGGAAATCAAGGTGTTTGCAACACTGTTTCCGATGGACGGGGCGCAGCTCGTGTTCAAGAAGAGAGTGTGGGCGTAAGGGTGTGTTTAGGGGGTTGAGACGAAGACCTGAGGCTCAGTCCATGTCTCTTGCCTTGTTGTCCCGAATGGAGGTGTCTAAATTCATAGTTTGCTGTATGCAGGGAAATTTTGGTTTGCAGATAGAGAGCTGTTTTCGTTACAGGATGTGGCGGCTCGAGTGATGGTTGCGCTGAGAGGAATGAAAAGATTCGTGTTTGATTTGGACACTGCCACAAGGGAAAAATCAACTCGTGGACTTCAAAGTTGCAAAAGTTTACTTGAGCAGTGTGTTTAAACGTCGGCCACTTCTGAATGATATATTGGCACGACCTTGTTCTTAAACCCGGAACCTCCGTCGATCTACCCCCTCAAGCCGATAACCTCGACACGGATCCCTCGCTCCTCAATCTTCCTTTCATTTCCTTTTGAGAATCAAGCCCTAGCTATCCTAATACTTGAGGCATGGCTCGGGGTCAATGTCAAAACTCTCCAAGTTCGGCAGATACTCGAAAAGTACGTCTTTCGCCTCGGCAGGAGTAAACGGCTCCCTGGTTGCGGTAGCATTGTTCCCATAGGCGTATTTTAATGTCTTCAGATTCGGACAAATGCCTAAAACATTGGCCAATGACCAGTCGTCGAGGGTGCTTTGCTGAAACTCCAAAGTGCTGATGTGCTCAAGGGTCAACTCGAGTTCACTAACGTTAGTCTCATCTACCATGCTGCAAATGAGATGGGTGATTCTCGAGAGAGCGCGGAACAGGCGGCTGGCTGCCCACAATTCCACGCCATATTTCGTATGGCCGTGGCTGAGGCGACACTTCGGAGGCGGGGCATTGAGTTCAGAGGGCAGAAGCGGAAGATGTAGGAGTGGTAGATCGTGAGGTGCAGTGTTTCCAAACTGGGGCACAAACTGGCCAGTATGTCGACTGGAAGGTTGCACTTGTTGACGGCCAAGGTGCCTTCCTAGGCCTGACGCAAAGAAGGGAAATCGAACGCTGGGAGCGTATCCACATGGACTCAGAACTGCTACGCGAAGTAGGACATGACCTCAGACGGCACTCCGTCGTGGGGACGGGGCGTGCGGACGCCCCCCAAGCGTAGCTCCTTGAAGCCGGGCGAGGTCGTTGCGCTCTATCAGAGGTTTTGAGAGCAGCCACAATTTGCTGGCAAGTGGGTGGTGATAGAGGTGTGGTGTTGCCATGCGGTTGAGCTGCCTCGGTGTCAAGCAGAGGGTGGCGAGTGCCGAAGCGCGGGTGGGGTCTGGGCCCTTGCCATCTGCGCAGCCACAAACACCGTTGAAGCAGGTTCGGGGTTCGTCAGAATTGCAGTGCAGACACATGGCCTTCACGTTTCGTCGACCAACTCATTTGGGAGGTTACCGAAGGAGACTATCGAATGACGGTAGTTGCGGCGTTGGCAACCACGAGGGAGTTAACTGTTCAGACGTATAAGTCAGGGAAAAAGCCCGGTTGCCCGCCAGCAGACAACCAAAAAGAGAAAAGAAAGAGGATGAGGGGATGTTTCCCTGTCAATCCTAGCCTTTGAGTTTTTGACTTTGGGGTGATTATTGTGAGTGTGTAGTAGAGAGCTGCAGGCGGCAATCTCTTTGCACCGTCGTAGCCTCCGCCGCACTTGCAGCAATGGAGGCTGCTTCGTTGAGCGCGTGAACCAAGACGCAACCCCCTTCTCTCTCAAGCTCTGCCACAAAAAGACCAAGTTTACTGTGACCATTTATCCTTATATTTATGACTTCGTCGACATGGTGGGCAAAGGCCCGGTATCTACCCGTAGATGGTTTTTCCAGGAACGGCAGATGTCTAAGCGAGTCATCTACTCTACCGAAAAATTCATTGCTTGGGAATGTCGCGTTGCCGCCGCCACCGAACAACATCCCGAGTTGGTAACGCGTGCCTGGCAAAGCGATCACGTCGAATTTGTCATGGCACTTGACAGAATCCTGGACTGCGTGCCCGCCGGCGTCCCCTATACCAAGCCCAACTGATAGAAACGCTGTCCATACTTTTCAAGTTCACAACCCAAACACACGAGCTTTTCAGGCCTTCCAGGGCCTTTGTTCAAACACCTCTACAGAAAGCAGACAGTTCTCGTCCCGGCTCGGGCAGGGGAGCGTACGACAGCAACGGCGCCAGCTCTTTCTCAAACCCCGCCGCCTGGCAGACGAAGACGCCTTCTCGGAACGGGAGCTGGACAGACACTCGTACAACCTCAAAACTGCGGCGTTCCAACTCTCGAAAGTACGCCTGCGCTTGCAGCCGGGCCACGTTCGCGGCAGCGAGAATCTCGGACGCGACGAGCCAATGATCTGCTCTTCGCATTGAGACGGCGCATTGCCGGACGAACACGCGTGCGAGCAATATTACCCCTGTTAATGTAGATGGGTTTGTCCGAGGAGGTCTCTGCAGGGGTGGCCTCAGTGCAAAGACCTCAGTGCAAAGAGCACTCAGAAGGCCGAGGCCAGCGAGGAGGGTATATGGGTCTGCGGCTCTCTAGATGACCTGTTCGACGTTGGCGATGTACGTTGGCGACGTGAGATCATGGTGCGCAAGCACAATCCGGAACCCAATCCTTCGTTGCTTCAGATGTTGAGGAGTTTTGCAAAATCAGGGATCTCGCCTCCTGTCACAATCCAGTCGAACTTGGTTCGCGAGCAATTGCCTTGCCCATTTTATGTGACGATTGTTCCCCTCAGGGAGGCGAGGTCATGAACAACGAGGCGATAGAGCTTGTCTGGAAAGCGTTTTTTTTTAATGTGACGGCGAAGTGCCGCCGGCTGGCCCCTGGCCCACTGGGAAAAATGACGTCGCAGGCGTTCTCATTGCTGCCAAATACAAAACCTGTTAAGATTTGAGGCCCATCAGAATCTGAGCTCAATGAAGGGCAACGATGGTTGTTGCATGGTGTCTGAATTGGGTTGGCTACCATGTGAATGTTGCTGCTCGGCTGGTCAATAACGCCTGTTGGATGTGACAGTTTGGAACGAAACCTGTTTTTTCTTTGCCTTCTTATTGTTTCCCTCAAGAGGATACACTCGGGCAATGAAACCTGTGTCCGCCATCGTCGTAGGATGCTCGGGCTGGTGAGATTGGGTTGGGTCTTTGGGAATATATTGACAGGAAGACAGAAAGTGAAAGAGAAAGCGAGGGAGAGAAGAGCTCGGGGGAGTTGCCAAACCCAAGATCATGACCAAGTTTCACTTCTTCGTTGCCCAATTTCTGTGCAGGCAGTAATGCTGCAGCAACGCAGCTCAACTATTGGGCATCTAGCCATTTTCAGACAGCCTCGCGCCGTGCCATGCCATCCATGTGTTGGCTGGCTCCAATAATGCAATGGCTAGAAGGCAGCTGTGAAACATGGAAGATCCATTCATGCGACCCGGCAGATTGGATAGCCAGTAGAATCTTGGAGACCCAAGCGCCAGAATCCCAGAAGACAGCTGCCACATTTACTACCTCTCCTACAGAGGCAGGTAATAAAGCCATTTTGCTAACGGCCGCCCATCTTGCTGCCACAACGTTGCCCAAACGGAGGGTGCCCACACCAGAGAACGGTAACTGCCACACAGGTATCTGAGGATTGTATCGGTCTTCAGTGTCATCACGCAGTTCGGGTACGTCTCAGAAAACGCATCTTTGGGCACGAAGAGCCCGATGCAGCCTCAGGAGTGCCAGGTTTGTGTCATCTCCCACCATTCGTGGGCAGAAATTAGAGCATCAACGGTATGTCGCCTATTAGGAACCTGGACACTATGACTGAGATGAAGTGTTTCCCTTTTTGACTCCGAGGTACGGTGGATGTAACAGCGCCGCCCTAACAATGGTTGAGTTGAGAAGAGGCTAATAAATAACTCGAAGAATGCTGATACTTGATAGGGGTCGCAGCTGAAGCATTTGCGCTGTCTGTGAACTTTTGAGACGTGCACTGCTTTTGGCTTGTTGGCACATGGTCGGTGAAGCTGGGAGCTGCGATGACTTGTGCGCAACCGTCCTCTCGCGGCCCATAACCTGACGACCTTTTGGCTGGGTTCAACTTGGGAGAGGTGCACAATTGTGCCTTGGTGGTGGTCCTCTAGCTGAATCTGACCAGGAATGACACGGGGAGTTGGGGTTGCACAGTTTCCACCTTTTTCTGCTGGGGAGCCCTGTAGACATGGATAAGAACGCCGCTCCCGTTTGGTTTTGCTGCATTCCATTGGCCCATTTCTATTTAAGACCCCCAGCTCATTATCCCCTGTCGCCAGATCCCTGTCCAGACGGCAGAGCCCCATGTCAGCAAGATCCCTGTCTCCACCCTGCCACCCTCCCCTGCCCTGCACGACATCCACCGGCTTCCTCTCAGCCCTGCCCAGCTGCTCGAGACATAAATCACGGAACTCGACTGCTTGAAACCTTCATCGAGATTAGACTTCAAGCCATTGACATCGATACTCAAGCACTGTCATCTTTTAACCATCCCGAACTTTACTTGCTTTGGAAGGGCAAAATGGGCAACTCCGCTTCTAACCTTCCCGTGGTACGCGATTGCGACCTTGTTGCTTACACCGATTCCGAGCTTGACCGATTGCGACCTTGTTGCTTACACCGATTCCGAGCTTGACCAATCTCTCAAAGCAAATACGCTCAAGGGGCCCAGAAGAAATGAGATGATTGGCATCGATGTAGAGGATTCCGAGAACCTGCCCAAGAGTTTTGTCCAACGTCTCAGATAAAGCGTCCACCGCCATCCAAATCGTCTTCTCACTTTCCTCTTTCTAGTCCTGAACTTCTGTCTGACAATACCGTCGGCCAGCGTATGCTGTTGAGCTTATGGGCGAGCTCTCCGAGGACCCGCCGGCTTACCTGCATTATCTCCGCCCTTGGCTCAGATATCCAGATATTGACTACCCCAACTGGCGCGTTTTTGGGGGAACAGCTGTGGCATTTGGAACACTTCTGCTGCTGGAAGGAACACAGTCGGAGAGATGGCCCGCCTCGCTATCTTCAGATCGAGTTTCCCACCAGATGGCGACACGTCGACAGTGCTTACAACGACTTTGTTCGGGACTTTCGACCTGACTCTTCGTTGAGCTACACCGCAGCGGCATCGAACTTGCTCGCGCAGCACGGTGTTACCCGTCCTGTCAAGTTCCTCCCCAACCCTGCACATCAAGACAAGCTGACGGAATGGATCGAGTACCTCGCCTTCGAGTGCGCGGCCCACTCTTGGTTCCAGAGCAACGTCGAGGCCCATCAGCCGGCCAACGACAAGACATGGAAGAAGCTGGTCAATGAGGGTGAACTCGAGCCACACGAGACGGAAGAATACGTCCACAATCGTGAGTGCGCGTATGCGCACCAAGCCGAAAGGGAGCAGGCAGAACAACACGTGAGGTTGGCCGAATAGGATCTGGAAGCAGCAAAGAAGCTCGCCAACAGAAATTCTGGCGCAGGTCCAGCGCGCTCGTCGACACTTGTCTCAGCAAAGTCGAGGCTCGACGAGGCCAAGAGAGCGCTAGAAGTTGTCCAGCGGCGGAATAACCTCTCGTGGGAATTCATCCACGCTACGGCAGACTTTGACGATTGGAAGCGAGAGTGTTAGCAGTAGGCCTGTTTGGTGCAGTGGATTTTTCTGAGGCAGATCCTTCTCGTGGAGGCCGAGATGCGCACGTCTGGGTGGGTGAGGCTGGCGCAGAAGCCGCGCATGAGACGCCGAAAACCATGCACAACCAAGAGAAGGACGAGACACCAATCCCGCAGAGAGGACGGAAGCGCGGCCGAGATGTCGACAGCGCCGACGACGAACCGACTCCCAAGCGGCTCAAGGACAAGCACCAAAACACGGTCTCCTCACCAGCCCACTCCTCAGAAGCTTCTCGCAAACCCTCTCCGGCAGCCTCGCGCGCTGCAGAAATGGTCTCTGGTTTGCTCCGTCGCAGTGCTCGGATAGCCGCCCGCCAACCGCCGCAGGAGTGCCAGCCATCGCCGGCCACGGCTCCGTCGGGGCCCCACTTGAAATTCCCGGCAGAAAACATCGCCAACACGGGGACCGCGCGGCGTGCAATCAGCTTGCTCTGCTGCAGGTGGAGGACAGAGGGTCAAGGAGACAGAATCAGGCGCCAGAAAACTACGCTCTCGGGCTAGGTAATGGGGGCCGAAGGGGGTTGGTCGCGGGTTTGTTGCACAGTTGGAGAGGGTGCGAAGTGACACTGATATTGAAACATTGTTGGCGGAGGGGCCAGTGGTGAGATTTTGGCCGGGGCGTTGCGCCGTTGAACTGGAAGAGATGAATGTCTTCAATTTTAATTTGGTGTAGAACGGTAAGACCGTGAGAGACATGGTTTGTAGATTATGGCAGGTTGATTGTCGAGAATCTTGTTGGGTAGGTACGTTAACGTTAAGGGTTTTTGTTTGTCATTTCCTACGCAAGTTTCCCGCTTTGAATGTCTCCAATAAGTAGGACTCAACATGGCAATTACAGAATGGAATGACCGAGCTGATTCCCGCTCCAATGTTATTTCCTTGATTCTTATGTCGCAGCTCATTTTAGCTTCGCTTCTGAGTGCTCGCCTGACTCCTGACTGACAGCTCGAAGCAAATTGACATTCCCAACATAAAGCGTCCAAGCGTCTCCTAACCATCTCGGTACTTTCCAATCCCTTGCAAACCTGCTCGCCTCCATCTGACAGTAATCCTACTAAGACCAAACTACAAACAAGGAGCTTCAGGGGCTAAAGGAAGGATCGGTTGGAGATCCAAGACAGTGCATTACCGCAAACCATGACAGAGATGAAATGATAAAGCCCAATCATCAGTTTCCGAAACACGTCCTTGATGTATTTTTAGACTGCGCAGTTGCCCCCTTCACAACCTGGTCCGAGAACAACCATAATACAGGAGGCTGAGGCCCCTTTCCTCGTGGAACACCTCCGAATCACCATTGCTGCTTATTTGGTTATAGGGTAATAATTTGAGAATCAGTTTCACTCAAGTCACTTTGGCGGAGTGGTTAACGCGCTGCCCTGCTAATGAACAGTTAGCATGTTAGGCAGTTCCCTCGGGAGCGTAGGTTCGAATCCTACAGGTGACGTTTGATTTTGCTGGCCGACTACCCTCAACTTCTTTTTTCCTGTTATGTCCTGTGCTGTCTGTCTGTTCTCTGTTTTGTCTTTTAGCACAATGCAAGAGAAGTGACCACAGAACACCAAGGTTAGCAACCATGTTCTGTGTCAGATACGTTTATGCCTCATGGGTAATATCTTGTTAATGTGTTAAACCTGTCACGGCGGTTCACGCCGTGCCTGCTAGAGCCCACAGTGGGGCGTGCTGACACATGGTGGGCACGGGCCACTATGGGTTGAAAGATCTTGCACCTCGCTGTCGCCAATCCTGTATGTAGCTCCGCCCAGGATGCGGTCGACAATCCTCAACCTGGCGCAGTCCAACAGAGGCACCAGAAATCGTCTGCCAGACAAAGTTGGAGCTCATTCCAAGAGAGTTGATGCAGCACTACCAGGCAAACATACCCAACTGCTTTACGAGCACCTATCACGACAGGAGGCTGGCATACTTGCTCAGCTGAGAACAGGCATGGCAAGACTCAACGGCTACCTCCACCGCATTGGAGCATCATCGTCAGATCAGTGCGACTGCGGACAAGCAAAAGAAACAGTGGACCACTTCCTTTTCCGATGCAAAAAATGGACAACATACCGAACAGAGATGCTCGAATGCACAGATACCCACAGGAGCAATATCTCCTTCTACCTAGGAGGGAAGTCGACATCGGACAATAAAGACTGGACTCCCAATATGGTGGCCGTTCGGGCAACCATACGATTTGCGATGGCCACGGGTCGGCTTGACACCCATCGACTGCAGGCCGACTAAGACATCTAACCACCACACCCAACCGAACTCATAACCCTCACCTCGTGCCTGGGATAGCAGGCACCGCTTCAGCCGCCGAAGATAGGACGTTGAACACTTGGAGAATCGCCTTCAAGCCAGCCTACCAACAATCCCACTAACCCACGGGAATCCGAAGAGAAATGGAACAAGGGACTGCATGTACTAGAATGGACTCTGTATGGGCTTGGACGAAATCATGTCATATCTTGGGAAATGCATAGTCACTACCAAGCCTGCCCGTACCGACGGAATAGAGCCCGAGACTGTAGCTTAGCCCGAATACACTGTCATTGAACTACCTGCCTGTTCCGCCCGTGACAAAACCCCCTAAACTCTGTGTTCAATAGCAGAACCACGGTAACGGGTTGCTTCAACAACAAAATAATGCAGCGAAAAGTGTTCCAGAGACCACTGAACTACTATCAAAGCTGTCTTTTCCCTGAGACATGGCCTAGGGCATGATGATGGACCTGGACATCACTTCTGCTTAACCACGAAAAAGCATCATCGGGGGGTAAAAGGAATGCCTTGCGTCAGCCGCGAATCGAACGCGGGGCCCATCGATGGCAACGATGGATTTTACCACTAAACCACTGACGCTGTGGATGTGTTGGTGATGGGATGCATGGTGTTGTGAACTCATTTTGTTGCCTAAACCCTAACAATGTGGATCAGGTCCACCCCGAAAACACACATGGACTTCCCTTCTTCATTTCTGCTCAGCCTGCGCGGCCTTCTCCCTCGCGGCCTTCTCCCTCGCAACCCTGTGCCAGTTCTTGGGGTACCCCCTTTCGATCCTCCACTGCTCCAAATCCCTCTCCACGGCATGCAGTATCCCCTCTCGCCAAGTCCCTTCCATGTCCTGCTTCCATGAAAACGCCTCGCCGAAGGCCCATGAGAGAACACTCTCGGCTCTGGCGCCGTCAGGAGAGTTCAGTACACCGACGGCAATGTCCACCATACTAGGACGACTGTCCACGGCATAGAACACGCTGGCCGAGCACCGTCCGCAGTGATAGCGCTGGACGTCGGGCGAGCTGGCGTAGAAAGTGAGCGTGCCGAACCGGGGGTCGCGAGGCTTCCCATCCTTGCCCTCCACTGCCGCCCGCAGTTCAGCGGTGCTGGAAGGAAACTCGCTGGCGTCTGCACCAGCAATGGAGATGTGCCGGAGGAGAGAGAATGTCCAATTGTACACCTCAGATCCAGACCAGATGCGGCACGAGGCGCAGCAGTCTTGCGATGCCAACAGCTTGTGTGTGGCAGGGTCAACGAAGAATGGTAGCTCCTCTCCCTTCTTCTGCATTGCCTCGAACTCCCTCTGCGCCTCCCCAGCGCGCAACACCAAGTCCACCCCGCCACAATGGCACCGAATCGGCACAACCCCCTTCTCCCCCTCTGCACCCTTCAAATTCACCTTATACCCCTCTTTCAACTGCCCAATCGGCGGCCAATACTCCCCTTTCTTCACCTCCACACTCTTATTCCTCCCCCAACCACACCGTCACCTGCTCCCCCTCCTCTGATTCACCCCCTCAACCAATTCACCGCCCTCCATCCACCGTATCCTCAACATAAATATGATCCTGCAACCTCACCACCTGCTTCCCTCTCACCTTCTCCTCCTCATCCCCCTCCTCAACCCTCAAAACAACCCACAAAATACTACATTCACCCTTGCCGAGTGGCGGTAGCGTTTGAGGTGGTCCCCTCCCGGACAAGCGCGTCAGCGATGTCGGATGCCGGGCCGGGCCAGACGGCATCGGAGGAGCGCAGGGCACCGGTGACGTGTCGGCAGGAGATGCAGTGGCATGCGGAGACTTTGAGGGGGAGGGAGGAGACGGGGAGGGTGGTGGGGAAGGTGTGCGTGCCGCAGAGGCAGCGGGCGAGGAGGGTGATGGTGGGTTCCCCCGACATTCTGGTGGTGGTGGTGGTAATGGTTGGTTGATGTTGATTGGTGTTTGTGTCCAATGTTGGAGTGTGGTGAGATGAAGATGTGGTTGGGATGCCGTTCTGTTGGCTGGGTATGAGAAAGTGAGCTGGCGACGGTGATGGCGCTGGAGGGGCCAAAAATATATTCACAGGCCAGGCAAACACAAGCTGAGCTGGCAGACTTGTTGAAGGTAAGACGGTGTAATTCGGTGATACGACGGAGGCCAAAGAACGCGGTTTTGTCTCCATTCGTTTGTCATTCCCCGCCCTTTCGTTAATGAGACTTGACTGAATCGGGCAGGTCGAAAGTGGTTGCATGGTCGATCCCCACATCCCGTATCGGCAGAGGGAGACGCGGACCAGGTGCCTGCTTGGCGCGTGTCCCCCGACGTCATGCCAGGTGGTTTATTAGAAATTTCTTTTCTTCTTGGAGGGGAAGGGGGTGTCAGGGCGCCGATAGCTTCGATATGGGAGGAAGATTTGCTCCGAACCTCAGCTGAACCACTGTGAATCATCAGTGTCCATGCTGAACCATTTTGAATCATCCGCACCCATGTGGGGCAAGCCGGTGAGAACAATCCGCTCGAAATTTGGTCTGTTCCACCATCCCCATCCTAAAAACAACAGAACCACCGCCTTTAGCCATGTTCCAACTCCAAACCGCGCAATGCAAATCCCAACCAACCACGCTAACCCAACCCTCATATACATACCCCTTCATATACTCATGCAATTCGATCACTATTCCTCCCGACCGTACTCGGGCTATCAAGCTCCTCCTCCTCCGCCCCATCATCCTTCAACAATTTCCTCCTCGCCGCCCTCTCCTCATCCTCATCGTCACTAACCAGACCGTCCAGCTCAAATTCGTTCGCATCCCGCAGTTGCGAATCATCACCCGCAAGCGCGACATGGCCGTTTGCGATAGGCTTCTTCACAGAAGAGCTAGTACCCCGGTCGTAGACGTGGATGAGCACCATGGTGAACAGGAAGAGCAGCGAGGCGAGCGAGTAGAGAATTAGGACGTAGGCGACGTGGTCAATGCCCGAGCCAGCGAGCAGGTCCATCTGCTCCTCGGTGGCGCCCATCTCCTCGGTGGCGCCCATGAAGAGGAACCCAGCGGCGTACAGGAGCTGGCACACATGTCAGTACCGTCGACAGATGGTTGCATGCGAAGAGACTCACAAAGACAGGGATGTACTGGAAGCTGCTAGTCTCGGTGCCGTCCTCCGACACACCCGGCTTATCCCTCAAGACAAACGCAACCTCAATGATGCGCGTCACGCCGGCGGCCATCAGCGTGTATCCAAACATCTGGTGGGTCGCAGCGCTGATCATCAGTTCCTGCGGGTGGGACGACATAGCCCAGCCAGTGATCAGGAGGACGAGGCCGGGTATAAAATTGCGCTTCGGCGCGCCGTCTCGGCCCTTGCTGAGCCATATGCCAACCAACCCGGTGCACCACCATATGACGCCCATGGTAGTGTGTTGCCAGTCGTTCTTAACCCACTCTGTGCCCCAGCGGTGCTCAGTGAAGGTGTTGAAGCAGCCCCAGACGGCGATAACCGCGCTGTCAAAGAACTCCTGGCTGCGGCCGGTACGGCGGAGCCACATCTGGCCAACCAGCAAGAGGATGGTGAGGAGAACGCCGTAGGCAATGAAGGCGCCGCCCATAATAAAGTGCGCCAGGCATTGTCCCAGGTGGTCTCCCTGGCAGAAGCCGAGAGCCGTAATCCCGCCAAACACCATCTGCGCCCAGCCGTAGATCGGGAAGGCCTTACCGTTGATGCTGTGTAGCAGGCGGAAGGCCGGACGGATGCGGCCGTGGATGCCCTTCTCGAGGTGCAGCTTCAAGTAGATGCCGGCGACAACCTGGGCAACCATCATGAAGAAGAGGGGGGTCGCGGCGACGGCGTGGACGTTCTTGTGGATGAACTGCCTGCCGCGGTGCAGGAAGCCAAGCGCGTAGCCGAGGAGGGCGAGGGCGGTGGTGAGGACTTGGAGCGGGACGTGCCAGCGGCTCTTGATGATCTGGATGTGGCCCTGTCAGCGCTGGCAACCCTGCGCTTGCAGATCACAGGCTTGCTCACCCCGAGAACCATCCCTAGAGGGAGGGAACAAGATGCCAAATGAGAGTATTTGGATGAAGATGTGCATCCAGAGTGTTGTGTCCTGCCAACCCATTAGCCATGCTAATCCCGTCCTTTGTCGCAACGCTGCCAACGTACGAGAGGCTCCAAAGATATCGTCCCGCCCTCCGGAATCTTGTCCTGGTGGTGTCCGCCATGTCCAAACGCCATCGGGAGGAGAGCTGCGGCGAAAGTTATCGTCGCGGACGTGTGTGACAGCCGAAGTTGGAGGCGCGGCAGCGACGAAGCGCCGTTGGGTAAGCCTTGGCGCCGAGTCTTTGACAAAGAACTTCGAGGCTTCCATGCCGTTTGTCTGGGTGTATTTGGAGTTGAATAAGACGCCAACAACTCCCTAGCTTCGAGTTCGAGACTGGTCTTCGGTCGACGCTCCGCCGAACCTTTTATTAGTTTTTTGTCTTTGTGCCTGGAATTTCTCATTTTGTGGCTTATCCCTCTCGATTTCTCTTTCGTTCATCTTTTTGATTCATCGGCGGCGCTGAATTCAAGTGTATGTTAGGTACTGTAGATTCGGAGTCGCTCGTCATCAAACATCAAAGCTTTGCAAATGGTCCATATGGGCAGCCCATCACATCTTCCCGAGTGGCCGACTCAGACTGCATCTGGACATCCCTTCGGCTCTCTGGCACTTTCTGATCCTCCTCATTTGCGTCACATCCCATGTCACTTCCCTTCCGCCGCCAGCTTCATATCCTCTTCCCACTCACTCTTCACCTTCGCAGCATACGCATCGTCAGTCAGCACTTTCCAAGCAACCATGGCCATACCCCTCCCACACTGCACCGCCTCCTTGAAAGCCTCCTCCGTCCCCGCAGCAGCCGCAAACCCCTTCGTATGGTTCGCCTCGCCGTCCTTTGTGGGAATCCCAAACACGCCATGAAACCCCGGGCACTCATAACACACATCGCCCATATCCGTACTCCCCGCCAGAATATCCGCCGGCTCATACATGTCCACCGTCCCCTTCGGCATCGCCCCG
The DNA here is from genome assembly GCA_027946355.1 of Collariella sp. IMI 366227. NCBI lineage: Eukaryota > Fungi > Ascomycota > Sordariomycetes > Sordariales > Chaetomiaceae > Collariella > Collariella sp. IMI 366227. Next base: position 241,454 of record JAPEUS010000004.1, on the reverse strand, counting down.
ATATACTCCTCACACAGCGCCCTACTCGGCCGCACATCCGCATACGAATTCAGCGGCTCCACCCTTACCCCACACCCCGTCGCCAGCGCCGCCCCCTCAAAACACTTCAGCACCCGCTGCCACAGCGCCTCGGCGTTCTTGCGCGTGTCGCTGCGCACGTAGTACTCGACCGTGCAGTCAGCGGGCGTCACGTTCGGCCGGTTGCCGCCGGCGCGCACCACGCCGTGGATGCGCTCGTGGGGGCGGATCTGCTGGCGCAACATGCTGATGGCGTTGTACGAGAGACAGACGGCGTCGAGGGCATTTACCCCGTCCCAGGGCGCGATGGAGGCGTGCGACTCGCGGCCGGTGAAGTGCACGCGCATCTTGACGTTGGCGAGCATGCGCACGAAGGCGACGCCGTTGATTGGGGAGGTGAGAAGATGGCCTGGGCCTGGGTGAACCATCAGGCTGGCGGCGGCGCCCTTGTACGCGCCGTCTTGGATAAGTTTGAGCTTGCCGCCGCCGCCTTCCTCGGCCGGGGTGCCGAGCAGGACGATGCGGCCTGGGAGGTTGGAGGCCTCGAGCGCGGCGGCGACGCCGAGGAAGGCGGTGAAGGAGGCTGCGGAGATGAGGTTGTGTCCGCAGGCGTGGCCGATGCCGGGGAGGGCGTCGTACTCGGCGTTGAGAACGACGAGACGGCCGCCGGTGCCGAATTGGGCGGAGAAAGCGGTCTCGACGCCGTGAGCGTGCGGCAGGGTGTCGAAGCCGAGGGTCAGGAGTTTGTCGACGAAGGCATCGTGGGCTTTGTGTTCTTCGTAGGCGAGTTCAGGGTTGGAGTGGATGAACTGGTGGATGTCGTGGATGTTGGCGTATGAGTTGGAAATCTCATCGTCAATGGTCTTGGTCCACTCCATGGTCACGGTGTTGCCGGGCGGGTATGTAACTGGCGGAGTTTTTTGTAATTCTCACTCACTCCAAATGAAGATGCCCTACATTGGGTCTCGGAATGTTTTATCTCCTGGCAACCCAAGGGAGGATTCGGATTGCCCCGCCATGTGGCACACTGCTACCCCGCCATCAATGTCTGCCGATGCCCTGCAAGCGGCCAAGTTTGGGAACAAGGGCAATGCCGATCACTGCTTCTTGGCATCATAAATCCGTTGGCAGCAGTTCATGGGGATAAAGACTGGTTGTCAGCTAGTACCGGCCCACAGGTCATGAAACCGGACCAGAGCGACTGATGAGTGTGAAGAACAAACTTGGATCTTTGGAGTCTGGAAGGAGTGAGAGGTGGGGTATGAATAGGCAGCCCCACTTCCAAACATGGGTTGGTGGGGCTCCGTTGTGTCCGAACTCGACTCAACTCCACAACAATTCTCACCCCTTTATCCCTCACCCGATCACTTTCTGCATTGCATCGCTTAAATCAAAATAGTTCAGTATTGTTTTCAACAAATAGTGGGGCTGCTGGCGCAACGGTAGCGCGTTCGACTCCAGATCGAAAGGTTATCCGTTCAAATCGGGTGTGGCTCAACATTCACTGTTATTTTTCTGTTTTTGCCCCTGTTTCCCCTGACCCCCGCTTCTTTTCTTGGCCCAGACACGCCAGACTCTCTTTCTCGATCCCTCTTGTTTCTCTTGCCTTAAATTTCTCCTTTGGTTTCCCCCCCTGGAACACCCCCAAGCCAATCCTCGACTCCCTCTTCATCGCGTTGAGACACCCTCCGAGGAGAAGAGGTAACAGAGTGAAAGCTTGAGCAAACAAGTCTTGATAGGGCAGCCAAAAGATGGACCGCGCGGACACAAATATATTGTTTTAGCGGAGCATGAAGGACGAACCTCCTTGGATGGAAGCTTGTAGGTTACATCGTGGAACTCTCCCCGAAACGTTCAAGTGAGGTTTTTGAATGGTGTTGGTGATCAAGCCACGTGCTCTCTCTTCTATGTACGCCCGTAGACGTATGATGTCGCGATCCCGGAAAGATCCCGACCCATCGCCGACGGATCCATCCCGAGACGTAGCTCGGGCACGGCACCGGCTGCATGAATTGCTCCGGAGACTCCACTTGCCCGTTGGGGGAATCCCCGGTCCCTGTTCCGGGCCTCGGCAGCAAGGGCTTGTCACACCGTGATGGCCTTCGAGTTCCTCCGGAAAACTGTCGACCTTGTGTTTTAAGTCTGAAGAGCAGAGCCTCCTCTTTTTCCTTCCTTTTTCGCTGTGTTTTCAGCAAGCCCGACGAAAGAGATATACCCCTTGCGCTCTCTCCTCAACCCAGATTTCACGACACCACCTATCCAACTCACTCGCAAGCACCTACACCACATCTCTCAAAATCTCAAAATGGGCACTCTATCCGACCTCCAGATCGCCCAGCCCCTGACCCTCAAAAGCGGCCTCACCCTTCCCAACCGCCTCGTCAAGGCCGCCATGGCCGAGAACCTCGCCGGCGCCCAAAACCTCCCCGACGAGCGCATGCAAGCCGTCTACAAGCAATGGTCTGAAGGCGGCTGGGGCCTAATTATCACCGGTACTTCCCAACCCCTTGGCTGCCCCTCCCCATTGTCTAACCCCTTCCCAGGCCACGTACAAGTCGACGCCTCCCACCTCGCCCACCCTTACGACCCTCTCCTCTCTCCCTCCCTCCCTCCTCAACTCTCGTCCCCCATTCTCAGCACTCGCCCGCGCCAGCCAAGGCCCCTCCCACACCCCAACCATCGTCCAACTCAACCACCCCGGCCGGCAATCCCCGCGTGGCGCTGGCTCGCGCGGCCTCTTCACCCCGCCTCTCGCCCCTCCGCCGTGCCCATCTCCCTCGGCCCCGGGCTCATCCCCTCACTCATCCGCGCGTTAGTATTCGGCACGCCGCGGGCGATGACGCGGGAGGAGATCCAGACGGTCATCTCCCAGTTTGCGCGGGCGGCGCGGGTGGTGGCGGAGGCGGGGTTTGATGGGTGGAGATTCATGCCGCGCATGGGTATTTGCTGTCGCAGTTTTTGAGTTCCAAAGTAAACCAGCGGACGGATGAGTACGGCGGGGACGCGAGGGGCAGGGCGAGAATCGTGGTGGAGATTGTGAGGGCTGTGAGGGAGGCGACGAAGGGGTTTAGGACGTTTTGTGTGGGGATTGTTGAATAGTGTGGATCATCAGAGTGAGGGGAGATGGGGAGTGTGTTGAGCAGTTGCGGGCGGTTGTGGATGCGGGGGTGGATTTTGTGGAGGTTAGTGGGGGGAGTTATGAGGATCCGAGGGTATGTGCTCTTGTTCTTTTAATTGTTGCTTTTCTTGCTGTGGTGGTTTGAGGGAGGGATCTTGAAGCTGACGAGAAATAGATGATGTGGGGGAAGGATGGGGCGAACCAGCAGGAGGAGAAGTCGGATCGGACTAAAGCGAGAGAGGCCTTCTTCCTCGAGTTTGCGAGAGTCGTTCGGGAGGAGTTCAGGGGTGTGCCACTCATGGTCACGGGCGGTTTCAGCAGCCGCGACGGGATGGAGAAGGCTGTGGCAGATGATGACTGCGATTTGGTCGGCCTCGCAAGGCCAGCCGTCCTTAACCCCGCGGTTCCCAACAACATTGTGTTCAACCCCGAGGTCAAGGACCAAGACGCGACGCTGTACCGGAAGAATATTGAAATTCCCTGGATTCTGAAGCAGCTGGGTATGGCCCCTGTCGGGGCTGGATTGAATACGGTAAATTGCATCCCGTCGATAGACGATCAACGCTGACACACTCGCAGAAATGGCATACAGGCCAGCTACAGAAGTTGGCGTATTTGTAAAACAAAACTGTTGGGAAGCAAGGCATAGCGCTGTATTTTGAAAGACAATACACGATACCACTAATGCAAACTAGAGATCAACTTTCAACACAACCATGTTCTTCGACAGAAATCCCGTGATAAAGAGTCTTGCCTTGCGTGCACCAGACTCCTCCTTTGGATCAATCGCAATGAGGACTGCAGCACTGACGCTTCTGAGCCTGGTCCCGTCATCTTCGAAGATTATCCGCTTCTCCCAACCAGCAGCACCCTTCGCAGGCGTGATGTAAGTGACCATCACGGGGTCCTTGGCTGTTGGGTCTCGCTGTGTGCTGGCAAGATCGACGGCACGCGCCAGGCCGGCCTCAAGGAAACCGCTGCGGTCGTCGTTGGAAGTGGCATATGGGTCCTTAAAATAGGTGGGATTGTCGGCGATGTGGTCGAGCTCGATGGATTCGGAGATGGTGACGTTGCCGATGTTGTTCGCTGGGACTTGGCCAATGTGGAGTATGCCGCTGGTGCAGCTACTGATGAGAATCTCGTTCTCGGTACGGCCGTGGCCGAGCCCGTTGTTGTTGTGCATCGGAGACAGGGCAACGCTGGCAGTCACTCCAGTGCTGGAGTCCGCTGCCTTCAACGAGTCGAGTCGAATATGCACGAGGTCGGTCCACTTGGCGCTAAAGTAGACATCCTCGAGGGCACGCATCAGTCCGTGGTGACGATACTGATGGTCGTTTGTTACGTAAATGGAGGTCGGGCTTTGGGCAAAAACGTCGTTGGGTGTCCTGATCAGGGGGTGCCAGACCGAGCGGAGATGCCTGATGGTGGAAGATTTGATGACGTGGTGAAACACCTCGAGTTGCGAGCGCGCATCAGGACCCTTCGCGCCAGACGCTTGGGTCTCGGGGACATGGTTGACGGCGAAGATGTACACGGCCTCGCCATCAGTCCATTCACTGTCGGGAATCACGTCGATACCATGGGTGATGAAAGGGCCGTCGAAATTCTCAAACTTTAGCCTCCGAGAGGTCAAAGTCTGTGTGGGATGTCAGTAACTGCCACGGTCACATGTACAATTATGACTAACCCGGGGGTCAATGACGTGGATAGAGCCTCTAGCCTTCCCGGCCAGCTCGGGGTCGTCGAAGTTGGCAAGCGGAGGGAACCACTTGAACCTCGTCTCGGAGTTGTCCTCGCAAGCAGTGAAGAGGGTTCCACTGGAGGCATGATAATGGAGGTCCTCGCAATGAACGGTGTCCGGGATGACAATCACCTCGTCCTTGGCAACCATGCCATCGGGATACTTCCGGAGGGCGCCGAGAACTGTCAGGGTGCGGTATGGTGCGAGGGAGTAGAGCAGGTAGCCAAGCAAGGCTCCAAGGAGTGACAGCGACAACAATCTCATGGTGGTGCTTCCGTAGCAAGATGCCAGCTCGTTTGGAGATGAAATCCTTGCAGCCAGACAGGGAGACGTGAACTTTTTATGAACCGCGGTGGGACGTCCCCATGGGAAGTTTGGGTTGAACCTCGGTCGAACGATGTCGGGCGGGGTAGTCCATCGTGGCTTGTGGAGGACAAGGGAAGTCGTCCCTACCCAATGTTCCTAGGACAGCAACATCCGTCACCAATTGGATCCCGAATCCATGGTCACCGCCTCACCGATCGTACAACGTCAGTCGTGAGACTCGAGAAGGTTCCCTGTCCCTTCGGCTCTATCATGCTTGCTTTCTAAAGAGAAGAGATAGGGTCCCATGCACCACAAGCTGGCATAGAGGTGCCAAACAGGGGTCTCTTTCCGAGAGCCGGTCAGCTGCAAGTTGATTCTGTGTTGAGCCATTGACTTGTTAAAAGCGTGACAGTCGAATTAAAGTTCTGACGGCCTGGAACCCCCTGAACTGCCGCGGCATCACCCACTCCATGCCGGTGAAGCCAGATCAGCTATGGTCGGTAAAGATCGCCTTCACAAAAAGAATATTTGACACTGAGAAAATCATCACAGCCCACTCATGGTCGGTTCTAGTGGTTGCTATCTTTAGAAAGTTGAAGAAAAAAACAGAGAAAACATGGAACCTGGAGATTCAGCTGCGGAAGGTGGGGCTTCCGAAGCCCAAACCCATAATGCCCCTCTGCGGAGAAGCGGGGCAGAGCAGTGGGGTCTCTTTGCTTTCTCCAACTCCCGACATCCCGCTGGCACTGGGCAACTGCCGCCCACCAGAAACAAACTTCACCCTCACCCTCTGACCGAAACTGCCTCATCACGTTGGCACTAGACTTGGAGCTCGCCGTTGATAAGTCCCCAAGTTGAAAGCGGTTTAGTTCATCCTCAGACTGGGCACAAGATGCTGCATCATTTGGAGGAGACTGCCCCAAGGGCTGCTCCTGTGAATGGCAGTGAACAACTGGATTCCCCCATCTTCGGGAAGCTGCCCGCCGAACTACGAGCCATTATCTTTACGGATCTCTTCGGCAAACGGAGGGTGCATCTCGAGTTCATGGCCCACCCCATTCGCGCCGACAAGGTGGGCAACAGGCGACGCTGGCGCCATGGTCTCTGCGAGGACGCCCTTCCTACCCCGTTTGTCCGTCTCGTAGGCCGTCAGCACTTTTGTCTCACTGCTGCCCGCCGGAAAGTGCTGGATATATCTTTGCTTTTTACCTGCCGCCGAGCGTGAGTTGACCCCCCCCTGCATGGCTCAACCAAGGCTGACGCTCAGACGCTGCCCAGCCTCATGGAAGGCCTTCCTGTCCTGTACCAGAGCAACGTCTTCCTCATCATCAACTCGGGAAGCCGAAGACGGCCCGTTGACGACATCCGGAGTCTCCAGGCAAAGATCCCCAAGCACTGGCCTCTCATTCAGTCCCTCGAGATTAAGTGGGAAGTGGCCGCCTTTGACCGGAACCAAGCCAATATGGTGCCACACCTCTGGGGCCGCGAGGCGTACGAAGCCTTTTGGGATGCTCTTGCAGACATGCCTGCTCTCACCCATCTCCGAATTGCGCTCCTGATGCCCCGACTCATCCCGTCTGACATAGCCATTTTGTCCATCGAGTTCCGAGACCTCTATCTAGCGCCCATCACCCGCCTCAAGACTTTGAGGTCCTGTAAGGTCCTCATGCCTAGCTCGTATGGCCCGCTTTTTGGCGACGAGGAACGGCAGTTTCTCATGGCAGCAGACACCAAAGTCCCGTATCGCATATCTTTTGCTGACGAGGCCGAACGGGTGCCATCTGGCCCTGCGGTCGCCAACCTCCCCCATTTCCTGGCAGCGCAGATGATATAGGTCTCAGAAACTACCCGATGGTCGCATGACGTGGAATTTGCACTCACCTCGTGCCTTTTACAATTCCCAGTCCCCAGCGTAACAATGTGGGGCTATGAATCCAAGAGCTCAGCCGCATGGAAAGATCTTGAACGTGGACGATGCAAGCAGCCGCTCGGGAGATCTGCAGCCGCAGCATGAGTTTGAAGCGCAACAGGCAGAAGTGGTGGCGCGCCCCGCCTTGTTGCCAGAGATGTCTCGAGTCGAGCCACGAAGCCACTAATGACTTCAGCTGCGCCGAGATACCTTGCCCTGCGGCCTGACTGGTCACATGGTATGGCGGCATCAAAGATTGAGTTGTGTCAGCAAGAGAAATCCTACACACGCGCTGGGCTTGAAGCGGTTGTGGCTGCCGTATGTCATTGGTGTGGATGGCGGGAGCATCACAACTGGAAGGACATATCGCACATGCCGCTCAATGAACGTCAAGGGCCAGCGAACCACCGTCAAGATCGACACATTGGCGGATGTCCGAAGGGTTGCACGGGCTGAGAGACAACCAGAGTTCTTACCCTGTCGGGTCTTCAAAAGTCATCTGCTCCTGCCTGTCCGCGCGAGGTTCTCAATCATGGGACTGAGATTGCCACCTCAGATCGCGCCCATATTGGTATCTTAGTTCGCAGTTCTACAACCCTTATGTCCTAATCCCTCCCGGCATGTCTCAACAACCGAATATCGCATGGCTTCCTACCCGGGCCTGGGGCTTCGTGCGCAACCTCTTCAAGCAACAGCCCTTGGACGACCTGGATCTCCCCGTCCCGCCGCCCAAGATCGCCGCCAACCGTCCGACTCAGCACACCATCCTCAAGCACCTCTCCGAGAAGCAGTATTTAGCCGACATTGCGCCCGAGTCCATTCGAGATGCTCCGCTACCTTCTTTTGATCCGGGCGTCTTCGACAATGAGATGCTCAAGCAGAAGTTGTACCCGACGCTCGACCCCAATGACCCGTCTGTTGTCCGAGAGCCCCAGGGGAACATTGTGGAAGGCACTTATATGGGCACCCAGGTCGCCCTAACACAGGCGTATTCGCGTATCGAGCAGACGTGAGTGGCGCGCGATGGCAGACTGGGCAGCCCCGCTGATGATTGCCAGTTTCGCCTCCCTCTTTGATGTCCTAGGAATCGAGTCGACCTTGCCCAGGCACATGAGCCTGGAGGAGCAGAGGACACTCTATCAGTACTCGCCGTACCCGACCGAGTCTGATGGAACGCCGGCCAGATACCCTCCGCATCTTCAACACATCCCACCGGACCAGGATTTCAGCACACTCAGGATATTCAACGCGATCGGTCTCGTCGAGACCCAGGTGCTACTGCAGAAGATTGTGCCAAACGAGGAGGGGATTTTGGGACGGACGAAGGAATGGCTGCTCGAAAAAGCTCGCGCCGCAGCATTTGGCGGCGATCCGGAAAAGGGGATCCATATCCAGGACGTGGTTGACTACAACAAGTATCACCGAAAGTTCGGGACGGACATTGCTGCTGGTGGTAACATCGGGCTGCTGGACGACTGGTTCAGCGACCGCCGGTTTGCCGACCAACAGTTCACAGGCACCAATCCAACGACCATCACCCAGGCCACACCGAGATGGATTACCGAATTCACCGCCGCTGCTAGCACTGGCGGCTACGACAACTGGGTTGACGCTCTGGCTCGGGTAAACCACAAGGCCCTCTTTGTGCAGGATGGCAGCTACCTGCGGAAAGCCATTGGGGTATCAGACCCGGCGGCTGACCTCAAGAATAAGCAGCCAGGCAGCGATGAGTGCTGGGCTGTTGGTGCTGTGACTCTGTTCCAACTGTACGAGGACGGGAAGCTGCACCCCATTGCCATCTGCATCGACTATAAGGGCTCCATGGAGACCTCGGTCACCATCTTCAACAACCGGATGTCGCCCAGAGACTCGACTAGCGGCGAGAAGGGCGACTGGCCGTGGCGCTACGCAAAGACGTGTGCCCAAGTCACCGATTGGATTCGCCACGAGCTTGCGGTCCACCTGACACTCTCGCATTTTGTTGAGGAGGCCATCATCGTGGCGACAAACCGAACGATCCCAATGGACGTACGCAACAATTTCCGCTGTTCTTGCCCCTTTCCAGCTGTCTCAGGAGCAGTTTTACTCCCGAGACTAGCACCTTGCTCCCGAACTGCTCCTGCAACACTCCAATCCGGAATGAAATAGCTGACATTGTTGGTAGCACCCTGTCTACCGGATCCTGCTACCACACTGGTACAAGACACTATCCCTCAACGCCGCCGCACGCTCGACACTCGTTCCACAAGTCATCATCGACATCGTCGGGCTCAGCCCCGCCCAATGCTTCAGCTTCCTTCGCGACGCCTACGACACGTACGACTTCGTCGGCAGCTACGTCCCCAACGACCTCCGCCGGCGGGGCTTCCCACACACCCACGAAACCCTCCACCACGCACGCTACAAAAACTATGGCTACGCCAAAAATGTCCTCGCCCTCTGGACCACCCTCCGTACCTACGTCAAATTTCTCCTGCAACTCTCCTTCCCCACGGACGGCCACGTCCTCGGCGACGCCCCCATCCAGAACTGGGCGCGCGAGGTCCAGACCGCCGCGTCCATGCCCAGCTTCCCGGCCCTCACCACCCTCGACAGCCTCGTCGACGCCGTCACCATGTGCATCCACATCGCGTCCCCCTTCCACAGCGCCGTCAACTACCTGCAAAACTTCTACCAAATGTTCGTCATTGCCAAACCGCCGGCTCTCTGCCGCGCGCCCCCCGCCACGCTGGAGCAACTCCGCCAGTTCCGCGAGCATGATCTGGTTGCGTCCCTGCCGATCAACAGACAGCGGCAGTGGTTGCTGGCCGCACAGGTGCCGTGGCTGTTGAGTTTCAAGGTGGAGCCGGATCGGAGCTTGTTGAATTATGCGGCGAGTCAGTGGAATGTGTATAGGCATAAGAAGGGGGAGAAGGAGGTTAAGATCAAAGAGGCCAGCGAGAGGTTGTATCGGGATTTGAGGGGGTTGCAGAAGGCGTTTTTCAGGAATAGTCTGGCGATGGATAGGGGCAGTGTGCCATATATGGTGTTGGACCCGGGGTTGACGGCTGTGTCGATTCTTATTTGATGCGGGATGGGATTGGACACGGGCTGGAGGGTGTGGTGATGGGGTAGCGATATGAGTTTTGAGGTTGTTGGGTAGAGCGATTCTTAGCGGTCCAATAAAGAATCTTTTATGCACGATGTTGGGTCAGACCTGTAACTTGAGGGAGGATAGCTATGCCCCTCTTGTTAACTGGAAGTAGAAACGGGACTCAAATCGAAAGCGAATAAGCAGGAAAAAACAACGGGAAGGTGAAAGAGAAATAAGGGGAGAAGAGATGATAATAATAATATTATTATTATTCCTACGCCGCTGTGCCCTGCGGGCATGTCGGACCCTCCGCTATTTACTGTACAGGAAAACCGCACCCTTGCGGGCCGGGTGAAAAACCTATACCGACGATTAAGGAAAGAAATCAGTGAATGGGCCTGCAATATACAAAAAGAGAAGGCCTCTTGGCCTTCGACGGGTCAGAGTCAGATTGCCTACTCCAGCTCGAGCTTCCTAGCCAAGCTGTACATTGGCAGTCTTCCTGAATCCATCAGCCAGCCCAGTATCCTTCTCGTCAGCCGAGCAGTCGAAGGACTGGCACCCTGTAGAACAGAGTAAAAGTCCCGTCGCGTCCTGACTTCTGTTCTCTCCCACGTCCGGGTCAACGGTGGGGCCAAACACCACATCACCAGGTGTTCGACAGTCTCCCGCCCTTCCCCGCACTCACAGCAGGGCGTCAGCACACTTGGGACTCCCCGTTTGAACAAGAAGTCCCGGAGGCCTATGTCCCCAGTTCGGACTTGGACCAACAACGAGCTCTTCGCTTTGCTCAGTCCCTCGTGCTTCTTAAGAGTCTTGTCCTTGAATAGAGTCTCCCGTTGGTGGTCGAGGTCATCCGTTGGTCTCGTCGTCGCCCGACCATCTCGTTCCTTTAGCCATCTCTCTCTCCAAGCCTCCTCGACTACCCTGTCCGTGTCGGTGGTTCCCCCGGTCCAACGCGCTATTACTCCTGCGGCCTCTTCTACCGCTGTAAGAGATGATAATAATTCAGGAGGTTCAAACAAAAATAAAAGCCAAAAAGAAAAACAAAAAAAAAGGAAAAGAAGAAGAGATTAAAGAGAGGAGAAAGAAAAACAAAGGTAAAGAATAAATATTATTATTATTATTATTCCTACACCGCTGTGCCCTGCGGGCATGTCGGACCCTCAGACGTAAAGAACAAATAAAGAAAGAAGAGAAAAACAAAAGGAAACAAGACAGACAGGCGAGAGAGAAGGGCAGCTGCCAGCGGACGATGTCTGTCTGACCAGCTGGCTGCCGTCTGGCGTCTGTGCCCCATCTTCGATAAGGAGACTCCACTAAAATTTCCATCCTTGGCATCTTCCCTCTCTCTGTCTGTCGTCGACCTTCCTCAGTCCAGACAGCCAAACCACCACTCCCTCCAAACCGCAATCTCACCCCCCTGGATTCTGCACTCAACCCTCCAGTTCGCCCCGACCCCATTCTCCACACTCCCGACCACACCCCAAGAAACCCGCGAAGATGCCCTCCGTCAAAAACCCCAACACCGTCTCTAAAAACCGGGCCGCCGCCCGCGCCTCAAGGCCAAGAAGGCCAGCCGGCAGGCTGCCTCCGCGGGCAAGCTTGTCAAGCGGGGCGGTGCCGTCGCCAAGTCGGACGCTCGCCACGGCGCCCGGCCCGGGCTGATGCCGACGAGCGGGCCGCGCAAGCCGGTTAGTGCCAAGAGGCAGAGGAAGCTGGAGAAGAAGATGGGGTATGCGCTCAAGAGGAAGATGGAGAGGAGGGGAGGTTGAGATGAAGGGTACGTACCTGGGTGAATGGATAGGGGGCTGTGGGGGGATGAGTGCTGATATTGATGACAGATGCGCCGGCTGAGAAGGGGGAGAAGAAGGACGCGGAGGCGGAGATGGATATTGTTGAGTGAAGGACCACAGCTGAGGAAGCGTACAAAAGGGGTCAGCCAAGACAGAGTGAGGCAAGAGGGCGACAGTGCCCAGCGCCGGGTGCAGGACAAGAAGAGAAACAGCCAAGATACCCAGACAGCCAGAGACTATTCCAAGGATAGTCACCGGACTTCGCCAGCGCCATTGCGTGGCAGCTGCGGATACAAAATTGGACTTCATCAGGGAAGAACAAGAAAGCCAGGTTGCTAGTCCCGGGGAGAACAAACTCTCAGCCCAAATCCGTCTCGATGCATGAATACGAATGGCATGACCCACTACCATCCGCTGGACCCGGTTCATGATTTCCACGTCGGTACCTGTTGCTCAAGAAGAATAGCAAAAATATCGAGGGACAGAAGGGACATGGTGATGATCAAAGCAATTAAATCTGGAAATAGCCTGCTAACCCTGACACGAGATGCCACGGGCCCACGCCCAGAAGTATCCTACAAGAAAACAGGCATTACTCTACATACACAGTACCTCCATTCTCCCCTCCTCCCCATCCTTAAAACCCCATCTCCCTTACAACAGCACCATAGTGGCACCGACACCCATCGCGACAACCACGTACAACCCCACGGCGAGATCACCCAGAGCAAACAGCGGCCTCATCGGGCCGGCCACAAACGCAGCGCTGCTGCTGGTCTCGCTGGCGGCATCGCCGGTGGCATCCGCCCCAGTAGCGGTCGCAGCATGGCTGTTGGCAGCCGCAGCGCTCTCCAGCGCAGCGCTGCACTTAGAGTCGTCCTCGGGGGTGGTAACAGTAGCCTTGCCCTTGAAGCTGCAAGCATCCTTGGCCTGCTTCTGGGCGTTATAGTACTCGTTGAGCACATATCCAAGCTGCTGCTCGGGGTCACACATAGAGTACGCGCCGTAGACGCCGGTGGTGGTGTTACCGTTAATGCCAGCGCACGCTTCGGGAACGGCGGAGCAGATGTAGCCGAAGACGTCGCCGTAGTCCTCGGTGTCAAGGTCGTCGGCGGGGATGCAGGACAGGGACTTGAACATGCAGTCGCAGAGGGCGGGGTCGGGCTTGGGAGGGAGGGTCTCGCCCTTGATACGCCAGTTCTTGGAGAGCTCTGGGCAAGAGGCGGCCGAGTTGGTGGGGGAGTAGGCGGACATCTCGACGGTGTTGGGGGAGACGGCGGCGATCTTGGACTTGAGCTGGTCGTAGTTCTTCATGGTCGTGGCCTTGCCGCCCTTGACCTCGACGAGGCCGTAGTCGTTGGTCTCCTGGAAGTACATGTAGACGATGCCGCCCGAGAAGACGTCGGTCATCTCCTTCTCGTAGAGCGCAGTGGTCTCGTCGAAGATGCGGCCCTCGGCGCCGTCGGGCAGGTTGCAGCCGTACTCGGCAAAGAAGACGGGGATGGAGTAGTTCTTGAAGAACTCGATTTGCTCGCTGTAGCCCGACTTCTCAATGCTGCTCTTGCCGCACCACTCGTAGATGTTGTAGCCCCAAAAGTCGATGGCCTCGGTCTCGTTGCCGCAGTTGAAATAGTGGGCGATGTCGGCGCGGATGTCAGCGTCGTCGTTGGCGGCATAGCCGACGCCCATCCAGCGGTCGACGTTGGCCTTAATGTGGGCCTTGGTGTCGCGCACGGCGGCCTTGACATAGGCCGAAGCCGGGGTGTTCTTGTTGTCGTTGGTCACCTCGTTACCGGCGAAGAAGCCGATGACGTTGCTGTACTTGCTGAGGTTGTCGACGACGCCCATGTAGCGCTCGTACAAGTCAACGTTCCAGCGCGGGTCGTTGCGGTTGATGGACAGCGAGGGCTCGCTGAGATCGCTGATGACGTAGATGCCCGCGTCATCCAGCAGCTTCATGCACTCGTCATGGTCGCCCTTGGGATCAATGGCGTAGGTGCGGATAGTGTTGGTGCCGAGGGCCTTGAGAAGGGGAACGTCGCGCTTGCAAGCCGTGGCGTCCGCGAGCGGATCCGAGTACTTGTTGCTGCTAGTGGAAGTGCCAGCGGCGCCAATGTCCTGCTGGTACGCAACACCCTTCATGTAGAACTGTGTGCCGTTTTCGTAGAAGAATTTGGTGCCCTGAGCATGTCAACAGATCTGCCAGTATGGGATATGGGGCCGGTGGCATTCACCTTCATGACAATGGGCGGAAGGGCCGCGGAGGCCTGCCCCAGAAGGAGCGAGGTCGAAACGAGGGAGGCTGTTGTGAGGCGCATCTTGGCGACGACCTGGGGTCCTTGCGGTGGTGAGACTCGAGATGCAGGTTCGGATGCGGCGGGATGTTGTGATGCGGCTCGGCGCGATGAACTGAACCTACGCAAATAAACAACGGGAAAACGAAAGTCAAGTCGGTCGGTTAACGAATGTCAGAATGGGAAAGGTGCACAGCGAGCGGCGAGAATGCAAAACTCGGTTGGCTGGAGTTTCAGAAAGGGACCAGAGCTGCGTCAATGTTTTGGGAAAGGGGAGTGGCCGGTGCTTAGAATCAGGAGATGGGACGCTAAAAGCAGGAATGGGGTCCAGCTCCACACTCAACCTCCACCGACTGCGAGGCGAAACCGGTTGTGGAACAGCGTGCAGGGTTCTCGCCGTCGGCCCTCTCCATCTGGAAGGTCGCCTCAGCCCGGAGATATCCTGGTACCTGGGAATCCGATGCTCCTGCAGCATTCGCGGCCAATTTCTGGTACTTCCCTAGCGATCTGACGACCACTTCCTCATCTCATTTCTGTCCAGGGTCCCAGCCGGTGTTCCGGGACTTCCAGTGACCGAGTACACAAGAACCAAGCATCACAGGCGACCACGGCCAACGAATCGACGCCAGCGATTTTGTCCTTCCGTTTGTGCTCTCACACTGGCTGTTCAAAGGGAGGGGGGTGGCATTACGGAGTATGTCTGGGCCTGAAGACAACGATCAACGGGAATTTGGCTGCCCTGCCGACGGGGACCATCTGAAACCATCGTCCGATGGTCTGGGTCGGCCGTCGTTTGATGGCAGTGGAGGCTGACTTCTCGGGCAGCTGGCCGATACTTCCCACCAGGGGAAACTTCATGGAGCACTCACTGACAGGCCGGGGCTACCGCGGCAAGCGGCGAGCGACGACCCGCTGTTGACGCAAGGCGTTGGCGATCGGCGGAGGCTTGCGTGGAAATGCTTGTTCGTTCTTGGAAAAATGCCGAGAGTTGCTTGGTGTGCTTGGTTTCCATTGCCCAGAATTGTGGCGCCTGTGCCCAGCATAGCCTCCTTTTCTCAAAACTCATTTGCCCAACCGCTTTCCTCACTAAATGCCAATCAAAAGAGGGGTAGTTTGAATGATCTGATGAGCCAATGGGCCTCCTTCCTGGTATCATTCCCCTTTCTTGCCTTGCATTAACAATTTTTTTGAGGGAGGAGATTCCATGATGCCCCTGGTTCTTCGATGTCTTGATGTTGCGCAAGCTTCTCTTGGCGCCGAGACGGGACGCGACCCACTGCGTCTTGGCGATCCTGCGCCGATCTGAATTGTTTCACGACAGACCTTGGCCACATGAGGCGTTGGATTGGCATTCGAGGATGAAGTTAAATTCCAACCCCATTTGTTCTGGAATTGCCATCAAGGACTGTGATGCTGTACTGGTTCTATATTTACACCATCAGCGCTCCTCACATTCATGGCGCCATTTTTGTTATGAACATTTTGCCCCTGGGCCTTACCCCTGGGCATTACCCCTGGTGCCTGTGATCCGTGTAAGCAGGCTGAATGACAACGCCGTGGTCAAGACTGTTGGACAAGACTTGACCAGAGAGTCAATTTTGCGGCTAATTGAGGGAGACAAGAACGAACAAGTGAAGAGAGTGTGTTCCAGACAGACCCCGGCCCCTGATTCCAATCTCTTCCTCCAGAACAAAGGCTCGACACCGGACACGGCAAAGGAAACCCAACAGAAACGACTGCCCGATCATCAAGCCGACTTGGTCAGATCGTAGTTGCGGATGATGGCCTCAGCAAACTCGCTCGCTAGGCCCTTGAGCTGTAGGTACTTGTGTTAGCGAACTGGTCTGTCCCATTTGTTGACACTGGGGAGCAAGTTGAATGTAACAAAAAGGATGGTGGTGGGAAGTGAGAAGGGAAGAAGGGATTTGAACATACCTCCTTCAACTTCGTGATGGCGTCCTTCGTAAACTTGGTGATGTACGCCTTGCGGTTCGCCGCCGAGTCCGAGTCCGTACCAGTCCACATGCCTTTCAAATTGAAAGATATCTTGTCGTAGCAATATGAAGCCTCGCTGAACAGTGCCGCCAGCTCCGTCATGGCCTTGATGGCCACGTCCATCTTGTCGTCAATGTCGTCGCACTGCTTCACGACTCTGCCGACATAAGTGACAAGAAGACTCCCTTCCTGCCACTCATTTGCCATGACGGAGATCTGCGACTGGAGCTCACGAACTTTGGCCTCGAGGTCAACCGCTTTCTTGGAGTAAATTCCCATAAACACCCAGCCAATAACGCCCGCAAACGCGGTCCCGATGGCTATGTTCTTCGCCTTTTCATACTCGGCTTGCGTGCCCTGCACCTCGGCCGCCAACGAGTAAACGGCTGCGAGGTCGGCTGCCACTTTGTCGTTCAAAAACTTTAGGTACGGCGTCTTCATAGTCGAGTTATTGGTCACGGGACCTGTGATGTACTGCTTGTTGAGGTATTGGACGTCGGTGAGATACAAAGCGGTGTTCTCTCGAAACTGTTCGTTTTGTTCCTTTTAGAAGGCGCACTCTTTGTCAAACCGTGGTCACGTACCGCAATCAGGCTCTTCAACACTTCCTTCACTTCGACTTCCTTGCTCGTCGCCTCGTCCTTGAGCAGGGTGAGCGTCATCTGGGCTCCCTCGCGAGCATCCTCAAACACCTGATCCTGCGACGCTTTGTTCCTGTACTTCGGATCCAGGAGAATCTCGATCTGAGGCAGCAACCCGAGGCCATCATCCTCCAGCAGCGACAATGTGTTTTCGCTGTATTTCACAGCTGCGGTTCCTGCCATCACTGTCATCCAGTTAGCCTTGCTTATCCTGCAATGCACTTTTCGGTATCTTACCCAATTTGGCGAGGTGGTTTGCATGATATGCGGCACAGGTAGAGCCAATGTTGACCAAGGTGTCTTGGGTTTTCTAGCATGGTGTAAGCTGGTTTGAATGCTTGATGTACTAGGCGGGAGTCTTGCGTTGTAGATGTCCGGGTCGATCGTGGTGAGTTTGAGAAAGGCGGACTTGGGCATCTTGCTCTGAAACTCGGCCGTCGAGGTGGGAAAGGACTTGCCGCTGAGCACGTAGGCGCGAAGATCTAGCCATTTTGAGCAAGAATTACAACATGTGTAGAAAAGGAAAGAAAGAAAAAAGAAGGAAAGAAGGAAAGAAGGAAAGAAGGAAAGAAGAAAAGAAGGAAAGAAGGAAAGAAGACAAAGATAGAAAGAAAAAGTCAGGCCTACCATAGTATCCCTTCGTGTTGAGAACGAACCGATTTGGTGCGTCAACCACTCCCTGGACAATTGCTTTGGTGGCCGCGTCATTCAAGCCGGTGAATGCTTCCTTAAGAGCTTTCTCGGCCGCATCAACGGGAGTCCATACTGGAGTTGTCATGATGGTAGAGGTGAATGGTGGGCTGGGCAAGAGTGCGGATGTTTGTTGTCTTCTGGGATATTTGGTGCCAGGCGTGGATGATGGGAAGAGAACGAAACAAGAGTTGGAGTTTTGAGGGCTCTATATATTTACCGTTTTTACGACCCTTTACGCCGATGTGCTCCCATTATCGATCCTGTATCGACACATCCGATGAAACCCTTCTCCTTCTTACCCCACAACGATCAATGTGGCTTGTTCTTCTATCACCCCGCCATCTTGAGCGCCCTCGGTACCTCCGACGCGAATTCAGCTCTTCAAGGGTTTTGCGTTTCTTCTCGGTTGCCAGGACCGGTCACCAATTTAGGCAAGCCGTCTGCCAAACAGATGAGATGTGATGCCAAGTGGATGCAATGTTGAAGAATTAAAAAGCCATGCAGTTTACTTCAGGGTGCAAGCATTCAGCAATAGAAAGGGTCGAGATGCAGTCAGACGGATTGGCAAGCCATCCTGCAGCATTCAGCTGCTTGGGCATCTTCAGTTACTTGGCAACTGTGCGAGCGAGCGCCACTTTCCAAATCTTTTCACAGCTTGTATGCAGCCTTCAACTCTTCTTTGCATTGCTCAGATCCAGATGCCACCCACCCTCAACTGCGGGGAACCGCGCGGGACTGGACTACCCAGACTGGTGAGATGACCAATGCCTGTGAGCATAGGCACTGCCGGAAATATCAAGACATTACGTTGTAGATGGACTTTTTACCATATCACACATGCCGCTGCTACCGCGAGCATCTCTTCAAACTCTAGGCTCTCCCACGCCTCTTCCAAATTTGGCCTTCCGAAGGCGGAACCGAGCACGACATCAACCACACTAGCTGAACTGCTGCGCAGGGTTGTAAAACGTGAAGTCAGATGAGATGCGCCATGTCCGATGCGAGGATGGTTGGAGGGAAAGAATCGTGGCTGACGATTTTGAGCGCCAATGGGCATTGGCCCAAAATCCATGTGCTTCAGGGTCTTTCCCGAGGCTCCTTCTCCTTATGCCTTGCAAAGATATGGCTTAAGAACAGATATATTGCCTCCTCTAACTGCTCCGAGATCTTTCAAGTAACATGATATCTTATTCCAAAGATCGGAAAACCCAATCAATTTCAACTTTTCTCTCACAACCTTTGCTCCTCAGCTTGACAATGGCAGCCCCAAAGTTCCATGTGGCCATCGACAGCCCGCCGGGCACCGCATTCCCCTCCTTTCCTAGCTCGGCCATGGAAGGTGGGGATGTGACCAAGATAACCTTGGCCATGATTAGAAACAAGTGCAGCATGTAAGTCTATGTGTCGCGATGTGTTTATTCGTACTGACTAGTCTATCTCCAAGTTCCAACAAGTTCTTTTTCACAATTGATGGGAAGACCCGAGTCGACGATGCCACAACGCTGAGCTACCTCATGTCGCTAACAGCTGAGGTTGGTCGTTCTGTTGGATCTGTGTCGTGGCCATCCGAGACTGGTATTGACTCTCCTTTAGGGTCAAAAGCTCCTCCAGCCGCCGTCCACGGGAACGACATCTGGTGGAGACCCGGCCGCGGCATCTCCGGGTGTTCCGACATTCGTTGTCAAGGTCGCCGATTCGACGGTCAAGAAGGATCTTGTTGAGCTCCCTGGCAATAACGAGGCTCTTACCAAGTTGTTGGAGGGCATCAGCAACAATACCCTAACCAAAGGAACCCTTCCCACCTTTGCCGATCGACAACTCACGAGCTTGATGACCAGCTATGCCTCGGCTCTGGTTGCGGGCAGAGTGTACTCGTATACTGAGCCCGCCGAGCTCACCGAGTTGCAGTGGGACAGCGTGTTCAAGAACAACCGAGCTTTCCATGGGTACTATTACGACTTCAAGCTCTCCACTCTCATGACGGCGCCGAAGGCGGGTGAGTTGTCAATCAAGTCGTCTTTCAGAGCCCCCAAGCTAATCGTCTCCTAGCTTTCAGGCTGCGAGGCGCAGCTCCTGTGGGCAAACCGCCCACCACGAGCACTGCAGGCGCCCCCGTTGTTTGCCTCCCAGCTCCTGGACGGATTGGTACTAATTACTAACACTGACTGCCGCGTGATAGCAGCAGTACCTGCCGGCAATTCCTCCGTACTATGTCCACGACAGAGCAAGCGTTAAGGTCATTGAGGTACGCAGCCAGCAGCAAAACACTTGGATCAAGGACGGCTTCAACTCGATGGCCATCGGGGGGAGCTTGTGAGTTCATTCCCTACAGTCGAATCTAACAACAGGTCTCGGGCACCTTGAGCTGACTTATCGCCTTGTTATAAGGGGCGGCGGACCAGCGAGCGTGCCAGCCTCAGTGACGGCAAGCTGGGAGAAGGAGCACTCTTATGCGAACCAAAAGCGCGAGATCACTGACGTCCAGTCACTGGCCGTTACGTACAACGTCAGTCCCACTGATAGTTCCAGTCTGTCTGTGTCAAAGCTAATACCGCATCTCCAGTTTCCTCGAGCCGTCATCGAATTCGACACCGACACGCTCGAGCTGACCGAGCAGTGCCGACAGGACGCCCTGAAAGTGGCCACGACAGCAGCTCGGGACAAGTTCTTCCGCGAATACGGCACTGTTTTTGTCACGCGCCTTACTCTCGGCGGCTTCCTCTACAGCACCCGCAGCGTCAAGAGCACCGAGCTCTCCTCTCTCGACCAGGTCAAGGACGTGACGCGCATTGCTGCGGGCATTTCTGCACAAACGCCCAAGGTCTCAGGGAGCCTGAACTTTGCAAAGACCGACTCAAGCGGCACTGAGATTGGCAAGGCTTCGTTGTTTCAGGAGGTTCACCTCACATGGGACGCCCATGGGGGTGACACCCTGCTCTGCACTAAGTAAGCTCTCTCTTGGACCGTATACCGCCCCATAACTCATCATAGAACAGTCCTCCTGTTTGGGCAAATTCTGTAAAGGACTATCGTTTGTGGCGCCTCATGAACGTAAGTCTTTCTATCTGCAACCCCATCCTGGTAATATAAGAAAGAAGAAACCAAAAAAGGAAAAAAAGAAAAGAAAAGAAAAGAGTGAAAAAGAATCGGAAACAAAACAAAAAAAAGAGAAAAAAAGAAAAGAAAAGAAAAGAGTGAAAAAGAATCGGAAACAAAACAAAAGAAAGAGAAAAAAAGAGGAAACTAGAAGAAGGATAAACCTCTTAATTGACTCCCCTAACAGAAAGAACGTATCGTCAGCCTCGAATACCTCATCAAAGACCTCGACACCGAGCCTTGGCACCGCCTCACCAACCCAACCGCGCAGACGAACGCGGGCAAGAACGTGCTCACAGATCAGGCATTCCAGGACTATGTCCGAACTTTGGTTATGGACGCGGTAAATGGCGGGGCGGAGGATAACTCGATTGTGCGCAAGATGGCAGACTCATATGCCACAGACATGATGGCCAAGGTGACTGCGTACAACTCCTGGATGAAACAGAACTTCCCTGACGAGGATGTTGCAATCATCGGAAGTGGGATTTTGTTTACGGGGCTGAGTCTAGATCAGAAGGTTGGGTTTGGGCTGTGGATGACGAGCAAGGGGGAGTTGACTTTTGCTTGAGATTCGAGAAATCGGGAAAGTAGTTGGAGTTGGTGATGGGGTTGGAGGTGGATTGTTAGGGAATGCATTCTTTAATATTATTATTCCTACACCGCTGTGCCCTGCGGGCATGTCGGACCCTCGGACATTTACTATACAGAAAAACCGCGCCCTTGCGGGCCGGGTGAAAAACCTATACCGATGATTAAGGGAGGAAATCAGTGAATGAGCCTGCGAAATACAAAAAGAGAAGGCCTCTTGGCCTCCGACCGGTGGGAGTCAGATTGCCTACTCCAGCTCGAGCTTCCTAGCCAAGCTGTACATCGGCAGTCTTCCTGAATCTATCAGCCAGCCCAGTCTCCTCCTCGTCAGCTGAGCAGTTGAAGGATTGGCACCCTGTAGAACAGAGTAAAAGTCTCGTCGCTTCCTGACTTCTGCTCTCTCCCACGTCCGAGTCAACGGTGGGGCCAAACACCACACCACCAGGTGTTCAGCAGTCTCCCGCCCTTCGCCGCACTCGCAGCAGGGCGTCAGCACACTTGGGACTCCCCGTTTGAACAAGAAGTCCCGGAGGCCTATGTCCCCAGTTCGGACTTGGACCAACAACGAACTCTTCGCTTTGCTTAGTCCCTCGTGCTTCTTAAGAGTCTTGTCCTTGAATAGAGTCTTCTGCTGGTGGTCGAGGTCGTCCGCTGGTCTCGTCGTCGCCCGCCCGTCTCGTCCCTTTAGCCATCTCTCTCTCCAAGCCTCCTCGACTACCCTATCCATGTCGGTGGTTCCCCCGGTCCAACGCGCTATTACTCCTGCGGCCTCTTCTACCGCTGTCGGCCTCTGTGGCCTAAAGGCCCGTGGTCGGCCCCTATTGCTCGGCCTTGAGTAAAACATCCGGCGTATCTTGCTGCAAGTTGCATGGACAATGGTCCCTAGGGCCTTTTTGCCTCCTTGGCCGTTGTCGAGAGCGGGTTGTTGAAGCCTGGCTTCGAAGTCGGCAAGCCGTTTGTTGAGGTATAAGTCCAATGGCGGCACCCATGTTTCTGTCTCAAGATTGCGGATTGGAGTGGACTTGAAAGCTCCTGCCACAATCCGCAAGCAGGAGTTTTGAGCCTTCCCAAGATCCTTGGTGATCCCCTTTGTTGCTGGCTTGCCTCCTTTTTTCGTGGGGATGTGGAAGGATGAAGCCCCATAAGCTAGCGCCGACCGGATGCACTTTGAGTACACCTCCCGTGCCTTCGCCAGACCCAGTCCCCACGTCTTGGCTGCGATTCTTGACAGAGCATAGCTTTGGGTCACCAGTTTCCGTTCCACTGCCATCAGGTGAGCTTTCCAGTTGAGCTTCCAGTCCAGCCGGACACCTAGGAACCTAGCTGATTCTGTCGGCTTCACTGGACTGGTGCCTCTCTCCGGCTGATTGAGGTCTAGCTGGTTGGTCCACTGCCGTCGTCCCTTGTTGAAGTGAATCAGTTCGCTCTTCTCGGGAGCGAAGGCCATTCCTCGGGTGTCCGCCCACCGCAGACATGTCTCCCAGGCCGCCTCCAGCTGTCAGACGTTGGTCTCCTCATTCTTTAATAAGTTGACTACCTATTCATCAAATCGGCTCCGTCAAACTTCGTGATGCCAGCGAAGGGCTTTCCAACTGTTGAGTCCCTTGTTGCGTGGCCAGAACCCAGGGTTAGGGCTTCGCCGGTCCTGGTTGTTGCAGGTGTGCAGGCGTCAGGGGTTACACTACTGGTCATCATGCAACGCAAGAAGCGAAGGATTTGTGAGTCAGACCGGTTTTGAACGCGGGGTTTAAATAGGTTGAGATCTTCCCATGTCTCGAAAGATTTTAGAGTACAGCGTGATGTACATCGATTCCACCCTAAGTTCGGTGCGTTGTCGATATTTTGGTACCTTTTCCCTAGCGCCCAGTGGCCGACTCTAGTCTCGATTAAAATTTATGAAGGAGCAGGAATTATGAATGTGTAGGTCGAACTTTTAATAATTCAGCAACTTTTCAACATTTCTCCTTCTCTAAACCGTACTGGCTCATGATGACACATATACACCCGCGGCTTCTGAAGCAACACGCTTATGATTATCGCAATGGGCTGATAATTCTGAGATCATTCCCTCTTGTCATTGCTCATTCTCTTTTAGATATAAAAACTAATAAGGTATCCTTACGGAGCTTTCTACCACCAGAACTTCCGAGGCTGCCAGCATTCAGAGACGCCTCGGGACAGATGACAGCTACGGACCACAGCCAGAAGGCCGAGGCTCTAGCTAGAAGGTTCTTTCCAAGCCCTCCAGCTAACCTTACCGACATCCGAGACCAAGCTTTCCTAGATGACTGGGAGCCAAGGTTCAGTGTCCAACAGAGGGTAACGCCGGCCGAGATTGCGCAAGCGATGAGAAAGGCGAGCCCCTGGAAAGCACCAGGCGAAGACTTGCTTCCTACAGGCTTCTTGAAAGCGTGTGGGAAGCCGCTGACCAACGTACTGGCTATTCTAGCTACAAGGTGTCTGCAGCTAGGCTGGTTTCCAAGCCGGTTCAAGAGAGCAAAGACCGTGGTTCTGCCGAAGCCGGGAAAACTCCGCCAGCTTATCAGACACCAGGAGGCTACAGGCCGATCGCCTTACTACCAACCCTCGGGAAAGTAATAGAGTCAGTGGTGGCTGAGAAGGTTACCCGAGCCGCAGAGACCAACAGCCTACTTCCGGACGAACAGATGGGCAACAGAGCACACCGGTCAACAGAGCTCGCGGTCCGACTAGTAGTAGCTCAGGTCCAAGAAGCGTGGAGGCAGAAAGCAACAGCATCGCTACTCCAGCTGGACATCTCGGGAGCCTTCGACACGGTTAACCATACCCGACTACTTGCCACTCTTTGAGAGATGGGCTTTCCAAGGTGGCTGGTCCTATGGACAAAAGACTGGCTAACTGGACGGGAGGCAACCCTCCACTTTGACGGCCAGGCAGCCTCCCCGACAGCCATACGGGCTGGAGTGCCTCAGGGTTCTCCTCTCTCTCCGGCTCTCTTCATTCTCTATATCGCCTCTCTATACAAGCAGCTAAAAGAACAACACCCCCACCTAGCGATAGCTGGCTTTGCAGACGACACCAATCTCTTAGTCTTTGGCCGAGACCCGGAGACCAACGTCCGACAGCTGGAGACTGCTGAACACCTGGTGGTGTGGTGTTTGGCCCCACCACCGTTGACTCGGACGTGGGAGAGAGCAGAAGTCAGGAAGCGACGAGACTTTTACTCTGTTCTACAGGGTGCCAATCCTTCAACTGCTCAGCTGACGAGGAGGAGACTGGGCTGGCTGATAGATTCAGGAAGACTGCCGATGTACAGCTTGGCTAGGAAGCTCGAGCTGGAGTAGGCAATCTGACTCCCACCGGTCGGAGGCCAAGAGGCCTTCTCTTTTTGTATTTCGCAGGCTCATTCACTGATTTCCTCCCTTAATCATCGGTATAGGTTTTTCACCCGGCCCGCAAGGGCGCGGTTTTCCTGTATAGTAAATGTCCGAGGGTCCGACATGCCCGCAGGGCACAGCGGTGTAGGAATAATAATAATAATAAGGTATCCTCCAAGAGAGTTAGCAACCTTCGAGTCCTTAACAGCTAGAACTAGGATAGGATTCCGCAAATAATAGGGATAGATGGGGCAAGTGATTGACTTTATAATAAACCTTCCTACTGTGGGAGAGCTGTTTTTATACCCGAGACCTTGGCCTGCTTGCCAAATTCCATCCGATGCCACAGGCAACAGGTCGGTCAGGTGAGTCACGGTGTTCCAGTCAAATCAGGTCCTTCAGCTGTTGCCTAAGCAAAAGAGGGGATAGAAACTCATGTATCTCGTGCTCCGCGGAATGATAGCAGTTTTATAACGTATGCCCTACTCGTCAGGTGATGTGGTTGACGAGTTCTATCCCGTCTCCCCTGAATCTTGTGACTCACTGAGCATTGAACAGTTTTTGTTCTTTCGTCATTTTGCATGTTCTGCAATAAAAAATAAAAAAAGACGAAAGCTTAGACTCTGCGGAGTTACCCTTACGGTTCCTATCTGCTAAAGATTGTTGTGATACTGACGGGCCTGTTTGTCAAGATTTGGGTTTCATATGTGTATATCTTTGCTATTGCTGGGCCTTCAACAAACTGTTTACATTTTCGAGGGTCGCGTGGTTATCCTCGGGCGCAAACCTCATTAGTTTTCAGCTGATAGAGGGATTTCCTAGGAATGGGATGCCACGGTTGGGAAGGGCCAAAGACTGATTGATGATAACTGTGGAGCTTGACAAAACAATGAAATGACAGCTGTGTGGAAGAAAGAAAAGCCTGCTCTATTGGGTGCAAAGCAACAGAGGGCTCATAACTAAACCTATGTAAAATGCGGTGATGGGTTCTATGGTGTTGTGGTCAAGGTGTGGGAGCCCTCGTTCCTCCCCAAATGGATGGATGGATGGATGGATGGATGGATTTTATTTCGCCCGGAGGCACTAAGCCTAAAGGGTCTTGGCACGCTAAGTACATTCGATTCCTCCGCTTTGCCTTGATCTCGTCCCAAGCCCTTACATTGTTTACCTTGTACAACGCCACATCATGCCTCTTTTTTCCAATCGCGAGCAAATCGACTTGGAGGCTGCATTCTCCAAGTGTTCAGCGTCCTATCTTCAGCGGCTAAAGCGGGACCTGCTGGATGAGGTTGTGTGGTGTTAGTTGCGTGAGTTCCTTTAATGTGACCTGGAGTCACTGCGCTTGGCTCGGCCCTTGCTCGTCGTCCGGTTCCAATCTTCCCGTTGCCAATGCGTTCCTCCCCAAATCCTGCCGGTTGTTACTATGTACAAAATCTAACCTTTAGTAAGGTTGTTGTCACGTGGTCGCTGTGACTAAGTACTTGGTCCGCAGGCCTGGCCGCCTGACCCGGACTGCTTGAGCTACTGTACTACAACCTTAGCATGACTTGCCAGGTCTCTCCGGCCCTCTTTCGTAATCTCGGGTGACACACCGGTTATTCTGCACCAATTAACAACATTCGTTTTCCAAAAGATCACCGCTGCCAATTGTTGCGAGTTTGATCTGCCACCGCCGCCAGGCCGCAACTTTATGCAAAGGGGCAAATCATGACTTCATTGCTTTGGGGCCAAAAATCCAGATAATGTTCTCAAGAATTATCTTCGGTATTCGCTCCCAAGTTCACATTAATTTTGAGTTCCAGCCGTCGGCACTTCTGTCCGCTGACCAACCTTTTGATTGCATTCTCTTCCTGATTCATATACTGGGAACGAGGCCCTAATGATGGCAGTCAATTGCACAGAGCCATCAGGAAGCATTACCGCTAATGCGGACATCGTTGGACCCGGGGTAATCGATTACTCGTTACACTTATAGAATACATTCTAATCCTTTTGCTCCAGGTTGTTGCAGCATTCCTAACCTCCGCGATCATAACTGTTCTAGCAGTCATTTTCGCCTATCTCTCCGGATCTTGCGGCGATGAATTCATGGACGATGCCGACCGCGAAGTCATCAAATGGGCGAGAGCCGGAGGTAGCAACCTTAGAGCATTGTTTCAAAAGATAAGTGGTCTGCCAGCATTGCCGCCTCTGTCGATGACCGACACCGACCACGAAATGGACACAGCTCGGGCGGACGCAAGAAAGCAAGCTGTCACACAATTCATCCTGTCCCTCAGCGACCAGCAGTTAATCACGGGAATCGCCATTTTACTATCAGGAATTGCGCATCAAAAGGATCTCACATTTTACGAATTCTCGGTAGTCCTTAGTCTCGCCTGGTTCTCGTCCACCACGCATCTGGCTACGATGGATGTTCTTCGGACATATTTGAAGACGCACTGGTTTATTCGACTGGTCCGGGTCTTTGGCATAGTTGCAATTCTGATTCTTCTGGCCTATGTCTTCGCCGTCACCAACGCATCGTACGGCTGGAGCCTGAAGGTTCCCGTGCAGTGTCTCTTCATCCACGGAACCCGGGTGCTGGAAAAGGCCCAAGCTGACACCCTCCCGTTCAACCTCGCCATTCTCCTTGTTTCATGGACCTCAGCATTCCTGTTAATTGCTTACGAATACTGGTCTCGCATTTGGGACCTCTGTTTTGACTATGGATCTCTGGCTCGCTTCCACTCTCGAACTTCACGTCTATTCCAGTCAAAGCAGACACAATACTCTTATCCGTCACTGGCAGCGTTGGAGTTAGCCCCCGACGAGTACCGCCAGGTGTACGAGGCCGCTATTCGGCACAAGAGGATGCGGTTCATACTGAAAATGCCCCGTCAATTACTGAACCCCTGCGCAGGGTTGTTCCTCATGGACCGAATGTTTTTGTTCTCGTTTGCCGCCGTTGCTTTCAGCTTTTCATATGGCGTCTCCCAGATTTCTGCCTTTAGATGGGTGAATACTCATTGGGCCCCGCTGGACGAGGAGTCTAGTTACATGGGATTTGGCCAGATCATGGCTTTGGCTCAGCTCGTTCTGCCATTCATGGCTGCGGGAGAGTGCTATTACGGTACAAACTAGTAGCCCTTCTCTTTCTGAATGGGATTATGAGAACCAAGAAATGCCTACTAACAATTGACAGACTACCTTGAGAAAAGGTCTCAGCTCACCACATCAAGTCGGGTTACTATCGGCAGCACCCCTTCTGGACTCCAAGATGATGGTAACGAACAGCAAGAAGAGCAAGAGATGACTCCTACAATAATACATAAGAGCTCAGATAGGCAAACCGTCAAACAGGAGTATTTACGGTGCCAAAAGGACATGATCAGGCACTTTGCCCGCGCAGTCTATACAATTCGTCATTTAGAAACTCAAGACAAGGCGCATGGCGGCACCGGCACGAATCGGACCCAGCTGGATCAAAAGATGATGGATCTTGTTATGGAACACCAATCCTTCACAAATTGTCTGCGGGAGCTGCGCCCTCGTTACATCATTGGATCTTGTATCGCAGCTATCTGCTTGTTCTTAGTTTTCGGTGTTGTTGCCAGCGCGTTAAAACCGGATACCGGGCCTGCTGCCATTCCTTTGATTCTATTCGCTCTACTGGTTGTTATAAAGATAGCGAATGGGGTATTTAACGTCATGACGATGGATAGTGCACCGTGGGAAAAAGAGAGGGAACAAGCGCCTGTTTTCAGAGAGACTGATGGTAGCGGAGAAGCACCAGCACTTGAGCTGGAACAGTTGATGGAGGAGGGATTAGAAGGAGCGAAGAGACAAAAACACGGGTAATGGGTACTATTGAGGTGGGCATAATGTCATTAACATCATGGCAATGCTAATGGCTAGGACTTTAACCAAAATTTTGCAATAGTTTCCAAGCCCAACACCAGCTCAATTGTTTTTGATTGGCAATCCACGGACGTAAAGTGTGGATTTGGGGTCTTGGGCAAGGTAAAACCCAAGGCCTCAACCGCACGTTGCAACCGAGGGATGGCCAGTGCCCTTGCGAAGTTGTGATTCAACAGGGCAGGTCCAGTCTCTCGAAATCATCATCAACAGGCCCTCACTTTCTTGTCACACAATGACCCTAAGCCCCTGAAAAAAAGAACAGGACGTATCATTTGGGCCGAATATCTACAGTTAGAAGCACGGATAGGTTAAGATACATACATACCCACAGGAGTTTAATCCTCTTTAAGTTTTTCACCTCCACTACGGAGTACCTCCCCTGAGCACCTGTGGCCACAACTTTAACTCAGGACAGACCCCAACCCTCGACCGTCTAGGTAATGACAGCGAACAACGTGGTCCTGTTTGCCCGTAAAAATTTTCTGTCTGAATCCAGAACTGGCAGCTTTGCAGACAAGAAACTACATTTTTTGAAGAACGACAAAGACCAAAATCTGCCGTCATTGCCGGGAGGGCGAGAATGTGAACCTGGACCCAATCTTACCGGTCAACGCTCAGGTCGGCGGTGCGAGTGTCGCTAGTCATGTTGGAGCAGCCGCAGGAGGCGTCGGATAAACGGGAGCCAAAGGCTGGTGGGTCCGCTGATTTTCATTAAAACCGATCCGAAAATATGGCTGACTAACGCGAGTCTGGTACAGTTTTGCACAGTAAGGTATAGGGGAAGAGAGAAGGAATTTCTACCGTCCAAGCGGAGTTAAGCGATGACAAACTGAAGGCAATTTCGACCAGCGCTTTGGGCAGTGGTAAAGCTTGCCTCGTCTGTGAGACCGTTTGGACCACCGAGAGGTACAGGATAGTACATAAAGCCAACACCGACTGGTCCCCTCCGACTCCCTCCCCTTCCCTTTCAGCACTCCCAAGTTCAAACATTTTTCACACATCATCACACGAACCCCTTTCACGATGACCGTTTTCAAAGTAGACTCCCACTACCAGCAGGCAACAGCCCGCTGGGCTGGCGTCGTCCCGCCGATCCCCACAGATGCCCCCTCGCTCAGACGCATCAACGACGCCACCATGGACGCCGTCATGAGCGAGTTTACCATCCCCAGCAAAGACACCGCCTCAGAAACAGTCCTACACTACACCTCGGCCGACGGCACCACCATCCCCTTGCACCGCTTCACACCGCCCTCCCACAAATCCAGCACCACCCCCGGCAGCACTACCCCCACTCCCGCAATTCTTTACATCTTTGGCGGCGGCCTCGTCTCCGGCAGCGTCGCGCTCTTCCGCAAAGACATCAGCCGCTACGCCGCCGCGACCGGCCTCCCCATCTTTGCGCCTGCGTACCGCCTCGCGCCCGAAGCCGCCTTCCCCAAGCCTGTCGAAGACGTCTACGCCGCGCTCGAGTGGCTGCGCGACCACGCGGCCGAGCAAGGCATTGACGCCGGCCGGATCGCAGTCATGGGCATCAGCGCCGGAGGCGGGCTCGCCGCGGCGGCCGCGCTGGTGGCAAGGGATAGGGGGTTCGAGCCGGGGATCGCGAGGCTGGTGCTGGTGTATCCGATGCTGGATGATCGGACGCGTATTTCGGAGGATGATCCGCTTCATGGGTATTTGACGTGGACGGCGAGGAAAAATGAAATTGGGTGGGGGGCGTATTTGGGGAGTGATGCAGGGAGTACTGAGGGGGGCAAGATGTTGGCGTACGCGGCTGCCGCGAGAGCGACGGATCTATCTGGGATGCCCAAGACGTACATTGATGTTGGCGAACTGGACTTGTTCAGGGATGAGTGCCTAGCATTTGGGGCGAGGTTGGCCGCGGCTGGCATCGATGTTGAGTCGCACCTATACCCTGGCGTTCCGCACGGGTGGGAGTGGGCGGCGGCCGACGCACCGGTGACAAAGAAGGCGGTAGAGAACAGGATAAGAGCTCTGTTGAATATGTAATGCCAAGGGTTGCAAATAGTTTTGGATGTGCGTCGGAAGTAGCGCTGAATTTAGCGTGTTGCTCATGGAATAAAGATTCTACATATTATGACGGTCGAACGGCGTCTTGTAGGGTTATACGGGGAAACTCTAATCATTTGACACCTGACATGTAACTTCCACTTTCCACTTTCCACCTTCCAGTTTCCAGTTTCCAGTTTCCATTTTCCACCACCCCCCCTCCCCAAGCGAAACCTCGACTTCGCTCAACATGTGCCATGTTTGCGAGCGCCTCGGAATGGAAATCGAGGTCCCCGCAGAGGAGCAGCTCGCAAGAGTGGCTGCCGAGGAGGAAAACGACGTCTAAAACTTCGAAGAGACCGGATTTCTGATAGACATGATTTTCGCAGGCATGGTAGTTATAATCTCGGACGGTCTTAGCAAGGCGAAACTAGCCCAGTCTGGTAGCCGCGAATGGGCGACAATGATTCAGGGAGTCAATGCCCTCGGCTAGGCCATCACGCTCTGTATACCTCCGCATTCCTTCCACCTCCTCCAGCCACTCTATGCTGACTGCTTTGGGCCGCTGAAGCGGGCGTACGGTCGCCAGATCGAGGACTTGATGTGCATGCATATCAACCACGTGAGCAAGCTCGAGTTCCTCTGTGCCTTCCACAAAGCCTTCTTCGCGACTATGACGGAGAAGAATATACGTGGTGGCTTTGCAGGAGCCGGCCTTCTGCCATCCAATCCGGAAAGTGTACTTTCAAAGCTGGATGTCAAACTTCGAACACCAACACCCCTGAATTCACGACCCAGCACTCAGACTCCTGGGTCTTCCAGACACCCCACAACCCCCAAGAAGCCAACTCACAGCCAACACTCATCAAGACTCGCATTGATAACCATCAGAATAGCTCACTAACTTTGATGTTCACTGCTGTAGACCAGCTTACCAAGGGTACAATGGCTGTGATGCATGAGGTATCACTCCTTTAATCAGAGGTCTCCTCGCTCCGTAAGGCCAACGAGGCACTGAGCAAGCGTCGGGGAGCCAAAAGAACACGCGTACAGCTTGGAAGGTCACTTAGTCTACAATATGCACGGGGTCAACTTAATCAGACGGCCGTAGGTGGGAAGGGAGTACAAGAAACGCAGCCGGATGGTGGTGGTGCAGGGGGCTCGGACGAAGGTTCGGTGCTGTGGAATGTGTGGCAAACCTGGCCACAATGCACGAACTTGCCAGGAGGCTGCAAAGTTATCGGATGCACCTAATTCTGATTTAATTATAGTTGGTTTCTAATGTTGATATGTTGCAATTGAGGAAAGTGGTTATAGGGTGGTAGAAAGCTGACGCTTATCATATACGTTAGTTAACGATTCAGGCCAATAGTCCGCCATGTCTGCGCCAATCGGATAGAATCCTAACACTAACAACATATCTTCAACGAAAATGTGCGGGACGTATTCCGGAAGATTTCATGGGTATAAACAAAGTAGAATGGGTGACGCCTTCCGGCCTCTATTGCTGGCGCCGTTTATAGTTGTTATAATTAGAGGCGAACCTGGTTGGGGAATCATTGAATGCGAGTGTGATCTCGTTCAACAAAATACTAGCCGAGCAATGGGCAGGCCGTGCTGAGTCAGCAACCGCACTCCAAAAGTTTCCTTTCTCCTTGCAAGAAAACAATAATCAGGTTTGTAATTTGTATAAGAACGAAGCCTGGCCATCTGGACTACGAAAAGATACCATCCTTGCAATTACATGCATTTGGACGGTGGAGAGTATCCCATCTTTACCCCTGAGCCCTGAAACTTGATTTCTCAGCACCCCTCAACTTCCAAGGAGACGTCATCTCAAGCGGGGTCTGCGCAAGGAAGGTGTCTCTCAAAAAATACGAGACTACCCCGCAGGCTCATGGTCCTTGGTTTGAGTCATTCTAACTTCTCTCGGGTGTAAAAGATATATATCTCCCACTGGGCAGAACTCAGAGGAAACAACATATCAACAGCCGGACTACACACACCATTTACCGAATTCAAAGCAGTTGAATCTTTTCCACTCTCAAAAATGGCCTCTCAAAAGCAGTTCAACGTCGGCATCGTAGGCTACGGGTACGCTGCACCCTTTCAAACAACTCATATCACTTCTCTCTAACCTCACCCAGCCTCTCCGCCAAAGTCTTCCACATCCCCTTCATCGCCCTCACCCCTACTCTCAAGCTGCACTCCATTCTCCAGCGCACCCCAACCCCCTCCAGCTCCGCGCCTGCCGACCACCCCACCGCCATACACCACACCTCCTTCGACGCCCTTCTCGCCGACCCCGACCTCGACATTGTCATCCTCTGCACCCCACCCGACACGCACTTCCCCTTTGCGCGCGCCGCCCCTCAAAGCAGGCAAGCACGTCCTCGTCGAGAAGCCCTTCGTGCCCACCTCCGCCGAGGCGGACGCCCTCGCCTCTCTGGCGCGCGAGAAGGGCCTCGTGCTGTGCGTCTACCAGAACCGGCGGTGGGACTCGGACTTTTTGACGGTGCAGCGGCTAATTGGGGACGGCACGCTGGGGCGGGTGGTCGAGTTTGAGACGCATTTTGATCGCCTGCGAATTCAGGCGCCGAGCGGGTCGTGGAAGGCGAGCATGGGAATGAAAGAGGGTGGGGGAGTGTTGTTTGATTTGGGCACGCATCTGATTGACCAGGCTTTTGTGCTCTTTGGGATGCCGAGTGCGGTATATGGGAAGTTTGTGAGACAGAGGAGGGAAGTTGGTTAAGGCGCTGGGGAGGGGAGGATGAGCCGGATAGTGTGACGGTGATGTTAAGCTATGAGGAGACGGGGGGTAATAGTGTATGTGAGGATTGGGGTGGTGAGTGTTGAGTCAAAGCAGGCGAGGTTTTGGGTTAGGGGGAGCAAGGGGAGTTATCACAAGACAGGGCTGGATCCCCAGGAGGATCAGCTCAGGGTTGGGGGTAAGGCGACAGATGCTGGGTTTGGGAGGGAGGATGAGGCGAAGTATGGGCGGCTCTCCCTCCTGGCTGATGATGGAACAGTGGCGGATCAGGTTTGCCCTACCGTAGAGCCGGTGACCTACCTCAAGTTCTACGAGCTTTTTGCCAAGGCGGTGGAGAGTGGCAAGGAGGAAGATGTGCCTGTGCCGGCCACACAAGCTGCTCAGGTGCTGAGGATACTGGAGGCGGCGAGGGAGAGTGCCCAGACTGGCCGGGAGGTGGCGCCTTGAACATTATAATTACAAGTTACAAACACTATCCAGTCTCATATTAATTAGGCTCTTTGTCGCTGAGTGCCATGTGCCTCGTGAAGCTTTGAATAGCAAGAGAGTAGTTAAGGCTCAGTCATTCGACATCTGAGGAAGGTGTTGGTGAGCGGGCTCGGGAGCTTGCCAACTCCTCCTCCTCATTTCCAATAT
Source organism: Collariella sp. IMI 366227 (assembly GCA_027946355.1). Classification (NCBI taxonomy): domain Eukaryota; kingdom Fungi; phylum Ascomycota; class Sordariomycetes; order Sordariales; family Chaetomiaceae; genus Collariella; species Collariella sp. IMI 366227. The sequence goes on along the minus strand of JAPEUS010000004.1, from coordinate 207,508 downwards.
GCATCGTTGAGTTGGAGCGATTGGCTTTTACACAAAGAGAAAACTAATCAGACCCCGAAACAATCATCCAGCAGGTGGTATTCAAAAAGGTTGATATGGGATGTGGAGTGACCGTCTGAAGTTGGGTGGGTGTCATTGTCCACAGCGCATCAATTCTAATGATCAACAAACAGTCCGGAAGTCCGAGTGTCTCTATCTATAAACACTCTAAGGTCTCTCAGCTTTATTTTCTTTTTACGTGGGCTCTTTGTCAGCTTGATAGACGCCAAAATCACCGAAATCAACATGTCCTCCGCCAACAACCCCCAACAAAACGGCACCAATGCCGAAAAGAAGACAATGCGCGCCGTCGTCTGGGAAGGCAAGCCCTACGAAATAGCAGTCCGGGACATTCCCCTTCCCAAAATCAAGCAGCCCGAAGACGCCATCGTGCGCATGACCACCGCCGCGATCTGCGGCACAGACCTGCACACCTACCACGGCATCTTCGGCAGCACGAACCCGCCCTGGCAGATGGGCCACGAGGGCATCGGCATCGTGGTTGAAGTGGGCGAGGCCACGGAGCGCATCAAGGTCGGAGACCGTGTTCTCGTCCCCGCTCGTCCGGACTTGGGCTCTTTCTCTGTGAACAAGGCGTTGGAAGAGCAGGCCCTGTTGTACGGAGAAGGCTCAGAGTTTGGAGGGCTCGGGGGGTCGCAGGCCGAGTATCTCCGCGTGCCGTTCGCGGATGATTCCTTGCTTGGCCTCCCCAATGACTGCTCCTCGGATTTGGACTGGCTGTTCCTCTCTGACATCTTCATCACCGCGTGGACGGGGCTCGACTATGCGCGTTTCCAGGCAGGCGACTCAGTTGCCATCTTTGGTGCCGGGCCCGTCGGCCTCCTGTGTGCTTACTCTGCCATCCTCCGAGGGGCTTCGAAGGTCTACTCAATTGACCACATCCGTGAGCGGCTCGACAAGGCCGGCTCGGTCGGTGCTATCCCCATTGACTTCACCTCCAAGGATGGCACGGCGAGCCAGCAGATCTTGCATCGCGAACCGCTTGGCGTTGAGCGGACTGTTGACTGCATTGGTCAGGAATGTCTCAACCATCGCCTGAAGCCACAGCAGAACTATGTCATCCAGGAAGCGATCAAAATGACCAAGTACAATGGCGGGATTGGGCTGCTGGGTGTTTACGGAGCCCAGGGAAAGTCGGCAGGGAGACCGCGAGGTGACTTGATGAACCGCGAGCTATCCATCTCTATTCCGGATCTGTGGTTCAAAAGCCTTTCCATGGGTTCAGGAAGCGTTGGTACATATCTCTATGAAGTCATGCCCACGGCATATGAGCTAGTCAAGAGCGGGAGGGCACAACTGGACTGGATTGTGACTTCTCAGATTGGGATAGAAGATGCTCCCCAGGCATATGAGCGGTTTGACAAGAAAAAGGAAATCAAAGTGGTCATTCGGTTCTACTGGAAGAGGGGCCAGACATCCAAAGCGGTGGCTGACGTGGGGGTTGTTGGCCAAGGGATTGGAGAGAGGCGGCCACGCAGGTTTCCCATGTAAGTCGAAGCTGAGACCTTTTCGATGAATTGGACTTTTCTAACAGTAAGGTTTTATAGCCGGACAAAAATCTGAAGACCCTTCTAGGGTGAAAGAGTTAATATCCAGAGCATTTGGGGGCGGGCGAAACATCATTACTAAACAGATGTCGAAGGTAGAAATGAAAAAGCTGTTCTGGCATCTGCGTTGGCAGCCTGATAGCTACCATTGCATGTGGTCATCAAATTTTGCCCTCCAGATGGCGGTACCTCTGGATACCTGTACCGCCGTTTCCCTTTGCTCCCCGCCCAGCCTTCTTCCGCCGTTGCCCCAGGGCAAAAGCAATCATACACCTCGCCAGGGCCTGCCTGGCTCCCGAAACCCCTTGTAAATGCCCAGAACATCTTATAACCCTTCCCCTCCTTCACCCCTTCCCCACTCCTGACATCCCTCCTCAACCTCCGCCCACTCCGCCGGAGTCGACGACTCTGGTGTATAGGCTACCCTCTCCTTCCGCTGCGCATCTGGCTCTCCTAACTCCCGCCCCGCAGCATCAGCCATGTTCTTCAACACCTCCAATCCCCAGCGGCTCGCGAAAAAGCACGCCGCAATTGAAGCCCAGACAACGGCCGAAACGGTGGCTCCGATCAGAAGCGCAGGGACGAGGACGCAAAGGGCAACGAAGATCCAGAAGAGGGTAAATAGAACCGCGCAGCCAAAGGAGAAGAGGATTGTCGAGATGATGAAAGAGAGAAAGATGAAGATTGGGAGGGCGGCGAAGAGGAGTTGGGCGGCGGCGAAACTCTGGGAAAGGGGTTCGTTAATGCATAGCGGGTCAGGGGCCCGGCGATGTGAGGACGTACGAAAAGAATTGGATTTCTGGTTGCATACTCCTTTACATTAGAGAATGCCTTCTCCCGGGACGCGGGAGGCACGAGGCGGTCGAGCTCGCGTTGTGTGTAGTCGGCAACGTCGGCGGCAGCCTGAATGAGGCCCATGTTGATGGAGGGGCTCTGTGCCGGAGTGTTGTGTTGGTTACGGTAGCAGATAGAGGAAACAACAAAGCTCAACGAGAGCAATAGTGGCGAGCAATCTTAGGATGGTGAGAATTGGAGGGAGGCAAGAGCGGGAAACATTTTGTCAAATAAACATTGATCGCGACTGCCAGAAGTCAATGATGACGTTGGCAAGGAGAGCATCGTGGCTGCGATAAGATTGCGATAAAGTTACTTGGCGCCCCACTACCACCCCACATCCGCTCTTGGCAAATTACCAGGGCCAAGAGATGGCACCACCAGTCGCGAATTTCGGAGTGGTTGTCAATGCGAGGACATTGCATTTCGGTCCAAGTATGGGGGATAGGAGAGCAAGGTAAGGGGTGGGAGATATTGGTTGCCTGCTCTATATTCCCTCATACAATCCTATCAATTATCCAGAAAGAAGAAGTACCAAATTATCAGACATTCAGAACTTGAACAGCACGACCTAAGCAAACACCAACCCTTCACTCACCAACTTAATGCACCACTACTTCCACTTGAAACTCTCTGAAATCTATGTTTGTACCGTTCAAGAACGCAAGGAAATTAAGCAGCCAGCGCGCTGTATGCGTGTATCTACCCGTCCCTTTCATCCTTGCCCCTAAAACACCAGCCCATCCCATACCAATAATCCTACCGCCAAATCCTCTCGTGATCAATGTGCCCCACTTTGGTAACCCCCTTCTCCCACGCCCATATCATCATATACAAAGCAGAACCAGAAGCAAATTACACATCTCCTCCATTTTACTCATACAACTCCCACCATCCCTTCATCACCATCACTGGCACTCATTGACCAGGAAAACGACGACGACGTAAAACCTGTTGTACCAACTTCCATTACCCCCTGGCCCCCGTTACATATCAAATCTGACCGTCAGCAATCGCCAGCCTCTGCTTGGTGGTCTTGGCCTTCTTGCTGCCTGCGACACGCTTCTTCTTGCCGGGGCGTCCGTCCTCGGCGCCCGTGGGCGTCGCCGCGCCAGAACCCTTGTTGTCGTCAAAGTGGCCCCCTCGCCTGTTGCGTTGACCGTTAGCATCTGCCTGCTTCTCTCATGAATCAAGAACTCAGAAACTCACCCTCATGATACATCTCATCCAAACTCACCGCCTCCCTGCCTCCCCGCCGGCCGCAGGCCCCTCTTCCTCTTCCCCACCCCCACCCCCCTCTTCTTCTGCACCTTCTCCAACTCCCCACTCGCCAACATCTCCTTCTCCCTCCTCTCAATCATCTCCGCCTGCTCATCATCCGCCAACCACAGCGCAATATCGCGGTTCCGGTTCTCCGGCGCCCTACGGCCCGAGAAGTCCACACCACCACCACCGGCCGCCGACGCCCCGCCCGTAATCACAACCCGCTGTACCTCCTCCTTCTGCATGGCCCTCTTCCGGATCCGCTCCTCAATCGTCCCGCGCGTGATGAGCCGGTACACGGTGACCTGCTTCGTCTGACCCAGTCGGTGGGCACGGTCCATGGCTTGGGAGTCAATGGTGGGGTTCCAATCTGAATCGTAGAAGATGACGGTGTCGGCGGTCGTGAGGTTGATGCCGAGGCCGCCAGCGCGGGTGGAGAGCAGGAAGATGAAGATCTCGGGCCGGGTTTGGAAGTCGGCGACCGTGTCGCGACGGTCTTCGAGCTTGGTTGATCCATCGAGCCGACAGTACTTGTAGTTGCGGTAGGTCAGGTACTCCTCCATGAGATCGATCATGCGCGTCATCTGGAAGTAGAGCAGCACGCGGTGGCCGCCTTCCTTGAGTTCGCGGAGAAGCTCGTCGAGCTTGGCGAGTTTGCCGGAGTCGGTTACGAAGCGGCCCATGGAGGGGACGGTGATACTGGTGAAGCGCTGTTTTTCGTTGTCGGGGGCTGGTAGGAGCGCAGGGACGGGGTAGAACTGCGGGGGCAGGTTTTGGAGGACGAAAGCCTTCTCTTCGACAGGCGTGGGCCCATAGAGCGCCTTGCGCATGGGCACGTTGAACATAATTTTCTCGCGCTCCATGACGGCGCCGCGGCTGTCGCAGGAGACGTCAATGGGGGGTGCCGTGGCGCGGAGGCGCCCAGCCTGCTCCAGCCGGCCGAGGCCGAGGTCGTTGCAAGAGGAACGGGAAACATTCATGAGGCTGCCGAGCACGCCCTCCTTGGTAATCTCAGCCAGAGGCTTCCGGTCGTTGCGGGCCGTGATCTGAAAGAGCGCATGAGCAGGGTTCCAGTTCCCGTCCTCCGGCTCGTCGTAGACAACTTTCATCTCAGCCAGTCGGTCCTTCTTCGTTGCCATGTCGACGGCACGAGCAAAGATATCCTTGTGGCTGGCGCGATAAACCTCTTGGGGGCTGGCGTCGGCAAAGCGGAGCCAAGAGAAGTTGTCGGTTCCTCCCGTGCTTTCGTGGATATTGTCGGGCGTCCAGATGTTCATCATGTGGTCCAGATACTTGCTCCGGAAACCAGCGACAGCGTTGTCGGGACCAGCCTTGTGCAGCCGGCCACCATCCCGCCAGACAAGGCGCGGCAGCTCGTAGTCAATCAGGCTGCGCGTCGAGTACCCAACTGTGACATTACTCCCCTCGCGGACAAACGAGGCTGTTTCAGCAAAGTACCCGCACGAGAACGGCGACGACGTATCTGCCCGCTCAAACAAATCCGGATGGTTGCAGACCTTGCGGAACTGCATCACAAGATTCATGAGACTGGCCGAGTCATCATCCCCAATGGTCGCCTTCTCAATGAGATCCATGATGCTGATCTGGTTACGCAGGTTCGAATACATCGCACGCTGGCGGTAGGTCAGATCGCAGAACACATCCAGCTCAATCTTGTCGCCCAGCTCCTTCTGAACATGCTTCTTGACGCGGCGCAGCATGAACGGCTTCAGGATCATGTGCAGGCGCTTAAGCTGGTCCTCGTTAAGCTTCGTGTTGCTCTGCGCGTGCGACTCTATGTCCTTGGAGAACCACTCGCTGAACTCGTCGTGCGAGTCGAACAGCGACGGCATGATAAAGTGCAGCAGCGCCCAGAGCTCCTGCATGTTGTTCTGGATGGGTGTGCCCGTGAGAAGCAGCCGGTTGCGGCAGTGGAAGCCCAGCAGGCATTTCCAGCGTGAGCTCTGCGAGCTCTTGATGGCCTGCGCCTCGTCGAGGATCATGTACTGCCACTTCATCTTCTGGAAGTATGCCACATCCGAAACGACAAGCTGGTACGAAGTGATCATGACGTGGAAGGGGGCGTCCTTCTTGTACGTCGTGTGCTTGCGGTCCCAAAACTTTCGCAGCACCTTGCGATCCGCCGCGGTACCCCAATACGGCAGCACCTTGAATTCGGGCACGAACTTGGTGATCTCCTGCTGCCAATTGTGCAGGGTCGAAGCGGGAGCAACAACCAGAAAAGGACCCCAGATATCGTACTTTTCAGCCAAGTAGGCCATTACGGAGATGGACTGGACCGTCTTGCCGAGACCCATTTCGTCGGCTAGAATACCGTTGATGCCCTGCTCGTACAGGTTGACCAGCCAGTTGAGACCCTTGAGCTGGTACTCCTTGAGCTGGCAGTTGAGCAGTTTCGGCTGTTCGATCTCGACGTCGCCCATACCGGTGGGGTTCTGGAAGTTCATCTCGCCATCCTCGTCAATGTTGTTGTCGTCCTTGTTGAACTCGCGTGCCTTCTTCTGCGCCTCGGCAATGGCGTTCTGAGCATTGGCGATGGCGGCGGCCTGCAGAACTGACTCATCCTCGGCATCGAAGTCGAGGTTCTCAAAGTTCGTGACCTTGACAATCGGCCCGGTGGGCTCATCGACGTCGAGCGTGTGCTCGGGAATCTTGTCTTTGTCCTCGGTGGCCTCATCGGGGTGGTCGGTGCTACGCTCAACTTCATTCGTCTTGATCTTCTTGCCGATGAAATGCGAGTACAGCTCAGTCTGCGAGATAAGGAAGTTGAGCTTCCTCTTCTGGCGGGCGGCTTCGCGGTTTGCTTCCTCCTGCCGGGCGTTCTCGAGTTCCTGCTTCTCGGCCGCCTTGCGGAGGTCGCGCTCCTCACGCTCGTTCCGCTTCCAGAAGCCCATCATGTCGCGCATGACACGCTTGGCACGCGCCTGCAGGTCCTTGGTGCCCTTGTTGGTCCGGAGCTGCCATCGCTTGGCCTCCTTGGACGCTAGGATCGCAGTCTTCTTGAGGTTGGATGACTTAGTCGAGTATGAATCGGTTGCGAGCCTGAACACCTTGTTGACATCCTTCCTGGCCAGATCGCGCCAGATTTGGTCGTAGATTTGGTTGAAACCCTTCGACTGGAAGCGGGTCTCAAGCGTGTCCTTCGGCTCCTCGACGGCCTTCTCCTTGCCCTTGGACTCCCCGAGCTCCTTGCCCTCTGAGTCCCTGTCGGCATCATCCCTGGCGGCTTTGGACTTGCTAAACTTTATTCGAATTTTGGCCGTCTCCTCCTTGCTGGGAAGCTCGCGGCCGGCATCCAAGGCGGCCTGGGCGGCCTCAGCGGATTCTTTTTCTGCCTGCTTTTGCTCCTTCGATTTCTTGAGCCGACCCCCTGAGCGACCCTTACCCTTGGTCTTGCCCGGCTCCATGCTGTCGGCAGAAAAGGTCGCCATGGTCCCGCCCTCGAGGTTTGGTTCAATCGGGCCAACGTGGCGAGCCGGCCCCTTAAACCCCTTCTGCAGAATGTACTTCGTCTGCTGAACCTTTTTGTTGGCACGCTCAGCCTCGCGCATGTACTTCTGGCGCTCGGCCTCGTCCTGGGCAGCGGACGCTCTCGCAAGGGCGGCGACGCGCTGCTCCATGGTAGTAGCCATCGACTTCTCGCGCCTCCTCTTGCGCTGCATGTCCTTCTTGCGCTCCTTCTCCGCAAACAGCTCCTGCTCGCGGACCTCCTGGAGGGCCTCCTCGTAGTTGGCTTCGTAGTACCGCGCCTTGCCAAACTCGACATGTGCCTGGAGTTTTTCGATCTCGGTCTGAGCGTATTCGGCGCGACGGACTTGGCGGTGGGCGGCATCCCGACGGTTCATCTCCTGTCTCCGGCGCTGGGCGCGCTCCGTCCAGGCTAGCATTTCATCTTCGAACTCGGTCTCGTCAACTTCTTCAGATTCGAGCTGGTCCATCAGCTCCCTGATCCTCTTCTCCTTGTCGGCCGAGAAGACCTTGTGTTTGGGGACGCCATTCGCGTGTCTCTTGGCAGGAACCTTGATCGAGGAAGGTGTTTCGGGCTTGGACGCGGGCCTCCGGGGGATCTTGGGAGTCGACTCAATCCCCTTGACATCCGAGATGCGCGACTTGATGCTCTTGCGAGGCTTCTTTTCCCCCTTATCCGCCTTGTCAGATTGCTCGCGTCGGCTTGGAATCGGCGTGTCGTCGACAGGAAGGGGCGACGTCGGCCGGGGCTTAGAGACGGGCTCGGAAAGAATATTGGAAAAGGACATGACGCCGGCGGCACGGCTCGGGGTCTGGAAGGAAGTTGTTAGCGATGAAGGCACGTCGCTGGGGATAACAAATAAAAAAAGTGACACTGACCTTGGCAGCAGATGCTGGTGAACCGGCCCGTCCCAATGTCGGGAGAACCGATGGCGTCGAGCCGTTGGTGGTGGCCCCTGGCATTGTGATGTGTCTCGAGCTGGGCGACGTAGTTAATGGCGGCCTGGTGGATGAACTGGTGGGTCCTCCCGCCGAGTGGTGAGGATGTGCGATGGGACTTCGCGGTCGGTAGGCAGCCGTCGATGGTGATGCGTAGCGACCTTTGTTGTAGTAGTCGGTGGAGGAGTGTGAGTGATGGTATGGATCACGGGCCTAAATCGTGCGCGTGAAAATAAATTCGCGTCAGTCGACTCTCGAATGAACGAAGCGGGTCAGGTGGTTGACAGTGGGAAAATGACGGAGGCGCGCCCGGCTGCTGCGTCGTCAAGAAAAATTGCAGGCACGATTGCCCACAATTGAAGACGTGAAGGGGGATGGTTTGATGACGGGAGGTTGGAGTTGATGACAAGGGAGGATGTGGGCTGGGGACAAAGAGAGGTGGAAGGAGTTTTGGCGCCTGGCAAGGGCGTTGTTGGAGAAGCCCAAGCGTTAAGATTGCCGGTTGCTTACCTTTGGAGGAGAAGTCTGCACCGTGTTCCGCCACGAATCTGTTTCCGAAATTCTGCGCCCGCGTTCACGGCTGGTGTCGGTTGTCGGGTCGTAAAAACTGCCAGTTGCTGATTTTCCGCGGTAGGATTCATGTTCTCGACTTTCTGGCGGGTAGTACGCGGGCGGCGGGTGCAATGGCGATCGCGGCGGGTGCTGCAGGCCCGACAGGCCCGACGGTCCCGCTGTCGATGGAATGCTTGGTGGAGCTTGCGGCGGTGGTGGCGGCAGTGACGGCGTGGATGTGGGCGTGAAGGGGTTGTTGAGGATGGACCGCGATGCTGCCGACGATGGCGAGGCGGCGTGGTAGGGGCTCGGGTGCTGGTGATTGTGGTTGTGGTTGTGGTTGTGGTAATCGGGCTGTTGGGTTGGAGATCGCAGGCTGAATGACGAGTGCAGTCGGGGGCGGCGCAGGTGCTCCAGGCGTACCTGGTGCTTGTACCGTCGATGATGAGCTCACGGGGTTCAGGATGTCGCGCAGGCCTCCGCGTGGGCCTCGATCCTCGTTCGCGGGGCCATGGCCGCTGCCGTCCTCGTCAAAATGAGGCGGCCGCTGCAGCACTGTCGAGAAGTGGTCCATTGTTCAAACCAAAACCACCACTTCTGGTGTCAGGTCCTTGGGCCGCGGCACGTCACGCTGCTGATTTTACGCTTTACGCAATCTCCATCGAGCACGCGGTCGGCTGGCGCGGAAATACCCTCGGGATCACAATTCGTACTCGCAGACACTGTGGTCTTGGGGAGGACAAAAGCAGAGACCGTCGACGGCGATGCGGTCCAGTCAACAAAAAAGAATATGGTTGGGTTCGCTGGACAAAGCCAGATGGCACAGGGGAACAAGGCTGTCGCCAGACCAGGCGATGCCGAACAGTGTGTTGGTGTCGACGATGGCGAATGTGTCGTGACGGGCAGGAATTCGGATGGAATCGCACGGTCTAGGCAAGGAAGCTGGAGGCGTCGTGTCGATGTTACGTGGTGGTGGTTGTCTGGTCGGCAGGCGATGCAACGATACTGGCACGACAGGACGAGTCACCAAAATCGGAGTTATCAAGGAAAATGTGCGGAGCCGCGGAGTCAGGCGGCGGCGCTGCCGGCGATGCGGTGGTCACGGTGCGGTGGTTGTGCTGGTGGTGGTGATGGTGGTGACGGGAGGAGGAAGAGAGCACTGGGTTGGGGATGGCTGTGGTGGTTGGGGATCCATGAGCCAGGTGGTGCTGCCAGGCTGAATCGCTCTGCTCGATTTGGCCACATCGGCCTCGCTGCGTTGGTGTGCCGTGCAGAGTCTTTCCCCCCCAAAATGCCCCTTTGACACCCGCTTCCTCGCACCTCTCGCGAAGGTGATCCATCCAGTGGTCCACACGGGCGACCGATTGAGCAAGGTTGGTGCCACTCGAGCAAGACGTCAGCCCCTTGCTGTGTGCACCCTAGCTAAGTGTTAATCAAAATGCCTGATTTTCCTCCAAAACATTTAACAGCCTATTTCCACCCCTCCCCTGCCGCTCAGGAACAGTCCATTTCAGCCCTGGTCCCAATTACCCGCTGGAGCTGCAAGGTGGACCGTGCGTCCAAGCACGCTTCAGGGAGCCCTGCCTCTTCCCCGGCAAAGCCTGGGGATCTCAAACCAGCCCGACCAACCACGAGCAGGTGCAGCTGATGCGACTCAAACTCGGACAATACCACCTAGCAGCCATCAGATCTGAGCGGATCGTGTCTTGGCTGGCTGACACGCTGACCGACTTCAGCCGACATATCGGCCCCAAAACAATTCCAGAATAGTCGATGATTTTGCAGCGCAGATGCAAAACCAGATGGCTGCCGTCTTTTCCTCGGCTGCGCGCCAAATGCGGGTGCCATGGACAATGCGAGTCCAGGTTTTGGAATGGCTTCACGTGGATCCACAGCCTGACTTTTTGGGGGTTGGGGATTGGGCGGGGTTCATCGTTAACGGCCCACCACCCCACAAAACACTCCCCAGGATCGGGCTCTCGGGTGCGATGGGTGGATGGTGATCATCAGCGTCGCACAAACAACCACCGGTATCGCTGTACTGATCCAACCCAACGCTCCTCCTATTTTGCCCACGCCCTAAGCGCTCCATTGCGCAGCCTTCGGGCGCTCCGGAGCGACCACCTGTTCCGTCGGGCCGCTGTGCACCGTCGCCCGCATGAGGCGACCCTGGCTGCGATGCCGCCTAGGCTTATCGTTTCCCCTCCGTTTTGATGCAATCTGTCTTCCTTAGCCGTTTCAAACAGCACCCGACGAAATCATCTTCTTGCGCAGGTGGTTCTTGTAGTCCGAGATCGAACCATCCCACTGCTTGATCGTCCTGTTCTCGCACACAAGAATCTGCTTGGCAATCTTGTCCAAAAGTCTAGAGGCAAAGTCAGCATCGATGACGTTGCGGAATACACGGAAGAGGGGGCTTACCTGAAGTCGTGACTGACGACAATGACACCACCGCTGAACGCGTTGATGGCATCGGCCAAACTGTCAATGGTCGGGATATCGAGACCGTTGGTAGGCTCATCGAGGAGAAGCATGTTGGGGCTCTCAATGGCCAGGAGCGCGAAGACGATACGGCTCTTCTGGCCGTCGGACAGGGTGCCGATCAGAGACGTCTGGGACTCGCCGGTAAGACCGTACTTGCCCAGCTGCTGGCGCCAGTACTGGTAGTCCTGAGACTTCTCCCTGTACTTCTCACGCACGAAGTCGAGCGCCGACTTGGTGAGGTCGAGCTGCTCAGCAGAGTGCTGCGAGTAGAGACCCAGCTTCAAGTGCGTGTGCCTGGACACGGAACCGTTGGTGGGCGACAGCTTGCCGGTCATGAGACGCAGGAGCGTAGACTTGCCCACACCGTTGGGCCCGACGAGCGCGGTACGCGAGTCCATGTCGAAACCAAGGTCGATGTTACGGTACAAGTCGTCCTTGGAGTTGCCCGAGTACGAGAAGGTGACGTCGTCGAAAGAGAGAACCGGGGGCGGGAGCTTGTCGACATCGGCAAAGCGGAAGGTGAAGACGCGGTCCTGGGAGACGGGCTGGATGAAGCCATCGGCCTCCATCTTGTCGAGAATCTTCTGGCGAGACTTGGCCTGCCTGACTAAGTTGGCGTAAGTACCGGCACTGGCGATGAACTTCTTGATGTGCGTAATCTCGTCCTGCTGCTTCTGGTACGCCTTCATCTGGTTCGCCTCCTGCTCGGACCTCGTCTTGGTATACGAGTCGTAGTTACCACCATAGTACAGGAGCTTCTTGTCACGCATGTCAATCATGCTCGTGCAGACACCGTTGAGGAAATCCTGGGAGTGGGAAACCAGGACAAGGGTGCGGTCCCACTTCTTGAGGTACTCCTCAAGCCACACGCAGGCCTCGAGATCCAAATGGGCGGTGGGGTCGTCGAGCAGAAGAAGGGTCGGCTTGACGAACAGGGCCTTGCCGAGGGCGACACGCATCCTCCAACCACCGGACATGTCCTTGGTCTTCTTGTGGATGGTTGTCTTGTTGAAACCCAGACCAGTCAGGATGAGAGAGGCGCGAGTGGCGAAGGTGGAGGGGTCCATCTTCTCCATGTGCTGTTGATTGATTGTGTTAGCCTCGAGAGTCACGAAATGCAAAACGGGGCACTCATACGTCGTAGAGATCCATCAGCACGGCCGACTCGGGACCCTCCTCCTCGAGCAGCTTTTCGGCCAGCTTGTCGAGACGGTCCATCTCGTTCTCGGCCTCCTTGACGACCCACTCCAAAGCGCCCAGCTCACTGGGGGGGGCGCCCTCGTTCAGGAGATAGATGTCGACGTGCTCAGGGATTGGGTACTCGCGCGCGGCGATGGCCTTCAGGAGGGTAGACTTTCCGCAGCCGTTCTCACCCAACAAGCCGTACCGGCGGCCGAGGGTCAGCTCGAGTGTGGAATCGGTAATCAGGACACGGCCGTGGAACACCAAGCTGGTACTTGTGATCTTGACGTCCTTGCTGGCCGCGGTCGATGCCAGAACACCGGTTGTGACACGATCCGAGAGGCCGTGCTTGTCCATCTGGTCGGCCAGGCGCTTGACCTCGTCCATCTTGTCGGCAGAGGTGGCGGGGCCATCAGCCTCGATCGGATTGCCGTTGGCGTCGACCTCATCGCCGTTCACAGACTGGGCGGCGCTGGCGTTCTTGGAGTTGGCCTTGGACCGCGAGGCGACGGTCTTCTTGCCCTCAGCGGCGCGCTTCGCCAGGCGCTTTTCCTTGGATGCGGAGGGGGCCATGCTGGGTGGTGTGTGTCTGTGATAAAGGCTGCAGGGGGGAAAAGATTGCTATCGACAAATGATCCCGAGTATTGATCCAGAGATAGCGAGGCGACAGGAGGCCCTTGTATTTATTTCTGCCTGACCGAGATGTGATGGCGGAGGCGAAAGGTAGGTGCTGTGGCTCTGTGGGTTTGTATCAGAACCTGGAAGGTGGGGGAGTCGAGTTTTGGTGGGGCAAGATATTGTAGAAAATTTCTGATAACCGATAGCAGCCTGACCATTGTCAGGCAATGAGGCAACAATGGCCAAATGGGGTGCAAGTTTGCCCCATCCTGCCCAAAGTCGACAAAGAAAATATGCACGACATGGCTGGACCATGATTATTCCGTGCCGCCAGGGAGATCTGAATCGCTCCGGGCTCACGGGCATCCGTTTCAGAGACGACATAAGACGAAGGGTCTTGACGTCACTGGCAGCGGCCCTACCGAGCATTGTGCACGTGATCCCATCTAAGTTCGGTGGAGCCTTGGCTTTGGGGGCTTGGCGTGGAACAAATCAAAATGGAAAGCACAAAACAATTCGCTGTGGATCTGGAGTTCCAAGGAAGGAAGCTCAGCATCCCAAGGGCCAAAACAGAGAAGTCACGAACAAATTGAGATGGCCTCGGCACGGGGCCATGGAACGTTAACTGCTTGAGTCCGATTGCCACTTCAGTTCACGGTAAACTTCGACGATATACACTCAACTCACAGACAAAGATGGTTCCTCGGCTCAAAGTTTTGGAAGAGAAAGTTGGTTCTTGGGTTTCAAATTCGCACCAGTCGCTTGGTATCTACTTGTCGTCGAGCATAGAGGCATGTCAGCTTCGCCCGGGTTGAAAGAAAATATGCTGCTTCGACGACGCTCTCTTTCCTCCGGCAGCAATAATGGCCCCCACAGCTTCGAATTAACTCACCCGTAGGCCTGCAAAACCGGGCAATGGCGACAAGATCTTCATGGCCAAGACCCCAAGTCTCCGGAGCAGATCTCTTCTCACTCGTTTCTCATGAATGTCAGCGAACAACGAACCCCCCAGCCTTTTTCATCCCTCCGTTGATGGAGAATGGTCTGAGTGCAAGATTCTTGTCATGTAGGATTACCCGAATCTTCAATCCATTTATTTGACTGGGTGGTTCTGCCTGTTGTCGAGGGGGGTGATGTTCCAAGGGTCGGAGATGAGTTCTTAAACGCCGTCCCCTCGGCGCAGCGCGATCGAACAGATCCCACCCGGCCAGAGAGCGACCAGAGATCAAGGAGCCAAGAACGCCGATACCGAAGCACACGGCATGCCTCGTACATGCAAAAGCAAAGCCAAAAGTACGAGGTCCCGGATGGCGGAATTTGATGGCGGGTTGTGGACTCAATCCTCGCTGCTTGAGGTCGGGAGGTTGGGGGGATGCAGCGATGTTTGCGTCGTGATAAGTTCCACTCCACGAACAAGACATGGGAGGAAAAGCAGGCGATCCACCGCTGGCGATGTTGCGGCTCTACAGCCCGAGGATGAGCTTATGAAGAGCCAGTCATCCAAAAGGCGGATCGGGGGATGGTAGCTCAGGACAGGGGGCTTACGCAGGTGCCTAAAGTCTCACCTGCTCAGACCCAAGACCCAGGGGCATCCACCCACCCCGGCATATCCCCGGTTCCTTCTTGCGGCTTCAGACTTCTTGAACTTTAAAAAGCCCGATGGAGAGAGCCGAGCACCCCAATTCCGCCGTTGCCACCCTCGAATTGGCCATTGCTTAATATCCAACCCCCCCGGACCGCGGAACGCAATGGACATCTGCAGCATTCCTCCTTGTTGACGTCGCTGCTCTGTGGGAAAGGGGTCCATTCCGCCCACCGCGAGACCCCTTCCACCAGGTCTTACCTACATTACCACCAACACCTGCAGCTGGAGGCCGAACTAGACAAATCAACGGAGCCAAGGCCAACCCTCTCCCGACCCCAACCCCATCGCTATTCGCTTTCTCCGCTAGTGTCTGAGCAACCTCGATATGCCAGACTTCGACGCGCAAAGAAAGGACCCTTCAGCTCTGCCCGCTCCCCTCCTAGGCGACCCGGGCCCAACCCTTTGCCGCAAACTATCCTCCAATGCCGAGTTTCAAGCTGCAGTCACAGCCGTCCCGGCCGCCTCCGCCTTTCGATCCCGTTGTCGAAGCCTGGTTAGACTCCATCCCGCCGCCGGTTGTCAGACCTTCTGCAAAAGAACTACGACAATGGAGACTCAGAAACTACCACGGCCTTGGTAGGAACGTCTTCATCACCTGCCTCATCCTGCGCGGCGTGTCGTTTGCCGTTGCCCTGGTAGTGACAGGCATCATCTCGTCGACCGTGGCAGGGAGATCCGGGTTTGGGTCAATCGCCATTGTCGAAAAACTCATCCCTATTCTCGTGGTGGTGCGTGCGGTAAATTCTCTTCTGACAGCAACGTTTCTAATTCATTTACAGTGCCCCCGCGGTTGTCCTCTGGGACACGGCCGAGTTCCTTGTCGCAGCCTGGCATGGCGACATGGGAATTTCACCCATCTTCCATGTCATTGTCGACGGCCTCCTCTTTGTGGGCATCGCCATTGCAACTGGCATACTTTTGATAGATGTTGTCTGCGGCATCACGGATCTCGGTCCCAAGTTTGACTCGGCGGCAAAGGAGATCGCCAGCGCGTGCTTTCTAATCGTCCTGATGTAAGTCCTAGGCTGACTCGGAATTCTTGTTGCTCCGGAACTGACGGATATTCCAAGGGTGATTCACTCCTTTCTCCTTTTCTTCTTCATCGGCCACTACGTCGAACGCGCGCGAAGGAAAGAGACGCCACAACCCCCCAACGCCCAAGTCAGATACAGACTCGCCAGTAACCCATGGCTCGAATCACGACCACGATGCGAAGGGCCAACACTCCAAGCCCCAGATGCCATAAAACTGGCACAGATTACAGCAAGCTTAGAACTCAAAGGCATCGACCTGAGACCACGCTACGAACCACCAGACTTTGACGTCTCGTGGCAGCAAAACGCAAACGGGGGTTGGCTTCGCGTCGAGCCAAGCTCCGCGGCTTCCGCCTGTCCCGGCAACACCTTCACGAGACTCCTGCAGACCAACTGCCGGCGGTGAAGGGTATCAACAGCCTTCGAACTAAATGACATAGATGGGTCGTAACATGGAGGAACATCCCGACTCAACGACTATTGTCACGGAGCATTACCCAGGGATGGCAGGAGGACGCGAGAAGCCTCACGGCAGAACGGCAACACGGCTCAAAGGCCCAGCAAGGAGACAGGAGACCCCGACTTGAGGGGATGGTGTCAGCACGCATGGTTAGCGGTGATGGTGTCCGGCGTTTGCGGTTTTACGATAGGATACCCCAATGGCAATGGCAACTTGTTTTTTTGTTTTTTTTTTTCATCTCTCAACCCCCTTTCGCAGTTGAATCGCGAATTTCACCGAGAGCCGTCGGAAGTGGCCCAACAGGTTTCGAGGCATCATCCCTTGATGGAAGACGCAGATCCCAGGGTGTCAGAACTCTGAAGTGAATTTGGTTGCAAGTGGAGCTCAACGCAACCAATGTCACAGCAGAGAATTCGGCTGCCTAAACCTGCTGCAACCAGAACCGCCGTGCCGGATCGCGGACACTCCACACAAGGGATGGTTGCAGGTCGAGGGGAAATCCAATTGGATCGATCATAAATTTGATTCTTTCCCCTGCCGGGACCTCCATCTCCTCAACTCGTCCCGGCACTCGACACTCGGCATCACTTTGATACGAACCCTCATCCGGCGCTAGGGATGAGAGTTCTCTTGAATGGGATCACCCTGCCTTGCACCGGCCCGTCCCGGGCTTGAAGAGACGTCCCCGGATCTCGGTCTCATCGACGCCGGACGGTGACATCACGGAAGCGCGAGGAGGCGCGAGGGATCGTCTGGAGCCAGCTGAACCGTCCCCATCTGGCTTCATCAGCACCAGGCCATGGGTCCGCGGGCCCTCCCTTGCAGGTTTGGGACCAAATCACAACCGCGGAGCGCATTCCGCTTCTTCGGCTTGCAGCGTGGGCTGCTGGGTGCTGAATAAGAGCCACCCGGCTGTCGGCCCCCCATTCCGACCCAGGGAAAACCAGAATCCAAGCCTCTCTCGGGCTCTCAAAAATCAAAGACCAGCAATGTCCTCAATCCAAGTCTTGACCTTCTCCGACACCGCCTCGCTGTGGTCTGTATCATCAAGCAGTCAGCCATGTAGCCCTCTCCAACACCCTCCTTCCTCTCAAGGATCAACTTACGGATGCAGAACGCGTGCGGAATCCCCGCCTCATCAATCACAACCTTCGTCCTCCCCTTCTCATGCCTCCTCCTCTTCTCAATAAACTCATCCCTGCAGTGATCCGCAACCCAATGATCCTTCTTTGCGAAATAAAAAAGAATTTCGTTCTCTCCCTCCCCCCTTCTCACCCACCTCCACCTCCTCAGCCTCCTCAACCTCCCACAACCCCTCCCCACCTCTCCTCCGTAATTGTCCGCATCTCATCTTTGCCCATATGCAGCGCCTGCCAGATCCCATCCCTACTCGTAATAAACCTCAGCGTAGCCGCCGCCGCGTGCTCAGGAAACCTCATCACCCTCCTCAGCACCGTGCCCAGCGCCCAGTCCGGCACCAGCGCCACCAAGCCCCGAGCCAGATGGTGCACCGACCGGTCCAGCAGGGCGTGCGCCGGATCAGGTCGAGTTTCTGTCCACTGCTGGACTGGGCGATGTGTGACACGGCGGGGAAGAGGAGAATTCCGGCTTTGAGGGGATGGTGCTGAGGGTTTGGGTGTGGGCTGGTTGGGGAGGGGTGGTGGTGGCGGTTGAAGATTTCCAGGGAGATGTAGGCGCCGACGGAGTGGCCGGTGAGGATGACTTCGTCGAAGGGGCGGGCGGAGGAGAGGAGGGTGGTGGCGATGTGCTGGACGTGGGCGCAGGAGGCGAGGATTTGGTCTTCGAGGGTGAAGGGTTCGGTTTTTGGGTAGTGCCCTCTGGGTTGGGGATGGGGGTGCCGAAGGGTGGGGAGTGGTCCGCGTCGTCGAAGCCGAGGAGTTGGCGGCCGTAGATGTGGAACGCGTGCTGACAGCCGTCCTTGTCTTCCGCCTCATCGAGGAGTTGTCGGAGGGTCTTAAAAAAGGGGATGTAGTACCCGATGAGCCCGGGATTACCAGGGATGAAGTAAATCAAACATTGTTTGCGGTTGGGGTCGTGGCGGTGTAATGACGGGTACTCTAAAAAGGGTACTTTCTCTTGCCTCGCCAAGGTTGATTTGGAGAGAGGATCCATGATTTGGGTGGAGGATAATGGCGGTGTCTTGAGTCTGTTGTGGACTTCTGGGCGTGAGATGAGTGGTGATGACGATGATGGTGAAGATGCGCTGAAAAACAGGGCAGCCAGTGAAAGCGAGATGATTTTAGTGGGGCGCCGGTTGCCAGCGGGCCGAAAAAGAACAGGCATCTTGCCATGTGCTTCTCGTTCTTGCCCTAGAAATCTCGTTTTCGTGCTCCCTCGGTTCATGTTGACCCAGAACAGGAAGTGAAATTTCGCTCCTTGTTTCCCATTTCCCTCAGGGGTAATCAAAGTGACAGATCGTCAAAGCTGGGCGACCAGTTGCCAGCCAGTTGCCACAGCAACATCGTGGAGTTGCCAACTGCTAGAGCTGATTTATTCACGGTTAGAAGACTACTAACGTTACACATCTCTCTCAAAAGTATCATCGTTCTGCCATTAGACGTTATTGCCGAGAATATACCTTCTATTTTCATTACGTCCTGTTTGGTAAAAGTTCAAGGCCAGTTCTAGCTCATCATGGCACATCACAACCACGTAGTCAAGGTCTCGACAAGCCAAGTACAAGTTCGAGCGCGACAAAAAGAAGACAAGAATTTAGTAGAAGAACCTGCAAGAGACAGCTAAACCCAACGTCAGCAAAGGGACAGACTTAGCTAAGGACAAAGTTACTTGTCCTCCTGAGTCTTCAGGTTCATCCCGTCCTCCCGACGGGCCAGGTTCACTTTGCTCTCCCGAAGCTGTAGGCTCACTTTGCCCTCCTGAACTTGAAGCTTCTGACTCTCCCCTCAAAAGTCCTGCCACCTCCCCAATTGACGCCGGCCCATCACCGTTATCAATCGAGCTCCCACCCCATTATGGTCATACCGTTCATACCCCCCCGCCCGCGGACACTGGTCATACTCCTCCCCAGCCTTCTCATACGCCGTAAAGCACGTCTCGAGCGCGACGATTAGGGCAGGCTGCATGTCGTAGTACGGCTGCAGCGCGCCTGTGCCGCCGGGGTTGAACACCACGATTCGCTGATTTCCAGCCGGGCCGAACTTGAGACTCTCGTCGTTGCGAATGAAGTCCGTCAGGTTGCGCATGTAGCCGACGCAGTCATTGGCGCTGTCGTTCGGCGCCTCGTCAATAAAGATCCCCCGAATCGGCACCCCGCGGTCGGTCCATGTCGACCACTTGCGGATGTCGGCCGTGATAGAGGGCCAGGGAACGTTGCAGCGGGTGACGCCGGAGTCGGTGGAGGTGTGCACGTAGCCGAGGAGCTGGGCGTTGGGGTGCGAGGCGAGGGCTTTGGTGCCGGCGAGGTAATTGGGGTCGTCGATGCCTTGCTTGGAAGGGCTTCATGTCGTTGGGCTGGGGTTGTTGCTGGCTGCTTCTGTGACTGTTCTTCAGATCAGTGATCACGCCACAAAGATAACTAGTTATTTGAGGTTGGACCGACTTGGCTTTGAATCTCCACAACTCACTTTTAATGACCGATGCCGAATTACCCGTCTTTATCGATTAGCTCTTGTGATCCTTCGACAGTTAGCTTAAAACTGAACAAGAACATGGCTAGTCCCTGACCCGGCCCATCCTTCGCAATTTAAGAGGTAGAGTTCTAGATCTTTCGGACTTAATTCCGCAAATAATAACTACTGGTACTCTGCCCTTCTCCAGTAGCACACCGAATGTCTTCGTTAAGCACCGCCCGAGATAATAACTTGAGCAATTGACTAACGTTACATATAACTAGTTACCCTACGAAATTTCCTACACTGATCAGTGGTTAAACTATACCACTGCTAGGCAGTCCGCCACGCCACAGATCAGCAAGGTTTAGCAGAAGAGACGGAATTGTAGGAGAGGTTCTACCAGAGTAGCGACTTCTTCAACAAAACCGTGCTAAGGAGCCCTCTCGAGACCCTCACTTGGACTCAGTTAAAGTGAACGACCACGAGAACCTCAATCCTACCGTACGGACTTAGAACGCGCGGTAGGAACGTCCATCACGCAACCCCCGCTCGCCAAGATCCTCGCGAGCACAGCCATCAACCTTCCAGATGAACTTTCACCGAAGACTGGGATGCTATGAACCTCACCGGACGAGAACTCTGGCGCGTGTTCCAGGACGAATTCGATGGATGGACCGTTCAACGATGGGAGAGAGTCCCCGACCGTACCCGAAAGTATCTCCGCGCATTCCTGAGCAGCAACGGCGTGTACGTCGACAATACCAACACCCCCTTGCCTGCCAAACTTGAAGCCATCGCCAAGAGAACAACCTTCCACGCCTGGACCATTGACGAAATCAACTATGCGATGGACAAGAGTACAGCGTTTCAGCAGAGAATGGAAGACCCCAAGTTCGCCCGGGATATCCAGGAACTCCCCCGATGGATGCCAACGGTCTCAGCGGCCCTGGCAAACGTCCCAACGCCCCGACAAACGTGCCAGCGGCCCCAGCAATTGTTCCAACGGACCCGACAACTAACCTGACAAAACCACAGGTGTCCCTGAATACGCAGGCACCTCCCTGACGACCCCAGTCTTCCAGCAACCCCACAGACAAACCAGACACCGTCTACCTGGCTCCAGCCCCCTGAGGAACGGTCCTACGCACCGCAAGGAAACTCCAGACCCCTCACAGACCTGGCCAAGCTGTACAACAACGAGATGAAGTACGGCGGCGGAGATTACGACGTTCTCGACACAAAACTCGCAATTTTCCGAGATTCTTGCAACCGAATCGGCGTTCCAAGATGGCAAGCCAGTGACGCCTTTCCAACAATGCTCAAGGATCGAGCCCTACAATACTATTACGACTGGCTCTGCAACGGCCCCCGGGACTACGACACTATGGTGGCAAAGATCAGGGGCTACTTTGAGAACGAAGAGCAGCGACACCGATACCTGACGGCGTGGCGCGACGCCAGATTGATCAACATGCAAGCCGAACACCCCGACAAGACCAAATCCGAGTGTCTGGAACTCCTGATCAACAGACTTGCCCTGATTCAACGCGCCGTACCAACAATTGGTCAGACAGAGGATGCACTACGCCTGCAAGTCCTCAACGCATGCCGTGGGGTTAGCGAGGCCAGGATGGCTCTCTTTAACCCAGCACCGACGTTCGAAGGCGTCCGCAACCAACTACAAGCGGCGATCGGCATCGCAACTGAGAATCCCGCATCCCGACAGTCCTCTACCGACACTACCAATCCTGAAGCGTTCTGGACCGACAGGACATATAGAGGTTCTGGCAGAGATTCTCGATTCGGCCGCAACCAAGGAAGACCATACCGAGGAGGATTCGGCAACCCCGAACCAGGCCAACCCTCCACCAAGAAGTGCTACATCTGCGGCAAGCCCGGCTGCTGGTCAACAACTCACACAGCCGAAGAAAGGAAGAAGTCCTACGAATTGTTCAAGGCCAACAAAAACACACGCGACGGATCAGCGGCAGCCTTTGCCCAGTTTATCTACTGGCACGAAGGTTTTGACTTCGAGGGCAAAGACGCGGACGACCCCATCAACCAGTTCTTCCAGGAAAGCGACGATTACGACGACGGCACTATCGACAACAAGGGACAGTTCCACAGCACCTTCTTTAACGATTCCACGCCTGCAGATGCAAGACAGATTACGGCGTTTTTGACAAACGCGGCCACCCACCACTTCCTAACGAAAGAAGACCCTACACCCCTGGGACTGATCGATTTCCACGTGATGGAGACGGAGACCCCTTTCCTACTCTGCCTCAGGGACATGGACAGGCTCGGCATCAAGTTTGACAACTTGAGGAACCTCCTACAGCAAGGAGACGTCAAAGTCCCCGTGATCCGCAAATGGGGACATCCCTGGCTTCAACTAACCCAGGAGAAAGCCCTGGCGTACAGTTATCTCACTGACGGAGAGCTGCGGCGACTACATCGACGATTCGGACACCCTCTGTTGCGCGCCTTTACAAGCTTCTCAAGACTGCAGGACACCCAGTTGAGATCCAGACACTGGAGCTCCTTGCCAAGGTGTGCCACCAATGCCAGATGCACTCCGCACGCCCAGTTCGGTTTAAATTTACACTTCACGACGACTACGAGTTCAATTACGAGGTTGTCATGGATATCTTCTATGTGGAAGGCAACAAACCAGTCCTGCACCTTGTCGATACGGCCACGGCGTTCAACGCCGCGCGTTTTCTTCAAGTCCCGATCGAAGCTCACAACAGCATCGGCAAGGTGGAACGGTACCATGCGCCTGTACGACGCGCATACGAGATCATGCGCAAGGAGGACCCCTCTACAAGCCCAGAATTATCTCTGCAAATGGCCGTCAAGGCTGTTAACGATACTGCAGGTCCCAACGGACTTGTGCCAACTCTATTGGTATTTGGCGCCTACCCAAGAATGACAGACAACTCTGCACCATCATCAACGCTTCAACAACGCACCCAGGCAATCAAGAAAGCTACAGACGCAGTCCGCAGACTCCATGCTGAACGCAAGATCCAGGAAGCTCGTACCACACGAAACGGTCCAGACACCTTACGCACCACAACTCTCCCACTACAGTCGAAGGTGAGAGTGTGGCGCGAGAAGAGCCACCGCTGGGAAGGACCTTTCACCCTGATCGGCGTCCATGAGGAAGATTGCATCGTGGATACGGGCCGCGGCACCCAGAAATTCCGTTCAACCGTGGTTAAGCCGTACTACGAGGACCACGCCCAACAGGACGACTCTGCCAACCGGCAAACCGCCACAGAGAGACCAACACCGGCAGTTTCGACTCCCAATCAGAGAGCCTGACCCCTACGGCAAACGCTGCCGCAGGAGAGCCGACCTCGACTCGATAACTGTGGCCACACCTGCGCATCCCCCAGAAGATGAAGACGACACTCCGGACCACGGACCGCGCAGGAGCACTCGGCCACACAGAACCCACTCTACCCACACCTTTCTCCAGGAGAGCGACGTCCACGAGGACGAGATCTTCGAAATCTTCTTGTCAACGAGGGAACAAGCAGACGCCGCACTCGCAGTACAATTACGCGCCGACGGCAAGATCACCACACCGGGAGAACCCTTTGAGGAGTCCTCTAAACAGGAGATCGAGAGCCTAATTGCCCGAGGTGTCTTTGAGTTCGTCAAGTATGACAAGGACTTACACGGCGACGCAGAGATCTTCAAGTCAAGGATCGTGAACGAAATCAAGGGCAAGACAACGGACAAGCCGTACGAGAAATCAAGACTCGTGGTCCAAGGCTTTGGAGACGCCGGAAAAGAAGCGATTCTCACGCAATCGCCAACAATTCAACGCGCCAGCCAACGTCTGATTCTCGCCATCGCGCCGTCGCTCCAGAGAAGAGACTGTCTCCTATGGCTGCGCGATATTACTCAGGCGTACGTGCAATCGGAAAAGGCACTCCGGCGCAAGATCCTGGCGCTTCTGCCGCAACAAATCAGGCACTTATACCCCGAGGGAACTGTGATGCGTGTGATCAAGCCGCTGTATGGCCTTGCAGAGGCTGGAACCTATTGGTGGGTTACCTATCACAACCACCATTTGAAGAGGCTCCAGATGGCAACCTCCACATACGACCCTTGTCTGTTGATCTCCTCCCCGGAGAACCCCGAATTTGCTTGTGTGGGGATGCAGACAGACGACACTCTCGGACTGTCAACAGAGGCGTTCTCGCAACGCGAGAACGATCAACTGAAGAAGGCGTCTTTCAGCGCAAAGGACAAGCAATTCCTCACCCCCGCAGAACCCCTGGCCTTCAACGGCGGCATCGTCACACTCCACGACAACGGTTCGATTACCTTGCGGCAGAAGGGTCAGGCCCAGAGACTGCAATTAATCGACGCCAACACGCCGGACGCCAAACAACAGTACATTGAGCAGCGGGCTCGCGGCGCGTACATCGCTTCAATCTGCCAACCTGAGGCCTGTTTTGATCTTTCCAGCGCAGCTCAACACCAAGAACCTACCCCTGACGACATCAAGACTCTCAATCGAAGGATCCAGTGGCAGATAGACTCGCCGAACAGGGGACTCACGTTCGCTGCGCCAAATTACCGCGCACCTGAGCCTTCCCGCCATCCCAACGATCGTCTGCACAGACTCTTACTCGCTGTACGAATGCTTGGTGAAGCTTGGGACTACGAAGGAAAAGCGATTGATGATCGACATCATGGCATTGCGCCAGTCCTACGAGCGCAGGGAACTCCAGGAAGTACGATGGATCAATGGAGAGGACAATTTGGCGGACTCCTTCACAAAGACGACACCGAATCGCGCTCTGGAGCAGTTTGTTGACCGCAATCGTGCAACTGTACGTGTGGAAGGATGGGTCTCGCGTTAAGAGACCTTTGGTGGACTACGATGGAGAGATTTGAGGGCATGTACGTATTCCAGTGCTCCCCCTGCGTACTCTGGCGTTTCCTGGCCTCAAAAGAAGAGACTGCCAGTGTTGGAATATCTACGCCAGAGTCCAGTCCGGGCAGGACGACGCAACAGGGGGGGTTTATTACCGGGAAGTAGTCACGTGGCCTAGGGCCTCGGGGACGGCTGCTTTAGCTGCAATGTCCGGGCGCTGGCAATGAAAAAAAAGTCGAGCGCAATGTGGACCTACATGCGAGCTGGCATCAAAATATCAACCCAGGGAACAAGCTGGAATGAATTCAGAGTTAACGCAGCTAGCTCACCAACACTTCCTACAGCTCTCCCACTTTCTCCCCCAACCCCTTAGATACAACATAAATAAAAACAAGAATCGAATTGAACATCCCCTTCCCAACCCCAAAGGTTACACTATTACTGTCGTTCACCTCACCTCAGCCCCTGATTTTCACCCCTCGACACTCTGAAGTCTGAATCCCTGCCTCAACCTTTAGTCTCTATACCCCCATACCCATACCCACCCCATACCCCTCTGAAGATGTCGTCTGCGTCACACTGCTCTGACGAACACTAGACCGCGATGCAGTAAAGAAGGTTGTGGGGTGTGTGCCATTCGCTGAAACGATTCCACTGCTGATGCTGCCGATGCTGGTGTTGATCCCACTGCTGCTCCCACTGCTGCTGAGGGTAGTGCTCAGAGTCCCGCCAATGGGATCAACACTCTCAATGGTGCTGTCTGTCGTGGCTGTGGTCGTGGAGGCAGCAGGTGGGGTGGGTGTTGAAAGAGAGGGTGGGGGCCGCCGTATGTGTAGCTTCCGTAGCCGTCGTTGTTGCTGCTGCTGCCGCTGCTGGTAGCGGTGGGGAGGTGGGAGAGGTGGTGTTGAATTTCTTGGTTGTGGTGATGGTGAGGGTGGAGGAGGCGGTGCCGAAGACGGGGTCGTTGGTTTCTGTTGTGAAGATGACTTCGGATGTGCTATTTTGGGGTAAGGGGGTGGAAGCGCGGGGTGATGGAGAGATGGTGCTGATGCTCCAGCCCGGGGGGAGAGTCCAGCTGGTGGAGCGGCGGGTGGAAGTTCGGGTGGTGGTGCGGTTGAGGGTGAGGTGAGTGATGGATGAAGCTGTGGCAATGTTAGAATTTGGATTAGTCGGGTACAAGATGACATGCGTGCCTTTGGTAGATGTCGTCAGGTATGTTAGGCTTGGCTGGTAAGTTGAGGTGTCTGTTGAGCTATTCCCAGGAGAACCAGTGCCAGTGCTAAACCCAGAGCTTGGAGCAGTCGGGTTCCAATTGCCTGAGGTCCGAGTAACATTTACGGTGGTCAATGCCGAGGATGTCACAGTGAGAGTAACAACCACAGTTGAGTCGTAATCTGTGGCTGAGGTCCGCGTCGAGTTGAGCCAGGAGAAGGAAGTTCCACCGATTGGATCAGCAGTCTCGGTAGTGATGTCGGTCCCAGTCAGCGTTGGGCGAGTGAAAGTGGTGTGGTTCCAACCGAGAGTACTCGAGATATTGTGTGGCGCCGTCCCAGCAGTCGAGGTCGGGTTGCCATGTGTGCATGGAGCTTCAGTCACTGTGGTGCTGTTGATCCAAGGGCCGTGGCTGCTGCTGCTGATTGGAATTCCAGACACGCTAGAGATATCCGAGGCAGACGAGCACCCAGTGTACACCGTGACGGTCACGGGGACGAGGATCGCAGCACATGAAGTCTGGCCAACGGTGACAGTTGAAACCTCTGTCACAGTTGTTGTTATGGCAGGATGGCTCATTGAATGGCCCCCATAGACTGGGTATGCGCCTTGCTGCTCATGAGAGTCGTGGTCGGCAAAAGCGGAAGAGCTGAATCCTGTTAGTGGTAATTCTGCGAAAAGGCTGGCTAGACAACATACCTGAGACTCAGAAGAGCCAACGAGTGAATGGTCCTCCGCATGACGAAGAAATTTTCCAAATACAAAAACGAATGTAAGGTTGGTTCTGTCAATAGACCTGAGGGTGCAGAGCTGGTGAAAAACTCGGTGAAGGGTCGAGTTCATCTGTACGCTTTTATAGCCTTCCCTCACTCTTCCTGGCCCGGTGTCGCAGTCTGAATTATCTTTGATCTTCCCGTCACCAGCCGGCGGCTGTCGGCTCCACAAGAAGTCTGTTTGCACTCAGTCAGCCGGAGAAACCTCCTTCCTTATGAAGCGTCGTGATCCACCGTCCGGCGAGGGAATGCCGGTCGGTGCTCCTGTGGAATGCCATGTTCTTTGCTCAAGAAACCTTGGTTAGGGACTCGGATTGGGGTGACAACTAGGGCTACAAACAGGGACGCAGCTGGCGTTGTCTGAAAACGGTATCGACCCCAATCATTTTTAAGGACCTTACGCCTGCATGCAGCTGCAGCGATCCGCTATCTGCCCTGCCGCGGCCTCCCGACGGGTAGTTGAAGCTGCGGGGGCTGCGGGAGATGCCAGATGGACCATTTTTATGACTAGACTTGGTGTCAGACACACGAGATTGAGGGGTCTCCCGTCTGGGAAGGTCGCACCATGTCGTCTCACTCAACGGCTGCCGACGTTGTGAAGATGGCTCAAACGAAAATGAGTGGTCTCGGAGATATTCTTCCAGTCCTCAGTCACAGTAGGGTGGCTCACCGTTGTGGACTGGTGGACAGCGGGGACAATCCCGAGAAGGACTGCAACCGGGATATTGGAAACACCCAGTGCGATTCGAATGTTGGATGCGCGAAGCCGACCCCCGGTTTTTATCGGGACTCAAGAGAGCGTGGGGGGTTGCTGTTAAAACCCGAAGACTTGAGGTGGCCCAGCTTTCAGCACTAGAGTGCTCTTCGTTTCAAGTGCCGCTGTCTCAGAGCTGACCCAAAGGTGATCATTACTGCAGTTCGAATATGCCTGAGACCTAAAACGCCATGAATGAGACCATGGTTGAAAAGAGTTGGCTCTGGTTCCTGCAGCAGCTGATATGCGGGTTGCCGAGGATGTGAGACAACGCAAACGCCGTGTGAAAATGAAGAATTCAGCATACGCCCCAGGTTTCATGATGTACAACCACCTGGTGCGGTGTTGTGAGCTTCGGGATCAGCTATCGGCCGGCAGACGGGAGGCGTCGTGGCGTCGAGGTAAAGATCTTGCATATCCGCTGTGCGTGTTTAAACGTGGGCTTCGGCAACCGGCAAGATTCTGTTGTCCGGCAAACAAAACAAAGTGCTGTCCCGTATATATGAACCCACCAAGTCTGGGGATACGGGCGAGAGCAGTCTTTCGGGCAGATCGGAAATGAAGCGGTGACCTCGATGACGCAGGCCACGCGGTGGAAGGTCGTGGATTCGACAAGTATTGTACGCTATTCGTTAAACCCTCAGGAAGGGTCTGGCTCCGAGTGGCTGATCAGGGGAAGCTGAGTTGGAGAAACATGCCGACATGTCGGCCAGGTGCTTTCATGTACACCTCGTGCAGCGCAAGCCATCTGATCCAGCAAAAGGATAGCGCTGCCACCCAAAAGCAGCCTCTGCCCACGGAATTCCCCTACAACTCTCTCTTCATTTCAACCTTCTCTTCCGCCTTCCCCACAAAGCGCTCCTCGGCCGTCTTCCAGTTGATCACATTCCAAATCTTCTCCACATATGTCGCCTTGCCATTGAGATACTGCCATCATGTCAGCAACCACCCTCACAAACACCCCATCACCACCCCCGAGTCAAGCACCCGTCCTTACCTGCAAATAATAAGCATGTTCCCACATATCCACCCCAAACACCACCACCTCCCCCTTGCCAACCGGATCCTGATCCCTCGTCACCACAATCCTCAATCCCCCTTCCCTCCTTCTCCTTACCAACCACCCCACCCGCTCCCTGAATCCCCAACAACACCCTCCCAAACTCGCTCCTAAACTCCTCCCATCCACTCCACGTTCTCTCAATCTCCTTTCCCAACTCCCTCGCCACCGCGACGTCCGCATCCTCACTCCCTGCGGGCGCGAGGTTCTTCCAGAACAGTGAGTGGTTGATATGGCCGCCGCCGTTGAACTTTATGGTTTGTTGTAGCGCGATTTGGGTGTTGATATCGGATGTGGAGATGGCGGTGGTGAGGGATTGTAGGGCGGCGTTGAGGTTGGTAACGTAGGCTTGGTGGTGCTTGGAGTGGTGGAGTTCCATGATTTGGGTGGATATGTAGGGCTCGAGGTCGGAGTAGGCGTAGGGAGGGGAAGGATGTAAGTGGTGGGGAGAGGGTGGTGAGGTTCATGGTGGTGGTTGTGTGCAGGGGGCGAGGAGGTGGAGGAGGGAGGTGAGGTTGACCATTTTGAGAGTTGGGTGTTTACTGGTGTTGTGTTCTTTGTAGTTTCAGGAGAGAGCTCAAACGTGCTCATCGAGGTGTTTGAGCTTGAGCAGGTTGTTTCGAGTTCTTGGCGGGTGGTGAGGCAGTTCGCTGCGGAGGGAGGCGTGTCCGGGAAGTGGTGACAACACGCGTCAGTTCCGCCGAGGTGCGCATGTTTTACCCGCGCAAACATGCTCAATTGGCCGGGCGCAAGGCGGGGTGACCCGTGCGCCGCCGCCCGCTAAGCGGCAAATTGACAGAAGCGGCAGTTTTGGGGACTTTCTGGTGGCCTGATTGGTCAGTCTTGTGCCGCGCTGATCGTTGAACCTTGACGGTCACGGTCTCGACACCTTGAAGGCCTGGACCTGGCTGGCATCTTCATGTATGCTCCTGATTGAGCAAGTACAACCTGAAACGCCATGACTGAACATATCTGTATATATCTCTACCAAAGAAACTGTCCGTTTTCACTTCAAATAAGTACACAACCTTCTTCTTCCCAAAAAACGCCCTAAAAGCAACAAGTCCAACACCACCTCACCCGCCTGCAAGCTACGAACCACAAGCCCACTTAGAACAACTCCCAAAACCACACCCACCACCACCACACCTAAAATGTGCGGCCCTCAACCCCTCCTCCACGCCCCGCATCGGCGCCCGCGTCGACTTCCTGTCCTCCACCGGCAAAGGCCACCTCGGAAACCTGCTCTTCCTCAACCCCACCTCCCCTCTAGCTCCCGCGCCACACACGTCCGTTTTTCCAGCCTCAAATTCCAAAAAGCCACCACGACCACCTCCAAAATCCAACAAACCCTCGATGAGAGCGTGCTGGTGTCGATCCAGTAAGGCCCTCCTCCCCACCCCTTTCCCTCCCAGTTATTGACAAAGAAACGCAGTTCCACAGGCGACCTAACGCAACCACTCTCCTTCGACACCGGCCTGCTGCAGCAGTTTGTTCTGCAGCGCAGCGGCGGGGAACAAAAGCAAGAGACTAAGGGCCAGGGTGTTGAGATGGCTCTGGGTCAGGCAGTGTCGCTGGATGGGCGGGAGGGATCATTGGACGACGAGTGTCGATGAGGCGGGGGAGGAAGTATTGGCTGATGGGATTGTGGGGTTTAACTTTTCTTGATTGAGGTGTGACTGGTGGGAGGATGGGATAGTGGGTGGTGGCATTGCATGGTATGGGAGGTGTATGGCGTTAGGGGTGTATGGTAGTCCTGGTTTGTGGGCGGAACTGGTTTGGTTGGTGTTTCGGGGCTGGCAGTATCGTTATTTGGTATTTTTGGTGCAAACAGAGCATACAACGGGGGCAAGCTTGAAAAATCAGCGCTTGATAATATTGCCTAAAAGATGACCTAAAATGGGAACCTAACGCCAAAGGCTATGCCAAATGTTAACCAACCCCGTCTTGCTGTCCAAAGCAACGCTCACCATGCACCCCCGCTTCAAACCACCACAACACCCCTCACACCCCACCAACCCCTCATCCCAATCCGACCACCTCCTTACAACCTCATCCACATCCGCCACCGCATTCCTCTTCCCTCCACCTCAAACCACTCCCTATGCTCCCGCCCGCAAGCCTCGCACTTCTCCCGATCCGCCACCCTCATCCCCGCCCCGCCAGCTCGATATGCACCAACCTCTCCACCTTGTGACTGTGCGGGATCTTGCGCGCCACCACCGCACCTGGGCTGCTTGACGGCACGTAGGGGTAGTACCGGATCAGCGAGAGGTTGTAGCCGCACTGGCGCTGCCATTCGTTTAGGCGGCGTTGGACACCGGTGGCGCGGCCGATTTTGAGGAGGATTTTCTTGGTTTTTTTGGTTTCAGATGTGGTGTCGTCGGTGGGTTCGGTGGTTGATCGGGCGAAGGACTCGAGCACGTCGCTGGGTCGGCGGAGCCGGGCCGCCGCGGGTTCGGGGTGGAGGGCGGGATAGCAGGGAGCGGGCAGCTTCGGCGGGAGGGGTGGATGGCTCGGACTCTGGAGTCAGCCAGAAGATGTAGATGTATCCTGGCTCGTCTTGTTGTGAGACGGGCTTTGCGAGCTCGGCGAGTAGTTTTGAGGCGGTTTCGGGGGTGGCGTCTTGGGGATCAGGGACATAAACTGCGCGGTTTGCGAGGCTTCCGATGTCTGGCGTGAGGGTCGTCCTGGCGATGAGGTCGGTCGTGGGCGTGATGGGGACGGGGCGGGTGACAGATGTTGGTTGGAGTACCTCTTCCCACTAATCCTGGCTGGTGCAGATGCTGTCGTCTGCTGAAGTGGCTGGGGTTTGGGGCGCGGCGGAGGGGCGATATCCTCGACGGGTATGCGGAAGCAGAAGCAGCAGACTGCCTCTTTCTTGGGCTTTGGGCGGGTCATTTTGGTTGGGCGCCTGCCCCCAGAGCTGCCATTGAGTCGTCCAGAAAGCTTTGGTGGCTTTTCGGACTGTGTGCGCATTAGGCCCAGACGCTCAGCCAGAGTGTCGATGCTTGTTCGCTCCTCGAGGATCGGTGTGTGGGACATCCTAGGTCCCGGACTCGACTTTGCTGAGACGCTCGCTTGGTCCTTGTGCTGCCAGCAGTACAGGTTCTCGTCGGTCGGGTCATCGTCGCGGATCGGCTTCAAGTAGGAGCTGGGCGAGGTTTCAGTGGCGGCGATGGGACGCCGGCATGGTCGTCCGCTCGAGGTGATTCCTCGGCAAGTCGTCGAGGGGTTCTTGGAGTCGGAACGACCCAGCCGGGACTCGGGTGTGTTGGCGTAGAAGGGCATCGCGGCCAGCGGTGTTGTAGGTATTCGAAAAATGGCGGAAGCTTCAGGGAGGACCGTCAACCGAACCCAAACTTATCCATGAGGAAAACAAGAAGCCAGATCCTCCCGGAAAGGAGAATCGGCGCGGTGGAAGCGTGATCAGCAGGGTGGGCCGCCATCGTGGGCTGCCTGGATTCGAGGTGGTGGACTCGAACCAGACGAGAAGTCAGGGGGCTGGGCTCGGCTGCGGCCTCGAGTTCGAGACCAAGACGTGGCTGAACTTGGGGCTCATCCTAGCACAGCCACGACTAAGTGGAGCGAGGCCGCCTAAAAATCCACAGTCAGCCACGCCGCCCACAGGAAATCCCAACAACGAACATGGGAATTGTGCCAGACCAATGGGCTCACCGAACTTGTTAACATTACCAATTGCAGACACGTGTGTTGTCGCACTGAGGTGCCAGTTTTTCCATTGGGTTTTTGGCACTTTTTTATGCCGCCATGACTGGCTACTGGAAGCCCAGCAGCGATACGAACAACGAAGACGCGACTGACGTCTGCTGTCTTGTCTTGGCCCCAACGCGTTGCGCTCAAGTCTCAACTGCGGCTACACCTCGCGATCAAGATCCAACCGTGGATCCGGTGACTCAAGGAGCCGGAATCTTGTCGCGTATTTGTCCTCTGGATATTTGGGGACCATGCGAGATCGCTTTCCCTGGAGGGCTTGCGCCCATTCCCGCCGAGCGTCCGGCGTTGTTGACAGCGACGCCATGAGACCAGGAAGACCGGGCAACGACTCACAGATCTTCTCGTTTTTGCGATTGATATGTTCCCTCGGAACGCCATCGAGGTCCAGGTTTTCCGCGCCCCAGGCTTCATCCAGATTCATGCCGTCTATGAGATCTTCCAGGTCGGCATATTTTTGGGTATCGAGCAGGCTCTGGACGAAGTACCGCAGCTGAGGGTACGGAATGCCGTTGTGGCTTCGCTCACATTTTGTCGGGTCGCAGTCCACGGATGACTGGAAGGTTGGGACGAGAGCGAAAGTAAATTCTGCCCCTTTGAGCTTGAACAAAGGGTAAGTATGGACGAGGGATTTGGGTTGCGGCGTGGCCGGTTCCAACGTTTTGTAGTCCAGACTGTGGACGAAGAGTGTCGTTGCCTTTTCGAACAGCTCGTCGGGTACGGCGACCTCCCAGTCCTACCCATAGCCGCCATGTCAGTCACCACTGTGTACTACTGCGAGGGGCTGGTTGCGATGGGGTTCACCTGTGGGACCTTGCCGACGCCATAGTACACCAACGCCCTCGCACCTGTGATGCAGCTCGGGATACCTTGGCTCTCCAGGTCTTGGATGACTTTAACCACTTCAGAGGTACCGTGGCCGCAGTCTCTATCGCCCCTGTTGCCAAAGAACATGGCTGTGGAATTGGGATCGACCACAGTTGAGATGAATCTGTGGCATGCCCAGAACGCCTTGGAGAATGAAAGGGAGAGACTGCCCAGTCTTGAATTTGATTCTCAATATTCTTTGTGCTCAGTTACCCCGCACACCTAATCAACCCACTCGGCCATCTACTCTTCAACTCTCTTGCTGCCTCTCTTGAACACAACCGCCGCCCCATATGTTTGAGAGACGGTTCACCCTCCACACCTATCAACAACTTCAAGCTTCAGAATAGCTTTCACTGCCTTAATAACTGGCTCTTTTTCAGGATACTTCTCTCGGTATTTGTCGACAAAGTTCACCCGCTCTTCTTCATCGAGGTCCTCTGCAATCTTCTCTACGTCCTGGGTGTAGTTCATGCAGAGCCACTCAAGATCACCAAAATCTCTCTCCGCTTCTCTTTGATAAAAGGCATGGAGCTTGACCTGACATAGCTGCTGGGCGGACAAGACAGGGTATGTTCGTTTACCAGCTGCTGTCAGGGCAGTTTTGGTAATCGTCATCCTAGAGAGATTTTTGGGAGCTCCGAGATGCCCTGACATGTGTCAGCCGCTGTTAAACCTGACTTATCGTTGTTATTTTACCTGGCTATCTTGACTTACCAGCCATGATGAGGTCGACCTCTACAACCTGCTTGGTGACACTCTCTCCATATTCTGGGCCAGTCAGGACATAGAACCTCCCGCAGCCGCTTCCGGCCATCGACAGCAATGGTGGCGTGTATATTCTGAATTATCAGGTAAAGTTTAGCTACCAAAAGATCCCGTTGGCGACTTGAACCCACCGCTTGTCTCTCATCGCCGCGATCACATCCCTTGGCCTCGCCTCGACAGCTACGTCGACGTCACGGGTATTCCGGTTCTTGTTGCCATGGAGAAACAGCGCCACTCCTCCCAGGACAGCCCACTTGTATCCCTTGGCTGTTAACAACGATCCTACATGGTCGAGGGCCAGAAAAAGATGTGCTTGCTTGACATTCAAGCTTTCTTTCTCCAGTCTTGGGAGATGAACATCGATGTCCCACTGTGCTGGTGGGTTGGGAAGCTCATCCTTCTCAACATCAGAAGGCGATGTTGAAGCGGGGTTGGCATCAGACATCGGAATTTCGACAGAAACCTTGTTCTTGTGAAGTTGGAAGCTGAGGTCAGGTAATATACCCTCCGCGGAGGCTTTTTGGGGGGCCAGATTCGAATGGCTGCCTCGCGGGATCTGGTTCTTGCGCGGGGTCCTCGTTTAGGGTAACAGACGGATAAAAGCCTGGTCCTATCGGATGCTTCGCCCGCCGCCCGGTTTATTACGGAGAGCTGCATGCAGGCTGAATCATCCTTATTGCCCTATTGCACAAGAGGTTCAGCTTCTCTACTTGCGAATCCAGACATTGCGCCTACAAACCGGACCTTCCTGATAGTTTGGGCACTACTACTGTACACATTTTTTGAATGGCCGCCTACCTAGGACACAATTTATGTAGAGATTGAGCGGGTTGAACCCTGAAGGCCCATCTTTTCTCTGGGCGCCCGAAATTATACTCAATCTGCTCTCCCACCTTTGGTTCTGACCGGACACAATAGCAACAGAGTTAGGAATGTCCAAACTGAGTTTCCTCTTTTACCCATGAGTCACCTCACTTCCCATCACATTTATCGGGCAATAATACTGTCATTGATTGGTATTGGCCAGCGAAAGCATCTCATGTTGACGAAGTTGGATAGGGACGTTCATTGGACGCCACTCTGGACAGCCTTCTGCGCTGTTGGGGCATAAATGTGCCTTGAGCCTGACCATGCCATGCTTAGGCTCTTTGACTCCCTCCTCTCTCCGGGTATCGCTCGCCGCAGTTGCTCTTCTCCATCTCTTCCATGCGAAATCACTCCAGCTATGCATGGAATTTAGAATGTATCAGCAATGCTCGGATTAACAGTCACACACACCGTCAGTCGGGATATCTTCCCGACCCCTCACAACGATGAGATCCTAACCCGGGGCCTCTACGAAGATCTGGATCCTTCACGTCAAGAAATCCGCCTCATAAGGCTCCGTCTCGAAGACCAAGGTGCCCTGGTCAAATGTGACCTCCTCCCCCCTATTTCCCTCTCCCAGGTTAAGGGGCAGTACTCCGCCATATCCTACTGCGCGGGCAGTCCCACCAACACACGACCCATTCTCGTCAACGGCGTTCCCTTTAACGTCTTCGCCAACCTCGCCCACGCACTCGACATTACGCGGGACTTCTGGGCCAAGAACTTCCCAGACCAGCCCACTTCCTGCCTCCTCTGGGCTGACCAGATCTGCATCAACCAAACCAACCTCGCCGAGCGCTCCCACCAAGTCGGTTTTATGCGCAGCATCTACTCCCTCGCAGCCCAAACTCTTGTCTGCCTCTCCACCAGCCTCTCCCCCCACTCCAACGAAACCCACAACACCCACGGCATCGAATGGCTCGTCCAACTCCACGCCACCATCCCCCCAGGCGACGACTACTACGCCTACTACTACAGCCTCGAGCATCACCTCCGCACCCAACTCATCTCCCACCCTGACTCCACTCCAACAACCAAGGAAGAACAAACTCGCCGCCAAACCTTTGCCACAGGCTGGTCCACCCTCTACAGCACAATCTTCCATAGCCCCTGGTGGCTGCGCACCTGGGTCTACCAAGAATTTATCTCCTCCCCAAACAGCGGCATCCACTTCCTCTACGGGCGGGCCTCGATCCCCTGGTCGCACATCTCCGAGATCCTCCCCACGCTGCGCAAATATCGCGACCTCGCCCCACCACTTTCCACTCACACCCGCTCCACATCACTAGAATCCGAGTTGCAGCAAGTGCAAGCGGCCGAAGTCGCAGGCGCGGTAGACTTCTTTGTAGCTAGCAAAATGCGCTTCGACCGGGCGGGGGCATTCGACCTTCTCGAACTGCTTGCGCAGACAAGGGGGTTGAGGAGTGCGGATCCGAGGGATCGGGTGTATGCCTTTTTAGGGCTGGTGAGGGAGGACTATGGGATCGTGCCGGATTATTCAAAGGGGAATGGAGTTGAGAGGTTGTTGGTGGATGTGGCGAGGCGGGTGGTGAAGAGGGGAGGGGATTGGATGTGCTGTCGTATGCTTGTGGTGCGAGGGGGTTGTCTGGGGTTGCCGAGTTGGGTGCCGGATTGGACGTGTGGGAGGTGTGGGAAGTTGGGGGAGGGAGGTGAGGGAGGTGAGGAAGGGTGCGCTGTGGCGGCCGAGGGTTCTTGAGGGGGGTGAGCTGGAGGTTTATGGATTTAGGATTGGGACTTTTGGGAAGAGAGGTGTGCTATCTATGGAGGTTCAAGGAATTACTCACAGGGGTAGATGGGGAGAGAAAGGTGATGAGATCTGGGGTTTGATGGGTGCTCGGAGCGGCTTCATTTTGCGCAAGGTGCGTGGTGGTTTTCGTCTGATGAAGGAGGCAAGTATCTGGAGTCCGGTCATGGTTGACCTCGAGGAGACGATGACGCAGAATGGGTTGCAGTGTCAGAGACTGTTGATCGTCTGACCTTCTCTGTTTTGCTTAGAGTCTTGCTGAGTTTGAGTTCAATTCTCCTGGCCCCTATGTTGCACCCGAGGGCTAGGACGAGGCAGTGGAAAGCTCGGTGTGTTCTGGAGACGTAACGAAACAGAATGGTAGTCATGAGGTAACTATCAAGTTCCAATAAACAAGGGGTATCTGAAACTGGCAACAAACCCAATGAGTACAACTCGCCTGCAGTAATTTCCCTCGAAAGTGTCCTTATCCAGGGATAATAATAAGACTAATGACAGATAAATGGCCCGTTCAGGTCCACGTAGAGTCTTCCTCCCCAAACAGTGCGGGGCTCGAGCCATTCTTTCCCCTCTTGTCCTTCTTTCCTACGACAACCTCTTCCACCACCGGAGCAGGGCCAGCAGAGCCAGTCGCAACCACAGAGGTGTGGCTAGAGGGCCCACCGATCGTGTCGTCCGGATCATCCCGGTACCCGTCCCGCTCATTCTGGGCGTCATCCACGAACAAACTGGCATCCTCCTCCTTCCGGCCTCTCATCCAGGCAGGGACCTTCCACTCGCGGGGGCCCTTAAGGCTGGAAAACTTTGGAAGCTTGAAGGCCGGAAGTGAGGGCCTAGATATCGATGACGCTCTCATACGTAGCATCGACACCTTCGGTCGCGAGACGGTCTCATACCACGGGACTGGCGGCAGCGTGTCTGGCCGCAGCCGATTGCCACAGTGAGGGCAATCCGCCGGCACCATGCGCCAGGCCGTGTACTCGATAAGACCGGGGATCGCCAGCCCGGCGACGAACTCGCGTGCGGCGAGATACGAGTGTATCAGGCTGCTCCAGTCAGCATCACATCCTCTTGAAGTCCAAATATCCCGTCACTTACAAGTTAGCCAACAACGGAATGGTACCATAAGCCGCCAGCATCGCCAACTCCGGACGCCTGTCGCCCCGCCGCCCCGTCCGAATCCATGTAAATACCAATACCACCATCAGCCCCGCCGCAAGGATCACATCAACCACAAACACCAAAATCCGATGCGTCAACACCGACTCCCCTTTCCGCCCCCACTCCTCCCATCCCCTCCTCATCCTCGGGATCCAGCAACCGCCTCTCCTCATCAACACTCATCCCCTCTTCCTCAACCCCATCCCCGCCACCAAGTCCACGAATCAACGATCCCTCCGGGTCCAGACCAGTCTCGCCCCGGGCTGCCGTACCGCGATCTTGTCGTCGAGTACGAAGGAGCAGAAAGAGGGAGACGCTCGCTGAGAAGAACAGCGGGACTAGTCCGATGGCGGGGACGATATCATTCGAGAGCGTGCCGTGAGTAATGCACAGCGGCAGGGCGGGCAGGAAGGCGAGGATGGATGCCGTGCGAAGCGCAGGGCTGGGGAGGGCCGTGGCGGTGATAGCGCCGGGTCGGACCCTGGCGTGGAGGTGTGGAGAGCTCATGGCGGCCAGATGCTATGGTGCCGGCTGGGGAGAGCAAAATTGTCTGTGGACGTGTAAATCTTGGTCAACGGTTTGATGAAGTGCGCGACGGGCGGATGACAGAGCCGCGCGGCCTCAAATCTGGCTGGGAAAAGGGCTCAGTGCAAAGGAAGGAGGTGCGGTGTGGTTCGAGGGTTGCGTTTCCAAGGGTTGGACCCCACCTTCCACCCAGCAATCGCAATCGCTTCGAATGGCGGCTGCTGGCTGGCGCCTTCCACATGTGGACAGATGCCTAATGTATCCACCCAAGGGGGCCAGAAAAAAGACTTGTCTCAATGGCATCACCTAATGAATGAAGAGACTACACCTGGAGATAGAAGTTATTGCCAATAAGAGCGGAGAGGAGGGGAGGGACCTGAAAACATGCCTAATATTCGCACTGCAGCACAAGGTTCCTGAAAAGTTAGGCGTTCATCCAATATGGAGGTCAAGTCCAGTCTAGCCAATCGGAAGAAAAGACTAACAACCCCATGTGAAACCTGCCAAGCCCACACACTTCCTCTTCCTCACGAACAAAACCCTATTTTGCATCACAACTCCACATCCAACACCACGGCAAGGTGGCCGAGCGGTCTAAGGCGCCAGGTTCAGGTCCACCTGAATTCAATTTGAATATCTGTTCAACTTCCTGGTCTCAGAAATGGGGCGCGAGTTCGAATCTCGCCCTTGTCAAAGCTTCTTGTTTTTGCTCCCTGCATCACAATGTGATACTTGATCGGTCTTTTTTGACAGTGTGTTCTTTTTGTTGCCAAATCTCAGGGTGTCAGGTGATTCAACATGGCTTTTTGTACCAATGTTGAGGAAGGAGAAAGTAGTTGATACGAAAGAGAAAGTAGTTGATGTGAAGGAGAAAGTAGTTGATGTGAAGAAGACTGCTCTGATCGAGTGACAACCTTGACTAAGTAGACGAGCAAAGTTGTTTTTAATGTACCGGAGTCCAAAATCAGGAGCGAGCAGTCTCCCCAGTTTAATATCCTCCAGCCTAATAGCAAAGCCACAGGCAGCTAAGGGAAGTCGAGGATACAATGTACTGGTCCACAGTCCACTCTTCTGCTTCGGTGAGATGTCGTTGGCAATGGCCAGGCACTCTTGCCAAAGGTTACTGTATTTGCATATAATACTGGTCTGTGTTCTATGCCAGCACAAAGAGACATCTGCAGTGTGTAATACTAGCAGAGATGGATCTCATGAAGCGTACGAAGATACCAAACCACTAATACACTCATGTTTCTGCGTGATTCACTGCCAGTTCGGTAAGTCTCAAAAGAGCATGTAGGCGCTCCGGTTGTCTTGTGTAGGGATCAATGAGACGGAGTGAACCGATGGAGAAAGGAAGGGAGACATTGCCCTCAGATCCGATGAACATAGAAGGGCAGCAGAAAAATCAACAGACAGTCAAGAAACCCAGTCTTTTGTTGAGGATTTGAGAATTGTCAACAAACTTGGAGTCACAGCCCTGTCCATGTTGCTGCAGCCTCACCGAGCTTTGTCTTTTCGCTTCCAGCTTCCAAAAGGGGCATTTCTTTGGGCGGTTGGAGTGTTACACAGACTGGGTAGGGGGAGAGAGACCTGCGCCACAACCCACCCAACCCTCCCAAACTCCAGGTTTTGGATCTTCCCACGTTTTAGGGTTTGAGTATTACTATGCTGACACTCCTAAAATGCTCTGTACAAGATGACTTAAAGTTTCCAGGACATAGCAAGGTACGCTACTGGAAACGTTACCCTGTAGCAAGGCTGTGGCACACTAGGCCTGAGTTCTTCACCCTCACTCAAACACCAGAAGAAGGATGAGAACACCCTTCACCAGCCGACACTGGTCCTCCAAGGCAAAATGCCCCCTGTCTCCTGCGTGCCGCGCCTGCTGAAAACCAAAGTGTTCTCTGCCCCCCAAAAAATTTTCTCAAGCCGGAACTCGCTCCGGCTTCTGATATCAAAATCCCCGAGCTCCCACAAGAACCCGGCAGGCACTGTCTCACCCCACGCCGTTCTGCAGGACAGGCTTAAAAAGTATGCCTG
This sequence comes from Collariella sp. IMI 366227, assembly GCA_027946355.1. Lineage (NCBI taxonomy): Eukaryota > Fungi > Ascomycota > Sordariomycetes > Sordariales > Chaetomiaceae > Collariella > Collariella sp. IMI 366227. Next base: position 167,381 of record JAPEUS010000004.1, on the reverse strand, counting down.
CCCCCAGATTTTTTTTTGATTTTTTTTTTTTCCAAGCCGGGACTCGTTCCGGCTTCTCATATCAACATCCCCGAGCTCCCACAAGAACCCGGCAGGCACTGTCTCACCCCACGCCATCTGCAGGACAGGCCTAAAAAGTATGCCTGCCCCCAGATTTGGTTTTTTTTTTCCAAGCCGGGACTCGTTCCGGCTTCTCATATCAACATCCCCGAGCTCCCACAAGAACCCGGCAGGCACTGTCTCACCCCACGCCTTCTGCAAGACAAATCCGAGTATAAGAGGATGAGCAGTTTCGCTCTTGTCTGGCTACCGGTTCTTCAGAACTTCTCACTCATTCTCACATTGAGCCATCACATTTCAACACGCAAGAGTGCAAGCCTCTTCAATACTCGCGGATACTTCAATTCTCCGGCCCCCCCACGACCATGTGTTAGTTTCCGCTATGTCACTGGATTCCTCTAACTCGATATGCTGATTGTGCAACAATACTGCTGTGCAATAGCCGCAGCACAGAATGAAAGCCATGTGTTGAGATATATCACTATCGAAGGTATTTCACCCTTGTTACAACTCTTTTTTTTTTTTTTTTTTCGCTCTCTCCTGACTCCTGGAAGGCTGGGCCTCTGAGTTTTTTCTTGAACACCTGGCTTATCGCCTCCCGTGGGCCATGGGTATCCATCATGGTCATCTTCACGACAGTCGCCTCTCGTTCTGGGATTGGCTCATAACACTAAGACGTCTCGATGGTGGAAAGGGCCGAGAGGAAACAGCCTCGAGCTGGAGTTGTTGTGACTCAGATTCTCTTTACCGTAGCTCTTAGCTAAGGGAGGGGAGGAATTGGGGAGCAGAAATCAGGCAGGTGAGAGGGCAGTCGAAAATAACCTTGGGAGTTACGGTTGCATGTTGCTGTCACCGATTGGTTTGCAATGCATCGATGCATTCTTGGCAATGTGATTCGAGACTTCGAGTGAGGCTCTGCTATCAATCCCCAACCTCCCCCAAATGCAGCTTGCTTGTCCCCAATCAACAACTTGGACCCTTGTCCTGATCAACATTCGACCAACTTCGAACGCCACCCACGCACTCACACAATGTCTTTCAGCAACCTCCCACTCAAAATCAAGCAAGCCATCTGGCACCTCACCCTCCTCACCACCCTCGCCTCACTCGAAGTCTGTACCATCTGGCCCCGCAACCAGGCCAACCTCAACCAAGCCTCCACCCCCTCCTCGTCGACGCCCCCTTCCCCATCCTCATGCACATCTGCCGCGAATGGCGAGCTTTCATCCTCTCCTCCTCCCAACGCCCCTCCTCTCACCTCAAATTCCGTTTCTCCCCTCAAGCCAACTGCCACATCTCCTACCGCTCCTTCTGCGGGGTGTCCGGGTTTGAGGAAGGCGATGTGGAATATTTTTCAGAATCCGGCGAGACGGTGTAAGTTGCGGCGGATGGTTTGTTGGCGAAGAGGGAGAGGAGGCCCAGAAAGATGGTGTCGGTGCAGTGGCAGGTCGGCTATGGGAGGGATATTGCTGAGAAAGAGGCTGTGTTTACGTGGCTGAATGAGCATGGGATGGATATGGACGAGCCTAGTGGTAGACGTTTCGATCCGATAAAGTGCCCGCTCAAGCAACACACCAAAACACGAGAGATAGCCCATGTTACATCCAAATGTCCAGTTTAGCTTTTAACCTACCCAGTCGTGCAACATATCTGTGTCACCCTCTAAACGCCTGCTAAGCCACCCCTGCCCGTGACACCTTGACCTGACTGACCTAACGCCGATATGCACACGACATTTTTCACCAGCCATATCCCTCTCCCTGTCAGAACCTCTCCCTGGCTCCATGATACGAACCCCTCCACTCTACTCCTCCGGTCCAGGCCTCCCATTAAGCCACTTGCTCATATACGGCCCATCCAACCAATACCCCAGCTTCGCATAATAACTCCTCACCCCCACCCCAGAAATAACACTAATCTTCTCACTCCCATGCTCCTCTCTCGCGATCCTCTCTGCCTCCTCCATCAACAACGTCCCAAAACCCTGATGCTGAAATTTTCTTGGATCTCTCGCATGCACCGGCACCGCCATGCCATACACATGCAGCTCCCTTACCAAACTCGTCGGTTGCCCGACCAGCTCCTCACGGAACGTATACTTCTCGCTACACTTACGCAGCCGTAGCAGCGCAACCAGGATATCCTGCTTGGGATCCTCATACGCGAGGAATGTCTCCCACCCGCCATTGGCCGTGTAGTCGCGGCGGACGAGCTCGATCTGGTTGGGGCGGATCTTGTGCTTGACCTCGTTGACGCCGACCTCGCGCGTGCGCACATCGCGGCAGGTTGTGCCGAAGTCCTTCATGCGGGCGAGGGCCAGCTCGCGCAGGTTGCCGTTTTCGACGCCTGATGTGACGAGTGGCATCGGGATGTCGCGCTGCACGCGATAGATGCGTGTCCAGGGGGGAACGAGCGCCAGGATGCGCGCGACCAGGTCAATGAGGCCGTTGGGCGTGTAGTTCTGGTAGCGGCCGGTGCGCCAAAGCTCGTACAGGCCTGTGCCGCGGATCACGAGCGTTGGGTAGATCTTGAGGCCGTCGGTGCGGAAGGCGGGGCTCTCGAAGTACTCGCGGAACTGATCAAGATCGCGCTCCATGCCGACGTTGGGCAGGTCGGGCATCATGTGGCTGACAACCTTGAAGCCGGCGTCTTTGGAGAGGCAGAAGGTCTCCGCGACGGCCGCGACGGTGTGGCCGCGGTTGGTGTCGCGCGCAACGTCCTCGTAGAGGGACTGCACGCCAACCTCGAGGCGGGTGCATCCGTACCGGAGCATGCTGGAGAGGTGGGGTTGGAGGCAGTAGTCTGGCCGAGTCTCGATCGTGATGCCGACGCACTTGATGCTGCTCTGCTCGCCGGCCCTGACCGCCTCGTCCACGTTGAGGGTACCGTACCCGCTCAGCGCATTGTGCAACTGTGAAATAAACTCATCCCGGTAGGATTCTGGAAGGGACATGAACGTGCCACCCATGATGATATATTCAACCTTGTCCACCGAGTGCCCCAAAGCCTTGAGCTGGTCAACGCGCCCGCGGGCCTGTTCGAAGGGGTCATAGCGCGCGCGAATGGCGCGCATAGATGTTGGCTCATACCCGGTGTACGATTGTGTGCTGTACTCGAAATCTGAATCGGGACCACCGGGGCAGTAGACGCAGATGTTGCCCGTGTAGGCAATGTGGGGGCAACGATGTGGCTTACACATGACAGCCACGACAGCTATACCAGAGGAAGTACCTGAAGAATGTTAGCTAAAACAGCTTAGTACTTCGGAACCTGAACCACCTACGAATCGGCTTCGCTATCAACCTTGGCAGGATGTACTTCTTGTAGTGTTCGGGGACCGCAGCGATGATGGCTGTGAGTGGTGGGACATTGTTGATCTTGTGCTTCTTCGCAAACTTGGATCGCAGGGTGTTGAGGTTGATGTCCTTCCTGGGACGACCCGGATCCCTCGCTGCCTCATGGTCCTCGATCAAGGCGCTGGCAATGTCCGCGCAGCATCGTAGGAAGCGCTCGTTCTCTGGGGGCAGGTTTGCGTCCTTCTTGCGGATCGTCGTCGTGACTGTCGCGGTCGCCATCATGGGGCGCGATGGGCTTCGCGGCCCGGATAAAGATTTCGGGTGGGCTGTTGTTTGTGGAGGCCGTTCAACCAAGGTACTCGGTAGTTATCGTGGGGTGTGGCATGTGTCAGTGTCGGTGGTTCGAGACGCGGAGATGTCGTTGACTTTTTGGCGGGGCAAAATCGCAACAGTCACTCACGGCGGCCGTGGATGAATCAAAGGGCCCCGCAGCTACTTGGCTCGGCCCCGCCGCGCTGGGTGGATCTCGATCCCAGAGCTGCCATTCTGCAATGCCATGGCTCAGCAGGGTCCCGGAAAAACACTACCGCCGCGATTGCCGAGCAGCTACAGGTTTTGGCCAATGGCGGCAGGCAAACCCCTGCGAGCACGCCTCGGTGTCCTGTTGGTTGGAGCTAGCGACAATTTTGGACCAGCGCCGCGGTTTGGAGAAATGACGACGAAGCACCGCTGATTCCCGCTGAAGCAGCAAGCTAACGCAGTCTCCAGCTCTCGCCATCTCCATTGGCTGTCCATCTTCCCTGATCTTGTCTTTTCTCTTCAACACGACCCTCCATCCGCTTGAGATAGATCTCTTTTGCGCCAGTCACACACACATCACCATGCAGGCATTCACAAGGCAAACGCGGCCCGCGGGCGCTCTCCTCCGCCAGATTGCCAGGCGCAGCTACAGCTCAACAGTCAACCCCTACGCCGCTACCATCAGCAACCTCCGCATCAACGGCGACACCAAGGTGCTCTTCCAGGGCTTCACAGGCAAGCAGGGAACGTGAGTGCCGCCCCGAAGCCCCCTTACTGTCCATGCGCTCTATGAGGCATATCGCGACTCGTTGTGTGCGACGCGATAATGCGCTCTGGGCGGTCCCAGAGAAAAACCAAGACTGACAAGCATTCCTATTCAGATTCCACGCGCAACAGGCCATCGACTATGGTAAACACCTTCCCCCACAAGCCACGATGTCTACAGTGGAGCCGAGCGAACATCAAGTCTGATAACCCACGTTTTATACAGGCACCAAGGTTGTTGGTGGCACAAACCCCAAGAAGGCCGGCCAGACGCATCTCAACCTCCCCGTCTTCGCAAACGTCCGCGACGCTGTGAAGGAGACGGGCGCCAATGCGACCGCCATCTTCGTCCCGTAAGCCCCCTCTCAGGTCTCCAGCTCGAAACAAGCACCGCGCTAATGAGCCCCTTATCAAACAGGCCCCCACTCGCTGCTGCCGGTATCGAGGAGGCCATCGCCGCTGAGATCCCCCTCGTTGTGTGCATCACTGAGGGTATCCCCCAGCATGGTTAGTCACGACACCACAGCGGCCTCATAACAGACAAACTTTCTGACACACGCCGACAGACATGGTCCGCATCACCCAGATCCTCAAGTCTCAGAGCAAGACCCGCCTGGTGGGCCCCAACTGCCCGGGCATCATCGCCCCGGGCCAGTGCAAGATCGGCATCATGCCGGGCTTCATCCACAAGCGCGGGCGCGTGGGCATTGTCAGCCGCTCGGGCACGCTCACCTATGAGGCGGTCAACCAGACGACCCAGGCTGGGCTTGGCCAGTCCCTCGTTGTCGGCATCGGCGGCGACCCCTTCAGCGGCACCAACTTCATCGACTGCCTCAAGGTGTTTCTCGAGGACGGCGAGACCGACGGCATCATTATGATTGGCGAGATTGGCGGCTCCGCCGAGGAGGACGCCGCCGACTTCCTCCGCGAGAACAACATCGTCAACGGCGGCAAGCCCGTCGTCTCCTTCATTGCCGGCATTTCCGCGCCTCCCGGCCGCCGCATGGGCCACGCTGGTGCCATTGTGTCTGGTGGCAAGGGCGGTGCCGACTCCAAGATTAAGGCGCTCGAGTCTGCGGGCGTTATTGTCTCGCGCTCGCCTGCTACGCTCGGCAAGGCCCTCCGTGATGAGTTCGTCAGGCGTGATCTGCTCTAAGCAGGTAGGGGATGTAGCCGGATCAGAGTAATGCTATTTGGGGAGCGGTGGCCTCTGATGTTGTACATGTTGGATCCTATCTTTTCATTTTGTCTGTGAGGGCCGCTCGGACAGAGAGGGAGTAGAATTGTCAGAGTAAAGGGGGCGGATTAAGGGGGATCGAGTTTATAGACTGGGAGACCTGGTGGTCTGGCATTATTTGTCTGCATTATGAGCCTCTTCGTTTTTCGCTACATCAGATGTTGTGTTGTCAGTGAATTCCAGCGGGTCTGTCTAAGTCGAGTCGAAAGAGGCAACGTGAAAGATTTGTCGAAAAAACGGGGTTCATAGACTTGCCTGTCCCATCGTCCGATTAACACATGCTTTGGAAGAGGGATGAAGAATTCTTTGCAGGCTGGCTGCACATCGCTTAATATTCTTGGGGATTCATCGGAGGAACGGGCCAGGTCGGGGAGTAGGAACGGATGCCGGTCGACTCACTGCCTTGATCACGCCATCAATACATACTGATTGCCGCTACCGACCTAGAATTCTATCTAAGTCGAGCGAGGAAACATAAAATAAGAAACAATACGCAAACCCCCGTGGAGCGCCGTCTGACCCCCGCCTATAAACTCCTATCCTGATGCGTAAAACAGACATAAACTGTGTGGTGCAGCGCATTTGTCTGTTGTTTAGTCGGTGCGCCGATATCGACCACGGCCAATGTCTTAAGAGGCTCGCGGCTTCCTGTTTTTTGAAGGGCTGCGCTCTCGTTAACCGAAAATGGACTTGCGAGCGCTCAAGTTATGTCGAGGAAACGGGCCGCTGCAGCAAGGGAGCTGGCTACTACTGCTCGCCGAGCAGCCGAGCGGTGATATCGCCCATATACGCCTCCTCCAGCTCGTAGTCCTCGCCTCCGTTGCGGTCAATACCCACAAAGATAAACGCCTCAACCACCTTGTCGACCTCGAAGCCCATGTTGACGAACCGGTTGACAAGTTCTCGGTTGTACCCCTTATACCTGCAAGGCAACCCGTTGTTAGCATCTGTCCACAACACCATTTCCCCCGCCGCCCCCACCCTCTATCCAAATATCCATCCACCTAAAACCTACCTCGAAGGATCTGTCACCGGCGCGTTCGGCGCGGTGGACTCGTAGTTGTGCTTGACCTGCTGCTGCCGGGGGGCGCCAGCGTACTGCACGGCCCACTCGTGCGCCTGCTGGGCAAACTCAGCCGGGCGGTTGAGCATCTGCTTGGCGACCTCGGCGTCCTGGGGATCGCGTGGGTTCGGCGACTCGAGCAGCATGCGCAGCGAGATCAGCGCCATCTTGATGGTACCCACGGGAGACCAGCTGGGGCCGAGCGTGTCGAGGCAAATAGCGCCCTGCAAATCAAGAGATTAATCTAACGTTGCAACCTAGGGTGGCCGGTGTGGTCTGGACGTACCGTCACACTGCTGACATTTGGATGCCAGATCTTGGTGTCGAACTTCATGATGGGCGATTTGAACGGGTACATGTCCGGGATGACGATGTCGATCTGGTACGTGGCGCCCGCGTACGGGGTGTCGGGCGGCCCGGGAAAGGTGCCCTTGAGGTGCGTCAGGTTGGAGGCATCGACGGGCTGGGCGTAGACGCCCGAGTCGTCCCGGTCGTTGTTGATGTCGGCCAGCTCCTTGGCGATCCTGCGCTCGCGCGTGGTGGCCATGGTTCGCTCAGTATGTCGCGAGTCGTCGGACGGCCGGGGATTGTGGGTTTGGTCAGGCTACGCGAGGGGTTGGAACTTGTGGCCGCGGGTTGGGGGGCGGAAAGACGGCGTGTGGGTGGAAAGAGTGCGCCTTGGGAATGCGTGGCGGATGGCGGGGTAGCGAGATGGGATGGGAGGGGCAGTGGAAATGCTCGTTGCGGGAGATCAAAGCAATAGCTAATTAGAAGGTGTGGATGGGAGCGAGTGTGGATAATAACCGGGGTTGACCACAAGATGATTAAGATGCCAGAAGATGGCAGCTTGATGAAGGGTCGCGAGATGTTGCTGCCCGTTTGTTGGCTGGAGATGCTTGTCTTGAGCTCGGGTCCATGAATGCACCTTGCGGGACAGCTTGGACCGCTCCACGCTTCTGGCTGCTGCAGGTCTCGGCTGGCCTGCGAATGGACCTAAAATAGTGAAGGCAGTCTCAGTTTATTCAGCTGTTTCAAAACACCGTTCACAGCCGCTGCGATGGAATCAAAAGCTCTTTCTGAGTTCTCGTCCGAGACTGACGGAAAGTTCACTGTGGAAGGCAGCAGAGCCCAGAAGAGCGCCAAGCGGCCACAGCACAGTGTCAGAAACAGTCCACACTAAGACTCGCCAAGAAATCTAGTCACTGGTAGACCTCTGATTGGTCAGATCTTTGAGCTGAGAACCCACAGCCTCATGGCCCGTGCTGGCCTTGCTGGGTTGGCGCGTCCCTCTGTCGCCTGGCGGCTCCCAACGACGCAACGAAGCTCGGATCCAAGCTTCCACTCCATCATCAGTCCCGGAGCCAACAACTCCAGAACAATCATTCGCATCCCAGACCACCTATTGAAGCCGCATCACGACCGGCAGACGCTCAGTATTACGATTGACCGAACATCAACGTTTTGATTTCTTGGAGCAACACTTCCCAGTTTCGTCCGCTGGTCTCGCACCACCAGCACCATGGTAGGACTCCGTTACAGCTTGGTCATTAGCAGGCGCATTCTGACATGTTCTACAGGGCCAAAGTCAGTCCGGAATGGGCGGCGGCGGCCAGGATGGCCGGGATGAAAAGGACAAGAAGGTTAGGCTTCCCGATACTCGCGATGGGTCAAACCGCTCGCCACCGCGCATTTGCTGACCAACTTCACCGCAACAGAAGGAGAAGCCCAAGTATGAGCCGCCCCCGAGACCTACCACCCGCATCGGTCGCAAGAAGAAAAAGGCTGGCGGCACCAGCGCCGCTGCCAAGATGCCCGCCGTCTACCCGACCAGTCGCTGCAAACTCCGCCTCCTGCGCATGCAGCGCATCCACGACCACCTGCTGCTCGAGGAAGAATACGTCGAGAACCAGGAGCGCCTGCGCAAGGCGAAGGCTGCCAAGGATAGTGCGGCCCCCACTTCAGAGGCCGAATCCGCAGACCGGATGGCCGACGAGCGCAGCCGTGTCGATGACATGCGTGGCAGCCCCATGGGCGTCGGCACGCTCGAGGAGATGATTGACGATGACCACGCCATCGTTTCTAGCACAACCGGTCCGGAGTACTACGTCAGCATTATGAGCTTCGTTGACAAGGACCTCCTCGAGCCCGGCGCCAGTGTCCTGCTCCACCACAAGACCGTTAGCATCGTTGGTGTTCTCACAGACGACACAGACCCGGCTGTCAGCGTCATGAAGCTTGACAAGGCGCCGACAGAGTCATATGCGGATATTGGTGGCTTGGAGCAACAGATCCAGGAGGTGCGTGAGTCGGTCGAGTTGCCGTTGCTGCATCCGGAGCTTTACGAGGAGATGGGTATCAAGGCGCCCAAGGGTGTCATTCTTTACGGCGCCCCGGGTACCGGAAAGACGCTTTTGGCCAAGGCTGTGGCCAATCAGACCTCAGCGACGTTCCTCCGCATTGTCGGCAGTGAACTGATCCAGAAATACCTTGGTGACGGCCCGCGGTTGGTCAGGCAGTTGTTCCAGGTAAGCTTTGCGAACAATGCTCTTGTATCCCGTTTCTAACATCCATCAGGTCGCCGCGGAGAACGCCCCTTCCATTGTCTTCATCGACGAAATCGATGCCATCGGCACGAAGCGCTACGAGTCAACATCAGGCGGCGAGCGCGAGGTGCAGCGGACCATGCTGGAACTTCTCAACCAGCTGGACGGCTTCGACGACCGCGGTGACGTGAAGGTCATCATGGCCACCAACAAAATTGAGACGCTCGACCCCGCCCTTATCCGCCCGGGCCGTATCGACCGCAAGATCCTGTTCGAGAACCCCGACCAAAACACCAAGCGCAAGATCTTTACGCTGCATACCAGCAAAATGTCGCTCAACGAGGACGTCGACCTGGACGAGTTCATCGCCCAGAAGGACGACCTGTCAGGTGCTGACATCAAGGCAATCTGCTCCGAGGCCGGTCTCATGGCCCTCCGGGAGCGCCGCATGCGCGTGCAGATGGCTGACTTCCGCGCTGCGAGGGAGAGGGTGCTACGCACGAAGCAGGAGGGTGAGCCGGAGGGCTTGTATTTGTAACGTCTGTCAGGGGCGGGCGGTAGTTAACGTTGGGGTTACGAGCGACGAGACTGGCAAATAGACAAGCGATTTGTAAGCCTAGTTCAGAGGACCAAAATGTCCAAGTGTCTCAAGATGTCAAATGCGCGGTGAGTGATGGTTTGCAAGGTAACAGAAACCGAGACAACCAACCAGGTCTACAAACCTTGGATCCCCATGGTCACAGTTGGATTTATTTGGCCTTAATAAGTGGTGGTCGGTCAGTCAGTCACCCGTGTTGAAAAAAGAATACAGCAATATTCCAAGGCAGAATGACACCTAGGGAAATGTGCAAAAACAAATGGGAACTGTGAGGCTCGAACTCACGACCTCAGGATATCCCAATCTATGATTGGATCATACAAGCGTATGAGACCTGCGCTCTTCCAACTGAGCCAAGCTCCCTGATTCGTTGGTTTGCAAATCCGCATCTCTTACCTAATTGAGAAGTTCCACTTGCTGAGAGTCAATGAATACATCAAATCATGACGGAGTGTCATTCAGGTGTCAAGGAGGACATCGTTGGTTTGAACACCCTCCTTACTAAAGTAGGTTTACTTTATGAGATCTTGTTGAGTATTCTCAGCATCGACTGTCGTGGCAGATCGCCTTCCCTATGTTGCCAAAGACTCATTGAGAACTTGAATTTCAAATCCTTTCGCATTTGATTCTAACGTTAACGTATCCTAAATAACTACGCTAAACTTAATACCACCTTCAAAATAAAACTGCTAGATATAGTTATATTGCTTGAATTTATTTTCTCAAAGGGTTTTGGATTTGTCCGTTACGTTCCGTGTTTGATGTTTCTCGTCCCACTCTTGACTAATTAATCAACTTTATCCATCTCTTCAAGTCAAACCTTAAATCTTTAGACCTCAGTTTCTCGTCCTAGAATTACCTCGGCTCTCTCCAAAAAAATTTTTATTAGAAATCAAGTACTCATAGGTCCCTCTCCTTCTCATATTTTCCCTGCTCCGATTCCGAGCACATGGACGAGGGCATTACTCGTTGTCTTGACGTTTTTCTCTTTCTGGAAACAACTATTGAAGCCAACAGTTGTTACTGAACACTCTCCAAAAAGAAAATGCGCTATACATCAAAAGGAACAATTTCCCTTTCTTTCAAACTTGCAATTCTCATCCCTTGTCACATCAGGTTGCAAGAAATAACAATACAAAACTTGCTTGGGGTTGATTTGCGAAAAACGTTGCCGCTCAGTTTCTAGAACTCTGTCAATTTATTGCCCTCTGCAATCTCCCTGTGGGGATAGCCAAAAATAAAAGAGCCTATCCAAGAAAGTGCAATTGTGATAAAGGAGTTCTAAGGTCATATCCATTTGCTATGATCGTAGACAGCATGCGGAGAGGGCAGGTTCCAGGACCAGCGATGAAGGTTGTGGCTTGACTCCGACCTCAGAACATCAGGTCAAACCCCAGAGTGATTTGAGGTTTTGCAACCAACACCAGTTAGACAGAGCATGCCGAGAAAAATACCAACAGTTCATAAAAGTCGACTATCCCGTTGTTATCAAATACAGTCTCACCATTGGTAGCCGTGCTGAGTTGTCTGGAAACTTAGCACTATGATAATTTCAAGGTACTCACAAAAATAAGGAAGTGTCTTCCTCCTCATCTTCACCACGCCGGGAATCTATGACATTAGGTTTTCGACCAAGATCATGATGCCAATGCGTCAAAGGTCACATCCGTCACCCCGTACACACACTTTCGACATCTATCCTCTAGGTACCAAACTGCCAGATGTGGAGAAACACGCGTCTGCAAGACGCAGATAAGAATGTGATACTCTTTGGTGACTGGCGCGTTGGCGTGAGGAAGAGAGAGAGGGTCTAAGGGCATTGCGACGAGGACAATAAATACACGCATCCATGCTCGTGGTTGCTCCTGCACCTAACAGGTTATATTGCGTACTTATACTGAATGAAATTTGATGGTCTTGATGTCATGGGGTTCCCTTTCTTTTACTAGAAAGTGGCAGATGTTTCTTAGTATTATTATTCCTGTACAGGAAAACCGCGCCCTTGCGGGTCGGGTGAAAAACCTGTACCGACGATTAAGGTAAGAAATCAGTGAATGAGCCTGCGAAATACAAAAAGAGAAGGCCTCTTGGCCTTCGACGGGTCAGAGTCAGATTGCCTACTCCAGCTCGAGCTTCCTAGCCAAGCTGTACATCGGCAGTCTTCCTGAATCCATCAGCCAGCCCAGTATCCTTCTCGTCAGCCGAGCAGTCGAAGGACTGGCACCCTGTAGAACAGAGTAAAAGTCTCGTCGCGTCCTGACTTCTGTTCTCTCCCACGTCCGAGTCAACGGCGGGGCCAAACACCACATCACCAGGTGTTCGACAGTCTCCCGCCCTTCCCCGCACTCGCAGCAGGGCGTCAGCACACTCGGGACTCCCCGTTTGAACAAGAAGTCCCGGAGGCCTATGTCCCCAGTTCGGATCTGGACCAACAACGAGCTCTTCGCTTTGCTCAGTCCCTCGTGCTTCTTAAGAGTCTTGTCCTTGAAACCTCCGGCGTAATGTTTCTTAGTAATACACGAAGGTACATCTAAAATCTCATGTTCTGCTGTCTTGACTGATTATTAAGGGAAGGAAACTCGTCTCCCAACTTTGGAACCAAGAGAAACGTCCCAGAATATCTGGCTTTCGGATTCTTTTCCTTGAATTTTTTTTTTTTTTTTTTTGGATAAGACCCAGATCCTTAGATCGGAGCCGATTTGAGGAGTTCGTTATCCTTGGATGAACAACTCCAAGTTCCTTGCTTGAGGCGCGACCATCGTCCACGTTACGGGTCAACTTCTCTGTCTAAGCTCAACGGTCGAAATCGCCAATTCAACAGAAGGTTAGACCTAATGATCGGGCAAAGTGCCGGTTCCTTCCATTTTGCTGGCAGTTTTGAGGACAGCATCTTGCCCGAGCATTTCCTTCCAGAGGCGGGCTAATAACTCCAGTGTGTGGTCTTCATGTGAACAAAGCTTCAGATAGCCATACTACGTCATCGTCTCCACCGCTCCTGATCTTCGTCCGTTGAAGATCCATCAGGGTTGCCGCTAGTGACTCAAGACACTTCCCACGCTCCTGTGTTGCTGGCCAAGCGGAATTGAACAACGGTCACCCAGCATCAAGTCACAATCAGCGAGGTAGGAACCCAGAATATGATCATCCCACGCCCGAGCCCGTCCCTTCGCATTCACATCTAAACTGGCGCTCGTACCAAAAGTACAGATTATGGTCGTTGAATTCAGCATGAGCGGGGCACTGGCCGAGGCAATTCAGTGTCATCTCGAGAGGCCCGACTTAATGGTGCCTCCTGCCCGACAACATCACGAAGCCCTCCGCCAGACGCCGGGTATTTTTTGTTTGTGCCTTCGTCGTCCCGTGCAACCTTGGTCTCCATTGGTTGATCTCATGTATTTATGAGGTCCCAAGCCTGGGACGCACAGTGAGTCAGATAGCCATGGCCTATCCCCACCATCCACGCAAATGAATTTGATGCCCTGAACCACCGCGCCAATCTAGAGAGAAATCGCATAAAGGACAAGTCGGGTTGCGAGCTGGCCACTATCTCTAGTAGCCGTAGGCCTTGAGGGCCTCCGCCGTCTTCGTGTCGACCTTCGCGGTCTTCTTCGCCTCGGTGAGCTGCCTCGCGGCCAGCTTCTTGCGCTCGTAGTAGGCAGCGCCCTTGGCCTTGCGCCTCTCCTCGAGCCTGTTGCAAAAGTGTTAGCATTTTGATGTGATCCTCCGTACAGGGACACCGCCCAGAACCCCCCATCTTGAACGCACCTCTCAACAACATCCTGGTACTTCCAGCCGACCTCGTGGCTGAGACGGCCGACAGTGCAGTACTTGCGGCCGGGCTGCAGGCGGAGGACGCGCAGAGCCTGAGGAACGACCATCTTCTTCTTCTTGTCGTACGGGGGGGGGACACCCTCGAAGACCTTGAGGCGCTCAAGGGCAGCGGCGCCACGGGCGGTCTTGTGCGGGATCATGCCGCGGACGGCCTTGTAGAAGATGCGGGACGGGGCGCGGAAGTGGAAGGGACCTGCGGGTTGTCAGAATCGCGTGCTGGTGGGATAATCGATCGAGGATATTCGACTCACCACCGCGGGTGGGGTTATACCGGGTCATCTTGCGGAGGTAGGCGTGGTACTTGACTGCAGCGGATTGTCAGCATCTCGGTCGCAATTCCCGTGGTGTTGTCGCAAGGCCCTGGGCAGCAGAAATCCCCAAATCCCATATTTCCCCCCCTTGCTCCTCCCCATCGTCTGCCGCCCAGGATCCCGTCCGACGTCGAGTGGCGAATGGTGGTACGTACGCTTAGCGCGGAAGAACTCGCCGGAGATGTTGAGGGCCTCGCAGCGGACGACAACGATCTTCTGGCCGTTGAGGAGCTGCTTGGCGACAATGCTGGCCAGGCGGCCAAGCAGGTGGCCCTTGCCATCGATCACGACCTGTGCAGAGAGTGCGGTCAGCGTTGCTGCACTTCTAATTCTCCCGTCCTCCTTCGAATTCCGCCATGCTGCAGTCGGTGCAGCCGCTCGTGATGCATCGCGAAGTCGGGGTACCGGCGGCTCGCGATGCTTTTGATTGTGCGTCAATTGGGGAGGAGAGGGCGATAACCTACCACAGACTCGAACGAAGACATTTTGCCGTGGTGACCTGGGCAAATATGAAAGAAAGGTTGATCAGTCACACTCCGGCTGATCGAGTAGCAGCTGGCTGCTTCCTTACCCTTGTGATGGTTGATGATCGGTCTTCGACTTTTTTGTGTGTGCTGAAAATTGGCCTTGGGTGCTGTCAGCCAGGCGACATTGCGCTAGGCCGGACTCGGAGGTGGTGGAGGTCTGCAAGCGACTGGTGATGGTGGCCTGAGGCAGGAAGGGTAGGGTTAGACCTACCGTGCCCGGGTCGGTGGGGCAGGACTGGACTGACCCACCGCTTCCCCAGACCCACCAGCTGCTGACGGCAGGCACCAGCTTCATGCCATCACCGTCGTGGCGCTCACAGGACACCCTTTGATCATGACATTGATCACCAGAGCAAAAGATTTTGGTTATTGTTCATGATTTTTACCTGAAGATTTCTCATTACAAGTAAAAAAATTCCTAGTTTAACCAGGTGACAGAACATGAGGATAACACCACCAACCACCCAAGAGTATCGCATGCCATCACTTCTCCCATCAACTCCGAGGCTCCTTCCAACAGCACCCAACATGCTCATTATCGAAACGCGCCAAATGTACAAAACTTTGAGAAACATGCCATGTAAAACTCACTTTACTGCCCGCCCGTGAAGAAAAACTAGACGACACCTCGATAAATGGTGGAATGATTAAAGGAGAGGAGTAAGCCGTTGCCTGGCCGGCGTTCTTCCAGAACGTAAGTCACGAGTTTGTCGAAAAGTTGCTCATCCCAGCCTCTTCGCATCATCGAGCATCTTCAAAAGGGCTTGCCAATCCGAAATCAACTCCTTTCTCAACGCCCTCGCACCTTCCTCTGGGGATGTGTCGATCCCGTCCAGCTTCATAATCTGCTGCAGAACCGTCTCGGAGAGCTTGCGGTGATCATCCTCGAGCTTCTTTGGGTCCCTGGGAGGCCTGGAAATGTAATCGCGGCACAGAGGGCGCCACTTGGTGTTGAATTCGGTGGCAATGTTGTTGAGTTTCTCAATGGGACCTCCGGGACGGCCGACGGGCATCGGGGCCGGCGGGGCGCTGGCGACGGAAACATTCGACCCGGGAGACTGGGTCCGGACCCTTGATGCGCCTCTCCTCCTCAAGTCTTCGCCCGGAAGCTCTAGACCGACCTGGGCACTGCTGCCCCGGCGGCTCCGCCCGCCCCACCTGTCGGGCCGGTCCAGTCTCGGCGAGTTGCTGGTGCTCCCGTGTCTCTCGCGGCCATCCCGCCCGACGACCACAACCTCTTCACCGCTGTCGCTGCTGCTCCCCTGGCCTGCATCATCCAGTACCATCAGGATTTCGCTGTTGTTCTTGACGCCGTACTCGCGCACGGGCCTGTCGGGGTTCCTTAGCCGGCGGCCCTTGTAGTACAGCTTGACTCGCCTGGCCTGGCGCTCCGAGAGGTCGAGGATCATGCTGACGCGCTCTCGAACGTCGCTGACTAGGAGCTTCCCGTCGCCGATGGAATACGCGGGAAAGTGCTCGGGGTATGTGACACCCGAATGCTTAATCAACACGACGTCGTCCTCGGGCCGGTGGCGGCCGTATGCCAGGGACGGCGCGGAAGTGGAGTAGGGGTCGACGAAGTGCGAGTGATGAGGCACGTAAGAGGACCGGCGGGGGATGTTGACGGCAGGATGGTCTTCCAGGTCGGCCGACGTGATGTAGCTGTAGTCCTGGTCGGTCACGACGGGGTCGCCGTCCTGCGAGTTGAAGGGCGACATGGCCCCGCGGGTTGAGAAACCATAGCGCCGCATGATGCCTGATTTCTTGTTGCTCTGTCCGTTCCGTACTGCAAGAGCTGGGATGGCGCCGAGCAGCACGACGGCACCGGCGGTCGTGTAAAGGGCTGTCGGTGAGAGCCCAGTCGTTGATTGGAGATACTCGGTAGCACCAGCTAGGCGGTCGGCAGTGGTGTCCAAGTACGGCTGTAGTGTCGCTGAAATGCTCAGCAATGCTGAAGTGAGGTTGCCGGCAAGATCGGTGAACGAAGCACCCGGTGCTGCCCAATATCTTGAACCGGTAGCCACCTTGGCGACTGTAGTGGTCTTACGACAGGAGCCGTCGACCTGATGAAGAAGCAATAAGGGGGAAGAGAAAGACCCGGGAGCCGGGTTATAGCAGACTGTCCGTCGCCTGTCACGATGAAGGCAGCGGGCGCAGGTAGGTGGTAATGTTGACGGGCGATGGGCAGATGCACCAGTCGGGGCAGCAAACCGAGCAAAAGACTGGTCAGTCCAATGACCACGTTGTGAGGCTAAAGCTGCTGCTCTTGCTGGGACGCACAAAAGCTGTGTTGGCCTTACACCCGAGTTCCGGAATTGGAAAGAAAAACAACGCCTTTCCCGACGATCACCGCCTTTGGGGCCTGGAGGGTCACGTTGTTGAGGGTGGTGTGTGTCCTCTTTCTCAGCAGGCCGATTGGGTTTTGGAGGTGTGGTGGCGGTCGTCTGGTCTGGGCTGCAAGGTGCCAAATTTCAACCTTCTAGGACGACCCCCGTGGTCTGAGGACCCCGCAGAGAAGATGTGGGCCTGGTACCCCCACTTCCAATTCCCATTCGTCACTCGCCCATTTTCTGACCAACTGCATCTGCGCTTTTCACCGTCCTTCATCGGTTACTCCGACTTTTTGCAGCAAACAAACATTTCATCCAGCACCAGCTGGATTGTCGATATCAACATGCAGCAGTTTATCGCTTGGGATGGGGGGAAACACCAGATCTCAAACTGTCATCTCGCCGTCTCGTAGGATTGGTTGCCTTGCCCAAAGTCAGGACCACGCATTGCTGCCTCATGTCGCAGCATGTGCAACAACCACGATGGCGAGATCTCGTCTTGAACGGCACCCTGGTTACGGATCATCTCATCCTTTGAGCCGCTCAGCCGCTTCGTTTGGCCGACTGGCTGGGAAATCACCACGAGGCAGATGCGAACCGTCGCAAGTCGGAGAGTTCGCCCCTTGGAGCCCGAATTGGTCGAAGGCAAATCATAGATCAGGGCGCAAGACAATGAGATCATACCTGGTCGACGCCTCGCTGGTCACCCCAGAAGAGGAATCGGCACTGCGAATAGCCTCATTTGATGCTCCACGAGAGTCACGGATATTGCTGTGGTTGCCCTCCCAACCCTACAGCTGGGGTCGCGAAAATACTCTTGAGTCTGGTGTCACTTCGTCTTCTGGTGAAGTTTCCTATCCCCAATTCCAACTCGAGCCTCCCAAGTGCACCCTTCCAGTTGCACGGACCACTTGCGTCATCAGCTCTTGTCCCATGGCGAGCCGAAAAAAGAAAAGCGGACCTCGAAATGGGCTTGGCGATGTCAAACTGTTCTCTTTGCGGTGGTGAGAGCTTCTAGGGTATTCTGGCAGAAAGGGTCTAGAACTCCGTGTCGAACTCAGTCAGCGCTGCTTTGATATCAACTTCGAAACTCGTTCCAACAAGTTATCATCATTATTATTATTTGCCTCGGCTTGTAGTGAAACGGGCTGCGCTTACGTGACTACCGCTGTCCACTTGGTGACAAATCCATTGCCGCCATCCGAATCTTGGATCCGCCTCCCGTCCGTTCCCGCTGCAACCACAACCGCGGGCGCGATTAAAAAGGAGCCCACATTGCCCCTCTCCTCGCCATCTTCTCTAGAACGTCACCACCCCGCAACAAACCCCCATGTCCTTCATCTTCCGCAGACTCTTCGGTTCAACCACTCCAGCAACAATGGAAGCCGCCCAGAAGAAGAAAGCTCAGCAGCTGATTGATGACAATGGCGTCAGTATGTGCTCCCACAGGTCCCTATTGAACCCACACAACGCACAATTCTAACCGAGATCCTCTAGTGGTCTTCAGCAAGTCGTACTGCCCGTACTGCAACAACACGAAGCGCCTCCTCGACAGCCTGGACGCCAAGTACAAGTCCCTCGAGCTCAACCAGGAGAGCGACGGCGACGACATCCAGAACGCGCTCCAGAAGATGACGGGCCAGCGCACCGTGCCCAACATTTTCATCGGCCGCGTCCACATCGGCGGCAACTCTGATCTCGAGGCGGTCGTCAAGAACGGCAAGGACGGCAAGAAGATCGAGCAGCTGCTCAAGGAGGCGGGTGCTCTCTAAGATGGTTGAAGGGGATGGTTTCGGAGGACGGGGAATCGGGATACCCAATATTCATAGACAGGCCGTGGAGGCTTGACTTTTTTTTTTTGACTTTTTTTTTTTGGTCTCTTGTATAGATTAGTATGTTCAGCGTGCGGGGAAGGAATCAATGGTACATGATTTTAATCAATGCGCATGCTCTCGGCTGTTTCTAATGCTACATAGCAAACACACAATACAATTACACCTTCACAACCGGCACAACCTGCGACGCGACCGTCCCAACCGGCCTCTCCACAAACTCCATAATCCCCTCCACAATGCTCTTCCTCGCCGGCTCACTAGCCACCTTCTTCCCGGCCAAATAATTCAACCACAGCGCCCTAGACACCCTCTCATCCTCCACCACCCCAATCAACTGCCTCCCCTCCTTGCGCTCCTCCCCTTCTTCCCGGACCCCATCGTACGCAATACTCAACCTCCCCGTCTCATCCCTCACCAGCAACAACTCCTTCCTCTTCGGCACGCTCCCCCTATTAAATACCCCCCGGAACTGCCTCATCGCCTCCCCAAACGACTCCTCCTCAGCCGCCGCCGGCGTCGCCGCGCCCGTCAGCGCCGGCGCGCGCGCCTGGATCGAGCGCACGAACCCGTCGCGCAGGTGGTGAAAGTCGGTGTCGCGCACGGGCACGATGCGAAACGCCGAGCGCGCGGGGATGCCCGCGGCGAGGAGGGTATCCCACGTCTTCTCGCCCTCAACGGGGTCGAGCAGCGCGGCGCGCAGCGTGTCGCGCTCCCCCGGGACGAGCGTCGTCGCGATCGGGTTGACCTTCTTGGTCAGCGCGTTCTGCAGTGCCGCGATGTCGGCGGTCGCGACGTAGTAGCCGACGAGGTAGACTTGGAGATTGAGGAAGGAGACAGTGCGCACGCCGAGGCCGACGAGGGTGTACTCCGTTGTTGTGCCCGCGGCGGCGGTGGTGAGGAGGGCGGGGGTAGTGAGGGGTCGGAGGGGGAGGGGTGGTAATGGGGCTGTGTAGGCCGGGAGGAGAGGGTGCGGGGAAGTTTGGGACGGTGGAGTTGCCCGTGGGCACGATCTCGTAGCCGGCTGAGTCGTGGACGACAACCTTGCGGTCTGCGGCGGTTGGGGAGGCTAGCGGGTCGGACGAGGGAAGGCCGGTGTCGAGCTTGTGAGGCTTGGAGAGCTCGACTTTGATCTTGTAGGCTGTGTAGATGGCGGAGAGGACGCCGGCGATGGCGCCGCACCAGAGGAAGGTGCGGCGCTTGCGGTGGTACTCCTCGGACTGGGCGGACAGGCGGTGAAGGTTGAGGTTCTCGACGGCGCGGGTAGACCGCGCATTGTTGCGGCGGGAGAAGAGGGTTCGGCGGGGGATCTGGGCGCGGAATGGGGTGGCTGTTGTAGGCCGGGCGAGGCCGCGGATGGTGGAATGTCGATACATGGTGAGCTGTCGTGTGTGTTCCGGACCCAATTGAGCAGTTTATCCTTCTCTTGAGCTTCAGGTCTCCCTCATGACCTTGCGCGAGTGTGTGGTGGTGTTTGGAGGGCCCCGCTTTCGAGGTAGGATGTCGGCTCGGTGTTGCTTCCTTTACCTGTCTTCCGAGATGGCACAAATTGCTGACATCATGGCTGGCCAGCCCTGTCGGAAAACCCCGGCCCACTGATCATCCTGCCCCGATTATTGCAAGTTTGGGGGATCAGCGATGCATGTCTTTCACATGGTTCCTAAAACGAAATTGGATTTGATTATGGAAGACCATCTCGTTCTCTTGCTGGTCGCTCGCCTGAGAAGATAGTTGAATGGAAAACAACCCATTATCAAGACGACGGCATCTTTGTTTTTTTTTGTTTTTTTGTAGAGTGCTATGTTCTTCACTTCGTTGCCGTATAATACTTTGTTATTGGTTGGATGGGGTTTTGCTTCCCCTGATATATCCCGATGGACGCTCTGCGAGGACGGTAACATTGACCGGCTGCTACCCTGGGATCGCATGGCCTGTTGCTGGCGCCGTCCCTGGAGGTCTGAGCGCAGCGACTGACCTCATCCCGCCAGGCCATGCCTCAAATGATTCAAATGGCGCGGCACGCTGCTCGCCTTGGACCCGCCCGTGACGCCTCGTCCGAAGCCGCGCGGTCTACGAGATCGTGTCTTTCAATCTGACCACAGGGCGCACAAGGATGCGGATCGCTGGGCCGGAAGTTTCGTAAGTGTCAGAGATGGAATCATGGAAGTGCCAGAGTCGGTGTTTTGAGCCCCGACATCCGCCTGTAATGAAATATCTGTGGGCAGAACAATGGACCGTTCTTTGCATGGGACCACCACAGCCGAGCGGTCGAATAAGGGCCTCACCATGGAATTGTGCTTTCTGAACATGCGACCAGCCATTGGTAAACTTACCGTCCAGGCCAAGAACCGCGAGCCTCGCCCAAGTGGTTGGTGCCCAGACAGTACTGGTACCCAAGCAGGTGAACCACTGTCGCAGAGTCTCCAGCCCATTGTTGCTCTCCACAAACCAAAGATTGCGTATGTGTCTTGTTTTGACCTTCGCCCAGTCTGATCAGTCCGTTGCCCCACCTGCCGCTCACGGACACTCCTTCCTGGTCCTGAAGAGCGGCAACCAACCCAACCCAACCCTCTTCTCAGCTTCTCATTTGTGCTTGCCAAGTTTTGCCCTCTGCAACCAAACGCTGCGACAGCACCTGGAGACCAAGCCATCACATCGCTCTGCATTTCGCACAATTTGGGAGTCTTCTAACGCCCCCGTCTTATTCGCGTCTCCGCTGCGGGACAGACACGGCAGCAACCATGAGGCCGCGCGCACCCCCCGATGATTCATCCGACGGTCAGGGCACGCCTGCCCTCGTCAACGACGTCGAGCCCCAGACCGAACCCGCCCGCCAACCCCAAGAAGACTCGCGCTCAACATCGTCGACGAGCTCCCCCGCCCCGCCCGACAATGAGGAGTCGGATTTCTTCCTCGGCGCCAACGATTCCCAGTCATCGCTCGGCGTGCCCAATATCCAAGACATGCAGGTCGTCGATCAAGAATGTCTGCCGCCCGTGCAGCGGCTGCCGAACGAGATCCTCATCGCCGTATTCTTCAAGCTCACCAACCTGTCGGATCTCCTCCATGTCATGTTGACGTGCAAGCGATGGGCTCGGAACGCCGTCGACAGTTTGTGGCATCGTCCCGCTTGCACGACCTGGGACAAGTACAAGATCATCTGCCGGACTCTCAGCCTCGAGCATCCCTATTTCGCGTACCGCGACTTCGTCAGGCGCCTCAACCTGTCCGCCCTCGCCGATCAGGTTAACGATGGCAGCGTGGTACCTCTGGCCTCCTGCACACGGGTCGAGCGCCTTACCCTGACGGGCTGCAGCAACCTGACAGACCAAGGCCTGATCTCTCTCGTCAACAACAACAGCCATCTATATTCCCTGGACGTCTCGCTCGGCTCGACATCGTCGTCTTCGCCCCCGGAGATGGTTTTCCGCGAGCAAATCACCGAGGCGGCCATCAACGCCATCTCTGAGAACTGCCCGCGTCTGCAGGGCTTGAACATCTCGGGCTGTTACAGGGTCACCAATGAGAGCTTGGTATGTCTCGCACAGAGCTGCAGGTACATCAAGAGGGTATGTCTCATCCATCTTCCTACGTCTATCTTACCGTCATAACGCTAACCCACTGTCACAGCTCAAGTTGAATGACTGCACCCAGTTGAACGACCAGGCCGTCTTCGCCTTCGCCGAGAACTGCCCGAACATTCTTGAGATCGACCTTCACCAGTGCCGATCCGTCACCAACGAACCTGTCACTGCGCTCTTCACCAAAGGCAAGGCGCTTCGGGAACTTCGCCTCGCGAGCTGCGAACTTATCGACGACTCGGCCTTCCTCTCGCTGCCATCCGGCCGGACCTACGACCACCTCCGAATCCTCGACCTTAGCTCGTGCACAAGGCTCTCGGACCGCGCTGTGGCAAAGATTGTCGAGGTCGCTCCACGGCTGCGGAATTTGGTGCTGCAGAAATGCCGCAACCTCACGGATGCCGCGGTGTACGCCATCTCCAAGCTTAGCAAGAACTTGCACTTTCTTCATCTTGGACACTGCGGGAACATCACGGACGACGCGGTCAAGCATCTTGTGGCCAACTGCAACCGGATCCGCTACATCGATCTCGGCTGTTGCACCAACCTCACGGATGACTCGGTGATCAAGCTCGCCGCTCTTCCCAAGCTGAAGAGGATCGGCTTGGTGAAGTGCGCCAGTATCACAGATGCCAGTGTTGTCGCTCTGGCGAATGCGAACCGCCGTCCTAGGATGCGCAAGGATCCATTCGGGAATATTGTCATAGCAGAGTATTCGACGGCTCATAGCTGTCTGGAGCGCGTCCATCTCAGTTACTGCACCAATTTGACTACTGACGTAAGAATCCGCCCCCTCCTCGATTGCATTTGGGCTCCGTTTTGACCTGTTCTACAGAGTATCATCAAATTGCTCAACAGCTGCCCTCGCCTGACGCACCTTAGCTTGACTGGGGTTCAGGCGTTCCTGAGAGAAGACCTCGAGGACTTTTCCCGAGCCGCGCCGCGTGGTAAGACATCTACACCGATCCTTCACTCCATCAGCTTACTAACGGTTCCCGCTTAGAATTCACGGATCATCAGCGCTCGGTCTTTTGTGTGTTCTCTGGCCCAGGAGTTGTCAGTCTGCGGCGGCACTTCAATAAGCTGAAGGTCGCCGAGATGGCGCAACTCGCGGCGAGGCACCCACGTGAAGATCCTGCTTTCTTCGACGCAGCACCAGCGCCCTGGCCTGGCACAGCGATACCGCCCCCGCCCCCAATCATGCCCGCTCTCCCGAACACCGACCCCGCTCTCGGGAATGGAGATGCCGACCCGATCGACGATGAGGAAGGCCTGGAGGACGAGTCTGGCATGGTGCTTGACACTCAACCATTACTGTCCCAGCCCAACAACAACCCTACCATTCTGGGGCCCAATCCAACCGCGCCCCCGCCGGGTCCCAATTTCCTCTGGTCTACTCCCTATCCCCACCCGTCACTTCTACAACAGTTACCGCTCCACGGGATGCCTCCGTGGCATTCAGGCCATAATCCGGCGGCAGGAAGCAGCACCAACCAGGGGACCAACCAACCAGACCTATCGGCACCAGCGCACAATGTGAGCACAGCGGCAGTTAGCGACGATGCCCAACATGATCCGCTCCCGACGCCCGTGCAGGTCCTGGCCGACATATCGAGTCCGCCGGGCCTGGTCGTCGGCGGCGGTGGCGCCCCTATGTTCCTTCTGCGCAACACCACAACAACAATATACCCCCTCCCCTCCCCTCCACCTCCTCCTGCTCCTCCTGCTAGCGGTTCTGCGAATTCTGCTTCCTAAAACCGCTGGCTGACTGGTTTTGTTGGGGTTTATTGCTGTGCATACAGGACGATGATCAAAACCCCGCCGTCGTTGAATACTTTGCGGGTGGTGGTGGTGGAGTGCTGGGGCTGGTGCCGCGTTAGAGGCATATGGTCTCTTTTTTCCACCGTCCAGCAAGGGGCTGTGGGTTTGTTGTTGGGATTTTTGTTGCTGTTGTGGCTCAGGTTGGCGCCGGTTTTTATTGCTATCACCACCGACCGACTGTCGACGGAGAGGGGGAGGATGACTCGACGAACTGAGACGACGTCGGTCGGCCCAGTAATGCAGCGATGCTTCGGCCAACATTTATTTTTTCTTTCTCGGCAGAAATACGACTGGGAGCACAGCACAGCACAGCACAGGATGGGCCGGGACGGGGCTCAAGCGATCTTGCTTTTTTTTTTTTTCTTTTTTACCTCAGGCCTTGTCTTCCTTTTTGCCTTTTTCTCTCTTTGCTTTGGCCTCGTCGGGAAGAGAGGCTGGTATGCATTGCTGGATGGATGGGCAGATGGAGGAATGGAGGGAAAGTCATAAGATGGCTTTTTATCACGACGGATGAGCAATGAGGGAGGGAGGGATTCTATGGCATGGGCATGGATGATATCAGGGACGACGCGCTTCGCCTTCTCTTTTTCGGTCTTACCTAGGTTTTGTTGAGGAAGGAAACACCTGGTCGATTTTTTTTTTTTTTTTTTTTTTATTAGGCTGGCTGGCTGTGGGGTGTTGGGACTGGACTTGGAAGGGAGGTGGCGTGGCTATGATAATGGCAATGGGCTATGAGCGAGCGATGGGGAAGTGGCGGTGTTGTTGATGGTACCTGGGATGGGACTGTATGGTATACGGATAGACATGAATTGTGATGTTTGTTTTTTTTGTCATCATGATGGCCACTCGCCTTTAAGAGAAAGCTTTGTGTGATGTGAGGTGTGTAGTGAGTTGATGGGGAGACAGGTGGATGTTGTTGAGTTACGGGGAAGGAAAGGGGCTTTGCTCTGCAAGGAGGCGGCGGGCATTCGCCCCTAGTAAGAACGACCCTACAGTTGGTGAGGGACCGAGAGGAAGAACCGACAGATGAGAGACTAGGTGCGATGCCACGAGCTAATCCGCACATCTAGGTATTAGGCATGTAGGTAGGTATCTGTGCCTGTGTCTGTGGGTGATTGTTCAGAGAAGGGCAGGAATATATACCCTTATATTTTGAAAACAAGAGGAACGACCCCCAAGCGGCGGATGTTAGCGTCAGAGAATCTTGGGAGGACACGAACATGGAGAAAGGCCAAAGATTAAATATGATATGTGTTGTTCAACATCATATGTATGTCTGTGAGCTGTCCCCCTCAAGAAACGGGCTTTTGGCACCGCCCCGAGCCAGAACCGGGGGAAGGGAGCTAAACAGTCGGAGTGTTTGCTCCACGCCTGCACAGAGATACGTATCTGAATCCTGAAAGGTTAGAACCAACACCACCGGGTGTCCCACGTGTTGCTCCGTCCTGGATTTGTGTTGCATTCTCAGCCAGTAGCCGGAGATCGGGTAGAAACCAAGATCGGGTTGTACCCGGGGCTGTTGTTCCACGGACTCGGTTCCAACGCTGTGGGAAAGCGAGAAGAGATCCTGCAGATTATGGTGATGGAGGCGGTTGGGGTAGGCGGCCGGGGCTGGGAGAGCAAGGACCTGCGGTGTGTAACGTGTATGTACCGCGTGTTTGGGTGTATTGGTTCGAATGGGTATGGGGCCTGAGGTCTTTGTTTGCGTGAACCGCGGTGGGCTAGCTCTCAAAATCTAGAGGGTTGCGACGGATCAGCAAAAGCTACATGTTGGAGGAGAGGGGTTGTGAGGTGGGAGGAAGTCAAGAAGGCGAGGAGCCTTGGGGATCTTGGTTAGGGGCAGTAAGGCATCAAGTGCTGCTGTCAGCGGACGGGACAAAGGGGCTCAGCCCTAGCTGGTGTAGCCCACGATGGAGGGGATCTGTCGGCACTCGGGCGTATGGAATTGTGAGAATGTCTTCTTGGGGTCTTGGATGATGATAACGGCCGTTTTTAGACTCTGAGACATTCTCAGCGGCATGAGAGGGTGGGTAAAATCAAAGCCCCCTTATGTTTCTGTGTTTTGGTCAAGTTATGTCTCATGGTCAGCTCAATAAAAAGGAGGAGCACAAGTAACTTACCTCGAGGCCTCTGAGCGCCGGCTGGGGAGTACTCCGTCAGGTATTGAAAATACAATGCGTGTGCTGGGGACATGGGAAACATGTCTGCTTGAGAGATCAAGCAGACGGGCTCCCGCATTTGAGATTGGACCCTGAGTGCTGGATTGTAGATGATTCCTCTGGTACCGAGACATGCCCGGTATGCCTTCTTCGCACCTTTTCCCGCATCGAAATGTGGTATCCCTTGAGGCACAAAACCTGCGATGACCCCAGCCATTCGTCTCCGCCATCCGCCCTGGCGGAATCAACTTTTAAGGACCCTCGACCGGGCTTCTCCTTGGTCGTGAAACGTCGTATCCGGTTCCTCACCAGGACCACGGACCTGGGCCTGCACAAAACCTGCTCTTCTCCCTGGCTACCCATCTGCCCTGCGAAATCTCGCGCTCTGTCACTTCCCTCGACGACGAGATCACAGGCTGCACACACGGAAGCAAGCAGTTGGAACAGAAAGGCCGCGATCTCCCGGGACTTGATGCTCGAGAGGCAAGATTGCTCTCCTCCAACGGTCCGAACTGCCTTGCATGGCCACCATGTCGCCGTCTCACCGGGTCTGTCGCGCCAATCGCCGTAAAACGGTTCACTAAGAAACCCTGAGAAAGAGGTCATGATGCCATGGGCGTGGGACTGGACCTGACAGGGAGCGTTCGTCAGCGACGAGAAGTTTGTTGGTTGTCAGTCAGCAGCCGAGGGAATTTCTTGCTACTACATGCTGACCGCCGCCTGAGACTCCCCAATTTTCCAGATTGAAAGTCCTCCACCAGAATTGAGTGATTTTCTGGCTTTGCTTTGTCCCGCCGTTCGCAAGATCGAAAGAAAGCAGTGGCTGGCGTTCGTTGCTCGGAACCAAGGAAGCTTCACCATCCACAGTTGGCCAGTGCACTCTGGGCAATGGCAAACGACTCAAAAACATGAGGTAAAATTACAGTTACCGGTGTACCCTTGTGCAGGGCAGGGGAGGATTTCCTGCTTCGGGAAGCCGTAGGATTTCTTGGGCTACGGGAGCAGGGTTGTCATGGAAGTTGACATTGATCAGGGATGCGGTGGATGGGGTAACGGAAAGATTGGCGATGCGACCATTGCTGCTGCAGCGGGCGCCACTGCGGAGTACATGATACGTACATGTACGTACCGACTGCAGTCTTTCGGGTAGAGCTGCAGGTAAGGTGGCAGTGCAGTGTTGGCTGGTCGTGGGGAGGGAATGCAGATCCACGGTGTGGTTTGTTTGCGGTGGGCTTCCATGTGGTCTGTTTGCGGATTTTCAAGGGCGAAATTCAGCAGGCATCAGGAATTCTCCTGGCCAAAGGACGGTACTGACTCGTCTTTGCAGACTTACGAAACCCTTTTTCTCACCGAAGAATTAATCGTAACAGGGCGGCCGCAAAGCATCATAAACCCTCCGAGCCTAGAAGAATGGGATTTTGACAGGTGAGTTTCCGATTCGAGCCAGAGATTTGGGTTTGTGCCCTTGTCCCAAGTTGGGGCAAGCTGGAAAACAACCCGGGAGTGGAGTCCATGGACAGACGAGCTGGGTGGAGGAAGAGGAGAAACACGACAGCGAAAAAAGACACGATGAGGGTTCCAAACAAGTGCGTGATGGGTTTTTCGATGGTAGACAGAACCATCTGGATCAGGCAGGCAACTGCAGTCACAAGCGCGTGCCGGTACTGACCGCGGTGGAATGGATGGAGTCCCTCGGTACGTACCCGGGACATGTCGATCGAGTGGGGGTCACAGTTGGAGAATGGAGTGAACGAACGGTCACGAAGCTGGAGGCAATTAATGGCCAGATGGAGGGCGCTGGGAATGCTCCGGGTGGTTTGAGGAGTCTCAGGGCCCTGTATGTGCTCGCGGGGAAGCACCCCTGATTTCGGCCCTGGTTGGTTCAACATGTGGAAAGTCGAGGCTGTGTTGGCAGGTGCCGTCTGATGCCTGGCTGGTGGCCCAAGCTTCCTGCAAGCCGCACCGGGACCTGCTCCGGAAAAGCTTAATTCGACCATGTTTCGTGTATCAGGTGGTCCGAGCTCCTTCTTAGGCCAATTACGAGCGATTTTCGTGCGGCTGTTAGTGTTCTACCGGGGCCACATCGCGGGTGCTGGCCTTGGCATCTTGGCGCCCGAAATAGGCAAGTTCGCTCGAGACACCACAAGTTTGCGCCTTGTTGCTCCATTCAGCACCCACTGGAATCAGCGTCGAGAGCATGCTAGAATCCTGCTGTCGGTGGATCGATGCCTTGGGCTAAAGAATTGGAAACTGAGCTATTTTACATCTGCTTATGTCCGTCCATTTTGTTACGTATTTCTGTGTCTTTTTTTTTTTTCACGCAAAAAGATGAGAGAGAACGGGGCCGGCGTGTTCTTTCGATCGAGCCCAAAAACACAACCCCTTGCCAACGACATGCAAGCCAACATCCTTGCATATGGGACTGTCCAACCCCATCTTCACGTGGCAAGGGGTCTTCGGCTGGGGGCCAGGGACTCCAGGGACCAACCTTAACCTTTCCCACAGTTGCGTGGTTTGTGGTCGTGTTGGTCTGTTGGCGACTGGTCCGGGATGCCTCTGATCTCCCGCGAGCTGGGAACTGGAACCGGAGCTGGGATTTGGCACCTGTGATGGATGGGAGATGGCAGACAAGTGCGTAAGCGCCATGACTAACTAGACAGCATCGCCGGCTGCACCCTCGCCGCCGAGGCATGCCGCTCCTGGAGCCCTGTTTCGCTCCTGATATCCATCTCGGGCCGTAGCTGGTGCAGCTGCCGGGTGATCTGGCTGAAGCCGGCCCCCGTCGTGGCCACTCAGACCCTGCCTTGGCGTGGGATGTCATTGATAGTTTCGATGGAGGCTGGAATCCGCCGCTGATGGCCCAATCCATGCTTGTGATCCCCAACAGCTCGCGACACGTCTGGTTGGTTCCCTCGCGAGTGGGTGGCTCTTCCGCCATGATCCGCAACCTGCGCCGCCCAGTCACTTCGTGCCCGGATGCAGCAACCATCACGGAGTCCTCCTTTCAGATTACATGCGGCGCCATGGGGTGAGGGCAGCCTGAGCAGGAAGCACTGCCCACCCCTCCCTCCGCAGATCTCACCCTCATAAGCACCCGTTGTCTCCTTTGTTCAAGCTTCTTCTCTTCTCACGCACTCACTCCCACCATCTGTCCCGGTCTAATCTCGATCTACTGCTCTCTGCCGTCAGTCAGTTAGCATTGTCGACTCCGACAACAACCACCTTACCATGGACGAAAAAACAACCGTCGTGTCCACACAGGGGCAGGGGGTCCGCTGGCGCCTGGAGGATCTCGAGGGCCAGCAGGGCCAGCCGGCCAACACTCGCCCCCTGAAGCGCACTCACTCGCGTGGCTCCATGTCCATCCACAGCGTCCGATCAAACTCTGGCGTCGACCCTGCTGCCGCCCTGCCGATTCAATATCGGACTGTGTAAGTGCTCCTGGAGTGACATGAAACTCCCAGATTAAGACGGTTGGTTGCTAACGAATTGTTTTTCCAGCTCCATTGATATCGATGACTACAAGCGCAAGACCGAGCTGGAGCAGAAGGTCCAGAAGGGCACCCCGGCTGGTTTGTTTCTCGTCTCCCTCGCCCTTCCCGACAATAGCTGATATTGGAATTACACAGATCTTGCCGACCTCGAATGGCACACCATTTCTTCCGAGGAAGCAATCCGCCGCCTGTCGACTTCGAGCAACCAGGGCCTGTCCCAGGATCAGATCAAGCGCAGGAACGAGGAGTTCGGCAAGAACATGCCCCCTCCGGCCGAGTCACATCGCGCCAAACAAATCTTCGGTTACTTCTTCAAGGGCTTTGGTGGTATCCTCTTCATCGGCGCCATCCTCGTCTTCATCGCGTGGCGGCCCCTCGGCAAGCCCCCGGCCCCGGCCAACCTCGCTCTCGCTATCGTCCTCATCGTCGTCTTTTTGCTTCAGGCTGGCTTCAACATGTGGCAAGACTGGTCTTCGGCTCGTGTCATGGCGTCTATCAAGAACATGATTCCGGAAGAGTGCATGGTCATTAGAGACGGGGTCCAAGCCTCCCTCATGGCCGCTGACCTCGTCCCTGGCGACATCCTTCTCATCAAGGCTGGAAACAAGATCCCCGCTGATGTTCGCTTTACTGAGGTGTCTTCGGACGCCAAGTTCGACCGCTCTATTCTAACTGGTATGAAGACAGCCAACGGGATGATGTAATTTGTAGCTAACATTGGCTTGCCACAGGTGAATCGGTTCCACTGTCTGCCACTGTCGATGCCACCGACAAAAACTACCTCGAAACTAAGAACATCGGTCTTCAGGGCACCCACTGCTCTTCGGGAACATGCACGGGCGTTGTCGTCGCCACTGGTTCCCGTACCGTCTTCGGCCGCATCGCTAAGCTCACCAACGAACCCAAGAAGGGGTTGACCCCCATCGAGCGCGAAGTTCTGAACTTCGTCTTGCTCATTTGCGCCATCATGTTCACTGTCATTGTGCTCGTCGTCGTTCTCTGGTACGTAATACTATCCAGCTGGGGTTACTCCTGGATGCTGACTCTCGACACAGGGCCGCTTGGCTGAGGAGGGAGTATCCGGACTGGATCAGCGTGTCCAACCTGATCATTTCCTGCGTCTCGGTCGCTGTCGCCTTCATTCCTGAGGGTCTCCCCATTGCAACCACCGCCTCCCTTACCATTGCGGCCAACATGATGAAGAAGAACAAGGTGCTCTGCAAGTCTCTCAAGACTGTCGAAACCCTCGGCACTGTCTCAGTCATTTGCTCCGACAAGACCGGCACCCTCACCGAGAACAAAATGGTCGTCACGGACTGTGCCATCGGTCTCCAGATCATGGAAGCCGATCGTGCCCGTGATACCCTCGTCTCGGAGCGTGCCAAGGGCAGCCAAGCCAGCAACGCCGTCGACCAGCTGCGCACCATCGCCGGCCTCTGCAACGCCGGCGAGTTCGACGCCACGACTCTGCACCTCCCCATTGCCAGCCGCAAGGTCCATGGTGACGCCACTGACCAGGCCATTCTCCGCTTCGCCGAGCATCTGGGCCCCATCTCGGAGCTCAAACGCTGCTGGGCCACCAAGTTCAACCTCGCCTTCAACAGCAAGAACAAGTTTATGATCCGCGTCCTCGGTTCCACCAACCCGGAGGGCCTGACCACCGGCCTCCCCAACGGCACCGCCTCCATCTTCGAGCCCGGCGACATGCTTCTCACCATGAAGGGCGCCCCCGAAATCCTTCTCCAGCGTTGCACCAACTACACCAGCTCCTCGGGCGTCCCAACCCCCATCAACTCCTCCGCCCGCGCCGCCATCGAGCAGATCAAAAACGACTGGTCCTCTCAAGGCCGGCGCGTCCTCCTCCTCGCCCACAAAGCCATCTCCAAAACGTCCCTCAAATCCTCCCCCTCCTCCTCCGCCTTCGAGAATGAGATGCTCGAGCAAGCCAAAACCGGCCTCACCCTCGTTGGCCTCGTCGCCATCATCGACCCACCTCGGCCCGAGATCCCCGAGGTCGTCAAGATCCTCCGCGGTGCCGGCATCCGCATGTTCATGGTCACGGGCGACTTTGCGCTCACCGCCCAGGCCATCGCGCGCGAGTGCGGCATCATCACTAACCCGGACCATGCCGTCGCTAACGTCTCGGCGCTCTCAAGAGATACGATTGAGAAAGCGTCGATCAAGGGCGGTGTTGCGCCCTCGGAGACAGGGGACGAGGATGAGTTGCCCAAATCGATCGTTGTTACTGGTCCAGACCTGATTACCCTCAACGACGCCCAGTGGCAGCAGCTTGTGAATGACTACCGCGAGGTGGTCTTTGCGCGCACCACGCCCGAGCAGAAGCTGCGGATTGTGCGCGAGATTCAGAGCCGCGGACATGTGGTGGGCATGACGGGTGATGGTGTCAATGATGCGCCTGCGCGCTTCGCGCGGCGGATATTGGCATTGCTATTGGTGGGGGGAGTGATATTGCTGTTGAGGCCGCGGATATGGTGCTGCTGGAGTCGTTCTCGAGTATTGTTGAGGCTGTCAGGTTTGGGCGTGTGTTGTTTGACAACCTGAAGAAGACCATTGCGTATCTTCTTCCCGCGGGTTCTTTCTCTGAGTTCTGGCCTGTCATGACAAACGTCGCGTTTGGCATGCCGCAGATTCTGAGCTCTTTCCTCATGATTGTCATTTGGTAGGTTCTCCCACTATTGACTTTCGCTGCATCCCCTGCTAATTAGACTCCCAACAGCTGCCTCACAGACTGTCTCGCCGCCACAGCCCTCGCCTACGAAGCGCCCGAAGCGGACGTGCTCACGCGCCCCCCGCGCCGCGTCGGCGTCGATCGCCTCGTCGACTGGAAGTTTATCCTGCAAACCTACGGCTTTATCGGCATGCTCGAGACCTTCACCTCCTTCACCATGTCGTACTGGTACCTGGAGCGCAACGGGGTTCCCTTCACCAAGATCTGGTTTGCCTTCCGCAACCCGGATGGTGTCGATGCGGATTACTACATGCAGAAGCTAAATGAGGCGAGCTCAATTTACTTTGTTACGTTGGTTGTTATGTAAGTCTTCCCACTTGGTAATGTGTTTGAGGATCGGTTTGGTTGCTAATACGTTGGGACAGTCAATGGTTCAACCTCCTCGCCGTGCGCACCCGCCGGCTGTCCATCTTCCAGCATCCGCCGCTGTTCAATAAGGAGACACAGAACTTTTACCTGTTCCCGGCGATGCTGTTTGCGCTGGTCATGGCTTTCTTTTGGCTGTACATCCCGCAGCTGCAGACCGTGCTGGGTACCGCTGAGGTGCCGGTTGAGCATTGGTTCTTGCCGATGGCGTTGGGCTTGGGTATTCTGTTATTGGATGAGGCGCGCAAGTATTGCTTGAGGAGGTGGCCGAAGGGTATTGCTGCGAGGTTAGCGTGGTAGAAAGTTGGGTGGGGGTTGGGGTTGGGAAGGGGGAGTGGTGGTAGATTTCCTTTTCGTTGTTGGGAGGGATTTTGCAGGCGTGATACAGTATTTCAATACTAAATCGTTAACCAGCCAAGAGGTGCTGGATCGCTTATTTCAATGTGCCCTTTTCTGCCTTGAAATCGTGGGAAGTGTTGTTGAAAGGGTGGTCAAGGACTTCGTATCTAGCAAGCCACACTGTGTCAGAACCAATCTTCTTCAACCTCCTTCCCTTGGCAACAGCAAATACGAGGCCGTTCTTCCCATGTGGTACAAGAAACACGTGCTGCTATGGCTGCCGGTGCTAGCGTTGCCGACCCCATGTTTTCAGGCCGTGAGGGAGTCGATATCCCGCCTTATGCCCCGCACTCTGAGGGCTGACAATTGGTCGTTCTGTAGCATCCTGGGCATGGTGTGATCTGGGTCAACAAGCGATTGGCTGATGATCTGGGGGGCTTGGAGCTGGGTGGTGTTGTGATGGATGCCCTGGTCTGTCTGGGAGACCATGAACATGAATAAGATGAAAGGTCTGGCGCCGTCTTGAGGCCAAAGTTAACTCATTCTCCCCAATTTTCCTCCATTACACACATTCGTTTTCACCTCAAACTCCTCAGTCCATCCATCAAAATGAAGTTCACCTCCCTTGCCCTCGCTGCCCTCTCCGCCACGGCCGTGGCAGCGGACTACTTCTTTGTCCTCACAACCAGCACCAAATTCCCCTCCATCAACAACCAACGCCTCCGCTCCAACGGCTCCGACACCCCCGGCGTCACCCTAGCCCCTTACAATCCTGCGGACCACTTCAACCGCATGGTCGTCGCCCGCCCCCAGGACCCCTTGAACGCGCTCAACGTCGTGCCCACCAACCCGCACCCGCCGCCCGTCCCGGGTTTCTACGGCCTGAGCAGCCGAGACGGGGTTCCGGATGCGTATCGGTTGATTTATACGTACCGACCGGAGGATGAGGGAAATAACTTCCCGTACCAAGAGTGTACGCAACAACTTCTGCTGGTTTTGCCCCTTTTTGGTTGTCTCACGAGCTGTTTTGCTCCCGAGACGAGCACTTTGCTCACGAAATGTTTGAAAAATTCCTATACGAAATTAAGTGACTGACATTGTTGGTAGTTCTGCTGCAGAAGGTGCAGGGACGGTGTGGGCCGAATGGGAAGGTGTTGTTGAGCTATAAGCCGGTGGGGGGTGGGCAGTGGAGGTGGTTTGCGGTAAAGGAGAAGACGGCCGTTGGGGTGGATAAGTGTATGTGATTCACTGAGGCTTGTGGGTTGATGATTTGACTGACATTTTGAGTAGGGGTGCCGTGGTATATCAAGCGGTCGCCGTCAAACGAGGCGGTTTTGGCTACGTGGGATTATGATGCTGTGGCGGTGGAGTTGGTCGAGGCTAAAGGGCCGGTGAATTCGGGTGCTCCTGGTGGTGTGGAGGAG
Organism: Collariella sp. IMI 366227; assembly: GCA_027946355.1. NCBI lineage: Eukaryota > Fungi > Ascomycota > Sordariomycetes > Sordariales > Chaetomiaceae > Collariella > Collariella sp. IMI 366227. The sequence continues at coordinate 132,755 of JAPEUS010000004.1, read as the reverse complement.
TAGGCATGTCCCGGAAGCTTGAGATTTTGGGATTCACCTTGGGCGATGATTGTGGTGCTTGATCTGTTGCAGCTTCTTTTCATAATGATTCGGAGAGGTGGTATAAGGTTCTTGTTTTGCTGTAACTGGTTGGGGTATAAAAAAACTAGTAATTGGCCATAAATTCCTCCAAAGTCATCCCACCGCGTCCATTAGAACTTAAACTGACGGCCCTAAGCGCGAAGATGGACAGTGGGTCTTTAAAAAAATCCAACATTGAGTAACGTTATGCCTTTCTTCGAGGCCGATATTCACTCCTCCCAGCGCTCATAGTCACTAAAGTACTTGTCATGTATCCTAGTGGCATACTCAACCAGGACCGGGAAGCTCCTCACAAGCTTCTCTGATTCTGGAGCCCTGCGAAATCGTTAGCACCCCTTCTCAGCCACACCACGCCACCATTAAACTGTGCACTTACGCCTTACAAACCAGGGACGCAGCAACAAACCCAAAAACAACTGAATCCGCCTCCGTCGCCTTCTCCCCCCCAAGCACCCAAAACGGCCCCTGCCTGCCCGCAGCCAGCGCCCTGCTCCGCGCCTCGACCAACATCGCATTCAAACCCTCCCATACCTCGCGCCGCGCGGCCGCCGCCTCCTCGCGCGTATACCGCAGCACCCCCTGGCCGTGCAGCGTGCCCATCACCTTGCGGTAGGCGAGCAGTCCAACAAGCACCCGCACGGGGTACGGCACGGCTGCCAACACGGTGTCGCGCATCGTGTAGTAGTTGTCTTGCCAACGCTCGCGCACCTGGGCTGGTTCAGCATTCTTTTTATTTCAAAATGTTTATGGGAGGTAGGAAGCAAAACTCACCTGGTAAAAATACAACTTATCCTCCAACAACGCCCTCACCGCCAGATCCTTTGCCCTCTCCGCAGGCGTCAGAGACGCGTTCAGATCCGCCATGTGCCCGTCCTCGACGAACTTGCGGACGATCAACCCTGAGTCACCTAGCAGTTGCTGCTTCGGTTTTGACTCGGCGTCCTGCGTGGTGGCTGCTTCGACATAGGGGATCTTGCCGCGCGGCGCCTTCATTGGCGAACCGGCTCCGAGTTTGTATCTCAGCCCGGCCATGCGCAGCCGCGCCTCGAGCTTGTTGCTGAAGGGCGACCATACATAACATGCGCGCGCGGGGAACCCACGGTGTAGGGTGAGGGCTGGGAGGGTAGAGTTGGACATTGTCGGTTTTGTGAGGGTTGTGAGAGATGAATATCGGTTCGATGGTTGGTGTTGTTATCTGGAAATGAAAGAGAGGGCTTATATTCCAGAGTGTAGTTGAAGCTTATCTCCGATCTTCACCGGCTCCGAGACGGATGGTTGATCTTATGCGGCCCGCTTTCCAGGCACCAAACGCGCGAAGGAATGGCGGGTGGATCGACGACGCACAAGTGAGACATTCCTGAATCCTGCCTTGAGTTTGTTCCGCATGAAGCTGGGGTACTGGTATTCCTAGTTTCTGCCACTCCTCCTGGTGTTGTTGACATCTGGGTTGCGAACGGAGTCTCCTGGTCGTTTTCTCGGGGTGAGCCTCTTGACGCTATCGAGACAGGATTTCTGGACGCAGATGCAGGACCGGCTGATTGATTCCCAGTTAATGTGCTCGACTTCCTGACATCTCAATCACGCGGCTTGGTGTAGACAATTCGCAACGCACGCCGCTTCAGACAAAAACTGGACGGCACAATTCCAACCTCGGCCCCCAATGCCGAGCCACAGTGGTGAGATCAAGTTGTCATCGTGAATGGAAGCCCTGCCGCCCTCCGGACAGGCGGCCGTTGAGGAATTCGACCCGGAGACCAGCAAGACGCGCTGTGTCCTCCGATCAAGATTCAGAAATGAGGTCGGAAGCCAGCATTCCCACTGCCGTGCTGTGTCCCGAGGGTTCGGTGCCGTGGGAAATAAGCATTCGGCGATGTGGAGCCGAAAACCCTTGAGGGACCCTGATCCTGGGAGCTGAGCAACACTATCCCGCCGCTAAACTCAATATCGCACGTATAGACCTCATTCAGGAAAACCCCATCCGATGGTTGGTCAATGGTGAGCCCCAAATCCCAGCTGGACTGTGGATTGGGGAGATGAAGATGGACTTAACCTTGAGGTTCTAGAACACTACCCCTTTGCGACCACTTCACCTCCCACTGGCTGATCTTCCCGACGCGACGATGTGCGCTTTTCCTCCCTTCGCGATGCGCCTCCTTGTCGTGGCCCTCACCACCCTCCCGCCCTCACGATGATACTCCAGCCAACCTCCTACGCCGCCATGGCGCTCGCCAAAGCGCAGACCCTGATTCCCCCAATTTGGGGCACGCGCACTGGCTTCCCCCTACGCCTCATCGCAGCCAGCACCGGGCTCGTCTTCTTCATGCTCCTCCTCCTCCTCGACAGCACGCACGTCTACCTTTCAGCCTTTTCCCCCTCCACCCACAACCACCCACCACCCCTAGACCCAGATACCCTCAAGATCCCCAACCACCTCCACTTCGTCTACCTCCTTCCGGACCCAGAAACCTCCGACTTCACCTTCCAATTCTCCCACTTCCTCGCCCTCTTCTCCGCTCACCACCACTGGCGCCCCACCAAAATAACCCTGCACACCAACGCCCCCTCCAACGGCACGGCCATCACCCGCGCCGGCGCCGGCGCCGCTGGCAAATGGGCCCGCCTCATCCTCACGCACTTCAACACGACCCTCTCCATCAACACCGTCCCCACCCCGACCCACGCAGGCAACGGCGTCGAGCTCGTCAACATGGAGCACCGCTCCGATTTCGTGCGCGTCCGGGCACTGCACGACATGGGCGGGGTGTACATCGACTGGGACGTTCACGCGCTGCGGGGGATTCGAGCCCTGCTGGATAGCGGGTTTCGGGGACTTGTAGGGCGGGAGCAGGACGGGTTTGTGAATAGCGGGACGTTTATGACAGTCAAGGGTGGCAGGATGATAGGGTTGTGGATGGAGAGGATGCACGTGGTGTATGATGGGAAGTGGGCAACGCATAGTAATGAGTTGTTGACGGGGATTGTGGAGAGGTTGGGGAGGGAGGAGGGGAGGTGTTGATTATGGATCGGGAGGCGTTTGCGCCGGGGTGGTTGAATGAGGATTATGATGCGTTGTTTGGGGTGAGGGAGGTGGTGTCGAATTTGGAGGGGGGTGCAGGGGGTGAGTTGGAGGGTGGGAGGAGGGGTTTGCGGATCGGTGGGAGCACCCCGAGTGGTTTCCTGAGTGGCAGAGGGATTGGTCGGCGACGTATTTGCTGCATGGGTTCTTGCCGTATCGGTCGGGCCATCAAGTGTCTGGGTTTAATCATATTACGCCGAAGTATGTGCTGTCGAGGCAGAGTGACTTCGCGAGGGCGGTGTATTCGAATGCGAAGATGCTGTATGACCAGGGATTGGTGGAGATAGAGGACTCATACATGGGATTATAAACAGCGCTGTTTGTGATAAAAATAGATATTTTGGAATTCTTGGAGTAGTTGCTCAGAACACAGCAATCGCATTTGGCGGGGAGGCGACGAGGCCTGGGTGGTTCAGGGGCGCTGATGTCAGCAGGAAGCTGTATCTGCCCGACTTCTTGGCATACTCGCTCAGTGCCTTGAGATCCCAGAGCTCTCCGATGGGCATGCCAAACTGAGTGAGGAACCAAGGATGAAGGACTGAGGTTGTTAGGCTGGCAATCATTTTCACCAGCGGAACAGGACGACTCACCAAGGTCAGAGATACCACCTGGAGTCCCATCGGGCTTGAGGGGCGGTAGCGCCTCAAACCCATGGGCATCGCCTGCCACGGCGGCAAACCGATGGTTCCAGATCCAGCGCGCCGTGTCCTCGGTCCCGTCCACGCCAGACAGCTTCCCGGCAGCGAACTTGGCAAACAGCTCCGGGCTCGGCTGCTCCAGCACCTCGGTGTACCCTGTCCGCACGATCAAGATATCACCCTTTTTGAACTCAACGCCCTGCCACTTAGCCACCTTCTCCATATCGTCGGGCGTGATCCGGTGTCCATCTAGCGGATGGTACGGTGTACCGGTGGTCTCCTCATCGTAGCGCTTCCAGTCGATCAGCACGCCGCGGGCGACGACGGCGCCGCGCGAGTGCCACTGCTCGCAGGTAGGAAGCATATTATCCACAGTCGACTGGACCTCAAGGGTCTCCTGGGTCGGGCAGGCGCCGTTGTAGGCGACGCCGTCCTTGGTGACGTGGCACAGGCTGTCCCACTGGCTGCTGAACTGGGTGTTGAAGTGCAGCTCGTCGTCCCAGCCTTCGCACTCCATGCCCATCTCCTGAAGCGGCATCGGCTTGTGTACGGGCGGCTTCCGGCCGGGGAGTGGGAACTTGATGCCGTTGAGGGGCCAGCTGCGAGCGAAGTCAGCTGAGTGAGCGCTAGGGACGGTCTACGATTGCTCGCCATCACAGACTTGAGGGAGATGGAGACGCCATCCTTGACTTCTGCGGCCGCGGCGGCAACAATCGGGGGAGTGAGGAAGTTCAGGGTGCCGAAAACGTCCTTCTTGCCGTCTTTGTCGAAGACGCCCCAGGCACATCCTTGGGGCTGGCCGTTCACCTTGGGGAGGCTGTCGAAGTCGGGAACGGAGCTGGGATCCATGCTGACAGAGACGTGATGGCTGTCGTTTTCTTGCAGCTTAGATTGAGTACAGAGCGCTCAACAAGGCTCTGTGTGGTTGGGATTGGTAGGGTCTTTGTCGTTGGCTTCACGACAGGTGTTGGTTTGGTGTCTCCCAAAGACTTTGGCAGGCACAGCAACATCCCCACCCCCTTCTCAAGCTCTCGATCCTTCCATGGCCGACGTCGACCCGCTCAGGCCAGCAGTGATGTGACCTGCAGGAGCTGTTGCTTCTCAGGGTCGGTGAGAAGAGCGGTCCAATGATGCGACACAATCACAGACTGGGGAATGCTGCTTCCGCTCACGCTAACCCATAAATGGCAGTGGATAGTCGATAGCCAAGAGTCCAAAAATTCCAAGATTGGCTTGCTATTCAGCCATGGGATATGGGATATTGTTGAGAGTCTGGTTGTCTGGGGAAGATGAAACGAAGAGTGTGATTTTGTCACTGTGTGGAGGGTTTGGGTGGTGGTGGGGCCCTGCAGGGGATTTCCCGAAACGGGGCTAGTGTGCGGGGGAAGCACAAGATCCCCGAGATCCACATCAATGGGTTCTTTCCAGACCTTGCCGCAACCGACCTTAGCACTCGGCAGCTCCCGCCAACAGCACTGCTCAGATGGAGCCGCTTGGGAGCTTGTCTCGACCTCGAAATAACATTTAGCTCATGTTTGCTGTCTCACTCAGCGCTATTACCTCCAGATAGTACCCACAGCCTCGAATGACATAGTGTGAGAAAATGTCACAGTGCCCCACGACCCCGGGCGGGGAACAAGTGTTGAAACTCGAGACCGGCCACCGGGCCACCACTTTTGCCCCTCGGTTACGCAGTTACATTCCATTCCAGGTTCCAACCGCTGTCCTCCTCCCCTGCAGCCACATATCGTCGTACTGCTGCTGCCCAACCTATAGAAATGGCGCAGTCGTACAGGTGTGAGCGTGGGGAGTTATCTTGGGCGGCTCTCGAATCGTTGATTGCGACATGGGGCGGACTCGCGGCGAGTTGGCACCCCCCGAACTCTGCCATAGTCTGTTCCGTGAAGAGATCCGATAACGAATACGGCTGCCCGGCTTGATCGCTTTCGCTTCGTAACGTTTGCCTTGTTTGTCTATCAGCCGCAGGAGGGTTGCTTCCGCCCTCTTGGCCTTCGGATTCTTGAGGGCGTGGGACTGAGAAAAATCCGAGACCGAGCCGCGGGGGCAGAACGTTCTGTCTTCCAGGACAATCCTTGGTTGGCAAGGTAAGCATATAAAGCTCCCAAAAATCTATCCTATCGTCCAGGACGTTCATCCGTTGCCTCATCCCATCCCCCCTCATCTCAAACCGATATCACGATCATGACTGCTTCAACCGAGACCGCCAATGGCACCACCAACGGCACCCAGACAGCGCCGAGCGCGGAGGACCTGAAGCTCTTCGAGCTCTCCCAAAAATACAGCGCCGAGGCCGCCAAGCGTATGCGTTCCGATGGGCTCAACCAGTTCGTCCCGCTCCAGGACTCACTCAGCGAACGGTTCCGCTCGCTGGCCGAGGACCCCTGGGTCGACCATGCCGCTCTCAACGCCAAGGAGCCCGTCAAGGATGGCTCCAAGTTCAAGTTCCTGATCCTCGGCGCCGGTTACGGTGGTCTTCTCTTCGCCGTGCGCTTGATCGAAGCCGGACTCGCCAGTGGGCCTGATGACATTCGCTTCGTCGATGCTGCCGGCGGCTTCGGCGGCACCTGGTGGTGGAACAGGTACCCGGGCCTGCGCTGCGATATCGAGAGCTACATCTACATGCCCCTGCTCGAGGAGACCGGGTACATCCCCAAGGCCAAGTATTCCCCCGGCGCCGAGCTGCTGGAGCACGCCGACCGTATCGCCACCAAATGGGAGCTGCATGACAAGGCCATATTCCGCGCCCACGTTAAGACCACCAAGTGGGACGACGAGGCCGAGTTGTGGAATGTCCAAGTGATCGAAGGCCGTGGGCCTGGGGAGCAGAGCCGCGAGCTGAACCTCCAGAGCCAGTATGTGCTCATTGCGTCGGGAATTCTCACCAACCCCCATGTTCCCAAGATTCCCGGGCTCGACTCCTTTGAAGGGCCTTTGTTCCACACCGCCCGCTGGGACTATCAGGTTTCTGGTGGCACCCCAGAGGATCCAACACTCAAAGGGCTGGAGGGCAAGCGTGTTGGAATCCTCGGTACTGGCGCCACTGCCATCCAGGTCGTTCCCCATCTGGCGAAGTATGCAAAGGATCTGTATGTGTTCCAGCGGACGCCGTCGTCGGTGTCCTGGCGTGGTCAGCGTGCGACAGACCCTGAGGAATGGTAAGAACCAAAGGCAACTTTGGATATTCGCAGAAATACTTACCTCGCCACTACAGGAAAACAAAGATCGCCCGTGGGAAAGGCTGGCAGCGTGAGCGCATGTTGAACTTCGACTCCTACCTGACCGACGCGGTCAAAGAAGGACAGGAGGACATGGTCGCAGACGGCTGGACCGCGCTGCGTTCGTTCTCTGCCGTTCTCGGCTCCCCCAGCTACCCCATCGTCGAGCCCATCCCGGAGAAGATCGCCCAGCACGTCGGGCGCCTCCTCAAGATGGACATTCCCAACACCGAGCGCGTCCGTGCCCGCGTCGATAGCATCGTGCAAAACCCCGAGACCGCCGCAAAGCTCAAGGCGTGGTACCCAACCTGGTAAGCCCCTTAATTCCCACCCCAAGCCATCACCCTCGAACTAACACCCAACCCCAGGTGCAAACGCCCCACCTTTTCCGACGACTACCTCCAAACCTTCAACCTCCCCAACGTGCACCTCATTGACACGGACGGCGCAGGCGTCTCATCCGCCACCCCGACCTCCCTCACCGCTTCTGGCACCTCCTACCCGCTCGACATCCTGGTCCTCAGCACAGGCTACGAGACCCCCAGCATTGGCGCCGGCAGCCCCGCTGTGCGCACGGGCGTGGCCATCTACGGCCGCGCGGGCCGCTCGCTGGATGAAAAGTGGAAGACGCAGGGCGCGAGCACGCTGCATGGTGTTGCAAGCAACGGGTTCCCGAACATGTTCTTCGCGCCGCTGAGCCAGGCCGCGCAGGCGGTGAATAATGTGTGCACGTTGGATGTGGCGATTGAGCAGGTGGTGTATTTGGTGGGGCAGGCGGAGGGAGGGTTGGGAAGGAAGGTGGAAGGGCGGTGGTCGAGGTAAAGGCTGAGGCGGAGGAGGCGTGGGGGAAATTGTGAAGCGCGCAGCATGGTTTTCGAGCGTGATGAGCTGTACGCCGGGGTATATCACGTCGGAGGGGAGGCGTTGAAGGTGGACGAGGATCCGATGGTGAGGATGAGGAAGGCGAGGTCGGGGCCGTATAAAGGGGATGGCGGGGTTTATTAAGGTGTTGGAGGAGTATAGGGCTGATGGGGGGTTGAAGGGGATTGAGGTTACGTCGGTGAAAGGGGCATGAGGGGCGAGAGGTGGGAAGGCAGTAGTAGGTGTAGTCTGTTAGTGATGGAGAAGCGGTACTTCCGTTTGGATCAAGGGACTGGAGTGGGCAGTGTCAAGAAGAGAACCTTGGGAATCTGCATAACAATTTGAACGTGATGATTCAATCTAAATCCCCTGGCAGCTCTTGATGTGGTTGTATGCAGAGGTGACACAAATAAGAAAAGAAAGGATGAGACTGAGAACAGAGGGGAAAGGAGTTTGGTGATGAGACCAAGAAAAAACAAGCCGACAAAAGCCAGACCACCACCTAAATAACCCTGCACAGACACCTCCCGTGTGCTCCGCTCTGGCCTAAGAACGAGGGCAACTGGGCCATATCATCTTGAAGTTGTTTTTCACCGATTTGTAGTACGGCAGTGCGTTGCTGTGGCCAGCTCCGCAATTGGCGTAGCCGAAAATGACCGAAGATCCAGCAGCTTCCTTGTGGTCGTTGGGATAGGTCTCTCTACCCATGATCGTACCTTTGTCGTTGCCAGGGCAGCAGCCCTTCACGATGTTGTCTGCATGCTTTAGCAGGGACTTGGCCAAGGCTCGGATGTTCCGGTTATGTGGCTACAGGGAGCAAGGTGTGTTAGCTGTCTGAACTGGAACGTTCGCAGACTAACCTCAACATTTGCAGACAAACTTACGTTGCACCACCACAGCCCCGTCATTCCTTTGCAGCCCAGCCGATAGCATCGGTTGGCGTCCAAGGTCCAGCGCCCCCCAAGGCCGCTCAGTTGGATCATGAGCTCGTTCGCCTGCCCTCTGTAGCCCGCAGCGAAGGTAGACTTCTTGCCGCATTCGAGCATCCCTGCAGGTTCATCCAGCGGGTTCAGGACGGTGACCCAGGCGCGGCCCGCATTGATCCTTGTGATTTTATCCCAGATGTCCTGTGAAAAAGAAGGTGAGCCTCTTGTATGCACCTGGCTATAGAGATGCCAGCATCAGCCATGCTTGGCACTCACATCCATATTGTATCCATAGGCCTCATTGAACTTGCCGTCTTCAAAGATGGGGCCCTCCCAGCGGATCGGACGTTGGTCCTTGTTGGAATCGTCGTACCAACTATCGCCACGAGGGGTAACCACGGCAGCTTGTACAGCCTGATGAAATACTGGTTAGTCTAGAGTGTGTCACTGAAAGGGAAACAGAAGTGCTTACGATGAGTGCCGCCGCCAGGACCACAATGCCAGCAATAAAACCGCGTTTAACCATTTTGTCAGTAGTAGAGATGTTGTGGGTTGCAAGTAAGCTGAGAAGCCAATGCCAGAGTGTATTATACATAGCCTGAAGCAGCCAAACTACCCATCCAGAACCAGACTTTCGTTTTGGTTTTATGTCCACCAAGCCCTAGCACTGTTACCTCCATTTCCCTTGCCTCCGAGGACTACTGAAAGAAAGTCACAGCCTGTTTGCCCATTTTTCTCAAAACCCAAAGAAAGTCTGCGGCACACCCCAGTCTGCAGTACCCAAAAATAATCAACTGGCACGGAGCAGGCCACAAGCCGCAATGACTTGCCTGCAAACAAGCCACGAGAGGCGCTTCTGCCTTGGGACTGTCCCGCGTGGACCGAAAAATAGGTATGGCGAAACACCAAAATCTCCGCATTAAGAACAGAGCTTGCCCGTTATTAAACCCGTGTTGATATTGTGTTCAAAGCTTGATCAAAACGAATAATACTAATGCCCAGGTATGCGCTCGGTCATGGCCAGTATCAACAAAGAAAAGATGCTGCAGCTCGGCTTCAACAGACATAAGTAGTTTTGCCGGTTATCCGTACTTCTCAAAACTGCCCAACCTTGGACTGCTTGCTAAACACACTGACGTTGCACCACTGTGGTAATCTTTCTCAAGTTGGGCAATGAGGTTTCGACTTGAGTGTTCAGTATCTTCCAACTACCAAACCCAGTTTGTCAGGGGTATGCCGGTCGGGCCTACTCCTGGCTGCAGCAGGGCAGCATGGCAGAACCAACCTGCAATTTCCATCACCAGCAGTCGGTCGGGCTTAAACTGACCGTCTGATGCACCTCCAACACGGCCAGTATCAACACCGCCTGGGTTCCATAGTTGTGATCAACGGCTTTAAAGTTGAACAACGCCGCACTTCAAAATATCATGATGCGACCAGCAGCCACGAACAGCGACAAGCATATCGACCTGCTCAGCGAAGCTCGGAACGGTCTCTGGGTTGACGAGGTGAACACGGCCCGGGTGGACGGCCGTATGTGCCGTTGGGTGTTGTCACTTCACTCGTCGAGTCTTCAATGCAAGCTTGAGGCCGAATTCCTCCACGGCTCATTCAATCTTTGCCAAAGAGTTGTCTTCAGCGATAACAGCACCTAAATACTGAGTTTCGCCCGCGCGGATGGCACCCACCCGAAGTTCGCCAATGATAAGGTCGCCGTCAAAATCAAAATGTGGAGCATTCTTCAAGAGAAGACCAGTTAGTTAACTATTCTCTCTTACCCCGGATACATGCTCTTGAGGTCTTGCTGCCGATAATTTGTTTGGCTTGGGCCCCTTCATCCCGATGGATTTCATAATGGATATATGTGCCAATGATGTTCTCAGTAACCCAGAGACCGACAGACGCCTCAAAATCGGCATCAGCGATGAGGACGTTAAGTTATTGTTTCGGCAATTTGTCAACTTCCAGCTGCAGCTTTTTTTTAGCTAAAATTTGATCGGATTGGAAGCCTGCCGACGAAGAAGACGGGCTTCTCCGCGCACAGCTACCGTTGACGTTGGAGGCACACGACGTTCTCGCGATGACGGTAGCTTCCCATACACACAACTTCGGCGACATATAGGCTTCGAGTGGTGGGGGCGGCAGCAAAGGGCTATCGGTGGCAGCGAGGTTGACGCACTAGGGAAATAGAACTAGAAGGTTGTGAATTTGGAGCCGTATAATAAAGAGGTTGACGAGATGGGGGCGGTCAAGGCGCTGGTGGAGAGCGGGAATTTGGAATTGCTAGAATCTGTGGCAGTTGTTGAAGAGTTGTAATTCAGGGTCTGTTCAACAAAGAACTATTATCGTGCGCAAGTTCCAATAGCACTGTGTTTAGACCCACTTCCCAGCTAGAGTGGGGCAAATTCGTTCATGGATCACCATGCTCTGCCGCCCTCCAAACAAGCGACTACTGCTTTTCGGCGCCTGCCATCATCGAACCGCGAATTCGCGAGTCACCTTGAGTTTCGGCACCATTCGGCACCTTCCCAATCAGAGTCGCACTCTACCTCCACTTCCCTCGCCCAAACTCTTCCGCGACTCCCCCTTCTTCCCTCCACAATGAGCCGAGCAACCCCGCGCAAATCCCGCCACCACCAGCACCCAAGCAACAGCAACAACACGCGCCACCAACCCGTCATTGCCTCCGACTACGAGTCCGATGCCGCACAATACCTCGACATCATGTCCCAACCGCCCGCCCCTCCAAACCCCAATCCACAGTCCCAGCAGCCGCCGCGCGACAACATGGACATCAGCCTCACCGTGCTCCGGCGCTACCAGCCCGACATCCGCTCGATCCTCGCGATTGCCGCCAACGCGGTAGCGTACAACTTTCTTGAGGCAACACAAGAGTGGGAGAAGCACGGCGCCGAGGGCACCCTCTTCGTGTGCGAGCAGGAACCTGTGACTGCCCCCACTGGCCAGGTGCTGCCGCGCGCGTGCGTGTTCGTGCTCAATAGGCGGAGCATGGAGAACCTGGTGGTGGATCTTCTGCGCGTGACAGATTGTGAGGTGGTGGGGGAGCTGATGGTGTTTCGGCTGCAGCAGGATGAGGCGGCGGCGGCGGGGATAATGGGGAGGAGGATGGGGAAGAGGATTTTGGGGTTGTGGATTCATGCGGATGAGGTTAATACGAGAGAGGTGCAGACAAGTTTGATATTGGGGGCGTGGCAGCAGGGAAGGCAGGCGTTGGAGGAGTACATTCAGGCTGTCACGGGGGCGGCTGGGACCGGAGCGGGGAAGCAGGTTGCGCAACCACAGGCTGAGTCGGCGGGGAGAGGCGGCTCGGGTGCTGGGAAGCGGCTCAGCATAACGCAGCTGTTTGGGCAGAAGAATGGCGGGTAAAAGGGCAGACGATATTGCGGCAGGCTGTTGGCCGCCGCCGTGGTTGCTCGAAAAGCAGCGTTCGCCCCTGGGAGGTACAACAGCTCTGGACAACAATAGCGCCCGAACCATAATCATACCTTCAGATATACCCCGAGTTATGAAGCAATTCGATGTTTCCAAACAAACAAACCACCCCATCCGTTACTGTCTGAGGGCACACTCTTGCCACGGCGGTCTAGGCCAAAGCCTACAGTGTTCGTAAATTTATTTGTACTGTACTTTCGGTCTTGAGCTGAAATTCCATAGCAGTTGTATCCGGACCTGACAACCTCCAACACCCAATAAGACACTTACCTTCCAACATGGCGACAGTCGAGAACTACAGCGGCGACACTAGATTCCCTCTGGACGACACCAGCAATATCATTTGCGCAACCGCACAAACCCAACTGTCTATTGTCTCATCATTCCAGCAATGGCTCTCCGAAGTTGAGGACCGTGGCGACATCGTCAAAAGGATACAGAGCCGCTTGAAGAGCTACGAACAATGGCTTCAAAAAGTAGAAAACAAGTCATATCAGGCAATTGACGATGGAGGACCCTGGGCGATGGCTTGTCACCTCAAGCCCGGCAGTGGAAGCGGTTCAGTCATCACTGTCACTGGACCAGGACCTGGTGATCCGACTGAAATTGCAGCGAAGGACAAAGAAGAAGCGAAACGTCTTATGACAGTACGCAAGGAATGGAAGCCTCGAGGCCTGCCCAAACACTGACTCAGGTTCCACAGGATGAATACCTTGGGTACATGGTCAAAATTGTAAGCTCCTCTTTCAACCATTATCCCTCCCCATCCTGACATTCTGTTCCTAATGCGCCCCTCTCCCCCAGTGTGCCGCCTTCTCCCAATCCCATACCAGCCTCCAATCCCTCCTTCAAATATCCAACGAAATCCGACACGAATCATCCAAACTCAGGTACGCAACCATTTCCCACAGGTATCAATTCTCCGCCCTCTCAACCGCCCAGACCCTGCCAGACCCTGCCAGACCCTAGCCTCCAATCTCCATAATCTTCAAGAGCTTATTACGCTCCGGCTTCGCCAGAAAAAACTACGAATTATCAGACTAACCGAGAAACCCTGTCCGACATCACAGCCAACCCCCAGAGCAGACCGTCAGAACCCACATCCGCCTCTTGCAAGAGTACAACGACGTCAAGGACATTGGCCAGCAGCTGATTGGGCTGGTGGCTGAGAATAGGGGGGTGCCGGTGCGGGAGCTATATGAGACGGGGGAGTTTGGTGTGGGCGGGGAGCATTGATGCTTCACTCGAGGGGTGGTTGGTGCTGAGTTGTCCGGCACTTGTCTCGATGGTCAGAAAAGACTTCAACGGGGCAAGGGGAAATCTTAACATCAAGCCCTCTAGTCCTAGTATTGAAGATGTTTCTAACTAGTACTGTTTCCGAGCCTCCCGCACAGCGTGGCATCCTTCTTGTGTGGTGAAAGCCTTTACCCCCTGATCACGGCGGCATGGCAAGAGGAGCCAACCCATCCGAGTCCCACATCAACTTGGTATGGCCATGGGGAAACCGATCCGTGTTGCGACACTCCCACAGCGGCTGTGGCATCGGACTCGACAGCTGCATCCAAAGGGGATCACGCGGCTCGTGTCCGTTGCCCGCTCGATGGTACGTCCTGATCGTGACGGTCCAGTACTTGTTGGTAACCACCCCACCACCATTCTTTTTGATGTTCTCAACCCCCGCCTTCATCTCGTACCCAAAGTCCGTGGGACACTGCAGACACGAGTGCACGTCTTGCTCGCCAGGTTCGTGGAAGTCGGTGTAGTCCTTCAGGCTGATGTAGAGGTAATGGGTGGACGCGAAGAGCATGGTCGGGCGGCCCTTACGGTCAGTTTCGCCACGGAAAATGGTGAACAGCGTGTGGGGACAAGCGTTGCGCTTGAAGGTAGTCGGAATACAGTTCTGCTCCTCGTCCGCGGTGCAGCGGACATGAAGCGTGAAGGACAGGTAGAGCTCGTCCCTAATGATCTTTGCCGACCGCTTTGCTACCACCCGGAACGGGCCTACCTTCGCGAGTTCCTCCCTTTCCAGCGTCGCCAGCGGCCACCCGGCGCCGAAACGGTGGTGGTTCAGAACCAGACGGGCGTGTCGGTTGCACGCCATGAAGGTGAGGGTCTGCGTCGACGGACACCGGCTGAAGATGGCATCGCCCGGAATATCCGGCTTGTAGCCGAGTCCGCCCTGGTCTCCCGAGGGAAAGAAGTACGGAACTGGATGGAGGTACTTGCAGATGTAGCAGTACCACCATTGGTGGGACGCGTCCTTTTCAAGGGCGAGCAGCAGCTCCTGGCGGGCGTCGAAGGGCAGCCACCTGTGGCTGCCGTTGGAGAACACAAGGCGGAGAAGGCGGAAGTAGAGGCCTCTGCAGGTTATGGCGAAGGCAATGGCTGACCAGGGGGGGAGGTGCTCGCGGCAGAGGTAGACGAGCACGTCGAGGGGAAGGGTTTTCAATAGCAGCGACGGGTGTGCTGTCGGCTGCTCTGGCTCGTCATATAGACCCCATGGCGATGGCGGCGGCGATAGGCTGCGGTTGCCACGCCCCACCGGCGTTGCGTGCGATGCATCCATGGGAGTTCACTCATCAAAGGTTCAAAGTCGACGAGATGCTAAAGTTGGCGATTTAGGTGTTGGATGAGGAGATGGAAAGAAGATGGAGGAATTAGACTCGGGGCGAGTTCAAGTATGTCGGCAAACATGGCACTAGCCTCAAAATTAGGTCAGCCTTACAGCTAGCATCCGCCGCTCAAGTCTCCTGGCTTGCTGGAGCTGCCCGTGGTTTCTTCCACTTATTACAGCACATTCCTCTGACTCCGCGTTTTGCCCCGCGTCGATGAGTTGGTTGTGTGGGACTTTTGTCCCCTTACTGTACCAGGCATGAGCTTTTTTTTCTACCTAGATTGCTGATTGGTCTTCCCTATTTCCCTTGTTGTGCTTTCCAAATTTCCCTCCACTAGGGGTTATGAAGCAGTAAACATGGCCTCTATTTTAAGGTACTACGCCCAAGTTATACCTTCTTCTAACATTAGAAAGAAACCTGAAAGTTTAAAACCTTTTGGTTGTCAAAAGTCTGGGACGTCGCCCTGGGTGGTGTATACAGTATGTAAATTGGGCAATCTACACGTTAGTATTGTTGTCTATCTATCCGGATTAGGAATCTTTATGCCCATTCAAAGGTGTCTCAACACAAATCATCTCTTAACGCGTATGAATAGACTCTTTCGAGGAATTAAAACCACGGCTTCAACCCACAGGCGGAACTGTCATCAAATAAACATCGCCCCACAAAATTACACCAACACGCATCACAGTCTGGCAATTTGCACAAATACTGTAAATAAACAAACCCGCTCCACTCAACATCCCACCGTGACCCATTGGGCAGTCTGGATTTATCAGCCCGCATGGTAAAGAAACAAAATTGTTTCCGCCCGGCCCCATAACTTTAAAACTAGAAACTAGTGATAAAACCCCGAACTCTTTCTCACTTTAATGCCACTTCCATTGCCATTCCGTCTGATACATCCAATCCAAGTATCCTTTACTCCTACCGAGTTTGCTTCCCTGCATTGTTCATACCAGGATGGTAGATTCTTTGCATCATTCCATCTCCAAGCACAGGAAGCGAGATCAAGAACGTGGGCTGCATGGGAAACAACCCGGACGATATACTGGCTGGCGCCGGGAATGTACACCTGCCGTGAGCATTCAGCCTGCTCCCTCAATCGACAATAAAACTAGCTAGACGCATATGCAGACATGGATCGCGAGTCGGCACAGATTGTTGTCTTTACTGTGAAGAAATCTCAGCGAACCAACGAGCACAACACCACCCAACACATCACCAACGTTGTTGTCATGCCTTTCCTCCGATACAACCACGCCCGTCTCTCGGCTTCCGTACGTCGCAGCGGCCGCCACAGTCATCCTTTTAGCTTCTGGCTGGCTAACTTCCCATTCTCCAACGCCTTGTTGGTACGCCGCTTACCCCGCTCGCCTTGACATGCATGACTGTCTGTTTGCCTAGCCGTTGACATGCGACTCGTACTTGTCCCTTGGCTGGCCACTCCCCGACGAGCAAGCCAGCCGGTCGTCCTGCTTGCCAAGGGGTCGATTACTCCGTCACCGATTTTCACATTTTTACCATTGCCTACCTTATTCCGTTCACGGCTCCTGATGGCTTCACATTCCCCGCCTTGGCTTACTCTAAGCCTGAAGGTCGATTATTCTGCACCCACTATTCGCTACGAATAGTTGTGTCTCTGCAAAGCAGCATTGCGACTATCTACCACACGAAACCATCCATAAACCTTGATCGATCTCAGTGAATGAAGAGCAGGAGAGTCGCTTCGGTTTAACCCCCTCACATTTCACATCAGTCTGCATCTGAGTATGTCAAGGTGTACTGGCAAATAAGCCAAAAAAAGGCCAGCTGAGTGAAGGCAAATTAGGGAAGGCCCCCAGTCACTCGACCGTGCTGTGGCCAATGGTTTCGTTTTGATGCACTGGCAACGTGAACGAGCTCACCTATCCTGCATAATCGGCCATGAGGGGAAAGCAGGGGGGGGGTATAGAAGGAGACTATCGACAGTATATATGGGGCATCAACGTAAAAGCATTCAAGAGACAAAGTTTGATTCAAGCACTTGTCCACAATCATCAGTCAATCAACCAGCTAGGATCTAAGCTGCTAATAAATATAAGCACGCTCATTTTCATGTCAAGAACTCCAACGTTACTGCAGCCCCCACACTATTCTCTGTCTTCCACTGGATCTGCCTGCCTTCATTCAAATCTATTGCCCTCAGGTTTCGAGTATCTCCAGCGGTGAGTAAATGAAGTCCCCAAGAGAATGCATTCTGACCATGTCTAAGACTTCCCACCATGCCGAAGACTTCCCAGTTCCCACCATGTCGGATATCAAGGAGAAGGGCAAGTCGAACCCACAAGTTCCTCCAAACTCTTCGGTGAGTTCTCTTTAAGCCAGCTGATGAAGACTAAGCTAACAAAGAGACTGAGTAGGCCAACCCTCCGGATGCTTCGACTGAAAATCTGAAAGATAGCCCGGACAACACTGCTCCGAGGCTGACTATCCGGCCCTCTGTTTTGTGAACAGTGATGGAGATGATACCTCCAGTGTCTTTTTGAGAGATGTTCTTCAGGTGAGAGAATTCCGTCCTAGATTAAGGGATAAGCTGCTAGTTCTATAAGATGCTATCACTCATACGTGCTTGTGTCCATTGGTACCTGAAGTGACCATGAGCCAAGCCATTTACAAGAAGTCATGCACGCATGCACAAGGTCAGCCAACTGCTGTTGCCCCCCTCAATTCATCATTCACCCCATCACCACCACTGCCTTTGGACACTGCTTAACAGGTAAAGACACTGGGGCCCGGAACCGGGTAGTTGGTGACAGGAGGCCACCAGATGCTGAGTTTGATGCCGGGGTCGGTGCCCTGCGAACACATCTCTCGTCAGCATTGCAATCAAACAACCACCACTCAGGAGAACGCACTTGGTAAGCACCCGGAAAGCTAACAGTCGAGGGCGTCTTGCTGCCAGATCCACCAACAACATTAAGCTGGGCGCACTCCATGTAGAACTGGGCGCCAGGGTAATTCTGAGCGCCATGCAGAGCAATCATCTCGGCGCGGAGGAGATACTGCCCCGGGGCAATGCAGTCGGGGATCTTGATGTTGTGGCGGCCCTGGCCGTTGATGACGCGCTCAGTGCCCCAGACGCCGTTGTTGAAGCCGTCCTCCTGGATTTTGAACCAGCCATCGCCGACGCCCGAGTCGGAGGTCGCGTCATTGACCTTCTTGAGGTAGGCGATGGTCGGGCCCTTGTGACTGCTGTCCATAACGTCGTTGGGAGCTGAGCCGGTGGTGCTCAGCATGTAGCGCCAGATGGCGGTCACGTTTTGGCCGGCTTGCACGGTGATGACCTTGGAGGTTGGGGTGGTTGGGTTGGGGGCGCCGTTGCATGCAATTGAGTTGGACGTGACGTCCTCAATGGGGCCGTTGTAGGAAGGGATGCGGACACCCTGGCCCTGGCCGTGGTTGACACCATCGGTCTCAAGGTACTGGAAAATGGTGTGGGCACTGGTGGCGCCAGCCAGCATCAAAGGGGCGAGAACCTTCATGGTTGAGATTGGGAGGGTGTCTGAGAAGGAAAGAAGGATCTCCTGCTCTGAACCTCTGGTGTTACGACTCACCATGGAATGGCGTGAGGGCATATATAGGCCATCCCGCCGCGCCTGTTGTCACTCTGGTACCGCATTATCGCAAGTCAAAGCCGGCTGTGGCGTCGTACCCGGCTTTAGCTCCCGTGAGAGCCTCGAGATTTTGGGGTATATGCGGGGAGGTTTCTTGGAAGATCATGATAGACCTGCGCTCTGCCGGCCACACTCCGGACTCGACTCCAGTCTTGATGCAACATCTCGGCAGCTATTCCGAGTACGTGTATTCGCCGCAGATCCGTATGTGCCTCCGAGGGATATGCGGAACATCATGGTCCGGACATACCACCATCAGTGCCCGGCAATGATGCCGATAATCCCTAGGGCGGCAGAGCCAAGCCATTGGGTCTTCCTTAACACGGCGCATGAAGTGTTTAACCGGGGATCCAACCCTCCTTTTTGCCCGTGTGGTGTTGACTTCCCGGTTTCAGGGTATGGTATTGAATTTCCCCATGCCGCCGGCTGACCCGAGCAGATGCGAGGATCCCAACAGTTGCAGGAACGGAGAGCGTACCCCCGAGTCCATTTCACAAGCATGCCATGTTTGCCAGAAATCGGGATTGCTGTGGTGCTTTGCGAGAGGTGCTTGGGTAAGGTTCTGGGTCGCTGTATTAAACTTTGAGCGGAGCATCCAGCTCTTGCATCTGACGAAAAAAGAGAAAGTTTGAAACCCATTGAATCCTGTGTTCTTTCGACAAAAGAACCCCCCCCCCCCCCAAAAAAAAAAGGTAAATGAAGGGAAGAAACAAGAGAAAAGGATATTTAAGTTGATGCATCAAAATTTGAAGAGAGGCTAGTGAGAAAAAAACGAATAAACCACGGCAATGGTAGTGTAGTAAAGCCCAGAAGAGCAACAGTGCACAGAGACAGCTGATGCTTTTCAAAAGCCAAAAAAAAAGGAAAGGTACTTCCTAAAAGCCAAAAGAAACTGACAAATGGTCCAACCATAATAAAGTTAACCCCAACTCCATCCCGACACCGACCATCAGGCTTGAGCGAGACATGTACTATCCCTTGAAATGCCGCGTGCTTTTTTCAGGTGCGGCCCAGACAGTGAAGTGGTCGGCAGACGGTTGGCTCTCCTCATAAACATCATGATTCTGTCACCGTACATGCCATCCTCAAGCTCCTTGGGTCTCCGCGGTCTCATCGACTTTTCGTTTTTGTCGACTAAATTGAACCTCGGGGGGTTTAACACAACTTTTCAGTCAATGTATGTAGTGATGGGCGGGAGAATTAGCGCTGCGAGGTTAAGAAAGGGGTTGGACTGTGGAGAAGAGCTCACTGAACAGGACTATCTGGAGAACCCAACTCTGTTTTACCCTGGTGGCGGTGTTGGCTGTGTCAAAAGCATAAATGGCGTCAGCTTGCTTGGCCTGCAATAAATCCTCGTTGTCCCAATAAGTCTCCAGGCGATATCCCAGCAGCTTCTTTTCCCAGAGCCGCCCGGCCTCTCCGTTGTTCGAATCATAGTTAAAAGGGTCTTGGACCTTGATGGGGTGTTCTCCTAACGAACTGCCAAGATTCTCCTAGTACAAAAGTGCACAAGCTTGTGAGCGACTGTGAGGCCCAAAAAGAAAAGAATTCAGTTCAGTTTGTCCAGTTTGGCAGGTGATGGGTTGTTCAATGTATCTTTAGCCGCTTGAGCCGCACCATCAACGATCTAAAAGGGGAACCAAAAGCGGCTAGGAATTGTGCATAAAAAAACGGTGTAGGGGGTATGATTGTAATGGCTTACCTCTTTGTCTAAAAAAAGCACGCCCGCCTCCTTGGGATTGTAGATGGGCGCTGAGTCTTTGGCTGGGTTGTCTAAAGGCGTATACCACTGCTTGTGAACTGTGACGCTGTCACCCTCCACTCGGGTAGAAATGGCGACGGTAGGAAAGTCGGCCCGGATTTGCTCTAGAAACCGGGTTACCAGACCCGGGGGCATCTCCCTTCCAGTTTGCACCTTCAAAGGTCCCTCCTTTGTGCTCTGCAACTGAAAGAAGTTTAAGATGGCCTGACCCGGCCAATGTTGAAGGTTCGGCGCCTTGCGACAGACTGGACCTTTGCATCAAGATCCGTTCATTGCCCTCTGCGGCCAAGGGGCCAGCGAGCAAAATTACCGCTGGTTCAAAGATCTTTTGGCGCGACGCGTCATAGGGGCTCAGGCAGGCCGCGTGGGTCATGTTGCAGTGGGAGCAGAGAGCTCGGCCCAAGACACAGCAGCGGAGCGTTTGCTACGCGGATGCTTAATCCATCCCTTGTTCACAATCCATTGGCTTTAACTAAGCGGTGACAGAAACGGCAAGGCGCAGATACCTTTCCTGGGACCCGGAACACGCGGGGAGGAGAAGAAGAGCCCGGCAGGTGCTGGGGGCACGGTGAAGGCCGTGTCTCGACACTGTCGACACAGCAGGGCTGCAGGAGCAGGACATCACGCGCAGCCGCCAAAACGATGCAGCGCTGTCACCATGAGAAGTTACTAAAAGTCCGAAAGCGGCTGTGTAGGTACCCATGTTGGAAGCCGGCTAGGGAGAGGCAAGTCGTGTTGCGATAAAACCGTCTAGCCGCGGCGCCTGGAGATCTTTCCGGGCGGCAGCCTCGCGCTTCGCCAGTTGGGCCATGGATGTTAGAGGTCAAGTTGGCAACAATGGTTTGGAGCAATAAAAAGCTCAGGAATTGTATTGCAGCCTTTGATGTACTGTAAATAACCTCGGAGTATGCGGGAAGCTTTCGAGTAAGTCAGAGTAAAATCTCCCCCAGTCTTCTCAATCATTGGGGCACCATCGCAGAAGAGAGGCGGCACATCTGTTAAACCATAACGCAGATGTCCTAAGGGAGGCTCATGGAGAACAGAAATCTCCAGTAAAACAAAAGGGTAAAAGTCCCCTTGATTTTGATTTTCCGTGTGAATTCAAACCATGAAAGTGTGGCCCCAGCCAAACTCCCCACCTGACAATGTCTTCAACCCGGGTCGGCCCTGAATTTACACAGATTACCACGAATCACGGGCGAACAGTGGAAATACCAAAAGTTAAGCCCAGCAAACATTTCAGGTAGAAGTCGGTCTCGTTTGACTGTGGCCAAATGGTTGGGTTTTGGGTGTCACTGGTAAGTTGATAGACCAAGCATCACCACGCGCGACGGCGCGATGTCAGGGGGGAATGAGACCGTTGATAATATAGGGGCAACTTGCATCTAAAAATAAAAATTTTTAGACACGGGAATAACTTGGAATGACAAGAAATGGAAGCAGTGGGAGGCGAGAAATAGGAAACTTGTGATAAAGAGGCTGCATTCGTTCCCACAGCCAGCAACCGGACCCATATTCAAAAGAATTCTTTTTACAATGTACCAAAGCCCTCTGCCGTCAAAACCAAAGCCTTGATAAGAGCGCTCAGTTCAATCAACGGTGCCTTTTCCTTTCTGCGACTCCGCCTTTGAACTAGTTTGGGTGGCATGGACGAGGGCGGTTCTGCCGCGGAATGGTCAGTCTTGTGTCGGCACTGGACAAAGACTTAGTCTAGCTTACTGCTGTGCAAGTGTCCTCTGGAAATTGAGCCAGCGGCGCTGGTTTTCGATTCCCCTTATAACTAGTCAGCCCTTGGACATCGTGACAAGGTAGTGGCTGAGAAGGTCTTACTCGAGATGACTCAGAATCCTGGCGCGCTCCTCCTCGTCAAGGTCATCTTCAAAAAGGGATTCTCGCAGTCCCTCCTCCTCCATGGCCAGCAATGCCGGTATGGCCACACTAGCAGGAACCCCGTTGTCTACAGCGGGTACTAAGAGAACAAAGTAAGGGGCACAAACAGGGCGTTTCCAGCAGAGCAGGGAGGATGTTTCCCAACGACTTACAGAAATTTCTCGCAGCTTTCTCCCGAGCAGCTTCCCAGATTGCGTTTAGCATTTCAAGGCTCATCTTCGGGTCCTGCCCTGGCTGAGAGCTGTTGACAGTCTCCTCCTTGGCCTTCCCCTTCTCTTCTGGCGGTGGTGTGCTCTTGTCCATAGTGTGTTTAAAGGGTTTCAAACAAAAAAGGGAATTGCTAGTTAATGAGTAAGAGGTGGGAATAGGTGTTTAAGAAAGGCAGAGGTGAATAATAAATATGTACAGGATTTGGGGGCTGAGGGGGCTGAGGAAGCTGAGCCTCTGATGAGGAAGCTTGAACAAGGGTGAGGATCAGGGGTTCAAGGGAGGCTGAAAGACCCAACAGGGCGTGTGGTGGAGGCATCCCTCACCCCACACTGCCTCTGCCCCACCATGGACCCGCTTCGGGCAATGACCGCATCGCTTCCCAGGAGCAAATCGCGACTTCCATCCTACTTCAAGCACCAACGTAAACTTTGGCGTCGCAACATTCCGATTCTTTGACAACCACGCAGGAAACTCGACCACACGTGTCTTTTTTTTTTTTTCTGTCGCGGGATACTTGTCAAGTTATTTTCCATCTACTATATATGTTCGCTTCAATCAGTCCCTCATTTGCGCAACTTGCCCTTCCCTGTTCCTCCGTGATCGCGCCGTTACCACTCTCGAGGCAGAACTGCGTCGCCGAACAATAATCACGCTTTGACAGTTGTCGCATGAACTCGACAACCGGCGCACGCCAAAATGGGAGCCTCCGACCAGCCCGCTGAATCGGCGAGCGATGACCCCGTCGACCTATCCACAACAAACCCTTACTCCCTCCACAGAGCGGTTCGCGCCCGCCGCTCCGAATACGTCCGCACTCACAGGTTGCGAATAAAGGTCGGCACTTGGAACGTCGCCGCTTGCCCAGGGACAGACAAAGACCTTGCGCGGTGGTTCATCGATGGTGAGGGCCTCGACCCCGCCCTCGGGTCGACGGGGCCGCCAGATAATACCAGGGAAGAAACACTAAGAGGAGGAAATAACGAGGATGGTGGCGACCCGATACAATTGGCTCCAAACGACAAGATTGGTCTTTATGTCCTCGGACTTCAAGAAGTTAACGTCCTCACGGCTCCTGGACAGTACATGACGTGGATCTACGCCGATACCTCGGCGATCGACCGGTGGAAGGCAGCCCTCGAAGCTGCCTTACCAGACGATTACCAGCTCATTGTACTTGAGCAGTTGGCGGGCATGCTCATGCTGGTCTACGCCGCTCCGGAGGTCGCTACCACGATCAGCAACACCAGCAGCGTCAACGTCCCAACAGGTGCCCTCGGATATCTAGGAAACAAGGGTGCTATTTGCACCCGCATCATTTTGGGCGAAACCACGCAACTGCTGTTTGTCAACTGCCACCTTGCGAGCGGTGTTGAGGATTATTACTCCCAGCGACGGATGGACCAGGCGAGGCAGATCATGACCCAGGCTCGGTTTGCGCCCATCTCAATTGCTGGTGTCTCCGAGGACGAGCAGAGCAGGATTGGGGACGAGGATTTTGCCTTTTGGTTTGGCGATCTCAACTCTCGGCTCGACCGTCTCCCGGGCGACGACATCCGGCGGCTCCTAATGCTGCATACTCGCGGCGAGTACGATGTGTCCAAGGCAAGGGAGCTACGCCGTGAAAGCTCATTGGAGGGCGAGCCGATCGTGGTTCATCGGACGTCCGAAAGTAGCGACGAGAGCGGCAACAGCGATTCTAGCAAGGACCCCTCTAAATCCACCGGAGACAGCCCTGCGGATACCTCTGCAACGGACGATGACTCCATCGACTTGCCAGACCCGGACGAGTTCGCACCAGATCCGCATGAGGATCCGGCGTCGCTCCAGGCTACCCTCGATTCCCTCATGCCGCATGACCAGCTCCTACGCGTGATGAAGGACGGGAAAATGTTTGACGAGGGATGGTGCGAGGGCCCCATTACCTTTTTACCTACCTACAAGTATGACGTTGGCACGGTAGCGCTCTTCGATTCCAGTGAGAAGCGTCGACCGCCCAGCTGGTGCGATCGCGTTCTCTACCGCACGCGGAAAGATATCGAGGAGCACAGGCGCAAGGCGAAGGAGGCGGAGGAAGCACGGAAGAAGGACGAGGAGATGAAGGCGCGTGGTATGGACGAGGAGGGCGACGATGACGTGCTGTTCTCTTATGACCCCGATAAAGACGGTGACGATCAACCGACCACAGCCTCCCCCGATTATGACGAATACGACGACGCCGATGATGGAGGAAATGGCCAGACGTCTGCACCAGGAGACGCGGATAGGATACATCTTGAGCTTTACACCTCACACCAGCGGATCACGTCTTCAGATCACAAGCCGCTTACCTCCATCTTCACAATCGACTACGATGCTGTTGTGCCTGAACTAAAAGCCAAGGTGCACACAGAGGTTGCGCGGGAGTTGGACCGGGCGGAGAATGAGGGACGGCCCGGCATCACGATCGTGGTTGATCGCCGGGACTTTGATCACGCAAAGGATTCTGCGATCTCCGAGTCGACGCCGCATGTTGATTTTGGGGAAGTGCGTTTTCTGGAGAAGGAAACTGCAGCCTTAACACTAGCAAATACTGGTCGGGTGGCAGCAAAGTTTTCTTTTGTTGAGAAACCAACAGCTGAGGACTCGGAAGGGGAGGCTCTCATCCAAAAGCAATGGATTACGATGTCTTTTGTGCGCTCTGAGCCTGGCGGCGATGCGTCAGAGCTAGTCGACCTCGGCGACGAGGTAACATTGGAACCAGGCGAGACGGTTAATGCATTTCTCGAGGCCTTGATTGACGATGTCTCTCTCGCCCGGATGCTCAACGAGGGACAAACCATGTTGGAGGAAGTGCTTGTCCTCAGGGTTGCCGACGGCAGGGACCACTTTATTCCCGTGCGGGCCTCCTGGGCGCCAACATGCATCGGCCGCTCCGTCGACGAACTCATCCGTGTCCCGGACGGCGGCATCCGGTCATTTGCAAAGTCTCTGTCCGAAAAAAAGGGCCGGCTCGGCGCCATCCCCTACGACCTCCCAGCACACCGCCCAGCCCCGAAAGAACTCTTCCAACTCACCGATGCCCTCGAAATCCTCACCCAGCGCGCCCTCGCCGACACCCAAATGCTCGAAGACTGCGTCATCCCCTCCGACCCAGGTTGGCCCTTCGACGTCGCCACCTGCAAATCCACCACTTCCTCCACCCGCACCACTCACATCGCCGCCATCATCGCCGCCCTCGACCAAGATTACCCCATCACTACCGTCTTCACCCCGAAACCCCCTCCTCGAGCGTCTCGAAGCAGTCGCCCAAACCCTCCTCCTCTTCCTCTGCGGCCTCACAGACGGCATCATCCCCACCCCACTCTGGAACCGCATCGAACAAGCCGCGCCCTCCATCCCCTCCTCACTAACTCCAACCCCGACTCCTCCCCAAACCGACACCGACCGCACCACAATCCTCGACCTTCTTCAATCCGCCCCCAACCACAACATTTGCTTTGTCTTCCTCACCACCACCCTCGCGCACATCATAGCCGAGCTTTCTCCCCTCTCCAAGACGGCGGCGGGCACGCCGGTGGGGCAGGCGCAGGCCAAGCTGAGAAGAGGAGGGCGAGGGAGAGGAGGATGGCGGAGGTTTTTGGTGACGTGGTGTGTAGGGGGTGGGGCCGGAGGAGGAGGGAGAGGGAGGTGGGAGGGATGGAGGAGGGGCGTGGTAGGGCTTTTTGGGGAGCAGGGGGAGTGATTCAAGTGAGAAAGGGGAGAAGAGTTTTTTTGGTGTGATTTGAACATTTCAGGTTGATGGAGCTGCTTTGGTCAGGCAGGTAGGTGGTTTGAGCGCATGGATAGTGTGGCACTGGTGCTTGGGCTAGAGTATGCTTTTGGTCTAATGGGATGTACTGCTTGGTTAGGCGCACAAGTTCAAAGGCAATCAAGTTTTGATTTATCTTTTTGTTGTACTGTGCGTTTCGTTCTTGCTTTTTTTGCGTTCTGCTGTGGCCTGCCTTCAATGTGTTGCCCAGGAGGTGGTTGTTTGGGTTTGCCTTGGTGTTCAGGGGCGGAAAAGGGGGTTTGGTCAACCCTAACCCTGCATCGCTAAGGCGAAACACAGCACCTTAGGGAGCAGGATCTGAGGATCGAGTCTCCGAGAGATCTTTGAAGTATTCTCAATCGTTGCTTATCGCTATTGTTTAACAGCCTTAACTTGTTCTTCAGAGGTTTTGCTCAGCATCGCGGAAGGAATCCGGCGAGTGCCAGGGAAGAATTGGTCATGAAGTTACTGTAGCATGCCATTGCGAAAAGAGACCTTGATTCCAAATTAAACACTGCCTAGGATATGGTTGACATCATGCCCACCGTGACGAGGTCTCGTAACCAACAATCCCAAAACCTTTCGGGCCCTTGAATACTCTCTGGGTTCCATGTCGTGTCACAAAAACCTGCACTGCTTGATTATCCAGGGACCAAACCTGACCAGGCCTTCAAACAATAGCCGACAACTTCAAAATCCCCCATCTCAATCAAGGAGACGATGTATGACAAAAGAGACGAGTAATGACAAAACAATTAGGAAGTGCACTGCCATGCATAAATCTAGATAAACCGTTCCTAGCAGACCGGGTAACAAGTGGACGAGACGGTTCCGTATCTGGAGGGGGCGGCCCTTTACTTCAAGTTCCATGGAAAGGCAGGAAAAAGATGAGCCCGGGGGCGTGTGAGGAAGTAGTGGTCAAGACGAGGGTTAACTGGTCTGGTCCGCAGGACGTGAACGGTGGGAGAGAGGAGGATGCTGTTGCTGCTGCGGTTGCTGCTGCTGCAATCCCGAGGACTGCCTGTTGTTTGCGGATTTGAGAAGTTGAGTTTCGGCTTGGGATTGCTGTAATGTCTGTTGGAGGTATGAGCGCTTGTCTTCCAGCTGTTTGACCTGGGTCGTGAGATTGTCCATGTCGTCTTGGAGTAAGCGGATTTTGTTGGAGGCAGTGTCATTTTGCTGAAAAAGACGTTCGTTTTCCTTGTTGGTCCTGTCCGCTTTTGCTGCGTTGGCTTTGGCTGCAGCGTTTGCTTTTGACAACTGGCTCTCTAGATCTTTCCTTGCGTCTTGGAGAATTTCGATGCTGGCCTTCTGTTCAGTTGACTGCTGGGTTGCCTCAAAAGTCTCCTTCATGAGCCGATTCTCAAGATTCTTCTTTTCTTGCTCGAGAAATGTGACCTTGTCCTTCTCTCCTTTGAAATCTGAGTTGAGAGTGGTGATTCTCTCAGTCAAGCGATGTTTAATGGCATCGGCCGCTTCGATCAAACCCTTGTTCTTGACCCTTTCTTTATCCAATACTTCCAGCATGCGTACTGCTGCATTTGTATATTCAGGCAGACGGCGCTCCGCAGCTTCTTTTGCTTCCACCAAAGCTTTGTTGTCCATCTTTTCCCCCTTGAGCAACTCCTCCAGGCCAAGCACTGCTTCTGCCTTTTTAGACAAACGGAGCTCCAAGCCTTTATTCTCCTCCGCCAGCGTCTTGTTCTTGACTCTTTCTTCTTCTAAGCGATTCCCCCGGTCGTCTCCAGCCACGTTCGGAGGCTTGAAGCCCTTGTCTCTAATTCGTATTGTTTGGTGGTTGCGGTGTCGAGCATCTTTTGCAGTTCGGCTATGCGAGCAACTTTCTCCGTGTAACCCTTCTCCAGATAGGAGATCTTGGATCGATAGTCCTCTCTACTCTGAGAGTCGCTCTGTTTCGCGCGTTTAAGCTCTTCCTCTAGGTCTCGTATCCGGGCTTGCGCTATATCGAAATCCTCCCGTGCCTTTTTAAGATCAAGATGCAGTTGCTCAGTTGCAGCTTCGGCCTCGTCTGCCGCGGTGGATGAGTAACCAGCACGGTCATCACCACGCCTGCCCACCAGATCCGGTTCACCCCCGCTCAGCCCAAGGGTCTCGACGCCTCTTCGCAGCTGCGCAGCCAGACCACCCACTTGTTCGTAGTGTCGCACTGCCTGGGCAACGACCAATCTCCAGCGCTGCGACACTTCAGGCCACTGTGGGAGATGGTACTGGCGACAGAGGCTGAGTTGGGCAAGATCTATGAGGTCCTGCTGGCTGACCTTGTCGGGTGAGAGGGCGGACAATTGTTTGAGCTTGGCCCGGACAGCTGTCACATCCGAGTCGGGCAGCGTCCACTGACATCGGGCGTCGTAACGGCGTTTGGCACGGCCAACGCACTGGACTTCGAAGGGCTTGTCAGGCTGAGTGATTTGGAGCAAGTTTGCGGGATCCCAGAGTCCTTCGTTCACCGTGGATGAGCTAGTTGGATGAAGTTGTAGCGCCATCTTGAAACTAGAAGTGAGGATGTCTGTGCTGTATTACGACTTGAAAAAGGAAGAAATGGCGAGAAGAGTTCACCAACAGCACTTTCGGGTCATGTTCATGACCTCTCTTCAACGTTTCGCTTCCCCCCTCAGCTGCCAAGCCGACGACCAGGCAGTTTTGGGCTGGGCGTTCGCCGTGGCGTTCCTGTGGGCGGACTAAAAAGCGACAGCGGGTGGGTGGGCGCTTGTTGAAACCACCTATTGAACACTGCAGCTGGCGCAATCCTCCATGCCAAAGATAACAACAGCACTTGTAAGTTGTTGCAAGAATTCCTTGACGTTTCACACCTGCAGGCCGCCCCACCTGCCTTTGTTGCCTGCAACACGCACCACTTTTCGACTTCAGCATGAACAAGTAATACATCACCAATTTCTGCCTTGCTTGTTTGCGTTCCACGCGACATCAGTCGTGAGCCCTCCATGTCCCAAACAACTTAAGTGCTGAAGAGACGGGAGACTCGAGCTTGTTGGTGAATTAGGCACTGTGTAAGGACAGCAAAGGAAAGCACGCCACTTTGAGGGCTATGTTAAGGAGGATTGAAATTCCCACACACCTGGCAACGGCTATCCCCGATGCAGCCTAGTGTCTCTGGCACCAACCCCCTATATATTTTGGCTACCGCGCAATGCGAACGACGTCGCCTGTCATACTGCATTGGTGTTGAACCCTTATATTATATATCCAGCTGTTGAAGCTATCAAGGGAAGTACCCGTTACCTAACAATGAGTCAGAAATAGCAATATCGACTAATCAGAATCAACAACAACGACGATCGTATCCGCAACAAGCTCCTGCTGATCCTCCTGCTCCTGCTCCTGCTCCTGCTCCTGCTCCTGCTCCCGCTCCCGTACAGGACGTGCCCTCTGACGCTTTCTAGCCTTCTTAGCATATACCTCAGCCTCTACTACAACCTCTGGGTCTTCGTCCTCATCCTCTTTCCGTTGAACCCTTGCCCTTTTAGCACGTCGTTGCTTAGCTTGTTCAACTGCGTCCTGTACCTCAAGAGACTCCCCTAGTTCAAACTGAGAATAGTTGCGTCTGCCGGCATCAAGGATCCCAGTTCTGGTTTGTCCTTTTGGACGGGAGACTTTGTGAATAGCCTCCTCACCGAATGGCCCGCCATCGTTAGCCGGACGTCCTTTAGAGATCCTTGACGGTGGAGGCCTCAGCATTATATAGGGATCTTTGATCTCCCGTTTCAACCATCAGAAGGAACTGACGTCCGCTTTTGTCAAGGTCTTGTTGGCCTTCAAGAATTCCACCAGTTCGTGAGTACAGGGAAGGCCGTACTGTATCCGCGTAGAGCCTGTGCATGGACGAAGGCTCTGAGCCTTGTCCTGAAGAGACTTCAATGCCTTTTGGTGTATCCTATCGAGTCGATCTAAGCCCCAACGTGATATCGCCAATGGGAGATCTCCCAACCATTCCTTCCCAAGATGCTTCTGCCGTATAAGGCTAGCAGACTCAGTTGTCTTGTCTTTATACTTTCGGTACTTGTCGCGAGTTTGGTTGGCTGTAGCTTCCTCGAGCTGGTCTAGATCAGTCCGTCTAGAGAGGCTGTACGTTTTGATAGAGCCGTGGCTTGATTCGACGGGTGAAGTTGATGTTAGACCGAGATTGTGGTTGAATCGAGTATAGCAAACAGCCCATTCACTCTTCAGCGGCAGATATGTATCCCTTAGATAGCTGAGTATACGAGTTTGCGTTTTGAACTCCGTCTGAAGATAATTCCAGGCTTTATCGAACTCCTCTTCTGCTGGGGTGAAGACTAGGTATCTCCAGACATGAAAGAAGCCAGCCCTTGTAATCGCGATATTGTTGGGAAAGGTGGTAAGAGGAAGGCTTTTTTTTTCCTATTGCTGGCCTCTAATTCCTCCAGATCAGCCTTTTCGGCTTCCTCATCTAAATCAGCTTCCTCATCCGAGTCAAAAT
Organism: Collariella sp. IMI 366227; assembly: GCA_027946355.1. Taxonomy (NCBI): domain Eukaryota; kingdom Fungi; phylum Ascomycota; class Sordariomycetes; order Sordariales; family Chaetomiaceae; genus Collariella; species Collariella sp. IMI 366227. The sequence goes on along the minus strand of JAPEUS010000004.1, from coordinate 102,087 downwards.
AGAGTTGGGTATAGCATTTTATCCATCTCTGCTTGATGGCAAGCGTGACGTTGCTATTCAGATGGAAAACACAAAGCTGAAGAGAATAGGCATCGAAGTACGCTCTGAAGTTATCACCACTGCACTCATAAGAGGCATTTTATAGCAATTGGTATTGTATGTGGCGTCGAGTTGGATGCAGAAAGACGACCTCTTCCACGCTCGAAGGTTCTCTTGATATAACCAAGTGACCTGACGGAAGCGTGTTTGGTCTCGGTCCTCCCAATCAGCGAGCAAACAGAGGCGGTTGGGACGTTCCGAAAGGCTACGTACGAACTGCTGCACTGGAAGATAACCAAAGGCTACGTACGAACTGCTGCACTGGAAGATAACCATCCCTCCTCTGTTTATTGACACTTCGACGGAGGGAGTAGAGGTCTTGTAGACGGTAGAGAAAGTGCGGCCACCGTTGTTGTAACTGGTTGTAGATCGATCTAGTGGTGATAGACTGATCTCTGCAGAGCCCGACTGCGAATTTCAGCTGCTCGTCTGTCAGACGACGAAGGACCTGATGCTCTTGTGGACTTCTAGATGGTCCATGGCCTTCATGACGACCCTCTACTAAACGCGCTGTCCACTGTCCTCCGTTCCTGACAAGTGCTTGTAGAATGATCTGAAAAGGACAGTGCAACGAGATCTTGGTAGTTGAGGTAGAATATTTCGTTGCAACAGAAGGCCGGAGATTTTGACGACTTCTATCACAACAGAACATCGCCTTAACTACCGTTGTTTTTGCCTTATTCTTCCAGGAAGAACGAATGACAAGACCTGTATGGCTCTCTATACTGAACTGGTGCACCGCACCATAAATCCACAACCACACCTCACCCTTCTTCTGGTCAGCGAAGTCTGGTGACGGTGATGTCGTGAATTTGGGGGAGGAACGAAGACTTCAACAAGTCATGGCTCAAGGCGACTCTGGCGTCATATGCATGGCACGTTTCTGACAATAATCAGCTCTATCCCTCCGGTCAGAGCATCATCCTCTCCCGTCTGCACTGAGTATGCTCCTCCGAGGTCTCGTCGTCAGGAGAGAATGTTGATTGTCCTGCCTGCCCCCTCCTCTCAAGAGAGCAAGCAAGCTCTCGCAAGCTTATCTAAATACGACGTGGCCTGCACGTGAGAAGGTAAAACGAAAAATCCAATATCGAGGTCCCCCGCTATCTCCCCTGCATGTCAGCCGGTCCAACTACCAGGCCCCAAACCCAGTAGTTTTTACCCCAGTTCAATACCTACCAGTATCCAGTTTACAGCTGAGGGAAGATGCGAACCTAGATAATTGAGCCATTATTAAAGAAGCTACTAACGTTAACTATAACTAACTACTGGCCAGAAAAGAATGGAGAAGTTGGGGAAGATCACCAGGACCACCCCACCAAAACCGCTGATGGTACTCTGTGGCGTGGAACTGCGCCCACCTGGCTCGTGCACTCCAAGCATCCCGTTTTCCAGCCACTTGCAGACTTTTCCACACCTACCATTTGCTTACCTCCGTATCGTAGATAGACATCATCACTACTCTTGCTAGTCTGTCTCACCCCACACCTTATCGATAACACAAGCCCCAGCAATAGTGGGAATGGCTGAAGTCAAATTCAACGACAGTTCATTTCCAACGATTCAACCTCCATTTCCACAGCCTGGAAGCTCAGGTTGTATTTGTCTTCTGAGCATCGCATGCTTGTCATCGTGTTATTAGATCTCTCCAACCATGTCGCAAGATCTCTTCACTTCAGTTCTTAGTTCATTCCCCTCATTGAGTTCACTGACGTCACACCGGCCTTGCCGGCGAACGGTCAGTCGGCGGGCGGTCTAGCACTCGGACATCTCACGGTTGTCCCCCGGCAGGCAGAATTTGAGCTTTGTTTACAACTCCCTACCCTATTGGTGCCATTGAGTCACATGGCCTTTGTGTTCAAAACCCAGGCTTCCTCGAGTGCTATGGGCAACAGCGAACGGCCTTTCTCTCGCGAGGGATCTGGTTCTGCACAAACAGAACGTGACTCCCTTGACGGCACCAGACACATGCCCCCTGACGACTTTCAATTTTATTGCAGCCCTCGCCAGCGAGTGCGAGGGCATCAGCCGTGGAAGGGGGAAACCAGGGGCCTCAGGCCACGGCGCCGTCTTGACTGTTGCACGTTCAGTAAACAAGATGATAAGGCTGGGGATAGCACGGCCCATGAAGTTCTCCCCCAAAAGCTCGATGGCGATCCAAAGGGCGACTCGACGGCCGGGTGACAGGTTGCAATGCATCCTCAATCCAGGCCCTTATTGTCAGGATCCTGAGCTTTCTACTTCTTTCATCGTCGTCCTACGCAGACTTGTTTTATCCACTTTGTTTGCCGCTCATTGATCATGCGTTTGAGCAACCTTCTCTTTATCTCAGGGGTCGCCGTTGTGCAGGGTCAAACGTACACCTACAGCACCCTGGCGGATCTCCTAACAGCTCAGAGCGCGACGCTATCGACCCTAAACACCTGGCTAGCGACTCAGCAGGTAGCCTTCTCGGTCCTGAGCAGCGCCCAGGGCGTCACCCTGCTGGCCCCAAGCAACAACGCCTTAAACCAGCTGCTCACGTCTCCCTATGCAACCACGCTGGCCGAGGATCCCAATCTCCTCGTCGCCTTCCTCAGTTACCATGCCATTCAGGGCGTCTATTCCATGTCCGACCTGACCAGTGCCCAGGGGGTGTCTGTTCCGACCTTCCTGGACCTGCAGGCCTACTCCAATGTCTCGGGCGGGCAGAAGATTCAGTCTCGCTCGCAGAATGGCGCCGTCACGCTTTTCTCTGGCGGTGCGGTTCAGTCCAACGTGGAGGCGTTTGTGAGTCCCAAGCGCACCCTTTACCTCCTACGACGGCCCTGATTGACTGACAAATCCATTCAGGACCTCAACTACCTCGGCGGCACAGTCCACATCATCGACTCCGCGCTCACTATCCCAGGCACGCTAAGCAACACCCTCATCTCAGGCGGGCTCACCGCCGCGGTCGGCGCATTCCGCCAGGTCAACATCGAAACCAGCCTCAACCTGGCCTCGGACATCACCATCTTTGTGCCCACCAACGATGCCTTCAACGCTATCGGCAGCGCCCTCGACAGCCTGACCATTGAGCAGCTGACAAAGGTTGTCAATTACCACGTCGTCCAGGGCCAGGTGCTGTACAGCCAGCTGCTCGCTACAGGAAGTAGTGTGTTGACGACCGAGGGGAGAACGTTGAATGTGCGGTCGGAGAATGGGGGGCTGTTTGTGAATAGTGCGAAAGTGGTGCAGTCGGATATTTTGGTTAGCAATGGCGTGGTGCATATTGTAGATGGGTTCGTCCCCTTTTGAACCCCTTCCCCTTACCTCCCCCTTTCCCTGAAATTTTACTTACAACAATCCTCGCAGCGTCCTCAACCCAACAAACACCTCCGCAACCCCAAACCCTACCGCATCCACAGAAGCCCCCGCCTTCAACGGCGCAACCACCACTGCAGGCGGCGTGCCCTTTACTTCGGCTGTCATATTAACAGTGACGGCTGCCAGCAGCAGCAATTTTTCTCACAGAATGCGGCGCCGCCTACGGTGACTGTTAATTCGCCACCTCCGGCTGTTGTGCCGGGTTCTGGGGCGGGAGGGTGCTGGGTGGTGGGGGTGGGGTTCCTGATGTGGGGTTTGGGGTGATGGTGGGGCTGTTGTTGTTGTTGTAGGGTTATATGGTTTGTGTTCTTTGTTTTCTCTCTGTTTTGTTTGGTGAGTGTGGTGATGGGGGGGTGGGCGGTTTGGATGGGTGGTATAGGCGTTGTGGTTCCGTTTGTCGTGGTTAATTGTGTGTATGTACATACTGAACTGGGGTAAAAACCACTGGGTTTGGGATATGACAGTTGGACCGCTGACGTGCAGGGGAGACAGTGGGGCGGGCCTAGATATTGCATTTTCCGTTTTACTTTCTCACGTGCAGGCCACGTCGTATTTAGATAGGCTTGCGAGAGCTTGCTCTCTTTCTCTCTCGAGAGAGGGGGGCAGGCGGGACAATCAACATTCTTTTTTGACGACGAGACCTCAGAAAAGCATACTCAGTGCAGACGGGAGAGGGTGATGCTCTGACCGGAGGGACAGAGCTGATTGTTGTCAGAAACGTGCCATGCATACGACGCCAGAGTCGCCTTGAGCCATGACTTGGTGAAGTCTTCGTTCCTCCCCAAATTTACGACATCACCGTCACCAGACTTCGCTGACCAGAAGAAGGGTGTGGTGTGGTTGTGGATTTAGGTGCTTTGCACCAGTTCAATGGTTTCCATCCGCCCGACTTGTATTTCGTAAATTTGGGGAGGAACGAAGACTTCAACAAGTCATGGCTCACGACTCCGGCGTCGTATGCATGACACGCTTCTGACAACAATCAGCTCTATCCTCCGGTCAGAGCATCATCCTCTCCCGTCTGCACTTAGTGTACCCTCTGAGTTCTCGTCGTCAGAAAAGAATGTTGATTGTCCTGCCTGCCCCTCTCCCGAGAGAGAAAGAGAGCAAGCACCCGCAAGCCTATCTAAATACGACGTGGCCTGCACGTGAGAAAGTAAAACGAAAATGCAATGTCGAGACTTCCCCACTGTCTCCCTGCACGTCAGCGGGTCCAACTGTCAGATCCGCAAAACAGTGGTTTATACCCCAGTTCACCATCCAGGAGCACGCCATCCCGCCCTGGGAGCCCCGCTTACAGGTGACGCTTGAACCCGACCGAAAGAAGGCAGCCGAGATGGTCAACAGGACCATAGGCATCGTCATTGCGACTAGCTCATCCGTAAGGAAGGGCATCGTTGGCATGGGCGGCAGCACACGGGACACTCTCCTCAACAGGACAGGTGAAGCAGGGACACGCTATGCGATGACTCTCGGGACAAGGGAGGAACAGAACCCGTATATAGCAGAGCTGGCAGCTATAGCAATGGCGCTGAATAACGTACCATTTGGCACCCTCCAAAGGCATATCACCGTCATTACTAGGAGCATATCAGCACTCGCAGTCATTCGACAACCGCGGCAACAGTCTGGCCAAAGCATCATACGGCAGGTCTACAAATCAGTGGAGTTGTTGAAGCAAGGGGGGAACTCTATCGACTTCATATGGATCCCAGCGGAAATCAACTGTTCACTATCATCTGAGGCAAAAGCGGCAGCGCAGAGCGCAACAAAACGGAGGCAACCACCAGACGTCCAACTAAACCAGGCAAAGTCGACAACGATCAGGCTAGCAATAGCCAAACAACAGCAAGGGAGAAGGCTCCCCGACGACGTGGGCAAGTTCTCCAAAGCTATGGATATAGCGCTTCCTGGGAAACATACCCGCGAGCTCTATGAAAAGCTGAAGCGAAAAGAGGCCAGTATATTGGCGCAACTCCGGACAGGAATGACAAGGCTGAGCGGCTTTCAGAGCAGGATAGGAGTTGCCGACTCCGACCAATGTGCCTTTGGGCATGCGAGAGAAACAGTGGAACACCTTCTCCTGCAATGCGTGAGATGGACAGCACTAAGGGAAGACATGCTACAATGCACAACGACAAGACGAGGGAGCCTCTCGTTCTATCTGGGAGGGAAAACACCGTCAGATTCAAAGCACTGGTCACCAGACTTGAGAGCAGTCCGTACGGCGATTAAATACGCATTGGCAACACGGGAAGATTGGAACCGGAAAACGAGCAAGCACCGAGTCAACTACAGTAACCCTAGTTCCCAGACTGGAACTCAACCAACACCACACAACTCATCCAGCAGGTCTCGCTTTAGCCGCTGAAGATAGGACGCTGAACACTTGGAGAATGTAGCCTCCAAGTCAATCTGCTCGCAACTGAGAAAAGAGGTATGGGGTGGCGTTGTACAAGGCAAATAAATGCAAGGGCTTGGGCGAGGTCAGGGAAAAAGCGGAGATATCAGATGTACATAGCGTGTCAAGGCCCTCTAGGCTTAGTGCCTCTGGGCGAAATAAAATCCATTCATCCATCCAGTGTATACAGCAAGCCTGGCCATAATGTACGCATCTGCCAAGGGGTTGTAGAATCATATGATATAACTAGCAGTTTCTAATATAATTATAGTTAGTGCCTAGTGATGAGGTGTTGCAATTGAGGGCAGTTGTCGCAAGGTGTCAGAACCACCGGGTCCCCGGGCCGAAATTGCGGTTGGATTTTGGGCCTATTGGGCTCAGCCCCCAGTCTAAACCCCTCTTCTGGAAGACTAAACAGAACACAATCAATGAATCAAGACATGATCAGTCGAACTCATCGCAAGAGCCCTCTTTGCAGTCCATTTTGCTCCATCTTCTGGTGACCCATCACTCCCGACCAGCCACCCTGCTGTTCCAACAAGAAATATAAGGACAGTCGTCGGGACTTCCGGTGTTGCCCTGTCGATTTGGAGTTACTCCAATTCCCACACCGTGTCGTCTTTCAGAATATCAACAACGGATTTGTGAATCCAAACAACCTTACTGTCAATCCATTGATCGTGGTTCCTCGACTCATGGTTTCCACAATAGCAAACCCAATGTGGCAATGCACGGGCAGTTAATGCTTGTAACTCCAACAAGCCAGCACATCGCCAAAGTCAAGACAGTGTTTCTACAAGATCTCGATCAGCGCCTGTATGAAGTGCCGAGGTAGGAAACCGCGAACCTACATACACACCCAGCGTAGAGAGCTTTGGAACAACGAGAAGCTCAGGTTAAAGCCTAAGTCGTCAGTGAGAAGCAAAGTGCTTGGCAATAGAGGAGGCGTCTTGGAAGGCTCCATCTTGGACGCCCACCACGTGCATCATCCAAATCTCATGATTTGTTGCTGCAACCCAAACAGGTTAGGCCAGAATGGCATCATCAAGCTGAAGAACGCCATGCCCATCCTTAATGTTTTCGATCGTTAATGATCGAATTGTTTTCTTCTTCCTTCCTGCTTATCGCTGCACTAGCTTCCAGCGGGTGTTGTAAAAGATGCTGCCGCGAGGAGTTCGGACGCTAGGACGGCGCGCATGGAAGGTTCTCCGAGTTAACTGGCACTTGGGTGTCACCGCATTCGGCGGTCCGCCAGTGCATTTTCGAATCGTGGGTTCTTTGTCGCGCTGTTTCAATCCTCATTACTGACGGTAGCTAGTTCAACGAGAAGTTCGTAACGAAGACGGAATGGATTGACGAGCAGGTATTTCAGGAGCTGTTCAGCATATCGCAGTCGCTGTCCGGGCCGGCCAGCACCAAGATGCTGTACTGCATCAACCTGATACGCGGCGGTCTGTTCGGAGCCCTATTGAGCTTTCTGATTTGGAGTCTTCCCGGGGCAATCGGCATGTACGGCTTGTCTATCGGTGTCGCAAATATCGGTGACAAGCTGCCCGGCCCGGTCTATGCCCTGCTGTCGGGTCTCAACGCGGCGACGGTCGGGGTGATTGCGCTGGCTGCCGTCGAGCTCTCTCAAAAGGCAATTACCGACAACCTGACGAGGGTGGTCGTCTTCTTGAGCGCGTCAGTCGGAATGTTGTATACCGCGTTGTGGTACTTCCCTGTTCTCATGGTCATCTCGGGTCTGGCGACACTCACCTTCGATTTTCGCTGGGTTCATCGGCCTGTCCTCACGTTGATCAGCTGGGCTAAACACCTGCGGCGGCCTTCCCACCTCCCAAGTCAACATCCGAACCAGGAAGCGTCAGAGGCCCCAGACACCAGCACCTCACAATCAGACAACGCCCCCACCACACCCAACACCCACCACCCTCCGACCTCCCCACCACCGAACCTCCCCCTCCTCCACCACCGACTCCGAACCGCGCATCATCCCCCTCCCACACCCTCTCCCTGCCCCCTCCCTAACCTGGAAAACCGGCACCATCATCATCGCCCTCTTCCTCGCAACCTTCATCACCACCACCACGCTCCGCAGCGCGCTCCACCCCGCCCCTTCCCTCCTCTACCGCCTCTTCGCCAACATGTACCTCGCAGGCACCATCATCTTCGGCGGCGGCCCCGTCGTCATCCCCCTGCTCCGGGAATACGTCGTGGCGGAGGGCTGGGTGTCCCCCCGGGACTTCCTGATTGGGCTGGCGGTTATCCAGGCTTTCCCCGGGCCGAATTTCAATTTTGCTGTGTTTCTGGGGAGTTTGACGGCGTTAGGGGGGGGGCATAGTTCGCTAGGAGGCGCGGTGTTAGCGTGGGTGGGAATTTTTATGCCCGGTTTGGTGTTGGTGCATGGGACGATGGGGATTTGGAGTGCGGTTAGGAGTCGGAGGGGGTAAAGAGCGTGTTGAGGGGTGAATGCCGGTGCGGTTGGGCTGATGTATACGGCGGTGTATAGGATTTTGGGGTGGGGTATATTGATGAGGGTTTCAGAGCGGGAGAAGTTTGGGGGATGATCCGTGGTGGGTGGTTATTACGGCGACGAGCTATGTGGGTGGGAGGTACTTCGGGTTGAATGCGCCGGCGGCGATTATCTTGGGGGCGGCGTTGGGGTTGGTGAGGTATGGGGTTGTGTCGGCGTGAGGGGTGAAGTGGATTGGTGGTGTTGATCATTTTAGGGGCGCATTTTGGATTGAGATCGGAGCGCGCTGCAATGATTTTTCAATGAGAGCTTTTCTAAAGTTTCTGAATGGAACCTGGTAAGAAATAGTTCTTTCTGGATCTTGAAGACAGTAATCCATCTTGTTTGGTCTCAAGCAGACCGTATCCTCTTGTTAAAGTGTCAAAAAGAAGCCGGCAACTTTGTGATTCAGACAGAAAGATCTGCCCGTGAATCTGAAGTCTCGCGAATCCACTTGGCCTGAAAGGATCAGGATTCAGCGAAAGCAACACGATGCCATGGCCAATCACCACCCACCATTTGCCCCGCTCAGCTACCCCTGAGAACCTGGAACCCGGGGAAGGAAGGGGCTGCCCGACGCAGCTGCGCAGTTTCCGAAAGTGAAACTCAAACCTTTCATGTGCTTCATCAGCCCTGGCAGTCGCGACCGAGCCCGCCCCAACGCGTGCTCCTTCTGCGAAAATGCCCACCATCGGAAGACGGCGAATCTGGACGCTGTTGTTTGCCGGTGTTGTTTTATTCTGCTTTTATTCCTTTCGCCGCTTCGATGACGCCGCCTCCTTTCTGAGCCGGCCGGGTGGTTACGGCCCTGTCTCGGGCACCGGAGCCGAGGCCGGCGCCGATGCCCCCATGCAACCGACAAAATGGAGCAAGCTTCACATCCATAACCCCGTCACGGACATGCGCAAGTTTCCCAAGGGCGAGCCCTTGAGGCTTCCCTCAGTTCAGTACGAATTCGGCCCCGAGTCTGAGGCCGATCGAGAGCTTCGCCTTAAGCGGCGGGACGCCGTCAAGGCCTCCATGGAGCGCTGCTGGGCGGCGTATCGGAAGCATGCCTGGATGAGCGACGAGCTCGCGCCTGTATCCGGTGGAAGGAAGGACCCCTTCGGTGGATGGGCCGCAACCCTCGTCGACAGTCTCGACACTCTCTGGATCATGGACATGAAGGCCGAGTTTGAGGAGGCTGTCGCCGCCGCGGACACCATCAACTTCGGGAAGGTCGCTACCCAGGACATCAACGTTTTTGAGACAACCATTCGCTATCTTGGTGGCTTCCTCGGAGCCTACGACCTCAGCGGCGACAAGCGCCTCTTGAAGAAAGCCATTGAGGTTGGCGACATGCTCTACGCCGCCTTCGACACGCCGAACCGCATGCCTGTCACGCGCTGGAATGCCTGGGCCGCGGGCTGGGGTAACCCTCAGGTTGCCCGCGACCACACCCTGCTCGCCGAGCTCGGCACCTTCTCGCTCGAGTTCATCCGCCTCTCGATCCTAACCGGCGACATGAAGTGGTACGACGCCGTCCAGCGCATCATGGATGCTCTCCAGGAGGTGCAGATGAAGACCCGCCTACCCGGCATGTGGCCGCTCATCGTCAACGCCCAAACCATGGATTTTGTCAGCCACATCGACTACACTCTCAACGCCATGGCTGACTCGCTGTACGAGTACCTGCCCAAGACTCACGCGATGGTGGGGGGCCTGCTGCCCGAGTACAAGGAGATGTACGAGGCGTCGATGGAGACTGCGATCAAGCACACCCTCTACCGGCCGATGTTGCCCGACGCGGCGGACATCCTCGTCTCCAGCCTGTGTATGTCTCGCGAGGAGAATGGCGAGAGCGTTCAGCAGATTCGGCCTGAGGTCCAACACCTGGGCTGCTACGTCGGCGGGATGCTCGCCCTTGGTGGTAGGCTCGTCCGGAACGACACCCATATTGAAAAGGGCGAGAAAATCATGGATGGTTGCATCTGGGCTTACGAGGCCCTGCCCGCCGGGATCATGCCCGAGTCGTTTTACATGCTGCCCTGCCAGGACGCTGAGAAGTGTCCCTGGGACGAAGAGAAGTGGAGGAAGGCAACCCTGAGCAAGATCGGGGAGAAGGCTGATATGGACGAGGCCGAGGCCGACGAGATCATCGCCGGCAAGCGCATCCCCAAGGGCTTCACCATTGTTCAGGATGCCCGCTACCACTTGCGCCCCGAGGCCATTGAGAGCGTATTTATTTTGCACCGCATCACTGGCCGGAAGGACCTGCCGGGCAAGGCCTGGAAGATGTGGGAGGCTATTGAGAAGCACACTAAAACTCCGCTGGCCAACTCGGCGCTGATTGACATTACTGAGTCGAACCCCAGGCAGAGCGACACCATGGAGAGCTTCTGGATTGGCGAGACGCTCAAATATTTCTATTTGATGTTCAGCGAGCCTGATCTGATCAACTTGGATGAGTGGGTGTTCAACACGGAAGCCCATCCTTTCAAGAGGTTGCTTCCATGAGGTGGTTTTGTATTTTTATTTTATTTTATTTTTGAATATGACGGGCATTCCCAGGCCTCGGCTAGCCGGGGAAGGTCTGCGGGTTGTTGGATATGAGGGCCTGGTATGATCTGAATATCAGCTAGTTAGATCTTTTAGCACTAAGTTAATACGCCTACAATTTTGTCGACGACACCCGGGGCTCCACTTCAAGAACGTGGAGATCATGCCGTCCAACGGCAAGACGCCGCAGATTGAGAACCTCAAGATCTTTAGCATGTCGTACACTGGACTGGCCGGTTTGCCAAGAAACAGAAAGGAGAGGGAATGGAAAGGCCAGCCGGAGGCAAAAAGGGCCCGGCAGGAGCCGGTTCCTGGGTCTCCGGAACGTCAACCTCCCCCCGGCTGCTGAACTTCCCTGAACCCGGCCTTCCTCATGGACATTCATACCTTACCCTTTCTGGCGTTGTGCTACTGTTCTGTCCCCAGGCTCGTAATCTGGCGGGTCACTGCAGGCTACTGGCGTTGCGGGGCGAGCCTTAGGATTCTCACGACATGGTTCGTGGTAAGCACGCCATCCGCCGATTTGGTATCGCCATGCCCTAAGATCTGCTGTGGGTGATATCCTAACCACAACAAAGCCGGTCAAGAGACGCCGTGTTCCCGAGTCTCTGCCGTTCCGGTTGATGATTTCCTCGTCAATTCATCACGCCATTCCGGGACTCGAAGGCCACCGATACCCGGTGCGACACTTCCTCGGTCTATTTATACTCAGTCCCATTTTCCCCTCAACCTCCTTCATCTCCCTATCTCCAGCTTCCAACCTGAAACCCCAATCAAGCTCTGCGTCCGCGTCCGCTTGCCTTCTCCTGCATACGCTCAAAAATATCAGCTCATTCACCCAAATCCTCATCCACACACACAAGTGACAACACTCACCATGGCTCCTGGACTCCTCCTAGACGAGGCTCACCACCTCACCAACACCATCACCTCATCCAAACGCAATGATGACGCCCCACGACACATCTTCCTTTCCCAAACACATCACCGGCCCCACAGTCTGGCGCGCCTCGGACCTAGCCTCCCAGCCTCCCACTGGATCCACCCCTTCACCCCTTCGAAATCACCGAACTCTCCCACGCCGCCGACACCTTCCTCGCCTCTGGCACCTCCCTCACCGGAATTTCCAAGTCCACCTTCCCCTGCCCACCCTCTCCCCCTCCTCGCCACCCTCCGCGCCACCCTCCTCAACGGTAAGGGTTTCATCCTCTTCAAGAACTTCCCCGCGGGCCTCTGGCCCACGGCCAAGACCGCCGTGGCCTACATGGGCCTCGGAACTCATCTCGGGTACTTCCTCAGTCAGAACGGGCGCGGTCACGTCCTCGGCCACGTGCAAGACGTGGGGGACGATCCGTCTCAGACGGATAGCGTGCGTATCTACCGCACCACCGCGAGGCAGCTGTTTCATTCGGATGAGGGGGACGTGGTGGGGTTGCTTTGTGTGAACCGTGCTGAGGAGGGGGGCGAGAGTGATGTGGTGAGTGTTCATCGGGTGTGGAACGTGCTGCAGGAGGAGGCGCCGGAGGTGGCAGAGTTGTTGACAAGGCCGGTGTGGTATTTTGATCGGAAGGGAGAGGTGTCGAGCGGGGAGGAGGAGTGGATCCGGCAGCCGGTGGTGTATCTCGAGAATGGGGGGAAGGGGAGGGTGTATTGTAAGTGGGATCCGTATTATGTGCGGTCGTTGCAGAGGTTTGTGGAGAAAGGGTTGGTGCCGGAGTTAAGTAAGGAGCAGGTGAGGGCGTTGGAGAAGTTGGAGGAGGTTTGTTTGAGGGAGGCGCTGCATATGGTGTTGGAGGTGGGGGATATTCAGTTTTTGAGTAATGCTCATCTGCTGCATGCGAGGACGGCGTATAAAGGTGAGTCTTCCCCCGAGATTGTTCTGTTGTTCAGACACTGACTTCCAGCAGACTTTGCGCCTCCTGCACCCCGTCGTCATCTGCTGCGTTTGTGGCTTGCCACGCCCGAGGGAGAGGGCGGATGGGCTTTGCCTATGCCAGACAGCCACGAGAAGAAGCGGGGCGGTATTCAGGTCAACAACACGGCGCCGAGAGCGCCGTTGGAGGCAGAATGAGGTGGATTTCTGTGGAAGCATGTAATTAGCATGATGTTATGAGTTATGAATGACGAGCATTTCTTTTCTTACCGTGGGAACCAAGGACTCGAACGAACGATCCACTTTCTGTACATGATGTGAGATTGACAAGCCTGCCCGGACGTTCATATCTGAGTGGTAATGTTGCTAACTGAACAGTTCAGACATGAGGGACAGAAGTACCGAGCTGTTGAGGGAAGCCCAGTGCCAGCCATGTTCTGATCGGGAACCAAAAAGACTGTTATCGCCGCTGAGGACTCAAGAGAAGAGAGAACAGATTTAGGTTGGCTGTCACAGAATCGACAGTGATTTCCATTGTGCCTAGATCCTCGGCTAGACGACGTCCCTTTTGTCACAAGCCTCTTAGTGGCTACACTGTCTTGGGACAATGCCATGTCCAGATAAGCTCATGTCCAGATAAGCTCGGAGGTTCAGGAACCCTCCGGTCCGATTAAGGTGAAAGCAATTGGATCCTGGTGAGGCCTCAGGTGTCTCGGAAATATGAAGGGAGCTGAGGTGGGACCGAGGGGGTAACCCCGGGCTTTTGAGACCTGAGACTTCTATACCCAGCATCTGGGACAGGCGGGATCAAGCCACTTACTTATAATATGTCGAGACCACTCTCCCAACTTCGATAAATCGTGCCGCAGCCCGGACAAAAAAAATCCAAATGGTCTAGCTATCAGATTCGACTGTGTGCCATCAGGCTTGAAACAGGAACGAGAGACATTCAAGGTCTAGGCGTGGCTGTGAGCCCAACGTTTGGGTTTCTGAAGACATTCGCCTCAAATCAGATCGCTGGCCAGTGGACTGTGGGCCTAGCCGAGCGGTGAAAGCCAGGTACGGCGTGGTATGAAGGCCCAGCCAGAGCCTGAATCTGCTGTGCTTGTGTTCAGGGTCGACTTGATGTTTCAGCTCTGGCCGAGTCGCCGAGAGTGAGGATTACACTCGATCGAGGCTGCCTTCAAAGTGAGACTTCACGTGGGACTGGACGCCTGTTCTCGAAGCGGCTCCAACGCCACCATTGCGGCCTCCAGAGTGCCGTGTCTCGGCCTCGGAAAACGTGGCAGCGGTTTCGGTCGCCGCAAGCACCCGACGGTGAGCATATTGAGGTGAGGGAAAAGGTGAGGGTGAGGGGGAAAGTCGAAGCTGTCGAGCGGAAGGTGGCAGAAGAAACCGTTGGGGAACAGTGGAGACGGTGACCGCATGTTCTAAATTTGGCCAATCACAGGGCCCGCTCGGTACCAATCAGGGCAAGAGCGAAGCCAAGCCTGCAGGCATCAGCACCTCAGCGTCCATCTGCCGGATCACCCCACCTTCCCGCATTTTCCATTTTCCAACAGCCAGGTCCGTCCTCCAGCCTTCTTTCTTCCAATCCGGCGTTGCAGCGGCAATGTCTCGCTGCGTCTACGCGATGTCGGCCGACTCAATACGAGTTGTGCAGGGCGGAAACCGTGGAATCGAGGGGAAACCGGCCGGCTGGTAGCATCGCAGCGGCTGGTGACACATAGCGGCCGCCCAATGTTTCCCTTGGGCCTCCAGGGACCACCGATGCACCCCGATGCACCACCGACGCACCAAAGAGAAGCTTTTTTCGCGTTGCTCTCGGCCAGACCGCTTCCCCAATGCGTCCTAAACTGTCCCAAATTGTCCCAACCACCCCTCCACCATCCGGTTCAGGTCCTATCCCTCGGACCCAATTCGCCCGTCTGCGTTTGTGTCCCAGTCCCACCGCACACCGACACCACGAGTCGATCTGCAGCCCTCTTCAAGCCGTTTGGAACAGCCGGGCTGAGCGAATGGCGCCCTCAACCCGGCGTAACGATTCCTCGTGGTCGGCGCAGCACTGCATACCGCCTCCAGTGATCCAGTCCGAGTCCGGCTGCAGTTTCCCACGCACCGGCGCGGTGGCTTTGACACGAGGAGACATGTTGCCATACTATAAATGAACTGCCTTCGCCGTGGAATTCCCTGGCTCGTATCCAGAAGCAATTATCACCTCGAAAAGCAATACGTGGATTCAATTATTAAATCCAACTGCGCAGTGACGTCTCTGACTTGGGAAGATCTGCACCAACGATCAGCATCGCATATTGGGTTTGACGCCATCCATCGGCTTGTCTCACTTAAATACGACGCCCACGTCCTGATCTTGAACTGCACTCCAAGCTTCAACTTGTCCATCTCTCACACACAAGAACCAAGATGCAATTCCTCACCTCAACAATCCTCCCCCTCCTGGCCCTTCCATGGCTCTCAACCGCGTCACCAGTCACCCTTCCACGGAGTGAGCCGGGCTGTTCCGACCTCTCCTTCAAGTCCTTCTCTTGGGAGGTCCGGGCCTTCGACTTCCACGCCACATACCTCTTCACAACCCCAGCCCACCAAAACTCCTGGGGTTACGCCTCCTTCGAGCTGTACAACCCAGCAACCAAGACATCCACACACTGCGAGGCTTCTAGCAACCAGCTCCAAGACTTCTTCTACGGTACCATCCAGTACAAGTGCGGCGAGTCCGGATCGACAAGTTTCGACTACAACCGGGCCGACAACAAGCTGCGGGTGAACCAGAGCTGGGTGTGCGATGATAAAGATCCCCAGTGGCCGTGAGTTTTTGCCCTCATTCCCGACCGAGACATCGGCATGGTTGCTGACATGAGACAGGACAACCTTCTCTGCCCGCGGCGAGATTAACCTCGGCGTGGACTGCTCCGATGAGACATGGAAGAACCCGGCCTGGGAGCTCGGCCAGACCTACTCCACCCGTGACATCAAGTGCGGCCCGATTGAGGCGAAGATTGTGCCTTCAGAGCTGAGCGCTGTGGCATGAGACATGGGTGAAGGACTGTGTTTGATGAGTACATGATTTGAATGGTTCAGACTGATGAGTCTCGGTCTCCAGGTATGATAATGGGGATGGCGTTCTCTTGGAGAGTGAGGATTTTGGATATGGATAGACGGCACTGGGTAATCTGTTCGAGTCTGATAGCGAGCCGATGCATGAGCGGTAGTACATGGAGTAGTGTATAATTCAGATCTGCCCGTTTGTATCACTTCAGTTGTCTTAGGGCGAGACTTCAACAGTTTTCATTGTCACCTCAGCACATGCTACTCGGCCGAAATGAACACCCTCGGCTCAGCGTGAAGGCAGCCCAACGTTGAATGTTGCGTGCAGACGACGTCATACCCTGACATCAGGCCTCCACATCCTTCAACACCACTAAGAGATCTACACCAATGCTGTGATCCATGATGTTTTCTTTTCCATTCTTGACTGACAACAGCTTCTCAAAACCCGATTTATAATACGATTTATTCCAAGTATCGATCGACAAAAGGGAAACAAAACAAAGCGAATAAATTATCCCTCACGCAAATTAACAACAACAACCCCTTGAAGGTTCCAGGCTACCCCTGATTTTCAACCTCCAACCTCCAACCACCCGGTTACCCTTGAGATGATCAAAACCACCTCCTAAAATGCCCTCCCCAAACCCATCCGCAAACAAATTTTCCAAACCTCCTCCTCCAAGTCCTCCCACCCCACCCCAACCTCAGACCTAGACTTCCAACAACCCCACCCTCCTAGGCGATCCAATTGACCTCAAAGCCGAGACAGACAACGGGCCCGACATTGTCGAAGACCCTGACGCTAGCGAGTCTTCTGCATCGAATATTGATGACAAGAGTGCTGGGGTTGTTGGGGTTGGGAAGGGCGGGGCGCTTGGGGGTGAGGGAGGGGAGAAAAAGAGGGGAAGAAGGGGTGAAGTTGTAGGGTTGATTAGACTGGGGCACAGGAATAAGGAAGAAGATGATGGAGTGTGGGATGATATGGGACGTTCTTGAGAATATGAGGCTAGGGAAGATGTTGGATATCTCGGAATGGAAACCTGTTATATCTGTCTTTTCAAAAATATTTTCGTCACAACAAGGATTGATATGTCTGAGGGGTGGGAGATTGGATTGACCACAGGGTTCCTTGATATTTTGACATTTCAACATGCTGATGGAGCAACTTTTAGGACATGTCTTGGTATAAGATATCAAAATACTAGTAGTAGTACAACTAGGAGACCTTTGAAAGTTGTTCATCTGGGTAGAGCCTCAAGTTCTGATGAAAGGGAGATGATCCGGACGTTCTAACATTCCAAGTTCTACTTGGCGATCAACCCACCCCCCTTAGTGGCGCTTGTGATGAGGCCGATGCAGGCGGAGGTTCTTGCACTTCGAAAGCTTTAGCTGCCAAATGATGCTTCCCCAACTTCGCCCTTCCACGCTTACTTCAGATTGTTTGACAATCTTCAAGTTTTCCCCCTCCCTGCTAATTTTCTTTGTTTGTTCTCTTTACATGAAAGCTCATATTAATAATCAAAGTCACCGAAGTCACCTGATGAAGGATAAGGCATTCCTTGGGATCATATCTCAGCATGTTGTGCAAAATATCCGCAGAGACCAGCATCCCCTTTTGAGAAATGGTGATGGCGGGTTGCTTATATTCTGTCGGGCCCAAGCTCCGTGTAAAACGTCCAGCAATCATTTCTTTCAGTGACCTTGCAATTAGGTACATTTTAAAAGCCTCTGATACCGGCGGCTCCATTGTGTCCGGATCTGTAGCGGAAAATCTCGGTGTTTCTCTTAAGAACGTCGTAAACCTCTAGCGAATTATCCTCTTCTACAAGATAATAGTGCCAGTTAAATAACATGTTCAGCTTAGCCAACCATTTCTGACAGAAGCTCCCTAAGATCAGGGCAATACGATAACGGTAGACGTAGACGGAGTGGGAAAGTTTCTCCTCGTTCCCCCGAAAAGTTCCCGTCTTGGACGTATTCTAAACAGAGTGCACGCCAAAGGCCAAATATCGGTCGACGGCATGAAGTATTGCAGAGTTTGGTTCAAAAACATCTCTGGGCATGATTCTTAAGTGAAAAAAACTCAGCAACGAAATGCTATAATCTTCTATTTTGGTGTGCCATTGTCGTTGGTCGTATCGACTTCGGTTTGTTGTCTCACGTATGCTGGGCAGATTGAGTTGACTGCATGAGCACGGGGCGCTTTCTGTTGGTCCGTCATGGACCGGCAGGTCAACACAATCAGCTGCTAAGCGTCCTTAATTCTTACGTAAACTGCTCCTCACCTACAGTTGCCCGGACAATTGCTACCCCCCGAGCTTCTTACACTCCCTGAACCCCTGAGCGGGACAAGATGGCCGCCCCTACCCCCACGACCAACGGGGGAGGAAGGGGACTAGACGAATCCCGACACTCGAATAACACCGCGACAATCCCCCATCTTTCCTCCTTGACTCCCGACGTCGAAGCTATCAAGGAACTGGTCGACGGGCTGGTGAGGCTGGCAGACCCGCAGAAGAAAGGAAGAGCCCGCGACATGGGGAGGGACATCCTCGCAGCTGTCTGTAAAATGTATAATGCAGCCCAGACCCAGACTGGAAACATCTCACTGGCCAACCTCCGCAAGGTGGTGAAAGAGGAACTTAAGTCGGTTGTCACCGGAGCCCCGGACAAGAGCTCCTGGGCTGCAGTGGCTTCCAAAAGAGCTGTTCCCCCCCAGGTACAGCCGGCTATACCGACTATACCGACGAAGGTAGTGCCAGCCCGCGTGAACAAAGAGATTCTCGTCAGGGGCAGAGGAATGCCTGCCGACCTAGCCAGACGGACCCCACAGGATATTTTTCAGGCTATCAACAGAGTGTCGACGAAGAAAGGGGCAGTTGCAGCCCGAAGGCTCCCCAGCGGCGATACCACTATCATATTTCAAAGTGCTACGGCCAGAGACTGGCACTCCACAAACTCCGGGTGGATCAAGGAAACGTTCGGAGAACAAGCCGAAGAGAGCAAGGGGACCTTTGCAGTTTTAATGAAGGGGATACGGAAGAACGACCTTCAAGGTGTTACTGAGGAGACATTCGGGAAGGAGGCCGGCCTCCAGACGGTGGACAAAGTCAAGTTCAGGATTCCAAGACACCAGGAAGCGACTCGGGCCACAGTGCTGGTAGCTCTGACCTCTCAGAAGGAGGCACGTGGAACCAAGGCACATGGAGGGGGTGGCAGACGGCGAGGCTCAGTGCCCTACTCACATTGACGAGATTCCAGTCCGCTGCCCGGTCTGCGGGGGAAGACACCCAGCTTGGTTAGGAGAGTGTCCGGAAAAGTTGAAGGTCCTCGCAAGGGCCAAGGAGGCCTACCAGTTCCGGCCGCGGACTTTCGAGGACGCTGCGAGGATTCCTTGCAACACGGAAACTATCGCTGCCCCCACGCGGATCGGAAGCCCAGCAGTGGCGAGCACCGACACCGCTTCCGCTCCTACAACAGTCCCCGCTACCACGTTGAAGGGAGAAGACACAGTGATGGAGACTATTACCGTTACAGGGAATGAGATTTAAAATCTCACTCTGAAACACCGAAGGAAACAAACAAGCCAAGATGTGGGGACTGGGTCTGGCGAAGGCACGGGAGGTGTACTCAAAGTGCATCCGGTCGGCGCTAGCTTATGGGGCTTCGTCCTTCCATATCCCCACGGAAAAAGGAGGCAAGCCAGCAACAAAGGGGATCACCAAGGATCTTGGGAAGGCTCAAAACTCCTGCTTGCGGATCGTAGCAGGAGCTTTCAAGTCCACTCCAATCCGCAATCTTGAGACAGAAACATGGGTGCCGCCATTGGACCTATACCTCAACAAACGACTTGCCGACTTCGAAACCAGGCTTCAACAACCCGCTCTCGATAACGGCCAAGGAGGCAAAAAGGCCCCAGGGACCATTGTCCATGCAGCTTGCAGCAAGATACGTCGGAGGTTCGACTCAAGACCGAGCAACAGGGGCCGAGAACGGGCCTTTAGGCCACAGAGGCCGACAGCGGTAGAAGAGGCCGCAGGAGTAATAGCACGTTGGATTGGGGGAACCACCGACACGGACAGGGTAGTCGAGGAGGCTTGGAGAGAGAGATGGCTAAAGGGACGCGACGGTCGGGCGACGACGAGACCAGCGGACGACCTCGACCACCAGCAGAAGACTCTATTCAAGGACAAGACTCTTAAGAAGCACGAGAGACTGAGCAAAGCGAAGAGCTCGTTGTTGGTCCAAGTCCGAACTGGGGACATAGGCCTTCGGGACTTCTTGTTCAAACGGGGAGTCCCAAGTGTGCTGACGCTTTGCTGCGAGTGCGGCGAAGGGCGGGAGACTGTTGAACACCTGGTGATGTGGTGTTTGGCCCCACCGTTGACTCGGACGTGGGAGAGAGCAGAAGTCAGGTCGCGACGAGACTTTTACTCTGTTCTACAGGGTGCCAGTCCTTCAACTGCTCGGCTGACGAGGAGGATACTGGGCTGGCTGATGGATTCAAGAAGACTGCCGATGTACAGCTTGGCTAGGAAGCTCGAGCTGGAGTAGGCAATCTGACTCCCACCGGTCGGAGGCCAAGAGGCCTTCTCTTTTTGTATTTCGCAGGCTCATTCACTGATTTCTTCCCTTAATCATCCGTACAGGTTTTTTCACCCGGCCCGCAAGGGCGCGGTTTTCCTGTATAGTAAAGATTTGAGGGTCCGACATGCCCGCAGGGCACAGCGGTGTAGGAATAATAATAATATTTCTTACGTTGAGCCATTAGTGAAGCGGGGCCTGACTTCCAAGGAGCGGGTGGCATGCTGCGGGCGGGTTCCAGCTGCCAACATGCTGTTGGATACTACAAAGAGATCTCTGTGGCCGAGGAGAGATTTTCGGCCGGGCAAAGAGAGAAGCCCGCCCACCAACAGCTAACAACCGAACACGAAAGGTTGAACATGTATAATTGCAGCGGGGTATCGCAACTCCATCTCCCACACAAACCCTCTCCATCCCGTACCTCACGGCTTCTAGCAGTGGGCGATGGCCTCCTAACTCCCCTCACTCCTTACCAAACAATCCCACCTTCAAAAGACCTTTGACTGGTTAGCTCACGGGTACACCTCCCCACCCCACCCCTCCTCCAGCTGCGCCAACGCCTGAAACACCTTCTGCTCGCTGTCTTCAACACCCCTATCCCTCCTCGGCATCTGACTCAAGACAAACTCCGACACATCCGACTTATCCCTCTCCCCACCGAGATCTTGCCCCAATGCCCCGCCGGATCGGGCCGCAACACACTATTAATACTTTTCAACCCATTATGCCCCCTCGGACTCCTTGTCCACTCCCGGATCTTGACCACGCCCAGCGCCTCCTCTAAGTCATCATGCACCACGATGACGCCCAGCTCGGACGGCGCCAGCCCGTGCTCGCCCAGCGTGTCCTGGTAAGCACGCGCCACCCACGGCCCGGAGACGTTCATGAGGGTTGGGCTTTGGACGAGCGTGTGTCGTCGTCCGACAGAGGTGAGGGCAGTTTGCCGGCCGATGCGTTGGGATGAGAACTCGGACTGGCCGAGGGGCATGTGGTCCGGGAGGGACTCGAGAATCATGTGGCCCGCTGAATGGTAGGTGGTGCGCATGGCGCCGGGGTTGCCGAGGCTGATGACCAGCATGCGGCGGAGGGGGAGGGAGGACATTTCGGGGAGTGGTAGAGCCGCAGGGTCTGGCGCGGCTGAGCGTCGACTTTGCGGAAAAAGTGATCAGTCAGCGGATCCAGGGTACTGGATGAGACCCCACTTTGATTTCCGAACCATGCCGAGTGTGGCTTAGCCTGACATTTGCAGCGCTGACGTCGTTGGTCGCCCCAGCGGATTTGTTGTTTGGCGCGGGGCATTGGCAGTGTCCGGCACTGGGCGAAAGCGGGCGCACCGCCACAGCCAACTTCGTCACCCCGTTTCCATCTCCATTGCGCTCAGGCACAGCAAGGATCCGGGCTGATGTTTGAGGCACGCATCCAACCCTCCTGGAACATTCAACGGCGAACGATATCATCACAAACATCCTTGTCTTCCCTGGCGCATTAACGACCTCGATACTCTGCATTTCCGACCGACGAAGAAACCCCGAGCAGTTTGCCCATTATGTCTTGGGCGGGTACGCACCCCGCGAATGGCCTCACTCGCGGGACGCCCTCGCTGACGCTGACGCCGCAGGATTCAAGAAGAATGTCAACCGCGCTACGACGCAGGTGATGATGAAAACTGGTCCGTTGAGCCGACTTCTCCTGTTCCCAGACCCCGACAGCATTGCTAATATGGACGGAACGGAACAGGCCATGTTGAGAAGACGAATGATCGAGACTATGAGGTAGAGGAGAGGTACGACGCCCCCGATGGCCACACCAAGTCAACGCGATGCTGAGACCCCGACAGGCGATTCAGAACCATGGAAGCGGCGTCGTTGCGGTTACAAAAAGAGGCGAAGGGATACCTGGATTCCCTACGAGGTACGGGCCATTGGGGCGTTTGGTGGAAGAACGGCATCCGGCTGACACAACCGCAGCGATGACGGCCTCACAGATGCGAATTGCCGAGACGATAGACGCGTTCTACGGGGAGTCCGGCGCCAAGGACGGCGTGAGTCGAAGCTACAAGCAGGCCGTGGAGGACCTCGATGCCGAGACGATCAAAGCCCTCGATGGGCCATACCGAACGACAGTGCTCGAGCCTATCTCGCGGTTCTGCGCTTACTTCCCCGACGTAAACGAGTGTACGTCCCAGTTACCCCGTCCCTCTTTACTTTATTCTATCTTACCTTACTCCCTCTTACCTCACAACCCTTTTCTAACAATTCCACCTCACGGTCACAGGCATCAAAAAACGCAGCCACAAACTCCTCGACTACGACGCACTCCGCGCTAAAGTCAAGAAACTCGTCGAGAAGCCCGACAAGGACGTCACCAAACTCCCGCGCACCGAGAAGGAGATGGAGATGGCCAAGGCGGCGTACGAGCAGCTCAACGAGCAGCTGTGTGGCGAGCTGCCGCAGCTGATCGACCTGCGCGTGCCGTACCTTGACCCGTCGTTCGAGGCGCTCGTCAAGATCCAGCTGCGCTTCTGCGCCGAGGCCTACTCCCGCATGGCACAGGTCCAGCAGTACCTGGATGCTGACACCCGTGAGCAGTATGCGCAGGGACATCTGGATAGTCGGGTGGAGCAAGTGTTGCAGGAGATAAGGGAGTTGAGCATTAGCGGGACGGTTTAGGGGGGGCATAGAAGTGGTGGGATGAGTGCTTTCGGCGTACGGGGTTGGTATTGGTTATAAAAGGGTTCTGGGTCTAATGCTGCAAGTAACCAAAAGACACCTGTTTTCTAACTGGAACAGTAGACACATCCTTTTTGAGGTCCGGGTGCTCGTCATGGTTAGCGCCTCCAGTGCGTGATTCCCGCTCAGATCAGCACTGTTAACGCATTGAGCCGACCACGAGCAAATCCAGCATGTTTCCGCTTCACCGGGAGCCCACCGCTGGGCCAGATGTGTTTCGCCCCTTTCCAAAGATAGAACAGAGATCTGAAACGATCAACATCGAGCACTCCACGGGAGATCGGCTGTGTCAGGATGGAACAAGCTGGGAGAGAAACCGCTGCTCTGCGCGGGATCGACAGAAGCGAGATGGGAAGGGAGTTTGTTGATGCCAAGTCTTCATGTGTCGATGGTCGACAAGTTAGACACGAGCATCAGCATGGCCACAAGTCTTCAGTATCTATTTTAAGTGTTCTGGGAGCCGCTGGGAGTGCAAAGCTTGTGATGCTGTGTGAGGCGGTGTAAAGTTGTGTTTGACCGATGTTGTTTTGGGGTCGAATGGAGCCATGGTCGGGGTCAAAATAACTCTAGATTGCCCGATCTCTTCAGATCTTGGTCTGTCGACTGGTTATGGTGATGTTGGGGCTGAAACGGGCAGGATGGGCAGGGGTGGCTTTGGTGAGGTTTCGGAGCGGCCGGGGCGCTGGTAACGATTGGCAGCGAGCCCCTGGTTTGGGCGTCTCGCGGACTTCTCCGGCGTTTAGCTCTGGCTGCAGCAAGGCTCGAATAGGTGTTGCGGTTGGGCGAGAGTTGTGTAACGCCAGTCTGTGGAATTTCTTGCCGTGAAGGTACTCCGTACTGAGCAACCTGACTTATCATTTACACTCCGGTACCAATTGAAGCTTGGTGAGATTTCCCAAACGAGGGTGGTTGCGAGATTGGCAAACCGATGGCGTGGGAGGTTGGGGGGGATCCAGATACCCACCCTCCCTTCAGGCTGGCCGGGCCGACAAAGACCACCTCACTTTCCAGAATTCGGACCCTTTCCGAAAGAAAAAAAAGCAATGGCCCAGTGAGAATACGATGGATCGCTGGCACGTTGTCATGCTGGCGATCCGCGTCTCGCCTGCTTGGTGGTGGGCACCCCGTGGAAACGGCTGCGCCTCATCGGCGGTTCGCTGAGAGCTGCCCCGGGGAAGACGGGGAACCCTGCAGTGTCTCCGTGGTCCCACCAGCCGATACCAAGGCCCAGGTTCTGAACGGCCAGCCAGGTCTGGAAATGGGCCGCTGTCCGCCAGACGACCATCCCATCCAATGTTGCGATCAGGCGAGCGGAGCCAGCGGTCTGGAGAGACAGCCAGTCGTCGGGCGGCACTCCCAACAAACCTTCAGACGCGCGTTTAGCGGGGACGGAATGGGCCCAGTGCTTTGTGTTGCCAGCCTCCAATTCCAGGTTCCATTTTGTACGAGGTGAGGTCGGATTCTGTGGCGGAAAGTTGAGATCTTGGAAGAAAAGGACGAGGGCAACACGCGGGACGCAAAAAAGTCCAAACTTTCCAAATGGCCTCGGCTTGCCGCAATCACAAGATTGTTCTCTGCAGCTGCCCCTTTCTCCCTTTGTTGAAGGACAGGAAGGCACCAGACACACCACCATTGCAACAAGCGATCAATCCATCGGCTGCTTGTCCCGCCCTTGGCGCCAGGAACGGAAGGCAGGTCCTTCTCGTGGGTTGCGGTGGGCGCTGTCTTACCCCTGCGGTTGCAGGGATGCGCTGCAAAAATCAGTGGCCTGGAGCGTCCGGTCCAAACCCCTGCAAGCCCCCTAACCCACACCCCCAAGCAAGGGCCAGGGATCATCACCATTCACCCGTTCCATTCACCAGTTTCGCATTCCACTTCCAGAGGTCCAGTCCAGGTCGAGCAGCTCTTAGGTTGTTGCCACCTCGATGACCCGTCACATTCGCTAGATATCAAGCTTGTTCTCCCCGTGGGACCGTCTCCTGACACCTTCGTTTTGTTTTCCGCCCCCCATCTCCCCCAATTCCCCAAAGCTGTTGAGCAACACGGCCGCACGACAATCGACCACTGACCACATCCCGTAAATTCTTGGCTGCCCTTTGTTGCCCGCTGTCATTGGCATTGTCGCATTGAGAAACGTCACTCGCTGTCGCATCCACGACTGACCAACCACCGCACAAATCTGAGAGGCTGGTCAGCCAGAGTGTGCGCTGGCATTCTCCCACGAGGATCCCAAAAGGACACCGTTCCCAGTGTCGGACAGACCCTCGCTTCTATCTGAACCGACCACCAACACCACAGCTACCATGAATATCACCAAGAAGTTCGACCGCGCCTTCCAATGGGCCGGCGAAAAGATGGGCGGCGAGGCCAAGACGACCATGTCGGAGGACTTCAAGATGATGGAGACCGAGATGGCCCTGCGCTTCGAGGGTTAGCCCAGCGTTTCCTACCATCAGAAACACCGCTAACAGCGCCTTAGGCATGGAGCGCCTCCAACGATCAATGAACCAATACATCAAATGGATGGGCCGCCGCCTGGAGCCCGCTGAGGACAGGGAGAAGGGCCTCCCGGTCGGATTTCTGGGTCGGACCATGGTCGGGCACGGCGAGGAGTTCCAGGCCGATTCCGAGTTTGGCAACTGCCTGATAAGGCCACCGCATCCTGGCTGGAGTCGCTCGAGAGGTCGCTGGCCATGATGAAGGAGTATCAGGTTAGTCCACCCCTGACCTACCTGCGCCCCCTCTGCTAACATCCGCCTCCAGAACGCCCGCAAGAAGCTTGAGAACCGCCGGCTGAACTACGACGCCAGTATCAGCAAACAACAAAAGGCCAAGCGCGACGACTTCCGCCTCGAGGAAGAGCTCCGCGGCGCCAAAGCCAAGTATGAAGAGTCCTCGGAAGACGTCCTCCGCCGCATGCAAGACGTTCAAGACGCCGAATCCGACAGCGTGCGCGATCTCACCCACTTCCTCGACGCCGAGATCGACTACCACGAGCGCTGTGCCGACGAGCTCCGCCGCGTGCGCCAGAACTGGCCCGGCCACGCCTCCCCACCCCGGGGGTGCTACAGCCCAGAGCGCCGCCCCACCGTCCGCCGCTCCAACACCGGCCACAGCTTCACCGACCGCCTCTCCCGCACCAACACCTTCAACAACAGCTCCAGCATCCCGGAATCCTACGAGACGGAACCCGCTCCCCCAGTCCGCATGCCCATCCGCACCCAACTCTCCCGCACCTTCAGCCACAACCACCAACAACAACAAGCCGACGGCCCAGCCCCGGCGCCGCCCCCGCCCCGCCATCGGCAGTACCAAGCCCACCTCCTTCCAAAGCGGCGGCGGCCGCATCCCCAGCGGTGGCGCGCCTACGCCCACCCCCATGTCCCAAGCACTGGGTTAATCAGAAGGACCCCGCCGCCGCCGCCGAGTAGGGCGAGTAAACCGAAGCCACCGGTGCCGGCGAGGAGGGAGATGTATTAAGTGGTTGGGGGTTCGGGTTGGTCTTCTTTCTGGGCGGTTGTCGGGTTACTTGTGGGATTTGTTTGGCTTGGTTGTATAAGGAGGCGTCTGGTGTTGTAATTGCGGTTGCTTGGGGGGTGGGAGGGCTCATCAGATTGCCTCCGTGGACTGGATCCGCGTGTGCTGGTTATGAGGGTGGACGGCAGACTTTCGTTGCAAACCTGTTTTTGAAGTAGTAGACGACATGGCTTTATCCTGCAGACCGCAAGGCATATTTTATGAGGAATATTTGTTACGTAGCGTCTGCTCATGGGCATTGTGATTCACAACGTTAGAGGCTGGTGGTGAGGTGAAAATGTTGGAGATTTGGTGGTGTCGAAAATGGCGTTGTCGGGATGTCCCTGTCGCCAAGCCGCTAAAACTTTAGGGTGGGGTCGCGACCCCAATTCCACGACGCGCTGTGCGATTGCAGCCTCGACTGTCGCATGCGACAACTCCCAGGACGACAACAGGACAACGAAAGGACGTTCGCTGTTTTGACCAATTTGCTGCCGCTCTACGGTTCCGGAAACGCCTCTTAGCTTAACATACCCAACGAAGTACCCTACTAACCTCCTCTTACGGCACCGCCCCGAAGCCAAACAGCTTCTATTCAAACGAAACAACGAACGAACGCCTCGACCTCCGTTCAAACTCCCCACCCAACCCAAGGATTACGAAGGTGGACTGGCCGCCATGGCGACCGAAGATGCCCGGTACCGCCAGTCGTCGCAGTACGAGCTGTGGTCTTTTTCGCCCTCCCAACTAGCCGCCATGCGCGAGACGACAAACACCGCCGCGCGCAGCCGAATCTCCCAGCGACTCGCGACCCTTCCGGCCCCTCCAAGTAGCACATCCGCCCCAACATCGAACGCGAATACTCCCGACCCCGAGGGCACCTCAACTCCAGTGCTGCCCGAATTTTTGACCCCGGGGGAAGAAGCCCAGCTGCTCACCTTCTACACGGCCGAGCTGCTGCGCGCGGGCGAGTTCGGGAACATGTCGGATGAGATCAAGGCCACGGCTGCCGTATTCTTCAGAAGGTTTTATGTGACAAACAGCGTCATGACATACCCAGCGCCGGAGATGTTGGTTACGGCGTTGTTCTTTGCCGCCAAGGCTGAGGGCTCGTTCATGAGCGTGGGCGAGTGAGTCTCCCTTCATGGGGAGAAGTTGTCGGCAGTGGCTGACCAGCAATTGCACTTGTTCTCTCAGATTCGCGAAGATTTTTGGCAAAGAGCGCCCAGATGAGATTCTTGCGGGCGAGTTCCTCCTCTGCCAGGGCATGCGCTTCGCCATCGACGTGAAGCATCCTTTCCGAGCCCTTCGCGGTGCCGTGATGGAATTGAGCACACTCCCAGGGATAGAGGTAAGCTCCCTCCTAACTCAACCTCGCCACGCTCTCGCCGCTGACCACCTTTGTCCCAGCACCTCCGCCTAGCCGCCGCCGAAGTTCGTGCCCGTGAGATCTTGCGCTTTAGCCCGCTCATCACCGACGCCTACTTCCACTACACCCCAAGCCAGATCATGCTCTCCGCGCTCTCCCTCGCCGACCGCGGCCTCGCCGAGCGTTTGATTACAGAAACTTTTCACTACGTCGCGCCAACCACCAGTGGCGCAGACACACCCGCCTCCGACGGCCCCGGTAACAACAGGCGACCGGCCCCGCGCAGCGGCGGCATTACCGTTGAAGACAAGGCGCAGATCATCGGCTCACATATTCGTGACAAGGTACTGGGAACCATTGAGGCGTGTAGGGATATGCTCGCGAAGGAATTGCCTGAAAGGAGGGAGCACTGGAAGAACGTATGCCACCCCACTCCCCGCCCCAACTATCCCCCAACCCAACTACCTCTACCTTCGACCGCGGCACTAACAATCACCCCCTCTCCCCTCAGCGCGCCGTCATCAAAGCGCAAATCAACCCCCTCAACAAGAAACTCAACAAATGCCGCGACCCCGAGCGGTGGAACCTGGTCGAGCTGCAAAGAGTCCGCAGGGAGCAGGCTAGCAAGAAGGATGGATCGGAGGACGGGGACGCTGAGGACAGAGGAGAGAGTGATGGGGCGGTGTTTGGGGATGCGGTGCCGAAGAGGAAGAAGGTGAAGGTGGAGGATCCTTTTGGGGGGGTCCTTTGAATGATGCTTTATTGTGTCAGGTCAGGGGAGTTTACTACACATGGAGGTCGGATGGGAATTTTGATTGAAGGTTTGCATTGTTCTTCCTATCAGGGCACGGCGTTGGGGAGGGAGGGAAAAGCATATTGTCCGATGGCGAGGTTGGGCCAACACATGTCTGGGAATTCAAAAGCATGAGCACACTTGAGGGTTTTTGGGCAGCGTTTTTCTCGTGTTGTTTCTCGACTTTGCTGCTGTGGGAGCTACGTTAAGAGTGGGAACTGTGAAAACGGGTGAAGCGCAACTAAAAAAAAAGAAATGGATTGCCAAAAACATACAACACCAGGGATTCGCTGGTCGTCACCGACCCAACTACTGATCTGGCCCTTACTAGCTTATCTATGGGAGAGCGGACGGGATCCCGAGTTTTCTAGTAGGTATGGTCGTATGTGCTAGTGCGGAGAAAAGGCAAAGCTTAAGAACGGTGTAGCCGCCGCAGGTTGGCCAGTTGATGGAACATGTGGTGCACTTGTCGGCTGCTTTTTGGTGGTCCCATGTTCGAAATAAAGATCTCCTTAGAAGAAACGATTACATTACGGGAGTATGGAAGGTTAAAAGGAGTTGCGCTCTCGTTTCTGGGCATTGTTGAAGAAGGCGTCTTCCAATTCATCTCTTCCCGATCTGCTCAGGCTGAAACAGATGGTATATGGGGTTCTATGCAAACTCGTTGACTAGGCAACCTTAGGGGATTACTATTTTATAACGATATACGCAAATCCAATACCGACTTCATCTATTTCCAACGGCAGCTAGCGGATGGCTCGATATGCGTTACCCTGTCCTCCACTTCGTTCCGCGGTCTCCTCTTTCCAGGCAACTTAGGTATTGCCAGCTCAAAGAACTGCCTGAGCTTCGTTCGAAAGTAGTGGTACCTCAATCTATATGTTCTCAGCAAAAAACAACTCCGCTAGATGACTACCTGTTCTGGGACTATTCTCGCCAGACCCTGGCTGCCTCACTGCCATGATATGAGCAACAATGTCAGTCTCGCAATCTCGCAAATAACAAACCCCCCCCCCCCCCCCCCAAATACAATCAAGCGGGAGATTAAGGTTCAACCAAATGCAACAAATGCGGAAACGCCCCCGACCACGGCAACCCAATCCGCCAATGCTCCAGACTCCCAACCGCCGCCTCAAACTCCGGACTCAACACCATCTGGCCCCCCTCGCCCTGGGCAAAGATGGGACACTCGGACGGCCAGATGAATTCGATGGACTCGAAGTAGAAGTAGACGGACCGCGTGAGATCCTCGGCTTCCCCGCTCATGCAGAGATGGTCGCGGAGCCGTGGCCAGGGGATGTAGTCGACGATGACAGAGTGCGGGTTGGAGCGTTGGATCTTGGTGGGGAGCAGCCAGGTTGGCACGTCGCGAGTTGTTTCTTCGCAGGGGCTCATTTGCCACTGGGAGTGAAGGGTCAGCGAGACGAGAGCGTCACAAGGGAAAGAGAAAAACCTTCTTGAGTACTTGACTTACTCTCATGTAACGATATCCCATCAAGTAGAGACTGAGCAGTTGTTCTATCCCCTTGTTTTTGTATTGCCGGAGGAACCCAGTCATCAGAAAAGTCGCGATATTTTCATCCGTGCTGTGCAGCATCATGGACGGTAGCGAGGGATTTCGGGGCAGAATTCCCGGGGTGCTCCGTGTCGTGGGGAAATGCGATCTGGTGTTGGTAGAATGTCGTGACGTTGCACTGGTCGACGCTGTCGAACCGATCGAGGTGCTGAGACCCGCATCGGCAGTTAAGCAACTTGGATTCGACATTACATGGTACCTGCGTCCATGATCTGTGAGATGTAGTAAGGGGCCATGGGCCTTGCGGCCACAAAGCCTGTGGCTGCCCAAACACTTGATCTCCCAACCCAGGATGCGAGCCAAAATGAAAATGTGAGGCTGTCGGCACGGAACCATTGAAAAGTGCCCCGTGACTCGCTTGAAGAGGCTCAAGCTCTTGGCAACTTGGGCCTGTAAGACTTGTCTCCGGAAGTGCCGCAATAGAAACTCGAGACTGGAGGTGGACGGCGAGTGACTGCAGGGTGGATTTGATGTCGGCGATGTCGCGCTCCATCTTGTCCAGGCGATTCTTGTTCTCGTTCCGGTTCTCGCGCTGCTTGACGCGGTCTGTCAACCGCTTCTGCTCGAGCTGGCTCGTGGTGCGGACTCGTTTCTGCTTGGCTGGCGGGGGTGATACCGTGGACATTGTGACGTCTAGGGAATGATTTTGGTTTGAAAGTCTGACCATTATGGGTCAGAATGGCACGAAGTTGACATCGAAAGTCGGAAAGAGCCCAGGAACCTGATGCACTCACCTACGGGCACAACTGCAAATGAAAATGGTTGGGGACAGAGGGTCGAATTCGTCAATCACATGCTGTTGGGGATCCGGCTTACTCCGGGTCTTCTTCTCCAAGCCTGCTCTGTCTATGGATGAATAGAGGAAGTTCCGCACTACCGGCTGCGGGGTAGCCTCATGAGGAATACCTGCTTGTGGTTGCGCAGGCTTTGTCTGAATGTGGGCAAGATCCTTGCTATTTCCGGTTGACTTTCCCCCTGCAGATCGATGCCGTCTTGGAAGACATCACTACCTCCCAAATCGTCCTAGCCTGTCACGCCTTATCAAGCATTCAGAGGCTTCCAGCCTCCAGGGTACCAACACGTAAGGGGCATTCACACCAACTTCGACGGAGCTACCATACAGAGGTAATCTCGCAAGAAGGTGTGACATGCGGAGGAGTGAGGCATCGGTCATTACCGGCTCAACGTTCCAACCTTCCCTCGCTACCTAGGTGCTAAACCTTCCCAGGGTATCCCGTGTTTTGTAGGACAACAGAGTGCATTACTTCCCTTCAAAGTTTACAAAGCTTCTAGCCTAGATAGTTCGGTCCAAATCTTTCGATGTTTTAATGCTTGACATCTTTTAACAGTTTAATGTCTCCCAAAGTCCGTTCCAATGGTTGGAAATCTTTGAAACTACGATGTCTATCAGGTTCTTTGCTGAGCAACCAAGGTAAAGCCCTTTGGGACACTTTGCCTGCGGCGCAACCAGTCAGAGACACAGCTCTTCGGTACTCCATGTGAGACACAGTTGCTACGTGAAAACGGCTGTTGATCAGTTGAGCCTCAAATAATCTGGACAAATAAACAAGTAAACAAAGCTCGGCTTCGCTTTCGCTTCCGTTGCCGGTAGTCTAAACGGTACTCGAGCTTAAGCTTGGCACTTCGCGTGAAATGTGTCCCGTATTCTTTGTTTCAAGGGGAATAAGGGACCTTTGCTGGAAAAGCTCCAAAGTTGCCGGCACAACGTAACTTCGTCGCTGGGTATGCTCTTGAGTCGCTTGACAGATCATCAAGGACTGGCTGTTAACGGAATTTCCATGAGTGATCTCCAACCCCTTTTCAATTTTGAAATTTTCATGTGATATGGATTTAGTGCAGAGCTACCATCACAACAATCACAAGATTACTTCCATAAATACTCCACGGTTCTTGTGCTTCGCTGCGGTGGCTCTGCCAGGTGATAAATCAACACAAGCCCTCACATCACAGTCAACCCATAGCCGAAATTTGGCAGCTAAACAACGAGTCCATTTGTCAGTCTGGCTTTCGATTTTAAGCAATGTAAAGTACTTCTTAAGTTAAGAACAAAATCCAGCTTCTTCTCAACTTGAATGGGCAGCACCTTGAATGTACACTCCACCTACCGGCCCGGGCTAGTACACAAACCCACCCCCCCTCTGCTTAAAAAACCCCTCTGGATCCATCTCCTTTTGCAACGCCTTAAACTTCCCATACCCCTTATACATCCCCGTCACATTCTGATCTGCAGCCGCATCATTCATCAGATACGGCAGATAGTACTTCTGCCCCTTCGTCCACTCAGGCACCTTGATCTCAAGCCAGTCAGTCAACTTCTTAGATACCTCGCGGAAGACCTTGTCATCGTTGGCGCTGGACCACGAGCACTGCACTTCCAGGAGAATGCGGTCCAGGTCAGAGCCCGAGATGCCCATGGCGTTGCCGCCGCGTTCTTGGGAGTGCTTCCCGATGACGGAGGGGAAGGGCTGGAAGTCGATGGAGCATTGGGATGTGAGGCGTAGCGGGTTCTTGAGAATGTTGGAGAGGAGAGAGGAGAATTTGTCTGAGATCTCGCGGTACATGTGGGGTGCGTCTTTGACGTAGGGGAGGGTGAAGGTCTGGTGGGGGTTAGTTTTGATCGAGATGTGTGTTGACGAATTTTGGATGCTTACTCGGAAAGAGACCCGAGATTGGAGAAGCTCGGCCCCTTGTCCGTTTGATTTCAACTACGAGGGTGATGTTAGGTTGTGGCTGTTAAATACAGAGGCGGAGGGGACTTACAAGCTCTGCATATGATTGTGTCTTCGTGATATCTATGATCGAGTCGATGTTCAGGAATTGGGCAAGAGGACCAGTCTTCGGCGGCTCTGGAGCTGCATAAAAGTAAAACATGAGGAACATCTTAACACCTCCAATTGCCGTGATGTCCGTGAGAATGATGGCGGCCTTTTCGTCAGCGGCATTGCCAGGGACGAAGTTGTGGAGAGCAGCGTAAATCTCATCGGCCTTCCCTCCGCTATACATTCTCATGCCACCCCACACTTGTCCGATTGGGTAGGCCTTGATCTTGAACTGGGTGACGATACCTTGGTTTGGTTAGTCCTTAACGATCTGGGGCGTTGGGCACATGTACTCACCGAACTGGCTGCCGCTGCCCTTCAGAGCTACGGCGAGCTCTGGCTCCTTGGAAGCATCGACGTTGCGGATGGTGCCGTTGGCTGTCACCATTTCCCACCCAACAATGCCCTAATAGAGGAGCATCAGTTTTAAGATTAAAACAAGCCGACAACCGCAGAACACTTACATCACAAGCCAGGCCATATTGGGCCGAAAGGAAAGAGATGCCTCCTTGCAGGAGGAACCCACCGACACCAACAAGTCCTAAGGGTTCAATATCAAAACCGTTCCACGGGCAAAACAGATCAGTTGAAATCAAGTATTAAACATACCCAGACGACCGCCCACAATCGTGACGCCTTGCTTGTTAAGCGGGCCGAGAACATCGTTCCACTCTCCACCAGGCTTCACATATGCTATCTGTGTCTCCTTGTCGTAGGTGACACCAGACATGTCGCGAGTTGAGATGAGGACTCCGTCCTTGATGCTGGAGTGGCGCTCATTGGGCGTGTGGCCTCCGCTCTTGACAGCAAACTGCACGTCTGGGTACTTGTTGAGAATCTTGACGGCGGCGGCAACTTCCTCTGCGGACTGAGGCAGGACAAGACAAGCGGGCTTGGCGTCACGGAGGTTCGTAGACCAGTAGGAGTTCACTTCCGAGTAGTAGTTCTTGGAGAGGCGGTTGCTCCAGACTCGGTCACGGATCGCGGCGGATATCTCGTTGCACGCTGCCTTTGTTGAAGATGATGCTCCCGCAGCGACAGCGCCGGCCGCGAGGGCTGAGGTGAGAACAACAGAGATAAGGGGCAACATGGTGATTGCCGTCAGAGAAATGGTCACAAGAGAGTCTGGTCGTTACTTTCCAAGACCATTGGATCAAAAAAGAGTGAACTTGACGAATGGATATAGACGCTCTCTTGATGCCCGTCTCAGGAAGGCTGGACTGTTTCTATTCACATGCGTTTGTTCTGATTACCGTTCAGAGCCTTGCTGATCTTGTTCTTGTTTTTGCATTAGCATCATGGTCCTTCTTGTTTCAAAGCGTGGACGAGTCGAACAGCTCTCGCAAGCCCCTTTCCTAATTTCCCACCCCAGTTTGTTCTGAATTGCCGAGTCCAAGTCCCAAGGCGCTGGGAAAACGCCGAACAGGGGGTCCACAAATGTTCGACGTCGAACATGACTTGGCACGCTCAACTCTCCCACTTCGCATCCCTGTGCCGACTTCCACGGAATCTGCGCCTCCAATCGGGGTGATCGGAATTAAGAACTCCCCGAGATGTGCCTGGTATGTGCCGAGAGATTCGGATCACAATCCAAATCGGGAGTAGTTGCGAGCACATGCTCAAAGAGAACTGATGGAGAGGACCTGAACGAGTCTCGAGTTCAGAGTGGACAGCTCCCTTCGGGATCTTCCTTTCAGCCGACAGAAGCAGGCCGGAACAGTTCCTCCACACCCTTCTGTGTATGTTCGAAGTACAGCGGACATTTCTTTCAGTGTAAGTTTCCTGAGGAAACCATATAATATGATCCGGTCGATTGAACTTAACACTGTGGCGGTGATTCACTGCTTCTAGTTCTGTACTTTCCGCAAATGGCTAGCGTTTTGACCCCTGGGACTCTTCATCGTTGCGGGTTCGGGAGTTCCATCGAAGACGTCCCCTCATTCCGCAACCTCCTCTTTGGGGCAGCTCCTTTTGCTCAGCCACGGAGTGAGCCGCTGGAAAGTCGTGTGGGGAAGACCGGGGCTCGTGGTTCGACGTCGAACGCGTCAACGGTCGTGCTCCTTGGCCCCATGGGGTAGCATTCGCGTCCCTCACCATCTCCGTCCCCAAACCGTCCCTGATTAACAGTTTAACATATAGGTTGCAATTGCTTTCTTCATGTGACATTTACCCCGGAGTGAGATCGCTGCACCCCGCGTATAACCCCCGCCTTTTTCAGCTTTCCTTCCAGGACCTTGAGTCCCCCATGCCGAGCCCCGACCCCCGAACTCCCGGTTCTCAGCCTGCCAAAGGCCCGAATCCCGTTTTCTTGCAAATCCACTCAAGTGTCCCTTAGACCGTCTTCGCGCAGCCACCAAGTCCATCCAGGACAATGGGTCTCGTTGCTTACCCCAGATCGAGCTGGGTACCCTTGTCATTTTGAGTTCAACTTGTGATCCAATGCGGGGGGACTAGCTTGTTGTGTTATTGAATTGTCAGATGTCAATTGTTAAGCCCACAGCCATAGCTGGGCACTTAAGAAGTTAAGATGCCGGGTTTCCCTGGTGGTTTCTAGCCTTTTGGTTTACTCAGACCGGTCACTCTTCTCGACTCACAGTCCAACCCGAGTCCAGACTCGGTCCGCGGTCATGGCTTGGCTATCTTCTGCCATCTCTTTACTCCTTTTGTCAGCCGTTGGTGTCTCGGCGGTACCAGCAC
Source organism: Collariella sp. IMI 366227 (assembly GCA_027946355.1). NCBI lineage: Eukaryota > Fungi > Ascomycota > Sordariomycetes > Sordariales > Chaetomiaceae > Collariella > Collariella sp. IMI 366227. The sequence goes on along the minus strand of JAPEUS010000004.1, from coordinate 66,146 downwards.
CAAACCCAACTGCCAACTTGCACAACCGAGCAGAAAAAACAGCTACCGTCGTGATACCCGCTCCTGATGCCACGGTTCTTGGAAATGTCATGAACAAGGTTGAGTCCTTCGGCGGCATCCCCTTCGCCCACCCACCGGTTGGACAGCTCCGGCTGCGGCCCCCTAAGCGCCTGACTGAATCTATCGGAATCTTCGACGGCACCGGTCCCGCGGGAGCATGCCCCCAATTTGTGTCGTCTACCGAGTCCAAGGACTTTTTGTTCGACCTGCTGGGAGACATCGCCAATCTTCCGTTTGTTCAGGACGTCACTGGCCAAAGCGAGGATTGCCTTACAATCACTGTTGCGAGGCCCGAGGGCGTCAAGGCGGGTGATAAGCTTCCTGTGCTGTACTGGATCTTTGGTGGTGGATTCGAGGTATGCTCTCTCAACATCTGTCTATCTCCGGCAAGTCATGAGCTCTGACAATAAATTTTGGTGATAGCTCGGTTGGTCTTCGATGTACGATGGCACAGGCCTCATAAACTACGGTGTCCAAATTGGCAAACCCTTTGTCTTCGTCGCCGTCAACTACCGTGTCGGGGGCTATGGCTTTATGCCCGGCAAGGAGATCCAAGCTGAGGGCTCTGGCAACGCAGGCCTTCTTGATCAGCGAATGGGTCTTGAATGGGTCGCTGACAACATCGCGGCTTTTGGAGGCGACCCTGACAAGGTCACAATCTGGGGCGAGTCGGCTGGGTCGATATCTGTTTTTGCCCAGATGGCTCTCTTTGACGGTAATCACACCTACAACGGCAAACCTCTCTTCAGAGGCGCAATGATGAGCTCCGGCACTGTGGTTCCAACAAAGCCCCTCGACACGCCAAAGGGACAAGCTGTCTACGATCAGGTCGTGAAGACAGGCGGGTGTGCTGGCGCTGCCGATACCCTCAACTGCCTTCGCAACCTGAGCGGCGAGGACTTCCTCAAGGCTGCCAACAGCGTGCCTCACCTCTTGTCATACAACTCACTGGCGCTGTCCTACCTCCCTCGTCCTGATGGTCGCACGTTGACTGCCTCTCCGGACGAGCTCATTCTGCATGGAAAGTACGCCGCCGTGCCTATGATCATCGGAAACCAGGAAGATGAGGGAACAATGTTCGCCCTATTCCAGTCTGATCTGACCACATCGGACAAGCTGGCCAAGTACCTGCACGAGTACATGTTTGACGACGCTAGCCCGGCGCTGCTCAAAGAGCTGATCAACACCTACGGCAAAGGCCTCGCAGCTATTACCGAAAACAGCCCCTTCCGAAGCAGCATCTTCAACGAGATCTTCCCCCGGGTTCAAACGGCGCGCGGCCATCCTTGGCGACCTCGTCTTCACTCTCTCACGGCGTCTCACTCTGGCCGTGACGGCGAGTGTTAACAAAGACGTACCCTCGTGGTCGTTCCTCATGTCGCAGAACGAGGGGACGCCAATCCTGGGGACGTTCCACGGCGGGGACATCCTGCAGGTGTTCTTCGGGATCAAGGACAACTACGCCGCGAAGAGCACGCGGTCGTATTTTCTTAATTTTGTACATCACTTGGATCCAAACGGGAAGGGGGACACGGGGTTCCAGAAGTGGCCGCGGTGGTCCGAAGGACACAAGATGGTGCAGATCTTTGCGAAGAAAGGGGGGATGCTGACAGATGACTTCAGACAGGATAGTTATGAGTGGATCGCGAAGAACTTAGGTCTTTTGCGCTTTTAAAGAGTTGCGGGGTCTTAATTGAGGGATGCTGAGAGGCTGGGGTTAGGGGTGCGTGACGCTTTCAGGGGCTGTCTCGTGGTGTATGGTCCTTGAGGATCAAATGTTGATTACCTAGTGGTTTGTCAATCATTTAAATAATGAATCAGTCTCTTAAATTCAGTGACGAAAAGAAAGTGACGGTTATTATCATGCTGTTTTGTCTCTTCGAAAGTGTTGCAGTGAAGGGGACTCCGTTCCCAAACCTGGCGGGGGGGAAGGGGGTTTGTTTGGAGGACATGTTGACCAGGCAACCCTCAGGGGTCACCATCCCACCTCACCTAAAGAGACGGAGAAATCACAATTTCAAGCGTGCAGATGAGGGAAAGAAGACTTCGTTCTCTAATAACAGGAGAGTAGACAACCTGGCAATCTTTGCGCTGTCCTCTACTTACTTCTGCTGTCTTTTTCCTCAGAAGCGAGAAGCCAGAAGGATCTGCATTGACCAAACTCGCTGCCCATTATGTCGCTGGAAACCGAAGCAGTGATGTTTTCAAATAACTAATACTAGATGACAATAATTCGCTGAAGACTTCAATGTCCTTGGTCAGGCGGCTGAGTTGACGTGGTATGTAGCTCAAAGTCGGCATGTTCCAAAAACCCTTACCAACAAAGAGACCGACGATCCCAACGGTGTCCCCGTAACCGACAATCGCGACGCAAAGGTGTCAACCGGCAATACCCTGCAGCCAAAAATACACCCACAGAATCAAGCAGATTATCCAACCTCGCACATCACACTCTTTTTCTTTTTTTCTACATCCCACTTCCCCTTCCCTTCCCCTCCCACTCCTTCCCACCACCCCATCACCACCGCCGTCACCCTCCTCCTCCCCCAACACTAATCCCAAGCCCGCCCTCACCATCGCCGCCCTCAACCCCACCGCCGCCTCCTCATTCCCCCTCCGTCCTCCTCCCCACCGCCCTCCTCTCCCAATCCCTCACCCTCTCAATATCAACCCCCTAAACCCAAAATGCGCCCTAACCACCTCCCCCATACCGGATCATCCTCCCCCTCAACCTGCAATCCGCCAGCGCCGTCCTGCGCTGCTGCTCCCTCGCATTCACCGCCGCCGCATTCACCGCCGCCGCACTCACTGCTGCTGCGCTGGGGGCGCGGCGACGGTGATTTTGTGGAGGTTTATTGATGAGTTCGAGGAGGAGGCGAGGGAGGAGGCGATGGTGGAGGAGGCGTAGAATTCCTTGAAGGCTTTGGTGAGGAAGGAGGTGAAGTCGGGGTTTGCCAAATGTGGGACAGGCCGTTGGGGGTTGGTCTTTGAGGCCGGCGAAGAGTTGCCAGGTGCTAACTAGTGTTGATTGGGAGGGTGCAGAGGAATGAGGGGAGGCCGGTTGAGGGGTCGGTTGCGATGTCGCTTAGGAGGGTGTTTGAGAGAGGGGGATTCCGGGGCCAGGGGCGGAGGTGGAGTGGTTTGAGCTAGTCGTGGGTTGGGGTTGGGTGGAGATGGGTATGGGAGGTGTTGACCATGTGGGAGTGGTTGGGCTTTCACCCTTTGAGGACTTTGACAATTGGGGTCCGATTTCAGGGACAGAGGTGTCCTGATTGGGGCTGGAGCCGGGTTGTTTTTCATCCAAGGACATGGCCGGCAAGCCCATTAAGCTCTCGTCTGCCGCGGCCGGGGTTTGATTCGACGAGGGTGCGATGGAACCCGGACTTTCCGTTATGCTTTCATACCAGGACGGTGGTGGCGAGCCCAGCGGCGCCACTGGCGAAGCTTTCATCACTGACGAGGTATTCAAGCCCGAAACCTCCGCTTCACTGGAGTTGACTCCCTCTAGGCGGGCTAGCCGGTATGTCAACCACTCCTTCATGGCGACACGGACGGTGTGAGGCTCAATCTCTCGGTTGTAAGCCTCGCATCGGGCATCGTTTGGCTTGGTTTCGTAGCCCGGCTCGTTGTAGTATGGCTTTTCGTTAAATATCATGGCTTAAAGGCAGGTCAGTGCTGACAAAGCTCCTCCGCAACCTTAATAAACCTACACTGGATTGAGACCAAGATCTGCAAAATGGTCGATGCCTTCGGGTCCCAGGGAGTGCCGGACCAGGTCCCCAGCAACGAAAGGCAAACTGCGCCGGTGCATTAGTCGTTAAATAACGCAATCCCAAGCAGCGGAGTGTACTCACCCTTCCCGGTGTTATACAGATTGGGGTTGAACCGAATCCCCCCTGTCGTCCGGAAGAACACCCTGGGCGGCGCCTGAGGGAAATCCTTGGTGCAAAACATGTCAAACTCAAAGAGGCCGTGCTCGTACGGGGTTCCAGTGGGCCCAATAATCAGGGCCTTGATCACGTCCGGGCGGCTCTCTCCGTAACGTACGAAGATGCCCTCGGGCAGATCGCTGCTTAGGGAGCAGATTTGGGCAACGAGCTTTATCATGCGGCCTTTCCCCACACTGCCCGACTCGATGTCCTTCGCAAAGGGGGCGTAGTAATGGCTGTCTAGAATGAGCTCGTCTGGGAGTTCTTTCACGCAGTTTTCCCGATGCCAGGCCGCCGACTTTCTTGCAATATCCTCCAGGTCAGAGCCTCGCGGGGTCTTTGCTCGCAACACCCGGTTAAAAGCGTGAAATGGCTGGGTGAGAGGACAGGGAGCAGACTGCTCTGACTTTGAAATTGCGTCTGCCGCGAGCACGCCAGCCTTCTCAGCGATGGTCTGCATCTGCGCGGTCAGGGCGCAGATTCGCTGGGCCACTTCCAAGACCTTTCGTCCAACCTCGTCTTTTACTCTCCAGATTCGGAAGGAGGTGTCGATAAACCTGCGACAAGGGCCGGACAGCTGCTCAAGAACTGAGAATAGGGACTGAGCTGTGTCGTGTGGTGTGTCTTCTTTCCAGTCCCAGGCCCCCCCAAGGACAACCGCGTGGAGCTGTTGAGTCCGCGAAAATAGAGGCATCCTCGTCCATAGGATTGGAGCAGTGTCGCAGTGATCTGCCATCGTCTCTAAAAAGTCCAACACAGCGCTGACAATAGCATGCCGGGGGCTGATCTCTTCGATGGCGGTGTGGCGGAGGATCTCGTCGGCATGATGCAACATGGGGCTCCTCTGCATCATTACCGACACAACCTGATGCGGCTGCGAGCCGAATGAGGACAGGCACCTCGATTTGTTCGACTTTGCCCTAGACGACAAGACAGAGGACAGGGCGCGGAAGTACAGCTCCGCGTCTTTGGTGTCCTCAGGACTGGCGGGTCGAATCTGAGGGCTCTGCTCCAAGAAATCGGGCCCATAACCCGTTCCTCGAAAGATTGACTTGTGGTGTTTGCGCTGATTGGCAGGCTGCTTTTGGTCTGGCGTCTGCGTCGCGCTCGTCGATTGTTCCGCGGTGGTCTCCGGCTTAAGGGAACGACTCAAACGGTCACGGAACTTAGCTCTCACGGAAGACCTTGGATGTCCCGGTGAAGAAGGGAGGTCGAAAGCCTCGAAACCGCAGAGCAGAGCGAAGATGAGAAACAAGCGCCCTTCATCGCAGCACCAAGTAACCTTGAAGTCTTTGTTTGACACTACGTGCCTCAGCGGCGGCACGGATCCGAGGTAGTAGATGCCACATTTCTCCGAGATACAGAACCAGGCGCCGCAAGGGAGGCAGCGGACACAAGGGTGCAAAAGAGCTGGGGGCGTCAGTTCGAAGATTCAAAGAGGCTTGAAGGGGCAACATACCCAGATCCTCCAACATCCTCTTGGTCCGCGAGACAGTGACACGGACGGGGGTCTTGCAGTGGGCGCATTGTGTAGAAGCCAAGCGTCGTTGAAAGTTGCCGAAGTGATCGGTTGATTCGAAGGATGATTGGGCAAGCTGGTAATCGGAGTTGGTCTTAATCGTCACAAGCGCATCCCCCGGGCACACTCGTTTAGAACACCGATGGAGCGGCGGGAAGTCCTCCAAGTCCTTCCTGGTTAGACCTCCAGTTGCGAGGCCAGATGGGTTTGACGTATACCTCCCATGGCCGGCATCATCTGACTTTTCCGTTAGGTCATTGACCAAAATCAGTATCAAGGACTGAGGGGTTTTCACTCACCGATGAGATCGCTCGGGCACCCGAACGGCGGCATCGCGGATGGGGTAAAATGTGAGTCAAAGAGAGACGGAAAAGGAGGAGCCGAGGGAGGGGAGAGTGAGCTGAACGGCGCAGTCGGCTGCGCAGGTTGGCCTTGGAACACATGAGGTCAGCGTAATGTCGTAGCGCGATGTAAGGGTTGGTTTTCGAGACGTACCTAACCCTGGAGCTGGAGCTGAGGCAGGACCTGTTGTCTCGTTCTTGCCCGATCTGCTCCGCTGCTGGCCCATCTCCTGTGGAGGTTCCTCGTCGTTGCTCTTCAACGATTTGACCATGTAGTACAGCTTTCCGGCAAGCCACTCGAACTTGCGGCGGAGGAAGTTCATTGCTTGGATTGCAGAGGAAGTGCGAGCGCTCCCAAGGCAAGCACGCCAGAGCAGGGATCACTCAGACTGGCGGGGATGGAACTCAATCAAGTCTCTTAGATCAGTGTCCAAATTTTCCAAACATTTGAACTCTGTTATCCGGCGAGACAGTCGGTCGAGGACAACTTTGCGGCAAAAGCAAGCCGAGGGGACCGGGAGAGGCAACTTGAACAATCCGGTGTTGTAATGATCACATATGATGTAAGAGGGATATGCTCAAAGAGGAGTCAGATAAAGGGACAGACTCGGGGAACCCTCAGGTTTGGAATGAAAGTGGGAGATCTGCACAAAAAAGGACATATGAACTCTCCCAGAATGTGATGTGAAGACGCGAAGTGACACAAGACGAGCAAAGCCCCCGGATGTGTGGATGCTGGGTTCATCCGAAGTTCCGGGTGTTGATTAGGGCAGGCCGTGCTCAGGAGGGTTGTTGCGGGACCCAGTGGCACTGGTGACGCCAGGCGGAGACTGCACTACATTTCCGGTGAATTGTTTTGATGACTATTATTATGATAGAGAAAGATTGGATGAAGACGAAGAAAAGAGATCAGGGCCTAAGGCTGGCGTCAAGGTTCAGGACTTCAGGTTGCTCACCGTTGCTGTTAACTGAGACTGGAGAGGAAGGCAAGGTGCACTTGACATGAACCTCACTCGGTCTCTGCGGTCAGGCCGCAGCTGCCCGAATCGAATGCGGGGCTTGCCTGCCGCAGCTTCTACAGGCCGACGATCTGGTACGTAACGCACACGTGGCCAGCCCTGTTTCCCGTCTGATCGCTCCTTGTCACAAACCCAAGCTGAGCCAAACAAGCTGGTTGGACTGAATGGTGGCGCCAGGGCTTAAGATCTCTCATTCGTCCTTTAAAACTAAGTTAATTAACGTTATTTTGAAACAGGCATTCAGACTAAGCAAGTTTGGCAAGGTGGTAAGTTCCATGTTTCCTATAACATGGCCTTAGTCAGAAAAGGCGAAAAGAAAGAAGACGCTCGTCAACCTTGATTTTTCTCAGTAGTAGCTTGGAAGGGATATGTCTCCCATACCCGGCTGCTACTACTCTTAGTCCATGACTATTTAAAACAGTTACACTGATACTGCAAGCTTCATTCTCCATTTCCTCATCTTGCAAAGGCCAGTGTGGAATGGGTGAGCAATAACGCAGTAACACGACCTCTGTCTCTACAAAGTCATGCTGTAATGATCATGACAACCTACTTCTTGGGATATTTTATTTATACGTTGTCAAAGAGTACGAGATTTCCGCCGAGAAAATTCCAAATAAAATGAGCCTCGTTCGTCCGCTCCGAAATAGCCACCATGCACCCCTCCACGTCATCCTCAAAGAGACCTCCCGTGCAGGCAAACGCATTCGCCTTCCCCAGTGAGGCATCAATAGCATCCACATCAAGATGAACCAGCGAAGCCCCGTCACTACCCTGGAACCTCTCATCCAGCTCCCGACGCAGACCACCGACGAAATCCACTTTCTTTGCCGCATCCCCCCAAACGACACCCATATCAGAGCCCTCAACACGGTCCTTCTCCAGCTCATTCACATCCCTCATCCCGCAATGCACTACCTTCCGCACCCCCATCGGCCGAAACCCAGGCACCGTCCCCAGCAACCCCTCCAACATTCCCCGCCATCATCGCAATCCCCTGACTATCAAAATATCCACTCACAACCGTATCCGGTACATTATAGTCATCATGCGCATCAAACCAAATACACCCCAATCCATCATCCCCGCCCTTTCAACATATCCGCCCCCAAAGCCCCGCCGCAACGCCCACGCTAATGCAGCAATTGCCCGCAAGCACGACAGGAAAGGAAGATTTGTTGCGCGCGGTGGTGACGGCGGTGGCGACGCGCCGGATGAGCTCAAAGGTGCGCCCGATTTCGCCTTCGAAGTCGTTGGCGACCGGGGGAATTTCGAGTTGGTGGATGGGGAGGCCGTAGGTTTGGAGGCGGGAAATGAGGCCGGATGAGATGAGGTAGTCAGGGCCTTCGCTCACGCGGCTGCCGTGGATGGGATGGGCGCGGAGGCCGACGTGGTAGGGGGATGAGATCAGGGTGAGAGAGTTAAGGGGCTTGGAGGACCTGGACATGGTGATTGGTAACGGGTGGCGATTTTGGACTGGCGAGACTCGGATTCAAAATCTTGGGGTCTGAAACTAGACTCATGAAGCCGAGGTGTTCTCGGTGTTGTTTGGATTTGGAAGGTGAGTTGGAGGATCGAATGTGGGCGGGTAAACGTGATCTCGCCACTCGAGAAATGGTCGTTGGTTGTTGGACGCCGGTGACTCACGAAAGACCTCGGACCAGTGCCGTGAAGTCGCTTCAGCAAGATGACCCACACACTTGCAGAGAATTTTGGTGAGTTCAGCGAATATCTTCAAAGGCCCTGCGGAATAAATTGATTCCAGGCTCCCAGGCACTCGAGATCTTAAGTCTTCAGCCCCAGAAACCCCAACACCAGTTACACCGCCTCCAACCTTCATCAGACGCTACGCCCCGGAAAGACAACGAGCGAGAACAGCAACTTCCAGCAGCAGCAACAAGTGAAACTCAACAATACCTCGAAAATTCAACACCACAACAACACCTCCATCTCCCAGCCCTACCCATCCCACCAACCTCCATGGCTAAAGGCAAATCCAAACCTGCCCACCCTCCTCCTCTCCTGTCAACGCGTCTCCCGCCGCTGGCACAGCGTCATCGCGTCTTCCACGTCCCTCCAACGCGCCCTCTTCCTCCTCGCCGACCTGGACACCCCCGCGCCCAACCTCCAGCCTTCTGTCCCACCACCGGCATTCAAACCCCGCCTCGTCCAAAACCCCCTCCTCGCAAAAGCCTTCCCCTGCTTCTTCCAGCTCACCGGCCCGGGAAACCACGGCCCTAACTGGCTCGCGCGCAAAAACGTCCTCCCCGCCACCGACTACCACTACCTCCCTTACGCCCCGCACTGCGACTGTCGTTATAGCATCGGGTTCCGCCTCGCGCGCGACAGCGGCGAGCCGGATAAGCGGCAGTGGATGGGCATCACCGACACGCGGGGAGATGGGCGGCGGCGGGAGGCGTTTATGCGCAAGGGCGCGAGCTGGCGGAGGATGTTGGTTTCGCAGCCACCGCCGGTGGTAGTGGGAAGGATGGGGTCGGCGCTAGACGGGTTTGTGCCGCAGAGGCCGAGTCTAGAGGACATGCGGTGGCTTTACTTAGAGCCGCGCGAAGAGATGCAGCTGAAGGGGCCGGCGAAGAAGAGGGAGGGGTTCTTGGTGGAGGTTGCTAGGGGGTTGAGAATGGGGGAGTTGTATGATGCCGTGGTGGATGTGAATTGGGGGTATTATAAGGAGTTTCCGGCAGGGGTATACAGAAACTATGGTGCGTGGGTTGCGTGGAAGGGAACGAAGGAGATGAACAGCTGTGAGTGCGAGTATGACGGGGCGCACGATGTCAGCACGTCGCCACTTGCGTGGTTGGCGGCTGCGGACTTGGTCATTGGGGAGCATGATAAGACGACGATACGGGGGGGTATATGGTACACTGGGGATTCTTATACCTGCACAGGACACTATGCTGGTGTCCAGCGGAAGACGTGCTTTTTGAATCAGGGGAAAGAGTTGGAGGAGAAGGAGAAGTATATGTGCCCCGAATATGAGCACCGAGAGCGGCTGTGGCTGCCAGGGCCAGTTTCGCGGTTGTCTTCTCCGTGGGTTTGGGTGGATGCTGAAGATTATTACTCAGACTCGGATGATGAAGCTGTCGAGGGTGGTGAGGCGAATGGGATTCGTGGGAATGACACCAAGCCCGTAATAAATGAGACTCTCGACGGGGTCGAGGGATAAGGTCTCAAGAAGGGGATATTAACGAGATATGATAATTATTCAGGTTGGAAATTTTTAAACAATGCCAACTCCATACATCGTAAGTTCAGCAGGAAAGTAAGTTTGAGCAGTCGCCCTGAAGCGACGTGGAAGGAAGAGAGTTCCTTCAAATCAGCAGTTGAAGTTCCAATATGAACTACCACTTCTACATTTTAAACTCTACACTCCCATCAAAACAACACAAACTCCTCCAAACTCCCCTTTCCCAAACCTCCCCTGCATAACCCTCCACAAAACACTCTCCCACCACCTCCTCCGCCCCTCACCAGCATCGGCATACAACCCCCTCAAACACGACAACCTCATCCCCTCTCTCCCTTCCCGGCACAAGCCCAAAATACCCCTTCCTCCCTCTCGCAAACCTCCTATGCATCGCCACCCCCAACGCCATCTTCGCCGCATCCGCCAGCCCTGCCAACCGCTTATCCCCTTCAACCTCGCCAGCTCCGTCTCCGCCTCGGCGAGAAGGGCCTGCGTAGCGGGCACATCGTGGCTGGCAATTTCGGCGAGGGTGTCGGGGGTGTGTTATGGTAGTCAGGGCGCCAGAGGCGAGGAGGGAGGCGAAGTGCAGGATGAGGTGGTGGTTGTGGGCGCGGTGGGTCAGGGAGAGTTGGGAGTTGAGGGCGGTGATAGCGGTAAGGGCTTCGGTGGGAGGGAGGAGGTGCAGGTGCCCGCCGAGGATGGTGCTTGCCCAGGCAGGGAGCATGGTGGTGAGGTAGGAGGGGTGTGGGGGAGGTAGGGGGCGGGGGCGTTGTGATGGTTGTTCGGTTGTAGCGGGGGAATGGGGAGGTTGAACTTGGGCGAGGGCAGCTGATACTGCGCGCTGTGCGATCTCTGCCCAGGCGGCTAGGCTGTTGAGGACTTCGGCTGCGTCGGCGGTGGGCTTGGGTCCAGAGTCGCCGACTTCTTCCAGGACGTCGATGACCATCCCGGAGAGGGTGATGAATTCCGGGGGGTCTGAGATGCGGATGTTGGGTTTGGAGTCTCCGCAGGCTTGGAAGCTGCGAATGTATTCCGTTCGCAGGGCTTCTTTCTTCGTTAACACAATGTCCCGTTCCGCGCCGACAAAAGCTCCCTTGAGGACAAAGCCCATCTCTTTTGGTGGGACAGAGGGACCGGGCGGGGAATCTTCCATCATGCCCGACCAGTTTGTGTTCTGCTGCTCAAGATCGAAGAATGTGTTCTTGGACGATTTGCGGAAGTTCTGATTCCACTCGGTGGTGGACCAGTCGGGCACCCACGAAGGCAGCCCGGCGAGACGAGGTACGGACGGGTGGATGGCGCTGAACAAGTCTAGACCGAGATCTGACATCAACAGCTTACTCGCTAGTTGGGTGTACACGCCGACTGTTGGGACGTTGTAGTCGGGCCGATCTACAACCACGGCTAAGGGCGATGGCTGCATAATCTGGTACCAGCCCGGGGCGAGGAGTTCGCCGTACCGCTGCTGCTCGGCCATGGCGTCGGTTGCAATGCCGCACAGCGCATACACCTTGTCCCGCGGGTCTGTAGCCTGGCACCATCGATGACGAAGAAGGATCTGAAACATTGAGTTTGCCCAACGATCCCAGTGCTTGCGCCGCGTGTCCCAGATATCCCAGAACAAATCGAGGGGACGGCGGAGACCGACACCAACGTGCAGGTCAAGGTAATCGAAGGTGATGGCTGCTTGCGCGAGGTTGTCAAAGGAGACCTCCACCGAACCGCATTTGACGATTGTGTGAAGGGAAACGGTCACCTCCTGGACGACCCAGACTCGCGAGAACCACTGTCGTTGCAGGAGAGTGAGAAACGCTGCAAGGGAGTCCGTATTTGCGATGAGGCGCTGGAGCTCCGGAATTGCTTCCACCTCCTCTGCTGACAACATGAATCTCGAGCGCACTCCGACGGGGGCAGCTCTGTGGCCCCCACCATGAAACTTCTCTTTGACGGCAAGGAGGTCGGGGATAATGGCTAACGCTTCATTGCTGTGATTGCCCTTTGGGCCGAGCCACACGACGGTGCGGTTTGCACTCCGGTAAATATCGCGCATTATGGCTACCTGCTGATTGCGCTCTGGGATGCTGTTCTGATTAATGCAGATTGCGTCGACCCATAAAACCCGGGGCTTGTTCTCACGCAGCGCTTCCAGGGCGCCGTGAAGGTTGGATGTGATGGGAAACGGGAGGTTATTGCACTCAATTGCGCAAATGCTCTTTGAATCGCCCCAGCAGTATGAGAGAGCTTCGTATGGGATTCCTTGTGAGAGCGGCGCAATTTGAAGATTGCATCGGATAGGTTCCGACCCCTTTCCGGGGAGCAGTTCCAGTAGGCGGATGTGAGGCTCCCCGTTTGGCAAGATAGTATAGACGGAGGTGATGCTTAAAAGTTGTTAGCAATGGCCATTGGCCTACGCTTTTGGATTCTGCTCGATTTACCTCGCTTTCGAGACTTGTTCGCTGGCCATCGTCACTCCTTCTTTGCTGATAAAGTGCCCTGTTGCCGTCTTGTAGTTGGACATTCTGAGTTCTCTGTCCTCAGCTTTGACAACAAGTGCCTCAATTTATGTAAAGTCGTGAAACGGTTCCCCGCTTAAACGTCAGCCACCCTCATAGCCCCAACCGTTCAGCCAGAACGGGCGGTGGGCAGACTTCATCAGAGCCTTGTGTCCGCCAAGACCAGCTCATCGTAGCCTGTCGGAACTACAAAAATCTGTATGCCCGCTACCAGGCATAGTGGCTTGGTACCGGACCTAGAATTTGAAGGCCTATGCTGCTGCCGGAACCCCCAAGTTCTGGGGTAGTTGTTTAAATACGATGGGTCCAGACAGATACATGCAGCCGGGAAAAGTGTTCCTTCCAATGCTTCTCCTCTCTCCCCCCAGTTTCAAACCTCTCTCTTCATGCCCTAAACCCCCAAGATCCCAGTACATCGTCAGTCGCATCCGGTGTACCATCATCATCCATCACAAACGGTTGAACCTGCAACGCCTGCATGCCAAAATCCTACATTGCCGACATTCGTAGATGAAGTTCGGCAACGTGTGGTAGCACTCTTCGCATTGAAATGACCCTCCGCGTGATTTCCACCTCTCGTGTTCGCACTCATGGTTCTCGATCAAGTTTTGCCTTTCTCTCGCCACACGAATTGCCCTTGTCACATGATTGAGTTGCGGGGCATCGGCGTCCCGATCCACGAGGGCATTGGCACGAACAAGGAGGCGGTTTTCGTGCCACTGGTCACAACGGCATGACTTCCAGCGCAGTCCGCACGCATAGCAAAATTGGGCTCCGCATCGACAAGCTAGGTAAGACTAGATGTCAGTATAAATGGCTTCTCAATCATCAAGTCAAACAAAACACTTACTTATGTGATTGCATCCATAATCCAACTCCACGAGCCGGCGGCAGGAGTAGCACCGCTGCCACCCATTCTCCGCAGCGACACAAAGGAGCTCTTGCGCAGCGGCATCCTGGGGGCACTCATCATCCTTGTGTGAGGCTCCCTTACACAGCATGCACGTCGTCTTCTGGCAGCGAACACAAGTTGCCACGTCTCCGCCGATGGATTTTGCCGGTATAAAGGCAGAACATGTCGACTGATGACAGTAAGTTCTGTTCGGCGTCTCCATCTCCGTCTTCTTGGCCAGAAATTCCCCGGCAAGCTTCGGCGGCAGGTAGGTCCGGCAGGAGTCGAGGGGAATTGGTTGGCTGCAGCAGCGAGGAGGAAATAGGGATTCGTCGGACAATGATGCCCTGAAAAGGCCCTCGAGACACACGCGGCAGTACTGATGAGAGCAAGGGCAGCGACAGACGTCCAAGTGAGAGACCGCTTCACCACAGCTGATGCACTCGATTAGTCGGAGAGTCGGCCGGCTGGCTGCCCATGCGGAAGACTCAGGAGGGTGTTCCTCAGGAGACACAAGGTAGAGAGCCTCGAATCTGGCCAGAAGTTGCTCGTCCAGGTCTGGCACGGTCGAAACGGGGCTAGCAGTCTCCGGTGGCACGCCCTGTGGGTTCAGACTGCTGGCAAACACTCGGTCCGAATTTGCTTGCTCCTCTTCCTGCATGATGGCACGAATCGCGTCGCCATCGAGCTTGACGGCTTGGGCAATGCTCCCGCACATGTATCGGTCAGCGGCGAGATATGGGTACTCCGCCAACTCGTCCTCGTACAGTTTGATGGCGAATGTCAAGTCGTCCGTCTCCCCTTCGGGCGCCTTGCCTTTTCTTCCGTTCTTGAGCGTCCCTAGCTCCTCAGCCTGCAGTTGGAGAGCAAGCTCATGGTCTGGTAAGGGCAATTCGTCGGGAGACATGCTGAAAACTGGAGGCAGTGTCTGAAGCCAGTTGGCTAGTTTGTGATCTGCTTGCACGTCAATCATGACGTTGCCAACTATCCTTTGTGGCGACCCTCGAAGTTGTCCTCCCAACTCGGCTTGCAGGTTCGACACGCCATGACTGTAAGCTGTAAGGGAGTGAGCACGCACCTTGTACTGAAGAAGAGAAAGGGACAAGTACTTAGGAAAGAGGGAGAAAGAAGAGACCCAATTTTTAGGCAGATGCTGACTTTCATCTTTGTTTTTTCGCTCCCCTCCATAAATCCGTTTGTTGGCCACTTAACATCTTCTGACCTTCATTCTAACGTATCAACACCATGCAGAGCACCTGTCCACTCATAAAGCCTCGGAATGGTACAGACTGCTGCAGCTGTCCTTCCGTTTTGCGGGCCTCCTGATTTTACCTCATGCTGGTTGGTTTCCACCTGCTCTGACAAACGCCGGTCTGCGGCAGAGCATCAACTGGAAAAGTGAAGCGGAGAGGGGAGGGGGTGGGTGTGTGTGTCTGCTAAACATGGCGGCATAATATTGGAGCTGGAGAGCACTTAAGAGCCCGAGCTGCCCAGATATTCCTCAATTTGCGATGTGTTTCAAGGCTGGAAAGGAATGTTTGGAGAGCGCGATGCATCACCACGAGTTGAAAGCTGCAGACTGGAAGTAAGTGGTGGAATTGGAAACAGTGGGTCTGGCGACGACAAGCTTTCGCCAAGCCAATTGCGGGGGGTGGGGCAGCGAATCTTTGGATAGCCGACATGATGCCATGGTGCTGGCTGTGCCGGTTTCCCGCGATTGAGATTCGAATGAGACATCCGATGGCATGTGTCAAGATGCTGGTAACCCGGAGGCCAGCCTGACATTTTCAGAAGACCATTGCCGTTGCCAAGACTCAGAAGGATTATCTGCCAAGAGATAACAGAGCACGACGGCAACCCACACTAGTGATAATCAACGCCCCACGTACACCCGTGCTCAATTTGTGATAAGACGTGGAGTCCCAGGAACATCATTCTCCACAATGCCGAGTGGAGGAATGCGGTTCTTGCAAGGTTGCAATGGGAATGTCCTCAAGGCGGGACCGGACGTGAGGACAGGAGAGCACGACGCGAAGCTTCGATCCATCTCGCAGCCAAAGTCACCGATTCTTTAAGCCTGTCACGACAATCCACCACGGCCCCCATCAATGGCATCTCCAATCTCCCCCAGACGCTCCCCCAAGGCTGGGGTAATGACCCATCATTTGCCAGATAGCCGAGCGCCAAACATCTTCCCAACCTTGGGCTTATCTCCGCGACCGGTCACGTCTCGTGTCATTCCGCCTTGCTCGTCACAACTCGAATATCAAGAAACATAATGATACCAGGCTTTCCGAACCTCTTACTCAACAATCCCATCCACAAGACTCATTGCGACGCGATCTGCCCGAATGAGACGACAGATTGCCGAGATCCCGCGCGGCAGAGCTTCTGGGGATCAATCAAGACCACGCGAAACTGGGGTCTGACCCCCACTAACCCAAAGACACGGCCCAAACCGGGACCTTATCAGTTGCCCACCCAATCCGTTGATGCTGCCCCCTTGGCAGACGATGATGGATGTCCGAGAAAGGAATGGAGATTGTTTGCTGCTGATGATTGTCGATGGTCTTATCAGTCCGCAGCATCGAGATGAGGGTGTGGTTGACCCCAGGGCCGGCTCAGCGCGAGAGACGTGCCCGTCTATTTGACCCTGCCGATCCCGCCTGAGCTGGGACCGATATATTCTCCCCTAACATTCATCTGAGACAGGGCACTTTTCTTTTGGGAAAGAGAGACATTCGATAGCTTTGAGACACTCCGTTTAAGAGTCTTCTCAAGGCGGTCCTCGCCTGAACAGTACCCCCCATCCTTCACCATGGCCGACGAATCCGTTCCCACGTATGAGGGCGGCGACTTCGCCTGGATCCTCACCTCCGCCGGGCTTGTCCTCCTCATGGTCCCCGGTGTGGGCTTTTTCTACAGCGGCCTCGCCCGCCGCAAGTCCGCCCTGGCCCTGATCTGGCTAGCCCTCATATCCATCGCTGTCACCGGCTTCCAGTGGTTCTTCTGGGGCTACTCACTCACCTTCTCCCATACGGGCAGCGCCTTCATCGGCGACCTCTCCAACTTCGGCCTGATGAAAGTCCTCGATCAGCCCAGCGTCGGCAGCAGCAAAATCCCAGACCTCCTCTTCTGTCTCTACCAGGGCATGTTCGCAGCCATCACGTACGTCCCCGCCCTCAACTAACCCAATACTATGTACTAACGGTCTCACAGCGCAGCCCTCGCTATCGGCGCCGCCGCCGACCGCGGCCGCATGCTCCCCTGCATAGTCTTCATCTTCATCTGGACGACCATTGTCTACAACCCCATTGCCTACTGGACATGGAACGCCAACGGGTGGTCTTTCAAGATGGGCGGTCTTGACTTCGCGGGCGGCACGCCCGTGCACATCTCCTCGGGCGCCGCGGCGCTCGCTTACAGCCTTATGCTCGGCAAGCGCACGGGGTACACCAAGGTTCAGGGCCTGCCGTACCGGCCGCATAATGTGACGCACGTGGTGCTAGGGACCGTGTTTCTGTGGGTGGGGTGGTTTGGGTTCAATGGTGGGAGTGCGCTGGCTGCGAACTTGAGGGCTGTGATGGCGTGTATTGTGACGCATATTGCTGCGTCGGTGGGGGGGGGGGTTACGTGGTGTCTTTTGGATTATCGGTTGGAGAGGAAGTGGAGTACTGTTGGGTTTTGCAGTGGTGCGATTGCGGGCTTGGTGGCGATTACGCCGGCGGCTGGGTATGTGCCGCCTTGGGCGGCGGTGGTGTTTGGTGTGGTGGGTGGGGTGGTGTGCAACTTTGCGACAAAGCTGAAGTTTGTGTTGGGGATTGATGATGCGCTGGATATCTTTGCTGAGCATGGTGTGGGCGGCATTGCAGGGAACTTGCTGACGGGCCTGTTTGCTTCGTAAGTTGTCTGACTTACCAAGCTGGCGAAACTTCACTAACACTGATCAGGGACTACATCGCCTTCCTCGACGGCTCCAGCGTCATCCCCGGTGGTTGGGTCAACCACAACTACATCCAGCTCGGCTACCAGCTTGCCGACAGCGTCGCCGGCTTCTCCTACTCCTTCGTCATGACCTGCGTCATCCTGTTCCTTATGAACCTGGTCCCGGGTCTCTCTCTCCGTGTCACTGCCGAGCAAGAGGAGATTGGCCTTGATGACAGCGAGCTCGGCGAGTTTGCCTACGACTATGTCGAGATTACTCGCCACATCGACGGGGCCTCGACTGGGGTTACTGGCAGCCCGGCTCACAGTTTGAAGGGAGGAGCTCCGGAGAAGATCGTCTGATTTGGTAGTCTTCTGGAGGAAGTTAGGAACGTTGACGATACTAATGGAGGGGGAATTTGGAGGGGGTGGAGAAACTGGGCATGATGAACTTGTCTTTTCGATTTTGATACCTCACTTGTTACGCACGATACCAACAGAACAACTTAATGTTATATCTCTCAAATCCCATGATCAAAGTGTGGTCGGTTGAGGGAGGTCATCTTGAGGAACACAAGTCGAACTTGACCTCACCTTACAACTGCCCTTGCGGCCTTTTATATCTTTCAGTCATTTCTGGTAAGCATCGCAAAAAGAACTCTAGCATCTATCTGTACAAGGAGTGAGCTTGAAATGAATCAATGGGGCAAAAATGCAAAAGCAATGGGAACTGTGAGGCTCGAACTCACGACCTCAGGATATCCCAATCTATGATTGGATCATACAAGCGTATGAGACCTGCGCTCTTCCAACTGAGCCAAGCTCCCCGTTGATTAATCAAATCTTTCTTAACACAGCTTATCAATGGTATTCACAATTAATGATAGTTGACCGCCAAGCTGAATGACGGCATTGCCACCCAGGCAGCCAGAAACGGCAGGAACACGAATTGACTCCAACAGGAGAATGAAACACAGAACGAATCAAGCGACGTCATCAAAGCTCTAGTAAGTTTGGTATTTTATCCCGTGCGAGATCCACTCATCTATGCATGTTTATCGCATTCCCAAACTCTCAGACACTCATCGAATTCAAGAGACATCAACCTTCCGAAAGAGGAAACATCCACCCTGACTTACAACTCATTTGATCGACACAAGATAACTCAACAGTCTTAAAAGCATCCACAACGACGCTACTTCAATCAAATACAATGGATTCTGCAGGCGCAAAATCTGTGGTGTCGAATGACATGAAGGAGCTCACCGAGGGCAAGGAGACCATCACCAATCAGATCCGCGGCCACAAAGCCAATATCTCGAACCCAAGTTAGCATCTTCGGGTTTGGAAGTTGATTGCCTTTTCGTACTAACATGGAGCACAGATATTAGCGAGAAGTCCAAAGAAAGTAGCAAGGAAATTTTGGAGGAGCTCGGCGGAGATGACACTCTTGAGTTGCACAAGAACAAACCGATCAGCAAGGACGCAGCTGAGAATTTGTATGGGAGCAGGGCTGCTGCGGCTTAAAGTTAAACAACCATATTTTTGAAGGAGAAAAGAGACAAGGACGCAAGGCAGTTTTGGAGCCTCGCTTTAAAGTAGGCTTGGTGGAATCAAATACCCAAGGATGCAAGTCATATGCAACAGGCGTTGACGGCTTTTATACTTCTCCAACTCTAGTTTTGTTTTGAATCGTACCTCAGGGTGCAGAAGCAACAACACCGTCCTGTCTCAACATGGGCTCTCAAAGGTATTTTTATGCTCAGTTCCTATGGTAAACAGAGGATGCGAGCGTGAAATAAGTGGCCACTTTCAATCATTGGATGTGCATCAAGAGTTCATGACTTCATCATCCATTAAGACTAGAGACAGTGTCCACACCCAGCTCCCGACCTACAACATTCCGCTGATACTTCGATATCCAACAATTACAACAACAACGCCGCCAACCCAACAGCCGCAGCAGCCACATTAAACCCAGTTGCAGCCGCCCCAGCAGTCGAAGCTGTCCCCGTCTCCGTCCTTGTCTCAGTCATCATCGTAGCACTCGTCATCGTTGGACTCCCAGTTTTAGCACTTGCCGTCGTAGCACTCCCCACCCCCAGTCTCCCCGCCCCCTCTCCCTCATACAACCCGCAAACCGCCTCCTGCGCAAGC
Source organism: Collariella sp. IMI 366227 (assembly GCA_027946355.1). NCBI lineage: Eukaryota > Fungi > Ascomycota > Sordariomycetes > Sordariales > Chaetomiaceae > Collariella > Collariella sp. IMI 366227. The sequence goes on along the minus strand of JAPEUS010000004.1, from coordinate 46,587 downwards.
GGGCAACTCTCCACCAAACAAATCGCCTGCAACTCCTTCCCCTTGCCATTCACCACCTCCACCGGCGGCGCGCAGCGCTGGCCAAAAACCTCGCTGAGCGCCTTGCCGACGATGGTGATGTCGGCCTCGGATACGCCGAAAGAGGCGGCCGCGAGTGCGACTTGCTGGATGAAGTAGCCGTTCTGAGCCGGGTCAAGACGCATGAACTTGTGCACTTTGAACATGGAGGGGTTGCCGGCGTAGGGGGCGAAGCCTGGCATGCCTTGGGTGGTGCAGCCGAGGAGGGTGCCGAAGAATTGGTAGAGGTGGGTCATTAGGCGGCTGGTTTTGAGACACTATCAGTAATTATTCTCAATGCACAATGGAGATGAGAGGCTAGAAGATAGGGAGGCTTTAGGGAAGGGGGTTTATGGACCTACTACTGGTTTGAGGTCTCATCGTTGGCAGGCTTGTTCTCCTTCAGCGGGTCGGCACCGCCACCGTCGAGGAAATTGACCGACGTGCCCTCCTTGTCCCCGCGGTTAGTTGTCTTTTGAGAGCCGTCAAAGTAGCTGGCCAGGTTGACGTCTTTGCCATCGAACTTTCCTGGGGCCAGGATTCCGGGCACGACGACGCCGACGTTTGGCTGGGTGTCTGTAAAGGAAGGTTGTTAGTCGCGTGTTTGGGAGACGCCACCGTGGTTATGGTGGAGGGGAAAGGGAGACGCGAAGAGGGAAGCTTACAGTTGCCAATGACAACAGTGTTGACGAGAGCCGTCAGCAAGGTGTACTGCTTGTCGGCTGTGTTTTCCTTGAAGAGGAGAGTCGTGTAGTGGTCACAGATGGATGTGCTGTCTGGCCGTTGGGAAACGACAGAGCTGACAGCCACAGCAGCTAGGGTTGCTCTGGTGAGGCGCATGATTACTGAGCACGCTTGCAACAATAAAGAGCTTTGTGACGATGGGATAGGTCAAGAAGAGGAATTGTGTTGTCGGTGGTCGAACTGCGGGCAGAGGGATGGCACAGCATGTATTTGTATCACAGCAAGCAGTTCATGGGAAGGCTTCAGCTCGGCATGGCCAAGAACCGGTGCCTTGGAACTGCAAGTTGAAGGGAGGAACTTTGGCTTCGTCAATTCGTCCTTGCAGGGTGTTCGTCCAGCCCATTGTTGGGACAACGCTCCGCACTGTGAGGCGGGCAGCGGCCCCTGACAACATCTCTAAGAAGGAGGGGAGTACAGGTATCCAGGTTTCTTCGTAAGGATGTCAGATGTGAATTAACCACAGCCAAAGCCAGGGGCTCCGTCCCGTTGCTCCAAGTCCCTGTACTGACCACACAAGTGTAGGGGTATAAGTGATCCCAACTTCCCCGCCCAGTGTCGAAGCTCAGCCTCACTCGGCCAGCGTCAAGGCACCATGCGTTGGCCCGCGACAGGACTGTTTCGACGCACCACTTACTGCTTCGAGGCGTTATCCGGCAGTTTTGCCGTCCTGGCGAATCGAGTGGGTATGATTTCAAATCGTTTATAAGCAAGCCCTGGGGTTCGATGCGCTCTAAAAACCCCTGCGGCATCGATCGCGACGCTAGCGAATGGTTTGGCAGATCTCACGATCGAGACCCCGGGTTGAGAAACTCGATCGTGATCCTTGGGCCGTTACACGACCATCAGAGTGGTGTTGGCTTGGCGACTAGGCCTCTTGTGTTTGTCTGAACTTTGAAAGCTGGAAGGGGGCAGATCTTCCCCCCTGCTCCGGATATGAAAGTGGCCGTACCTTGGCATGAGTCTCATGATTGGGTCTAGAAGTGAGCAGCCGGATGTGCTGCCTTCCGGGCAAACACCAGGCGCAGCCTCAATTGAACGGCATACAAATCACCGTCCAAGAGCGGGTCATGACTTTCGTGGAGATGAACCGGTTGTTCTCATTGAAGTTATGGCTGACAGGAATGTTTGGGATCTCATCCGTTGAAAACGAAAAACCCAATTCAAAAGCCATGGCGAGGGGCGCGTACCCGGCGGGTTCTGGAGGCAGGATGAGCATTAAGATGCTTGCACTGAAGTTGCACACTTTAAACGGTTGATCTGAACCAAAAGATATGACTCACAGCCAGGAAACAGCAAGCAAGCCGACGGCAAAGATGCATTTGAACAGAAAAGGTACGATGGCAATGGCGATGATGGCGGTAGCGTGTGTCGAAAATGCCTCTTCATCGCGAATACGCGGGACGAGTTCAACAGAGGGGATAACCGAACCCTCCCGGCCTCTGTCGCCGGCGCCGTTTGCAGTTTAAGGTTGTGAGGAGGCGGCCCCGGCCTGGGAACACAAACGTGATGTCATCGCTTCCAGTGTGTTTGTGACCGTGTGCTTGGTAGCGAGTCACTAAAACCCCAAAAAGGCGGAGTTGAATTCCATCATGTCTCACCTTGTTCCTTTGAGTTTTTGTCAGTGCAGTTGGCATTGTGCTGGGCTGCGTACCTCTCTCCCCAGGCAAGGGTTTTAGGCAACATCAACTGCCATTCACACCCTTCCATCGTTTCCAGGAGCCCTTCATGAAGGCATCCCATCACCCCAGGAAGACGGGGGTTCAAAGCATCAACTTGTAAGCCGAGGTTCTTTTATTACCTGGATTGGCGACTGGCACGGCCAGCCGTCCTGTGTATCAAGAGGCCAGCCACGCAGAACAAATGCGGTGCTGTGATTGAGAAACAGACCGGAGCAATCGCTCCTGACCCGGCTCGGCCAAACGCATCGAGGCGCAGTTGCGCAGCAACTTGAATCAGACGCAGGCAAATTAGACGGCTGAAGAGCGAATTACGAATTAAGCCTGCAAAATGAACACGACTGACCAAAGCGATGTTGGCCACAGAAAAAAACCCGAGACACGCCACGACTTCTTCCCCATGACGCCACGCAAGGCGGCGTCGACAGTGAAAAAGATGGTTTGACAGCAAAAATTACGGCCGGAACGGCCCCGAAGGACAATTCATGACAGATAGCACCACGATGTGCAATGCAGGCTCTCCGTCATATGGCAGGGTTTTCTTGATCTCCCTGCAATCAACCAAGGTAAGTATGAAGAAGAAAAGAGAACTGTAGGAAGAATGGGCGGGGAGTCGCTAATAAATACACTTCTAAGAGTGGTCTGTGCACGGTGGCAATTTGCAACTGCTTGCACGTGACAGGCATTGAATTGTGGGGCTCTTCTTTCTCCATCCAGAAGCAACGACCACGACTGCAACGACGACAACTGCGGTCTGCAAAGAGGCGAACGGGGCAGCTGCTGGTCAGATTTCTTGGTGGCCGATTGTAATTTTTGTCCAGTAGAATAACACGACTGCCTCCATCTAGCCCGAAAAACCGACGTATGGTTTTTCCTCTCCTTGACCGTCCGACCGTTTCGTCTGACCCTAACCCTCCAATCCCCTCCATCCTCCCCATTCTCAACCGCCCTCCAAGTCAACCACACATACTTCCCCTTGTCGCTATACGACGTGAAGCGAATCTCCTGCGGTGGGTCCTCGACCATTGGCGGGCTCCTTCCCGGTGTGCTCATCAATCCATACTGCCCCAGCCGCAAGCAGTCGACGTTTGGGATTGAGTTCGGAAACTGCCAGATCTGCACCCTTCGTTAACAACCCCTTTTCTCCAACCCAACCCAGGGTCGGGACTACTATTATGCCAGATAAGAAAGGGGATATGGTAGATACTAACCCCAAAAACCATTCCCTCACCACCGCTTCCACACTCAAATCTCGCACCCACAACCTTACACGCTCCCGCAGCACTAGTCAACTTGAAGGCGGGAAGGTCGCCGCTGTTGACTGGGACTTCGGTGCCCATAAAAGTGTCACAGAGTGAGTCGTTGGCTGTCCACAGGCCTGTGGCGGTCAGACAGCCGAGGTCGGCATGGTCGCCTTCGTTCCAGCGGGTGCGGAGCTGGCCGGAGTTGGTGAAGCTTTGGAGTGGGGGAGCGGGAGAGGCACGGGGGTGAGGGTGTTGAGGGCGGCGAGGGTGAGGAGGGAGAGTGGGGTTGGGAGGTGCATTGTTGAGGCTTGGGGATGGGGATGTTGTGTTGAGGGATTGGCAGTGGGGATGTTGGAAGCTTGGGGGTGGCAGTTGGAAGGTGTACTCAGGGAAGAGGGGAAACGGGTGACTGATAATATATGCGCCCGAGGGTCTTTGAATGTCTCTTGTATCCAGGTGTATCGCCTTGTCTTTAAACTGGAGGACCTGAGCTGACGTGTCTCTTATCACATGGATGTAACGTTTAAAGGTAACACACGAGTGGTGTTTCCTGTGAGGACAACCACCCAGGCATTGACGGTTTACTTTGTAAAAGGTGCCCTTCCTACTCTCGACTGGGTGGGTGTGCCAAGTGCCACAGGTGAAGGATAAAGGTCTAGGGGTTGATGGTCTCGCTTACAAAGCATACTGTCAGCACACTCGGAAGCGCCGCCCGAATAGGGGTTTATGTTCCAAGATGGTGGGTTACTGTAGCATTGGGGTCTCAAAAGTTCTGCCCCGTGATACTGCCCAGAACCAGATACTATAAGCTTTTACCCGGCAGCGAGACAATTGAACGAAGATTAAAGGAAAGATGGCTGCTTGGGGCTGTTCTCCCATGTATATTTATCTTTAAGCCCTTGGAGACTCTAGCAGGCTGCCTGAGTGCTCCCCTTCAGGTTGCCCTCTTCCATCTTCCCCATCGTCAGGTTCAAGTTAAATACCCGCCCTCCAAAGAAGGGGACGGCCTGTATCTCCGACCTAACTCTCCAAGAGAAACCGTTTACTGTCACCACAGAATCTCCTGGGAAGCCGAGGACCTCTGGACGATCCTCACAGTTACGGATCTCCGCCTCATAAGTTTGGTGGGCAACTTTGTTCAGATTCTCTTCCCCCTTCAGGCCTGGCACAAGAACGGTCCCAACCAGGCCCCTTGGGACAATTTTAAACCATGGGTGTCCACCGTCAGTTTTCCACCGAAGCCCCCAATGCAGGTCAATGACGCCCAACCCAGCGAGCTCGAGGAGGATGACGCCGTAGATACGCACACGATCGGGAGGCTTTCCAAGCGCGATACGCTCGCGATCTCCGTGTTGCTCTTGTAAATTTAGGATTGCCATTGACGGGGCGTAGATCTGGTTTTCATCCTTGTCGAACTCCAAGGCCTGGGGATGGGACCCGTGTTTGAGCAGGGAGCATGACGGGTGGGTCTGGAGTTTAATGCTCATTGCCGGAGCCAAGGCCTGGGTTGGCCCAGCGAGAATACGGTTCGGGGAAGGCAGAGGGGTTTCCATCGGTGGACGGAGGTGAAGTCGGACTGTCTCAAATGTTGACTTAGAGAGGGCTTGGGGTAGTACTGGGTGTGTAGGCCAACTTTAGCAGAGCCATCTTCACATCGACGGAGCAGACGTACATTCGACCCATTTAATCGGGATTCGTTTTGCGCTATTCATGTCCATCGGGCTGATCCTCTTCAGAACATGGCCTATCGTTCGATAAAAAATCCGTCTTTCCCCATCAATCGGCTCAAGGACAATTGCGGGCCTGCTGGTGAGATCGCCGCGGTAGCTGCAACTTAAGATGCCGAGATACAAGGTTCGTCTGCTGCTATATCTTGTCCTTACCGGACAGAGGTAAAGCTCGATCTCAATCGACTTCGGCGACGGTGAAAGCTCCGGAGTGTAGACCTCGTCCGGTGAACTGGGTCCAGTCCCTTTGGCCGGCAGTTCAATAAGAGAGTCTGCAAAACTCCTGGGCGAGTGCGCAAGAAGCTCGCAACCTCCACTCAAAGTTCCAATGCCCGGAGGGTGAGTAAAGGCCAGGATGGACTGGTCGTTGGAAGATATAAGGATCTCTTGCTGAAGGCGAAAGAAGGCCCGCCTGCCCTCTCCGTACAGCATGGGCATATTGACACCAAAGATACCCAGGAGAGAGTAAGCCTCATCCTCAACTCGGGTTGTTGACCGATGCGCTGCCCAGGACATCTTTTGCGCAATACTGCAGGAGTCCAAAGCACGAGACAAGGAAGGACCTGACGGTAGTGGTTCGAGAGATTGTCTGGGATGGCCTGCGTAGTCGAGGCGTGGCCAGCGGAGTACTCGCGATGGAATTCCGGTTCTCTGGCATATTGTCTTCGTCAAAGCATTTGAGTCGGAGAGGTCGTCGCGCTCGCCGATGAAGTTCCAATTTGAGTCGTAGAACAAGACGCTCCGAGGGGCGATAAGCTCTTGGAGAGTCCAACCACGCGTAAACCACCGGCTGTCTTCAATCATGTTGGTGGTTGTGCCATGTCCTTGGGGCTGGTCAATGTCGGCAAGATAGGCGTAGCAACAGCCCGAGTTCTGGTACCACTGGAACATGGAATTGATGGCCTCGGAGAGTTCGGCGCTGCTGCTCTTGTCAATGCAGCACGCGTCAATCCAGATGTAGCTGTATTCATGCTGCCTTGCTTGGTCACAGCTGCCCTTGATTTTAGCGAAGCCCCTTTTGTTGACTGGGAGCGGCTTTGAGGGGTCGCAGATGTCGCCAAACAGGATCTCCTCCTCGTCCCAGGTATGTGAGAGAATTGCATAATCCGGAATAGATGAGCCGGCAAATGACTCAAGTCTTAGCGTTTCGGTGTTCAGGAGATGCATTTTGGTATTTCAGTGCTGTCTTGTGTGATGGTTTGCTCATTTTGGTGGATTCGCCCATGACCTAACCAGGTTGAGGTTTGAGCGGAGAAACTCGGCCGGATATGCATGAGGAGCTGAGTGAGCCAATCGGCGAGAAGAACGGTCATTATTTCTCGCAGCAGCAAGAAATGTAAGGCGACTCCCAAAAAGGGATTACGGCCTCAGAACCGCTCAGGGCGGAGGTTGCGCCAGCAGGTTGAGGATAGTAGGAGCGAGATCATTGTTGAATCAGAAGATGGAGAGAACGAAAAACAAAAAAGACAGGTTGAGAAAATTGGAAAGACTCCGAGAGAAACGGGAAACGTTTGTGTACATGAGGCAGGAAAAGGAAGCATTACAAAAAAAAACATTGGAGAAACCCGAAGGCCCTTCACCACTTTCTTGCTATAGCATCATTGTTAGTGATTACTGCATGTCGATTCGGGGACCCTGAGGCGGCGAAATGTGGCGTTTTTGCCGCTTTGCGTGACCGAACGATCTATTAGGTTCGAGATGTCCAATTACTTCAAGCCTTGTGGGCTGAGTTGATGTTCAGGGGGTGCTCAGCCCCGACGTCCCGTCAGCTCCGTGACCAACCCTAAGAACGAGCTCGGCAGGTGTGATTGGGAATCCAATATCTTGTAACACCCCTTCATCCAATACCCCACCGCGTCAAGACTTCTAAGTTGCACTTCCACTAACTACAACATGGCAATCGACGACCCCGAACTAATAATCGGCATCGCCGCCCTCATCGCCGCCGCCGCCGCCCTCCTCTTCGCCATCATCCAAACCGGTGTCGCCCTCGCACAGCACATCCAAGTCAGCGGCCGGTGCAGCCCACGCGTGACTGGCGTCTTCAACCTCACAGCCGGCTTCTGGTTCCAAGTCTCCTCCCTCTCATGGAACCCCCAATACCGGATGCCCGTCCTGACCATGCCGGGTCTGCGCGGCGACGACGCGGCGATGGCCATTGAAGCCAACGGGTTGATGGAATTCATCCGCCCAGGGAAGAACTTTCTCAAACGAGAGAACGGATACGTCGACAACGGGCGCATGCGCGTTACGAAGAGCAGTTTTAAGGCGCCAAAGGGACCGGTTAGCGTCGTTCCGACCGCTATCCTCAGCTTCTTCGCGGCGATATGGACGCCTATCGGGCTCGCGCTCTCATCCGTTTTGATGCTCCTCTGCTTCATGCCGGCGTTTGGCTGCATGTGCATCTGCGGCGGCGCATGCGGCGGCTCGGAGGAGGGGGCGAGCTTATCCAAAGCTGTTATGGAAGTCGTAGGGGGCTTGACGAAGCCCCTGACGTTTGCATGGAAGATGGCCATACGCCGCAAGGAGGTTACCACTGCGACAAAAAAGCTTGGAAACTTCGCCGGGTTTAGAATCTGCGGCGTGGTGTCAGTTGTTGGTGAATTACCAAGAAGTCTGGTGGGCGCACGCTAGCATTCGCTGGGAATGGCGGTTGGCGACAATGATTCCGCTGGATGTTTACGGGGCGACGATTGAGACGACTATGGCGGATTTGCGGCTTTTCGCCGCTATGGGGGGTATGCACCCTACAACAGACCCAAATGTCATTGCTCGAACGAGATGTGGCGAGATGCTCATGAGCTCGCATCATCTGGTTCTCGGGCGGATCGTATACTACCGCTCAGGGAGGGAGAACATCCGGCCAAGGATCGATGGGAAGATCCCGATGAGGTCGTCCCGCTGGTTGCAGTGTATCATGTTGATGCAAGAACACCTCAAGAAACGGTCATCAGGAGTAATTACAGCCCATCCAACACGGCAAGATTTTGATGGGGCCCGCGATGCCATTGCCACCATCCTCTCCCGACCCCGAACCGAATTCGATGCCCAAATCGAATGTTCCCTAGGCAAATTCGGATGGATTTTCCAAACCGAGGCCTTCCAAACCCTCGCCGACGGCATTCACGCCTCCGACTCGCACTGGGCCGTCGGCGAGATGCGCACCTTTCTCGGCCCCCTCGGCCAAGGCATAGGGTCCTGTTCCTGCGTCGCCTGCTCACGAGAGTGGCTTTCCAAGAAGGGGCCTAGCATGCCCTACTCCAGCGTCGCGGGCTCCATTGCCACCCTGCGGTCCGATTTCTGGCCTGCCCTGATGATAAATGCCGAGGCTGTAGCTGATGTCACCACGCCAGCTGCTGCGGCGCCAAACACCAATGCCAACACACCCAAGCCGGACCCTCAGACTACTACCGCCATCAGAAGCGTAACCAAGATCGTTGGGCCAATCCTTTCCTGCTTTAACACTGATAATAATGGTTATATCACGTACCGCGGGGAACTCTCGCAGCCAGTGCAAATCGAAACGCTGAGGGCATGTCGGGACGGCTGTGCAGACCTGAAGCAATGCACCTGCGGGACGATCGCGAGGGTACAAAACGGCCATCGGACAGCGCCCACAATCAATGAGATGCTCATCGCAGCAGCTATCAATACCAAGTGGCTCGGAAAATGCAGCCCGGCGGTGCTGGCGGAAGCAGCTGACCCGTTGGCGAGTTGGGTGTCAGACTCGGACCAGCTGAATGCCGAGCTGCGAAAGGGGGTGTCGGAGTGTCTGACGAAGGCTTGGGCAAAGGCAGAGTTCAAACCAGCGGTCGGGGTAGCGCCTCAAGGTGCTGCAAGCGCAACGAGACCAGCTCTCAGGGCGAATTTTGGTCTTGTCCGAGTTGTGATGGCTGCGACCGAGGTGTACCTGACTGGTGTGCGAAAAGCAATAGGGACGAGTAGCATGTGGGACGGGCCAGTGACAGAGGCGTTTGATGATTTTGGGCCGGTGGTACTCGGGGCGTAGTGTAGCTCAGCTCGATGCTGGAATTTTGAAAGTTCCGAATCCCGAGTCGTGCTTATGCCGTACTCGAGTTTCCATGCCTGCCGTGCCATGCCAACGATGTGTCACGGATATGGAGGTTCGGGCAATTCAGGGCTGACTGCATGGTGGCGCCGGAAAACTCAGGGACGAGAGCATCTACTTCACTTGAGAGGGTCAGCGACAACTCGACGTATCTCAATTTTCCGTTTCCTTCTCCAAACAAGCAACATTGCCACACAGACACCACAACCGCCATCATGTCCACCCCGCAGAGACTCCAGATTGTCCGTCGGTTGCAAACAGCCATGGCAACGGCCTACGCCACACTTGGCGCATGGTGAGCCCCCCCACCCCCGATAACCACCTCCCCTCACCCATCTTAACACTCCCAGGTGCCTCATCCACCCATACTCAGTCATCGCGCTGGGCTTCACGCCCAAGTACATTGCCATGTGCCATGATCCCTTACATTGGTTGGAACTTCTGGTTCAGTGGAATCGGGCCATCAAGGGGCATGATCAACAGCTTGATGTGGCTGGACTTTTTTGGGAACTTATTCTTCATGGGCGGGGCGCTTTGGTGCGCTTTGGTGCTGAGGGAGGAGGGCAGGAAGAGTTCTGCGGCTGGGGGTGAGGGCGAAAGGGAGGGTCTTTTGCGGGAGTGAGCAGTGCAGAGTGTTTCTGGATAATGTCTGACTGTAGAGCAGTGGTTACAGCTTAATTACTCCGCTCCCTTTGTTGTTAAACTGTCCTTTCCGCTTTTCTGCCTCGAACTTGTTGAGAGAGCCAGAGGTTCCGTTATTTCCAGTTCAATCTGCATTCCATGGTGGGTCTGGTCCAGAGGCCCGCTTGCACAGTATGTTTTAGCGGGTCGCTCACTGGGAGTCTCCTGAGCTTCTGGGCGAGTGAACCTCCCGTCCGCTTTTCACGTCAGTGCCATTACCAATTTTGAAGTTTAGCGAAAGCAGGTTGTTCATGATTTGAGATGTGACTCGGTCAGGCAAGTTTCTGTCTGGTCATGATGATCAAAAAAATACGACACTTCTAAACCTAAAGACAGATGCCACTAAGATACCAGGTATCTTGTGGTTGCCGAAACAATCTCGGGATTTCTTAGCGCACTTCTCATTGCCGAGTCTTCATGTCACCGTCTCGCCAGGCTTCGGCAAATCCGAACCTGAACGGACGACTAGATGATCGGCTGAAATTGAAGCCACATCTAAAACGCAGGTGCGTTCCCTGGGCTTGGTTAGATACAGGTATGCATATATACCTGCGCCTTCTCTTCAAATAGCCATTAGCGAGTTCCTCTAAAATTGCGAAATCCTAAGCTCGAAACACTAGTACCGCTACTACCGCAGACATGCAGTTCTCAGGCACTATCTCTTCCTCTTCGCCGATGCCGTCGCCGATATTGCCATGCCCCAGCCTGGTCCTTCCACCGATGGCTCTGCAAACAGTCTGGGAACAACGTGCCTGTAGGACTGCGGGTGATCGTTGCTTTTCCGGAGGCGATTGCTGCAGCGGGGTGTGTGAGGGTGGTGTTGGGGGGGTTTTCATGGTTTGCACCTAGTTGGGCGGGCGATGGCCAAAGGCGTATTGAAAAATATTGAGTCTTGATGTATAAGTTTGTTTGGTCTTTGTTTTCTAGCAGGTATAAGCAAGCCATGCGTTGTCGAGGTTGTCTCTGACTGTCGCAGGGGTGTTGTTAGGATTATGATTTTCGAAACTCAACATCTCTGTTTGTGCTTGGGCGGATGCTGAGCTCGGACCTACTTAAGAATGAAATAACAAGAGAAAGTTTCAGATCAGAAACTTGATTTAAAAAGCCATTGGATTCGGGAATGGACAAAATACAGGTATTAAAGTGGGAGCGAGAAGAAGGGGAACTGTTGGAATATCTACGCTAGAGTGCATTCGCGGCATGGATGGATTTAATTTCGCCCGGAGGCACTAAGCCTAAAGGGCCTTGCATTCGCGGCAGAGGGGGTTGGTGGCGTATCCCATGGGGAGTAGTCACGTGGTCTGGAACCTCGGGGACATGCTTCAGCTGCATCATCCGCACCCCCTCATCCTTCCCCTTTAGAAGAAGAACATGATCCACCTGAACCACCAATTTGCACGTCCCTCTCAAGAGAAGAGGGTATTTGCTCTGTGTTTCCAATATATCGCGATACCTGGTACTCTCTACAGGAACCTTGGAGAGGACCACGAACAGGGGCAGATAAGTGGGGCGTGACCGGGCTGCACCTCCACCTGGCCGTGGGTTTCGCGGGGAAGGGGAGAGCCCCGCATTGGTCCCCTCAATGGATGTTCAGACGGAGACCTGTTCTCCAAAATCTCCGAGTTGGCAGCTTGCGACCAACAGTCCCTCTTTCGATCCCTGACCGCTCTTCTTCAGGAGTTCAAACCAACATGAATGGCAAAAAAAACGAATGGGCTGGCCGCGACCGGTGTACGGCGAGGCCAACGGCGGTCCACGTCACACTCGTCGGATCTTTTCGACGCAGACTAGCGGGGGGATGGGTCCAGGAAATGGGACTGCCGCCCCTGAAGTTGGCTCTAGATTTTCCCCGTCCTCCTCCGACTTTCTCAACTCGACAGCCGTCTGCTTCCTCTCCACTGTGTCTTGAACGCGAAACTTCACCATTCAAGCGACACAGAACTCACTGCCATACCTAGCTTCCACGGGCTCTACCTTGCCCGCAACCCAGCACAATGGCCGAGCCGACCAACACGCCGATGCCCGGGAGCACCCCGGTGCCGGCATCCACTCCGCGGTCAACATCTCCCGTCCCGCCGGCGCCGAGCCTGACCCCGAATGCCACCAAGCGGCCTATTGTCCTCCATATTGGTGACCCGATTAAGTATAACCCGGAGACATACGCCGAGTTTAGTAACGAGTTCGACGTTATCCGGACAGACACTGCGGAGCGTGAGCGGGGAGAGTTTATCCGGGCCCTTAAGGAGCACCGATGGGGTGACTTCAATGCCATCTTCCGGCCGTTCTGGGGTACGGGGGGGCGAGATGGGCCGGTGGGACGCCGAGCTGATCGATCTGCTGCCCGAGTCGGTCAGAGTGTTTGCCAGTGCTGGTGCGGGATTTGACTGGGTTGATACCAAGTTGTTGGGCGAGAGAGGTGAGCGTTCCTGCAATCAGAGATAGAAAAAGGAGATGCGCTGACAGAAAACCCTAGGCATCATCTACTGCAACTCCGGTCTCGCCGCCGCCGAAGCAGTCGCCGATTTTACCGTGATCATGATCCTCTCCACCTTCCGGCACCTCCCCTGGTGCATGAGCGCCGCAACCCTCACTCCCTCCCCGTCCACCAAGCCCTCTAACCCTTCCACTTTCGCCCGCGAAGCCTTCCAAACTTGCCACATCCGCGCACCCCTCGTAAGCCACAACCCGCGGGGCCGCGTCCTCGGCCTCATCGGCCTCGGCAACATCGGCCAGCAAATCGCCGTCAAACTCGGCAACCCCGCCTTCGGGATGCGCATCGCCTACTACGACGTGTTCCGTAAACCTACCGACCTCGAATCCTCCCTCGGCGCGGTCTTCTACCCAACCCTCGAGAGCCTCCTGTGTTCCTCAGACTGTGTCGTCCTCTGCACTCCTGCCTCCCCAGACGGCAAACCCCTCATCACGGCATCCACCCTGAACTGCTTCCGGCCAGGGACACGGTTTGTCAACGTCGCCCGCGGCTCTCTGGTTGACGAGGAGGCGCTGGCAGATGCCTTGGATGCGGGGGTTGTGGGGGCCGCGGCGCTGGATGTTCATGAGGACGAGCCAAGGGTAAATCCAAGATTGGTGAGGATGGCGACGCAGGTGTTGGGGGATGGGGTGCGCGGGCATCCGGGACGGGTGATGCTGACGTGCCATAATGCCGGGGGGGGACGGTGGAGACGCATGCTGGGTTTGAGGAGTTGAGTATGAGAAATGTTATGGATGTGGTGAGGGGTGGGAGGAGGACTCCGGTGAATTTGGAGTTTTTGAGGTAGGGGTGGTGGGATCAGAGGGATGGGTGGGGCGAAGCGGTGCCTTGGGGATGCCTCGTAGATTTAGCGATGTTTTGAAGCATATCCATTGTTGCTGGTATCCAGGAACAAAACGTAGTTAAATGCTGTACCCAAGCTCGCCTTCATGGGGAAATATTTATAAACTGCCGCCAAGGCCCTGATCTCGGCTCAACGCAAACCATGAGACAAACTTCATGTATATTGAACCGCTTGCCTCATCAGAAAAACGCAGCAAAATAAATTGCGCCAAAAGAAGCAGAAGATAAATCCAAACATTATAGTACTCCTTACACACTGTCCCATCACCCATCCCCCTGTATCCCCCCATATCCTTCTCCCCAGGTCATATCATTCTTCTTCCAAATCCCTCCCAGTCCTCTACCGATCCGTATGCGGCACAGCCGCCATCTCCACCGGATTCCCGACATGCCCCGACGGCAACGCCGTGGTATCTAGCTCCGCCATATGCACCTGCTGCGCCTGCGGTGGGGGATACGCGCCTGGCGCACCATACGCTCCTTGCTGACCTGGCGGCGTCGGCGCGCCGTACATGCCCTGCTGTCCAGGCGGCGTGGTTCCCCCAGGATACGGCGCGTACCCAGCCACCGGCGGCGACATGTGGCCCCCGGGGGGCGTGGCGCCCATCTTACCCGGCTCGTAGTACGACTGCCGCGGGTCATAGGCGGCGGCGGCAGCGCCCGCCGGCGGGGTGTGGGTTTGCGTGAGGTAAGGTGTGCCGGATGGGTTGAGGGTGGAGGGTCCGTGGAGGGAGGTGGGTAGTAGCCCGCTTGCGACATGTGTGGGGAGACGGAGGAGGGTGGGTAGCCGGTGGTGGGGGCGGGTAGGAGGGGTCGCCGGGGGCGACGGCGCTGTAGGCGGTGCCTGCGCCGGGGTTGGGTTTCTCTTTGTTGTTGCGGTTGCGGATGATGAGGAAGGCGATAAGGCCGGCGATGAGCGCGATGCCGGCTACGCCGCCGACCACGCCGCCCACAATGGCGCCGGTGTTGTTACCGCCGCTAGTGTTTTTGTCGTCGTCGTCGTCGGGGATGGGGGTAGTGGACTGCGCGCCGGGGGCCTCGGTTGTGCTGCTGGCAACGGAGGTGGAGGAGGAAGGGGAGGAGGTGGTGCGGGTGCGGTCGTCGATGACGAATTGCGGCTCGTCTAGCATGGTGATGATCTCCTGCTTGGTGTAGCAGCGGTACATGGACTTGGGCGTGGCACCCGGCCAGACGTAGGTGATGCAAGCGCCTCTTGTGGAGCTCACACTGGAAAGGGATCAGCGGGAACAACTATGTGTCGGGGGATGGTGCAGCACTCACCAGCACCCAGTTTTGGTCCCGGCGCTTGAGCAAAGCCCGTCCTCGACGGCTTGGTAGTCATAGCAGACTGTGAAGAAGGGATCCTCCTTCATTCCCTCCGATGTGCAGCCGACGACATTGTTCTTGTCGGTCGCGCAGCTTTCGGTTGTAGCGCAGATAAACGCGGCGGCTGATGGAGCATGATAAGCAGGCGTTCAAAAGCAACGACGGATTCAGCTTGTGACTTACAAGATGATCCGGCAATCCAGCCGCAGGTCTGGTCATTGGTCCAGGTGTTCTCCTCGTCGTCGGTTTGCCGCTTTTTCCTCATCCATTCCTCGCTTCTCCGCAGGGAGCTCCCTGGGGTTTGCTGGAGGGTCGGTCGGTCTTGGTGTCCATCCATTGGCGCCGTCATGTGTTGAAGCCTTTGTCTCCCTCGGCACAAGTCCACCAACATTAAGCTGCTGCCCGAAATCCCAATCCGCGCTGGCAAGGTGGCCGGCGGCGGCCAGAAGCCACAAGTGAGACCGCATTGCGACTGCCGATCCCTTGGTCCCAGATGTTTCTCAAAGCTGTCAACCTCCTCCAGTTATTGTCTGTCGACGGCACCAGTGTTGGTGGCTCGGGAGTGGAATGGAACCTGGGTGCGATTGGTGTCGGGATGGGCGTCGGGAGAGAGAGTTGATGGAAATGAAATGAAGAATTCTCCCTCCCATCGCATGGGATGCGCCGAACGAGATGAGAGGAAAAGGGAACTGGAGCCAGGTCCGCGCGAGCCAAACCCATCGTGGCTAAGCAAAGCCCGAAATGCTGACAGCCGCAGGGGTGTGTGGGACAGGGGATCGAAAATGGCCTGCTCAAGACATCCTGATTGTGGCAGCCGGCGAATGAGAGGGAGCACTTCTTGCAATCCCCAGTCTTCAAGTCCAGGATTTCAGCCCTGGGAGGCTGGCCCATCCACCACCCGCAAACTGCAGAACATCCATCATCAACTTCAAACTTGGAAGGCTTGCCATTGTCTGGTATGGTTCAAGCTGGGGGCATGGGATTTTGGGATTCCCAGAAACCATTTGAATCATTTGAAGAAATCACAGCGCGTAGCATCGAAAGACAACTCGACAAAATGTTATGACCGATGCCCAAACTGTTTGCCCCAACAGATGAATCCTCCCAGACCAAACCAGTTCGCAAGTGGCAGCTCCTTCGTGTCTGCCCCTCACGGCAAAAAATAGAAGTGGAGTTTTGGCCCTGGACCAATCCATGGGAACCACAATGCTTGGAAGCATATCGGCGAGGACCCAATGACAACTGCCGATTAGCCAGCCTGGTGGGGCTGAACCAATCCGACGCCAAAACTCTACGGAGGTTACAGGCAAAAGTTTTCACAGTGGGTCAGGTACCGGCAAGGGTCACGGCCAGGGGCCCACCAACCCCTCCGATGTACCGACGCATCGCACAAACGCGTCGCATACAGCCAACTCAGAAAAGACATCACCACCACCTTTGCAATGGCTTCAGATCGCCCCTCCACACCACCCACCCAGCGTTTCAAGAACCCTGATCTTACCCGCGATGAGCGGCTTCAAGTTCAAACTCTCCGCAATATTGGCTTTACATACGAGCAAATCGTCGTACAGCTTGGGTTGGCCTACAACCAAGTTAGACATGCTTGCCACGCTCCAAATGTCACACCAAAGAAACTTACACGCCGTCAAGACGAGGCATACGACCCGACTTGCATCGTTGAGCGCGAACAACGGCCAAAGGGATGGATGTTCTGGGGTTCATACTCGGTGAAATATGGCAAAGGGCCTGCTCTTTTTTGGGAGAAGGAATGGGGATCGATGACTGGAGAGAAGTACTCAGAGAGAGTCGTCCCTCTTGTTGATGCGTGGTTTCGGCTCCATCCCGGCCAGGTATTCATGCATGACAATGCCTCTCCTCCTACTGCCCAGGTCACTCGCGAAGAGCTTACAGCTCGAGGGATTTCTGTTTACACCCATCCTCCCTACAGCCCTGATCTAAATCCGATCGAGAACGCGTGGAACTGGATGAAGGATTACATTGCAGCCAACTACCCAGCAAAGATGTCATACGACCAACTACGCGAAGCAGTAAATACTGCATGGGAAGCAATCCCCGAGGAATTTCTTAGGGAGCGTGTAGATACAATGCCTGTACGGCAACAGGCAGTCATTGATGCCAATGGAATGTATATTCCTTTCTGAATTGACAGATTGCGCCCGCAGCGGCGCAGGATGCTTTGTCATCTATCCCTCTCCACAAAATCACCATTGGAAAAGAGGCACAATTGCGAAAACGGATTGCTAGCGTTGCCTCAGCCACTTTTTCTCCCCTCCCAACCCACCAGAGAGTCGATCCAGGAATCTGGTGGTGGGTTTCCGGTTGCCGTTGCGCATCCTCCCCACTGAAGGCCCACATGGCGCGGGGAAGGATCACCATTCGAAGTGGGCTGCATGGTTTTGAAACACGTCAATGGCCAAGTGGGGCTCGGCGCTCTGCTCCGGGCGGCTCTTCAACTCCATGGCCAGAATCCTCAGAACATGTAGCCACGAGTTCGGCAAATGTATTCGATCAAAGATCTCGAGGGTTCGTGCAGTGAGCGTCCCAGCTCTCATTGTTTACATTCCACTCCGTAGTGAAGTCATGGAGTGATGGGGTCTGTTTGTGAGCACACCGCCTTTTGAAGGAAACTCTCTAAAACCATTCCGCTGTCTGGGGAGAGCTGATCACGTGCACAAGAAACGAGGTCGCTCTCGAAGTGTTGAAACGCACTTTTCGCTCAAATGGAATGATGAGGGAACATGGATCATTTCAAGGACTGTTGTCGAATGCTATCCCGATGTCGGCAACAAAACAGTCAACCCTAACCCTTGATCTTGAAAACCCCACCGTAGAACATTTTCGGATGCAACAGCAAATTGACGCATCATGACGGACCCGGAGCCGGCATGAGTTCTCACCACCCAGCCTGGCATCCCGCCACCGTTCCAGAACGCCCCCCGCCAATTCGATCGTGACGAGTTCCCGGGTCTTCCACAAACCCTATCAGGCCACTCCCAGGCACTACCACCCCGCACAGACACCATGGCAGACCCCTGTCGGATCGTGGTCATGGCCAGCGGCAACGGCTCCAACTTCCAGGCCCTCATTGACGCCGTTGCCGCCGGCCGGATCGCCGACTCCAAGATTATCCGCCTCATCGTCAACCGGGGCAAGGCCTACGCCACCACGCGGGCCGACAATTCCGGCATCCCGTGGGAGTACTTTAACCTAATCTCGCACGGCTTCCAGCCCAAGGGCGAGAAGGATCCCCTAAAGGTGCAGGAGGCCAGGGACAAGTACGATGCCGCGCTGGCGCAGAAGCTGCTGCAGGGCGACTTCAAGCCCGATCTCATTGTGCTTGCCGGGTGGATGTACGTCTTCGGAAAGCACTTCCTCGACCCCATCGACGCGGCGGGTATCAAGATCATCAACCTGCATCCGGCACTGCCAGGTACGGGCGGGCTTTGGCTGAACTTTGAACGATCCCGGACACGTCGTGGCTAACCGGTTCTTAAGGGAAATACGACGGTGCTGGGGCGATTGAGCGGGCATTTGAGGACTTCAAGGCCGGCAAGCTCGAGGGGAACAAGACAGGCATCATGGTTCACTATGTCATTGACAAGGTTGACCGGGGCGAGCCGATCCTGGTACGGGAGATTGAGTGCCGTGAGGGTGAGGATCTGCACCAGCTGGAGGAGAGGATCCATTCGCACGAACACGCGTTGATTGTCGAGGCTGCGGCGAAGGTGGCCAAGGAGATTGTTGCGCGCAAGAGCACAGCGTAGTCTTCTGGCAATGGACTCTTGTTCTGGTGGTTTGTTTATGGCTGGAAACCCAGACTGGTTTCCCGGGAACACAGCCGGATATTGGGCTGAGGTGGCTGCTGGGCTTTTAGCCTGGCTTGTTGTTGAATTACGGCAAAGGGCTGTTGAAACGTGGTGGTCTCATCGAAATGGCATCGTCGAGTCCCACTTTTCCTGCCTAAACCCCACGGGGCTCGGTAGGCAGCAGCCCCACCAAAGCAACAACAACGCACATCACATCAGTCCAATATCAGAACCGAAAGCCTCCAGCAGTGATCCCTTGAATTTCGCAAGTCTTTTGGCATCTAAATCCCTCCGACAATTTGAACTAGGACTTCTCCCTCGCCGACCGCCACCCTTTCTCTTTCTCAAATTTTCTACATTCACCTCTCCCAATCTCAGTTCTCGAGTCTTTCCATTGCCCAGGGGCCCATCTCAAGACTCGTCTTGTCTCGCTCAGTCACTCTCTCATCATGGCGACAGCGATATCAACAATGATGGACCCCCAACTCGACTCCAGACTGATCCAAATTCCCCTCGAAATTCTCCTTCGAATCACCCGTTCCATCAACACGCAAGAGTTTGGGAACGTACGGCTCACCTGCAAGGCCCTCGAGAGAAGCCTCTTCAACTTCTTTTCGCAAGAGTTCTTCCGCAAGAAGCAGTTCATGGTTTATTCCTTCAGCCTACAAGCCCTGATCGACATTTCTCGACATCCAGCCTTGTCGCCAGTTCTCAAGCATGTCATTATCTGCACCGATCGCCTCACGCCACAACCCCTGGCCTCTCCCACAAACGAGCAGCAGGCTCGTTTCCAAGAAGCTATAGCCAACCACAGGCACCTAATGTGCACAGGAGGTCTTCGCGATATGCTTGCCGAGGCCTTCAGCCACCTGCCGAATCTTGAGACAGTTGACATCCGCGACTTCCACTCTCCCAGCCGCAATCGCGACGGCAAAGGGACCCCGTGGAAAAGCTATGGTTCCCAGCACTTAAGCGAGTCAACAGGCTTCTATATCTCATCCAATTCAAACGAATATGAGGACCTATATGTGAGCGAGATCTACTGCGCCGTCACCACCGCCCTGGCAATGGCCCACGCGTGCCCAAACAGTCTTGAGGTTCTCATCAGGAGAGGCATTCGGATGGACTGGGGACTTCACGACTCTGCCTTTTACATTCCCCAGCAAATGGAAGTCCCCATGGCGCGGGTGTTAGAGAACCTCAAATCCCTCCACCTCTCGCTCGCCGTGCTTCGCCGCGGCCGCCGGACTTTCCTCTACCAGAAGTTCCTCTCATTCGCTCCCAACCTGACCTGGCTTCGCCTGAACTTCACTAAAACTACAATCGACGAGCTCACACCCATCATGTCCTGGCTGGCGCTCAAGGACAACGAGGCGTCGCAAAACCCCTTCGACTGGACGCCCATTCCTCTCGCCCGGCTCGAGCGCCTCGACCTCGGAAGCGCCGAAATCACCGCCCCGCTGCTCCTCAAGCTGGTGTCCAAGCTCGCGCCTACCTTGAAATTACTCTACCTTCGCAGAATCTGCATGAACAAGAATCAGCAGGAGGCTCAGCTGAGCAAGACCAACCACTGGCTGGGCTTCCTGCGCAACCTGCCCAGGATCGCCGGCCCAAACTTCCGCGTGCTGGACATCAGCGAGCCAAAGTTGACCTGCCAGCCAGCAGGCTTGGTTTGCGGTGAGGTGGCTTTCAAGGACTCGGACCCAACTCGTCCTGCGAGGAAGAACTGGACGTGTTCGACAAAGATCCTTACCCTGGAGAAGGCCACGGCCGAGGCCGCTGATGCTATGCGTGTGGAGTGGCCGGTTGCTCCGGACCCTATGGACGGTATGTTTTCTATGCGGTCTCTTTTGGTTGACTTGCTGTCGAAGAACATGGCTAATGCGCTGCAGAGGATGATGACGAGGAGAACGGGAGTGATGACGAGGAGGAGGAAGAAGAAAGCTCGAATTCTGACGCCGCCGACGATGAGTGAAGCGGGAAGCCAAGTACTCAATCGAGCTAGTCTCTCGACAGGCTTGAAAGAGTGGCATGTGTTCTCTTTTGTTTTGTTTTTTTTGTTTTCTGGTGGGCTGGCATTTTTCATGTTCCGCGCCGAGCCAGGAGCACTGCCAGTGCCGGCTTCCTCAAAAATCTGGTCAAAGGGACAGCGTGCGGAAGACGAAGAAAATCCCAGCGTCCAGCATGAATTGGCATGAAACTTAGCAAGGTTCGATTTCGAAATATCATGAATTCCATGTGCTAATAGGCGTTGCAATACTAGTATTACGCCTCGACCCCGTTAAAACTACCTAAAGGATTCGATCGAGGTTGTTGGCAAACCCCGAGCTAGCAGGGATCGTCACCGAAGAACAAACATGGGGTTCCGAAGATCCATTGATCACAGATCACCCTCCGCTGCCAGGTTTCTCGTTCTTAGCTTACCACAATACCATGTTGCGTACTTCAGGATGGCGTGGCAACGTGCCAAGTCGTTGAATTTGTCATCGTCTCGGTGGATATCACCGAACTTCACCCTGACTTGGCCCAAATTACGCGCGTCGCGCCCTTCAATTGATGCTTTCCGTTCTTCACGGCTATAAAACCCCCATTGCACCCGGACCTTCCTACCCCCTCATGTCTTCGAGGTGCAGATTTGAAATGAACCCGCATCATCACCCCCAAACTCAACCAACTTGAACCCTCTGGCACCCAAACCCACATCAAAACAATGACCAACCGAAACTCTCCCACCTCTCTTCCCTGGGAATCACCTTTGAAACAGGCGACTTCATCGCCTCCCCCCCCCGATCTCATCGCAGTGTTCAAGAAGTATGATGTTGTGATTCAAGCGGGGGTACAGGCATGAGGGGTGTTGCTCCGCGTGGCGGAGGCCGCAGTGCAGGCGGGGTGGGGAGGTTTTGCCGTGGCAGTTTGGGGTGGATTATCAGGCTGTTGAGGATAGTGCGGAAGGAGGGTAGGGGGAGTGGGCATGGGGAGTTGTTTGGGAGATGTTAGCTGTGCGGGGTGTTGAGAGGGCAGGAGGAAGAAGGGGGCGACGAGGTGGACTGTGGTGTCGACAGGGTTGTTTATGAGTTTTTGTTTTGGACGCGTTTGGGGTTGTGGATGTGGAGGGCAGGGTTGTGAGGGCGTTGGGGGTGGGAAATAGGGTGACGGTTACGGAGGTGAGGGGATTGGAAGGATGGTGGCGGAGGTAGTGCTTGGGGGGGGCGGAGGAGATGGGGAGTGGGGTGGTGTACGTGGCTGGGGATACGGTGAGTTATGGAGAGGTGGCGAGGGTGGTGGAAGAGGGTTTGGGGGAGTGGAAGAGGGAGGTGTGGGTATGGGGTACTTGAGGAGAAAGTTGGAGGAGCAGCCGGAGGATTTGATGACGAAGTATCAGAATGCGTTTGGGGCGGGGTTGGGGTGTCGTGGAAATGGAGAGGACGCTGAACTATCAGCGGGGATCAAGCTGACGGGGTTGAGGGAGTATGTGGGGGAAAACAAGGAGGCGTTGGCTTCCGCAAAGTGAGGTTGGTGGAGTTATTGGTGTGACATTGGCCAGCATGACAACATAGAGAAGAAAATGGGAAACCAAAAGGGCAAAGGGTGGAAAAGGAAAGAATAGGGGTGAAGGTAGGTAGGCAGTGGGGGATCTCAATAGATATTTTCGAAGCAATTTCGATTTCTCGTTGAAGAATCGAAGAGCAGAATCAGCCGCAAGGAGGAACAAAGAACGAGCTGAGGCAACTGCCCCTATTCCAAATCCCCACCACCAGCCCTTGACCTTTCCGTCTGCCCAAGTAAACAAAGGCCGTCATCCTTGCTCGACACATCTCTTAGTAACATCTCTTAGTAGACCTTATAGCTGCGAATTTTGCGCGCCGTAATCTTGTAGTCACCACCATCGTTGCGGTAGCTCAGGCCGTCGCAGTTCTTGTTGACGTACAGCTCGAAAGTGCCCGGGTCGGGCCAGTTGTCGGTGGCGGGGCTGAACTTGGCGCGGTTGACATTGAGCACGGGCGTGAAGGCAATGTTGTTGCACCCGCTGTCCCGGGTGCCGTGCATGTTGGCTTTGCGACCGTCTGAGGCCCAGAGCTCGAGCTTCCAGGCGGAGACGATGGGGGTGAGGGCGATGAGCACGAGGGAGGCCTTCATCTTGGGTGGTTTGGGGGGGTCTGGGTAGTGAGTAGGTTGTTTGGGGGTGAGGGGGGCTGGAGGACCAACCTTAATAGGTTTGAGAGGTGTTCTAGAGCTCCGTTTAAAATGTAATGTTGAGGTGTGTTGCTGGACTGTAATAGTGAGGAGTCAAAGGGAAACTCGCCTCCTTAAATCTTTCATTCCTAGCCCTTCCCCCGTTTTCTACGGACCATAGTCCCGCCGAGGAATGAAGTGATAAACATCAGCACGGAGGATAGTTGGAGGTG
Source organism: Collariella sp. IMI 366227 (assembly GCA_027946355.1). Classification (NCBI taxonomy): domain Eukaryota; kingdom Fungi; phylum Ascomycota; class Sordariomycetes; order Sordariales; family Chaetomiaceae; genus Collariella; species Collariella sp. IMI 366227. The sequence goes on along the minus strand of JAPEUS010000004.1, from coordinate 23,496 downwards.
CATGCATGCCTTCATCTCATGACAGATGGTTCCATGCAGATGCCACGGGCGTCAGCATGAGTAGCTCTGTGCTTGTTGTGGTGACATTTCCCTCAGCCTCAATATCATGTTTACCAGACTTGGAAGTTCCAATGTAACTCAAATCACACCGAATAGCGGCAAGGCCCCCGTGCTTTACCCGGGTACCTGGATCTCGGTGCAGGCTTCTCCGCATTCTACTAGGCGAAGGTGGTCCAGCCCCCTTGTTTTGCTCCGGGGCTGGGGTAACAGATGTAATGCTTGTTTACGTTACAAAGTAAAGCTGAAGGGCTAAAGACAGAAATTGTTATTTTTGGCAACTGGCATGGACAGCGTGTTTGCGGTCTCATGTACTCCCTCAGTGCTAATTGGTTACACCCGCCACCCAGTCTCAGATATATACCCCTGCTCAAGGGCTCTGCTAGGTGCTGATTCGCGATACCGTTGTTTGTGACGACTTACATGCACATGATCTCGTCTACAGCTCGGTATACGAAGAAGATTGTCATGAACAGCCCAAAATCATACTGAACTTGCAGAAAATGACGAGTGCCATTCACAAATAGCAACTGTGCGGTTACTCCTCGTTGTTGAGTGGCAGAAGGTCGGTCAGGAAGTCGGGTAACGTAGCACTCGCTTCCACCTCTTGCCACCTTGTCCTGTCACAACAATAAATACGAAGAAAAGATGAGAGAAGAAGGAAAGAATGTCCAATGGATAAAGCTCCTCTGTCTCCAGCAAAGTCCCAAGGCTTCCTCCTGTTTGATTCATAATGTATTAAGTTCAAAAACTGTGATATATGAGTAGTGTCCCCCACCAGATAGCTGCTTCCCAAATAATATGGGTTCTGACTGTCCAGACACACGAACCACTCATGTTCCAAAGAAGATGTCCACTGGGCCGAGCCAAGGAGTGCCGTATCAGGCACGGCTGGAATGTCGCCCTGTCGACAGATTCCGGCGCAATGTCGGCCCGGCGATCGGCTGGTAAATGCAGTTTGCACCAAAACTTTGGTCGATGTTACCTCTTTCCGCTTTCCGCTCCCCATAGCAAAGCCGGTGAGCTTGCGGAACCTTGCAGATGTCCAAACCCTCCTGCCTTATGGATATCACCACTGCAGACTGAAATAGGGACTGTATCATCAAACCCCGTATTTTATGACAACCTTCCTGGGTGAGCCAGCCTAACTCAAGTCCCATACCCATGTCAAATACCCATTCACTAGCTCTCCTTCAAGTCCTTTCCCTCAAGGCATCTTATCACCCACAAACGCCCCCACCACCCACCTCCACCACAAACACCTCCGGATCCCCGCGTTCACCTTCCCACTCTGATCCTCCCCCATCCGGCTGCACATCATCGTACGCAAACGCATATCCCTTCCCATCCAAATTACACTCATGCACGATCCTCGAGTAGTGGTTCGTCGGATCACACCTGTAGAACGTCTCCGGCCCGGATGGGTGCTCGTGCACGTCGCAGATGCACCCCCGCTGGAAAGCGGCGGCAAGACGCGGGATGATGGCGTTCCGCGCGGGGGACGGCCCCGTGGTGAACGGCCCGCTGTTGCAGCCAAGGATGTCGGCTGTGCTGGGACGGGAGAAGGGTTCGTTTCCAATGAGGAGGGAGGTGGAGTTAGGGGGAATGGTGCCTTCAACGATGCCCGGGGCAGCTTGGGTATTGATGCGGAGGGTTGAGATGGGTTTTAGGGAGGGGAAGGGCCGCGGTCGAAGAGGGGGAGGCGCATTTTGTGGTGGTGGGGCTTTTCTTCTTGTTGCTGTTGCTGGGAAGAATATTTCTTCCATGCTGCGTCCACGAGGGGCTCGAAGTAGCCGTCGAAGTTGGCGCCGATGGCGTTGCAGTGGGTTGGATTTAGGGCGCGGAGTGGCCGGTCCTGGCCCTTGGGCTGGATGATGAGTTTCTCCCAGGGCCGACCATCTTTGGCGGACTGGGCCTTCAGCCCGGCACACACTTTGTCCAGGCCGTCGGAGGGCATGCCGCTGACGTGCTGGACTGCGCCGCCCTTCGTTTGCAACGTCAGGGCAATGGGTAAGCGGGAGACAAAATCGACGTAGCTGATGTTGGCGAACAGCTGGTCGTTGTTGAGGGTGAACTCGCAAAAGGTAAAGTCGACATCGGCGTTGGGGTCGCTCGGGTTCAAGACGGATGGCTCGACTAGAGCAGCACCGCCTCCGGGGCCGCCGGGATTCCGCAAGAAGGTGAGCTTCTTCTCAGCGCTGAACCAGATACGGCCGCCAGCCATCTGCGGGATGGTGACGTTGACGGTGTTTCCGGGGGCGCCGAGGGGGATGGCGCAGTCCTCGGTTAAAGGCTGCAAAATCTTACCGGCTGAAGGTGCTTCCGGGTAGTAGAGACCTTTGCCATCGGCCTTGATGAAGACGCGGGCCATACCATGCTGCATGGCTAACCCGGTGATGAAGGCGAAGACATTTTGTGACGTTGTGCGGTTGACGAGCTGGATCTTGAGTGAGTTGGGCATATTGCTGCTCTGCACAAAATAGTATGAGATCCGGTAATATTTTGCAAGAGATTGAGGTTATTTTGCCGTTAAGAACTCTCACGGGGACAAGAGGTGGTCGTTTGTAGTTGGGGTTGGAGCTGGAAGGAGCTGACCCCTGACGTCGATGTGTTCAGAACCTTGATTTGGATTTGATCGTTTGATGGCGAAATCCAGGACTTTAACCCTCATGCCCCGGGCCTCTCCCTTCGTATCGAACCGCCATTGTCTCGCCCACAGTATTTTAATTGAGAGAATAATAAAAATGCTGGATTCTTTTGATGGATGGTGGGAGGCGCCATAAAGAATCTTAAAGTGTTTGAACTGAAGGAGCGGTTGTTTGGCTACTGCTGGCAGTGCGAGTCGGAGGGACCCACTTCTTCGCACTGTCTCATCTTTTGAACTGCCTCGACTTCTCGGCAAGAGCACGACTTCAACTTCTTTTCGGCAACATTTGACGATGTTTTCGAGTCAGCTCTATCAGGTACGGAAACGATTCCGTCTTTCCCGTTTTTTTTTGGCAATATATATATGAAGTCTCTTTCCCTCACCGGGTGCAAGTTGGCCTTCCCAGACTATTCTTCGCCAGCATTTTCGACAACAAACCTCGATCGTCATCCCAACAGGACCCAACGCCCCGAATCGTTGATCACCAGCACCCCGGGCCGCTGAAACGACTCTTGCCTCGGCGGATACTTTACTCGTTGCTCAGCGCACTTCTTGAGCTACCAACACCGCTCTCCTCGTCGCCAAGTGCCATCCGGCCCGGCCCCGTCGCCAACTCACCGTTTCCACCAGACGACCACCACCCGACCATATCCCCGTCCCATCTTCGGCTCCGCCACCACCACCCATGTTCCAATTCGCCCGAGCAGTTCCACATTTGCCTCCACAGCAGCCCTCCCACACATTTTTCTTGGGCCACCACCAGGATGGTCTTGATCCGCTCTTCCGAACCATCCGTACACAAAATACGACTAAGCCCTCGCCCGGCTAGCTCAATCGGTAGAGCGTGAGACTCTTAAGGAGTTCCTCCGTAATCTCAAGGTTGTGGGTTCGACCCCCACGTCGGGCTCAATTCCCGTCGTCGATCTGGCGCATTCTTTTTGCGTCTTTTGACAAGTCTTTCAGTCGCGTCGGGAGCATCAGAGGTGTGGTGGCCCCGCCAAAAACGATCCAGCAGATGCTCAAAAATGGTTGTCTTTTGGGCAAGTTACATGCCGGATCGACCACGTCCGCAACCCAACGGCCGCCCCGATCAAACCCTGCTCTCATCTGTCCACGAAGAAGGAGAAGAAGTTTTTGATCATCACTTGTCTAGCCATGCACAGCATAGACCACAGTCTTCTGTTCACTTGCTTGAGTGGGTGGTCTCCGATGTGAACAAGGAAGCAACTGAAAGCCTGCACACTCCAGCCTGATTCGTCGCATTTGGAGATAACCTCGAGTCAGTCTCACTACCAGCACCCTGCTGTTATGAGATCCCCCACCTGGGCCTTACACCAATCATAACCCCTTGTGGTGTAGTTGGCTATCACGTTCGGCTGTAAAGGCATTTATTGATACCGAAAGGTCACCGGCTCGATTCCGGTCGAGGGGAGTTGCTTTTTTCTTTCTTTTTTTTTCCTTTCGCGTGTTGTTTGATCGGAATGGTTTGGCAAAAAGCAGTTGCAAGACAGGTCAACATAGGTAAAAGTAGTCACAGGCGCATGCGACGAACTAGACTCTGACTCGAATCGGCTTTGATCACCAGGAGAGAAAACACAGCGGCCCCTTCTCCTCGACCCAAGTCGAAGTCTGTCGAACTGTTAAACGAAGAAAGTGGGCAGAGTTGAGATCGTGCTGAACTTTCGAGGACGAGGGAAATAGGAGCATTGAGCTGCACACTAGGTACTGGCTGGTAGATTGAGTAAACTCACTTTGTCTAGGTTTTGGGAAAAGCAACTCAACTCTCAAGCTCGCATTCTCACCAAGACTTCTCAGCACCCAGCGAAGAGTTAAAAGAAACCCCAGTGCACCACCACAGTCCAAGTTCTGAATTTCTCAACCCCCTCCATAAAGTTCTTAAAGAGCAGAATAACTCCATCCGAAGTCAAATCTAACCTCTAACCCCACCCCCTCAAGCTTAAGCCCCTTTCTCCCCAAAGAAAATCACCTGCACCGTAATATCATCCCTGATCCTTCTCGAAAACGGCTCATCATACGCCAACCTCCCCGCAATCATCTCATGATGATTCCCCCCCAATGAGTTCCTCACCAAATGCACTGCCGCGTTCTCATCCACCACCGTGGCCCTCTCCTCTACAAACCTCCTATCCACCCAATACTTCCGCTTGAAATGACTAAAATCAAACGCCTCATACACCGGCCTGCTCTCCCTGCTCGCCTTCCCCCGCATCCCCGCCTCCAACCACTTGCCCACCAGATCAACGGCGTGCTGGTTCGACAGATTGTCCCACATCCCGTCCGTGGCCATGATCAGAAAGCAGGGCTGGTCGATCTTGAAGCTTATCACATCCGGCTTGGCGGTTAGATACGGTGGGGTGGAGATGGGGTAGCGCGTTGCCAGGTGGGAAGGGCCGTAGAAGCGCTTCCTGAGCTCTTCTTGGAGATCTGTCGGCCATTTCCACCGGGAGTCGCCGAATGCACGGGAGACTCCAAGGCCGAGGACCCGGCCGTCTTTGATGATGCCGTCCTCGCCGGGGTGTTCTTCTTTGAGGCGCGCGGCCTCGTCTGGGTTGCGGCCTGTCTGGTCGATGGAAAGGGGGATGGCTTTCCAGGTGCCGTCGGGGCGTTGTTCGCCGAGGACCGCGCGCGAGTCGCCGGTGCAGGCGACGTGGAGAAGGTTGGTTTGGGGGTCGTAGAGAGTGAGTAGGGCGCAGGAGCCGGCGAAGGCGGGGAGGAGTTTCTTGATCTTGTCTTGGAGGGGTTCGGTGCTTTGGGAGACATTCTCGCCGGCTTGGAGGATGTTGTCATCGAGGTTGATGAAGGCTTTCTTGACTGCGTCGTGGACTACATCCATGACCGACTGATCATCTCCTTTCAACCACGTCTTGACCTGTTCGAGCTGGAAGCGGACAAATGGCAGCAGCTGCTTCTCGAGCAGATCTGCCGTCTGCCAGCCCACATGCCCGTCAAAGACCGCCCAGGCCATCCACGACGTGCCGTCTTCTCGCGGTGACGGAAATTTGCCGTGCATGAAGCGGTCCTCGACGGGATAGTTAGACGCTAACTGCGTGCCGTCGTACCGGAAGACGCCCGGGATGTTCCTGACCCCGCAGGAGTAGGCTCCTTGTGAGACGATACGCGAGACATCGTGCTCGGACGGGCCGGGTTTGAAGGCCAAGTGCCCGGTGGCTGGGCCGTCGAGGTGAGGGACCTGATCGCGGTAGCCCTTTGCCAAATCTAGGAACCAGACGCCGGAGGCACCGGTCACGCTGGCGAGGAGGATGTTTCTTGCGATCTTGCTCTTAGATGATGCGGGAAACGCGCTCGTTTTCGTGGAATAGAACGCCCTGGCGCCCGAGTGAAAGACCAAGGACGGTAGACCGCGGGTGAGACGCGTCGGATTCATGCGGGCAAAGACCATGATTGTCGGGTAAAATGTTGAATGTTCAGAATGATGACGGGGGGATGGGTTTTGATCTGATTTCTAGACTCTGTTCTTGAGAAACGGAAGGCTGACAAAAAGCATGCCCAAAAACGTTGCGTGATGGAGGATTCAATGAAATTTGGAGTTGCACAAGAAATGGAAAGCGCAAACCCATGGTCAGCCTCAAAAAACTTTGGATTGTCTTTATTGGTCAGCACCTCAGTGAATCAATCCTTCCAAAACAATGGCTACATCTAACCTGTGGTGAGACAAACCCTCGGAGCTGACATGTCACATCATGAAAACACAGAGCGCCCGGCGTGGATTATTTAGAAAGTGCTTACTTTTTATTTCGTTTTCTTTTCCGATCTTTTTTGCTCCTGTTGTTTTGATTATTTGGTTCTTTTTTCTTTCTCACTTCTTCTTCGGACCTTTTCTTGTTTGGACTCAAGTTATTCAGCATCCGGGAACAGTTCAATATTCGCGGCTAAGGCTCAGCACTCAATGCAGACTCGAAACTATCACTGGTATTGCAATCGATTGAGGCATGGTATAATTGGGTTGAATTTTGTCAGTGCTAACCAAAGTTCAAGTTACTTGACTCATCCCCCCCTTAGAATCAAGGGCCCTTCCTCCGCCAGAATCACAAGAACCTCCTCCGTATGTAGGGCTGTTGACGCTATGTACATCACATCAGACGCTCCAATCTCCATCATTGACAGTCCAAGCAAGCGCTTAGCCGCAGGCAGCGCAGACGGCCTCAGCGGCAGCGAGGACAGCCGGGGTGCCGTCAAGGCCGCAGTTCTCGTAGACGCAGGCCGCGGCGGCGAGACGGAGCTCAGCGAAGCTGGCGCACATGCAAGGGTAGTCGTCGGTGGCGCAGTTGATGGCGGTGGCGGCAGCCTCAATGCCTATTGAACATGTCAGTCATTGCCTTCCGCACCGCATTGGGGAGGGGGGAGGGGGCGCAGGAGAGTTTCAGGATGGAACCTGAAGTGGCTGTCTTAAGAGCAGAAAAACTCCCAAGACAGCCGAGTGAGGGGGAAGGGAGAATGGCGGGAACTGTTGCCTACAGGGATACTGCAAAGTTTGAGCGGTTAGCCTTTGTACAACAAGGTTGTGGAAAAAATGCGAGGAGACTTGGAACTTACGCCGCAAAGGGGAATGTCATCGACCTCAGGGCAATCAACTCGGGGACTCATGCGGGCAGGGCCGGCGGAGGCGACGGCCGCGAGGGCAGCAATGATGAGGGTGGAGAACTGCATGTTGGCGGTTGGTTGGTTGGTTGAGCTGGTGTTTTTGTTGTTGAGAGTGAAGAGGCTTGGACTTGTAGGCTGAGTGTGTCTGATGAGGGAGAGAAGAGGTCTGGACGAGGAAGGAGATGATGGTATTTATGCTTTTCGTTCTCCTTTGAGCTCCTCGCTCCAGCCCACCCCAAAACTCGACCTTGACGAGCAGTTCGAGTTCACAGTCTCCTTCTCCCTGATGTCCGAGTTCTGTTCCAACTTCCCCTCCCCTTGGTTATCCCAACCCCTGCACTCACTCTCCCTGTCCTGACGAGTAATGTCCATGGTGTTGTGACAGCCATCAAGGCCCAAGGGCACTAACACTAGCGCTTCCTAGAACAACCGTCTGCGTCTGAAGTAAGGGTTTGATAGGTGCACGACCTGCATTCGGAAGCCCACTCTTCTGCAAGACCGGCCCCTCCCGTGGCCTAACCGCCGCAAGTGAGATTCCCATATGCACAGCATGAGATCCAAAAGGGGTTGAGATCCTGCAGGTTCCTACCCCGGATTTCCCTCCATCTGCCGTTTCCCGCTTAGCCAGAGGCACCGTAAACCTTGCATTTTGCGGGGGAAACCGGGGTACAACTCTCGGCGCTGCGTGTTGTCGACGCGGGGGTTACATCCGATGGAGGGTGACGTCGGGGGAAGGGGTATGGTGGACGAATAACAAAGGACCAAAGGATCATTCCGCAACCTCGTGCATTCTGCAATCGACTTCTTCGCCGAGGCATGCCACTTGTTTGTTCGCCATGTGAATCTTCGTCACCTGAGAGTTTGTCGTCGACTGCAGGAACGGGCTCGCTTTCTTACTCATCTTTACCCACCCGCGTTGTAACCTTGCTTGCCACTGTGTCCAATGTGGTATTCCGGAAGCGACGGGAGGAGTTTACTGGCTGCGAATCACACCTTATTTTCCTTTGCCGCCTATGGCGACCTCATACCCACCGAGCATGAACAGACATGTACTCTAGACCCTCTCCGCTCTCTGTCTGAGACCAAATTTGGGAACCAAACTCGGTCCCGCACTCAGCTAGCGCTGACTGGACTGCAAAACCATGATTTTAAAGAAACCAGAACCAATGGAAGGGCGGGTTGGAATCCACGTCTTGGGAAACTTGCTGCCGATGACAACATCATGTGAAGATATTGCAAGATCTCCTCGGACTACAGGCGCCTGTACATGACCAAAGGCACGCCACTAACGTGCTCAAACCTCTGACCACCAACCATAGACATTATCACGGTCCTTCTAAGTCCTGTCCGTCTCCAGTTCACACAATGGCAGACTGCTGCTCCTTCATAATTTTAAATTCATCTACTTTTCCCCTTAATTTCTAGGTAATCATCAGAAGGGGGTGCAGCCAACATCGTGGCCCCATCTCAGAGCTGCCTTCTTACCGTGACCTGCTTGAAGGGGGTAAGCGGGTTGGGAGGGGGTTGCATCCAGGGTGTCTAGCCGCCGATACTAGTAATGTGAGCTCTGTGGCACTAAAGCCTGCAGCAAATTTAGCTTGCCTTTCTTGGAGACAAGCGTGGCGAGGGAGTGGGACAATTGTTTGTGATGTGTTAGCTGGTCAAGCTGAGATCTGATTTGACTGAGACTGTTCAGAAGCATTCTACTTGTCTTTCATGAGCTGCCGAGGCAGAGCATGTGAGAAGACGTGTCAAGTTGTCTCCGTCCCTGAATCAAGATTTTGGATTCTGTGTTTTGCTTGCAGCGAGCTCGCTAGTAGGTGTGGGAATGTCTGTTTCAATGTTCAAGACAACATTAGGTAACCACCCCGAGTTCTCTTCTCTTTGCCCCTTGAGCAAGTTTTCTTCATGCAACGCATGCCGTTACCCTTCTTTGTTGATAGAATTCCACAATATTCTCGTCAGTGACCTTCCAGGTTATGTGCCCCCTCCGATGTCAGCGGCTTCTATCAGCCTGAGTCCCTCAGAACCTAAACCCTGTCTGTACTAGAATACGAAGCCCAAAGCTTGAGGACTTTTGACTTTCTCCACTCCAAACCACGCCACGGCTGTGCCCAGATTAAACGACACCTGCACCTTAACCCGACTTTCCCCTCTTCCATACAGGTACCGTCTCCACCACCCCTTGCTGCCCCTTGTTGACAGGGTTTCTTCCCGTCTCTCTCCAGCTTTAGAGAATATCCCCCGGGGCCTCGTACGTAGCACATGTTATCAGGTTCATTCAATCTCGAGGCGGACCTTCTCCCCTAGATGCTATTACTCACAACTGTTGCCAGAAGGTGGAACAACCCAAAACCCCACACCTCACCATCTCCCTGTCCATCTCCCAGCTAGGGAAATGATTTCAACCGCAGCTAGATGCTGTTGACTCATCGAGGCTCTGTTAAAACCAGGAGCAGTTAAGCTCAGGCGAAATGTCTGTTGTTAAGTGCGAGTGGTTGCCTTACGCAAGCCCGATGGTGTTTTTGAACACTTTTAGCTGACGTTAAATGTTAGCTTTGGTTTTTGGACTTTGAATGAGGGAGAATTCACAAAAAAAAAAAAAAAAAAATGCCCCAGGAAAATTAATAACAGACGAGATACCCACCAGCCATCTGCAAAAAAAAAAAAAAAAACAGTGTTTATCAGACTTCGTTCCACCAAGGTCATTCGACTTGGAGTTTTGCTTTTTTTCGCTTCAAGAGAAGAAAAGAACAGCAGTCCACATCAGCCTTCAGGGCCGCAGCAAAGCTAAGAAAGGAATGGGAAAAAGTGCGTAGGAATAACGTTGCTCCGTCTTACACCCAAAAGTCCCCCTGGCCCGTGTCAAACCACTATCCTTTGGAATGAGCTATTTTTCTTCTTTGTTGCTCCCAGACTCTGTCCGTTTCTTGTCTGATTTCGGACTCAACAACTCCCATATCACTGTTACACATCATGTTCAACCACCTCTCTCTCCACCCCTACCTAACCCTCACCGCCCTTGCCCTCCTCCCCATTGCCCTCCCAGTCACCTATTTCCTCTACCTCAACTACTCACTCTCCAAACACACCACCTGCTCGACAGCCATCCGTAAACACAACCCCTTCTAACCCCAAGAACACCACCCCCTCCCCATCACTCTCCCCAGGACGTCAAAAACAACTCCTCAGAATGGATCCTCGCCCATGAACGCATCACCTCCAACCCACTCCCCACTTCCTCCCTCGCCCCTTACTACAACCCCAACCACAACAACAACAACAGACGGACCTCTCAACCACTCTAACAACCTACGCCCGCGCAACAATGACCGCCTTCAGCTGGACGCCGCAGGCTTTTCTCCTCCGCACCTCAGTTGCCAGCAACGAGATTGTCAAGAGGACTTCTGATACGGAGTACATCCAGGAGTGTAAGTTTGAAGTTGGTGATCGGGTGAACGGGTTCTGGAAGGTTGTGTATCGTGGTGACGGTGGGGGTGGGAGGGTGAGATGGTGCTGGATGCGCCGGAGGGTATAGGGGCCCGGTTGTGAGGGGGTGGTTGTTGCTGGGGTTGAGAAGGTGGGTATGGAGGGGAGGAGGTGGTGTTTGTGAATGAGACTTGGATGTGGAGGAGGAACGGGGAGGGAAGGTGTTGATCGAGGGGGCTGGGGAGCTGGTTGCATTTGGTGTTGGCGAGGTGGCTTGTTGTGAGTGGGGTGAGGGCTGTTGTGGAGGGAAGGAAAGGATAAGAAGAAGGTGGTGTAGCTGGGTAATGGTAGATGGGGTGGGGATAAGAAAGAACGAAGGGAAAACGAATTGTTGAACGGAAAATATTCACATGAAATGGATGTAATGACAAAGGGGCAAACTGCTTCCAGCAAGCTAATTGCAGGCACCAACTCCCTCCTTCAATCAAGCACCTCCCACCAAACCCTTTAACTCTCACCACCACCCTCCATCCCCAAGTTCTCACCACCCTCAACCCCTCACCACCCTCCTCCTCAACGCAACCTCCAACCCCAAAGGCTTCCTCAAAAATCCCTCCTTCGTCTCCATTCTCTCCTGCCTCAGCACCACATCATACCTTTTCGCCCACGTCGCCACAATCAGCTTCATCTCCATCTCGGCCACATTCCGCCCCACGCAGCTCCTCGGCCCGTGACTAAACGGGATAAACGCATTCTTCTGCCTCGTCGTCAAACTCTCCCACCGCTCCGGCCTGAAATCATCCGCATCGGCGCCCCAGATCTCGGTCGAGTGATGGATCGAGTACGTCGGCACGCTGAGAATGGTGCCGGGGGGGAAATAGCGGCCCTTGAAGTGCACGCCCTGCCCGTCGGGGGGGATCTGGCGGGGCAGGCCGATGCCGGAGGTGGAGTGGTAGCGGAGCGTTTCGTTGACGACAGCAGTAAGGTAGGGAAGGTCGCGGACTTGTTCGAAGGTGGGGACGTCTTGCTCTACCGGAAGGTGGGCGTCGAGTTCGGCTTGGAGTTTTGGGATGACGCCTGGGGTGCGCACGGCGTGGTAGAGCAGCGCGCAGGACGAATTGGAGGTCGTGTCGCTGCCGGCGATAAGCTGGGTGAGGGCTTCGGCGGTGAGCTCCTGGCGCCCGAGGGGCTCGCCCTTGTCGTCGCGGCCTTCGATGAGGCGCTGGAGGAGGTCCTTGCGGGAGGCGGGCGGGGGTTTTCTAGGCGGGCTTTGACGCGCGCGATGGCGATGCCGGCGAGGTTCTCGACGGCTTGCAGACCTTTGGAGAAGAAGGGGTCGGGGAAGTACTTGGCATAGGGCTTGAGTTCGGGGAGGCTGCCGAGCGCGGCCGAGACTTCGCCACGGCGGTTGAGGATCTCGATGGCGGGGGCGTAGATGGGCGGGCTGTCGGGTGAGCATCGAACTTCGGCCATGTCGGCGCCGGAAGAGAGCATGCCGAAGGGGGCGCCGAAGGCCAGGTCGCCGATGACGTCGAAGGCGAGGTAGTTGAACCAGTTGAGGCAGTCGAGGTAGGCCGCGCCGTCGGGGTTGTTGGAGCGGGCGATCAGGTTGTCCAGCTGCCGGACGAAGAGCTCAAGGTTACTGTGAATGTACGGCTCGAACTGGGAGACGGACTTGACTGAGAAGGTGTGGGACACGATCTTTCGCTTGCGAGTGTGCTCGGCGCGATCGCGGGTGTTGAACAGACCTCGCTGAATGCTGACGAAGGCATCGTAGAAGTTGCTGCGTGGTACGTCAGTATCAAGTGTTGCCTGCTCTGACATTGGACAACCCACGCCTTCAGAAAGCCGTTTCCATGGCCGTAGACGATCTGGATGGCCTCGTCATCAAAGATGCTGACATGGTTGGGCTGGATGCGCACAACTGGGCCGAGCTTCTTGTGAAGTTTGTCGACTGTAGCGTACCGGTCGCCACGCCGGGCAACCAGCAACAGCCACCAGTTTGTGAATTGGGCCGGGAACGGTGCTGGGATGCCCCGTAGGTGCTGGTAGGTAATTAAGTACGGGTAGACATAGTAGAGGACGGCCGCTACCAGCAAAGTGACTGGCGCCCAGGGCGAGACGAGGAGGTGGATGATACCCATGTTTGCAGTGTCGTCGCAGCTCTAAGCAAATACAAAGCAGGAGCAAAGAAATACCGATCTCTGTTGGTTTATATCCAACACAATCTACTCGCCGCTTCGGACGTGCTCTGGCACCCTCGCGATGAACCCCTCCATCCCAGGGCCCCGTCACTGTCCCAAACTCATGCATCAGGCACTCCCAACTGGGGTCAGTTCAAGCACGTTGATCACCCACCTCTCCGGCACGTAGATTCGGCTTGGAAATCTGCAGCCTGTGAAACGCGGCGACCCCAGATTCTGCAGGGTCGGGGTCTTTCTTGGGCTCTTGGATGACGGAGCGCCACTCCCCAGAGTGCGGGGATGCGGAGCTGCCCACATCCCGGCATCATGAACCGGCATTGGGGAACGTGTGGGGAGGGACGCTTGCGGGTGCCGAGTCTAGTGCCCGATTAGCCGGGGCGAACACGCCTCTCGCGACCCCGAGAGTCCGAGCCAGAGTTCGGGCCCGGGAGGGACCGAGAGCCGGTGGGTGGATAGTCAGGGGTTGCAAATGCAGAACCGAGTGGCCGAGAGGTTGGGTCTGGCAAACATGAGGCTGAAGTAAGTGGAAGAAGCCGTTCGGAAAGGCGATGGGACCCCACTCATCCCACGATTTATCACTAGGTGAGGATGATTCAACTGAAAATGGTGAAAGTGTCGCGTGCTCTTGTGTTCTCGCAGGCAATGCTCTTCGATATACAGATTCGACCCAAAGCGCAGACCACAACGCTAATACCATGCATTCAACAAAAAAGAGAAACTGCTTGTACAGGTTGCAAGAGATGAGCACTAGCCGTGCGTTCATTAAATAATGTACCAGTATTCGCCTTGGTCGAAGGAGACTCAGCGAAGCATGTATGATAGATCTGGAAGATTCGCAATGATGCGGTCTGCCACTTCGTCATGTTGGTGGTGAGGGGCATGTTTTGGGGTTTCTGAGCTCCCAAGTGATGATAAAACGGAAGGTCTAGACGTTGATGCTGGCCCCAGGGTACTGGGCACGGCTGCGCACAAAGTTTCTGTATTTGGCGCGGACGCCAAACCCTTCCCCGAGAGATCCAAAACTTCGGGAGTAGGTGTAGTTGCTTGGACATGGGGAGCCGACTTGGCAGGAGCCGACTCGAAGACCGAAAAGTCCGCGGCTCCCCAGGGGTTTCCCGTATTTGGCCCGCCTGATTGTTGGATGTCAACGACGGCTTTCTCGGGCGCAGTTGCGGCGGAAACCGCAAGAGGCCGGGGTGCTGAACCGTTGGCGACGAATCTAGCGGTAGTGGGAGAAGATACCATCTCACCCCATTCGTCGTCGTCGTCGTCATCAGCATGGATTTCATCTGCGCCAGCTTGGGCGTCCGAGGGCTGAGGGATGGGTTGCACGCTGCCGTTCGCTTGCTTTGAGGCCGCGTGATCTGGCGCTGCCAGTATGCTTGGGGGCTGTGGTGGTGAGACAGCGGATTTCGGCAGAGCTGCGATGATGTTTGGCCTTGGTGTCTGATGAAAACTGCTTGTAGTTTGTTTCATGGAAGGAGGTGAGCTGCTACTCCAACCAAACGAAGCAACAGTCGGGCCCGCACTTCCAGACGGGCGATGGGTTGGTGCTTGAACCGCCTTGTTTGCGGGAATGTCGGGACCCTCCAGGGAAAAGGAGATTGGCTGGAGTGGCTGGAGTGACGAAGTTCTCGAGTGTGATCTCTTCTTGAACACAGTATCCAGGTCAACAGGCTCCGCAGAGGAATCCCAACCGAACATGTTCTTCTGCGTCTTGGAGATGCCGCCACCAAGAGCGACACGTCCGGCAATAGAATCTTCCTCCATCCACCGGCGAACAATCTTGATGGTATCCTGATGGACGGTTGATGTGGGCCAAACCACGCGTCTGTAGCTCTCATCATCGCCAGCGTTATGCCTGCGGGATGAACCAAACCGGGACACGCGGTACCAGGTTTTGCGCTCTGAAATCTCGGTGAAGCTGTCGCTGATAACTTGGTCCGGTACTTCGCGGTCGATGTCAATATCGCGTCCAGGGGAGCCGCCCAAGGCCGGGAACAGTTTTCCAATCATGTCCAAGTCCGCGCTGAAGTGCAAGGGACCGAATTTGGAAACTGGTGATCCGGCTGCTGTTGTGCTACCTATATTTCGTTCGAATGACAGCGGTGCTGGGGCGATGTGGGCGTCAGCATGCCTTTCCTCTGCCAGCAACTCTGACGTCGTGTCAACAGCCAGTGGTGGTTCAACATCGTCCGCATCGTCCGCATCTTCGAAATCCCCAAAGTCAACAGCATCATCTGAAAGAACTCGTTGCCTGACGCTTGGTGGACTGCTGCTGCTGGCCCGGGAGACAGGGGCGCGTTCCTGACTGGCCGCTCTTGCAAGGCCATCAAACTTCACGACAAGCTCCTGAACCTTTCCGGAGGTCTTCCTCGACACCGGCCGGTGTATCCTTGTTTCATCGTCAATGGGGGTAATGGGCGAGTCCTGTCGCTCGTCCTCGTGGTCTGTGTTCTCGTGGGAGGGGGTCGTGGACTGGTATTCGCGGCCCAGTGCTGCTGACTCAACACTCATTCGTACGTCGTTTTCCGAGGCCAGTGCCGGTGTCGTTGCCTCCGCGGCTGTTCCCTCCCAATCCGTTTCCTTTTCAACTGTTCCCACCGTGGTGGCTTCCTCTTTGGCCGTTTCCTCGTTAACCGGTTGGTCTTCGACGACCTGATTTTCAGTTCTCGGAGTCCGCGCAATCAGTTCTTCCGCTGGCGGTTCCTCAGATCCATGTTCTTCGTCATGAAGCATGACCTCAGGCACATCCTCGGGATTCCGCGAGATGGCGTCCTGATTCTCAATTGTGGCCTGCTTGGTTGTATCGCCTGAATCGGATTTATCCCAAATCGAACCCTCTTCTATTCCGAGAACGTCTTTCCTGAAGGTTTCCGGACGTTCTTCAACAGGCGAGGCCACATCGACAACAAGCCGAGGAGTAGATGTCCCGTCAATGGATGGTCTCCGCGAGGAGAAACCGCTGGCCCACGGATCAGGAGACGGCTGTGGAAAGCCGGAGCCGCTGGCAGGTTTCGGTGTTGCGACGTTCCCAGGCCACGCGATTGGGGTAGCCTTGCCTAGCACATCGTCTCGCGGGGAGGCCGAGAGGTGCGGGCTCGATCCGCCCCAACCGCCAGCCCATACGCCGTGGCCTGACGGAGTATCCGGGGCCGAGGTTGTCGCCGTGGCCCAGTCCCCAAAGCCG
This sequence comes from Collariella sp. IMI 366227, assembly GCA_027946355.1. NCBI lineage: Eukaryota > Fungi > Ascomycota > Sordariomycetes > Sordariales > Chaetomiaceae > Collariella > Collariella sp. IMI 366227. The sequence goes on along the minus strand of JAPEUS010000004.1, from coordinate 7,346 downwards.
TCATCGTCACCTCCCCATGGTGATTGTTCCAAGGCGGCGGATATCCGGGGAGAATTGGAAGCGGAGAGAAAGGCGCGTGGTGGCGGAGCAAGGTCGGATTTGGCGGGCGACGAGGGTCTCGGGTCCTTGTCGGGATCTGTTCGTGCCCATGGTGAGCCCCATGGATCGTCCATTATGTGTGGTGACGATTGTCATGTTGTCCGTTCGACGTCCTGCCGGCGAGTCGGCATAGTTCGAGGCGCGACAGTCAGGACGGCCGAATCGATGTTTTCGTGCTTAGTGAGAAAGCTCAGTACTGCGGTCAGTTTGAGGGAAGGTGTATCGTCAGGGTGCGCCGTCAAGAGCAGGAGGAGTTGGTCGGTGGATTTGTTGGAAACAGGCCAAGGCGGCGTCGCATGGATGGTGGATTGTTCGGATGGTCCAGACCGCAAGTGCCGCAACCCCTGCAGACAAGGAGGGAATCGCGAACTCGAAATTGGCTCGTTCCTCGGCACCACCGTGTCAAAAGTGTCTTCAGAGATGCTGAGGCTCAGGAATTTGTTTTCAGGAGAGGAGAAAGGGCGATTCGTAACACCAGAGGAATGGACCATTCCAAACGATGATTGGCTTCTGTCCACTGCCAGTGCCTGAATACTGTCGACATCGTATCCGCACTGTGGTAGGACGAACTGGCTGATTGTGGACCGAGCGATGCGGTTTCAAAATTTTATTTCAGTACACTTTTCTCGCTCATGGCATTTCAAGCCTTAATTCTACAAAGAATTTGTTGTCAAAGAAGGGATTTGGTGCTTTGTCAGAACCTTTCCCATCCTTCGTTGTCGGTTCCAGGGGTAAGACAGGGGTGTGACGCTTGTGGCTGCGATGACGGACAGACCCGCGGGTGCCCCACCCGCTGATAAAGCAGGCCGATTCAGGCCGGTAGAGGGGCCAATTGTTGACTTCATCCCATGGAAAGGACGAAGTGTCGCCATGCCGAGAAGATGAGATTCCTTCAACCTCCATGAGCATAACATTGATGGGCTCTTAATGCTCTAGGTGTCTTGATATATTAGTTACGATACTCTTAATACGCCGCCATGTCGCTCTCCAAGATCAAGCACATTGTTCTGGTTCGCCTCTTCCGCCCCCACGGCCCTCCATGCCAGTTGCTGACGGATCATTTTACTGCAGGTGCTTTCCGGCAAAGGAGGCGTCGGCAAGTCCTCCATCACAACACAACTCGCCCTCTCACTTTCCCTTGCGGGCCACTCCGTCGGCGTTCTCGATGTCGACCTCACCGGCCCCTCAATACCCCGCATGTTCGCCATCGAAGATGCGAAGGTGACACAAGCACCGGGCGGGTGGCTCCCCATCACCGTCCACGAAGCCGATTCCGGGGCAGGCATTGGGTCACTGCGAGTGATGAGCCTCGGGTTTCTCCTCCCGCGACGTGGCGACGCCGTGGTCTGGCGCGGGCCGAAGAAGACAGCCATGGTGCGCCAATTCCTGGCAGATGTCTTCTGGGACGAGCTCGACTACCTCTTAATCGACACGCCGCCAGGCACGAGCGACGAACACATTTCGCTGGCCGAAACACTGTTGCAGAAGGCGCGCCCGGACCAGCTGGCCGGCGCCGTGGTCGTGACAACACCGCAGGCCGTGGCAACAGCCGACGTCAGGAAGGAACTGAACTTCTGCACTAAGACCGGCATTCGCGTGCTTGGCGTCATCGAGAACATGAGCGGCTTCGTGTGTCCGAACTGCAGCGAGTGCACCAACATCTTTATGAGCGGCGGCGGGGAGGTCATGGCCCGGGACTTTAATGTCAAGTTCTTGGGGCGCGTCCCCATCGACCCTCAGTTTTTGGTGTTGATCGAGACGGGGAAGCGGCCGAGATATCCTAAGGGAACTGTGGTTAACGGCGAGGATATTTCGACGCCCGCTGAGACGCCGGTTGCGGATGACGAGACGCGGGATTCTGCTCTATTGGTGCAGAAGTACAAGGATTGCTCGCTTGAGCCCATCTTTGGTGTTCTCACAGCCGACGTCGTAATCTCGATTCAGCAGCAGGCGTGATGTGACCGAGATACAAGATAGACCATCAGCGGACTCTGCGGCTTGGGCAAGCGGAACCTTGCCAACCACTATATCAAGACATGGCGAGGATCACGCCAAGGGGCGTCGAGCCACGGGACGGGATGCAGCAAGGCGGGGCGGGCTAGGGGGTTGCACTGGGAAAATATGCTTCCAGCTCACGCATACCGACATTGGGCATCGCCCTGCTCGGAAATTCCTGACATGGGTGAGGAAGGAAGCGTGGAAGGTGGCATCTCGGATACGGCCTCGAATGCACCTTGATCCTTCACATCCCGCGTGGCCTATCGCTTATTACTGACGGTGCTCTGCGTGTCCATGATATGCCAGCGGTTATCTAGGCGGTTTCGCTGTGGGAGAGGCAATCATCATCACTTGATCGGCCTTTGGACCATCCACCGCCGGTTACTAACCAGCTCAAAAGCTGGAAGGGCGATGAGAGAGCGAGTACGGAGCTGCGATCCGGTGACCCCGACCGGTAGCATCCATGCTCTGTGCGGTCTCTTGACCTTGCCTGCCCGTTATCGCCCGAAAGGACCGCTCGTTTCCTCGACTGTGACGCCCAGGAAGCGCCGAGCAAGGCTGACAATGCTACCCAGCAACCGTTCGCGCATCCAGCAGGCGCTGATCGCTTCAAGGGCGTTTTTAGAGCGAGGATAGCAAAATCCATGTTTTCCAATCCACAGTGCCCATGTCCGCCGTCAGGTAATCGCCACGTTCACAGCTGCAAGGCACCAAAGACTCGGGGGCTCTTGACGTTGGCCAAGGCTCGGGGCATTCCGATCGCGAGCCTGTTGGAACCCAATTGATTTTGAGTTTTGGTTAGGGCTGCCCAATGCGGGGCGAGAAAGCTGGATCCCTGCATCGAGTTCTGGTGTTAATTAAAGGGTACCTGCAACAAGCCACCTGCACGCGTCCTCAACGCGATGCCTGGATCGTTTGTCATGAAAGAACAGCTCACTGTTTACAGGCATTGATATTGACTTCAATGTGTCACCTTCCCGCAATTGTCTGGGTTTTGAGAAAGGGTTGATAAAGAAATGCTGCATCACCCATCGACGTCAATGGCGCACACATGTACCGGACGATCTGGACCGTGTTCTAAATTTTCGAAGAAAATTGTGGGACTATTCGAGGACCCCGCTACGCGCTTGGCGACAAAATTTCTTGCCCCGCCAAACCTCCAATCCTGACCTCAGAAATTTCAGGTCTGTCACCGAACTCGAGAGCTTGTTTGGACATTGCTGTCGAATCTTGGCTCGCCAGTGCCATAAAAACAAAATCTGCCATTTCGTCCGAGTATTGGGAAAGTTCTCCATCCTCACGGTCGCCAAGGAACCTTTCAACAACTGTGTTCATCGAGGTCACTTTCCCGAGGACCCCGTGCCGCACCCCGTCTCCGCGGCCCAGCCCAGCCTTCCAAAAGGGCCACACCCTCGGAGGAGAACCCCGCCTCGGTCATGATTAGAGCCGTCTAAAAAAACCACACCCGCCCACCCAGTGTTCCGTACACTGAATCTAGGCTTTTTTCCCTTTGCCTATTACTTCGGTCAATGACCGCGATTGATCTCCTGCGATTCCTCTCCAAGCCCGCAAAGTATGCTCGCTGTCCAGCATCCCCCTGTGTTGCTCTGTTGCTGACTCTCGTCCTCCAGGCCCAGATAACACCAGCTTCGGTTGTTCATCCAAACTTTGCATCCTGATTGCCCGGCCGCACTCACCCCTCGCTCGCCTCTCCCGACCCCTCCCCCCGATCCTCGAACGAAGGTATCGGTACCACCACAACCACGGCTCACGCTAAGCCGAAGCCCAAAATACCGTTCATCAAGCTCTACCACTTCCCCGTCCGTGGCCGGCCTCCCTAACGTCCCTTTGTGACGTTCGACTACACCCCTGCATCTGTAGCTGGCTCCGCCAGCATCTACAAGGACACCACTTCCTGTGGGCCTACTCTCTCAAACGAACGCCGCAAGGTTCGTTTGAGTGGCAGCTAGTGTCCCGCGGACGCTTTCTTTACCGACTGCACAATAAATCATACCCCACGGCTGACCATGGTTCACCACGAGATCCCCGACAACTACACTTTTTCGCCCGCTCCGGGAAGCCTTCAGCTGACTATCAATCATGAAGTCGCCGCGGATCTAGACTCGAGCAACGCCTTCGAGGGCCCTGAGAAGCTCCTCGAGGTCTGGTTCTCGCCGAGCCCCCATGCTCTGCCCCCGAGCGTCAAGGAGCATGGCCTGAAGTCGGTCTGTCCTTCCATCTGGGAGGGCATGTTGGATATGGTCAACTGCAAGGTCCTGTCCATTGTCAAGTCGGACCATGTGGATGCCTACCTGCTCTCCGAGTCCAGCATGTTCGTCTTCCCGCACAAGATCATCCTCAAAACCTGCGGAACGACCACACTGCTGCTGGGCCTGCGCCGCATGCTGCGCATCGCCGCTGTCGAAGCCGGCTTTCCGTTTCACAACGCCGGGTCGCTGGACGACATCCATGTCGCCGCCACCCCGCACCGTGTCTTCTACAGCCGGAAGAACTTCCTCTTTCCCGACCGCCAGCCCGGTCCCCATTCGAGCTGGAAGGAGGAGGTCAAGTTCTTGGATGACACCTTCGAGAACGGCAGCGCCTACATGGTTGGTCGCATGAACGCTGACCATTGGTACCTGTACATGACCACGCCTACTAGCTCCACCCTGACGCCGCCCTTGACTCCCCGCTCGAGCAACGGCGGCAGCCCCGTTCGGAGCTCCAAAATTCCGACCGGCATTGTGTCACCCTTCGGCGGCGCCATCGATGGCCACACCGATGAGACCCTTGAGATCCTGATGATGGATCTCGACCCCGAGCTTGCCAAGCAGTATTACCTGGATCAGGCGATTGCGGTCGCCGCTGACCGGGTTCCTCAAGCTGAGGAGGCTCGTCGTATGGCCCACGATAGCCTCGGCGACATCGACTCAACCGTCGACGTCTTCGCCCAGTGCGGAGATTCCGACATTACCGGAACCGAGGGCGAGATGACTGCCATTGAGGCCCTGACCACCGAGGGACATGCTCTCGGAACCGTTGTTTCTGAGTCTTGCGGCTTGTCCCAGGTGTACCCGACCTCGGTGTACCCCGATGCGCGTATTGACGCCTACCTATTTTCCCCCTGCGGCTATTCCGCCAACGGCGTCGTCCCGGCTCCGGTTGCCGGCCCCGACGACACTGGCAGCAAGCCAGCGCACTACTGGACCGTCCACGTCACGCCTGAGCCCATCTGCTCCTACGCCTCGTTCGAGACCAACGTCCCGAGCGGCCAGAACGGCCGCGTCACCTTCTTTGAGACGAAGAACAAGACTGAGGAGGATGCTGGTGCTCACGGATCGGGCGTCAGCAAGCGCATGGACGGTGTTAAGGGCTACCGTCGTATGGACCGCATTGTCCACGAGTTTGACGACTATTACCTCGTGTTCCGCTACTTTGAGCGCGAGGGGTGGGCCGGTGACAAGCGCGCGCGTGTTGGTGAGGATTATTAGGTGGCGGTGAGATGTTGGGGGGGGGTGTTTTGGGTTACGAGTTACGACCGTCATCTTTCGCCGTCTTATTTTGATCTGCTGGTATTTGCCAGACGTTTTTGCTATCATTTTGCACATCCTTTGCTCTTCTTTTTTCTTTGGTTCAGTAGTTATTTATCTCCGCTAATCTCAAGGAATGAAGTTGTCTCTTTTTGGATATCTGGTGGCTGTTCATGCTTTCTTCTACTACCAACATAACTCTGATTCCTCGGTATCCCACTCCATGAGCATTCCTCAGGCAGGATCTCCCATCCTTCCTAGTACAATCCCCCGCCCCCAACCGCCACGTTGATGAATGTCGTTCGTAACGTGTGGCGGGCCACTCTCTTTTATTCCTGCCTTGCGCTTTTCTCAATCTGAGGCTGGATGCTGTTGTCCTCATGCTACGCCCTGCCCGCTATGGCTATTCTTCTTCCTCGTTGAAGCAGCTTTACAATCGAGCATGGTTGTTGTCTTTTCCACTGTCACGCCCACCCAGTCCGTGCAAACTCGGTGCAGTCCTTTGCGAGCTGGTTGGTGGAAGAATTGGATATGTTCCCCTCTGCCTTCTCCGTCGAAAGCCAAAGCTTCCAAGGACCCCAACGAAAACCATGGCTCCCTCTGATGGTCCTCGCGGCCCTGGTCTTTCTGGCCGTCGCCTTCATTGTTGGACTATCCATGTCTGCTGGGGTTTTCAGCAACGCCGGTGGCCTGACCCAACCTAGATAGGCTCTCGCGCAAAGCTTCGTTCTGTTTGCCGTGGGTGCTTCACCCCCCTTGAAAAGATGTTCCTCACCCAAGATGTGGTCGATGTTCTCTCCGTTCAACATCCTGCTTCACCTCCTCGCCACTGGCAGGGGGGACACCCTCTATCTCGACACTCCGGTACCATTATTCCGCTACCAGCTCTACACCCAGGCATTCATTGTGATACGGATGACAGTTGCAACATGGACGAGTGCAAGTATCGCTGTGGCAGTTGTGATACACCGTGAAGGCGGGGACGGCAGCACAGTTTGCCTCAAGCTCGATATGTTTGCCTGCGCAACAGGTCTTCTATCCAGCCGAGCGGCCCTCTCTATCCTGCAGTTCGCCAACCGTCCCTTTGCCCTACCCTGGATATTTCCCTCCCTGCCCAATCAGACACTCACCCACCAGTATTACATCCTCGAAACAGCAGCACCCTTTTCCCGTTACGCAGAGGTTGGTGAAGGCGCGGCGGGTGGGAAAGAGGATGTCATCATTAGGAGATCATTGAAGTGCGCAGGGTTGGTGAAGCGCGGCGGGTGGGAAAGAGGGGATGATGGGGCGCGGGATGGGAGTGAGGGTGTGAGGTGGTTCAGTTGGAAGGGTGTTGAGGAGGAAAGATATTGAGAAGAGGGGAACGGAGGGTGGGAGGTTTGCTGGCGGAGAGGGATCTATACATAGGGAAGCTCAGGGGCTGATGTTGGTCTTGGGCCTAAGATCGCGGCAGTTGGGAGTGCTGTTCCAGCTTCTCCGCCACCGCCACCGCCGTGTTAATATGTTCTTGGGGTGGGATGCCACGACGGGGTTATGAAGAAGGGGCTGCTGGATGAGTTTAACACTGGTGTTTGATGCATGGCTGGATGTGTAACTTTAAACCATCAGGGGGCTAGTAGAGAAAATGGGATGATTTCTTTGGTATCCAAATACATCACTCGCTTTCCAAACACAAAGTCAAACCACCCGCCTCGTCTTCCCCGTCTCGACCTCATACAC